>OY992538.1:105710605-107002330 GCA_963921195.1 Pegoplata infirma | reverse complement strand
TGATAATGTTTTTAGGCTGGGGTCTAATTTTAAAAAAGTTGCAGGACGCCACCTCAGTTTGACTATATAAGCTAACGATTACACAAAAAAGAAAATGAGAATTACAGTTTTCATTTTATTACAACCTTAAACTTCGATAATTATTTAAAATTAATAAATAAAATAAAAAACACATAGTTCTAGGCGCCGCTACTCGATTAACGCAGTATTGCCATACCAAATATCGCATTTCCAATTAGATTAGTTACCATCATCGCAAAACTAACCAGTATATTTGAAAATAGAATATCTACAAGCAAGAACAACATAAAAAGAGCCGCCTGGCGGAAATTTTATAAGTATTCGTTTTTTGTAGTAGAGATGCGAACGTGACACGTGATTAAGCGTGATCATGAGTGAAATTTACGCTTGATTAAAAAAAAATTTCGTGCGTGAGATTGCGTGAGTAATTTTGGCTTCGTCAGTTTGCGTGATTGTTGTGTGCTGTCTAAAACAGAAAACTACACCATTTACAGATAAAATTCGAAAAAGATCAATTGTTATTCGAAGATTATATTTGTAATTCGAAGATTTCATTTGTAATTCGAAGATTCCATTTGTAATTCGAAGATTCCATTTGTAATTCGAATAATCCAATTGTAACTCGAAGATTCCATTTGTAATTCGAAGATTCCAATTGTAATTCGTAAAAGATCAATTGTAATTCGTAAAAGATCAATTGTAATTCGTAAAAGATCAATTGTAATTCGTAAAAGATCAATTGTAATTCGAAAAAGATCAATTGTAATTCGAAGATTCCAATTTTAATTCGTAAAAGATCAATTGTAATTCTAAAAAGGTCAATTGTAATTCGAAAAAGATCAATTGTAATTCGAAAAAGATCAATTGTAATTCGAAAAAGATCAATTGTAATTCGTAAAAGATCAATTGTAATTCGAAAAAGATCAATTGTAATTCGTAAAAGATCAATTGTAATTCGAAAAAGATCAATTGTAATTCGTAAAAGATCAATTGTAATTCGAAAAAGATCAATTGTAATTCGTAAAAGATCAATTGTAATTCATAAAAGATCAATTGTTATTCGAAGATTCCAATTGTAATTCGTAAATTATCCATGGAAATTCAGTTGATGTTTTTCGAATTACAATTGGAATCTTCGAATTACAATTGATCTTTTACGAATTACAATTGATCTTTTACGAATTACAATTGATCTTTTTCGAATTACAATTGATCTTTTACGAATTACAATTGATCTTTTCGAATTACAATTGTTCTTTTACGAATTACAATTGGAATCTTCGAATTACAATTGATCTTTTTCGAATTACAATTGATCTTTTTCGAATTACAATTGATCTTTTACGAATTACAATTGATCTTTTACGAATTACAATTGATCTTTTACGAATTACAATTGATCTTTTTCGAATTACAATTGATCTTTTGCGAATTACAATTGATCTTTTACGAATTACAATGGATCTTTTACGAATTACAATTGATATTTTACGAATTACAATTGATCATTTACGAATTACAATTGGAGTCTTCGAATTACAAATGGAATATTCGAATTGCAATTGGAGTATTCTAATTACAAATGGAATCTTTGAATTACAAATGGAATCTTCGAATTACAAATGGAATCTTCGAATTACAAATAGAATCTTCGAATTACAATTGATCTTTTTCGAATTACATCTGTAAATGGTGTAGTAAGAAAATCGTCATCATATTGAATTTAAAGGGTAACTAATACAAAATTGTGATTAAAATAAGCTTTTATGATTAATTTTAGGAAATTAAATACCTTGTGTACAAGAATTTGACATAAAGTCAAATAAAATTTAGTTTATTTTATTTTCGTGAGTCTTTGTAAGCGTGATTATTTCGTGAGCGTGACAAAAATTTTACCTACTCACGTGAGCGTGCGTAAACGTAAGCAGAAAAAACAATTTTGTAAGTGAGCAATACTTTTATTTCGTGTGCGTGAGTAAGTCAAAATTCACTCACGCGCCCATCTCTATTTTGTAGTATTTTGTAATATTGTCGGATAACCACAAGCAAGAACAAAACACTGTTTATGTTGGCATTTAAATATTATGCGGTAGCTTAGCTGAAGTGTGTCAGACTCGGAAACAGTGGGTCCGGGGATCGTCTCCGTGATCAGTCAACTTATTTTTTTAAATGTCGTTTTTTTTTAGCTTGTTTATTTTTTTTTTTTTTTTGTTAAGACCAAATTTTTTTTAAGCCTTTATACTTTTTTTTATTAAATTATAAAAAAAGTTAGAAAAAGGTATTGTTTTAAGTATTGGTCATTGTTAAGTATAATTTAAAATTAAAAGACTACCCAGCAAAACTTTGGTAATGGGTGGTGATTATATAACACATTACCAGGTAATGTATATAACTTATTTGTAGCATTATTTTATGATGTCTTACCAAACATTTGTTCCACAACGTATTATTTTAAAGTGAAAAATAATGCTTTACTAATAATTTGTTACGTAATGCATGATTATTGGAAAAAATGTATTTCATATTTATTATTTCTAAACATTAAATCATGGATGACTTATATTTGGTTACATTATGTATTATTTCAAAGTTTGAAATAATGCATTATTTATAATTGGATGCATAATGCATTACAATAACATAAAAAATAAATATTTTATAAAAAAATGCATAAGTTTAAACTAGAGATGGGCTCACGACAGGAATTTTTTAATGACACACACTCACTCAGGAGTATATTTTATCTCGCTTACAATCACGTGTGTAAATTTAATACAAAATTACGTTTTCACTACTCGTAACACCTTATATATTATGTTCTGGTGAGCTATATTTTATACCTTACTCGTATTCTTCGTTATAAATTTATGACTTATTTTATACCTTACTGGTATTCTTTGTGATAATGTATATGCATTACTTTGAGTCTCATCGCCTGTTAAAATCATCAATGCTGCAATGTATAAAATAAGAGATCCTATGCCTTATTTTATACCTTATTTGGTAATCTAAGTTTTGCTGGGTATTTGATTTGAATAAAAAAAAAGGAATAAATAAAAGCTTATTAAAATAATAAAAAAAAAATAATTAGAATCTTATAAATCAGTTAAAATGTTATATATTCAGGTTTCTCTAAATTTTCCAGTACCCAGCAAAACTTAGATTACCAAATAAGGTATAAAATAAGGTATAGGATCTCTTATTTTATACATTGCAGCATTGATGATTTTAACAGGCGATGAGACTCAAAGTAATGCATCCACATTATCACAAAGAATACCAGTAAGGTATAAAATAAGTCATAAATTTATAACGAAGAATACGAGTAAGGTGTAAAATATATTATATTTTATAGGTTACGAGAAATGAAATAATATAGCATACCAGAAGATAATATATAAGGTGTTACGAGTAGTGAAAAAGTAATTTTTACTCACGTGATTGTAAGTGAGTGTAAGTAGATAAAATATGCTCGTGAGTGTGTGTCGTTAGAAAGTTCCTGTCGTGAGCCCATCTTTAGTTTAAACTTATGCATTTTTTTATAAAATAATTATTTTTTATGTTATTGTAATGCATTATGCATCCAATTATAAATAATACATTATTTCAAACTTTCAAATAATACATAATGTAACCAAATATAAGTCATCCATGATTTAATGTTTAGAAATAACAAATATGAAATACATTTTTTTCAATAATCATGCATTACGTAGCAAATTATTAGTAATGCATTATTTTTCACTTGAAAGTAATACGTTGTGGAACAAATGTTTGGTAAGACATCATAAAATAATGCTACAAATAAGTTATATGCATTACCTGGTAATGTGTTATATAATCACTACCCATTACCAAAGTTTTGCTGGGTACCCAGCAAAACTTAGATTACCAAATAAGGTATAAAATAAGGTATAAGATCTCTTATTTTATACATTGCAGCATTGATGATTTTAACAGGCGATGAGACTCAAAGTAATGCATATACATTATCACAAAGAATACCAGTAAGGTATAAAATAAGTCATAAATTTATAACGAAGAATACGAGTAAGGTGTAAAATATATGATATTTCATAGGTTACGAGAAATGAAATAATATGGCTTACCAGAAGGTAATATATAAGGTGTTACGAGTAGTGAAAACGTAATTTTGTATTATATTTACTCAGGTGATTGTAAGCAAGATAAAATATACTCCTGAGTGAGTGTGTGTCATTAAAAAATTTCTGTTGCCCATCTCTAGTTTAAACTTACGCATTTTTTTTATAAAATATTTATTTTTTATATTATTGTAATGCATTATACATCCAATTACAAATAATGCATTATTTCAAACTTTGAAATAATACATAATGTAACCAAATATAAGTCATCCATGATTTAATGTTTAGAAATAATAAATATGAAATACATTTTTTCCAATAATCATGCATTACGTAGCAAATTATTAGTAATGCATTATTTTTTACTTTTAAATAATACGTTGTGGAACAAATGTTTGGTAAGACATCATAAAATAATGCTACAAATAAGTTATATACATTACCTGGTAATGTGTTATATAATCACCACCCATTACCATTGTTTTGCTGGGTAGTTTTTATTTAAATTTTGTGATTTTTCTGAATTTATCTGCATTTTTTTGACTAATTTTTTGTTTTGTCTGGATTTTTTCTTAGTTTTTAATTTTTTTTTCTGAATATTGAATAAATCCTGCAAGTGTATTTAAGAAATTTTCTGAGAAAATACCGTTTTTGAAAATATGTGATGTTTATTCGTAACAACTTTTTATTAAATAAAACATTATCATGATTTAATATTTTGGGCAGGAGTACAAAACTCTGCGGCATTTTTGCTTGTTGGAGGGTATCAAAGATTTGGCACAGCCGAATTTTAAACTATTACTTGTTTATATATAGATTACAAATACCCACAAAAAAAGGTCTAGACCCACTAATACTTATGTATTTTTGCCTTCTAAATTCAATTCTACCGTTGGGTTCTTCTGCAATTTACAAGGAAAGACTGCAAAAGTGAACCGACCTGATTTCCTTGTAAATTTGACCCATTTAAGTTAACATTTTTTAAAATTTTATTTTGGTATGTAATGTTCAAGTCTGATTTATTACGAAGAAAATAAGAGGTTTTTTCATAAAATCCATCAAAAATTGCAGAAATTACTTGCATTTGAACAAAAACGCATTTTTTCACAACATAAATACAACTGTTTTTGTATTAAACTGAAATAACGCGTTTTTGTTTAAATGCATGTAACTTCTGCAATTTTTTACGGATTTTAAAAAAATTCAGTTTTGAATAAAGCGCCACTTTTGATCTATTTCAACCCAATGTACGGCGGTCAAAGTTTTGGATTTTTGAAAAATTAAAAAAAAAAAAATAAAAAATAAATATATCTTTCGACACATCATATTTGTTAATTTTAACGTGCTGAGCACGAATATCAAAAAAAAAATAAAATCGGTCGAACGGTTTTCGAGATATCGCTATTTGAAATTTGCAAAAAATGGCGGTTTTTTCCTACGTTCAAGAAATTTTTAAAAAAAAAGTCTCAAAATTTCATTCCGCCGACCCTTTTGTAGAGCTTGAGACAATCTTTCATTTATAACTAATTTGAGCCAAATCCGATCATTTTAAGCCGTGGCGCCCATCGATCGAAGTTTTGGACTTTTGGAAAATTTCCACCAAAATTTTGGATTTTAGAAAATGAAAAAATAAAAAAAAAATATCTTGCGATACATTATTTTTATTAACTTTAGCATGCTGAATACGAATATCAAAAAATTTATAAAATCGGTCGAACGGTTTTCGAGATTTCGCCATTTAAAATTTGTCAACAAATTGCAAAATGGGGGTTTTTTTCCTACGTTTAAGAATTTTTTTTTTTTTAAACTCTAAAAATTTCTTTCTAAAAATCCGATCATTTTAACCCGTGGCACCCTTCGATCAAAGTTTAGAGTTTTTGGTAAAAAGTTTTTAAAAAGCCAAAACTTTGATCGATCGGCGCCACGGCTTAAAATGATCGGATTTGGCTCAAATTAGTTTTAAATGAAAGATTGGCTCAAGCTCTACAAAAGGGCCGGCGGAATGAAATGTTGAGACTTTTTTTAAAAAATTTCTTGAACGTAGGAAAAAACCGCCATTTTTTACAAATTTGAAATGGCGATATCTCGAAAACCGATCGAGCGATTTTAATTTTTTTTGATATTCGTGCTCAGTGCATCGAAATTAACAAATATGATGTGTCGAAAGATAAAAGTTTTTTTAATTTTATTTTTAAAATTTTTTCAAAAATCCAAAACTTTGACCGCCGGGCGCCACAAGTTAATTTAATCCGATTGACCTCAAATTTGTACCACATAAGTTTTAGACCTAGGACAATAAAAACTTGCCCGGACACTTGGGAAAATCGAAAGATGACAAAAAAAATATGCCAATCTAATGGACATATATGTTGCAAATATGATCATATATGACCGCATACAATTTCATATATGATGGACTAGCTTACCATCCCGGTACTTCGTTACCGGTTGTATTGAATACCGGATAATAGAAGGATCAGAATTACTATACCGATTTCAAGAAAATTCCCCTACGTTTCTTTGTTTTGTTTACTTGTGCAAATTTAAGTCTTTCATAAAATAATATTTCAATGAATAATTTAAACTATAAAATTTGAATAATTTTCGAGCCCTTATGTCGGGAATTTGGACTTTGAGTGAATGAATATTTCAGTGAATAAAGAAATTGGAATTAAAATAAGTTTAAGTGAAAAAACATAAAGAGAGAAAAAATATGGAGTAAAAAAGTTAAATACGAAAAATTTGAGTAAAAAGTATCATTCCATATTGTTCCCTGCTCTATTCCCTTTCGTTCCCCGTTCTAAAATTTTAAATTTTAAAATATGTCCTTCTCTTGTGTGTTATTTTTGGGGCTTTTAGTTTAATAGTTAGATAGGTAAAAATAACCATTTGCCCCTTTTTCCCCTTAAAATCAAATTTTCCGAAAACTGTTTTTTTTCTAGGTGATTTATTTAAAATATCAAGTTTCTGATCCATTATTTCAAGAATTATAAGAATAATCAAAATTTACACTTTTTCATTGTTATAGGAACAAAAAAAAAAAAAGTACCAAAAGTACACTTTCTTACCCCCGTTAGAAACGGAATTGCAAAAAAGAATCTCTTCCAGAAAGATTTTTCTTTACCGAAGGATCCTCTTTCCATATTTAAATTTTCTAATATCATTGTTTTAGCAAATACTAAAAGTACAAAAGGATTTTACATTCCTAATTTTAAGTTTCTAGAACCATTGTGTCAAAAAATATCAAAGGTACCGGAAATATACTTTTTAGCCATTTTACTCCACTACATATTTTTCCCAGAATGTTTTTTTTACCGAATTCTCCTTCAATACAAATTTTAAGATTCTAGGAAATATAAAAAGATTCTATAAATATAATTTCAGGAAATAAAAAAGTGTACTTCCGGTTCTTTTAATAAAAGATACTTTTTTTAAAAGATACTTTTAATAAAAGGTACTTTTTATAAAAGGTACTTTTTATAAGGGTTTTTTTTATAAAAGTTACTTTTTATTAAAGGTAATTTTTATAAAAGGTACTTTTTATAAAAGGTACTTTTTAAAAAAGGTACTTTTTATAAAAGGTACTTTTTATAAAAGGTACTTTTTATAAAAGGTACTTTTTATAAAAGGTACTTTTTATAAAAGGTACTTTTTATAAAATGTACTTTTTATAAAAGGTACTTTTTATAAAAGGTACTTTTTATAAAAGGTACTTTTTATATAAGGTACTTTTTATAAAAGGTACTTTTTATAAAACGTACTTTTTATAAAAGGTACTTTTTCTAAAAGGTACTTTTTCTAAAAGGTACTTTTTATAAAAGGTACTTTTTATAAAAGGTACTTTTTATAAAAGGTACTTTTTATAAAAGATACTTTTTATAAAAGGTACTTTTTATAAAAGGTACTTTTTATAAAAGGTACTTTTTATAAAGGTACTTTTTATAAAAGGTACTTTTTATAAAAGGTACTTTTTATAAAAGGTACTTTTTATAAAAGGTACTTTTTATAAAAGGTACTTTTTATAAAAGGTACTTTTTAAAAAAGTACTTTTCATAAAAGGTACTTTTTATAAAAGATATTTTCATAAAAGGTACTTTTTATAAATGGTACTTTTTATAAAAGGTACTATTTATAAAAGGTACTTTTTATAAAAGGTACTTTTTATAAAAGGTACTATTTATAAAAGGTACTTTTTATAAAAGGTACTTTTTCTAAAAGGTACTTTTTATAACATGTACTTTTTATAAAAGGTACTTTTTATAAAAGGAACTTTTTATTAAAGGTACTTTTTATAAAAGGTACTTTTTTTAAAAGGTACTTTTTATAAAAGGTACTTTTTATAAAAGGTACTTTTATAAAAGGTACTTTTTATAAAAGGTACTTTTTATAAAAGGTACTTTTTATAAAATGTACTTTTTATAAAAGGTACTTTTTATAAAAGGTACTTTTTATAAAAGGTACTTTTTATAAAAGGTACTTTTTATAAAAGGTACTTTTTATAAAAGGTACTTTTTATAAAAGGTACTTTTTAAAAAAGGTACTTTTTATAAAAGGTACTTTTTATAAAAGGTACTTTTTATAAAAGGTACTTTTTATAAAAGGTACTTTTTATAAAAGGTACTTTTTATAAAAGGTACTTTTTATAAAAGGTACTTTTTATAATAGGTACTTTTTATAAAAGGTACTTTTTATAAAAGGTACTTTTTATAAAAGGTACTTTTTATAAAAGGTACTTTTTATAAAAGGTACTTTTTATAAAAGGTACTTTTTATAAAATGTACTTTTTGAAAACGGTACAGAATTTTCAGAAAGTACTTGTTCTAGAATGTTTTATTTCACTTAAGGATCCTACATTCCAAATTTCAAGTTTGAATGACCATTATTTCAGTAAATAAAAAAAAGTACCAAAAGTTCACTTTTTCACCCATTTTACCCCCGTAGAATCAACATTGGCAAAAACCCAGCATTAGTGAATCTTTTTTCCAGGAAGTGAACCGACATTGCAAATTTCAAGTTTCTAGTACCATTATTTAATGAAAAATAAAATGTACCAAAAGTACAGATTTTTACCCTTTTTACCCCCTTGGAATCATCATTGGCAAAAATCCAGCCTTAGTGGATCTATATTCCGGGAGGTAAACCTACATTCCAAATTTCGAGTCTCTATGACCATTATTTCAGAAGATATAAAAAGTACCAAAAGTACAGTTTTTTACCCTTTTTACCCCCTCGGAATCAACTCTGGCAAAAATTCAGCCTTAGTGGATCTATGTTCCGGGAGGTGAACATACAGTCCAAATTTCAAGTCTCTGTGACCATTACTTAAGGAAATATAAAAAGTACCAAAAGTACAGTTTTTTACCCTTTTTACCCCCTTAGAATCAACACTGGCAAAAATCCAGCCTAAGTGGATCTATATTTCGGGAGGAGAACGTACAGTCCAAATTTCAAGTCTCTATGACCATTATTTCAGGAGATATAAAAAGTACCAAAAGTATTGTTTTTTACCCTTTTTACCCCCTTAGAATCAACATTGGCAAAAATCCAGCCTTAGTGGATCTATATTCCGGGAGGTGTCCCTACAGTCCAAATTTCAAGTCTCTAGCTTCAGCGGTTTGGGCTGGGCGATGATGAATCAGTCAATAAGTCAGTCAGTCAGTCACATTACTCTTTTATATATGGGGCATTCCAGGCCAAATCACTCACTTTTAGACCCGACCCCTTTCGATTTATTTTATTTTTGGATATGTTTTAGTTCTTATTAAATGTAACTTGGACACCAATTCAGCCTTTTATTCCAAGATGGTGTTGAGTAATCAATTTTTCAAAATGGCGATTTTTTCAAAAAAATGGAAAAATTAAAATTTTCAATTAATTTTGACCAGTTAAAAATATAGATATCTTAAAAAAAGTTGGACAACGATTTGTTGGTATTTAAATGTAGTTTTAGAAAAAAATATTAAAAAAATTATTCGAAGTAATTATCACTTATTTTTTAACGTTTAAAAATTAAAATCGAATTTGTGAAAAAGTCCGAAACCTTCGATTTTTTTTTACAAACGCCTAAAAGTTCTACTCTTAATTACGCAACTTTTAAGCCATAATTCGAGATGTGATCGCAATTTGTTCTATTTTTTTTTCAAATTTTGAAAATTGAACCTTTTATTTTTTGACTCTGATTTATTTTATATGGTGCTCCAAAAAAACTAAATTGGTAGATACTGACCCTAACTTACCCTTCATTTCGAGGCAAAAATACGCCTCACAAAAATTAAGAACGATCGGACATGGATAAGGTGTTCCGCATGGGCCTTGAAGTTTTGAAAACGGATTACAAGGAAAAATATGAATTTTTTTCTGTTTTCTCAATTTTTTTGGTATTTTAAGTTAAGTTTTAATTCAAGTGGTTACAGAATTATAATACGGAGTAAAATGCCTCTCTAATAAGGTACCAAAGACTGAAATCGGTTGAAAATCAGCCAAGTTATTACAACTTCCCCAGGCATCTAACATATGGCAGAACACTTGATTAAGCAATATAATACGATTTTGGAAATTCATTGAAATTTTCTACTGTAATAACATTTTTTTATTCTTCAAGTTCAAATTTAATTAGATGACAAGTATTTTTCATATTGTGTTTTGCTAACATTTTTTAAATTAGTGATAAAAATGCCTACATTTTCAACACCCTTTTGAAATCTCTATTTTAAAAAAAAAAATAATTTTTTTGTTTTAAAATTTGGAAAAGCCAAAAAAATATTACACTGAAACATGAATAATGAAAAAATGTTATTACAGTAGAAAATTTCAATAAATTTAAAAAAAGGGACTCGTATTTTTTAATCAAGTTGTATGGCACACGCTAGATGCCTGGGGAAGTTGTAATAACTTGGCTCATTTTCAACCGATTTTAGTTTTTAGTACCTTATTAGAAAGGCATTTTACTCCACATCATAATTCTGTAATCACTTGAATTAAAACTTAACTTAAAATACCAAAAAAATTGCGAAAACAGAAAAAAATTCATATTTTTCCTTGTAATCCGTTTTTTAAACTTCTAGGACCATGCTAAACGCCTTACACATGTCCGATCGTAATAAATTTTTGTGAGACGTATATTTACCTCCAAATGAATATATTTAGGGTAAGTTAGGGTCAGTATCTACCAATTTTTTTTTTTTTTGGAGCTCCATATAAAATAAATCAGAGCCAAAACATAAAAGGTGCAATTTTAAAAATTAAAAAAAAAATAGAAATAATTGTGATCACATCTCGAATTATGGCTTAAAAGTTGCGTAATTTAGAGTAGAATTTTTATAGTTTTTTACAAAAAAAATCGAATGTTTCGGACTTTTTCAAAAAGTCGATTTTAATTTTTAAACGTCAAAAAATAAGTGATAATTACTTCGCATAATTTTTTCATATTTTTTTTTCTAAAACAACATTTAAATACCAACAAAACGTTGTCCAACTTTTTTTAAAATATCTATATTTTTTAATGGTCAAAATTAATTAAAAATTTCAATTTTTTAATTTTTTGGAGAAAATCGCCATTTTGAAAAATTTATTACTCAACACCATCTTGGAATAAAAGGCTGAAAATTGGTGTCCAGGTTGCATTTAATAGGAACTAACACATATCCAAAAATAAAATAAATCGAAAGGAGTCGGGTCTAAAAGTGAGTGATTTAACTTGGAATGCCCCATATATAGATTTTTAAATCAAAATAAAACTGAGGTGCTTCTATTATGTAAATTCATCAGAATTTAAAGGGGTTTTATTCCTGAAATATCGACATAAAATTTGGCATGACTGTTTTTAAGAAGTATGTGCTTATTATCTGGAAGTTTTTCAAAAGAAATTTCAGAACTAAAGGGAAAAGCCTTTAAAATCAGAAATATTTTCTAGGAAAATAAATTTTTAGAATCTAATTCTTTAAAATTGTGTTTTTTTTTTAACATGATAATGTTTTTAGGCTGGGGTCTAATTTTAAAAAAGTTGCAGGACGCCACCTCAGTTTGACTATATAAGCTAACGATTACACAAAAAAGAAAATGAGAATTACAGTTTTCATTTTATTACAACCTTAAACTTCGATAATTATTTAAAATTAATAAATAAAATAAAAAAACACATACTTTTAGGCGCCGCTACTCGATTAACACAGTATTGCCATACCAAATATCGCATTTCCAATTAGATTAGTTACCATCATCGCAAAACTAACCAGTATATTTGAAAATAGAATATCTACATGCAGAACTACATACTACGTTTTTTGTAGTAGAGATGCGAACGTGACACGTGATTACGCGTGATCATGAGTGAAATTTACGCTTGATTAAAAAAAAAAATTTCGTGCGTGAGATTGCGTGAGTAATTTTGGCTTCGTCAGTTTGCGTGATTGTTGTGTGCTGTCTAAAACAGAAAACTACACCATTTACAGATGAAATTCGAAAAAGATCAATTGTTATTCGAAGATTATATTTGTAATTCGAAGATTCCGTTTGTAATTCGAAGATTCCATTTGTAATTCGAAGATTCCATTTGTAATTCGAATACTCCAATTGTAACTCGAAGATTCCATTTGTAATTCGAAGATTCCAATTGTAATTCGTAAAAGATCAATTGTAATTCGTAAAAGATCAATTGTAATTCGTTAAAGATCAATTGCAATTCGTAAAAGATCAATTATAATTCGAAAAAGATCAATTGTAATTCGTAAAAGATCAATTGTAATTCGTAAAAGATCAATTGTAATTCGAAGATTCCAATTGTAATTCGTAAAAGATCAATTGTAATTAAAAAAAGATCAATTGTAATTCGAAGATTCCAATTGTAATTCGTAAAAGATCAATTGTAATTCGTAAAAGATCAATTGTAATTCGAAGATTCCAATTGTAATTCGTAAAAGATCAATTGTAATTAAAAAAAGATCAATTGTAATTCGAAGATTCCAATTGTAATTCGTAAAAGATCAATTGTAATTCGAAAAAGATCAATTGTAATTCGTAAAAGATCAATTGTAATTCGAAAAAGATCAATTGTAATTCGTAAAAGATCAATTGTAATTCAAAAAAGATCAATTGTAATTCGTAAAAGATCAATTGTAATTCGAAAAAGATCAATTGTAATTCGTAAAAGATCAATTGTAATTCGTAAAAGATCAATTGTTATTCGAAGATTCCAATTGTAATTCGTAAATTATCCATGGAAATTCAGTTGATGTTTTTCGAATTACAATTGGAATCTTCGAATTACAATTGATCTTTTACGAATTACAATTGATCTTTTACGAATTACAATTGATCTTTTTCGAATTAGAAATGATATTTTACGAATTACAATTGATCTTTTCGAATTACAATTGATCTTTTACGAATTACAATTGGAATCTTCGAATTACAATTGATCTTTTTCGAATTACAATTGATCTTTTACGAATTACAATTGGAATCTTCGAATTACAATTGATCTTTTCCGAATTACAATTGATCTTTTACGAATTACAATTGATCTTTTTCGAATTACAATTGATCTTTTACGAATTACAATTGATCTTTTACGAATTACAATTGATCTTTTACGAATTAAAATTGATCTTTTACGAATTACAATTGATCATTTACGAATTACAATTGGAGTCTTCGAATAACAAATGGAATATTCGAATTACAATTGGAGTATTCTAATTACAAATGGAATCTTCGAATTACAAATGAAATCTTCGAATTACAAATGGAATCTTCGAATTACAAATAGAATCTTCGAATTACAATTGATCTTTTTCAAATTACATCTGTAAATGGTGTAGTAAGAAAATCGTCATCATATTGAATTTAAAGGGTAACTAATACAAAATTGTGATTAAAATAAGCTTTTATGATTAATTTTAGGAAATTAAATACCTTTTGTACAAGAATTTGACATAAAGTCAAATAAAATTTAGTTTATTTTATTTTCGTGAGTCTTTGTAAGCGTGATTATTTCGTGAGCGTGACAAAAATTTTAGCTACTCACGTGAGCGCGTGTAAACGTAAGCAGAAAAAACTATTTTGTAAGTGAGCAATACTTTTATTTCGTGTGCGTGAGTAAGTCAAAATCACTCACGCGCCCATCTCTATTTTGTAGTATGTGTCTATAATATTGTCGGATAACCACAAGCAAGAACATAACACTGTTTATGTTGGCATTTAAATATTATGCGGTAGCCTAGCTGAAGTGTGTCAGACTCGGAAACAGTTGGTCCGGGGATCGTCTCCGTGATCAGTCAACATATTTTTTTAAATTTCGTTTTTTTTAGCTTGTTTATTTTTTTTTTTTGTTAAGACCAAATTTTTTTTAAACCTTTATACTTTTTTTTATTAAATTATAAAAAAAGTTAGAAAAAGGTATTGTTTTAAGTATTGGTCATTGTTAAGTATAATTTAAAATTAAAAGACTATTTGATTTGTATAAAAAAAAGGAATAAATAAAAGCTTATCAAAATAATAAAAAAAAAATAATTAGAATCTTATAAATCAGTTAAAATGTTATATATTCAGGTTTCTCTAAATTTTCCAGTAGTTTTTGTTTTAAATTTTGTGATTTTTCTGAATTTATCTGCATTTTTTTGACTAATTTTTGGTTTTGTCTGGATTGTTTCTTAGTTTTTAATTTTTTTTCTGAATATTGAATTAATCCTGCAAGTGTATTTAAGAAATTACTTGGAGTTATTTTTTTCTGAGAAAATATCGTTTTTGGAAATATGTGATGTTTATTCGTAACAACTTTTTATTAAATAAAACATTATCATGATTTAATATTTTGGGCAAGAGTACAAAACTCTGCGGCATTTTTGCTTTCTATATTCCAAAGATTTGTTAGGTTAGACTATCTTAATGA
Organism: Pegoplata infirma; assembly: GCA_963921195.1. Lineage (NCBI taxonomy): Eukaryota > Metazoa > Arthropoda > Insecta > Diptera > Anthomyiidae > Pegoplata > Pegoplata infirma. Next base: position 106,987,315 of record OY992538.1, on the reverse strand, counting down.
AGTTGTTTGAGGTAACTAGATCAATTTGTGTCAGTTGTTTTTAAACATTGGTTTTTACCAGTGTTGGCTACCGTTACCCTTTCAATACCGTTACCGATTAAAAACCCTTTAATATTGACTACCGTTGCCAATACCGAAATAAAAAATTTTAAATACCGTTACCGATAAAATACCATTACCTTTATTCGGATTTTTACCGGTATTATATCGGTTTTGTTTCGGTTGTCTTAATATTACAAAATTTTTTGCAGATAAAAATCAAAGTAAAATATTTTTAATGTACGTAAAATAAAAAAAAACTAATTTTTGTTCATTGTAAATCGGATTATTTGGGCAAAAACAATGAAAAAATTTGTCCAACCAATGATCACATTCGCAATTATGTGGAAATCGGTCCAACCAATGATTACATTTGCAATTTACCTACAAATTTCTGAAGAAAAAAGTAAGTACCACGTAATGTAAGCATTTTTCAGCGGGAAGATAACAGTTGTCATTTACGCAGGTTATCGTGGAGAGGTGGTTCTCTGGAGTTAAATACATAATGAGCCCAAGTCGTACAGTCTAAATAAAAACTATGTCGAAAAATCTGTAAAACAACTTTCAGCTTGAATTAGAAAACTTTTACTAGATTTTTCTGCTAAAAATAATAATTTAACTAAATTCTCAGTCATTAAATTTTACAAAAATGCTGATTTAAAAAAAAATATATTTTTGTTCAAATTTAGCATATTATTTTTTAATTTTACAAAAAAAATTGTTGTAATTTTTTTAATTTTTGTCTAATTTAAACGATTAAAATTTGCTCAAATGTGAAAAAATCAGCTGACTTTTTTAATAATTTTACAGAAATTTTCCTTTTTGTATAAAAATTTCTTGAAAAAAATTAAAAAATTTTATTAAAAAAAAAAAAAAGAAATAATGTATATCATTGAAAATTTGATAGATCGCCACAAAACTGGACTTAGGTACTCCGATTAACTTTATATTATGAACACGGATACTCTATGGAGCCATTTTGGCTCTTGCATTTAAAGTTTAAAAAAAAATTAAAAACTCGCGATTTTTTTAGCGTTTTAAATTTTTAAAAAAATTAAAAAAATTCAAAATTTAGTCAACTTTGAAGAGCTATATTTACTAAAGTATATATCGGATTTCGATTCCGTTCAGCACCTTCGAAAGGTATACTCGTCTTCTTTATAACTATAATTTTTTTAAAGAAAAAATTGTGTCTAAAAATGCAGTTTTAAGTCAAATGCAATTTTGAAATGCATTTTTCAGAACTTACTACATCTTCGATTTTTAAAAAACCAACATTTTTGAAAAGATTAAAATTTTTACATTAAATGTAGCTAACAAATACTTTGGGACACGCATTCGTGCTATTTTTAACGATTTTATAAAAAATATCTTACTAAATTTTTCATATAAAAAGTTCAAAAAAAAAAATTTTTATTTAGTATTTTAAAATTTTGTATTATTGTAGAATTTTTTTTCAAAAAGTATTCCACTTCAATAATCTTCATTAATAAAAGTAAGTATCGCATTTAACTGTCTTAAAAAGTTGTTAACAGATTTGACTGTGTTTTCTAAAATTATCTGTTTTAAAATAAGATTTTTTAAGGCAATGCATTTAAATTAGAATTTTTAAGATGCATTTAGTTTACGTGATGCATTTAAGTTTTCGTAAATGTCTTTCTTGATTTTAAATCTGGGGTGCCTACTACTATATTTCGACGAAAATTAAAATCTTCACCGAAGCCGTTTTTGAAAATATCGCAGTCAAACGTCAATAAAATTAAGCGAGATATCAAAAAATTCCTCATGACCAGGGACAGGACCTTAATTCACTAAAAACCTATGTTTTAGGCGCCTAAAAAATGCATTAAAAACTCTTAAAATATGCACTAAAAACTATACAAATAGGCACTTAAAATTATAAAAATTAATGTAAAAATAGTGCATTTTTACTTTTATGAAAAAATCTCCACATTATCAACAAATTTTGTATCGATTTTTAATTTTTTATCTAATGATTTTCTACTTTGTTAGCTTATTGACGAAAAAGAATCATTTTGGTCGGACAAGTATTTCGGTTCCAAAATTGACCTCGAAAAAAATTAACAATGTCCAAAAAGTTCATAAAAAATCGAAAAATAAGCTACAACTGAAATTTAAAATATGACCAAAAATATGCATTTATAGTGAAATAATAGCAGAATATGCAAAAATATGCACTAACGAAACGTTGCCATTTAAAGCGATGCCATTGATTTGCAAACATATTTGGTTTATGCTCTAACTGAAAAAACATGCATTTCCATGAAAATCCTCTCCTTGCTAATAACCAAAATTATTCCTTGCAAAAAATTAAAAAAAAAAGTTATTCACACTTTTTTTTCAATTTCAATGCATCACGTAAACTAAATGCATCTTAAAAATGCTAATTGAAATGCATTGTCTTATTTTACAACTGATAATTTTAGAAACACAGTTAAATCTGTAAACAACTTTTTAAAACAGTTAAATGCGATACTTACTTTTATTAATGAAGATTATTTGAAAAAATTTCTACAATAATACAAAATTTTAAAATACTAAATAAAATAAATTTTTTTTAACTTTTTATATGAAAAATTTAGTAAGATATTTTTCATAAAATCGTTAAAAATAGCACGAATGCTTGTCCCAAAGTATTTGTTAGCTATATTTAATGTAAAAACTTCAATCTTTTCAAAAATGTTGGTTTTTTAAAAATCGAAGATGTAGTAAGTTCTGAAAAATGCATTTCAAAATTGCATTTGTCTTAAAAATGCATTTTTAGACACAATTTTTTCTTTAAAAAATATAAGTTATAAAGAAGACGAGTATACCTTTCGAATGCGTTGAACAGAATTGAAATCCGATATAAACTTTAAGAAATATAGCTCTTCAAAGTTGACCACATTTTGCATTTTTTTAATTTTTTGAAAAATTTAAAACGCTAATAAAATCGCGAGTTTTTATTTTTTTTTAAAACTCTAAATGCAAATATCCAAATTGCTCCATGGAGTATCAGTGTGCATAATATAAAGTTAATCGGAAAACCTAAGTCCAGATTTATTGCGTTTTCTATTGATTTCTCGTGTTTTCAATGATATATACAATATATTGAAAAACTTCGCTTCTTTTATAACATTTTTACAAAAAAACTATTTTTTTACTTAAATAAAATACAATTTCGATGTTCAGGCTGTTTATCTGAAATCAGAAGATTTTTCATATTAAATAAGCAGATTTATCTGCGGTCTTGACGGATTTTTCTGCAAACTCTACCTGGTTTATCCACACTCAAAAAAAAAACTGTAATGTTAGCAAAAAAGCTTGTAAACCTACAAGAAAATTTGCTGATTTTGAACCCACAATTTTTTGCTAAAGTTAGCAAAAATGTTTTTTGAGGACCCCATTGGGTTCGGACCCGATAGGTCCAGACCCCGATGGGCCTAGACCTAGTTGGGTTCCTTAAAAATCGTCATAGTTTTTGATCCAAAATTTGTGTCCGTTTCGCTCTACCTTGCTTAGTTTTTGAGATACGTGATTATAGGGGACCACTGGGGTCTTAAGAATTAAAAAACTCGATAACTTCAAAAATATTACTCAGAGAGCTTTTGACCATTTTGCGGTCTTGTTCTACGTATTGAGAGCTACAAAAACGCTTTTGGACTTTTTGTTGTGTCGGCAATATTTACCGAGATATGAGCATTTTAAAATTTTCGGGAATGCTAACTTTTTTGGATCCAAAGTTAGGGCCCATTAGGGTCCACACATGTGAAGAGGACCGGCGATACTATGGAGATTCTAAGAACCAAAAATGGCCTCCATTTTGCTCTATCTGGCTTAGTTTCCGAGATAGCGCCATTTTAAGTTTTCTGAAAATAAAAAAAAATTTACCATTTATTTTGCTAATATTAGCAAAAAATCTTGTAAAAATGTAGTCAACTCAATTTCAAATTTAGCAAAAGAAATTATTTCAAAGTTTGTTTAAAATTGCTAATGTGCTAAATGAAGTTTACAAGAATTTTTTGCTAACATGCTAATCTCAACTAAAAATTTGCTAAAAGTTAGCTAACTAGCGTTAGCAAAAAAAAATTAGTAAATCTACTAACGTATTTTTTTGAGTGCAGACAGCAATTTAGCAAACCGCGTCGGCAAAAATCAGCAGATTTCTTAAATGGCTCAAAATGCAGATACCCCTTCTTATTGGACAGACATCTTATAAACACGTAAACAATCAATATTTTATTTGTTGAATTACAATATTGGATGAATATTTAAATTAAATTCTGAGTTAACTATATGTTGAAAAATGCACTAAATTTATCAGTTTTTTTTAATTTTATTAAATAAATTCTTGATTTTTTGGGAGTTTTTAAGAAATTTGTGACTTTTTAACATGTTTGGTAAATTTTATTCATATCACCGGTACGTACCGGTATCGTTGTTTCGGTAACGGTTAACCGTTACCTAAATAATCCAAAATACCGTTACCTTTACCGTTACCGATATAAAAAATATGTAATACCAATACCATTACCAGAACCGTTATTCGTTTCGGTTGCCAACCCTGGTTTTTACTGAACTACTATTTGACTCCAAACACCCACATTTGTTCATATAATCAATTTTTTTAATTGCTGAAAACATTCATCAAAAACATTTTTTTTCTAAAAAAAATCATAAAAACTTGGGCGTACTGATTTCAGTTTAGAAAAAAATGGTCACCTTAGGTATATTACGTATGCGAATGAGTAATATTAACTCTTAAAACCATTTAAAATAAAGATGTGATCGTGGGTAAGTTTTTTTTTAGCATCTCGCACTCTCACCAAGGAAATTATTTTAATCTCGCATGATCACGCTCACGTGAGTATCGTACCCGTGACAACATTTTTTCTACTCACGTGAGCGTACGTGAACGTTAGGAAAATTAAAAATCGTGCGTGATTAAAACTTGTCCTTCGTGAGCGTGCGTGATCGTAAAAAAAACTCACCGACGAAAACATCTCTATTTTAAATGCTTTTTAAGAGTTAATATTACTCATTCGCATACGTAATATACCCCATTATTGTAAATTATAAGCATAGTGCAATGTTCAACATTTTTTTTCTCGAAAACAAGGAAAAAACATCTCTGAAAATTTCAGAACGGATAGATATACACCTTAACTAATTTTTAAACATTTAAAAAAGAAACAAAATTGTGGCATGTTTTTTGATAAATAAAGTTTAAGTTTAAATTTAAAAAATTCAGAACTTCTTCTGAAAATTTTCCAATTTTTTTTTTTAGTCGATAGCCCATACAAAAATCTATAAAAAAAAACTTTTATTTAAAAGGCTTTACTGTGTTTCACTAATTTTTCATAAATATTCAAATAAAGGTAATAAGGCATAAAATTCAGATATTTTCAATATTTGACCATGCCTACAAAGCCCATTTTTTGAAAAAAACTGAAATTTTATTTGTGTTATTTAATAGTGACCTAAGGGCGAATACTCTGCAATTGATTTCATATTTCAATGACATCACTTTTTTTTGCTGAACATTTGGTGTGAAATGCCTCATATATAGATATAGATATTATTTGAATTTGTTGAAATTTATCCAATTTATAGTAGGAAACTGGACTCAATTTTTTAGAGTGTATGTTAATGGGGTAAACATATTTTGTTTGATACTTTTTCTATCTCCTGAACTATTGGCTTAGGAAACTTGAAATTATGGAATGTAGGATCGCTGAAGCTAGAAACTTGAAATTTTGAATGTAAGTTTACCTCCCGGAAAATAATTCCGCTAAGGCTGGGTTTTTTGAAATTCCGAATATAAAGGGATACAAAGTGTATTTTTGGTACTTTTTTTATATTATCTTAAATAATGGTCGTAGAAACTCGAAATTAGGAAAGTAGGATTCTCCGGTGGTTTAAACATTCTAAAAAAAAGTAATAACATAATAATTTGATCCAATGATCAGTTTTTATTTATTTATCCAATTTAATTACAAATCATTTTTAATAAATTAAAACCTAAACGAGAACTGGTAACAATGAGCGTCGTCTCGTTGTAGCGAAATCGACTAAGGGGTTTTGTGGGAATCGAACCCGCGACCCCCTGTTTTATAGGCTAGTACGCTATCTACTAACCTACAGGGGCCCCATAAAATCCATTATGGAAAATTCATCATTAAGATTTTTATATTAATAATATTGAAATAATGGTGTGCATTCTTTCCATATAATGACATTGTAATCCATTAACATTTACATTAAAAAAAGTACTTTTTGGAACTTCTGATTTTATGGCGGCAAAAAGGGTTAATTTTGTGTACTTTTTAAACTTTTTTTTTCCACTGAAATAATGGTCATTGAATCTTAAAATTCTAAATATGGGTCCCTTCAGCAAAAACAAAACGCTATGCAGGGGTATCTTTTAGGAATTTCGATTTTAATGGGGCCAAAATGGTTCAAGAAACTTAAATTTTAAATATATGATCACCTACCGAAAACTAAATCCACTTAGGCAGGGTTTTTGGAAATTCCCGATCTAAAGGGGTAAAAAAGTGTACTTTTGGTACTTTTTATATTTTCAAAAATAATGGTCCTGGAAACTTAAAATCTGGAATGTTGGATACTTCGGAGAAATAAAAAGTCCGAAAAAGTACTTTTTGGAAAAAGGTAAAACAGTGTACTTTGGTACTTTTTTCTATCTCCTGAAATAAGGTCATAGAAACTTAAAATTTGATATATAGGACGCTTCAGCAAAAACAAAACAGTCTAAAAAAGTATCTTTTAGGAATTCCGATTTTAATGGGGGTGAAAATGGCAAAAAATTTTTTTGTTTTTCGGTACTTTTTCTATAACCTAATGTAATAGTTTAAGTATCTTAAAATTTTGAAATGAAGAAAAGTCCTGAAAAAAAACCTTATGGCATAAGTAGTTTTAAAAAAGTTTTGATTCTAAGAGGGTAAAAAATTATATCTTGGTCACGAATATCAAAAAAAAATTAAAATCGCTTGATCGGTTTTCGAGATATCGCCATTTCAAATTTGTAAAAATGGTGGTTTTTTCCTACGTTCAAGAAATTTTTTAAAAAAAGTCTTAAAATTTTATTCCGCCGACCCTTTTGTAGAGCTTGAGACAATCTTTCATTTAAAACTAATTTGAGCCAAATCCGATCATTTTTAGCCCATCATTTTAAGCCCATCGATCAAAGTTTTGGCTTTTAGAAACTTTTTACCAAAAACCCTAAACTTTGATCGAAGGGTGCCTCGGGTTAAAATGATCGGATTTGGCTCAAATTAAGCTTAAATGAAAGATTGTATCAAGCTCTATGAAAGGGTTAAAATAAAGAAATTTTTTTAAGTTTTTTTTTTAAATTCTTAAACGTAGGAAAAACCCGCCCATTTTGCAATTTTTTGGCAAATGTTAAATGGCGATATCTCGAAAACCGTTCGACCGATTTTATAAATTTTTTGATATTCGTATTCAGCATGCTAAAATTAATAAAAATAATGTATCGCAAGTTATATTTTTTTATTTTTTCATTTTCAGAAATCCAAAATATTGATGGAAATTTTCCAAAACTCCAAAACTTTGGCACGGGTTAAAATTAAAATGCTCGAATTTGGCTCAAATTAGTTTTAAATGAAAGATTGTCTCAAGCTCTAAAAAAAGATCGGCGGAATGAAATTTTGAGATTTTTTTAAAAATTTCTTGAACGTAGAAAAAACCGCCATTTTTTGCAAATTTCAAATAGCGATATCTCGAAAACTTTTCGACCGATTTTAAATTTTTTTTGATATTCGTGCTCAGCACATCAAAATTAACAAATACTATGATGTGTCGAAAGATATATTTTTTTTATTTTTTTTTATTTTTCAAAAATACAAAACTTTGACCGCCGGGCGCCACGGGTTAATTTAGTCCGATGGGCCTCAAATTGGTACCACATAAGGTTTATCTGGTAGAATAAAAAAATGCCCGGACTTTGAAAATCGGAGAGAAAAAAAATTTGCCATACAGAAAAATGCCAGTCTAATGTTACAGGGTTCAAAAAACGCCTAGACACGAAACATAATATTACAAAATTTGGCAAATACTAGATTCCTAATCCTTTAACTATCCGATGTTTTATAAAACCGGTAACGAAGTACCAGCGGACATGCATGTCCTTTATATAAAAGCATTAATTGCATTATATTATAATGTTTAAAACATGTTTCTTCTATTATAATAATCGTAGATATTAGATCATTTGAATACGAAATGTACCTATGCAAGAAAAGTAAAAGAATAGGAATGCATTTAAGTTTCATTTTGTTAGTTTATTTATTTTTTTGTCCCATTCACATGTGTGACGATGATGTTGAAGACGATGAAACATTATCCTTTTTTTTGTCATTTTAACGAGCACATTGCCACCTGACCTTGAATATACAAATTACCAGACGGGCTGTTCAAATGTTGTCATCAGATACAGTATACTTATGTGAAATCATCATACAATTGGACAAACACACAAATTATCATTTGTATACAGATGAGGGAACACTTAAAGCAGTTTCTAAAGCTTAGGAGCCACACAAAAAATAAACATGATTGAGAAATTTATGATCCTTACTGATTTACTACACCATTGTTAATTGTATTTCAGAAATAGTCAACTGATTTTCAGAAATAGTCAACTGATTTTCAGAAATAGTCAACTGATTTGAAAATTTCTGAAATATAATTGACCATTGACTGAAAGACAATTGGAAAACTCTGAAATAAAATTGTCTATTTCTAAGATATATGGGGCATTCCAAGCCAAATCACTCACTTTTAGACCCGAACCCTTTCGATTTATTTTATTTTTGAATATGTTTTAGTACTTATTAAATGCAACTTTGAACCCACTTTTCAGCCTTTTATTCCAAGACGGTGTTGAGTAATCAATTTTTCAAAATGCCGATTTTCTCAAAAAAATTGAAATTTTTAATTAATTTTGACCATTAAAAAATATAAAAAAAGTTGGACAACGTTTTGTTGGTATTTAAATGTAATTTCAGAAAAAAATATGAAAAAATTATTCAAGGTAATTATCACTTGTTTTTTGACGTTTAAAAATTAAAATCGAATTTTTGAAAAAGTCCGAAACCTTAGATTTTTTGTAAAAAACTATAAAAATTCTACTCTAAATTACGCAACTTTTAAGTCATAATTCGAGATGTGATCACAATTCTTTCTATTTTTTTTTTTGGCTCTGATTTATTTTATATGGTGCTCCAAAAAAAATACATTGGTAGTTACTGACCCTAACTTACCCTAGATATATTCATTTGGAGGTAAAAATACGTCTCAAAAAAATTTAGGACGATCGGACATGGGTAAGGCGTTTAGCATGGTCCTTGAAGTTTAAAAAACGGATTACATGGAAAAATATTAACTTTTTTCAGTTTTCGCAATCTTTTTGGTATTTTAAGTTAAGTTTTAATTCAAGTGATTACAGAATTATGTGAAGTAAAATGCCTTTCTAATAAGGTACTAGCAACTAAAATCGGTTGAAAATCAGCCAAGTTATTACAACTTCCCCAGGCATCTAGCGTGTGTCATACCTAGGGTGACCATTTTTTCTCGAACTCAAATCAGTACGCCTACTTTTTATAATTTTTTTCAATGAAGAACTCCCTAAAAACTCATATGGAAAGAAAAATTATGAAGAATATTTTAACACTCAAAAAGCTTTGGATTAATTAACAGAATTATTGTATATTGTTACTTGTATTTCAGTAAAAACAACTGTTAAAAACAACTTACATGAATGGTTGTAATAGTTTTGCAGAAAATGAAGCTCATCACAGACAAAATTTTTGAATGCCATTACGAAGACCTAGTTCTTCTGAGAATCGCCCCGATTCTAAGGACTTTTTTCTTTAGTTCTGAGATCTCTCTCTCTCTCTTCCTTCTAGAAAAACTTCCCAATCATGAGCACATATTTTTTAAAAACTCTTGTGCTCTTGGAACTTTTTGCCGATAGAAAAAACCTCAGATTTTGTGTCCATTTTTCGGGATAAAACCCCGCAAATACCAATGACTTTACCTTATCCATACATCTTTTTTTATTTGGACTCATCCAATTACAGTTTCTTCCTAAAAATATAGAAAATCTACCATCGTGAACTTTTTCCTATAAAAACCCACTCAGATTCTGTGAGCTTTTCTTATACAGATTAATTTTCTTTACTAAATTTTTTTTTCGGACTCACAAGCTTCCTAGATATTTTTTAATAGAAAGTATTTCAGACTTAGCTTTTACAAAACTTCTCTAATAAATTATTTGATGGAAATAAAAGTTTTGGTATAGAATTTTTGAATATAATAATTTTTTATTTGGAAATGTCCAAAAATCAGTACATATTTAAAAAAAAAACAGTACAAATCAGTACAAGGTATTTTGATCAGTACACGTAACTAAAAATCAGTACATGTACTGATCAAATCAGTACGAATGGTCAGCCACTTGATTAAAGAATACGAGTCCCTTTTTTTAAATTTATTGAAATTTTCTACTGTAATAACATTTTTTCATTATTCATGTTTCAGTGTAATATTTTTCTGGTTTTTCCAAATTTTAAAAGAAAAAAAAAATAGAGATTTCAAATGGATGTTGAAAATGCGACATTTTTAGCATTAATTTAATACATGTTAGCAAAACACAATGTGAAAAATACTTGCCATCTTATAACATTTGAACTTGAAGAATAAACAAATCTTATTACAGTAAAAAATTTCAATGAATTTCAAAAATCGGATTGTATTGCTTAAGCAAGTGGTTTGCCACACGTTAGATGCCTGGGGAAGTTGTAATAACTTGGGTGATTTTCAACCGATTTTAGTTTTTGGTACCTTATTAGAGAGGCATTTTTCTCCGTAGTATGATTCTGTAACAACTTGAATTTAAACTTTACTTAAAATTCCAAAAAAAATTGAGAAAACAGAAAAAAAATCATATTTTTCCTTGTAATCCGTTTTCAAAATTTCAAGGCCCATGCGGAACGCCTTACCCATGTTCGATCGTTCTTAATTTTTGTGAGGCGTATTTTTACCTCAAAATGAATATATCTTGGTTAAATAAGGGTCAGTATCTACCAATTTTTTTTTTTTTGGAGCACCATATAAAATAAATCAGAGTCAAAAAATAAAAAGTGCAATTTTCAAAATTTGAAAAAAATAGAACAAATTGCGCTCACATCTGGAATTATGGCTTAAAAGTTGCGTAATTTAGAATAGAACTTTTAGACGTTTTAAAAAAAAATCAAAGGTTTCGGACTTTTTCAAAAGGTCGATTTTAATTGTTAAACGTTAAACGTTAAAAAATAAGTGATAATTACTTCGAATAATTTTTTTAATATTTTTTTATAAAACTACATTTAAATACCAACAAAACGTTGTCCAACTTTTTTTAAGATATCTATATTTTTAACAGGTCAAAATTAATTGAAACTTTAAATTTTTTCATTTTTTTGAAAAAATCGCCATTTTGAAAAATTGATTACTCAACACCATCTTGGAATAAAAGGCTGAAATTTGGTGTCCAAGTTGCATTTAATAAGTACTACAACATATCCAAAAATAAAATAAATCGAAAGGGGTCGGGTCTAAAAGTGAGTGAGTTGGCCTGGAATGCCCCATATACAAAAAACTATAAACTAAACGAGAATTCAAAAAACTATGAGAGTTTAAAAAAATTTAAAAAAACGGTTAAATTATTTACTTAAGTTGTTTTTAAAATTTTTAAGTACATTTTTAATTGCGTCAATTAAAAAATTACTCAATTTTAGTTTTTAAATTGAAACAAGTGATTACTCAAATTTGTTTCATCCATATTTTTTTCTGTGTGTCAACAAATACTGTTTGTGTTTGTTAAATTTCTTTGTTGAAAAAAAAATCATTTGTCAGATCAACAAATTGTGTTTGTGTTTGTTGAATTTCTTTGTTGAAAAACACAAAATTCTTTTTTCAACAATCAAAATTTACATACGTTTGTTGATATTACAAATTTCCGTATAGGAAACCATGACCATTTTTTCTGAACTCAAATCAGTACGCACAAGTTTTTATGTTTTTTTTTCTAGAAATAACTCTCTGAAAACTGTTTTCTGTGGGAAAACACTGATGATTTTTGAAAAACATGGATGATATTTGCAACACTATAAAAGTTTCGCTTAAACTACCAAACATGGGTCAATTAGTATTCAGTAAAAACAACTGTTAAAAACAACTGTCATAAAATAGACTTTACTTTTTTTGCAAATACATAAAATAAAACGGTAGACGTTGTCAAGAGGAGACTTAGTGATTACCTTAATTCTAATAACTATCAATATTAACTAATTTTCTTTTGTAAAAGGTATTAGCATTAAGCATTGTTTTTACTCAGCTGTTATATTTGTAGCTGTTTTAATAAAATGAATTAAAAACTGTGTCGTTATTTTGTTGACTACAAACAACTTCATTTGAATGCTTTGATCGTTTCGGTGCAGAAAATATAACAGAAACCCACAGGTTTTGTGAATAAAAAGTTCACAGATTCTGAGGACTTTTAATAACTCTTCCTTTTAGAAAACTTCCCAAATAATAATCAAGTCTTTTTTAAATAGACCTGATGTTCTGAGCGCTTTTCCAATAAATTCGTATGACATTACCTCATCGAGCATCTAAGAATCATTTAATTCATCCAATTACATTATCATTTAAAAAAATATAAGAATTCCATCATCCCGTGAACTTTTCGTTTTAGTAAACCTCAGAGATTCTGGGCGCCTTTTCATATAAATTTATGAAGATCAAAATAACCTCACGCTCAGATACACTTTTTCGTTAAGGAACCTCTTGATTTTTGAATTCTAAGCTCTTTAGAATTCATTATAAATTACCCTTTTGTCAGAATTAAGTTATAAAAAAATAAGTTATATAAAACTATAGAATTTTCGAATAAAATTATTTTTTTTTATTGAAATGTTCAAAAATCAGTACAATCAGTACATATTTCAAAAAATCAGTACAAATCAGTACAACGTTTTTTGATCAGTACACGTGATCAAAAATCAGTACATGCACTGATCAAATCAGTACAAATGGTCAGCCTACGTATAGGCGCACGTTCAGTGAAAAAATGTATTGTATTCACAAGTATTTAGGTCAATATAACAATTCTTTTTTTTTTTGTGTACGTAACAAGTTTAATAGCGATCGCACAATTAAAGGTTTTATAGCGTTTTTCAGGGTTTTCAACCGATACCCACCTAGAATAACGGTATTTGGCTTTTGTACCGCAACCTATAAAGATATGGACATTTTCAAAAGCGATTATGAAAGCTGATGCAATTTCTAGTATTTTAAATGTGTCACTTCGTATTTCTACCGGTTCGTTTTAGTTATATAGGCCAATACCGTTATAATACCGTTTCAAACGGTATTATAAAGGTATTGACCTATATTTCGAAAACGAACCGGTAGAAACACGAAAATTTCATCAGCTTTCATAATCGCTTTTGAAAATGTCCATATCTTTATTAGTTGCGGTACAATAGCCAAATACCGTTATTCTAGGTGGGTATCGGTTGCCAACCCTGGTTTTTTTAAAGAAAAAGGATATATGACAGGACCTTTAATCCTTGCTCCGATTTAAATGAAAGTTTACGTACACGTTGCTAGTTGTATGTGTATCAGCATGACAACTTTTTGTAATTTTTCGGACAATATTGTACACCCAAAAAAAAAACTTGGGTATTTAATACTAAAAATTTAACTAAATTTTAGTTCAAAAGGACCTAGTGCAGAAATTGGTAACCAATACTAAAATTTTTTACTAAATTTATTGAAAACCAGTAAAAATTACTAATTTTAGTACTTTGAAGATACTAAAAATAGTAAATAATTAATAGATTTTTGTACAAAATCACTTACTAAACCTTTTACTGTAGAATTATTTTGAGTGTAGCTAAAATATTTTTTTTAAATTTCAGGACACATGGGAGGTAGGCATGTCCTTGCACCGAATTTCCAATAATTCATATTTTTCTTAACTAAGGTATTTTATGCTATTGTACCAAATTTAAAAAATATCTGACTACTACTTCTATTACACTGCGTGACAAAACTAACCACTATTTTAGAAAACAAGAGGTACGATCATTATTTCTATATATTTCGGACATGCTGAATCGAATGGCGTACTCCGTTTTTCGATGTATGGTACAGTTTTCTTGCAAAATGTCATTAAAGATTGGCTGATTTATAGCTGGTTTTTTAACAAAAAAATTTCCAAAGCTAATGATTTTTAAATGCTATGGCATGGAAAACAAAGATATAACTTGTAGCAATATTTCTCATGTAAATTTGGTTTAAAGCTTTTCATCTTAAGCCCTTAAAATCGCGGATTTCTTAATTTTTTCACGTTTTCGCGAAATTAACCCCTAAATTGGTCTCTGATAAAAAACTTGCATTTTGTGGATCATAAAGGTACCCATGACACTACGAATAGTGAACAAAAAACATATATGTTATAAGGACCATCATGATGAAAATCGCGAAAAACCGTTTTTTTGTATATGGCGGCATCACTTTACGAGATGATTTAAGGCCCCATCTTTAAGTATATAATGTGGGAACCTTAAATAATGAACTGACACAAAATTTGTCCAAAAAAGTTTTCATTTGCAAAAGTTATCTTAACATAAACTATAATTATTGCATGAAAAACACTGAAATATTAGTTTTTGTTAAGATAACTTTTGCAAATGAAAACTTTTTTTGCCAAATTTTTGGTGAGTTAGTTGTTTAAGGTTACCACACTATATACTAAAAGATGGAGCCTTAAATCATCTCGTAAAGTGATGCTGCCATATACAAAAAAACGGGTTTTCGCGATTTTCATCATAATGGTCCATATAATATAGCTGTTTTTTCCACTATTCGTATTGTTAGGGATGCCTTATTGATTCACTAAAAGCAAGTTTTTTATCAAAGGCCAATTTGGTTGTTAATTTCGCGAAAACCTTAAAAAATTAAGAAATTCGCGAATTTAATGACTTAAGATGAAAAGCTTTGAACCAAATTTGCATAAGAAATATTGCTACACTCAAAATAATTACTCTGTTAAATACTCTGTAAAATGACTGTAATCTTAATTCGACAGATATTTGACAAAGTTATCTGTCGAAATACAGATTTTAAAAAAATACTTTGTATTTTCTTTGTATTTGTGACCGATAAACAAAATTTTGTAAAATTGGAGTTACTTTTTAAAAACTTGTAATTTTCACAAAAAAAAAAAAGTAAATTTACGATTTGGAAGCATTAAAGCAGGCAAATATAACAAAGTTTTAATTTTAATAAATTAAATTTTCTAATTTTAATTAAAAGGTTTTTGAAGCAGAGAAGTTTTACTCATAAAATGGATTTAACTAAAACTTTGTAAATTTACATTTTTTTTTTGTAAAATTTTGAACTTATAAAATGCATTTAACTAAAACTTGTAAATTTATAGAGTTTTTTTGGTAAAATTCTTTTCGGTTTTATCAATATTTAACAGATAATTATGTAAATTTACAGTTTTTTCTATCGAAAGCATTTTACAGAGTTTTCTTTGTAAAATAACAAACAATCTTGCTGGTTGGAAATCTATGGTATTTTCTGCTGGCTCAGCAGAGTATCTCTGTAATTTAACAAAGTGATTATTTTGAGTGTACAAGTCATATCTTTGCTTTCCATGTCATAAAATTTATAAATCATTAAATTTGCAAATTTTTTTGTTAAAAAACTGTCTCTAATTCAGCAAATCTTTAACGACATTTTGCAAGAAAACTGTACCATAATCGAAAAACGGAGTACGCCATTCGAATTAGCATGTCCGAAATATATAGAAATGATGGTCGTAACTCTTGTTTATTTTTTAGTGTTCCGCAGTGTTATTGTCCCTTCATTATATGGACTCAACGCACTGTGCTACAGGTCCAATATTTTTCACACAATTTTCACAGTTTTTTTTAACAAAATTTGTTATAAAATTTGGAAGATATTGACCAGTGTTGCCACTTTCTGGATAATTATCCAAAAGTGGGACAATTTCAAAATCCTTGGATAATTTCTGGATAATGAAATTTTTAGTGTAATTTTTGTGTAATTTAACCTCAACAAAGTTCCAACAAATTTTGATCATATTTTAATTATTTTTATCATTTTATCGACATTTTCGGCAAAAAAAAATCATTGACAATATGGACTTTTTATTTACTATGGATATTTTAATTACCAAATACTAGATAATAAATGACGTTCATTCATTTTTGGACCATAAAAATCTAGTCTTAATTTTTTTAAATTAAAAATTTTTCTAAAGAATCCCTCTTCCAAAATCTGCAAATTGTTCTTTAACTTATTTCATTATTACCAGTATCCCATTCCTCAGTTAAACGAATTTTTAGACGAGCAGACATGTGAGTCGACCTGTCAAAATTTTCTGAATAAAGCTCTTGTTTTTATAGCCTTAACACAAACAGAATAAATAAATTTGTGTAATTAACAATACGGATTGCTCTCCTTATCTTTTTAAATTATTCCGAAACTATTTGACAAACGGTTTATAATTTTTTTAGTAAAATTTTTTTTCGTGTAATTTATGATATTTTGGATAATTTTGTGTATAATTTCCAATTCTCTTAGTGGCAACACTGATATTGACTGAATTAACCAAGCTAAAATTTTATTTTATTTCACATGTTAAATTTTCTACTTTTAAAACTCGCTATTTTTATAATCATATTTATAGAAATACCCATTGACGTTCATCTGCTTTCATAAATAAGTATATCATGATTTCTTTTACACTTTATATGTACTTTGCCAACCTTGATGATATTACTCACAATCAGTTACTCTGTTGGTTGTGCTTCAACTTACGATTTCTAAACTGCTTTACTGTACTCTGTGGTAAAAAAAACCCAATACAAACACACACACAGTGTGGAGAATATGCCAAAAGACATTATTTACAACGAGTCACATAAAACCTACTAAAAACAAAAGTATTGGCAAGGAATAACAACAACAACAACAACAACATTTACAACAATAATAAAATAACATAAGAATACTTTAAGGGATAATAATGGAAAGAAAATATGTTGTGTCACAACATGAATAAGCGGTAGCAGGTTACAACCCAACAAACATTTATAAATATTAATATATTTTGGGCTGGTGCCTAATTTTAAAAGTTTAGATTTTCCCAATTTGTTTACATTTAGTATTAGATGGGTCACAAGTGGGACCGACCCCCATTTTTTTTAAGAAATAAAATAGTTTTTTGAGAAAAAATAGTACTTTTTTAGAAAAACTAGTACTTTTTTTAGAAAAATATACTGCTTTTTTAGAAAAATAGTACTTTATTTTAGAAAAAAATAGTGCTTTTTTAGGAAAAATAGAAAAAGTACTTTTTTGTCTTTTATCACCTTTAAGACAAAAACGTACTTTTTCAAGAACAAAGTACTAATTTAGAAAAAAATTGTACTTTTTTCCTAAAAAGTATTATTTAAGAAAATATAGTGCTCGATTTTGGAATACGATTTCACCATCCACCTAATTTTTAAAAATTTGATATCCTTTCAAATTCCAAGATTTTAATTTTTTTTTCTTGTAACAATTAAAAATAAAGTTTATATCTTTAATAACACAGTGATACAAAATCGAACTTTCAGAATCGGAATGGGATGAAACCAAAAGCAAATGAAAGCTGACGTTTTCCATAACAAAACCCTCAAGGCCTTTTTATAGGTCAGAGCTAGATTTTATTTTACACGCATTTAAAGTTGGTGATTTTAAAGCATTTAAAGTTTTTGTGTACTAAACATGTCCTACTTTAAAGGCCCCTGGTTGTGCCCTTATTGAACATGTAGGGTCCAGTTTCCAAACTTAAGCTCAAAATTACTTCAGCTATGACTGGTATGAATTTTGCTGCAATCGATCCAGCACTTGTTTACTGAATAGCCAAATTATTAAAATAAACCACTGTACACCGTTGCGTATGATTGTTATTTAAAGGCAATTATTAATATAAACCACTGGACACCGTTTCGTATGATTGTTATTTAAAGGCAATTACAATATTAATCATTCGCCACTAATACAATTTTCAAGTATTTATTATTATAATTATAATAAAAGTGCACTAACTTCAAATGCGTGTAAAAAAAATCTAGCTCTGAACTGGAAAAAAGCCTTGAGAGTTTGTTATGGAATATGTCAACATTCATTTGCTTTTGGCTTCATCCCATTCCGATTTTGGGTGTTGTTTTTCTAAAAAAAGTACTTTTTCTAAAAAAAGTACTTTTTTATGACAAAAATTACTTTTATCCTAAAAAAACATTTTTTCTAAAAAATTACTTTTACTAAAAAAAGTACTTTAATACTACTTTTTTGGGAAAAAAGTACTTTTTGCTAAAGTAATTTTTTCTAAAATTGTAGAAAAAAGTACTTTTTTCCTAAAAAAATACTGTTTTGTCTAAAAAGTAAAATTTACCACGAAGGAGTTTTCCTTAAAAAAATTGGGAAGTCTAAAAAAAAAATTCAAAGTGTCCGATTTTACATGGAATGCCCCATATATATATGGGGCATTCCATGACAAATCGGACACTTTGAAAAAATTTTTTTTTAGATTTTCCCAATTTGTTTACAGTTTTTAGTACCCTTCGAAAACTCCTTCGTGGTAAATTTTCAGATTTTTTTGACGACCCGTTCAAAAGATATAGAATTTTTAAAAACTGGTAGTTTGTTCCTTTACTCAAACTTCATTTACTCATAACTTCTTCAATAATAGTCCAAATTACAAAATTTTTTTTTTCGAAATTTTTGTTTTTGATGTTCTTTTAAAAAAAAAATACCAAAAAAATCTTAAAAGCGCTGTAGTAGGCGATTTTTAAGTTTTAAAATTTAAATTAATTTTTGAAAATGTTTATACTTTTCGATTTTTTTGAAATTTTTTTGTGTAAAACTTCTATCAATTCTACAAATTTTTTGTCCAGGAGAATCGTGGGATAACGATTATTACTATTTTTTAAAATTTTTTAGAAAAAAATTTATTGTAATTTTCCAATCTTAAAATCAGTTCTACTGCTCCAATGGTGCGTCATAGAGGGGTCATTTATAAAACCGAACCCCATTAATTTTTACGTCTTAACATTTCTTTGGAATAAACTAATACCCTATCTCCAATTTCTAAGGAGGCTCCCACACAAAACGACATTTTTTAAAACTTGCTCCAACCGCTCTAACTGCCCTAATAGTGCCCTTAGAGCAACAAAATGTATGACCAACCCACAATATTTTTTTAGTCCAAACATTTTCTCTGAACACACCAACCCTCTATCTCTAATTGTTAAGGCGGTCCCTATACATTTTTTTTTTTATTTTTTGTAAATTTGTTTTATTTAATCAGCTTCTACCGGTCCAATGGTGCGTCATGAGAGAGAGGGGTCATTAGTGAGACTGCCCCCCATTTATTTTTACACTACAACATTTTTTTAAAACATACCTTCGCCCTATCTCAACTCCATAAGTAGGCTTCCATTCAAAATTACATTTTTATAAAATTTGCTCCAACTGTTATTTGTATGGGAGCCTACTTAGGGAGTGCAGATAGGGCGTAGGTACGTTTTAAAAAAATGTTGTAGGGTAAAAATAAATTAGGGTCGGTCTCACTAGTGACCCCTCTCGGACGCACCATTGGACCGGTAGAAGCTGATTAAATAAAACAAATTTACAAAAAAATAAAAAAAATTGTATGGGGACCGCCTTAACAATTAGAGATAGAGGATAGGTGTGTTCAGAGAAAATGTTTGGACTAAAAAAATATTGTGGGTTGGTGATACATTTTGTTGCTCTAAGAGCACTATTAGGGCAGTTAGAGCGGTTGAAGCAAATTTAAAAAAATGTCGTTTTGTGTGAGAGCCCCCTTAGAAATTGGAGATAGGGTAATAGTTTGTTCCAAAGAAATGTTAAGACGTAAAAATTAATGGAGGTCGGTCTTATAAATGACTCCTCTATGACGCACCATTGGAGCAGTAGAAATGATTTTAAGATTGGAAAATTACAATCAAATTTTTTCAAAAAATTTTAAAAAATAGTAGTAATCGTTATACCACGATTCTCCTGTGCAAAAAATTTGTAGAATCGATAGAAGTTTTACACAAAAAAATTTCAAAAAAATCGAAGAGTACAAACATTGTCAAAAATGAGATTTAAATTTTAAAACTTAAAAATCGCATAGTAGAGCGCTTTTAAGAATTTTTTGGGATTTTTTTTAAAAAGTACGTAAAAAAACAAAAATTTTGACAAAAAAAAATAAATTTGGACCATTATTGAAGAGTAAAATTATTATGGTCCAATTATATGAGTAAAAGAAGTTTTAGTAAAGGAACAAACAACCAATTTTTAAAAATTTGATATCTTTTGAACGGGTCATCAAAAAAATCTGAAAATTTACTGTTAACAAATTGGGAAAATCTAAAAAAAAAAAATGTTCAAAGTATCCGATTTGGCATGGAATGCCCCATATATATTCATGATCCTCGATCGATTTTAAGACGATCTAGCGATGTCCGTACGTGTGTCCGTTCGTCTGTTCGTCCGTCTGTCTGTTGAAAACACGCTACCTTTTAAAAGTTATGAGCAAAAGACTGAATTTAAGCAAGGGTTTCTCGTGAATTTATGAGATAAAAAACTTTCGAAAGACAATTCTGAGGATGCTGAAGCTTAGCATATATATTTGTGGTTCCCTAGTGGTGGTTCATATTGAATTTCAGCCAAATTGGTCCAGTGGTTCAAAAGTTATTAGCAAAACCATAAATTTCAGATTAGTTTCACCTTAAATTCACGTGTTAAAAGCCCCGATTTTTAAAAAACAAACTTTACAAACAATGATAAGCCACAAAATTACTTTACGGAGTACTTTTGTCACTCAGAAATATTTTTACACTAAAAAAAAATTACACTCGAAAAAAATTTTACACTCGAAAAAAAAATTAGTAAATTATTTTTTTTTTTTACAAAAATGCCAAAAAAACGTTTTTTACACAAAATAAAATATTTCTAATCAAAATTGTTAATTTTATTTGTAATCAAAATTGCTATTTTAGATTAAAAAATTTACTATCCGGCCAACCCGAATTTAACTTTTATACTTGTTTTATTATCAATTTATTCATAATTTTTTTTTTATGGAAATTATAAAATATTTTCATTTTTTTTTTTTTAATGAAAATTATAAATTTTTTTCAAATTTTTGTTTTAATTAAATATTTGTTTTTACCAAAAAAAAAAATTTTATAATTTAGTTTTTTTTATAAATTTTTTTATTAAATTTTTTTTGTTATTTTCATCAAAAACATTTTTTTACACAATGTTTTTATCAAACATTTTTTTTCCATCAATTTTTTTATGAAAAACTTTTGTGTTTTTCATTAAAATTTGTTTTTTTCGCGAAACTTATTTTTTTTTTAATTTTTGTATGCTTTTTTTAATTACTACTATTTTTTTTAATCGACGTTTTTCACCAAAAATTTTTTTTATCGATTTTTTTTTATCAAAAATTTTTTTCCATTAAAATTTTTTTTTCCCCTTAACATTTCATCGATACTGATTTTTATTTTACTAGACCTAAAAGTTAGGTGCTACAAAGTTAAGGCCAATCGGAATAAATTAACCTGTGTCGCCCGGCGATCAAAGTAATGGATTTTTGAAATTAAAAAAAATTGAAGCGCTGAAACATGAATGTCAAAAAAATGTTTGAGATCGAGGCCTCGAGCTCAAACATTTTACTTTTATAAATTGTTTTTATTTTAATATCTTTTTTTTAAATATCAAAAATCCAAAAGTTTAATAGCCGGGCGCCACTAGTTAATTTTATCCGATGGGCCTCAAATATTTAAATATAATTTCTTTGGAATTCCAGTTTCTTAAATAAACAAAGTTTAGAGCCCTTTCATAAACTGTCTTATAATATTTGCTGGGTATTCAAATTTTTTTTGCTCTTTCATTTGTTTGTCTTTAGTTATGCCAGAGTTAAGTGACAGATTACAAGAAAAACAAACAGAAAAAAAACACCCAGATGAAATGGAATAAAAAAAATGTTAAATATGTATAAAAAAAGGAAAAAACCAACGAGAAAAAAGCTTCAAAATTGCACGCAATATGGTGCCATTGTTATTTGACAAATGCGATCATTTTCATAAGCCAAATAATGCTAATGTCAGCCGGTAAAGAATTTAACAGGGTTTTCTTCATTTCGTTAATATTCTTTTATACTTTTTTTTTTATTTATATATATATTTTTAACTTTTACATGATTCCTCTCAGTATGTTGAATATCGAGGGCCTATATTCAAAACCCTCTATCTTCCATTTTCACGAAAATGACTTTTTGATGGCAAAATATTCAGTAAAACGGCCCTCATCTATGGTGTAAAATTCAGAACAAAAACATTTTTTTTTTTCTATTTTATTTGCATTTTTGGGTTTCTCTATCTCTTACACAATTAATTTTTCTGAATGCAAAACCCTCTATCTTTTCAAATAATTAATTTATAAATATTTGTTTTGAATAATTTCATCATGCATTACATGTTTTCATATTAATCTTTGCATGCTCGACATGAATTTGTCAACAAAATTCCAGAACCACGATTTTGGTCCACTGATGCTAATTTTTTCTGAAAGTTCTTGTGTGACTTTTTTGAAAAATATGTCTCAAACTTTGGATGTCTTGTGTACATTATGAAACAAAAATTTTTATCTTAAAAATCCCGATGCTGATCAGCATCTGTGGACCAAAATCGCGTTATTATTTTATTTACTATTTTTTACATAACATACTCAACAGTTTGTCAACTTTTGAGATGAATTCGGTAGAAAAATAATTTTTGTCTTAAAAATCCGCACCTGTGGACCAAAACCGCGATTTCGAAATTATTTATAAGCCGTTATCATTAATAAATTACGTTAAAAATTAACCGATGTCATAAATGAAATCATAATAATTCATTTTTATTAAAATGCAAAACCCTCTATCTGATCATTTTCATTCCTGTACTTAATATTTTTGAGAAACAAAACCCTCTATCTATCCTCTAAAATCCCCAATAGTGCAAAATTTTAAAAACGAATTATATGTGAGATTCAGTAGTTGATTTAAAAAAATATTATAGAATATCGAATTTTAATTACTCTAACAATCCGCGAAATAAACAGTTTTTTGGCTCTCCTGAAAAGTTGTGTTTTTTTAGATAGAGGGTTTTGAATATAGGCCCTCGATATTATGAATTTCCAGTGGCTTTTTGAATTATTTATTTTCACTTTGTCGATTTTGTACCCTACACCAGAGCATGATTTTTTTTGGAAGCGAAAAATAATTGGCCGACCCCCATTATTTTTCGCTTAAATTATTCTTACACATCATTCCACGCCTCCTAAGCCCAGTTTTTTGAAAAATGTAAAAACCAAAAACGCAATTTTCTAAGTTCCATATAGGGCTATCCAAACAACCTATTCAGAAATTTACGGGACACATGTTTTTCTGTAGCGGGACATTTGGTGTGGAATGCCTTATATATATTATTGATTAGTGATCGATTCTAAGACATTCTAGCGATGTCCGACCGTCCGTCTGTAGTTAACACAATGCAGTCCAAAATAAAAGAGCCAGAACCCTCAAGTTAGTCATAAATATGTCTCATGGTCCTTGGCAGATTAAGCTCAGAAATGGGCCAAATCGGACCAGGGGGAAAAAGTTCCCCCTTGAAGGTCTAAACCAACCTCTTAAAAATGCAAATTTTTAATACTTTTTTTTGTATTTTTGTATTTTTGTGAAACAAATAGAACATTTTTATGTTAGCAGAAGTTTATAGCAGAAGTTTAAATCCTAGGGGGTTTAAAATGTTGCTTTTTTCCCGCCCCTCTTTTAGGGACGTGGATAAAAAATTGTTTTAATTATATTAAAACTATAATACTTTAGTGCACAAAGCAGACAAAAATAAACTTGTAATCATATACCGCTGTCGAAGGAGTCCCCCAGCTCACCGACCCCAACCCCCCCCCCCCCCCCCTAAAAAACGCGCCTGTCAAAATTTTTTTTAATTTTTTTACATGTTGGAGGGTATAAAACAATGGTTCCCAACCCATTTTACGACACGCCCCACTTTTAAGTTAAAAAAATAGCTTGTCCCCCCTACACTCAAGAAATTTTTTTTAATTTTTCTAATTTTTGTTTTTAATGAAAAATTACTACTGGTTTTGCAAAGTTTTTGTAAAATAAGAATTTAAACTAAGTTTTTAATAAAAATTTAGTAAATTTTGGTAAAAAAAAAATAGTTTTTGTAGTTAATTTAACTAAAAAAAATATTGCTCGTTGCCCCTGGGAACCTTCAAATTGACCCCCAGTGGGGCGAGAATCAAAGGTTGGGAACCATTGGTATAAAAGATTCGGCACAGCCGGCTCTTGTTTTTCACCAAAATTTTTTATCAATTTTTTTTTTCATAAAAATTATTTTTTCATCATTAAGTTTTTTTTTTTCTTTATCAAAAACTTTTTTTCATCAAAAAAAAATTTTTTTTCATCAACATTTTTTTTCATAAAAATTTTGTTTTTAAAATAAGGGAGGTAACCCTAATTTTTGTCGTAAATTTTTTGGTTATGGTAGGTCTTGTACACACAGAGAACGGATTCGTTGTGCCAACCAAATTTAGAACCAACCAAATTTTTGTAGTCCAGCCAACTATCACTTTTATCAGTTGTGATTACTAATAATTTCATTCCGATCAACCGAATTTGGTTTCATTCGAATAGTATATTTACTTAATTTCATTACGAGCAACTGAATATATCTGTTGAAACAACGAAAAATTATAAGACAAAAATGGTTGTTATGACCGATATTTTTGCACCACAACTAACATATTTGATATTTGCGAAATTAATTTATTATTAAATAAATTAATTTCGCAAAAAATATATACATAAGTTGATATTTAATACTACAATAATTTTTAGGAATAGTTTTTTTTTATAAGCACCTAAAACTTGTGTTTTTATAGAAAAACTTTCAGAATCTAAGCCATTTTATACAGAACAAGTCTCAGATTTTGAGATATTTGTTCTATAGAAAAATTATCAGATTCTAAAACATTCTTTTTTATAGAAAAATTATCAGATTTTGAGAAATTTTTTCTGTAAAAAAGTCTTAAAGTTCTGAAAAATTTTCTCTAAAAAAAGGTCTCAGAATCTCAGAATTTTCAGATTCCGAGACATTTTTTCTATATAAAAATTCTGAGATTCTGAGACAGTTTTTCTGTAGAAAAATCTCAGATTCTAAAATATTTTTTCTATAGAAAATTTCTCAGATTCTGAGACATTTGAAAAAATCTAAGATGACACATTTTTTCTATAGATGAGATTAGAAATTTTTTCTATAGAAAAGTTCTCAGATTCTGAAAAATTTTTTCTAAGAAAAATTCTCAGATTCTGAGTAATATTTTCTTTAGAAAAATTCTCAGATTCTGAAAACATATTTTCTTTAGCAAAAATATCAGATTCTGAGACATTTTTTCTTAAGAAAAATTATCAGATTCTGAGACATGTTTTCTATAGAAAAATTATCATATTCTGAGACATTTTTTAATGGAAAAATTCTCAGATTTTGACACATTTTTCTATGGAAAATTTTCAGATTAATTTTTTCTATAGAAAAATTAATTTTTTCTACAGAAAAATTCTCAGATTCTGAGAGCTTTTTTCTATAAAAAATTCGCAGATTCTGAAAAATTTTTCTATTGAAAAATTTTCAGATTCTGAGGCATTTTTTCTATAGAAAAATTGTTAAATTCCACAAAATTTTTTCTATGGAAAAATTCTAAGATTCGGAAAAAATTTTTTGTATTATCAGATTCTGGGACATTTTTTTCTGTGGAAAATTTTTCTCAGATTTTGATACATTTTTTCTACAGAAAAATATTCAGATTCTGATACATTTTTTCTAAAGAAAAATTATCAGATTCTAAGACAATTTTTCAGTAGAAAAGTTTTCAGATTCTGATACATTGTTTCTATCGAAAAATGATTAGATTCTGTTACATTTTTTCTATAGAAAAAATAGCAGATTCTAATACATTTTTTCTATAAAAAAATTCTCAGATTCCGAGATATTTTATCTATAGGAAAATTATCAGATTCTGAAATATTTGTTTTATAGAAAAATTCTAAAGTTCTGACACATTTTTTCTATAGAAAAAATCTCAGATTTTGAGATATTTTTTCTTTAGAAAAATTCGCAGATTCTAATACATTTTTTTAGAGAAAAATGCTCAGATTCTGAGATATTTTTTCTATAGAAAAATTCTCAGGTTCTGAGACATTTTTTCTATAGAAAAATTATCATATTCTGAGATATTTTTCTGTAAAAAAATTCTCAGATTCTGAAATATTTTTTCTATAAAAAAATTCTCAGATTCTGAGATATTTTTTCTATAGAAAAATTCTCAGATTCTGAGATATTTTTTCTATTTCTAAGATATTTTTTCTAGAAAAATTCTCAGATTCTGAGATATTTTTTCTATAGAAAAATTCTCAGAGTCTGAGATATTTTTTCTATAGAAAAATTCTCAGATTCTGAGATATTTTTTCTATAGAAAAATTCTCAGAGTCTAAGATATTTTTTCTATAGAAAAATGCTCCGAGTCTGAGATATTTTTTCTATAGAAAAATGCTCAGATTCTGAGATATTTTTTCTATAGAAAAATTCTCAGATTCTAAGATATTTTTTCTATTGAAAAATTCTCAGATTCTGAGATATTTTTTCTATACAAAAATTCTCAGATTCTGAGATATTTTTTCAATAGAAAAATTCTCAGATTCTGAGATATTTTTTCTATAGAAAAATTCTCAGATTCTGAGGTATTTTTTCTATAGAAAATTTCTCAGATTCTGAGATATTTTTTCTATAGAAAAATTCTCAGATTCTATAGAAAAATTCTCAGATTCTGAAATATTTTTTCTACAGAAAAATTCTCATATTCTGAGATTTTTCTAAAGAAAAATTCTTAGATTCTAAGATATTTTTTGTGTAGAAAAATTCTTAGATTCTGAGATATTTTTTCTATAGAAAAAATCTCAGATTCTAAGAAATTTTTTCTGTAGGAAAATTTTCAGATTCTGAGACATTTAGAAAAATTCTATGATTCAGGAGATTTTTTGTATAAAAAAAATTATCAGATTCTGGGACATTTTTTCTGTGGAAAAATTCGCAGATTATGAGACATTTATTCTATAGAAAATTTCTCAGATTCTAAAAAAAACTCTGAATAAAGGCATTTTGTATATAAAATTAATTATACTACCTTTTCATCTTAAACATTCTCAAATCTGAGATATTTTTTGTGCGAAATTTTTCAAGGACACATGTTCTCTTAAATTCTAAACAATATACATACTCGTACTTTCAATTTCCTTAAAAAGCTTCATGCAAATTTTTTACTCGCTGTGCTAAACCCTCCTCTGTTTTCTTTTTTATGTGGCATGTTTTTGAAAATGTTCTGAAAAACAAATGGATAATTAACTTTTTAACGACATTATGGTTATAAAAAAAACTTACCGTTTTTAATGGTTTTTCCATTGCACATATTCTTTTTCCAATTTTTCTAACCATTGTTTTTTGGTAAATTTCATTTGGAAATGGTTGTTTCAGAAATTTAAAGAAAATTTAAATAAAAAAAATATGTAACAATATTTTTCTTGATGTTAATCTCAAAAACTAATTTTAGTTGCATACGACAAATTAACGATTGTGACATCCAATTTTTATTTTTTTTAATGGTTACTTGTACTACTAGTTGCTGGAACAGTTTTATTATTTTAATATGTTATTTATATAACCAATATATGGTCGCTAAGACTTTTTAACGATTATATTGATATTTTAACATTCATTAATATAGTTTTTCTTCCCTAGCGGTTGAATATGAATAAGAACAAATAAATTATGTATTAAATAATAAAAATTTGATAAGTCCAACTGAATCCCAACTTCTCTTTTCTCTGTGTGTAGAGTATATTATGAGCTTCAAAACAAGCCAAAAATGGGCTTTCTAGCTATAATAGAACCAACGATATTAAGTTTTTACTGTGCAAAGTGTCGCGACTGGGAGATTTTGGGGGAAATTTTGACCCTCCGTGTTTTCGCCCACTGTTTACTTAGAGGGCTGAAAATAAGTGTGCGTCAGTTTATCACTTAGTGTTACAACTAAACCAAATTTCATCAAAATCGGAGGGGGTCACGAAAATTTTTAGCTATTTTTGATTGATTTCACTAGACTGACCCTAAGATAACTTTTTCAAATGAAAACTTTTTTGGACAAATTTTGGGTCAGTTCATTATTTAAGGTTCCCACACTTTTGGTGCAAGAAATCAAAAAAAAAGTAAAATAAAAATTTGTTAATTTTAATTTCGTGAGTCTTCGTGAGCGTGATTATTTCTTGAGCATGAGAAAATTTTTAGTTACTCACGTGAGAGTGCGTGAACGTGAGCAGAAAAAACAATTTCGTGCGTGAGAAATATTTATATTTCGTGACCGTGAGCATGCGTGCGTGAATCAAAAATTACTCACGCGCCCATCTCTAGTGGAGGGTATTCATAGATTCGGCCAAATCGAATTAAACTTTTTCACTTATTGTTTTCGATTTTTTCTTTTTGCCATTCATTCATTTTTATTATACTGTCGTACATTATAAAATATTTCTGTATTCAAAAGGATAATGAAAAATGATGAAGAAGGAACTCATGTTGTTACATGTGCAACACACACACAAACACAAACAATTTTTCATTCCATAACACAAATGCACATATAAATTTTTATAAATATAAGTTTTTAACATTGGTAAACACACACAGTGTCACACACACACACACACACACACACACACACACATGTATACAAGAGTATTTGTTTGCTGTTTGAAAAGTACACGTTAAAAAGCAATGAAAAACAAATCAATGTTTATGAACAGGAAACGGAAACTTTTAAGTTACACTTATTTCAACTCAAAACGGAAATTCTCTCACTCGTAAGCAAAAAAAAAAAAATATTATTTTTGTTGTAAATGATGGCGGCGTTTAGGGAAAAAACTTTTTTTTAAAGCCGTATAAGCCTTTTTTGTAAATAAAATTTAACAGATATAAAAACGTTTATCAATTTTATTTTTAATGCATAAAACTTTTGTTAGGCCCATTAAAGTAATAAAACAAGTAAGAGTGTTAAATTCGGCTGTGCCGAATCTTTTATACCCTCCAACATGCAAATAAAAAATTGCAGGGGCGTCTTCTTTTTTTTTGGGGGAGGTCGGTAGTGGTAATTGGGGGCACAATTCCTCTCGAATAAGTGTTAAAAAAAATAATTCTTATGCTTTTTGCACTAAAGAAAAACAAATTTATCATTATATAAAAAAAAAAATTATTCCACGCCCATAAAAGGGGGAGCGGACCGTAAAACGATATTTTTTAATTCTGTGGGTCCAAATGCAGGACCTTGAACTTCTTGTAGCATAAAAATGTAGGATTTGTTAAACAAAAACACAAAAAATCATGTAAAAATATGGTATTTTTCAGAGGTTGGTTTAGTTCTTCAAGGGGGAACTTTTTCCCCCCTGGTCCGATTTTGCCCATCTCCGAACTTAACCAGCCTATGAACATAAGACATATATGTACCAAATTTCAGGAGTCTATCACTTTTATTTTGGACTGTATCGTGTCTTCCACAGACGGACGGACGGACGGACAGACGGACATCGCTAGAATGTCTTAGAATCGATCACTGATCAATAATATATATACTTTATGGGGTCCCAGATCGATATTTCGATGAGTAACAAACAGAATGACAAACTTATATAAGTATACCCTCTATCACTAAGTGGAGGGTATAAAAATGTCGGCGAAAGCTAGTTAAATTAACCCTGCTGTTAGGTTAAGCCCATTTGGTCCAATTTTTGGATTGTTTCCTTTGTAACTTTTGAACGGTGATATATACTAGCTTAGATTTTTTGCTCATGGAGTCTTTTTATAAAGCAATGTTATTTACAAAAAATCTAGGTTCTGACTTAAACCAGGACTGAGAAAAATAAAAAGTTACGTTTCTTAGGTTAAGGGACCATTTGGTCCATAGTATATTTTCACCTGCGATTTCGATAGCCGGGGCCCATGAAACGTCGATTTTAGAAAATAGGATGCACGTTCAAAGCGGGTATTCCGGCAAAACTTTTAAAATGGTTACGGCCGTGTAATGCATTACCATGTAATGCATAGCAGAAAAAAACAAAAATATGCATTTTTTTCCTATCGCTTACCATATGCATAACTTTTTTGTGTTTTTCTTATCCCAAACAAAAATCATTAATCCAGTATAGAATAAGGCAACCTTACAATACCCTATACTTGATTGATTGTTTTTGTTTGGGATGTCACTCAAAGTAATGTATGAGTTTTACATAATGCATGAAAAATAAATATAGTGAATGCCTATGGTAAGCGGTAGGCGAAAATTAATGCACAGTTTTTATTTTTTTTTTGGCTATGCATTACATGGTAATGCATTACATGAAGTGAGGTTGAGATTGCTAGAAATAGAATTGTAGTGTTGGAAACTGTCAAAATTTATTCTGTAGAAACTAAAAATATTCACATATATAAAAAACAGTTTTCATTGACAAGACAACCGACATTTAAAATCCTACTGATGATGACACTAACTGGGGTGTTTGAAACCGGTATAGGAAATACCAGAAATGTCTATAATTTTTAGAAATTCAATTTTTCTTCTGCATTTTTTCAACTTGAACCCTTATAACAAATATAATTAGAGCCCGTGCTCGATCTGTACTTACAGAAAAAATCAAATAAAATTACATAACCGTTACCATGTTTAGGGTTTTGCTGGGATATCAAGTATGTTTGCAAATACAACGTTAGGCCATCGATTTCTTGCGCGTTTTGTGCTGTAGGACAATATCCACGCCACCTAAATGAGATGAATCATTAGAAATTATAGGAAAAAACAAAACTAACATATGTACCTTTTGTTGAATTGTAATACAAAACAATCTCTAAAGTAAAGAATATGAAAAAAGGGAATCCTTCAACAAATGTTTACATTAGCTGTGTTGAGTAGAGATGGGTGCTGGTCACGCGACTTGCGTGGTTCTCGTGAATCACGCGTGACTCACGCTCGAGCGAAAGTCTAGTTAATTACGAGAATCATGCTTGAGTGAGTGTGATTCCAAAACTTTTATGTGTGAGTGATTAGAAATCGAGCCTAATTTTTACGTGAGTGCCATTTTTCTTGCGTGATTCAATATAATTTTTTTAAATTGTTTTCAGTTTTATTTATAGTTTTATTTTTATTTTTCGTTTAGCAATCAGTTAAAATTCAAATTAACGGTCTGCTAATATATGAAATTTTTTTTTTTAATTTCCTTAAAATTGTGTTTTTGTAAGTGAATATTGCGTGAATTGGGGTGAGCGTAATTATGAATCACGTGAGTCACGCATGATCGTAACTTATTTAAGTCTTACTGACGTGAGTAGTAAGTGAGCGTGAGTAAAGAAAAAAATCGAGTGAGTGATTCATGAGCGATTATAATATTTCTTGCGTGAGCGTGACCCAAAATTCACTCACGCACCCATCTCTAACGTTGAGTTAAGCTTAATATAATCGTATTTAGGTAGAAATGATCCAAAGTATATACAAATATAATATTAAATTGTTATTTTGTTTGAATATTAAGTATGGACCAAATGGTCCACTAACCTAACATCCGTAAGTTTTTTCTAACCTAACAGCAGGGTTAAAGGTACTAAAATTGAAAACTTGTACAAAATTTTCAAAAGTGTCTGGGAAAATTTGTATTCTCCTAGACCTAAAAGTTAGATGGTACAAATTTGGGGCCAATCGAATATAATAAACCCGTGGCTTCCGGCGATCAAAGTTTTGGATTTTTGAAAATTAAAAAAAAAAAAAAAAACAGTAGAAAAGTTAAATTCGACTAGGCCGAATCTATTAATACCCTCTACAATGTTCTTTTTTAAGGATAGTAAATTTTTTAACGCGAAAAACATTAACAATTTTGATTAGAAATATTTTATTTTAATTAAAAAGCTGTTTTGTCATTTTTGTACAAAAAAAAAAAAATAATAATTTTATGAGTGTAATTTTTTTTAGTGTAAAAATATTTCTGAGTGACAAAAATACTTTGTAAAGTTATTTTGTGGCTTATCAATGTTTTTAAAGTTTGTTTTTTTTAAAGCTCGGTTTTTTGAACACGTGAATTTAACTACACCGAGTCGGCTGAAATTTAATACGAACTAGGCCAGGGGAACGACAAATATATATGTTAAGCTTCAGCATCCTCAGAATTGCCTTTCGAAAGTTCCCAGCAAAACTTAGATTACCAAATAAGGTATAAAATATGGTATAGGATCTCTTATTTTATACATTGCAGCATTGATGATTTTAACAGGCGATGAGACTCAAAGTAATGCATCCACATTATCACAAAGAATACCAGTAAGGTATAAAATAAGTCATAAATTTATAACGAAGAATACGAGTAAGGTGTAAAATATATGATATTTTATAGGTTACGAGAAATGAAATAATATGGCATACCAGTAGATAATATATAAGGTGTTACGAGTAGTGAAAAAGTAATTTTGTGTTAAATTTACTCACGTGATTGTTAGTGAGTGTAAGTAGATAAAATATGCTCGTGAGTGTGTGTCGTTAGAAATTTCCTGTCGTGAGCCCATCTCTAGTTTTAACTTATGCATTTTTTTTATAAAATAATTATTTTTTATGTTATTGTAATGCATTATGCATTCAATTATAAATAATGCATTATTTCAAACTTTCAAATAATACATAATGTAACCAAATATAAGTCATCCATGATTTAATGTTTAGAAATAATAAATATGAAATACATTTTTTCCAATAATCATGCATTACGTAGCAAATTATTAGTAATGCATTATTTTTCACTTTAAAATAATACGTTGTGGAACAAATGTTTGGTAAGACATCCTAAAATAATGCTACAAATAAGGTATATACATTACCTGGTAATGTGTTATATAATCACTACCCATTACCAAAGTTTTGCTGGGTTAGCGTGTTTTTTTATTCCGTAAATTCGCGAAAAACCCTTGCCAAAATTCAGTATTTTACTCATAATTTTTTAACCACTGCACAGTGATTCGTTTCATTGGCAAAAATCTAAAAAAAAGTGTGTCTTCAATGCTGATGTTTTTTGTATTTTTACAGTTTAATAGTAAACTAAAAAAAAGATGTGCTTTTCTGATTTATAAGAAGTCATATGTTGCCACAAGAGGGCGCTATAGTATGGAAATTTAACGCTATTGTGTGTAAGCAAAAAAATTGATTTTTATAGGTTTACTAAAATAATTATAAAAAATCGAATTTTTCAAAAAATCAACTACATTTTTTTTGCAAAAGTTACTTAAATATATTTGCTAACAGTTGTATTTTCAATTTTTTAGAATTAATCTTAAAATACATTTTTGTATTGCTTGGAAATCTGTGGGTAATTCCAAAAATTTTCGCCCCACTGTTCGGAAACATGCCTTTGAACGCCATGTAATACGCTTGGCTGGGTATGGGTTCGAAAGGGGTTAATTGCTTTCATCGCAAAAACAACGCGTCTTAAACTGAGATGAAGGGGGAGATTAATTATACCATTGCTGGCAAAACTTATACCCAAAAATAAACCTTTAAATTACCCAGTGGTCACCGTGAGAACGTTACGCACGTGCTCGGCTGACTAGCTAGTTCGGGAGATGTGGGCGGGGATCTTGTTCCTCTATTTGACCTAAGCCATACAAATAAAAATATCACGTGCGCTTTAAAATGCCCTTTTATAAACTATAAAACATATTACCAATTTTTCATGACACAGACCTTAGGTTGAGCTGAGATGTTCAAGCTCTTTGCTTCTATACCCTCCCATCCGATGGTTTTTCCGGTAGCTGATTTTTAAAGAAAAACCCCAAATACACTTTACCTTACCTCAGACCTTATGAAGTTTTACAATTAGAAGAGTTTTAATCCATTTTAAATATTGTAGTTTATTCTAACAAAAAAACATTATTAACATTATAAAAGATCGTATTTTCAAAAATATCTTTTCATTTGCATAAGGCTCTTATAGGGTTAATAGAATGAAATGTATAAAATATAAAAATAAGCAATTGTAAATAAAATAAAAAAAAAATAACCCATAAAGAGATTTTATTGCAATGCACAAAAAAAACACTAAAGTTCTCTTTTATAAGAGTATATTGAATTCATTACTAGCATGCGATAAAATTTCTTTATGTTATGGTAGTATAATATAGAGTAATTTTTAAAGAGATATAGTAACTTACAAAAACAATCGAATCCAACGCTGCATGAAGATCTTCTGCATACTGATGATTTCGATGATAATGATGTAAAGTGATAAAGTTAATTTCGTTTAAATTAAGTCAGGTTTAAAGTAATAGGGTAAATAAAATGAAATTATTGTTTGTATAAATTTATACCAATCTAACAATAATTTTATTTTATATAAGTTTTAGTAAATTTAGGTATGGACAAGTTAGCGATTTTAAATAAAATTTAGTTATTGTAACAATTTGCATGCTATAAATTGCACCACAATTTATAACAATTAAACAATAATTGAATTTTAGAACTTTTAAAAATTTAGATAATAAAAAAAGAAAATGCAAATAAATTGATTTTAATTAATTAAGATCAAACCGATTTTAAATCAAAATTTAAGGTTATTTTGAATTAGAGATTAGCATTAAAAATTAAAATTTTTTTTTTTTTTTTTTTTATATTAGAATTAGGTGTTACCTAAATATTTCAGAAAAATTTATAATTAGAATATGTATTCGGAATTAAGAAAAGATTTAATTAGGATTAGTTTAGCTCGAAATTTTGATATTTTAAATCAGAGGTTTAGGTTGTGTTTGCAAATTAGCACAAAAAAAAAAATTATTTCTTGCTGAATTTTTGGAAATTTTAATTGAACCCCGACACTGACATGTATGTTTTCTTCGGCCTATGTTGGTTACTTCGACTTAAACTTCCTTATAATATTTTTAAGGCGGCTCCTCAGAGTACAGTCTCTCGAGTTACGTGACTCGTTTCCACTCACACGTGTGTTCTCGACTCAGGAAGAGTAATTTACATATAGCTCGAGAGACTTTAAACCATTTGTTGAACACGATAATTTCAAGATTTGTAGACTTGTAGTACGTGTTTAGATTCTACGATAACTCCAACTTATTTACGTTACGTAACGTATATGTGTTGAGGGTCTTGAAAACCACAATGGATCTTTAAGATGGCGGATAAATGGTGTAACTTCTAGCACCGTAGTGGTACGGAAATTTCCTTAAGCTTTCGGAATTTTGGCTTCTTTCATCAATTTTAGTGGTAATACTACACAAAAAGAATATATTGTTGATTCTCACATAATTCAAAACTAATTAACTTGGATTACCTTTTAAATTTTGTCAAAACGATGTTAAAATTTCTTGGAAAAGTTCCAGAAATTACTTTATACTATTTGTAGTAATTTTTACCACAATTTGGTAATATTAACTATACAACTTTTAAATTTAAAACAAACTGTAGGAAATTTTATAAAAAAAAACGTTTAACAATTAAACTTGTATTGAATACCACTTAATTATTTTGTAATGATCTATTCTGCAGCCAAAATTAAAAGAACGCAATATAATAATTCTACATTGTATCAAACCTTTTATCAAATTTATAATTTTCGCCGCATATTTCAACATATACAACAAGATCTAGTTAGAATGACACAAACTGATATTTCTTTCCTTGTCACCATGTATAATACCATACATGAAACATACATGATATGCAGTACTGCATAAAACGAAATAGGTAAAATGAATTAAGTGTATAAAGAATACACAAATATATCCAGTGTTGTATGAATCATCAGTGATGGTACTACTGGTACTTTTAGGGGTAATTTGATATTGTGAGTACTAAACAAAATTATACTTCAATCAAAGTAATTTATTAGAAAGATTATTTGATAAAATTACTAATATGGTACTTTTTCTAATTTTACAGAAATAATTGAAGTTTTAAGCAATGTTGCTACAATGTTTTGTTTAGAAACGCAAAAACTACATTTAAGAGAAACGCTGTACAGCAAAATTAAGCGATTAATTATGCAATGAATAAATAAAGAGATTATATTTAAAACCTATTGGGACAATAATAACATAACATTTTATTAAGTAATACAAAAATTTATTTGTGTTAACAAAAATGTAAAGAGTTTAGAAAAATATTTAAGACTTTTAGATAAAATACTGATTTTGTTGTTGCAAAGAAACATAAAAAATTTTAAAATATTTTCGCAAAAAACCTGACATTACAAAACAGGTTGTGACGAAGTGTTCCTTACACTGAGACAAAAGCTGGAGTCAAATACGAATATCTTTGGCATGAAATTTACCAAGATTTTTGCCGGACATATCTTGTAATTCGTAATAACATGAACCATGCTTTGCTACAACTTTAGCTTTTTCAAATTGATTAGCAAGTTTGCTATTAAAATGATCTATAGCTTTTGACTGAGCAAAATTTCTCCTAAAAACTATCTGACCTACTTCAAAATTTACAGGGCGAGATCTTAAATTATAAGTTTTAGCATTTTTCTCGTACGATTTTCTAATATTTTCTTGAGCTTTCTGTCTAATCAATTCTAATTTTTCGTCAACTTTTAAATCTTTATTTGGATCTTCTAATAAATGTAACTTTCGCAAAAGTGAATACGATTTTCCATTCATGAGCATGTTTTGCCCAAACAGAAGATAATACGGTGAAAAACCTGTACTAACATGTACGGAACTTCTTAGGGAGCAACTTATTGCTGAGAGTTTTTCATCCCAATCTTTCTGTGAGGGTTTTACATAAGCTCTAATTGCAGCTATTACTGACCTATTTACACGCTCACTCGCGTTAGCTTGTGGTGAGTAAATGGCAGTTAAATTATGGAATACACCATATGAATCTAAAAATTCTTTAAACAAATTTGACTTGAATTGTACACCGTTATCAGTCGTAATTGATTCGGGTACACCGAAAATATGAAAAATACGTTTTTCAATAAATTCTACAATAACATTTGCTGTGAACTTTTTAATTGGTTCAAGAAAATGGAATTTAGACAAATGATCTAAAACTATTATAATGCCTACATGACCGGATGATGACCTTGGGTAGGGACCCAAAAGATCTAAATATAATTTCTGAAAAACTCGGACGGACGTAGACTGTTGACCCATAGGCGGTCTTAAAATTTTGTTTGTGGCTTTTGTTTGTTTACAAATTACACAAGATATAACGTAATCAGAAACTTGTTTTGCCATTTTTGGCCAAAAGAAAAATGTTTTTAAACGACGTAAAGTTTTGCCTACACCTCCGTGTGCACAAAGCGGATGATCATGAGCTCTTTTTATCAAATCGTCAGTTAACGAGGGTGGAACCCAAAGTTTCCAAGACGATTGCTCTTGAATTTCATTTCCGGTTGCATATTCTACGCGTTTATATATAAAACCTGAATCAATTTTTATATCTGGCAAATATTTTAATTTAGCTTGCAATTTTTCAATTAGAGACAAATATTCTGTTGATTTAAATGCTGGTGATTCTAAATCAATTTCAATAGAATTTTCGATTTCATTTATAAAAAGGTTTTCAAAATTTGTAAAATCAATTTCATCATTATTTTCTGAATACATACGAGATAACGAGTCTGGTACTATATTTTGGCTTCCTTTTCTGTGGCGTATCGTAAAATTAAAGCCCTGTAGCTTTAGTGCCCACCTGGCAAGACGACCGTGTAAGTCTGACTGGCTCATAAGCCATTTGAGTGAGGCATGGTCAGTAATAATCTCAAATTCGTGACCCTCTACGTAGGCACGAAACTTTTTGATTGCCATGACAGCTGCCAGACACTCTTGCTCTGACACAGAATAATTTTTCTGAGCAGACGTCAATTTATGGCTCATATAAGCTACAGGTACTTCGTCTCCCTCGTCATTTCGTTGTGCCAGTACTGCCCCAATCCCATATTGACTTGCGTCACATTGAATCGAAAACGGACGGGTGAAATCCGGGTTATGTAACACCGGTGCGGAACAAAGAGAATTTTTAAGTTCTTCAAATGAAGTTTTGGCTTCTTCGGACCAGATAAATTTCTTATTTTTCTGTAACATGTCGGTAAGAGGGGATGTTACAGTCGCAAAATTACGGACAAAACGTCTATACCAACCACATATTCCTAAGAATCTTCTCAATTGACGGACGGACGTTGGTAACGGATAATCACGGATAGCTTGAACTTTGTCCGGGTCAGTTCTAATCGTGCCATGGCCGATTATATGCCCTAAGTATTTAACTTGTTTGAGCACAAATTTGCTCTTTTCAATATTTATAGTCAGATTCGCTTTTCTCATATGTAAAGATACCTCATGTAATAACAAGACATGTTCATCAAAAGTTTCAGTTATAAGGAGTAAATCATCCAGATAAATAAATACTTTTGTACGCAAATGGGCCGGAATGACTTTATCCATAAGTCTGGACATCGTCTGTGGCGCGTTACATAAGCCAAAGGGCATGGTAACGAACTGATATAGTGGACGCCCAGGCACAGTAAAAGCCGTCTTCTCCTTTGACCCTTCATCCAATGGAATTTGCCAGAAGGCGTCCTTCAGGTCAAGACTCGTAATGAATCTTGCCTTTGGGAGCCTACTGAGAATTCCATCAATTAGGGGCAAAGGATAAGCGTCTTTTATCGTGACACTGTTCACCTTTCGGGCGTCCAGGCACAGTCGCACCTTCCCTGGCTTTAGCACCAGAGCCACAGGCGATGACCATGGACTTTGGGATTCTTCAATGACCCCTAATTGAATCATTCGGTCAATTTCTGCAAATAATAATTTTTCAACTGCAGGCGATACTGCAAAATGCCTTTGTTTTATAGGTTTACTATCAGAAGTGTCTATTACATGAGTAACTAATGAAGTTCTTCCTAAACCTTTTTGTGAATATGATGGAAATGAATTGATAGCTTCGTCTAGTCTAGCTCTTTCGTCTACACTTAGAAAATGAACACTATCATCAACATCTATTTCATTTAAATTTGGATTTTTACAAATCGAAATATTTTCTAAAAATAAATCTTTGGCTAAACCAAAAGCTCTAACAAAATCAACACCTAAATAAAGATTTTGTGATAAATTAGGTATAATCAAAAAAGTTAAATTTTTCGATTCACCTCGAAAAGTAACCATAGTGTTAACACTACCAACAGCAGAATGTTTCTTGCCATCAGCGGTTTTCAAAAATACAGTAAATTTCTTAAAAGGGTGTTTATTTTCATCTAAAAATCTTTTAGCATAATTGGATGCAAAACAAGATATGGTAGCACCAGTATCTATCATACCGACAACATTTTCATTAAAAAGTTGAACTGTAGCAAAAGGTCTTAAATCAAAATTATTTTTATCAGAAATTATGGTTGAACAAAAATTTCTCCTATTTCTTAAAACATTTTTCCAAAATTCTCTTAATCTTTTTGTTGATCTCTTAACTTTCCTAACTTCTTTTGAACTAATTATTTCTTCATTAAAAATTCTATACTTTGCTTCTTTGTACTCTTTTACTCTAACATGATATGGTTTTAAATATTTAGGAACAAAATCTGGTTTCGAAATTTTATTTTTAAAAATAAATTGAATATTATTTTTAATAGGATCAGTCTGAGATGCTGAAGAAATTAAAATTGGGTCGCTTTGGACTGAACTTGTTTGTTGACCCGATTGCTCTGATAGTTTTTTGGAAACTTGTTACACTTAGAACAATTGGGTTTATAAATATTGGGAGTTCCACATCCAAAACAAAAAGTTGTTCGCTCCTCTACACAATTTTTATAAATATGACCTGTTTTCGAACAGTTCCAACAAACCAGATCATTAATTTCCTCTATTTTATCTGACTCATCGTCATCATAATCGGTTTCTTTAATTTCGGCTACAACTTTACGTTGCATAAAATTTTTATTGGGTCTATATTTGTTTGCCTCTTCATCTAAATTTTCCTGCTTTTGAACAAATTGTCTTAAGTCAGAAACTTTTGTTATTTTGAAGTGTAAAAATTCTTTACGAACTTCATAACGCAAGTTACGTCTCAATGTATCCACTAGCTCTTTTTCCTGTAGGGGAGTTTTTAAACGATCAGTGATTTGCAAAATTGCTTCATAAAAATCATCAAATTTTTCACCTACTTTTTGTTTTCGGTTTCTAATTTTCTCTCTAAAATCTAGATCAGTTTTACGCTCTTTATACTCATCTTTCAAAGCTGTACACAGTGATTCCCAACTTATTTCATTATTTCTGTGAAAACGCCAAAACCAGTTTTTGGCTTTGCCACTAAATAATAAATGAACATGTTGGCACAAAACGTTAAAATTTCCTTCTAAATTCTGAATTGTTAGATGTTGAATTCGGTCGACAAATTGATCTACCGGTAATTCATCTCCTGCTTCACCACTAAACTGTATACGCCAACCAGAAATCAATAAAGCCACCTTTTCAGGGGATAAATGAAAGATTTGGTTATTACGATTTCGTTGAATATTATTACGATTTTGAGGGATGTTTCTATTGTAATTTTGTGGCAAATTATAATTTTGAACCAAATTAGCATTTGGTCTAAAACTAGGCATTGAATTTCTATTTTGTAAATTTCTATTAAAAATTCTATTAGAATTTGCATTATTATTAAAATTACGATTTCCAAAACTATTTCTTGGATTTAAATTTTCAATAGAATTTCTATTCGCATTATTACTTCGATTTCCAACTGAATTTCTTAAATTTTGATTTAAATTCAAAGAATTTAAATGATTTCTGACTGCTTCATTAATCAAATTTTGTAGTGTATTATCACTAACATTGTGAGGATCTTGATTTTGTGGTGAATTTATAAAATTCAAATTTTCTCGTGATACATTTAATAAATCATCTAATGATGTTGCTCCTCTATTTTGCGCATTTTGGTTAAATCCGGGTGTTTGAGACATAGTCCAATCAAGCAAATTTCGTTTAGGTGGTCTACATTTTTGCTTAGGAGCTTTAGGTATAGCACCACGATTAGGATTAGCCGGAGCTGGAGTACCAACAACATTTTCTGGAACAGGTCCAGCTGCACCTTCTAAAGTATTTTGTGCGCCCTCTACAATATTTTGTGCACCTTCTAAAATGTTATGA
The DNA here is from genome assembly GCA_963921195.1 of Pegoplata infirma. Taxonomy (NCBI): domain Eukaryota; kingdom Metazoa; phylum Arthropoda; class Insecta; order Diptera; family Anthomyiidae; genus Pegoplata; species Pegoplata infirma. The sequence goes on along the minus strand of OY992538.1, from coordinate 106,945,811 downwards.
GATTTAAGTTTGTTTTGTCTACAAGCTTTTCCACAAATTGGACAAGCAAGAGTTTCTTTCAAAACATTAACGATACATTCCTTATGAAATACGTGACTACATGGAGTCGAAACGATTATTTCATCAAGTTCATAGTCTTTAGCACAAATTGAACATTGTGGAATATTTTGATTTTCCACCGCAGATGAAATATTTTCATTACTATGAGTAATTGACATTTTCAAAAATTTTTATAATAAAAAAAAAAAATATGTATTATTTCAGTAAAACTTCTTTTAGGTCTTCAATAAAGGTTGTGTATAAATTTTAATTGTATAAAAAAAACAATAAAGAAAAAATTAAGGTTTGTGTGCATAAAAAAATGGTTTCGTAAATGTATAATTATCTAAACAAACAAGAGAAAAATCTTACATTCAAAAGTGGACGATTGGAGCATTTAATAGATGCATCTCATTCATAATTCCAAAGCTTTTTCCGTAAAATCTTCAAAAATTTTATTTAGAAATTAAAACATTTCCTTGGATAAATTTCAAGGTATTAAAACACTAAACATAAAGGAATGAATAAATTTATAGAACATTGTGGTCTGTAAAAGACAAAATCTATCTTACTACAGTAATTCCTCAGTGGTCTAAAAATTATTACATTCTTGGTCGAAACCAAAACAAAAATGCCGCAGAGTTTTGTACTCTTGCCCAAAATATTAAATCATGATAATGTTTTATTTAATAAAAAGTTGTTACGAATAAACATCACATATTTCCAAAAACGATATTTTCTCAGAAAAAAATAACTCCAAGAAATTTCTTAAATACACTTGCAGGATTTATTCAATATTCAGAAAAAAAATTTAAAAACTAAGAAAAAATCCAGACAAAACAAAAAATTGGTAAAAAAATGCAGATAAATTCAAAAAAAACACAAAATTAAAAACAAAAACTACTGGAAAATTTAGAGAAACCTGAATATATAACATTTTAACTGATTTATAAGATTCTAATTTTTTTTATTCAAATCAAATAGTCTTTTAATTTTAAATTATACTTAACAATGACCAATACTAAAAACAATACCTTTTTCTAACTTTTTTTATAATTTAATAAAAAAAAGTATAAAGGTTTAAAAAAAATTTGGTCTTAACAAAAAACAAATAAACAAGCTAAAAAAAACGAAATTTAAAAAAATTAGTTGACTGATCACGGAGACTATCCCCGGACCCACTGTTTCCGAGTCTGACACACTTCAGCTAGGCTACCGTATAATATTTAAATGCCAACATAAACAGTGTTATGTTCTTGCTTGTGGTTATCCGACAATATTATAGATACATACTACAAAATAGAGATGGGTGCGTGAGTGAATTTTGACTTACTCACGCACACGAAATAAAAGTATTGCTCACTTACAAAATTGTTTTTTCTGCTTACGTTTACGCACGCTCACGTGAGTAGGTAAAATTTTTGTCACGCTCACGAAATAATCACGCTTACAAAGACTCACGAAAATAAAATAAACTAAATTTTATTTGATTTTATGTCAAATTCTTGCACAAAAGGTATTTAATTTCCTAAAATTAATCATAAAAGCTTATTTTAATCACAATTTTGTATTAGTTACCCTTTAAATTCAATATGATGACGATTTTCTTACTACACCATTTACAGATGTAATTCGAAGATTCCATTTGTAATTCGAAGATTCCATTTGTAATTAGAATACTCCAATTGTAATTCGAAGATTCCATTTGTAATTCGAAGATTCCAATTGTAATTCGTAAATGATCAATTGTAATTCGTAAAAGATCAATTGTAATTCGTAAAAGATCAATTGTAATTCGTAAAAGATCAATTGTTATTCGTAAAAGATCAATTGTAATTCGAAAAAGATCAATTGTAATTCGTAAAAGATCAATTGTAATTCGTAAAAGATCAATTGTAATTCGAAGATTCCAATTGTAATTCGTAAAAGATCAATTGTAATTCGAAATGGTCAATTGTAATTCGTAAAAGATCAATTGTAATTCGAAAAAGATCAATTGTAATTCGTAAAAGATCAATTGCAATTCGTAAAAATCAATTGTAATTCGAAGATTCCAATTGTAATTCGAAAAACATCAACTGAATTTCCATGGATAATTTACGAATTACAATTGGAATCTTCGAATAACAGTTGATCTTTTACGAATTACAATTGATCTTTTACGAATTACAATTGATCTTTTTCGAATTACAATTGATCTTTTACGAATTACAATTGATCTTTTACGAATTACATTTGTAAAAGATCAATTGTAATTCGAAGATTCCAATTGTAATTCGAAAAACATCAACTGAATTTCCATGGATAATTTACGAATTACAATTGGAATCTTCGAATAACAATTGATCTTTTACGAATTACAATTGATCTTTTACGAATTACAATTGATCTTTTTCGAATTACAATTGATCTTTTACGAATTACAATTGATCTTTTTCGAATTACAATTGATCTTTTACGAATTACAATTGATCTTTTTCGAATTACAATTGATCTTTTACGAATTACAATTGATCTTTTATGAATTACAATTGATCTTTTTCGAATTACAATTGATCTTTTTTGAATTACAATTGATCTTTATCGAATTACAATTGATCTTTTACGAATTACAATTGGAATCTTCGAATTACAATTGATCTTTTTCGAATTACAATTGATCTTTTACGAATTACAATTGATCTTTTACGAATTACAATTGATCTTTTTCGAATTAAAATTGATCTTTTTCTACGAATTACAATTGATTTTTTACGAATTACAATTGATCTTTTACGAATTACAATTGGAATCTTCGAATTACAAATGGAATCTTCGAGTTACAATTGGAGTATTCGAATTACAAATGGAATCTTCGAATTACAAATGGAATCTTCGAATTACAAATGGAATCTTCGAACTACAAATATAATCTTCGAATAACAATTGATCTTTTTCGAATTTCATCTGTAAATGGTGTAGTTTTCTGTTTTAGAAAGCACACAACAATCACGCAAACTGACGAAGCCAAAATTACTCACGCAATCTCACGCACGAAATTTTTTTTTTAATCAAGCGTAAATTTCACTCATGATCACGCGTAATCACGTGTCACGTTCGCATCTCTACTACAAAAAACGAATACTTATAAAATTTCCGCCAGGCGGCGCTTTTTATGTTGTTCTTGCTTGTAGATATTCTATTTTCAAATATACTGGTTAGTTTTGCGATGATGGTAACTAATCTAATTGGAAATGCGATATTTGGTATGGCAATACTGCGTTAATCGAGTAGCGGCGCTAGGTGTCGCTACCAGAACTATGTGTTTTTTTTATTTTATTTATTAATTTTAAATTATTGTCGAAGTTTAAGGTTGTAATAAAATGAAAACTGTAATTCTCATTTTCTTTTTTGTTTAATCGTTAGCTTATATAGTCAAACTGAGGTGGCGTCCTGCAACTTTTTTAAAATTAGACCCCAGCCTAAAAACATTATCATGTTAAAACAAACACAATTGTGATTTAATAATTCAAAATAAATCCCATTACGTTTTGTTGTTGAAAATTATAAATGATGTTAGTTTGTGGTCCCAAAAACTATAGAAAAGTATATCAAGATGTTCTGATATTTAAATGTTTATTAATATTGAAATATTAATTAAAAATCTTAGTATTTCGTGCCCCACGTTGGGCGCCATTTAATTGTAATACGCTTGGCTGGGTATGGGTTCGAAAGGGGTTAATTGCTTTCATCGCAAAAACAACGCGTCTTAAACTGAGATGAAGGGGGAGATTAATTATACCATTGCTGGCAAAACTTATACCCAAAAATAAACCTTTAAATTACCCAGTGGTCACCGTGAGAACGTTACGCACGTGCTCGGCTGACTAGCTAGTTCGGGAGATGTGGGCGGGGATCTTGTTCCTCTATTTGACCTAAGCCATACAAATAAAAATATCACGTGCGCTTTAAAATGCCCTTTTATAAACTATAAAACATATTACCAATTTTTCATGACACAGACCTTAGGTTGAGCTGAGATGTTCAAGCTCTTTGCTTCTATACCCTCCCATCCGATGGTTTTTCCGGTAGCTGATTTTTAAAGAAAAACCCCAAATACACTTTACCTTACCTCAGACCTTATGAAGTTTTACAATTAGAAGAGTTTTAATCCATTTTAAATATTGTAGTTTATTCTAACAAAAAAACATTATTAACATTATAAAAGATCGTATTTTCAAAAATATCTTTTCATTTGCATAAGGCTCTTATAGGGTTAATAGAATGAAATGTATAAAATATAAAAATAAGCAATTGTAAATAAAATAAAAAAAAAATAACCCATAAAGAGATTTTATTGCAATGCACAAAAAAAACACTAAAGTTCTCTTTTATAAGAGTATATTGAATTCATTACTAGCATGCGATAAAATTTCTTTATGTTATGGTAGTATAATATAGAGTAATTTTTAAAGAGATATAGTAACTTACAAAAACAATCGAATCCAACGCTGCATGAAGATCTTCTGCATACTGATGATTTCGATGATAATGATGTAAAGTGATAAAGTTAATTTCGTTTAAATTAAGTCAGGTTTAAAGTAATAGGGTAAATAAAATGAAATTATTGTTTGTATAAATTTATACCAATCTAACAATAATTTTATTTTATATAAGTTTTAGTAAATTTAGGTATGGACAAGTTAGCGATTTTAAATAAAATTTAGTTATTGTAACAATTTGCATGCTATAAATTGCACCACAATTTATAACAATTAAACAATAATTGAATTTTAGAACTTTTAAAAATTTAGATAATAAAAAAAGAAAATGCAAATAAATTGATTTTAATTAATTAAGATCAAACCGATTTTAAATCAAAATTTAAGGTTATTTTGAATTAGAGATTAGCATTAAAAATTAAAATTTTTTTTTTTTTTTTTTTTATATTAGAATTAGGTGTTACCTAAATATTTCAGAAAAATTTATAATTAGAATATGTATTCGGAATTAAGAAAAGATTTAATTAGGATTAGTTTAGCTCGAAATTTTGATATTTTAAATCAGAGGTTTAGGTTGTGTTTGCAAATTAGCACAAAAAAAAAAATTATTTCTTGCTGAATTTTTGGAAATTTTAATTGAACCCCGACACTGACATGTATGTTTTCTTCGGCCTATGTTGGTTACTTCGACTTAAACTTCCTTATAATATTTTTAAGGCGGCTCCTCAGAGTACAGTCTCTCGAGTTACGTGACTCGTTTCCACTCACACGTGTGTTCTCGACTCAGGAAGAGTAATTTACATATAGCTCGAGAGACTTTAAACCATTTGTTGAACACGATAATTTCAAGATTTGTAGACTTGTAGTACGTGTTTAGATTCTACGATAACTCCAACTTATTTACGTTACGTAACGTATATGTGTTGAGGGTCTTGAAAACCACAATGGATCTTTAAGATGGCGGATAAATGGTGTAACTTCTAGCACCGTAGTGGTACGGAAATTTCCTTAAGCTTTCGGAATTTTGGCTTCTTTCATCAATTTTAGTGGTAATACTACACAAAAAGAATATATTGTTGATTCTCACATAATTCAAAACTAATTAACTTGGATTACCTTTTAAATTTTGTCAAAACGATGTTAAAATTTCTTGGAAAAGTTCCAGAAATTACTTTATACTATTTGTAGTAATTTTTACCACAATTTGGTAATATTAACTATACAACTTTTAAATTTAAAACAAACTGTAGGAAATTTTATAAAAAAAAAACGTTTAACAATTAAACTTGTATTGAATACCACTTAATTATTTTGTAATGATCTATTCTGCAGCCAAAATTAAAAGAACGCAATATAATAATTCTACATTGTATCAAACCTTTTATCAAATTTATAATTTTCGCCGCATATTTCAACATATACAACAAGATCTAGTTAGAATGACACAAACTGATATTTCTTTCCTTGTCACCATGTATAATACCATACATGAAACATACATGATATGCAGTACTGCATAAAACGAAATAGGTAAAATGAATTAAGTGTATAAAGAATACACAAATATATCCAGTGTTGTATGAATCATCAGTGATGGTACTACTGGTACTTTTAGGGGTAATTTGATATTGTGAGTACTAAACAAAATTATACTTCAATCAAAGTAATTTATTAGAAAGATTATTTGATAAAATTACTAATATGGTACTTTTTCTAATTTTACAGAAATAATTGAAGTTTTAAGCAATGTTGCTACAATGTTTTGTTTAGAAACGCAAAAACTACATTTAAGAGAAACGCTGTACAGCAAAATTAAGCGATTAATTATGCAATGAATAAATAAAGAGATTATATTTAAAACCTATTGGGACAATAATAACATAACATTTTATTAAGTAATACAAAAATTTATTTGTGTTAACAAAAATGTAAAGAGTTTAGAAAAATATTTAAGACTTTTAGATAAAATACTGATTTTGTTGTTGCAAAGAAACATAAAAAATTTTAAAATATTTTCGCAAAAAACCTGACATTACAGCCACTTAGAATTTGGCTCATAGATATCCACGTTGATATGAGATATGTTGCATTTTTGGATTTTCAAAATTTGCTGTAGTTTTCAAATTATCGCGGGTCAAAGTTCGACTTTTTAGCAAAAGTCAGAAAAATACATGACGTTTAACGTGCTCTAACTTTTTAACTAGTAATCCGATTATCACAAGTAATGGCTCATATGAAAGCTTAATTCTTCTTCTTTTAGGAAATATTTTCAAAAGCATACGGTTTTTAACATGATAATGTTTTTAGGCTGGTGTCTAATTTTAAAAAAGTTGCAGGACGCCACCTCAGTTTGACTATATAAGCTAACGATTAACAAAAAAGAAAATTGGAATTACTGTTTTCATTTTCTTAAGACCAAAAATTTTTGTAACTTGGGTTTGTAACTTGGATAATAATTCACCTCGTGGAGAATAAAACAAATATTCACCAGCTGGTGAATAAAACGTAACATAATTATATTGCATCAATATTTTTTTTCCTCAATATTTTTTTTTCATCAATATTTTTTTTTTCATCAATATTTTTTTTTTTTCATCAATATTTTTTTTTTTCATCAATATTTTTTTTCCTCAATATTTTTTTTTTTCCTCAATATTTTTTTTTTTTTCATCAACATTTTTTTTTTTCATTTTTAGTTTTTTTTCCTCAATATTTTTTTTTCATCAATATTTTTTTTCCTCAATATTTTTTTTTCCTCAATATTTTTTTTTTTCATCAATATTTTTTTTTTCATCAACATTTATTTTCCATAATATTCGTGTTTTTCATCAATATTTATTTTTCCTCAACATTTTTTTTTCATCAATATTTTTTTTTTCATCAATATTTTTTTTTTCCTCAATATTTTTTTTTCCTCAATATTTTTTTTCTTCAATATTTTTTTCCTCAATATATTTTTTTTTACAATATTTTTGATGAGAAACATCAATATATTTTTTTTCATCAATATTTTTTTTTCCTCAATATTTTTTTTTTCAATATTTTTTTTCCTCAATATTTTTTTTTTTCATCAATATTTTTTTTTTCATTAATATTTTTTGTTTTTTGGTCAATAATTTTTTTTTTCATAAAATTTTTTTTCATCATATTTTTTTATCAATATTTTTTATTTTCAGCATTATTTTTATTTTCATCAATATTTTTTTTTTTCATCAATATTTTTTTTCATCAATATTTTTTTTTTTCATCATTATTTCTTTTTCATCAATATTTGTTTTTTTCATCAAAATTTTTTGGGGGAAACACAAAATTAAAATTTAAGAGGCTGGGCCCCGGACCCACCTAGAGCCAAAAGAGCCTTCTGGTTTGTGTGGATACTTAAATTAAAGGAAATTAAAAAAGAAAAATAAATATTAAGAGGGCTAGGTCCCAGGGGCCTAGCCTAGGTCCATAAAACCGTCCTGATGTTATTTAAAAAAAAAAATATATAAAATTTTTCTAAATTATTAAAAAGAACGTCCAGCCGGTCTTTCGGCCGGGCTCAGGGACTACAAAACCCATAAATTAATTTAGTGGCATCGCAAACTTAAGTTTGTTTTGTGTATCAAGCCTTTTACCCGGTTAATTACTAAATGGGGCTGTTGTTTTTCTCCAGGGGGTCTTCCGGAGCCCAGTCCCCTTAAATTTAAACGTGGCATATTTTTGTTTTCCAAAATATTCGTGTCCCGTAAAGTGCACCTTAGCCAATTTTTTTTCATCAAATATTTTTTATCAATTATCTTTTTTCATTAAAAACTTTTTTTTTTATCGACAAACACAGACAAATAGATTGATGGATATCACTAAAATGTCTTTGAAACCTTTACGGATCAATAATATATAAACGTAATGGGGTCCTCGAACGATATTTTGATGTGTTTTGCTACGAATGACAAATTAATACCGCGTTATTTTTTCTAGAAAAATGTTGCTTTAGAAAGGTCACCTATTTATACAGCAAAACATTATCATGATTCAATGGTTTGGGCAAGAGTACAAACTTCGCAGACATTTTTTTCAGAAGTGTTGCAAAAATTCAAAAACATTTTTTTTTTTGCGAATATTTAAAAAAACACATCTTCGATTTTTTTAAAAAAAAAGTTTGGTGATAAACAATACTGTTTTGTACAACATATCCAAAATTCAGAGTGGGATCCCAATGGGATCAAAAAATATTCTGGTTTTAGTACGAAGTTCTTAAATTTTACCTTAGAAAATTAAAATTTTATGTTTCTTCAATATAAAAATTTAAATTTTCAAAGAAAATTATACTATTAAAATTTTGAAAAACATTCAAAACATTAGAAATTTAAATTTTCTAAGGGAAAAATATGAGAACCTCGTACTTAAAACAGAATAGTTTTTGATCCCATGGAGATCCCATTCTGAATTTTGAATATGTTATACAAAACATTGTTATTTTTCACCAGAATTTTTTTAAATAAAATCGAAGATGTGTTTTTTTAAATATTCGAAAAGAAAAAATGTTTTTGCATTTTTGCATCATTTCTGTAAAAAAAACTGTGTTATTTTAAAAATATTTTCTAAAAGAAGAACCCCAGCTTTCACATGAGCCTAAATTTGTGAAAATCGGGTCATTGGTTAAGAAGTTACAGCTCTTTAAACGTGCTGTATTTTTCTTACTTTTGCTTAAAAAGTCAGTCTTTGACCCGCCATAATTCGTTAAATACACCAAATGTAAAAAAACGATATATGGTACATATATCATATTTATGAGGGCTATCTATGTGTCAAGGTTCAAATTAATCTGAGACACCATTTCCAAAAATGATTAAAATTTGAGCTAAATTTTTTGGAATGGCCCCTGTTTTTTTTTTGACAGAATCCCCAAAAATAGACAAATTTTGATGGAATCCATAAAAAAAGTTCGTGAGTCGAAAAATTATTTTATTTGTATTTTCGATAGTTTGAACTATGGTTCCATGCAGTGAAAGCCACCACCTGTGCCCTCCAACATTTTGGAACCATCCGTAAAAACGTTAATTTGCTGAAATTTTACTCTGTTGTTAAGCCAAGCATCCAGTGAAGGAATCACAATTTTGAATCTTCCATCAGTTACGTTATAAGGAATATCATAATCAGTCCTTATGCTCCGTTCAGAACTACCAATAATCTTCGTATGTCGAACCTGTCTGTTTTTCAGAGATCCCGTTTGGAATAGTCTATTTAGAGTAATCTTCGCATTCTCCTTGATGAAGAGGTCTAGCGGTGTCATACCCAGAAGCATTTCCAAAGCTTCAGTTGATGTCGTCCTCATAGCCCCTGTAAGACTCAACAACGCAATCCTATTCACCCGTTTGATTGAGTCAGCATGAGTCTTATATTCTATGACAGGCCACCAAACATGACCGCCAGAAGACAGCACTGGCCGGACGACTGCGGTAAATATCCAATGAAAGAGCTTGGGTTTCAGACCCCATTTCTTTCCAACTAATCTCTGACAAGAGTATAGTGCAGCGTAAGCCTTCCTTATCCGTTCTTTTAGATTTGCCGTCCAAGTAAGTTTTTTGTCTAGTATTACCCCCCAGGAATTTAGCCGAATCCGAAAGTTCCAAGCTTACGCCGTTCAGTTTCGGGAGGTTGAAACTAGGTATCAATCTTTTCCCTGTGAATAAAACCTTTTCCGTTTTCCCTGGATTTATCTTCAATCCAAACGACTCCGCCCAAAAAGAAAGCATTTTTAAGGAGCTTTCAATTCTATCAGAGATTGTACTCAGACATTTACCTGAAGACATAATCAATAAATCATCTGCATAGGCCACCACTGTTATGCCGTTTTTGTCCAGTTTCCATAGAATATCATCAACAACAAGAAGCCACAATAGAGGAGATATAACACCCCCCTGCGGAGTGCCTCTAGTTGCTATAGCATAGATAATAGTATTTCCTAATTCCGCTGTGATCTTTCTATGAGTTAGCATTTTCATTAGCCACCTTACATTTGACGTTTCAATTCCAGTTCTAATCAAAGCGGCAAGAATAGCCTACGATTTGACATTGTTGAAGGCACCTTCGATATCTAAGAATACTCCTAGTGTATAGTCCTTAAAAGAGAGGGATCTTTCGATGTGCTTGGAATAAAAGCTACCTTAATCTTACGCCAAGAAGTTGGGACGTAAGATTGCCTCAAACAGAACCTAAATATGTGTAATAGGGAATCCCCTATGATATCAATTCCCTCTTGGATCATTTTCGGATAGATTCCATTCAAGCCTGGTGACTTGTATGGCCCGAAGGTGTTAACTTGTATGGCCCGAAGGTTTTAACTTTTAACATTTCCGGAGAATAACTAGACTCTATCGAAGTAGAAGGATCACTTTCTTGCTGAGTAAAAGAGCAACCCGGGAAATGAGTTTTAAACAGTAATTCAAGTGTATCTTCTGTAGATTCTGTCCAATTACCACACGGTGTACGAATTTTACCTATAAAATTATCCTGTTTTGAAAGCATCTTCCTTAGTCTTGCGGTATCCTTTATATTAACCAGTTCTTCGATGACATTTACATAGTTTTCTCTTTTCGCTTTTCTCATTTCCTTCTTATAAGCTCTAAGCTTCGTTCTATACCTAATTAATTTGGTGCTTGCCTACCAAATTTGAAAAATCGTTGACAGTCCTATCTATTTTATTTTTGTAATTAAACTATATTAACAACTTTTGTTTTACAGCACCAATTTCAGCGAAATTTGGCACACAGATTGACATCGCTTATTTTTTACCATTTTTACCATTTTTGTAGTTTTAATCACATTTTTAAATTTCAGAATATATGGGGGGTAGGCGTGTCCTTGCTCCGATTTTTCCAAAAACCCATTTTTTTCTTGATTAGATCATTTAATGCAAGTGTACCAAATTTCAGAAATCAGCGACCAATATTCTATTTTTGCCCACTCGATATATGGGAACGAATCACTGTGCGCCCTACTGCACATACTTTAAAATTTTCGATATACCCATCTGAACCAGTCAAACGACAAGCTGCCACAATTGATGATAAACTTTTTTTGGTTAGAAGTTACGAGTACAACAAATATTTTTCTTTTTTCTTATTTTTCCACCCACATCAAATGAAAGTAGGAGGTGGGTTTAGTAAAATGGATTTCATTCGATTGTTCACCTGCGTTTTTATTCAAATGATGTCTACAATAAATCACAAAAGGGTTTTGTTGCTGCTGTAGCTGTTGTTGTTGCCTGTAAACCAAAACTGCCACAGTTAGAAGAGAAACGCAAAATGCCGTATCCGTTTATATCTGTAACCACGGCTATTGTTTTGATGCGGACAATCATCATTCATAAACATCATGGCACCCACCAGGCAGGAGTGGTATTGAATTGAAATATTGGTAAACAAACATACGCGAATATATTTTACATACTTTGGTATGTCATGATGATTATTTTCAGCAACGCACAGTGGGTTCGATGGTAAACAAAATAGCGATTGATTCATTTAAGCCGTACACTCAAAGAAAAAGTGAACTCAGAAATAGGAAAGTTATCTAAATTTTGAGAAAACATGATAATTATTCAGCGCCAAAGTTTTTTTTTATTTGTTTTAGTCCACCGAACCAAATACGGCAGTAATATTTACAAAAAAGCATGTTAATTTGACGAAAGAACAATCATTATACAGCTAACAAAACAAGGGTGTTGATTTGAATAAAATTTCGTTAATTTATATTTGAGATAAATTTGACGAAATTTCGTCAAATTAACAGAATTATTTTCGTCAATTTGAATAAAATAGTTTATTCAATTTGAATAAATATCATCAATTTAACAAAATAATTTTCGTCAATTCAACGATATTTTATCAATTTTACTAAATTTTTCTACCCTTTCAAAAAATAAAATGTCCAAAAATATTATTTTTATTTTCGAAATTATTTAATTTTTTTATTAAAAAGAATATGTTAATATTTTAAAAACTTAAAAAAATGTTTACTATAATACACTCTAATTAATTTTCATGTAAATTTACCCTGTTTATAGTAGGTAATAGAGATGGGATCGTGAGTGACTTTTCAATCACGATCACGCACACTCACGAAAAAAAAAATTTAATCACGCACGATCACGCACGAAATTTTTTTTTGTACTCACGCTCACGCACGCTCACGTGAGTAAAAAACAATTTCAATCACGCTCACGATGTAATCACGTTCACGAAATACTCACGAATTAAAATAAAATAAAAAAAAACTTTATTCCATATTTTTTTATTTTTTTAACATTTATTTAAATTTACAAATGTTTTTGTAATTATAAAAGGGCAATTCTAAAATATTAAGAGCCAATTTTAGTCGTTTTTGGGAATGGTTTCTTCAGATTTAATTGAAAATTGGCACATAGATAGCCAACATACCTATGAAAATGTGACTTTCTATCGTTTTTTAAATTCGGTTTACTGATCGTTTTATGGTAGGTCAAAGCTCGACTTTTTTTTTTGTTGCAAAATTAGAAAAACATATCATCACATAAAATATGTTCTAACTTTTTAAGCAATTATCCGATTTTCACAATTCGTGGCTCATATGAGAGCTTAAGTCTTGTGCTTTTTGGAAATAATTTTAAATGCAAAAGGATTCTTTAAAGAAAAGTATCAAAAATGCAATAACTTTTTTCTTTGCGAATATTTAAAACAACACATCTTGGATTTTTTTTTTTTAAATTCGGTGATAGTCAAAATGTTTTGTGTAACATATCCAAAATTCAGAGGGTGATCAAAAGCTATTCTGGTTTGAGTACGAGGATCCCATAATTTTGCATTAGAAATTTAATTTTTTTTTATTTTTGAAATGTTTTAAAAAATTTAACAGGGATAAGATTATATTCCTTATACAGGTTGTATTTTTCTCACTTTTGCTAAATCAGTCGACTTCGACCAGCGATAATTCGAAAACTATACTGAATTTTGAAAATCCAAATATGAAATATGCTATGGCAAATTTTAAGTCAATTCGAACAGTGGAGCGAAATTTTTTTAAAATTGCTTAAAAAACTTATTAAATTTAAATTTATTAACTTATTTGAAAGAACTTAAAAAATAAAAAAAAAACGTAACCAAAAAAAAAAACGGAGAAAAAATTAAAATCACGAAAAAATCACGCAGCAATTTTACTCACGCACGATCACGCACGAACTTTTTTTTGTTACTCACGATCACGCACGCTCACGTGAGTAGAAAATAAAATTACTCACGAATCACGTGATTCACGCGTGATTCACGTGATTCACGGTAATCACGTGATTGGTGCGCATCTCTAGTAGGTAACTTGTCTCCTACTATAAACCGTGTAAAAATACTTGTTGTGCTTAAAGTGATAGACACAAAGTATGTAAACGTACATATTGATGTGTCTACAAAATGCTTCGCAACAAAAATGTTTCAGGAAAATTTACACGTTTTGTGTCTAAATAAACATGTTTATTTAGTAAACTTAAAGTAGAAATGCCTGGAAATACATGAAAATTATGTACATATACATTGAAATTGCTTTTTATAAAACCACCCTAACTTTTCCAAATTCAAATCCCGAGTAGAAAAGATTATATATGTTTATATTTAATTATATAAAGACATCATATATATTCATATAGAATTTGATGCGAAAAATGAGTCGATAAAACCATATAAAGTTGCATTAAATTTGATATAATTTGATGTGATTTTAATATAATTTTATATGATTTGATGCGAAAATTGGCCCCTTTTTTAGAAAAATTTATGCAATTATATATAATTAAATAAAAAAAATCCAAAAAAAATCCCAAAAAAAAATTATATTAAATTATATATAAAGAACTTAGATTTTTTTCATAAATTTTGCATTATATATAATAACATATAAAATTTTTAAAACAAATGTTTAAGGTTTAGGTTTGGAACTTAAAAAAAAAAAAAATTTCTGGACTTAGAAAAATTTTCAAAAGTTATACCAAATTATATATAAAGGACTTAGATTTTTTTTTTTAATTTTACTCATATAAGATTACATATGATTCAGAAAAAAGTTGCATAAAGTTTTATATAAAATTTCTTCAAATATTTTGTTATCCCGGGTGAAAATGACCATGTATGTTCATATATGATGCATATATGGATGTCCATACATGTGCATATCCGTAATTTGAGGGTACATGTACATTAATGATCATACATTGTCATACATGAATTTGTATGTAAAATTTTTTTTTATGTATTTTTTCCGTAAAACGTCTATTAATTGAAATTTTTTCAAATAAAAATAATTTGTACTAATTTATGACACTGATTTCTTAATAAAAACTAACGAATATTTTAAAAATATACTTTGGACTTTATGATAATCAAAGCTTCAAAGAATTAACCACTTTTCGAATGAATTCACAAATAAAATACATTCGATTTTTATAGTCACTGAATACAATTATCTCAGGGGTAACTCATGAATAGTAGTGTCAGTAATAACGAAGTCGTTATCTACAGATGGCAATCTTTTTTTGGAAAGTATTTGGGAATAACGAAAAATAAACATTAAAAAATTTTAAATTTATGTATGAAAATTATTGTTGTGTCACTTGAAAATAAAAAATACATAATAAAAAAAAGAAATGAATATAATTAAATCAAAACAACCAGCAAAATTAAACGAAAAATAAAAGGTAAACAACATTTCCAGCTTTCCCAGATACCATTTGTAAAACTAACACCACCTTTAAACGTCAAAAAAAATTGACTCTTGCATAGTCTTTAAATATTTAAGTTTTTGAATTATCTTTAAATATCAATATTTCTTGGAATGGATTCGATTTTTGCCATTAAATAGAATTCTTGTTTATGAGAATTTTAAAAACTGAATGCATTCTTTATTTCATTTATTTATTATTCATGAGACTTTTAAAAATCGAATTTACAAAAACTTACGCATTCAATTTCAAAGTCGAATAAAAAAGAAACCGAATTCATTCTATATTTTAAAATCAAATGTACACTCTAATTAAAATGATTTCAGTTTCCTACTATAAATTGGGTAAATTTACACAAATTGCTTAATTCTATTTAAAAATATGGGAAATTTACTCAATTTATAGTATTTTTTGAATTTGTTGAAATTTACCCAATTTATAGTAGGAAACTGGACTCATTTTTTTAGGTTGTAAATTCATTCGATAAATTGTGATTGGGAAATGCAATATTTAAAGTTTAATTCAGAACACAAAATCTTATTAAGGGATGAAATCCTTCGCAGCTCTGTCAGTAATACCGTCAGAGTGTTCGAATTTTCTTCTAAATTTGGTTGTTTACGTTAGTGCCGTTCATATTCGCCTATAGAATACAAAAATTATAACCAATGTTGATGATGTATGATCATTATTGTCCAACCGAACGACTTTTTCAGACTGAACTTCGTCCAATTTTGCAAAGTTCTGCCGAACCCAACCTTTAACAAAATTGTTTTTAAGACATGTATGCTATGCAGATGCATAGCATATATGAAGGAGTATGATATATACCTTCCCACACATAGTTGCATACATTTACATATATGGAATATTACATTACTTGTGTATGTTCATATATGCTCCCATATATGACATACATTCCCATATATTGTTCATATACTATCATACATGGAATCATGTATGAGCATGTATGAATATGCATGGTCATTTTCACCCGGGATATTAAATTATATAAAAAAACAGACCGAATTTTATATTTCATATGTAATTATATAAACTAACTTTAATCATATGTTATTATGTATAACTTAACATTTTCTTTTATATAATTTTATATAAGAAAAAAATACGAAGTGTAAATATATATAATCTTATATGATAGCAAAACAATTTACGTATAAATTTATCAAATAATATATGTTTATATAAAAATAAGTAAAATTATATATAATCTCTTTTACTCGGGATATTAAAAAACAATAAATGCATTTTTATATATTTTATTTAAAATAAAAAAGGCTAATGAAGGCTTAAAAAAAACGTGTTAAAATTAAATAAAAAAAGCTAAAACAAATAAAAAAAATAATTAAAAATGTAACCAAAAACATTTCTTTCTATAGAAAAATTCTCAGATTCTGAGACATTTTTTACAGAAAAATTCTTGTACAGAAAAATTCTCAGATTCTGAGACATTTTTTCTATAGAAAAATTTGCAGATACTAGGATATTTTTTCCATAGAAAAATTCTCAGATTCTGAGAAATTTTTTCAATAGACAACATATTTTGAGACAATTTTTCTATAGAAAAATTCTCAGATTCTGAGACATTTTTTTTACAGAAAAATTCTCAGATTCTGAGACATTTTTTCTATAGAAAAATTCTCAGATTCTGAGACATTTTTTCTATAGAATCTGAGACATTTTTTCTATAGAAAAAATGTTTCCGAATCTGAGAATTTTTCTATAGAAAAAATGTCTCAGAATCTGAGTATTTTTCTATAGAAAAAATGTCTCAGAATCTGAGAATTTTTTTATAGAAAAAATGTTTCAGAATCTGAGACTTTTTTTCTATAGAAAAATTCTCAGATTCGGAAACATTTTTCTATAGAAAAATTCTCAGATTCTGATACATTTTTTCTATAGAAAAATTCTCATGTTTAATTTTTTTTCTATTGAAAAATTCTCAGGTTCTGACATATTTTTTCTATAGAAAAATTCTCAGATTCTGAGACATTTTTTCAAAGATAATCTGAGATATTTTTTCTATAGAAAAATTCTCAGATTCTGAAATATTTTCTATAGAAAAATTCTCAGTTTCTGATATATTCTCAGTTTCTGATATATTTTCTATAGAAAAATTCTCAGATTCTGAGATATTTTTTCTATAGAAAAATTCTCAGATTCTAAGATATTTTTTTTTTAGAAAAATTCTCAGATTCTGAGATATTTTTTCTATAGAAAAATTCTCAGATTCTGAGCTATTTTTTCTATAGAAAAATTCTCAGATTCTGAGATAGTTTTTCTATAGAAAAATTCTCAGATTCTGAGATATTTTTTCTTTAAAAAAATTCTCAGATTCTGAGATATTTTTTCTATAGAAAAATTCTCAGATTCTGAGATATTTTTTCTATAGAAAAATTCTCAGATTCTGAGATATTTTTCTATACAAAAATTCTCAGATTCTGAAATATTTTTTCTATAGAAAAATTCTCAGTTTCTGATATTTTTTCTTTAGAAAAATTCTCAGATTCTGAGATATATTTTCTATAGAAAAATTCTCAGATTCTGAGATATTTTTTCTATAGAAAAATTCTCAGATTCTAAGATATTTTTTCTATAGAAAAATTATCTCAGAATCTGAGAATTTTTCTATAAAAAAAATATCTCAGAATCTGAGATTTTTTCTATAGAAAAAATATCAGAATCTGAGAATTTTTCTATAGAAAAACTATCTCAGAATCTGAGAATTTTTCTATAGAAAAAATATCTCAGATTCTAAGAAGTTTTCTATTGAAAAAATATCTTAGAATCGGAGAATTTTTCTATAAAAAAGATATCTCAGAATCTGTGAATTTTTCTATAAAAAAGATATCTCAGAATCTGTGAATTTTTCTATAGAAAAATATCAGAATCTGAGAATTTTTCTTTAGAAAAAATATCTCAGAATCTGTGAATTTTTCTATAAAAAAATTATTTCAGAATCTGAGAATTTTTCTATACAAAAATATCTCAGAATCTGAGAATTTTTCTATAGAAAAAATGTCTCTGAATCTGATAATTTTTCTATACATTCTATTGAGGAGGTCATTAATACTTTTGGCAATGCCGAATTGTACTTTTTTTAGCTGTTTTCAAATATTTTTGACCTGCACTTTGTTCAACGTCCCCTGTCGCACATCACCGACACACACAACCTTCTCTATCACAAGACACCCATGCCAATTTTTTTTTCTTCCTGGTAAATTTTTTTTAAGCTACCAAAGATTCCGCACATCCGAATTTAATGCTCTCTTTTGTTGCCCTTCTTGACGTAGAATTCTAACGCTGAATGCTGGAAATGCATCTGAAAAATAGCTTATGAGTGGTTTATTTTTATTTCTTCAAAATTTTCAAATTTTTACCTAAATTTTTATACAAATGTGGCTCCATATTTTACCCTTAATTTTGGTTCCGTTTCGTTATGATTCTCATATATCTTTCGAGACCAAAAGGACCTTAAGAAATAAAAAAATAAATAAAAAATTAAAATTGGCATTTTTAGATTAAAGATTTACAACCAATATGGTCTGAACACGAGAAGAATGGTCTTCATAGAATCCAAAATTCCCTCATGCGCGCAGCTATTAAAATAATACATTTACTTACCAAGGGAAGCATAGATGGTGGCATTTGTATTCTTAGTTGAAATCTGTTTTCTTTGTATTTCAATTTTTTTCTAAAATATTTCAAACTGTTTTTTTTTTAATAAAGTTATGACAATGTGTTAATTTATGTTTGATTACATATTTTGTGCCTGAAACAAAATTTACATAGAAATAATGTACATTTAAAGTGAAAGTGTTTATTATCTTATAAACATGTTTCACAATACACGATGTACTATACTTTGCGTGTAATTCTTTACAAATAAATGTGTAACTATTTTGTTTAAACACTCCGTGTTTATATTTGCGCCTTCTCTGTAAATATACATGAAAATTTACTAACTTAATAATAGTAAAGTTACATGCATTTTTTAGAGTGTATACAAAATAATAAATAACTAAAAAAATTATAATAATAGGTACACTCAAAAAAAAAATATTGTAAAACTAGCAAAAAAAATGGTTAAAATTAGCAAAAAAAACTGTAGTTTTGGACGTTGCAAAAATTTTGGTAATATTAGCAAAACCATTTTGCTAATCAAAAAATTAGGAAAAAAAAATGGTAAAATTACAAGAATACCATTTTATTTTTGTAAAAAATCAACCTTGTAAAATTATCAAAAAATATGGTAAAATTACCAAAAAAAAAAATGTTAAAATTGAAATAGATAAAAAAAATTGTAATTTGGTAAAAAAACTGTTTTATTTAGTAATTTTTTTTCTCTGATTAGTAGTTGATTTAAAATTTGGTGAATATACTAAAAATGTAGTAATAGCAGCATCAACTATTACTTCAGTTGTTGGATGGTTTCTTCGGCTTGATGGCATTTTCTTTTGCCTTCTTCTCAGCAGCTGTAGTTGCAGTAACTGGACTTCCAACAACATCAAAATCCAAAATGATTTTTTTTTCACTTAAACACTTTAAACAAAAAATTTAAAGAACAACACTTCACTTTTTTATTTTTTTTGCGTCATTTTTTTAGTTTAAGTAGAACAAATGAGAATTGCGTAGTAGTCTACACAAGAAATTTCTTACATTTTCACGTAAAATTTGTAAAAAATTAACAATTTTTTTTCGAATTTTTAATTTTTTTCACATGTATTTAAAAAAAAATAAAAAAAAAAATGGATATTGAAGATTAGATATCTAAGTATGTGCTAAAATTTTAAAAAAATAATTTTTCAAAATTATCAACTTTTTATTAACAATTTAGGTGGCAAATTTTAAAAAATTTTCATATAAAATTAGCAAAAAATATGGTAAAATTAGCAAAAAATATGGTAAAAAATACTAAAAATTGTGTAGCCTATTTTTGAGCGCACATTTAGTTGATGGATGGCTACTATGCTATGACGGTATTTTTGCACAGCCTTTTTTTGCTTGCAATAAAGTCTTGCATTTTTTTTTTTGTGGGCAAACGGGGGTGAAAAGAAAACGGGGTAGAAAAAAAATCATGAATTCTGTTTTCCTTCTTCTATGCTTCTCACCCCCGTTTGCCTGCAAAAAAAAAGTTGTAAGACTTTATTGCAAGCAAAAAAGTCTGTGTATAAATACCGTCTATGGTGTTAGCAGCATCATCTTTTGCCTTCTTCTTGGCGGCTGGACTTTTAACAGCAGCAGAATTTTTTTCACACTAGAACACTTTAAACTATTTTTTTTTCTTAAAACTAAGAAAAAAAATAAAAAGTATTACCATTTCTTTAAGGAAAATACTAATATTTTTGCTAAAATTATAGTAAAATGAAAAAAAAAAACTAGCAAGAAATATAGTAAAAGTACCAAAAAACTTTTGTATTTTACCAATAGTAAATTGCCAAAAAAACTGTAAAAGTTAAATTTTTACAAATTTTTTTTCTAAAGTTTGGTTGAAGTAAATTACAACACCTTTTACTAATATTTTGACTAAGTTATTTTTTTGAGTGTACAGAAAATAATTTATATATAAACTTACAAAAAGGGAATGAATTTATTAAAGACGAAGAAACTGCTGCCGTGTGTCATATTTCCATTGGGTTAATTTAAATTCCGGACAGAAACTTATTTATCTTTGCCTAAACCTTTGTCAATGTAATGTATAGAATACCTAAAAACATTAATAAAAATAAAAATTAGTTTATAAATTTAATTATTATATCATTACTTACATAAAATTTCGTTTTCACATGAAGTTTTGTAGAATTTGAAGACACTTTTATAATGCCAAAAAAAACATGGCAAAAACTTAAAAGCTTTAGCAATTGCATAAACTTGAAAGAAAAAATAAATAAATTTTAGCAAAACATAATTTTTTTCATGACACTGCACAATTTTTTTTTTTTTTTTTAATTCATTTATTAATGCAATCTATCATAAGTTGATATTAATCATTACACGTGACTTAAAATTATTTGACTATGACGTGGTGATGATCCAGTGATCATCCCACAGATAACTTAAAACTAAAAAAATAAAATATATATAAAAATAATTCCTTAGTATACTCTGGGCCATTTTAAGGGGTTCATCTAAGTAGGTCCTGGGGAGCTCTTCTCCGAAGTCGGGTAAAAGTAGTTGTGTTTGCCATTAAAGTTGAAGCTAAAGGATTTGGATGGTTTTGACACTGCACAATGCAAAAAGTTATTTTAGTCATTTTGACGAAATTTAGTCAATTTGATGAAATTTCGTTAATTTTACTTCTTTAGAGGATGTAAATTTGACGAAATTTCGTTGATTTGAATAAAATTTGTTGAATCTTAAAAAAAAATTGACAAAATTTCGTTAAAGATCTACAAAATTTTTTTGTTGATTTTACCTACGCGATTTGGTTCGGTGTCCGGCTGTAGGCAAAATCGCCCAAAAAAGAAAATGAAATTTCGCCCAAAAATATTTTATACAAATTTGGGCCATATTTCATATGAAAAGTTACCCAAAATTTTTAGACACATTTTCATAGCTTTTGGGCAAAATTTCGAAATAAAAATGCCGCAGAGTTTTGTACTCTTGCCCAAAAAATTAAATCATGATAATGTTTTATTTAATAAAAACTTTTTACGAATAACCCTCACATATTTGAAAAAAAAAATATGTAGGGATTAAAAAAATATTCAGAAAAAAAGAACTCCAAGAAATTTATCAAATTTATTAATATTTACAAAAAATTTGGAAAACTACACTCAAAATAATAACTCTGGTAAATTACAGAAAAACTCCAAAATAATAACTCTGGTAAATTACAGAAAAACTCTGCTAATTTAACAGAGTTCACCGTACTTTTCCAGCTAGCAACATTACTTGGTAATTTTACTAAAAAACTCTGTAAAATGATTTTTACAAAAAAAAACTGTTAATTTACAGACTTTATAGTAAAATATTTGGTTAAATATTAGCGTATTTTGACAGAAAAAAAATCTGTTTTTTTACTATAAAACTCTGTAAAATATTTTGGACAAAAAAAACTGTTAGTTTACAGAGTCTCTAGTAAAATATTGGTTAAATAAAGCACCATTTAGCAAAGAAAAACTCTGTTAATTTACATATATTTGTAAAATGTATTTGATGCAACCAAAATTTTATAGAAAAAACTCTTTAGTTAAATGCAATTTATTTTGGAATTTTCTTTTTTAAGTTTTCTTAGTTTTTGGTTACAAAAAATACAAAGTATTTTGTTAAAATCTGTATTTTTGCAGAAATATCTGTTATCTGTAAAATAAAGATTACAAGGTTAAAAGTAATATAACAAATAAAACTTTGTTTTTTGTCACAAAAAATTCAAAGTATTTTCTTTAAATCTGTATTTTGAAAGAAAACTCTGTCAAACATCTGTTGAATTGAGATTACAGTCATTTTACAATGTATTTTACAGAGTTATTATTTTGAGTGTAAGAACAGATCAGAAAATACAAAAAATAAGTCAGAAAAATGCGGATATATTCAGAAAAAATCACAAAATTCAGAAAGAAAAACAACTAGAAAATTTAGAAAAATCTGAATATATAAAATTTTTTTTTATTTATAATTAAATAAAAAAGTACAAAGAATTAATGCAAACAAATTATTCCCTAACAAAAAGAAATAGTGCCCCCATTTCCCGGTTCTCGGTATTCCCGGGAATACCGGTATTCCCGGTTCTGGAACCGGTTTCCCGGTTCTAGACATATTCCCGGGAATACCGGTATTCCCGGTTCTGATCCTGGTACCGGTTCTCAAAAACCAAAAAAATACTATACCATCAAATATTTAAATTACACAATTCAATCAGCATTTCAGTAACATTTAGTTGTGTTTGTAAAATTTTTAAAAAATTATGCAACTATTTTTTCTTAAATTAAAAAAATAAAATGGAAATGGTGTTGTTTTCACATGTTGTGTATTTTTTTTGGTAAAAGCAACGAAAAAATTTTAATTGTACAAAATTTTACAAAATATTCATACCGGTAGTCCCGGGAATACCGTCAGAACCGGAACCGGGAATACCGGTATTCCCGGGAAAACCGGGAATGAATTAAGAACCGGGAATACCGGTATTCCCGGTACTGACCGTAGGCACTAAAAAGAAATGTACAAGCTAAAAAAAACTAAATAAAAAAAAAAAAAAGTTGACAAATCACGGGATTCGATCAACGGACCTTCCGTTTTCCAGTCTGGATCACCTCAGCTAGGCCACCGTAGCTTACTCAAATATTGATTTAAATTTTGTTATGTTTTTCTTGCTTGTAGATACATATTCGATTTTCAAATATACTGGTTAGTATTGCCATGTGGTAATATTTTATTGGAAAAAATTTGCGATGATGGTAACAAATCTAATTGGAAATGCGATATTTGGTATGGCAATACTGCGTTAATCGAGTGACACCTAGCGCCGCTAGGTGTCACTACCAGAACTATGTGTTTATTTATTTTATTTATTAATTTTAAATTTTTGTCGAAGTTTACGGTTGTAATAAAATGAAAACTGTAATTCTCATTTTCTTTTTTGTTTAATCGTTAGCTTATATAGTCAAACTGAGGTGGCGTCCTGCAACTTTTTTAAAATTAGACCCCAGCCTAAAAACATTATCATGTTAAAATTGGGTGATTTTTCATTACGAAAAATTGCCCAAAAATAAAAAAACATTGCCCATTTTAGTTTGATTTGAATTTTTGTAAAAATCTTAAAATGTCAAAACCGAAATAAGTTGCAATAAAACAGCCAATAGAAAAATTAAATACCCTACATAATGGAACAGCCTAAAACAAATAGTTTATTAATTTTTTAGAAACAATACAGCGAGTTGTTTTGTTTTTTTATAAATTATATACATAATTCTGGTGGGAATCGAACTGACGACCCCTGCACTTACTTTCAGATTATCACACTTCATACTAATCTACCGCTGCCAGTAGAAAATCAAAAGAAATGAATTAAAAAACAGCATGGAGGTGCGATTAAAGCGCCGCAGGTGAAAGTTTTTAACAACAAATTTTAACAAAAAATCGCGCGTGAAATTCTAAATGATATAGCGATTAAAAAATAACAAAAAACAAAAAAAAAAAAATATGTTGGCCAAAAAAAAAGATAGGCTAACCACTGCTTTTTTTGTCAAAAAACTTTTCAATTCTTTTTCTACTTTTTTGATATCTATTTTATGTAGAACTAGCTTACCATCCCGGTACTTCGTTACCGGTTGCATTGAATACCGGATAATAGAAGGATCAGAACTGCTCTTCCGATTTCAAGAAAATTCCCCTACGTAGTCTTTGTTTTATTTACTTGCGCACGTTTAAGTCTTTCATAAAATAATATTTCAATGAAAAATTTTAACAATAAAATTTGAATAATTTTCGAGCCCTAATATCGGGATTTTGGATTTGGAGTGAATAAATATTTCAGTGAATAAAGAAAATGGAATAAAAATTAGTTATGGAGTTAAAAAAGTAAAATACGAAAAATTTGAGGAAAAAGTACCCTTCCATATTGTTCCCTGCTCTATTCCATTTCATTCCCCGTTCTAAAAGTTTAAATTTTAAAATATGTCCTTCTCTTGGGTGTTATTTCTGGGGCTTTGAGTTTAATAGTTAGATAGGTAAAAATAACCCCTTAAAATTAAATTTTTCAAAAACAGTTTTTTTGTGCTAGGTGATCCTTTATTTAAAATATCAAGTTTCCGAACTAATATTTCAAGAAAAATAAGAATAATCAAAATTAGCACTTTTTTAGCCTTTTTACCCCACTAACAATAAGAACCGGAAAAACGTATTTTTCACAGAATGCTTTTTTTACCGAATTTGCCTACATTACAAATTTTAAGATTCTAGGAAATATTAAAAGTTTCTATAAATATAATTTTAGGAAATAAAAAAGTATCAAAAATTGTACTTCCGGTACTTTTAATAAAAGGTACTTTTTATAAAGGGTACTTTTTATAAAGGGTACTTTAATGAAAGGTACTTTTTATAAAAGGTACCTTTTATAAGAGGTACTTTTCATAAAAGGTACTTTTTATAAAAGGTTCTTTTTATAAAGGGTACTTTCTATAAAAGGTACATTTTATAAAAGGTACTTTTTATAAAAGGTAGTTTTTATAAAAGGTACTTTTTATAAAAGGTACTTTTTATAAAAGGTACTTTTTATAAAAGGTACTTTTTATAAAAGGTACATTTTATAAAAGGTACTTTTTATAAAAGGTACTTTTTATAAAAGGTACTTTTTATAAAAGGTACTTTTTATAAAAGGTACTTTTTATAAACGGTACTTTTTATAAAAGGTACTTTTTATGAAAGGTACTTTTTATAAAAGTATACTTTTTATAAACGGTACAGAATTTTCAGAAAGTACTTGTTCCAGAATGTTTTATTTCACTAAAGGATCTTACATTCAAATTTGAAGTTTTAATGACCATTATTTCAGTATTTAAATAAAAAGTACCAAAAGTACACTTTTTTACCCATTTTACCCCCGTAGAATCAACATTGGCAAAAACCCAGACTTAGTGAATCTTTTTTCCGGGAGGTGAACCTACATTGCAAATTTCAAGTTTCTAGTACTATTATTTGAGGAAATATAAAAGGTACCAAAAGTACAGTTTTTACCCTTTTTACCCCCTTAGAATCATCATTGGCAAAAATCAAGCCCTAGTGGATCTATATTCCGGGAGGTGGACATACAGTCCAAATTTTAAGTTTTTGTGACCACTTTTTAAGGAAATATACAAGGTACCAAAAGTACAGTTTTTTACCCTTTTTACCCCCTTAGAATCAACACTGGCAAAAATCCAGCCTTAGTGGATCTATTTTCTGGGAGGTGAACCTACAGTCCAAATTTCAAGTCTCTAGCTTCAGCGGTTTGGGATGGGCGATGATGAATCAGTCAATAAGTCAGTCAGTCACATTACTCTTATATATATTAGAGTTCGTTTGGTGACTATGTCACTTCATCTGTTTATCGGATATCATAATTTTTTTTAAAGGATTTAGGGGAGCTAAAAAGAATGCCGGTATTTTTTTTGGAAAAATTTTCACTCCTTGGGGTGGTTCAATATTTTAAATATTTTTTTAATCATGCACGATGAAGAGGCAGTTTTTGCTAACAAAATTGGTACAAAAAGCACCTTTCTATTACAACCCATTAAAAAGTTATAAGGTTTCAAAATTTTTTTTCTAGTGGCAAAATTATACAACACTGACCGAAATTTGAAAATTTTTTGGATGGGTCAGCGGTCTGGACACTCGTTTTCGATTAGCTTTTCAATGCCGATTCCAAATCTGGTTTCCAAAGTTTTTCATAACGTCAGGTTTTTGAGGAAATTGAAGTGAAAGCTTATAAAAAAAAGCATTTTTTTATGAACCATTTTGTTAAGCTTTAAATGCCCTTTAATTGTGCATATTTAAAAAATTAATTTAAAAAAAAACTGGAAAAACCTTATATTTCCGCCCTCTGTGGTGGGTTTTTGAAACTTTTTTTAAGAGTTCAAAAAACGACCATAGTATTAATTTTTGCTGTAGAATCGATTGGTGAAAGCAGATTTGCGATATATTCAGCCGTTTTTGCTCTGCAGAAAAATCAGCTTAAAATCCGCGACTTCAGATGCGTTGAACCACCCCAAGGAGCAAAAATTTTCTCAAAAAAATATCGGCATTCTTTTTAGCTAACCTAAATCCCTCAAAAAAATTATGATACCCGCATATCAAATTTTCAAAACTAACTCTTATATATATAGATTTCACACTCGGCACACTGATGCTAAATTTTTTTTAGTGAAAGTTAACAAAATTTTAGGAAAATTCATAAACTATTTTCAAAGAAATTTTTTCCTTAATTTTGTGTATTTTTTTTTTAGTGTAATAATAATTGCTTAAATAGTAAAAAAATCAAAATTTTCCCCCTTTTTCAAAAACAGCAATAATTTGCTAACTTTAACAGCTCGCTCAAAAAAAGTAAACAACTTATTGTTAGTTAATTTATTATGATAGCTAGTGGCGGAGAATTTTATCTACTTTTACCCCATACCAAATTTTATTACAAAAATTTCTAAATTTAAATTAATTTCCACTTTGGTACCATTTGAACCCAATGTGCAGTGACAGCAATGTCAATGAAGTGCTACTGGTTGGGATGAAGGGTGGCAGGTAATACAAACAATGACCGTTGTGGTAAATTGATTTATGTTGAAACATTTAAAATGCTTAATTTAAAATTGAGTCTTTAGGCTTTCTACATACCAAAACTGAAGTGGCTCCTCTAGTGATAAATGTTTCAAAATTTATTGCGATAGTTAAGCTTAAATTATTTAATTTGATCATTACACTAGTTTACAACTTAAAACAAGTAAGAAAATTTTATATATAATAATAAAATAATAACCATATAATACCCTACACCAGTGTTATCCGGAAAAATGGGCCCAAGTCCAAACATGGCCCGATTATATCTATGTTTGGTAAGCTCTTTTATTAGTGTAGAAAATGCACGCAAGCCAAATTTAATTGAAATCGGAAGGTATTCGGGGTCAATGAACCGATTTAATGGAATATCGGGCGAAATTTTTATAGGGGGGACTAAGACCAAGAGTGGTCTGCTTATAATCAGATTAAATTAAGCAACAAAATTCCCGTTAAACATCATCAAATACAATTTTAGAAATATATCACCCATTTCGAAATATTTTCAGAGAGTCATATGAACATCGGGAGGTGGTTTGTATGAAAACTATCATTAAAAATTGTGCGATCCCGTTAAAACTCAAAATGATGATTAATGAATATAAAGTAAATTTACCTGTCAAATTTCGAAAAGATAACTAATTTTGTATTGTTATTAGGGGAATTTAAGCCAATTTGTATGGGGGATAGGTCTAAACATGAACCGTTTTTTTCCAATTTCAATAGGCCTAGTCCTTGGGCTAAAGTTTCAAATTTCAGATAAATATATTGATTGTATACAACTTTTAGATGGACATACGAACGGATGGACATCGCTAATTTGACTCAAAAAGTGATTCTGAGTCGATCGGCATACTAGAATGTGATCTTGTACCAATATTTCGAGTAGTTACAAACATCAGCACAAACTCATTAAACCCAGTACCCATCGACGTATACTGGGGTTGGGCACAGGGGCCACGTGCCCCCCCCCCTTTTTTGATTTGAAAAATTTTTAAATTTAACACAAAACGATGTATTTATTACACCGCTCTACAAATCTGAGGTTTGTCGCTGCGTTTTGGATGAAACTAAAAAAAGTTGATAGGGTTGGGTGCCCCGATTCCAAAACGGTCACTCAAATTTTTCTATCACGTCACAATTTTGAGAAAATCGCGATTAAAGTGTCAAAAAATGCCCATTTTGACCATTTTTGAATGCATATAAAATAAGATCCTGACATGCAAATGACTTGGTATCAAGCTCATTCGAAAGTGTGTTATTTTCTCCTTCAGACAAGATCAAATCTTCTTGGAATTTAATTTTCTAAAATGGTAAAAAAGTTATTAGCCACAAGTGCTTTAAATCTAAAATTTACGTATGAATTTGTATGGAAATTTGTTAAAAAACACTGTGTAAATAAACTAAATATTGAAAAAATGGAAGGTTTTTTGCTAATGATTTTTTTACCATTTTAAAAAATTAAATTTTTAGAGCATTTTATCTTATCTTTAAGAGAAAATTACAGGCTTTCGAATGAGCTTGATACCAAGTCATTTGCATGTCAGGATCTTATTTTATAAGCTTTTAAAAAGGGTCAAAAATGCCCTTTTTCGGCACTTTCACCGCGAATTACTCAAAAGCCTGATGTGATAGACAAATTTGGGCTCCGGATTTGGAATCAGAGCAACAGACACTATCCAAATCAGTAACCAGAATCCAATACGCATTTTCTTGTTGAGCTGTGTTATTCAAGCTCTAGAGTTTGAGCTAATTTTTTTTAAAAAAGTTTAAAAAGTTGTTTTAAAAGTCATTTAAATCGAAATATCAGTTAATTATGTTTAAAAAATACATATTACACTTTGCTTCAAAAAACACAAAATCAAACATTAAAATATTTTAAACATTTTTCAACCGATTTTCAATTTTTTAACTGTTTTGGATAGAAGAAGGATGGTGCTTTTCATGCGTGTGAATTGGTCTATACATATAAAAAAGATATGTATTGATTTTTTCAACAATATCTATTTTATTTTATTTTTTGAAAATTTGTTGAGTTTATCGATTTTTTTCGGTTATAGTTCGTTCAACAACATTTATATTTATAAACGTATTCTTAAAGAAAATTTAATTGTGAATACGGTGAGCTTTATGCTGAAAAAATCGGATAACAATTAACAGAGTTGTGATAATTTTTCTAAAAAAGAAAATTAAGATTTTGCTTGAAATTGCCGTTCGGATAACCCAGGCAAAAAAAATATAAAAATAAACGAACATACTAAGAGGTCGCGTTTCATTATTTTAAAGGTTTTTGGCCTCCTGAACTCGAATTTGACCTTGAAGTTGCGCTATCTTATTAAGTTTTTGATATATCAATTTATGTTAAATATCTCAAAAATCTGACGAGATAGAGCAATTTAAAGGCCAGATTCGGATTCAGAGCGCCAAAAACCTTTTAAAATATTGTACATGACCTCTTACGATAAAATTATTTATTTTGCCTGGGATATCTGAACTAGAGTTTGCAAAACGATTAAAATCGTAATCGTAATCGCGATTAATCGGACCAATTAATCGTAATCGTAATCGACAAAAAAATCATTCGATTACGATTAATCATTATCTGTAAAATACACTGGTTTTGTAACGAATTAAAAATGCATAAGATTTTGGTCCAAGATTCATTTAACTTGTTTGCAATTTTTCTTTCCTTTTTATACCCTCCACTTAGTGATAGAGGGTATATATAAGTTTGTCATTCCGTTTGTAACTCATCGACATATCGATCTGGGACCCCATAAATTATATATATTCATGATGCAAAATCGATTTTAAGACATTCTAGCGATCTCCGTCTGTCCGTCTGTCTGGCTGTCTGTGGAAAATTCTGTCAAGGACAAAATATTGCACAGAGATGACTGAAACTTAACAAATTTATTGGAAGTTCTCCCGAGAAGTATGGTATTGCATTTGAGCGATATTGGTGCAGCGGTTCAAAAGTTATGAAAGAAAATGTAAGCACACCTCAAAAATTTCAGTACATTCAACATAACCTAAAAATACAAAATGCTTTAATTCGGCTTCTGGTTGACATATGTGAACATAATTGAACACCAAATGGTATTTAAACAAGTACGAACATATTTGTTGACAAAAAAAGAAAAAATCGCGGATTTTTTTTACCAAAATTTTTTTCGCGGAAATCGTTTTTCAAAAAAAAAAAAATTTCAAAATTAATTTTCTTTTAAATAAAGTTTTTTGCAACAATCTTTTTGAAATTGTGGAGGGTATAACTACATTCGGCAAGGCCGAATTTAACTTTTTTACTTGTTCTTTCTGAATTTTGTGATTTTTTCTGAATATATCTGCATTTTTCGGACTTATTTTTTGTATTTTCTGATTTGTTTTTGAACTCAAAATAATAACTCTGTAAAATACATTGTAAAATGACTGTAATCTCAATTTAACAGATGTTTGACAGAGTTTTCTGTCAAAATACAGATTTAAAGAAAATACTTTGAATTTTTTGTGACAAAAAACAAAGTTTTATTTGTTATATTACTTTTAACCTTGTAATCTTTATTTTACAGATAATTAACAGATATTACTGCAAAATACAGATTTTAGCAAAATACTTTGTATTTTTTGTAACCAAAAACAAAGTTTTGTCTGTATTTTAAACATTAACTTCACAGAAAACTTAAAAAATAAAATTCCAAAATAAACTGCATTTAACTACAGAGTTTTTTCTATAAAATTTTGGTTGCATCAAATACATTTTACAAATATATGTAAATTAACAGAGTTTTTCTTTGCTAAATGGTGCTTTATTTGACCAATATTTTACTAGAGACTCTGTAAATTAACAGTTTTTTTGTCCAAAACATTTTACAGAGTTTTATAGTAAAAAAACAGAGTTTTTTCTGTCAAAATACGCTATTATTTAACCAATATTTTACTATAAAGTCTGTAAATTAACAGTTTTTATATTTTTTTGGTAAAAATCATTTTACAGAGTTTTTTAGTAAAATTTCCAGAGTTATTATTTTGAGTGTAGTTTTCCAAATTTTTTGTAAATATTGATAAATTTGAGAAATTTCTTGGAGTTCTTTTTTTCTGAATATTTTTTTTTAACCCTACCATATTTTTTGCAAATATGTGACGGTTATTCGTAAAAAGTTTTTATTCAATAAAACAATATCATGATTTAATTTTTTGGGCAAGAGTACAAAACTCTGCGGCATTTTTTAGTTTAGATGTTTGTCTATCCACATAAAAAAAAAAATCAGGAGGGCATTTTTTGTATTTTTCGAGAAAATCGCAATTGAATATTTGAGTTCAGAAAAATTCTATAATTCTCTTGCATTTTATTGTGTCAACACCGCGTATGAGTAACGACTATTTGCGAAACTAATGAATTTTCGTTACTCATACGCGATGTTGACACAATAAAACACAAGAGAATTACAAAATTTTTATGAAATCTAATATTCAAATGCTATTTACTCGAAAAATACAGTAAAATGCCCTGCAGAATTTTTTGTGTGAGTAGACAAACATCCAAAATTAAAAAAAAAATGTGTCCGAATTTTTGATAAATGGAGTTTTTTCATAAAATAATTAAACTTTCAAAATGGTTTCTGAAAATTTCCCAAAGTAAAAAAAAATTAGTAGAAAGCCCATAAATATATATGAGGAGTTCCGTCTAAGACTTAAATTTTGAGGTAAAAAAAGATGTGATTTTTGTTTTGATGGCACATCAATGAAAGTTGGCATAAATATTAGAAGCTATTTAAGAATAAGAAGTTCGTTCGCGCCAATTAAATCCCGCAAAGGGGTCAAAAGTTATGGCGGTTTTAAAATTTAGCGGTTTTAAAAATCTTAAAAATATTTTAAAGATTTTTTTTCTACACATTTGTTGCATGCGTTATTAAAACATGCCAGGATACATCATTTCTTCTAAAATATATGATATAAATTTAACCCTTTAATGATCAAACGATTTAAAAAAAATATCTAAGTACTTAAAATTGCGATTAATTCGCGGTAAAAGAAAAGTTTCACAATTTTTTATAACATATTTAGGCAATGCGCGTTGGTGTTACTGAAAAAAATCACGGAAAATCGTATCATTGTACCAGTAGTTTAAAAAAATCGGTGATGCTTTTTTATAACAAGAAAATTTAATATGGTCCAAAAAATCTATAATCATCAAAATTTTTTAACCCGCCTCTGATTTTATGATGACACATCAAGTGGGCTTTCATTTAAAAAAATTTCATCCGATTTCGTGTAAAGCCTTGGATGTGCCAGATCAAAACAGGTTTAGATAAAATCATCGCGCTTTCCTCTCAGAATGGCTTAAAATAAAAAGTCAAAAAGCAAATCAGTTCTACTCGTTAAGGCACGTCTTTTGTTGTATTAAAATGAACATGATGCATTAATTGCTACTAAAAAAAATAGAAAACAGATTTACAAATTTCGCACAATTTTCAAAAATGCCATAAAATTTTTGCAATTTATTTTTTATAAACCCGCCAGTGATTTTTTTATGTAAACTGACAAAAAACTCGGTTTACGCAAGAGTCTACCAAATTTCGAATGAAACCGCGAATGTGCCTCGCGAAAAACTGGTATTTTAAAAAAATTACGTTTTTTCTTTCGAACTGTGATCTGCTGCAACTCCTTAACTATTCGTGCACAGAGAAAAATAAATTTCCAACTGAATTTTTCAGTTGTATTAACTCAAAATTCGGTTGCTGCTACTACATTTTGATGTGGCTAACGAATTATATAGTTGTTTCAATTAAAAAACTGTTGTAATAACAAAATTTTGTTGTAACTACCGATATTTAGTTGTTTCAACCTTAATTCATATGCATCCACCGATTTTTTGTTGCAACAACTCAATTTCAGTTGGAAATTAGCAAATTTGTTTTCTGTGTGTGGCACGTTAACGGGATTAATTCCAAAATGTTAAGAATTACAACAGCTACCAATTCTAAATAGTTCAACTGTTTCATTTTATAGAGGGGCCGAAATTCCTGATTTAAAAACTCTTAATTTTTGGTTTCAAAATTTAACCGTCTTATAACTTCTTACCAAGCGATGAAGCATCTATCAAACCAACATTTAAATAATCGCTTATATGTACTGACTTTGTGTTATGCCGGAAAAGATTGAAATATAAGGAGAACTTAAAAAAAAACAAGTAAGAAAGTTATAGTCGGTCAAGACCGACCATATAATACCCTACACCAGAGTTTCCCGGAAAATGGATCTCATGGACCGATTAGATCTATATGTTGTAAAATCTTTAATAAGTGTAAAAAACACTCACAAATCAAATTTGAGTGAAATAGGCTTCTATTTGTTGACAATAAACCGCTTTAACTGAATATCGGGCGAAATTTTCACAAGGGGCCTGAGTCCAAAACTGGTCCGATGATTATCAGGTTTGATAAGGTTATTTAAGTACGCGTTTAACATACACAAACAAAATTTTAATTAAACATTTTCTATTTTCATGACTTTTGAGACATTTATGCGAAAATCGGGAAGGTGGTTTGTATGGGGGCTACAAGAAGAACTGGTCCGATTTCTTTGAAATTCGGAATGATGATTTGTGAAGACAAAACATGTTTACCTTCCAAATTTCAAAACGATACCTTCTATAATACGGTTATTAGAGTCATTTAAGCCAAAACTAAAGAGGACCTTTGTATGGAGGCTAGGTCTAAATATGGACCGATTTTTTCCAATTTCAATAGGCTTCGTCCTTGGGCCAAGAGAAATTTCAAGTCAATTGATCAAAAATTGCGACCTGTATCGTGTTTACACCGTTTACATGGACAGACAGACAGACGGACGGACGGACAGACGGACGGACGGACATCGCTAAATCGACTCAAAAAGTGATTCTGAGTCGATCGGTATACTTAAAGGTGGGTCTAGGACCAATATTTCGGGTAGTTACAAACATCAGCACAAACTCATTATACCCTGTACCACAGTGTGGTGTAGGGTATAACTAAAGAAGGTAAAAACTATGGATTTTTTCAAGCCATTTTTATCGATTTTTCAACTTTAACCCTCTGTAACTTTTACGGATAAAGTGGGGTAATCCTTAAACATTGCTCGGTGATGGTTCAAGATCTTATTTAGCCAACTGCATTTACAGTTTTTCTAAGTTCCAAAAACTTCCGATTTTTTTTAAACATTTCTTTCATTTTCACTGACAAGGGAAGTCTCCCTAGTGTCACCCGCGGATCTTTATGGAATTGGTTTTATTTTGTAGAGCAGAAAAAATAAAGGGACACGTATTTTTTTTTAGCGGCCCAAATTCATATTTAGGGGGTAAAAAGGAGGGGGGAAGACAATGCCATTTTTCAGTTTTTTTCGTTTATCTCCTATATTATGCAAAGAACCCTAGTCATGTTACATACCAAATGAAAGGTCTTTGGAAAACCTATCTACGTGTGCTAAGAACGTGTTCAAACATGCACACTTCGTATTAAGTGAAATACCAAAATTTTAGGACATTTTTGTTAATAAGTCGAAAAATATTAACTTCATTGGCCCGTTGTTAGCACCACGAGATAGGTATTTTTATTACCTTTAATCTGATACCACACATGCCTATATTAATTTTGTTTAAATAGGCGTAAATCGTAAAAAACTGAAAAAGGTCAATTTCCCCCCATACAAATCGACCCCCCCTAAAAATGAGTTTGGGCCGCTAAAAAAAAATACGTGTCGACTTAATTTTCGTTCTTAACAACATATCCAAATTTCATGAAGATCGGAGGGTGACACCAGGGAGACTTCCCTTGTGAGTTGAAATTTAAAAAAGATTTTGTGATATACATGAAAGTTAATTTTTGCGATTATGGTGGATTTTATAAATTTCATAAATATTTAATCAAGGGAACTCGACACAATTTTGACAATTTTTCCAATATTTAACCATTAGCCGAGTTTTTAAAAAAATTGAAAAACCAAAAACGCAATTTTCTTAGTTTCATATAGGGCTATCCATACCACCTATTCAGACATTCATGGGACATGTGTTTTTTTCGCAGGACATTTGGTGTGGAAATATAATTTAATTTCATAAAATATTTATTTTTTGTATTTTCTTTCGTACATTATGAAGTGTAAATTTTTAAAACAAAATTTTTTTAAATAAACTATTGCAATTATATTTATTAAAACAAGTAAAAGTGTTAAATTCGACTATGCCGAATCTTTTATACCCTCCAACAAAAAAAAACACATCTCCCTCTCGAAAAATGTTTACTAATTTAATCGCGTTTTTTCAGAGGATGGTTTAGTTCCTCAAGGGGGAACTTTTTCCCCCCGTTCCGATTTTGCCTATTTACGAACTTGACCTGCCTAGGACCTCCCTAGACATATTCGTGCCAAATTTCAGGAGGCTGTTTATTTTGGACTGCATCGTGCCATCTACAGACATACGGACGGACAGGCGGACATGCACAGAATTCAGGTACGGATCCACGGGGCACGGTGAGCCTCAGCTATGTTTAGGTTGAACTTTAGTGTCTACGAAAAGTGTAAGCGCAGTTCAATTTCTACAAGATTAAATGTCACAAAACTGTTAACAGCGAAATCGTAGCTGCTCGCATTCGCGAGATAACGCGAAATTAGCGTTTTTGTATTTTTTTTTTAAGTTTTTTAAATATTTTCAAAAACTGAGTATACAGTTTTAATTGTACTTATTTAAAGGTTACTAAACAGTAAACATCAAAACCCTTTCTTCTTTAGTTCGCGAGAAATCGCGAAATTAATTTTTTGCTGTTTTTGTTATCGTTAAGTTCGTAAATGGTCAAAATCGGCTCAGGGGGAAAAAAGTTCCCCCTTGAAGAACTGAACCAACCTCTGAAAAAATACACTTTTTTACATGTTTTTTTTGTATTTTTGTTAAATAAATGAAACATTTGTTATATTTATCGGGATGGGAATGTGCTCTCAACGTCCCCCACTGACCCCCATTTCCCCCCCCCCAAAACAGACGCCCCTGACAATTTTTTTTTTACATTTTGGAGGGTATAAAAGATTCGGCAAAGCCGAATTTAACACTGTTACTTGTTTTTTTTTTTAGTTTTACGATTTTTCGCGAAATTGAAAAGATATGATTTCGATGTTAACTCTTTTGTGACCTGTAAATAAATACAATTAAATCTGCATACTCACTTTTTGAAGATATTTTAAAAACTTCATTGTCAAAATTCTAGAAAATACAAAAACACTAATTTCGCTATAACTCGCGAATGCGAGCAGCTACGATTTCGCTGTTAACAGTTTTGTGATTAACAGTTTTGTGACATTTAATTAACTAGAAATCGTTTACACTTTTCGTCAACACTAAAGTTTAACCTAAACATCGCTGAGGCTCACCGTGTCTAATGATTGAAATCAAAAAAGGTTGAGTAAAAACAAAAGTTTTTGAAACCCCCCCCCCCCCCCCCCCCCGCAAACTCAATAGCTGGATCCTTGTCTGGTTTCCAAGAACCGTTTCTTTAGAAAATAAATGTCTCTGAATCTGAGAAATTGTCAGTCATTATTTTCATCAAAAAATCCAATTTTTTTTTTAAACCTAGATTCTAAAAATTTTTCCTGTCAAAATATGTGTCCCCCCCCTTTTCAAATTCCTGGATACGTCGCTGCCAGTACCACAGAGTGGTAGGGGTATATGAGTAAAAAGTACTTATTAAGAAAGATCACATTTTGACATTTTAATTGCACCGTTAATAACTAAAACCTTTATCAAGCGTTGTCGCTAAAATCCCCGTTACAAATTATTTAATAAAACTTTTACTCGGGTATGTAAAGATTGATATATGCATGTATGGCTAAAGTTGTGTATGTGTGAGTACATCATGTACATGAATAATAACAAAAGTTATATTGTTAAAACTTATTACTTTTTCATATTGTGCGTGTAACGGTGTATGAGTGAGTGTGTGTTTGCACGTGTAATTTAACTCATACACGCATTAAACAAAGAACATCACACCAACATGAGTACGAGTTTAAATAAATACTCTCTTGCCACTAAAAACGGTTTGTACAACAAAACATATTTCATTTTTAACATTTTTCATTAACTCAGGTGTTTTCTTTTTTTTTCTACGTGATGGTGGAATGTCTTTTTTCACCCTACACCACACTGTGGTACAGGGTATAATGAGTTTGTGCTGATGTTTGTAACAATCCGAAATATAAGTCCTAGACTCCACTTTCAAGTATACACAGAAAATAATATCGTATATTTTATTTTAATTAAAATTTGAATTGTTTTTTAATTTAATATCAATTAAATTTTTAATTAATATAATTAATTGTTTAATCAAATTTTTAACTTTTTTTAATTAACATTTTAATTCTTTTTTTAGTTTAATATTAATTAAATATTTAATTAATATAATTAATTGTTTAATTAAATTTTTAGCTTCACTTATTTTTTTTTTGGTTTTGTTTTGTTTTTCATGTGTGCGAGTATGTGTTTATCTCTTGCATTGTTTTACTTACAAAAACAAAAACTGAAGTATAAACAGTTTGTTAAAAATGTTTTATTTCTCATATAGATTTTTGAATTCTCATTTTGTTTATAGTTTTATGTGTATGTATATAAAAGGTTTATACCTAACTTTATAAAATTGTCTCACTGACTATGTCTTTACGGCATAAATATATTTGGTTAAGTTTGAAAAAATATTTTTTTTAAACCTTTTTATTTAAAAAAAAATATTTTTTTAAATTATTTATTTTTTAAAAAAATATTTTTTTTTATTTATATAATTAAAATATTAATTTGTTTCAAAAATTTGTTTAATTAAATTTTTAATTTATATAATTAAAATTTTAATTATTTTTTTTTTTTAATTTTAATTAAATTTTTTAATTTATTGTATTAAGTTTTTAATTAACTAAATATCCATTTATTTTTAATTAACGACCCACAAATATTTTTAATTTATATGCGCATTTTAGTGATTGGTCCGGATTTAATTAATTACACCCTACACCACTCTGTGGTACAGGGTAAAATGAGTTTGTGCTGATGTTTGTAACTAGAGATGGGCACATGAGCAGATTAGAGCGTGATTCACGTTATTCACGCGTGATCACGCGTGAGTGTGACTGAATTCAATTTTACTCACGTGATTATGAGTGAGTGTGAGTGGAGAAAAAAATTGCGTGAGTAAGATTTTTGCGTGAGTGAGTGTGCGTGAGTCGATTTTTTTGCGTGAGTTTGCGTGATTTTTTTCTATTCATATTCCCTTTCATACCAAAAAAGGCAGCAAGAAAATTGTAAAATTTGGCTTAACTTAAGATTTCGCCCCGAAAAAAGCAAAAAAAAAAATGTAAAATTTTCCTAAACTTTAAGTTTTGCTGAAAATTTTTAAAGATTTTTGAAATTTTAGTTTATGAAATTTTTTTTTTGTATAAAATAAGAGCTTCGTGAGTGTGAGTCAACGTGAGTGTGAGTAAAGCTTGCATGAGTGCACGTGAGTGTGAGTTGTATTAAATTTACTCACGTGATTGTGAGTGAGTGTGAGTAAAAAAATAATGCTCGTGAGTGAGTGTGCGTGATTCAAAAATTCCTGTCGTGAGTGTGAGTCATAAATCACTCACGCGCCTCTCTCTATTTGTAACTACCCGAAATATTGATCCTAGACCCACATTCAGGTATACCGGTCGACTCAGAATCACTTTTTGAGTCGATTTAGCGATTTCCGTCCGTCCGTCCGTCCGTCTGTCCGTCCATGTAAACGTTGTGCGCACGATACAGATCGCAATTTTTAATCAATTGACTTAAAATTTTTAACTTGACCCTTTTTTGGCCCAAGGCCGAAGCCTAATGAAATTGGAAAAAATCGGTTCATATTTAGACCTAGCCCCCATACAAAGGTCCTCTTTAGTTTTGACTCAAACGACTCTAATAACCGCATTTTAATAGGTATCGTTTCCAAATTTGGCAGGTAATCATGTTTCATCTACACAAATCACCATTCCGAATTTTAAAGAAATCGGACCAGTTCTTCTTGTAGCCCCCATACACACTCAGAAAAAAAATTAACTAAAAAATGGGAAAACTAACTAAATTCAAGGAATATTGATAATGATTTAGCTCCATTGCCATGTTTTCCTTCTTTTAAGTTCATATTTTTCTTAAAAATAAGGAAAGAACAAAAATTTTAATATTATGCCAATTTGAACTAAAAAATGGGAAAAATTTTATTTCAATTTAGTTCATACACATAACTTTAAAACTATTACTCGAAGAGCTATTCGGTATTTGGCGGCCTTATTCTCCACGTTAAGGGCTACAAAAATGCTTTTGATTATTTTTTTGTGTTGGCATTATTTACCGAGATATGAGCATTTTAAAATTTTCGGGAATGCCAACTTTTTTAAATCCAAAGTTAGGACCCTTTGGGGTTCACACATGTGAAAAGGACCGGCGATACTATAGACCAAAAATGGCCTCCATTTTGCTCTGGCTTAGTTTTCGAGATATCGCCATTTTAAGTTTTTGAAAATAAAAATTTGCCCGAGTTATTAAAATTTTACTAAAATAGTGGCAAAAAACTTCCTCAAATCTAATAAAATTAACTAATTGGTAGAAAATTACGTCCTAAAACTAAAGAAGAGGAATATGTTTTAAAAATAAAGATTTTTATCATATATTTAGGGAAAATTTCTTTGGCGGTAAGAATTTCTTCCATG
Source organism: Pegoplata infirma (assembly GCA_963921195.1). Classification (NCBI taxonomy): domain Eukaryota; kingdom Metazoa; phylum Arthropoda; class Insecta; order Diptera; family Anthomyiidae; genus Pegoplata; species Pegoplata infirma. The sequence continues at coordinate 106,905,572 of OY992538.1, read as the reverse complement.
AATTTGGGAATTCCATTTAAGGAAAATAATGGACTATTTAATAGTACATGAACTTAAATTTTTTCCTAACACTTAGGAAAATTTCCCAATTTTTAGTTAAATTTAACTAAATTGTGGGAAAATTTATAAACTAGTTTGAAGAAATTTTTCAAAAGTTTAAGTTAAGTCTTTTTTTTTAGTGCAAACCACCTTCCCGATTTTCACATAAATCTCTCAAATTTCATGAAAACAGAAAATAGTTATTTTGTTTGTGTATGTTAAACGAGTAATTTAATAACCTTATCAAATCTGATAACCATCGGCGCATTTTTGGACTTAGGCCCCATGAGAAAATTTCGCCCGATATTCACTTAAAGCGGTTTATTGGCAACAAATCGAAGCCTATTTCACTCAAATTTGATTTGTGAGTGTTTTTTACACTTATTAAAGATTTGACAAAATATAGATCTAATCGGTCCATTTTTGAACTTGGGACCTATTTTCCGGGAAACTGGTGTAGGGTATTATATGGTCGGTCTTGACCGACTATCATTTTCTTACTTGTTTTTTAATTAAATCTACAAATTGTTTAAATAATTTTTTTTTTCTGTGTACCGATCGACTCAGAATCAATATCTGAGACGTCCGTCCGTCCATGTAAACGTTGTGAGCACGATACAGGTCGCAATTATTTATTGATTTGTATGAAATTTGAAATTTAAGCTCCGTTTGGCCCAAGAACTAAGCCTATTAAAATTGGAAAAAAGAACGATCCATGTTTAGACCTAGCCCCCATACAAATGTTCTTTTATAATTTTCTTAAATTGTCAAATTATAATAGGTATACTTTTAAAATTTGGCATGTTAACGTAGTTTATATACAAAAATCATCATTCAAAATTTTAAAGGAATCGGACCAGTTCTTATTGTAGTCTCCATACCAACCACCCTTCCGATATTCATATAAATCCCTCAAAATTCATGAAAATAGAAAATATTTGATTAATATTTTGCGTGTAGGTGTTAAACGTGTATTTTGGTACGTTGATCAAACCTAAATGTAATTGTAACATTTTTGGACTCAGACCTCATATTAAAATTTCTCCTGATATTTAGTTAAATCGGTCTATTGGCAACAAAAGTAAGCTAATTTCATTTAAATTTGGTGAGTGTGTGTTTTCAACACTAATTAAAGGCCTAACGAAATATAGATCAATTCGAAATATAGAAAATTTTGACCGATATTCAGTTAAATCGGTCTATTGGCAACAAAAGTAAGCCAATTTAAATTTGGTGAGTGTGTGTTTTCAACACTTATAAAAGGCCTAACGGCATATAAATCAATTTGGTCCATGTTTTGACTTGGGACCCATTTTCCTAGAAACTCTGGTGTAGGGTATCATATGGTCGGTATTGACCGACTATAATTTTTTACTTTTTTTTTTTTTTTTGTTTTGTTATTTGAAATGTTTATCATGAAGTTTTAATAAATGTTTGTTAATATTTCATTTTGGTACACAAAAAAATTACAATTTGCTTTACCATGTTAATGAATGTAAAGGGTGGCGCGGAGTTGAATTCTTTAAACTTTTTTCTTTTTGTTTTTAAAGGAAAAATCTTTAATTAAGAACATTTTTGGGATTTTTTTTTTTCAAATTTAACGTTAAAATCCAGAATGTTGTTGTTTTTGTGTCAACTAAATTTTTGATAACATCATAGAAATTTGTTGTTTTGTCAATAACACAGTGCAACAACCAAAATCGGAATGGGATGAAACCAAAAGCAAATGAAAGTTGATACATTTCATAACAAAATCTTCCAGGCTTTTATTTTAGTTCAGCGCTAGATTTTTTTTACACGCATTTGAAGTTGGTGAAATTTTATTATAATTATAACAATAATTGCTTGAAAACTGTATAAGGCGTATGCTTAATTTTGTAAATGCCTTTAAATAACAATCATACGCAACGGTGCACAGTGGATTATTTTTAAAAATTTGACTATTCAGTAAGTAGATACGGGACCGATTGCAATGAAATTCATGCCGGTTATACCTATCGTATTTTCGATCTTAAGTTTGGACGCTGGACCACACATGTCCAATAAGGGCACCACCATGGGCCCCCTAAAAGAAGACATATTTAGTACAAAAAAACTTTAAAATCACCAACTTTAAATGTCATGATTATCTAGATCAATGGTTCCCAACCTTTGATCTGAGGGTTGGCAATTTGAATGCTGAGGGGCCATTTGAATGCTTCAGGGGGGCAACGAGCAAATTTTTAAGATTTTTTTTTTTGTTAAATATACAAAAAAAAAAACATTATTTTAGGTAAATTATTTAGTTGATTGTTGAAATCTTTTTCTAAAAACTTTATTTAAATGATGATTTTAACAAAAAGTTTGCTTAACCACTAGTAAATTTTGAATTTTAAACAAATTTGAAAAATTTACACATTTTTCTTAAGTGATTTCATTGATCTAGATGAAATCAGCAGAGAAATCTGTCGAGGCAGCAGAGAAATCTGTCGAGACAACAAATAAATTTGCTGATTTTAGCAGAAAAATCTCCTGTTTTCAGCAGAAAAATCTTTTGAAATTACAACGAGTTTGAGCCATATGATAAATCTGCTGATTTTAGCAGGCTCCGTTTGCTAAGAATCTGTATTGTGCAATAAAAAATTTAGAAGTGTGAGTACCGAAAGATATTTTTACAAGTACAAACGATTTTTTCAACACAAAAACTGTTCGCCCAATTTTTTCATCAACAATTCTTTTTCGCGGATTTTTTTTTCCAAAAAAAAACCTTTAAATTAATTTTTTGTTCCTATATTTTTAATAAATAATATTTTTTTCCCCCAAAAAAAAACATTTAAATTAATTTCTTTTTCCAGTCTTTTTAATAAATAATATTTTTTGACAAAAACTGTTTAAACATTTTTTTTCCAATTTTTTTTGTTATAGGTTTTAGATTTTTCCTTAAGAATATTCTAAAAAATGTTATTTACAAAATATTCTCAGGTTTTTCTATGAATTTTTTTTTTCAGACTTTTCCTTAAAAAAATTCTCATACTTTTCCTAAAAAAAAAAAAATTAGATTCGCGCCTGCTATTTTGACACCTCATAGTGATTGGCTTGTTAAATTAACCAAAAATAAATCAACTATAATATTTAATTGATGTAAAGACCATAAGTAGTTTTAGGCAATATTAATTAATACTTAATAAACAAAAATACTACATACTATTTATTAATTGGCAAAATTAATTGTTAGTTATTTGCTTCCCTATTTTATACATATATATGGGGCATTCCATGTCAAATCGGACACTTTGAAAATTTTTTTTTTTAGATTTTCCCAATTTGTTAACAGTTTTAGTACCCTTCGAAAACTCCTTCGTGGTAAATTTTTTTTGATGACCCGTTCAAAAGATATCGAATTTTTAAAAATTGGTAGTTTGTTCCTTTACTCAAACTGCTTTTACTCATAACTTCTTCAATAATGGTCCAAATTGCAAATTTTTTTTCTTCAAAATTTTTGTTTTTTACGTAGTTTTTAAAAAAAAATTCTTAAAAGCGCTCTAGTATGCGATTTTGAAGCTTTAAAATTTAAATCTCATTTTTGAAAATGTTTGTACTCTTCGATTTTTTTTTTTTTAATTTTTTTGTGTATAACATCTAACGATTCTACAAATTGTTTGCCCATGAGGATCGTGGGATAACGATTATTACTATTTTTTAAAAAAATTTATTGTAATTTTCCAGTCTTTAAATCAATTCTACTGCTCCAATGGTGCAACCGCTCTAACTGCCCTAATAGTGCCCTTAGAGCAACACAATGTATGACCGACCCAAAATATTTTTTTAGTTTAAACATTTTCTCTGAACACACCTACCCTCTATCTCTAATTGTTAAGGTGGTCCCCATAACATTTTTTTTTTATTTTTTGTAAATTTGTTTTATTTAGTCAGCTTCTACCGGTCCAATGGTGCGTCCGAGAGGGGTCATTAGTGAGACCGACCCCCATTTGTTCTTAGCCTACAACATTTTTTTAAAATATATCTACGCTAGAGTTGTCAACCGATTAAGAATAATTCGATTAATCGATCAAACAAAACCAAACTCTTGTTCGATTATTTTAAAAATTACGATTTTCGAATAACGAATAAATCGATTAATTTATGTCAATTAATCGAATAATTATTTTTTATACCGTTCAACTACAGTAGCGAAATATCGGCCAAGGACCCCACAAAGTACATATATTATTGATCGGTGTTCGATTTTAAGACATTCTTGCTAAGTCCGTCTGTGGAGAGCACGATACAGTCCAAAATAAAAGAGCTATACTCCTGAAGTTTGGCACGATTATGTCTTATGGTCATAGGCTGATTAAGTTCGGTGGCAAAATCGGACGAGCTGAAAAATGTCTCTCCTTAAAGAACAAAATAATGATAAGTGTTTTTTTAGGTGTAAATAACGCAAAAATTAATTTGTTAACATTTATGAAGAGGAAAAAGGTGTCCTTCAATGTCCCCCAATGACTCACACCAACTTAAAACTTAAAATTATTAAAATTTTAAGTTTTTTATGCATTTTTTACATAAAAAGTAAATTCAGTTATTCAATTTATAAGCTTTTTACTTATTTTTTTGTTAATAATATATTAATTATTTTATTTTTAAGTTTTTTGTATGAACTTTTTATTTATTTTGTTAATAAAAATATTTTTAATAACCACTTTTTATTCGTTATTCTCATCGATTAATCGAATAATTTTTTAGATTTAATCGTTTGATCGAACGAACAAAAACAACTATTGGAATTATTCGAACAAAGTTGAAAGGCGAATAATTGACAACTCTAATCTACGCCCTATTTCCACTCCCTATGTAGTCTTCCATTCAAAATTACATTTATATGAAATTTGCTCCAACTGTTGTTTGTATGGGAGCCTACTTAGGGAGTGGAGATAGGGCGTTTGTTTTAAAAAAAATGTTGTAGGGTAAAAATAAATGGGCGTCGGTCTCACTAATGACCCCTCTCGGACGCACCATTGGACCGGTAGAAGCTGATTAAATAAAACATATTTACAAAAAATAAAAAAAATTGTATGGGGACCACCTTAACAGTTAGAGATAGAGGGTAGATGTGTTCGAGAAAATGTTTGGACTAAAAAAATATTGTTTGTTACTCTAAGGGCACTATTAGGGCAGTTAGAGCGGTTGGAGGAAATTTTAAAAAATGTCGTTTTGTGTGGGAGCCCCCTTAGAATTGCAGATAGGGTATTAGTTTGTTCCAAAGAAATGTTAAGACGTAAAAGTTAATGGGGGTCGGTCATATAAAGGACCCCTCTATGACGCACCATTGCACTGTGGCCGAATTCACTGATCTAGCGGCGTTTTAGTCAAAATTAAGAAATTAAAACTGATAAATGTTTTGCACTGTATCGATTACCTATACTTTACAGAGAAAATTAACGTTTTAACTTTTGTTTTTCTCTTAATATTCGCACAGCTGTAAGCTATCAAATATACATTTTCTGCAGCAAGTGTATTAAAGGAATTTGGGGCCTAATTACTCAGTGAGTTTTTCTTGACACTTTTAAGTCAATTGTTTATACATTTTGAGCCAAAAAGTTTTTATTAAAAGTAAACGGTAGGTATGTTTTAACTAAAAAATAAATGTTTGTGGCCTGTGTGTATCTAGTTTATTATTAGTTCATAATAGAAGTTTACATTTGTGATATAAACTATAGTTTCATGGACTGCAACTTTTGAAATTCGATCGAATTCGGTCCAATTCCTGTTTTGTTTATAATTTTGGGTTATTTTTGTTGTGACGTTTCAGTATGGCGTGCTAGTTCGCGCAAGTTGTTCGGTTTTTAGGGTCCATCTGCCTGTCCAAATAAACAGTATAAACGCGATACAGACCACAATTTTCAAACGATTTGGCTGAAATTTCAAATTTAAGTTTCTTTTATCGCAAGAACAAAACCTATTAAATTTTTACAAAATCAATCCATGTTAACCCATAGCCCCCATGTAAATGTCCCCTAAAAGTTTTATTTAAGTACCCCTAACAATAGTATTCAAGATATCCTCTTGAAATTCGACCGATAAATGTTTTTTATATTCATAAACAATCGCTCTAAATTTTAACGGATTCGGATCATTTTAATTTCTAGGCCTCATACAAACCACCCTGCCAATATTCACATAAATTTCCTAAAATACATAAAAATAAATAAATATTGTTTAAAAATTAATTCTTTATAAATTTTATAATCGCAAATAAGCATTAGTCTTTATTATTTTACATTTCCGAATTAAGCGCCGCTAGATTCGCCATTTCGGCCACTGTGCATTGGAGCAGTAGAAATGATTTTAAGATTGGAAAATTACAATAAAATTTTTTGAAAAAATTTAAAAAAAATAGTAATAATCGTTATCCCACGATCCTCCTGGGCAAAAAATTTGTAGAACCGATAGAAGTTTTACACAAAAAAATTTCAAAAAAATCGAAGAGTACAAACATTTTCAAAAATGAGATTTAAATTTAAAAACTTAAGAATCGCATGCTAGAGCGCTTTTAAGAATTTTTTGGGATTTTTTTTTAAAAGTACGTAAAAAAACAAAAATTTTGAAAAAAAAATTTGAAATTTGGACTATTATTGAAGAAGTTATGAGTAAAAGAAGTTTGCGTAAAGGAACAAACTACCAATTTTTTAAAATTCGATATCTTTTGAACGGGTCATCAAAAAAATCTGAAAATTTACCGCGAAGGAGTTTTCGAAGGATACTAAAAACTGTAAACAAATTTGGAAAATCTAAAAAAAAAAATTTCAAAGTGTCCGATTTGACATGGAATGCCCCATATATATATTTGGCACTAGCTGTTTCGCACCCGGCGTTGCCCGGGTTGAAAAAAATATTATATAATGAATAACAGTTTGTAATGACCTATGGTTGCATCCTCGGTTAGCACTACATCTGGTGAAAATTTCAATTTCGCATTACTTTAAGCGTGATAACCGAATAGGCAGAAATATCTTTCAATATATTATAAATGGGTGTGGCAATTTACGTCCCTTTGTTCGATCGCACACTGATATGGGCCCGCATCTGTAAGTCAGTTATTAAAAATTGGTTCAGCCGTTTTTGCGTGATTGCGGAACTGGCAAAAATACACGCCTTTGCCCAATTACGCGCTAATTTGGCATATTGTTCCCGCCATGGTTAGTAAGTACTATATGTGTTGAAATTTTGTTAAAATCAGTTAAGGCGCTTAAGCGTTATTACGGAACAGACAGAAATAACTTTCAGTGTGGTGCAAAGGGGCGTGACAACTTACGCCCCGTGGTCTAAACACGCTCTATTATGGTTTATTATTCCCGTTTCGGAAGTACTATATGTGGTGAAAAATCCATTAAAATCGGTTAAGCCGTTTAAGCATGATTATGGGACAGGCAGAAATAACTTTCAATGTAATACAAAAGACCGTGGGATTTTACTCCCCTTTGTCAAACCGCACTCTTTTGTGGCCTATAGTTCCTGCCTCGGTTAGTACTATCTGCGGTGGAAATTTCTTCAAAAGCAGTTAAGCCAAATAAGCGTGATTGCGAAAAAGGCAGAAAGGAGGTGCAATAAATTTAACAGGGCGTGTCATTTTATGCCCCTTTGTCCGATCGCTCATTTTATGTTCTATAGTTCCCGCTCGTTTAGTACTATCTGTTGCGAAAATTTCATGTTAATTGATTCAGCCGTTGATGCGTAATTGCGGAACTGACAGACACGGTTGGGAAATGTGGCACAATAGTGCCATTTTTGGCACTATTCAATGTTCAGTGGCACCATAAAAAACTGTTTTGGACCTTTTTCATTCTCACCTAATATTGGTAAATTTTTTTTTTTAAATAAATTAAAAAATTTGTTTTAGGAAAATTGAATGAGTTTCCAAAAGTCAAAAAGTACCACTTTTCCCCCACAGAATCCTACTTTTTATTTTTCTTTAACCCTTTAACGACCACTTGCGAGTATACTTGATTGAGGGTTTTAGCGATTAATTTTTTTTTCCGGTAAAAGATAAGTTCCAAAATAGGAATTGTGAAAAGTGTTAGTACGAAGTGTTCAAAAAGTCTCTCATTAGATCCCCTTACCCACTCTAAGTCCGCAAAGATTGTAAACTAAAATTGATACCTAGGGACAAAAGGATCATTACTTGTCAAGAGAAATTTAGCTCAAGAAGCGGGTTAAGAGATCCGATATTTTAAAGAATAACAATTTTTGAATAGATCTTAATAACAACAGCGAAATAAAAAGAAAAACAAAATCGCTTTGGCCAAAAATGTATGGTAAAATTTGTTTGGCCCTTTCAATCCATTTTGGCCCTTTTTAGACTTCAACTTGGCACTAATCAAAAATTCTCAAATACCAACACTGCTTTGCCCAATAACATGCTGATATGACATATTGTTCCCGCTTCGGTTAGTACTATCTGTCTTGAAAATTGCAACAAAATCTGTTCATACGTTTAAGAGTGATTACGGAGCTGGCAGAAATAACTTTCAATGTAATATAAAGGGGTGTGAACTTTTACGCCCATCCGTCAGAGCGCCCTCCTATTATAACCTATAGTGCCCGCCTGGGTTAGTACTATGTGGGGTGAAATTTTCATTAAAATCGGTTCAGACGTTTAAGCGTGATTACGGCACAGGTAGAAATAACTTTCAATGAAGTACAAAGGGGCGTGGCATTTCCGCCCCTTTGTGCGATCGCCGCAATATTATGAACTATATTCCCGCTTGGATTAGTACTGTATGTGGTGAAAATTTCCTTAAAATCGGTTTAGCCGTTTAAGTGTAATTGCTGAAAAGGCAGAAATAATGTTCAATATAATACAAAGGGGCGTAAAATTCTACGCCCACTTGGCCGATCGGTCTTTCTTATGGCCTATAGTTCCCGTCTCGGTTAGTACTATCTGTGGTGAAGATTTCATGTAAATTGGTTCAGCCGTTTATCCTTGATTGTGGACAGACAGACAGAAAAACCAAATGATGCCACGCCCCTTTTGTAATGAACAAATCGTTAACCTATTTTTTTTCGTAGGGGCCGAACAAGGTTCATGCCCTTATCGGAAACTATAAGATTTTATAATGATGCTCTTCGAGTAGTGGGGCTTGCGGGAGCCTTTAAAACCACTAGCGGTCAATCGGTTGGGTGGGTTCTTGGCCCCTCCAAACTCTCGTGCGGGATAGTAAAATAACCGTCAGAACATAAATAATATTGTAGACTCCCTGAAGTCATAATTATATTACAATAAAAAATGGGCTGGGCGTTGATTAATAACACTAAAATGATGATAAGTAAACCCTTTTCTAATCAACGAAATTATCAGAATAAAAAAACAAAGATCAACCGCCAAAGCTATCATGGTAATCTCTGAGATGTTGTTAGAGATCAGCGTTCGTAACCCTCCCTACCGTAGATCTTAGCAACGCCAATATGACACTAAGATCCCTTGAACGAATTCCGTCACCACATTATTTTACCACATCACGTAAGAAAACTGATTAAACAAATTAGTGTTCCATTATTAAATTTAACACTTTATTCATGAAAATAGAAAATATAAAATTTTATAATAACGGCAGGTGAGCCGATTACTTTTATACATAGGTTCTTAAATTAGGTACACAAAACCATTTGGTTAAAAGCAAAAAAAAATTTCAATAAAAAAAAACTTCATTAACAGCCGAAGAATTAATTCATTTAAGTGACTGCTTAAATGTTAAAGATACTTTAAACTAATCAACATTGCCCGTTACGGTATATAAAAACAATATATACACTCGTATTTACATATAATTCAATATGCGTGAAACATGTTATTATACTTTATAGGACAGGGTATAGCGCAGTAAGAAGCAATAACCAAAAAACCAGTATTTACTATAAACAAATGAGAATCGCATAGGAGAGACTAGTGTTGTTCTTTTATGGGCCACTAATGATCATTATCCCTGATAATAAATAGTTAGTTAATGAACAAAAAAAAAACAATTGTGTATTTTGTTGATGTTTACGATGTTTACGACAAACCACTCACCGACAGTCATACCTCGTATAACGTTAATTGTTACTATAATGTAATACTATTGTAACACAAATTCAAAATTCATAATTTTTGGTGTTACGAGGGATGATTGAAAATTGGTTGTTGCTTCTTTACGTTATTAAACTTAACTTAAAGATGCAAAACAAAATTATTTAACGAATTTATAAAAACATTGGGACTCACCGAATATTCACTGCAACCACCGTAAGATGAGGCCTCGTCAAACTGCTGGTTCGCTGTATGGCAAAAAGGGTTAAATCGAAAATATGATTTTGTTTTGCATGTACAAATTTATAATATGGGTGTTTTCATGAAACCAATTCCTTAACACTAGAAAAAAATAATTTATGATTATATGAAATTCAAAACAAATAGAGTTAAGTGCAATTCATAAAAAAAATGCTATTTAGCTTAAAAATTGAAATTAAATGCCATGTAGGAATGTTGCCTTTGGGCACTGTGCACTTTTGATTGTTAGACAGTTTAAAGACAATTTACAAGCTGTAGGTTGAAAGTGATTTGACGTTAAGCCCTCGTTAAAGCATAGTTAACTTAGTTAGGAATATGTTAGACAGCAAATGAAACAAAATTTGAAAATTATTGAGACTTAAGGAGACTTCCAAAAGAAACGTCTAATCTATGAGTGCAACGTATATAAAGAACTTAGGACCTTATCCTACATAATTAACAGAAGAAAACCAAAAATAGGTTATGACGTTAACCTTAGGGTTAACCTTACAGCTAGAAATTACGTGGCTTTAATCGGACGGACGGTGTGAACCCAATCGGGACAATTTCAGACTGTTTAAGAATTTTTATGTTTTAAAAGTTATGCATTTAGCGAAAACAATTTGGTGTTAGCACTTTTTGTTTTTTTTTTTTTTTTTTTTTTACACTTTGCACTATTGAAATTTCAAAAAAAAAATTGTTAATATGAAGATTTACGATTTGCAGCAACTTCTATAATTAGCTTTTGATGATTATTTTCTTTTCTCGGGTTTTGGATTCCTCCGGATAATAAGTGAATTTGATTTAAATATGTGTGTATATATAATTTTTGATTCCTCCAAACACACTTGAGATAATCACTGGAGATTTTTGGGTGTGTAACAATTCTGTCTTAGGATCCAAATTTTTCGACAGGTTTCCGTTTTTTCTCGAGAATATAGTACAGTTGATTTTTAAATTTTCTCGTGATTCAGTTGAGTATTTTTTTTTTTTTATCGTCTATTTGTACCCAATCATTTTGATAACACACAAAATGATCATTAACCACAAAAAAAATATAACGATGGTAAATAGTGCTTAAGAGGTTAGGTTTCTGTTCTCTAGGTAATTTTATTTTATTTGATGAAACTGACTATAGTGGCTCAATTTATAAGTCCCCTAATGGATCGTAAAACCAATTGAAATTTTTATTTTTTTTCGGTATGATACCGTATCGAATACCAATCAAAATTGTTTGAATATAGAATTTTGACTTATTTAGCCAAAGTCCGGAAGGCTTATCAATCGTTTGTGGAGGCACTATAAACCCTTCAGAAGTCACCTAGAAAAACATTTTATATTTTTGAAAAACTCACACTAGATTTTGTTTTTATTTCTTTATTACCTTAATTGGTGACTTTTAATAATTAAATTAACTGGTATGATTGAAATTTACTTTAGTGGTTAAAATTTTAAAAACTTATGTAACTTTTATATATATAATACTCTGGGTAGTAATACTATATTATTTTAAACACTTTAAGTAGCGGATTAGAACTTTTCTCTTTGAAAGCACGTTGAAAAAGAATTTGTTCAACATATACCAGCGATTACCACAGTTAGATTCATTTATTTACTCAATTCTGAGTGATTTAACATACAGAAAAATCTACCTGCGTTTTAATGCGTTTCTATGCGATTTGGTACCCTATGTGTGCGTTGGTATGCGATTTTGTTCTTACAAGGTGCGTTATTTATTTCTTCGTATTTTCCATCAAGTTAGAAAAAGACTTATATGACAAAAGTTATTTGACCCGAAATCCTACATTACAAAGCACATAATACTCGCATATTATGCTAGAGTATTAGAGGCACAAGAACAAGGATTACGGGCGGATATCCTTAGCGTGATAGGTGCCAAGTACCTTTCCTCCCGGGTCTTCCAATATATAATAATTGTTTCCAACCTTTTCTTTAATTTTCGCCTTTAAGAAAATTGGAGCTAATTTCGCATTAAATTTTTTCTCAAAATTGCTCTGAGAAAAATTTCTGCGAAAGACTTCTGGTCCAACACGATAAGAAATGGGCCTGGTTCTCAGATTATATTGATTCTGGTTTATTTCATACGCCTTAGAGATGTGTTTTTTTAAATTTGACCGAATTAGTTGTAGTTCATCATCTCTATGAAGTTTTGCTGCTGGTTCTTCGACCATATGCAGGTTTTTTAGCAGAGTATAAGAGCTACCATGGGTGATCATTTCGAAACCGAAGACGGCATGATATGGGGAGCATTGAATGGCTTGATGCACAGAGTTTCTCAAAGCACAACTTATGGCGCTGAGATTTTGGTCCCATAAGGTTTGGTCCCCTTTTAAGTAGGATCGAATGCCGGCGATAATTGATCTGTTCACCCTCTCAGAGGCATTAGCCTGCGGGGAGTACAGAGCGGTATAGGTATGCTGAATTCCTAATGACGTCAGGAAGGCATTAAACTCATTTGCCTTAAACTGAGAACCGTTGTCACTAACCAATACTTCAGGTACACCGTAAATGTGGAAAGTTTGTTTTAAAAGAAAATCCTGTATGGGGGCAGATGTAAATTTTTTAACGGGGTGTAACCAGTGGAACTTTGTCATATGGTCCAGAACAATAAACAAACCGATATGACCCTGTTTACTACGGGGATATGGCCCCAAAAAGTCGACATAAAGCCTTTGAAAAGGCCTTGCCGTTATTGCTGGTCTTCCCATTTCTGGTCTCATAATGAAATTCGGAGCCTTGGTTGTTTTGCAAATGCCACATGAGCGAACGTAATTGCGGACGTCGCGAACTAATCCTGGCCAATAGAAATGCCGACGAATAAGGTCCAATGTCTTTAATATCCCCCCGTGAGCGGCAACTGGTGAATCATGTGATCTTACAATAACATTGTTTCGTAAATTGCAGGGCACCCATAACTTCCAACTCTCGTTTTCCTGTTCTGGATCCCCAGAATAATGTTGTGTCCTAATATACACGAACTGGTCAATAATTTTTAAGTCAGGATATTTTGAAGCATTTTCCTTGATTTTCGCTTTAAGGTCCATATAATCATCGTCCTGAAAATGAGGCGAATCAAGATCAATCTCGGGTTCCGTAACTTCAACGCCAGCAATTTCCTCACATGGAATCCTGGACAGCGCGTCTGGTACCACGTTGTCTTTCCCCTTCCGGTGACTGATTGAAAATTTGTAACCTTGTAGTTTAAATACCCACCGAGCTAGCCGACCTGTTAAATCTGGCTGTCTCATTAGCCAGACTAACGAGGAGTGGTCTGTAATGACCTCAAACTCCTGCATTTCGAGATAACACCTGAACTTTTTAATAGCTTCTAGCGCCGCCAAACATTCCCGTTCGGTGACGCTATAATTACGTTGGGCAGTGTTAAGCTTTCTTGACATGAAAGCGATCGGTCGTTCGTCACCATGCTCATCGATTTGAACCAACACTGCACCGATGCCAGTGTCACTGGCGTCGCAGTGTAAATAAAACTTCTTGCTAAAGTCAGGGTTCGAAAGTACAGGAGCCGAGGTCAGCAGGGTTTTAATTTGTTCAAACGATTGCTGAGCTTCGGGGGTCCAGAGAAATTTTCTTTTAGTCGACAAAACTTCGGTTATGGGAAAAACAACGGTGGAGAAATTCGCAATAAATCTGCGGTACCAGCCGGCTAATCCCAAGAAACCACGGACCTGCTTGATATTTTTCGGTTGGGGCCAATTACGAATTGAGTCTACCTTTTCGGGGTCAGTTTTAATACCGCCATTACCTATTATATAACCTAAGTAGTTTACCTCGGTAACACAAAACTTAGATTTGGTAATATTTAGGGTTAAATTGGCACGTTTAAATTGTTCGGCGATTCTAACTAGAATGGATAAGTGTGACGTAAAGTCTTCGGAGACGATGATTAAATCATCCAAATATCCGAATACGCAGTGACGTAGATCAGGGGGGATTAGGTCGTCCATGAGTCGGCACATTGTAGACGGAGCGTTGCAGAGCCCAAAAGGCATTACCACAAACTGATACAATGGCCTTCCCGGGACCGTGAAAGCCGTCAACGGTTTTGCTTCATCGGCTAGGCCGATCTGCCAGTATGCATCCTTGAGATCCAGTTTTGATATCAGGTTAGCCTTTGGAAGTCGCGAAAAAATCCCTTCTATATTCGGTAACGGATAGGCGTCTTTTTTAGTCACTAAATTGACCTTTCTGGCATCGAGGCACAGGCGGACTTTGTTCGGTTTTACGACCAAACGCATAGGTGAGCTCCAGGGAGAATTGGAGGGCTCTATAACTCCTAGTGCCAACATTCTGTCGATTTCCTCAAACATCAGTCGCTCCACGGCGGGAGAAACCGGATAGAACCGTTGTTTAACTGGGCTAGCTTCGCCAACCTCAATCTTATGCTTTATTAAGCCGGTTCGTCCCAAACCCTGTTTTTCAAAGTTAGGAAAACATTCGACAATAGCAGTTAACTGCTGGCGTTGGCTAGGAGTTAGGGGGTAATCCGTGCAGGAAGGCGAATCTTCATATTCTTTATGAATCTCGGACGGACATTCGGATATAATACTAAAAGCGGACAACTCGGACAAAACGTTGGACAAATTTTCACAGACGGACGAAAAAACAAAATTTCCAAAAACTTCAGGCGCTAAGTTGAAAGACTTCCAAAAATCTAATCCCAATATCAATCGTTGTGTGATTGATGGAACAATAAAAAATTTTAATTTTCGGACCTGATCTTTAAAACCGACGTCAACATTCAAATAACCCGAAACTTTTTGTAAACTACCATCGGCAGTTTTTACAAATGATTTAAGGGCAACAAATTCATTAAATTTAGAAAAATCATTACGGGCCAAATCAGCGCCTATACATGACACATTTGCGCCAGTATCTAAAAGGCCCAATTCATTAAATGTCAAAAATTTTACACATGCATAATAGCGTTTATCTGTGGCGTTATTGAAAATGGAGGAAAGTACCAACTTTGAAGTAACTTTTCGATCTTTATAATATCTACGCATACGAATTGTAGATCGTTTTTGTTTTCTTACAGACGGACAGGTAGACAAGGAAGACACTTCAAAGATAGCTTTCCGCTTTGCTAAATAATTTTTCCATTTTTCATGATATGGCAGAATAGGATGTAAGATACGAGGGATGTTTGCATTAGTAGGAAAATTCTCTGAATGAGTATTATTTTTTAAAATTGTAATTTTATTTTCATTTTCTGAACAAGGCACCGATTTTTCAGTATTATTTTGTGTATTTTGAGATAAATTCGTTATGGCCGATTGCGGGCATAATTTGGACTTGTCCAGTTTTTTGACCTTGCTTTCTGGTCCTTACATTTGGCACAATTGGGTTTATAAACATCCTTTTCTCCACAGCCATAGCAGAAGATAATATGCTTTTCGATACAATCTTTAAAAAGGTGGCCTGTTTTCCCGCAGTTCCAACACGTCAACAACGTTGGACTCTGTTGGACGGCGTCAACAGACAAGTCATAGTCGGTTGAGGGATTTTGGTGATTATCATCCTTAGTATACTCTAACTCAGCTAAATGTTTTCGGGCACCATAACTGGGTTGACCTTTTTGGGACATGGATTTCTTAAAATAGTCATCTTCCAACAAATTTTCTCTTTTCCGGCATAACTTCCGTAAGAGAGCAATTGACGGAATGTTGACATACAACAGTTCATATCGGACCTCCGGACGCAAACTATGTGAGAGGATCTCGATTAATTCATCTTCTTCAATCGGTTTCTCAAGTCTATCCAATATGGTAAGGATAGCTTCATAAAATGATTCAAATGATTCATTTGGTTTCATTTTTCGATTCTTAGCTTCTTCCTTAATTTCATAATCACTTTTACCTTCCTCATATTCATGTTTAAGCGCATCGCAAAAATCTTTCCACTTAATATCTTTTGCTTTTTTGTGGTATCTCCAATACCACGACAAAGCACGACCAACTAACAGAATAGGTAAATTTTTGCAAATCACTGAAAAATCGTCCTTAAAATGTAATTTTGTCATAGCCCTCACTCGGTACAAAAATTCTTCAACAGAAATACCTTTAGGAGAACCATCGAATTCAATCTTCCATTTCTGTATGGTGGCGGTTTCCTTATCAGAAGACATTGCACGATTGGTATTACTACCACTGTTATTACCAACATTTTCCCGAGAATATGATTGATTATTGGCAACACTAGATGGATTGTTGTTAAATTGTTGTGACATATTATCATACAATGGTGGCTGCGAAAGTAAACTTAAGTTTTGCAGCGCTTGTGTTGAAGAATGATGTGAACGAATTGGAGAAGGAGAATTTTGAAACTGTTGGAAGGGAGATGGAAAATTTTGCAATGGTAAAGGTGCAAGACTTGGATTCGAAAATGGTGTTGGTTGTTGCGGTCTAGGGAGATTTTGAGAATTGGTACCAGAATGTAACCTGTCTAACAAACGAGTAAGTGACGATTCAATCATCTTATTAATACGCGAATAATCAACAGTAGATCCCCCCGAAATTGGTGGATCACAAGCGGCACTGATTTTGTCAGCGTTGTCGAATTGTGGTGAATTATGTAAATCTGAAGAACAATGATTTTTATTACCAGAAAAGGCTCCTTGTTCCCCCTCCGGCTCATCATTACTTTCAGTAGGGCCGGCACCGTTTTCCCGATTGAGCTGAGAAGACCAATTTGGCTTATTCAGGTGACTGGACTGCTTAAGATTATTGCCAAGAGTATTGTGTTGTTTAGCGATAGCACTACGGGTTCTACCACTAACGGCAGATTTAAATTTTTCAATTAGTGGTGGGGGATTTGAAATAGTAATTTTTTTTAATTCGCCTAATTGGCAGACTCTTTTGCAGATAGGACACGCAGAAATTTGAGCCAAGTACTCTTCTATGCAATGGCTATGAAATGCATGGTTACATGAAGCAATAAGCAAACATTCGTGTCCTTCGGACATTTTAAACTTACATATTACACAATCTGATTCTGGTAATGAAATAGTTAAGGCTTTCGCCTGAATTTTAACAGGAGTTCGATCTGTCATAGTAACAAGGCAAACTTTACTTATATGTTAATAAAAAAATTGCGAATATGAAAAAATATTATTTTCAATTTGGATCTAATATTCGAACATATATAGATATTTATATATAAATATATATATTTTATTTTTAAATAAATCTTAAAAAAAAATAAAAACTCTTATTGATTTGATTGGGTTTTCAAACGAACGTTTAGTTTTCTTACATAGGTGATGTGGACAAAAAAAATGGGTAAAGCTTTTACTTAAAGCGGTTGATAGAAATAAAAAATGGGCTATTTAGTTACCGGACCGGTTTATATCTAAACAAAATAATACAAACCAACATGCATTTTGCCCCGATAAAAACTGTCCCGATTAGACAATATATCGCAATTAGCAATTATATTGTAATTCCAATTAAGAACAGGATGTTGATGCTTAAGTATTAGAAAATTTAAACATAAAATGTCCAACAACTGGTACAAAAACGATAAAACAATGATATATTCTTCTTTTCATCCGGCAAAAGGAACCTTAGGTAGATCTTGGGTCGACGTATTCGAATTTTTATTTCTCAAATAGTCGAAGTATCCACAAGGACCTAACATTTATTTGATAGACTGATTTCCAAACATATACCCTTTTACCATTTTATTTTTAATAAAATTTACGACACTTAAAGAAAATTTGAAAGTTAGAGCAATAAAACTGAAAATTACTTCAATTTAACTGCCCCACGTTGGGCGCCAATTTATGTAATGAACAAATCGTTAACCTATTTTTTTTCGTAGGGGCCGAACAAGGTTCATGCCCTTATCGGAAACTATAAGATTTTATAATGATGCTCTTCGAGTAGTGGGGCTTGCGGGAGCCTTTAAAACCACTAGCGGTCAATCGGTTGGGTGGGTTCTTGGCCCCTCCAAACTCTCGTGCGGGATAGTAAAATAACCGTCAGAACATAAATAATATTGTAGACTCCCTGAAGTCATAATTATATTACAATAAAAAATGGGCTGGGCGTTGATTAATAACACTAAAATGATGATAAGTAAACCCTTTTCTAATCAACGAAATTATCAGAATAAAAAAACAAAGATCAACCGCCAAAGCTATCATGGTAATCTCTGAGATGTTGTTAGAGATCAGCGTTCGTAACCCTCCCTACCGTAGATCTTAGCAACGCCAATATGACACTAAGATCCCTTGAACGAATTCCGTCACCACATTATTTTACCACATCACGTAAGAAAACTGATTAAACAAATTAGTGTTCCATTATTAAATTTAACACTTTATTCATGAAAATAGAAAATATAAAATTTTATAATAACGGCAGGTGAGCCGATTACTTTTATACATAGGTTCTTAAATTAGGTACACAAAACCATTTGGTTAAAAGCAAAAAAAAATTTCAATAAAAAAAAACTTCATTAACAGCCGAAGAATTAATTCATTTAAGTGACTGCTTAAATGTTAAAGATACTTTAAACTAATCAACATTGCCCGTTACGGTATATAAAAACAATATATACACTCGTATTTACATATAATTCAATATGCGTGAAACATGTTATTATACTTTATAGGACAGGGTATAGCGCAGTAAGAAGCAATAACCAAAAAACCAGTATTTACTATAAACAAATGAGAATCGCATAGGAGAGACTAGTGTTGTTCTTTTATGGGCCACTAATGATCATTATCCCTGATAATAAATAGTTAGTTAATGAACAAAAAAAAAACAATTGTGTATTTTGTTGATGTTTACGATGTTTACGACAAACCACTCACCGACAGTCATACCTCGTATAACGTTAATTGTTACTATAATGTAATACTATTGTAACACAAATTCAAAATTCATAATTTTTGGTGTTACGAGGGATGATTGAAAATTGGTTGTTGCTTCTTTACGTTATTAAACTTAACTTAAAGATGCAAAACAAAATTATTTAACGAATTTATAAAAACATTGGGACTCACCGAATATTCACTGCAACCACCGTAAGATGAGGCCTCGTCAAACTGCTGGTTCGCTGTATGGCAAAAAGGGTTAAATCGAAAATATGATTTTGTTTTGCATGTACAAATTTATAATATGGGTGTTTTCATGAAACCAATTCCTTAACACTAGAAAAAAATAATTTATGATTATATGAAATTCAAAACAAATAGAGTTAAGTGCAATTCATAAAAAAAATGCTATTTAGCTTAAAAATTGAAATTAAATGCCATGTAGGAATGTTGCCTTTGGGCACTGTGCACTTTTGATTGTTAGACAGTTTAAAGACAATTTACAAGCTGTAGGTTGAAAGTGATTTGACGTTAAGCCCTCGTTAAAGCATAGTTAACTTAGTTAGGAATATGTTAGACAGCAAATGAAACAAAATTTGAAAATTATTGAGACTTAAGGAGACTTCCAAAAGAAACGTCTAATCTATGAGTGCAACGTATATAAAGAACTTAGGACCTTATCCTACATAATTAACAGAAGAAAACCAAAAATAGGTTATGACGTTAACCTTAGGGTTAACCTTACAGCTAGAAATTACGTGGCTTTAATCGGACGGACGGT
The DNA here is from genome assembly GCA_963921195.1 of Pegoplata infirma. Classification (NCBI taxonomy): domain Eukaryota; kingdom Metazoa; phylum Arthropoda; class Insecta; order Diptera; family Anthomyiidae; genus Pegoplata; species Pegoplata infirma. Next base: position 106,885,604 of record OY992538.1, on the reverse strand, counting down.
GTGAACCCAATCGGGACAATTTCAGACTGTTTAAGAATTTTTATGTTTTAAAAGTTATGCATTTAGCGAAAACAATTTGGTGTTAGCACTTTTTGTTTTTTTTTTTTTTTTTTTTTTTACACTTTGCACTATTGAAATTTCAAAAAAAAAATTGTTAATATGAAGATTTACGATTTGCAGCAACTTCTATAATTAGCTTTTGATGATTATTTTCTTTTCTCGGGTTTTGGATTCCTCCGGATAATAAGTGAATTTGATTTAAATATGTGTGTATATATAATTTTTGATTCCTCCAAACACACTTGAGATAATCACTGGAGATTTTTGGGTGTGTAACAATTCTGTCTTAGGATCCAAATTTTTCGACAGGTTTCCGTTTTTTCTCGAGAATATAGTACAGTTGATTTTTAAATTTTCTCGTGATTCAGTTGAGTATTTTTTTTTTTTTATCGTCTATTTGTACCCAATCATTTTGATAACACACAAAATGATCATTAACCACAAAAAAAATATAACGATGGTAAATAGTGCTTAAGAGGTTAGGTTTCTGTTCTCTAGGTAATTTTATTTTATTTGATGAAACTGACTATAGTGGCTCAATTTATAAGTCCCCTAATGGATCGTAAAACCAATTGAAATTTTTATTTTTTTTCGGTATGATACCGTATCGAATACCAATCAAAATTGTTTGAATATAGAATTTTGACTTATTTAGCCAAAGTCCGGAAGGCTTATCAATCGTTTGTGGAGGCACTATAAACCCTTCAGAAGTCACCTAGAAAAACATTTTATATTTTTGAAAAACTCACACTAGATTTTGTTTTTATTTCTTTATTACCTTAATTGGTGACTTTTAATAATTAAATTAACTGGTATGATTGAAATTTACTTTAGTGGTTAAAATTTTAAAAACTTATGTAACTTTTATATATATAATACTCTGGGTAGTAATACTATATTATTTTAAACACTTTAAGTAGCGGATTAGAACTTTTCTCTTTGAAAGCACGTTGAAAAAGAATTTGTTCAACATATACCAGCGATTACCACAGTTAGATTCATTTATTTACTCAATTCTGAGTGATTTAACATACAGAAAAATCTACCTGCGTTTTAATGCGTTTCTATGCGATTTGGTACCCTATGTGTGCGTTGGTATGCGATTTTGTTCTTACAAGGTGCGTTATTTATTTCTTCGTATTTTCCATCAAGTTAGAAAAAGACTTATATGACAAAAGTTATTTGACCCGAAATCCTACATTACACTTTGTAAGGATCTTAAAAAGAGGCGTGGCTTCCAACCAAGATGCGGGATGGCATATATTTCCTTGCAAAAAATTCCCTATTAGTATGCCAAATTGCATGTTTATCGGTAAAAAACATCCAAATATAGTACAACAGCCAAATATATTGAAAAATCTTAAATTCACAAAAAGTGGGCGTAAAAGGAGGCGGGGCATCCAATCGAGATGCCATTGGTACCATTTTTCATTCCAGGAAACGTACTATCTACATGCCAAATTTCATTTGAATCGGTTCAGTAGTTTTTTTCTGAAAGCGACACAAACAAACAAACATACAAACAAACAAACAAACAAACTAACATGTCATTTTTATATATCGGCCATTCCATGAAAGAACGGCCAAAATTTGACCTCGGGTCATCCGATTTTTATAAAACTTTTTTTTCAAGAACTCTAAGGAGGCCTTAAGAGATTTTAGTTTGCGGTTTAGAAAAATTCTGAAAACATTCGAGTTTATTCGCGATTTTCATATTTTGAAAAATCAAAAAAATTAAAAACATGGTCAACTTTGTAGATGCATATCTTGGGCAATTCTTAATGGATCGTTGTTATTGAAAATGAGTTTGAAAGGCAATATTGTCTTATTTTACAATATTGTTTTACAAAAAATATTTTAAATTCAAAAATGCATTTTGTATGCAATTGCATTTTCTAAATGCATTTTTTAGGTCAAAGGGCCTCTTCGATTTATTTTCTGTTTTGTACTTAATAAAATATGTAATTTTTACTAAAGACCTGTATTTATACTTTTTTGGGTCTCGTAGTTGTTATATTTTAAAAATTTTTTTAAAGAAAACGCTTAGATTTTTTTCACACAAATATTTAAATTATTTTTATTTTTTTTGCGTTTTTTTCGTTATTTTTTAGTTTGATTGTATTAGTACGCCATAGGACGAAAAAAAAGTGCTTTATATGAACACTGTGTGTATATTTTAAACTTTTTTTAGCAAGCTGAACACTTGCGCGTCCCGAATTCGGCTTTTTTTCGAATTTGAAAATGCTTGCCCCCCTAAATGATGGGGATTTAGAACCCTTTTACGGGAAAAATAACAAAAACCATTTTGGACAAAAAAAAAAAAAACAGTTGGCTACTAAAGATAGCACTCTTCGCGCATTTTCAAAAAAAAGAAAAATCTGTTGTAAAAAATTGACTAAAGACATGTTTAAACATTATTTAGCTCACAAGTAGATTTAATAAATTTTTCAACTTATTTCACACTACTTTGGAAAAACACAAATATATTTATTGGCGTTTTTCGCGAAAACGCGAATTGATCTAAAAAACTGGGAGACACGTGTATTTTATTTTCAGCTCTACTGTCAGAATTTTTCGGTCTGGTCCATGTGTACAAAAGTGTGTCGGACGGTGTAATAAAACACTGTAATTTTTACTTGCAGAAATATTTTTTTTCGCGAAAAATATATTTTTATGTGAACGTTTTTTTTATTTAAATTTACGACATCTACCAGCAAAATTACTACGTATTCGCGAAAAATTTTTTAACTTGGTCAAATTTAAAAATTATGTAGGTACACTTTGCGGACTTTCCTTGTAAATTACAGGAAAACCCAACGATAGAATTCAATTCTGATGGCGAATACAGGAGGTCAAAATATATAAAAATTACACTCAAAGAACTGTAAAAAAATTTGTCATAAAAGTTCGTCCAATGGAACTTTTTAATGAAGTTTTCATAAATATTAAGAAAATTTTCATAAATATAATGAAATGTTTCATAAATACTACGAATATTTATAAAACATTTCATAAATATAATGAAACAGTTTCATTGGACGAACTTTTATGATGAGTTTCATTATATTAATGAAGCTTTTTCTTTGTGTGTAGTGGATCTGGTTTTTGGGTCAGAACCTTTTTACATTTTTTAAATGTATAATAACAGTATAACACTGTAATTTTTATTTGCGGAAATTTGATTTTTAGCGACATTTTTTATTGTATTTTTTAATTTTGATATTTATGTTTGAAAATGTTTTAAATACGGAAGGTGACAGAAAAAAAATGCCGCAGAGTTTTGTACTCTTGCCCAAAATATTAAATCATGATAATGTTTTATTTAATAAAAAGTTGTTACGAATAAACATCACATATTTCCAAAAACGATATTTTCTCAGAAAAAAATAACTCCAAGTAATTTCTTAAATACACTTGCAGGATTAATTCAATATTCAGAAAAAAAATTAAAAACTAAGAAACAATCCAGACAAAACCAAAAATTAGTCAAAAAAATGCAGATAAATTCAGAAAAATCACAAAATTTAAAACAAAAACTACTGGAAAATTTAGAGAAACCTGAATATATAACATTTTAACTGATTTATAAGATTCTAATTATTTTTTTTTATTATTTTGATAAGCTTTTATTTATTCCTTTTTTTTATACAAATCAAATAGTCTTTTAATTTTAAATTATACTTAACAATGACCAATACTTAAAACAATACCTTTTTCTAACTTTTTTTATAACTTAATAAAAAAAAGTATAAAGGTTTAAAAAAAATTTGGTCTTAACAAAAAAAAAAATAAACAAGCTAAAAAAAACGAAATTTAAAAAAATATGTTGACTGATCACGGAGACGATCCCCGGACCCACTGTTTCCGAGTCTGACACACTTCAGCTAGGCTACCGCATAATATTTAAATGCCAACATAAACAGTGTTATGTTCTTGCTTGTGGTTATCCGACAATATTATAGACACATACTACAAAATAGAGATGGGCGCGTGAGTGATTTTGACTTACTCACGCACACGAAATAAAAGTATTGCTCACTTACAAAATAGTTTTTTCTGCTTACGTTTACACGCGCTCACGTGAGTAGCTAAAATTTTTGTCACGCTCACGAAATAATCACGCTTACAAAGACTCACGAAAATAAAATAAACTAAATTTTATTTGACTTTATGTCAAATTCTTGTACAAAAGGTATTTAATTTCCTAAAATTAATCATAAAAGCTTATTTTAATCACAATTTTGTATTAGTTACCCTTTAAATTCAATATGATGACGATTTTCTTACTACACCATTTACAGATGTAATTTGAAAAAGATCAATTGTAATTCGAAGATTCTATTTGTAATTCGAAGATTCCATTTGTAATTCGAAGATTTCATTTGTAATTCGAAGATTCCATTTGTAATTAGAATACTCCAATTGTAATTCGAATATTCCATTTGTTATTCGAAGACTCCAATTGTAATTCGTAAATGATCAATTGTAATTCGTAAAAGATCAATTTTAATTCGTAAAAGATCAATTGTAATTCGTAAAAGATCAATTGTAATTCGTAAAAGATCAATTGTAATTCGAAAAAGATCAATTGTAATTCGTAAAAGATCAATTGTAATTCGAAAAAGATCAATTGTAATTCGAAGATTCCAATTGTAATTCGTAAAAGATCAATTGTAATTCGAAAAGATCAATTGTAATTCGTAAAATATCATTTCTAATTCGAAAAAGATCAATTGTAATTCGTAAAAGATCAATTGTAATTCGTAAAAGATCAATTGTAATTCGAAGATTCCAATTGTAATTCGAAAAACATCAACTGAATTTCCATGGATAATTTACGAATTACAATTGGAATCTTCGAATAACAATTGATCTTTTACGAATTACAATTGATCTTTTACGAATTACAATTGATCTTTTTCGAATTACAATTGATCTTTTACGAATTACAATTGATCTTTTTTGAATTACAATTGATCTTTTACGAATTACAATTGATCTTTTTCGAATTACAATTGATCTTTTACGAATTACAATTGATCTTTTTCGAATTACAATTGATCTTTTACGAATTACAATTGGAATCTTCGAATTACAATTGATCTTTTTTTAATTACAATTGATCTTTTACGAATTACAATTGGAATCTTCGAATTACAATTGATCTTTTACGAATTACAATTGATCTTTTACGAATTACAATTGGAATCTTCGAATTACAATTGATCTTTTTTTAATTACAATTGATCTTTTACGAATTACAATTGGAATCTTCGAATTACAATTGATCTTTTACGAATTACAATTGATCTTTTACGAATTACAATTGATCTTTTTCGAATTATAATTGATCTTTTACGAATTACAATTGATCTTTTACGAATTACAATTGATCTTTTACGAATTACAATTGATCTTTTACGAATTACAATTGGAATCTTAGAATTACAAATGGAATCTTCGAGTTACAATTGGAGTATTCGAATTACAAATGGAATCTTCGAATTACAAATGGAATCTTCGAATTACAAACGGAATCTTCGAATTACAAATATAATCTTCGAATAACAATTGATCTTTTTCGAATTTCATCTGTAAATGGTGTAGTTTTCTGTTTTAGACAGCACACAACAATCACGCAAACTGACGAAGCCAAAATTACTCACGCAATCTCACGCACGAAATTTTTTTTTTAATCAAGCGTAAATTTCACTCATGATCACGCGTAATCACGTGTCACGTTCGCATCTCTACTACAAAAAACGTAGTATGTAGTTCTGCATGTAGATATTCTATTTTCAAATATACTGGTTAGTTTTGCGATGATGGTAACTAATCTAATTGGAAATGCGATATTTGGTATGGCAATACTGCGTTAATCGAGTAGCGGCGCCTAAAAGTATGTGTTTTTTTATTTTATTTATTAATTTTAAATAATTATCGAAGTTTAAGGTTGTAATAAAATGAAAACTGTAATTCTCATTTTCTTTTTTGTGTAATCGTTAGCTTATATAGTCAAACTGAGGTGGCGTCCTGCAACTTTTTTAAAATTAGACCCCAGCCTAAAAACATTATCATGTTAAAACTTTCGAAAAAAAATATTTTTTCTCTCTCTCAAAAAAAAAAAAAAAAATAAAGCATCTTTTAATTTTAAATATCGTGGAACTATATTCAATTTGAGCTATCTGCTCGGTTGACGAAAATGAGTTTTTGATGGCAAAATGTTCGTTGGCGTAAGTGTCATCTATGGTATTAATTTCAGAACAAAAAAATTATTTTAAGACTATTTTATTGCAAAAATAGCATGAGCTATGTGAAACCATGTTTTTTTTATAAATAAAAATTTGAGCTATCTACAGTATAGTTTACTAGAGTAAACTTTTAAATTTAAATTTTTTTATATTATCACTTTTTAGACGGGTTTTCCATCAATAAAAATAACGGCATAGTTTTTTTTGGAAAATTTCAACTCCTTTCCGCGGTTAAAAACGCGGTTTTTGACCCTTATTTTGATGCGAAGCAAAAACGGTTAAACTTTTTGCATATTTTATTTGCCCATTCGATTGTACAGCAAACACAAGTGATATGACATTTTTCGCAAGCTTCATGAAGGTTCCAAATAATGGCGATAAAGCGCGAAAAAATCGATGATTTAAAAAAAAAAAAACTTAAAAGTTTTTTAACACCTGTACTGGAAGGGCTTAAAAAACTGAAAAATATGGTACCAAAATCATATTTTTATCATAATCCGTTAAAAAGTTATAAAGGTTTAAAGTCTATATTTAATGAGCTATCTGCTTAGGTTGATTAATTTCAAATAAAAAAGGTTGAGCTATCTGCTGTAACTCAGCGAATAATACGAATTTTTACAAACAAGACACATGTAAAATTAGTAGTAATTATTAATTAATATTGTAAAAGATCGAATGACAAAACATTTAAAAATACGCGAATGCGACGGTTTTTTTGCTCTCCTGAAAAGTTTTGTTTTTTTAGTTAGCTCAAATTGAATATAGTTTAACGATATATTTATTCGAGTTTTTTAAATTTAAATTTAAAAATTATCCCAAAAGTATAAAAATATCGTTTTTATGGCACATTAGCATACAAATTGCAAAAGTCGCGGATATCACGAAGCGGCTAACAAATTATTAAATTTAGCATACTCGAATTTGGTTTACCTTGCTGGTATAATTTTCGACTTATACAATCCAATTTAAAAACAATGAAAAAAAAAAAAATTGAAAAATTGTGAGCAAATTTCAAGTTTTGTAAGGAAAAAATACAAGTGATTAAAAAAAAAAAATAATTTAAATATTTTAACTGCGAGACCCAAAATACTATAAATGCAGGTCTTCAGTAAAAATGTTATATTTTGATTAACATGAAAGATAAAAAAAATCGATGAGGCCCTTTGACTTAAAAAATGCATTTTAAAAATGCAATTGCATAAAAAATGCATTCTACAGTTCAACATTTTTTTTTTACTATAATATTGTAAGAGTAGACGATATTGGCAATTAAACTCATTTAAAATGATAAAAATGCATAAAGAATTGGCTGAGATATTAATTTACAAAGTTACCCACTTTTTCCAATTTGTTGATATTTCAAAAAATTAAAAACGCGAATAAAATCGAGGGTTTTTTAAATTTCTATAAACTGAAAACTGAATTCTCTTAATGGCTCCTTAGAGTTCCTACAAAAAAAGTTTTGTGATATTCAGACGACCCAAGGTCAAAAAATGCCCATTTTTGGCCGGTCTTTCCTGGAATGGCCGATATATATAAGGATTCTACACCAACTGTTTCACGACAGAAAAACCATATTGATTTTAATGGGATATCTATGGCAAAGTATTTGCCCCTATGGCACTTGTAAATAACAAAAATAAAATTTAGGTTTTTGTCAAAAAGTGGGCGTTGTAGGCATGGTCAAATATTGAAAATTTTAGCATTTTTTGCCCAAGTATATTTATTTTATTATTTATGCAAATTAAATGAAGCACAGTGATGTCTTTAAAATAAAAGTTTTTTATAGATTTTTGTATGGAAATTTGCAGAAGAAGTTCTTAATTTTGCAAATTTAAACTTAAACTTTATTTATTAAAAAACATGCCGATTTTTTTTTAATTTTTAAAAAAAAATTAAAGTGCATTTCTGTATGTTCTGAAATTTTCAGAGATGTGTTTTGCGTTGTTTTTTTGAAAAAAAAAAAAAATATTACAGATTGCACTATGCTAATTTTATACACTCAAAATAATTCTACAGTAAAAGGTTTAGTAAGTGATTTTGTACAAAAATCTACTAATTATTTACTAATTTTAGTATCTTCAAAGTACTAAAATTAGTAATTTTTACTGGTTTTCAATAAATTTAGTAAAAAATTTTAGTATTGGTTACCAATTTCTGCACTAGGTCCTTTTGAACTAAAATTTAGTTAAATTTTTAGTATTAAATACCCACGTTTTTTTTTTGGGTGTACAATAACACTGTGGAACAAATTCAGGTTAGCAAAAGTTAGGTCAATTCTGAGAGTGAGGGGTGAAAATAGAGGCTAAATTAGAGGCTAAATTAGACGACCCGTTTCGCGGCGTTTGTTTAAGTTAGTTCGAATATTTTTTTAATCGACCTTCGAACTTTGCAGTCAAATGCCGATTTTCAGCATATTGTTTATATGGTTTTTTGGCTATAACTAGTCGACTAATTGATATTTTTTCAATCTGTAAAAGCCAAATTATTGCTAGAGACTTGTCCAGCAATTAAACTTTTTTAAAAAATTGATTTAGAAAATTTTTGTGGTGCTTGTGAAGCAAAATATTTTCAAAAATCATGAAAAAAAATAGTTTTTCCAACATTTTGCTTTATAAGCAACAAAAAAATTTTCTAAATCAATTTTAAAAAAAAAAAAATAATTGTAGGACAGGTCTCTAGCAATAATTTGGCTTTTACAGATTGAAAAAAATATCAATTAGTCAACGAATTATAGCCAAAAAACCATATAAACAATATGCTGAAAATCGGCATTTGACTGCAAAGTTCGAAGGTCGATTAAAAGAAAATCGAACTAACATAAACAAACGCCGCGATGCGGGTCTTCTAATTTAGCCTCTATTTTCACTCACTCACTCTCAGAATCGACCTAACTTTTGCTAACCTGAATTTGTTCCAAAGTGTAATGAAATAAAAGTATCTTTACAAAAAAATATAACATTTTCAATATTGGAACACGCCTAAAAAGCTCTTTTTTGACAAAATCTAAATTTAATATTTGTTATTTACAAGTGCCCTAAGGGTAAATACTCTGCAATTAATTTCATATTGACACGACAGAACTTTTTTAATGAACATTTGGTGTGAAATGCCTCATATATGCATAAATATACACAAGTGCTTAACTAAATGCCCTTGAGCTTGATAATATTAATGTGGGGCTAAAAACACAAATTTTGGAAGACTGTGAGTAATTTTATACTAATTGTACTTATAATCTCCTACACTCAAAAAAAAGTGAACTAAAAAATAGGAAAATTAACAAAATTACAAAAAAAAAACGGGAATGATTTGGCTCCAAAGGTTTTTTTATATTCAGTGCAGTTCATATTTTTCCCAAAAAATAAGGAAAAAATTAATTTAGTTTGTTGCCCACTTTAACTGACCGAAAGATGGACAATAGATGCTGATCAGCATTTTTGGATCAAAATAGTGTTTTCATATTTTTTAATATTTTTTAGATAACAAAAGTTAGAAAATTTTAAATGTGTTATCTAAAAAATATTTTAAAAAAATATAAAAACGCGATTTTAGTCGAAAAATCCTGATCTGCGATTTTTTTTATACCCTCCAACCACAGTATGGGGGTTAGGGTGGCAGCTATTTTGCAAAACTTCGAATTTGAAGGAGTGCACCCCTAATTTTTATTACATTTGGTCTAAAAATGCTATGCTAAAAATTTCAGCCAAATCGGACAACAAATTTTGATGAAAAACATTAAATGAATGGTGATGTTTTTTGAATATATTGTTAAAAAGTGGTACACGAGTTGTTTTTAGTATAAGAAGATAAATTAAAAATTGTTGGGTTTTCAAAAATTAACCCTTGTAAGTCTTTCGGGGTCAAAATGACCCAATTTTCACAAAATGACCCCTAAAACACAAAAATCAGCCCCAATTTTCTAAATTTATTGAAATAAACCAATGTAAACCCATATTGATATTCTTTTCTACCATAAATACTCAGATATGAAATACTGTCTTTCTAGGATGTCATTCACCCGTTTCACGGTAAGGCCAAAAATATGCATTTTATTTGGCGAGGTTCTCAAAACTGATATTTTGGTTTTTTCAAAATTTTCTTAAACAAAATTAGGAAAAATGCTGAAAAAACCACAGAATCTTATAAAATATATGTTAACATATAAAAAAAAAAATTTGGGGGGATATCCCTCGGATAGTTTGGCGGGGGCATCCATTTAAACTCAGCGGACTTCGAGGAAAATACCTTTTTTGCCCACAATTTATTCAATATGGAAAAAATTTGGTAAATATTTTAAAATTTGACAAAGTCAGGGCCATAAATTATTAAAAACTATGTTAGACATTAACCCTAAACGTTTTAGGAAAATAGAATAATATTAACCCAGTTTTTATTCGGGTCAAAGGTCAAATTTAGGGATATTTGGATTTTTTTGGAAAAAGGCATCTAAATTTGAAATGTTTATTGCGAGTTTTTATAAAACTTGGTATAATTATTGTACGAGCTCAGAAAAATAATAATTTAATTTTTTTTTAAATTAACCCATAAATGAACATGGGGTCAAAATGGCCCAGCACATTAAAATTTCTTTATATAGGTTTTTATATTTTCTTTCGATTTTTATAAAACTTCTTATGATTATGTGCGAGGTCAGAAAACTAATTATTTGATTTTTTTTAATTAACCCATAAATGAACATGTGGTCAAAATGGCCCAGCACGTTAAAAATTCTTAATATAGTTTTTTTTTTTTTTCTATTTCCATAAAATTTGTTATTATTTTTATGCGACGTCTGAAAAAATAATTATTTGATATTCTTAAATTAACCCATAAACGAACATGGGGTCAAAATGACCCAGCACGTTAAAATTCTTAATATATATTTTTTTATTTCTATAAAACTTGGTATAAACATTGTGCAAGATCAGAAAACTAATTATTTGATTTTTTTAATTAACCAATAAATGAACATGGGGGCACGTTAAAAATTCTTAATGATTTTTTTTTAGATTTCGATAAAACTTGGTATAACCGTTGTTCGAGGTCAGATATTTTTTTTAATTAACTCATAAATGAACAATGAAAATCAAATAATTATTTTTTCAGACGTCGCATAAAAATAATAACAAGTTTTATAGAAATAGAAAAAAAAATAAAAAAACTATATTAAGAATTTTTAACGTGCTGGGCCATTTTGACCCCATGTTCATTTATGGGTTAATTAAAAAAAATCAAATAATTAGTTTTCTGACCTCGCATATAATCATAACAAGTTTTATAAAAATCGAAAGAAAATATAAAAATCTATATAAAGAGATTTTAATGTGCTGGGCCATTTTGACCCCATGTTCATTTATGGGTTAATTTAAAAAAAAAATAATAATTATTTTTCTGAGCTCGTACAATAATTATACCAAGTTTTATAAAAAATCGCAATAAACATTTCATATTTAGATGCCTTTTTCCAAAAAAATCCAAATATCCCTAAGTTTGACCTTTGACCCGAATAAAAACCGGGTTAATATTATTCTATTTTCCTAAAACGTTTAGGGTTAATGTCTAACATAGTTTTTAATAATTTATGGCCCTGACTTTGTCAAATTTTAAAATATTTACCAAATTTTTTTTCATATTTCATATGTTAACATATATTTTATAAGATTCTGTGGTTTTTTCAGCATTTTTCCTAATTTTGTTTAAGAAAATTTTGAAAAAACCAAAATATCAGTTTTGAGAACCACGCCAAATAAAATGCATATTTTTGGCCTTACCGTGAAACGGGTGAATGACATCCTAGAAAGACAGTATTTCATATCTGAGTATTTATGATAGAATAGAATATAAATATGGGTTTACATTGGTTTATTTCAATAAATTTAGAAAATTGGGGCTGATTTTCGTGTTTTAGGGGTCATTTTGTGAAAATTGGGTCATTTTGACCCCGAAAGACTTACAAGGGTTAATTTTTGAAAACCCAAAAATTTTTAATTTATCTTATTATACCAAAAACAACTCGTGTACCACTTTTAACAATATATTAAAAAAAACAACACCATTTATTTAATGTTTTTCATCAAAATATGGCTATTTTTGACCTTTGACCTTTGACCTTTGACCTTTGACCTTTGACCTTTGACCTCGATGCGCCTCGTGTTAACGTTGTCCGATTTGGCTGAAATTTTTAGCATAGCATTTTTAGACCAAATGTAATAAAAATTAGTGGTGCACTCCTTCAAATTCGAAGTTTTGCAAAATAGCTGCCACCCTAATAACCATATATGTTAAAAAAAGTTTTTTTTTAGTTTGAAATTGTTCTAAGATTTTTACAGTTTGAAATTTTTCTAAGTTTTTTTTACAGTTTAAGAATTTTACAAGTATTTTTACAGTCGCGAGTAAAAATTTTTATATGATGCAATATATAATGATATGTAACACAATATATATTTATACGCAATTTGATCCGAATAATGGTGAATGTTTTTGCATTAAAAAAGATCAACTTGTATAAAATATGATTTGATTTCATCCGAGTTTTGACCAGACATTGCTATATATTGGTGGATCTAATTAGATCTAATTGCATAAAAACTTATAAAATCCTGGTGTTTTTTGGTTTGGGTTGAGATACACCACAGGTCAACGATACATTCACCAAACATATAATTTTCTAAAACAAAAAAATGTTTGGGTACGCTTCGAACCAGATAGGTGATATACATAACCCTAACAAGGAAATGTTTAGGAACATTTTAAAAAATTTCTTATATTTTGCCTAAAAAACTTAGAAAATTTTTGATTAATTGGAAACATAAAAGTTTTATATGGAACAGAATAAGCTATATATAATTTGATGTTAAATTATACAGAAAAACAGATTTTGTATTGACCCTCATATTATTTTATTTAATTATATCAACCGTACACCTTTTAATCTATTTTAAACTACGTATGACTGCATTTAAAAAATTTAGAAAATATCTCTCGCGATGAATAATCATATATGATTTATTATGTTTGTATCAAGTTATATATTGTAATATATGTATGTTTTTACTCGGGGTTTGATAAACTAGTGCATCTTCTGGTTCGAAGCGTACACAAACTTTATTTGGTGTATGTATCGTTGACCTGTGATGTATGTTATTTCAACCAAAAACCGATTCACCATAACCCGATAAAATTTTATACAATTAGATATAAGTGGATCTTATTATATCCAATCACATATAATTTGATGCCATTGGATAGAGACAAATTTCGGACAAAATTGTATCAAACTATATACAAATGAATAAAATCAGATGTTAATAAATCCAATTTAATGCAATTCTATCCACCATTTTTGGGATAAAATTATATCTAATTGTATTCGAGGACAGATCAAACGTTATATAATTTTATGTGACGCCATATTAAAATTTTTACTCGGGTTATAACTTTAATTATATAAAATTATATATTAAAATAAACTTAAATTTTTTCACGAGCATTTAATATATAATTATATATTACTTAGGTGATGTCATATACAACCATATATGTTTTAAAAAAAGTTTTTTTTACAGTTTGAAATTGTTCAAAGAATTTTTACAGTTTGAAATTTTTCTAAGTTTTTTTTACAGTTTAAAAACTTTACAAGTATTTTTACAGTTTGATAAACTGCATCTTCTGGTTCGAAGCGTACACAAACTTTATTTGGTGTATGTATCGTTGACCTGTGATGCATGTTATTTCAACCAAAAATCGATTCACCACAACCCGATAAAATTTTATACAATTAGATATAAGTGGATCTTATTGCATCCAATCACATACAATTTGATGTCATTGGATAGAGACAAATTTCGGACAAAATTGTATCAAACTATATACAAATGAATAAAATCAGATGTTAATAAATCCACCATTTTTGGGATAAAATTATATCTAATTGTATTCAAGGACAGATCAAACGTTATATATTTTTATGTGACGCCATATTACAGTTTTTACTCGGGCGGGAACAGTGTTAAAATTTTTTTAAAAATCTGAAAAAATTAGAAGAAATTTTTTGAACAAAAACTTTTTGGTTTAGAACGTAAAAAATTAATTTTGAACCACTCTAATACACATATAGAAAAGCCACAGCAAACAAACATATGTTATTCTGCATGTGTTTGTGTATTGTTTAATGTTTGTTAAAACCCGCTTAACATAAGTTTAATTACAACAATGCGGGATACAAACGAAAATTATATTTTTAGTAGTATTTTTTTTTTTTTTTTTTTTTCATTTTTTGTGTATTTTAGTCTTTTTAACTAATAATAGTATTTTTGGCAAACGAAGAAAGGATTTCCGTTCATAATTAGAACTAAATAAAAATTACCAATAGGGTAGTATTTTTTTTTATAAACAATTTAAAAAACAAAGGTATAAATTTTCTAAATTTTGGTCGGATTTGCTCTACCTTGCTTAATTTTTGAGAAATGGCAAAATGGGGGTCTTGAGAAATTTGTTTCGGAAATAACTCAAAAACTTTATCTCGAATGGCTTTCGGGTCTTCAGCGGTCATATTCTAAGAGATAAGGACTACTACAATGCCTTTAAAGTTTTTTCTTTCGTATCTACAGTAATTGCAGAGTTATAAGCATTTAAAAATTCCGCGAATTAAAAAAAAATCCGCTAATAAAAATTAGGTTCCCATGAAGTCCCCAATGGAGTCCCCAAAAGTGAAAAGAAATATATAAAAAAGGTTTCCTTAAACATAGTAAATTCTTTCTTAAACTGACTCATAGTGGGAGATTTGGCAAATTTTTTGGACATAATTTAGCCACTCAGTTAGTACTGAACATAAGAGTCAAATGTATGACCGACCCCCACTATTTTTTTAACACCCTCATTTTCTTAAAACAAATCCAACCCTCTATCTTCAATCCTTAAGGCAGTACCCATACATTCTTTTTATTTTTTATAAAATAAATCGATGGCCACGAAATAGCCATTTGTGTGAAAATTCATAAAAAAGTTTTTCAAGGGCATCTTAAGTCGGCAACCAGCGGTCAAAGTTTGAAAAAATTACATTTTTCGACTTAAATTCATGCCCGCATTATAAAACCAAATCCAACACAAAATTAGGAATTTTGGCGTACTTTATGGGAAAAATATTAAAAAAATTCCAAAATACCGATTTTGGTCCACAGATACTGATTTTTAAGCATATAACTTTTGTTTTTGGTCAGCATTGGTCGCCGGACTCTTACAGACATATTGACCAATATGTAAGAAAAAATGTAAGACCGACCTCTATTAATTTTTGTCTCTATCTCCACTCCCTAAAATAGCTTCCATACAAAAGTTACATTTAAAAAAAAAAATCTACCAAAATTTTAAGAGGTTCAATTTTCATTATGTAACAAAATTATTGTAGGCACAACGTTATGACATTATTTATTTAAATAGTTCTTATAAATAGAAATGTGATAGAAAAAATAAATTTTTAGATTTTATACATTAAATCCCCTAATTCCCAATTTCATTTCTCAAAATTTCCAAAAATATGATTTTATGCAAATTTTTGCTGCCACGCCCACAATAAAGGCGGTGTTAAAAATTCCCGCATGGTGTAAGCTACTTTCATGATAGAGCATCAACACCTGCCTTTATAGGCTCATCGGGGGCGTGGGTTTTTATTTCACAGTGGCTAGTTGGTAGCGTGCTAGCCTTTCAACGTGGGGGTCGTGGGTTCGATTCCCACCAGAACCCTTGGTTTTTTTCGCTAGAACGAGACGACGGTCATTGTTACCAGTTCTCGGTTAGGTGGAATTTATTAAAAATGAGTTGTAAACAAGGTTGGCAATCGAAACGAATAACGGTATCGATATCGGTATTGGTATCGTTTTTTTATTTATTTCGGTATCGGTATCGGTTACGGTATTTGAGTTGAATCGGTTACAGTATTAAGGATACCGAAACGTCAATACCGGTACGTACCGATATTATAGAAAAAATGCTAAAAATATAAAAAAACGTATAAAAAAAACGTAAAATATAAAAAAAAATGTTAAAAACAAGTAGAAAAGTTAAATTCGACTTGGACAAATCCATCAATACCCTCCACAATGCCCTTCTAAAGTGATAGTTAATTTTCTAACGTGAATCAAATTAACAATTTTGATTAGAAATATTTTATTTTGAGCAAAAAACTTTTTTTTAGTAATTTTTGAAAAAAAAAATTTTTTTTTTTTTCTCATTCATTTATTTTATTGAATCTTCACTAAAATTATGTGAACTAACAATACACAGAAAAAAAACGAATTGTTACTTATATTGACCCCCATATTTGTGAATACAATTAAATTTTTCACTGAAAGTGCTCCTATACGGAAATTTGTAATATCAACTAACGTTTGTAAATATTAATTGTTGAAAAAACAATTGATAAATGAGTTTGTAATAGTTCTCCTAAATTATTATTTGTATTGACAAACGTACAAAATCTTAAATTTTTTTTCAACAAAGAAATTCAACAAACACAAAACGTAATTTGTTGATCTAACAAAAGAAAAAAAAAATAAATTTTGTTTTCAACAAAGAAATTCAACAAACACAAAACGTAATTTGTTGATCTAACAAAAGAAAAAAAAATTAATTTTGTTTTCAACAAAGAAATTCAACAAACACAAACGTCATTTGTTGATATGGTAAAGGAATTCAACAAACGAATTTGTGATATCAACCAACAGTATTAGTTGTATTGACAAATTAAAACTTTTTTTATAGGAAAAAAAATTAAAAATAAATTGATTAAAAATCGAGATAAATGTAAGAGAATATTAATATTGAAATTAAACAAAAGTATTTTGCTAGTCAATATTCTTTTTTATAACACTTAAGAATGTATTTTACTTTTATCGTTTTACCGTTTTTGTCTTATGTTGAAAATTCTTTTTTTTCGTTTGTTCTTTATTTCTTTCTTTTTTATATACACATGTTTTAGTGTTGTTTTAGACAAACATAGCAATCGGTAAAAACTTGGAAAGCAAATTCTGTAAAAGAATTATTCCAAAAATAAAAAGAAAAATGCCGCAGAGTTTTGTACTCTTGCCCAAAAAATTAAATCATGATAATGTTTTATTTAATAAAAACTTTTTACGAATAACCCTCACATATTTGCAAAAAAAATATGTAAGGGTTTAAAAATATTCAGAAAAAAAGAACTCCAAGAAATTTATCAAATTTATCAATATTTACAAAAAATTTGGAAAACTACACTCAAAATAATAACTCTGGTAAAATACAGAAAAACTCTGCTAATTTAACAGAGTTCACCGTACTTTTCCAGCTAGCAACATTACTTGGTAATTTTACTAAAAAACTATGTAAAATGATTTTTACAAAAAAAAAAACTGTTAATTAACAGACTTTATAGTAAAGTATTGGTTAAATATTAGAGTCTTTTGACAGAAAAAAACTCTGTTTTTTTACTATAAAACTCTGTAAAATAATTTGGACAAAAAAAATGCCGCAGAGTTTTGTACTCTTGCCCAAAATATTAAATCATGATAATGTTTTATTTAATAAAAAGTTGTTACGAATAAACATCACATATTTCCAAAAACGATATTTTCTCAGAAAAAAATAACTCCAAGTAATTTCTTAAATACACTTGCAGGATTAATTCAATATTCAGAAAAAAAATTAAAAACTAAGAAACAATCCAGACAAAACCAAAAATTAGTCAAAAAAATGCAGATAAATTCAGAAAAATCACAAAATTTAAAACAAAAACTACTGGAAAATTTAGAGAAACCTGAATATATAACATTTTAACTGATTTATAAGATTCTAATTATTTTTTTTTATTATTTTGATAAGCTTTTATTTATTCCTTTTTTTTATACAAATCAAATAGTCTTTTAATTTTAAATTATACTTAACAATGACCAATACTTAAAACAATACCTTTTTCTAACTTTTTTTATAATTTAATAAAAAAAAGTATAAAGGTTTAAAAAAAATTTGGTCTTAACAAAAAAAAAAATAAACAAGCTAAAAAAAACGAAATTTAAAAAAATATGTTGACTGATCACGGAGACGATCCCCGGACCCACTGTTTCCGAGTCTGACACACTTCAGCTAGGCTACCGCATAATATTTAATTGCCAACATAAACAGTGTTATGTTCTTGCTTGTGGTTATCCGACAATATTATAGACACATACTACAAAATAGAGATGGGCGCGTGAGTGATTTTGACTTACTCACGCACACGAAATAAAAGTATTGCTCACTTACAAAATAGTTTTTTCTGCTTACGTTTACACGCGCTCACGTGAGTAGCTAAAATTTTTGTCACGCTCACGAAATAATCACGCTTACAAAGACTCACGAAAATAAAATAAACTAAATTTTATTTGACTTTATGTCAAATTCTTGTACAAAAGGTATTTAATTTCCTAAAATTAATCATAAAAGCTTATTTTAATCACAATTTTGTATTAGTTACCCTTTAAATTCAATATGATGACGATTTTCTTACTACACCATTTACAGATGTAATTTGAAAAAGATCAATTGTAATTCGAAGATTCTATTTGTAATTCGAAAATTCCATTTGTAATTCGAAGATTTCATTTGTAATTCGAAGATTCCATTTGTAATTAGAATACTCCAATTGTAATTCGAATATTCCATTTGTTATTCGAAGACTCCAATTGTAATTCGTAAATGATCAATTGTAATTCGTAAAAGATCAATTTTAATTCGTAAAAGATCAATTGTAATTCGTAAAAGATCAATTGTAATTCGTAAAAGATCAATTGTAATTCGAAAAAGATCAATTGTAATTCGTAAAAGATCAATTGTAATTCGAAAAAGATCAATTGTAATTCGAAGATTCCAATTGTAATTCGTAAAAGATCAATTGTAATTCGAAAAAGATCAATTGTAATTCGAAGATTCCAATTGTAATTCGTAAAAGATCAATTGTAATTCGAAAAGATCAATTGTAATTCGTAAAATATCATTTCTAATTCGAAAAAGATCAATTGTAATTCGTAAGAGATCAATTGTAATTCGTAAAAGATCAATTGTAATTCGAAGATTCCAATTGTAATTCGAAAAACATCAACTGAATTTCCATGGATAATTTACGAATTACAATTGGAATCTTCGAATAACAATTGATCTTTTACGAATTACAATTGATCTTTTACGAATTACAATTGATCTTTTTCGAATTACAATTGATCTTTTACGAATTACAATTGATCTTTTTATACCCTCCACTCTAGTGATAGAGGGTATATATAAGTTTGTCATTCCGTTTGTAACACCTCGAAATATTGGTCTAGGACCCCATAAAGTATATATATTTATGATCCTCGATCGATTTTAAGTCGATCTAGCGATGTCCGTCCGTCCGTCCGTCCGTCCGTCCGTCCGTCCGTCCGTCTGTCTGTCTGTCCGTAGAAAACACGCTAACTTTTGAAAGACTTTACAGAGGCTACTGAAGTTTGGCATATATGTTTGCCATTTACCTGGTCAGGTTGGTATTACAATCCAGCCAAATCGGTCCAGTGGTTCAAAAGTAATGAGCAAAAGAGTAAATTTCGGCAAGGGTATTTCGCGAATTTACGAGATAAAAAACACAATAACTTTCGAAAGACAATATTGAGATTACTGAAGCTTGGCACGTATCTTTGCCGTTCCCCGGGTCTGTTTGGTTTCAAATTTCAGCTCAATCGGTCCAGTGGTTCAAAAGTTATAAGCAAAACCCTGAATTTCAGATTAGTTTCATCTAAAATGCCACATGTTTTAACAAGTTTTAAAAGCATTGGTGGTAACTAAACAATGCTTTTCAAACTTGTTCAATTTTAAAGCAATGCTTTTTAAACTTGTTTAGTTTTAAAAGCATTGGTAACTTAAAAATTACACTCGAAAAAAATTTTACACTCAAAAAAAAATTTACACAAAAAAAAATTTAGCTTTTTTTTACAAAAATTACAATATTTTGTGTACATACGTACGTGCATTCACTCAGAAATATTTTTACAGGAAAAAAAACATTACACTCGAAAAAAATTTTACACTCAAAAAAAAAAATTAGTAATTTTTCTTTAAAAAAAAAAATGACAAAAAAGAGTTTTTTACTCAAAATAAAATATTTTTAATCAAAATGTTAAGTTTTGCACGTTAAAAAAATATACTTCCCTTTAAAGAAAATGCATTGTGGAGGGTATTCATAGGTTCGGCAAAGTCGAATTTAACTTTTCTACTTGTTTGAATTACAATTGATCTTTTACGAATTACAATTGATCTTTTTCGAATTACAATTGATCTTTTACGAATTACAATTGATCTTTTTCGAATTACAATTGATCTTTTACGAATTACAATTGGAATCTTCGAATTACAATTGATCTTTTTTTAATTACAATTGATCTTTTACGAATTACAATTGGAATCTTCGAATTACAATTGATCTTTTACGAATTACAATTGATCTTTTACGAATTACAATTGGAATCTTCGAATTACAATTGATCTTTTTTTAATTACAATTGATCTTTTACGAATTACAATTGGAATCTTCGAATTACAATTGATCTTTTACGAATTACAATTGATCTTTTACGAATTACAATTGATCTTTTTCGAATTATAATTGATCTTTTACGAATTACAATTGATCTTTTACGAATTACAATTGATCTTTTACGAATTACAATTGATCTTTTACGAATTACAATTGGAATCTTCGAATTACAAATGGAATCTTCGAGTTACAATTGGAGTATTCGAATTACAAATGGAATCTTCGAATTACAAATGGAATCTTCGAATTACAAACGGAATCTTCGAATTACAAATATAATCTTCGAATAACAATTGATCTTTTTCGAATTTCATCTGTAAATGGTGTAGTTTTCTGTTTTAGACAGCACACAACAATCACGCAAACTGACGAAGCCAAAATTACTCACGCAATCTCACGCACGAAATTTTTTTTTTAATCAAGCGTAAATTTCACTCATGATCACGCGTAATCACGTGGCACGTTCGCATCTCTACTACAAAAAACGTAGTATGTAGTTCTGCATGTAGATATTCTATTTTCAAATATACTGGTTAGTTATGCGATGATGGTAACTAATCTAATTGGAAATGCGATATTTGGTATGGCAATACTGCGTTAATCGAGTAGCGGCGCCTAAAAGTATGTGTTTTTTTATTTTATTTATTAATTTTAAATAATTATCGAAGTTTAAGGTTGTAATAAAATGAAAACTGTAATTCTCATTTTCTTTTTTGTGTAATCGTTAGCTTATATAGTCAAACTGAGGTGGCGTCCTGCAACTTTTTTAAAATTAGACCCCAGCCTAAAAACATTATCATGTTAAAACTGTTAATTTACAGAGTCTCTAGTTAAATATTGGTTAAATAAAGCACCATTTAGCAAAGAAAAACTCTGTTATTTTCCATTATTTGTAAAATATATTTGATGCAACCAAAATTTTATAGAAAAAACTCAGTAGTTAAATGAAGTTTTTTTGGGAATTTTCTTTATTAAGTTTTCTGTGAAATTAATGTTTAAAATACAGACAAAACTTAGTTTTTGGTTACAAAAATACAAAGTATTTTGCTAAAATCTGAATTTTTGCAGAAACATCTGTTAATTATCTGTAAAATAAAGATTACAAGGTTAAAAGTAATATAACAGATAAAAATTAGTTTTTTGTTACAAAAAATTCAAAGTATTTTCTTTAAATCTGTATTTTGACAGAAAACTCTGTCAAACATCTGTTGAATTGAGATTACAGTAATTTTACAATGTATTTTACAGAGTTATTATTTTGAGTGTAAGAATAAATCAGAAAATACAAAAAATAAGTCAGAAAAATGCAGATATTTTCAGAAAAAATCACAAAATTCAGAATGAAAAACAACTAGAAAATTTAGAAAAATCTGAATACATAATTTTTTTTTATTTATAATTAAATAAAAAAGTATAAAGAATTAATGCAAACAAATTTTTCCCTAACAAAAAGAAATGTACAAAATAAAAAGAAACTAAATAAAAAAAGTTGACAAATCACGGGATTCGATCACCGGACCTTCCGTTTTCCAGTCTGGCTCACCTCAGCTAGGCCACCGTAGCTTATTCAAATATTGATTTAAATTTTGTTATGTTTCTCTTGCTTGGAGATACATATTCGATTTTCAAATATACTGGTTAGTATTGCCATGTCGTAATTTTTTATTGGAAAAAATTTGAGGTGATGGTAACAAATCTAATTGGAAATGCAATATTTGGTATGGCAATACTGCGTTAATCGAGTGACACCTAGCGCCGCTAGGTGTCACTACCAAAACTATGTGTTTTGTTATTTTATTTATTAATTTTAAATTATTGTCGATGTTTACGTTTGTAATAAAATGAAAACTATAATTCTTATTTTCTTTTTCGTTTAGTCGTTACTTTATATAGTCAAACTGAGGTGGCGTCCTGCAACTTTTTTAAAATTAGACCCAAGCCTAAAAACATTATCATGTTAAAAAACAAAACAATAGTTAACAAAACAAAATGTTTATATAAAAAGATTAATTTGTTTTCGAAATACATTTTTTAATAATATTTTCTATGGAATAATTTCAATTGCTGCCGTACCCATTGCTAGCTCAGCAGTGTTGCCACCGGTCAACAAAAAAATTATCCAGTAGTTTGTCCGAAATTATCCAAAATCCCAAAAATTATCCAAAAAAAAATATCAAAAACGATTTTTTAACGAAATAAAAGTTTTTTTTTTTAAATTTAATTTAAAGAATACATAAAATAAGTAGAAGTTTGTCCAAAATTATCCAAAATCCCAAAAATTATACAAAAAAAAAATATCAAAAACGATTTTTTTTAAAGAAAGTGTTTTTTTTTTTTTTAATTCAATTTTAAGAATACATGAAATTATTTTTAAATAAAAATCATACATTTTGTACTGTTCAAAATAAAAAATATGTTACAACAAGAGTATTACACTGTAGAAAAAATTCAGGTTAGCAAAAGTTAGGTCGATTCTCAGAGTAGGGGTGAAAATAGAGGCTAAATTAGAAGACCCGTATCGCGGCGTTTGTTTATGTTAGTTCGATTTTTTTTAATCGACCTTCGAACTTTGCAGTCAAATGCCGATTTTCAGCATATCGAGGGCCTATATTCAAAACCCTCTATCTAAAAAAACACAACTTTTCAGGAGAGCCAAAAAACAGTTTATTTCGCGTATTATTAGAGTAATTAAAATTCGATATTCTACAATATTTTTTTAAATCAGCTACTGAATCTCACATATGATTCGTTTTTAAAATTTTGCACTATTGGGGGTTTTAGAGGATAGATAGAGGGTTTTGTTTCTCAAAAATATTAAGTACATGAATGAAAATGATCAGATATAGGGTTTTGCATTTTAATAAAAATTGATTATTATGATTTCATTTACGACATCGTTAAATTTTTAACGTAATTTATTAATGATAACGGCTTACAAAAAATTCCGAAATCGCGGTTTTGGTCCACAGATGCGGATTTTTAAGACAAAAATTATTTTTTACCGAATTCATCTCAAAAGTTGATAAACTGTTCAGTATGTTATGTAAAAAATAGTAAAAAAATTAAAAACGCGATTTTGGTCCACAGATGCTGATCAGCATCGGAATTTTTAAGATTAAAATTTTAGA
Organism: Pegoplata infirma; assembly: GCA_963921195.1. Lineage (NCBI taxonomy): Eukaryota > Metazoa > Arthropoda > Insecta > Diptera > Anthomyiidae > Pegoplata > Pegoplata infirma. The sequence goes on along the minus strand of OY992538.1, from coordinate 106,861,587 downwards.
TTCATAATGTACACAAGACATCCAAATTTTGAGCCATATTTTTCAAAAAAGTCAAACAAGAATTTTCAGAAAAAATTAGCATCAGTGGACCAAAATCGTGGTTCTGGAATTTTGCTTACAAATTCATGTGCAGCATGCAAAAATTAGTATGAAAACATGTAATGCATGATGAAATTATTAAAAAAAATATTTATGAATTAATTATTTGAAAAGATAGAGGGTTTTGCATTCAGAAAAATTAATTGTGTAAGAGATAGAGAAAACCAAAAATGCAAATAAAATAGCAAAAAAAAATATTTTTGTTCTGAATTTTACACCATAGATGAGGGCCGATTTACTGAATATTTTGCCATCAAAAAGTCATTTTCGTGAAAATGGAAGATAGAGGGTTTTGAATATAGGCCCTCGATATTGTTTATATGGTTTTTTGTTTTTTTTATCAAATTGTTGGATAGGTCTCTAGCAACAATTTGGCTTTTACAGATTGAAAAAATATCAATCAGTCGACGAGTTATAACCAAAAAACCATAAAAACAATATGCTGAAAATCGGCATTTGACTGCAAAGTTCGAAGGTCGATTAAAAAAAAAATCGAACTAACATAAACAAACGCCGATATAAGGGTCTTCTAATTTAGCCTCTATTTTTACCCCTCACTCTCACAATCGACCTATATTTTGCTAACCTGAATTTGTTCCACAGAGTTACTCTTTTGTGGGCTCAAAATGTGTACCCCATTTCTTTCTATGCCTTCTTTTGTAAAAAGAATTGAAGAAACAGTATTTGAAGATAATTTATTTCGTAAATCGGTTTTTGTTTTCTTTAAAAAAAATTATATTTTGTCCATGTAAAACTTTAAATTGTAAATGATAAAATTATCCATAAATTATCCAAAAATGTAATTATCCAAAGAGTATTCAAAAAATTTTTAATTATCCATTTTTTGGATAATTATCCAAGAAGTGGCAACACTGTAGCTCAGATAAAACTAAATTCATAATCATTTTTTTTTAAATTGTCTTCTTTCTTCATTGTCTGCTTTTTTAAAAAGAAGTACAGGCACAAATAAAAAAATGCCGCAGAGTTTTGTACTCTTGCCCAAAAAATTAAATCATGATAATGTTTTATTTAATAAAAACTTTTTACGAATAACCCTCACATATTTGCAAAAAAAATATGTAAGGGTTTAAAAATATTCAGAAAAAAAGAACTCCAAGAAATTTATCAAATTTATCAATATTTACAAAAAATTTGGAAAACTACACTCAAAATAATAACTCTGGTAAAATACAGAAAAACTCTGCTAATTTAACAGAGTTCACCGTACTTTTCCAGCTAGCAACATTACTTGGTAATTTTACTAAAAAACTATGTAAAATGATTTTTACAAAAAAAAAAACTGTTAATTAACAGACTTTATAGTAAAGTATTGGTTAAATATTAGAGTCTTTTGACAGAAAAAAACTCTGTTTTTTTACTATAAAACTCTGTAAAATAATTTGGACAAAAAAACTGTTAATTTACAGAGTCTCTAGTTAAATATTGGTTAAATAAAGCACCATTTAGCAAAGAAAAACTCTGTTAATTTCCATTATTTGTAAAATATATTTGATGCAACCAAAATTTTATAGAAAAAACTCAGTAGTTAAATGAAGTTTTTTTGGGAATTTTCTTTATTAAGTTTTCTGTGAAATTAATGTTTAAAATACAGACAAAACTTAGTTTTTGGTTACAAAAATACAAAGTATTTTGCTAAAATCTGAATTTTTGCAGAAACATCTGTTAATTATCTGTAAAATAAAGATTACAAGGTTAAAAGTAATATAACAGATACAAATTAGTTTTTTGTTACAAAAAATTCAAAGTATTTTCTTTAAATCTGTATTTTGACAGAAAACTCTGTCAAACATCTGTTGAATTGAGATTACAGTAATTTTACAATGTATTTTACAGAGTTATTATTTTGAGTGTAAGAATAAATCAGAAAATACAAAAAATAAGTCAGAAAAATGCAGATATTTTCAGAAAAAATCACAAAATTCAGAATGAAAAACAACTAGAAAATTTAGAAAAATCTGAATACATAATTTTTTTTTATTTATAATTAAATAAAAAAGTATAAAGAATTAATGCAAACAAATTTTTCCCTAACAAAAAGAAATGTACAAAATAAAAAGAAACTAAATAAAAAAAGTTGACAAATCACGGGATTCGATCACCGGACCTTCCGTTTTCCAGTCTGGCTCACCTCAGCTAGGCCACCGTAGCTTATTCAAATATTGATTTAAATTTTGTTATGTTTCTCTTGCTTGGAGATACATATTCGATTTTCAAATATACTGGTTAGTATTGCCATGTCGTAATTTTTTATTGGAAAAAATTTGAGGTGATGGTAACAAATCTAATTGGAAATGCAATATTTGGTATGGCAATACTGCGTTAATCGAGTGACACCTAGCGCCGCTAGGTGTCACTACCAAAACTATGTGTTTTGTTATTTTATTTATTAATTTTAAATTATTGTCGATGTTTACGTTTGTAATAAAATGAAAACTATAATTCTTATTTTCTTTTTCGTTTAGTCGTTAGCTTATATAGTCAAACTGAGGTGGCGTCCTGCAACTTTTTTAAAATTAGACCCAAGCCTAAAAACATTATCATGTTAAAAAAAAACTACACGACGAGAGAGAGCATGTTGTCTTTACAGTATGTTTGTGCTTTTGTTTTATGCTTTACAAAAGCTACCAAATTCTTTATAGACAGCAATTGTTAAAAAAAAATTGACTATTTTGTTAGATTGACAAAGTTCTTTATATTTATTGATTTAAATTGTTGAAAATATGACTTTTATTTGACAAAGTCGTTTATTGACATAAATAGTTGAAAAAAAATCAGTTTTATTTACAAATTTTTGAACATTAATAACAAACGGGTTACTTGAAAGTTAAAAAAATATTTTTCTTTGTCTTATTGACAAAATGCCACTAATGATTTGTTGAAAATAAATAAAAATTTTGAAATAAAATTATTTGACGTAGTTTGTTAAAAACAAAATCGAATTTTTGTGTTATTGACTAACGGGATGCCGTTTTTACTAAATGTTTGGTTGATATCAGTTTAGGACATTCACAATTGCTGTTTGTTGACTTGAATTTTTTGATTTTATTTTCTGTGTAAGTATTCAAATCTTAAAACTAATATAAAGCTTGATTTACACGTTAACTACCCTTGACTACCCTTATCTACTATTTCCCAGTATTGGAGGATAGCAATTGTCAAATTCAAATAATTTTTCATACAAAATTATTTAAACCCGGCAAACCGTATCACCAATACTGGGAAATAGTAGATAAGGGTGGTCAAGGGTAGTTAACGTGTGAACTGCCCTTAACTTAATATTAAGTCCAGCCAGTGCCAGACAAAATTTCATTTGCTCATAAATTATCCAAAAAATTGACAAAAATTTGTTTTGAGTGTGAATTTTTTTCGAGTGTAAGTTTTTTTTGTTTTAGTATAAAAGTTTTTGTGAGCGACAAGAATACTTTGTAAAATATTTTCGTGACTCATCATTTTTTTTAAAGCTGGTTTAACGGTTTTTTCAACAAGTGAATTTGAGGCGAAACCAATCTGAAATTCACGGGTTTCTTAATAACTTTTGAACCACTGCACAGTGCCACATTTGGCCAATCTAGCACGACAAAAATCAAAAAAAAAAAGTTCCCCGATTTTTATGATTTGTTTGTATGTATTATAAAATATTCCTAATAACACGGAAATACTCATATAAGAACTATAAGTCTATTAATTATTAAGATGTGGGTGCATAAAGTTGCATCTTGTAAAATCCTGAAAGTAGTGTTCATTATTTCGCATTAATTAACTCGATTTTAAACTGTTGTAACTTTTTAACAAAAAAATATATTTATACACTCTTTTTTGGTAATTTTAAAGGATATTTAAAGGCTTTAAGTCATATCTTTTCTTAAATTTTTATTAAATTTTTAACATAATAAAAATTTTTGAAAAGAAATTTATATATTTATTTTTTTTGATGGAATAGAACTTTTGTGTTTGGTCTCTATTGGTCGCCGGACTTTTTCAGACATATTGACCAATATCCATAGTACTTATTTCAACGGCTAACTTTTGCGACCGTCTGCGACGCCGACTACAGTGGGGCGATACACACAAAAAATTTTTGAGGAAAACATTTCAATTAAAAATTTTAAAAAGTTCAATTTTGTTTTTAATCATTTTTTTAATTGATACAATTAAATTTTTTGATTGGTTTTGAATTTTTTTGTGAATACTGTCGACAACATATAAAAACAAATAAAAACGTCAAACATATTTTACGTTAATTATTAATTTTTGCTTAAATATAATTAAAACGTAATTCTAGGACTCAAAATACATAAAGCAAGTAACAAAATTTGTTTACAACAAAAAAAAATAAAAGATAAAAGTAGTGTAATATTACTTAATTTATTAAATTTTTTAAACGTTTTTATTAAAGTCAAATTACGATTTTTTTTAGTCGCATGTAAACACCACTGACGCTTGTTGAAATTAACACAAGGACAAGATAAAAAAAGATTAAAAAATAATAAAAATATAAAGAAAATAGTGAATTTTGTGACATTCTGATATTGCGGTAAAAACTTTTATTACCAAGTAATAAGGATTTCGCTTTAAAATAGATGGTGGTAGATAGTTACACATATAATAAGCTACCAGCCCTAAAGTGACTTGTTACCCACTCGCTTACAAAAATGCCACCAAACACAAAAGATCCAACGTGGAAATGTCGATGGAACCAACGTAAACAACGTTTGTATCTATCCCTACAAATGTTGGATTATAAAATTCCAATAAGATAAGGACCGCAAAGATATCTTGGAACGTGGAAGAGAGGGACGGTTTGCTGCTTAGTGTAAGGACAATAGCAAATCAACCGAAAAGACTCCTGCTCAGCTCATGGAAACCGCATTAAAACACCATCTCAAGCTCAGTCTATATACAGTTGTTTCTTCTATAAGCGTGAGTTTGGTTTTAATGGGAATACTGTCTGTGATGGCTGTTTGCCTTTTAGCCGGCTTTTATATAATTTAAACAATTAATTGAAGAGGCTAACTTATTGTGTCAAAGTTTCGAGTTCAGTGCCATTTTATTTTATATGTTCTGATTTTATTTTGTTAATAATAAAGAATTAATTGCTATTTTTATCCAAAATTGTTTTTATTTAGAAAGTGGGACATTTTTAAGCTATAAATTTTATTATTTTATGTAATTGATATAATCATTTTTTTAATTATTTTTTTGAAAAATTTCAATCACTTTTTTTAATTGAAAATAAATGCACATTTTTCTTATTAAACTTTTACAAATTTTAGTAATTCATACTATCATTTTCGTGATAGGTGCAAAATCAATTAAAATAGTAATTGATATCATCATTTTAGTGATTGAAACTCATTTTCATTTTTTTGTGTGTATGTAAACCTTGTTTTTACATGTTTTTGAAACATATTTTTAAAAAGTGGGCGTGGCAGTTGTCTGACCGCCCCCTTTTTTTGTGATATTATTTTTACAGTCCTTCATAGTATATATACCAAGTTTAAAGAAATTACAACCAAAATTAAACATTTTTTATAAAGTGGGCGTGTCCGTTAACTGGCCTCCCATATTTTTCATAATGTTGTTTTTGAAGTCAAAACGAACATTTATATAAAATTTCCAGTCAATATAAATAAAATTGGATTTTTGTCGTCCTAGATTGGCCAAATGTGGCACTGTGCACTGGTCCGATTTGGCTGAAATTTAATTCGAACCAGGCCAGGGAAACAGCAAATATATATGCCAAGCTTCAGCATCCTCAGGATTGCCTTTCGAAAGTTAGCGTGTTTTTTATCTCGAAAATTCACGAAAAACCGTTGTCGAAATTCAGTCTTTCGCTCACAACTTTTGAAGCACTGGACCGCTTTTGCTGGACATTTTCCTATGTCTTTAATACATAAATATAAGGCTTTACCTTTCTTTTTTGTTTGAGCTGAAAAGGGTCCAATAAGTTTCTATTAGGTGTCACAATGACTCCGTAAAATTTATTTCCCTCCCGCATAGCGGTTAAAGTAAAAACCCCAACAAATTACATATTTCATCTTATTTCTAGGCAATTATTTTTTTTTGTTGGTGTAATCTATTTGGAAAAATAGGTATTCCCCGTCTAGACTTTTATGTACGATTTCTACGAGTTAAGTCACTTCAAAAAAGTATACTATGGTGGAAAACCTCCTGACAAATTCCTTCCCCGAAGTCCTGTAAATATCAAAAAATCCTTGGACACCCACATCACGGATTAAATAAAAATCCACAAAAAACTGTACTATACAAAAGGTGTCCGGAAAGTTTATATAGGGAGTCAAAATGAATCCATAAAAAAATTTCGTGAAAATCAATAATTTTCTTTTGCTCTCGCAACGCGGAAATATGTTTTTTTTTTTTAATTTTTATTTAATTCACGATGTGGGTGCCAAAAGATTTTTTTTGATTTTTATGAGACTTCGGGGAGGCATTTGGAGTACGACTTTTCACTTACAAAAACCAACAAATTTACAAACTTTCTATTATTTTTTTTTTGTAAAAAATCATAGTTTTTAAGAAAAACCGTTTCAGTACCGGTACGTACCGATACCTAAGTAAAAGGTTTTTGGATACCGGTATCCGATACCAAAACTGAGTTTCGGTATTGGTATTGGTACCAGTATTCAATTTAAAGGGTTTTGAAACGGATAACGGTATTGAAAAGGTATCGATTGCCAACATTGGTTGTAAATAAATAGAAAGAATAAATAAAAATAATTGATCTTGTGATCTGTAGTAGCGCTTGTAGCTCGAAAATTAAAAATTAAAAAAAATTTAAATTAAAGTCGATTTTTAGTACAAAAATTGACCAAATTTAGAAGGGGCTGGCGGTGCCAATATTTACACCTCAGCCTCCGTTTTCAACTGATCTACGTGACGTTACCTTTCAGATTAGTTAAAATAGTCAACTTGTTCTGAACGAAACTTTTTATCTAGAGTCAAAAGAGTGTTGGTACTATTACGGAAAAAAGTCGTATTTTTTATTTTATTTTAAATTTTTAACTTTAAAATGGCGTAACTTCTGACTAAAATAAGATTTCGCTTAGTTTATTGTTTTTAGAAAATCAGAAATCTATCTAGTTTTTAAATAAAATTAGTTTGAAATAAATCGGACTAAATACGACAGTGCTATTGGCAAAAGACCGGAGACGGATCGGTCAAACTTTGAAATTTCACTTTTTAAAATGGCTCTATCTCGGAAATTATGAGAGATAACCACACTCAGGGTTTTTTTTAACCTCTCTAGAACATTGTCCACTAGGGCGTCCCGTCGAATTTAAACTTTCAAATTTCGTGTTATAATACCTGACGAACGATAACCACGGAATAGCCGATTGTAAGAAAATTTATGAAAAAGTTTTGCAAAGGGCATCTTCAGTCGGCAACCAGCGGTCAAAGTTTGACAAAATTACGTTTTTTTGACCAAAATGTATGTCCGAATTTTTTAACCAGATCCGGCTCAAAAATAAGGAATTTTGAGTACTTTATGGAAAAAATATTTAAAAAATTCCAAAATATTGATTTCGGTCCACAGATGATAATTTTTAAACATACCCAGCAAAAACTTGCATTACCAAGTAATGAAATGTGTAATGGGAAATTCAAAAGTTATAACTACTTCTGATTCGAATTACCTTTCCCATTACATTTACAAGCAAATGTGCCAAATGTAATGATTATCAAACCAGTATTAATAACTAATTACATATATACTTATAGGTAATGAAAAAATTATTTAAAAAAAAAATTTAAAAAATAAAAAAATATTTTATTTTATTTTATTTTTATTCAAAATAATGTACAGTGAGGCAAAAAGTGAAAATCTAGTTCCGAAATTTTTTTATTTTATTATAATGACTTATGTAAGTCATTATTAATAAGTCCTTATTTTACATTTCAAAATAATGCTAAAGGTAATTTTCTGTCATTACCAAGTAATTCGAATGGTAATGATGTGTCATTACCAAGTTTTTGCTGGGTATAAATTAATTTCTGTTTTAATTTTAAATTAATAAAAATTATTTATTATTCCAACTATAAAATTCTATTTTTGAGAAAGATTATTCTAGCTCAAGGTCATATTTCTTTTACTAATCATTACGATGATATTGTCAAAGTAACAATTTTCAAGAAACTTTTTATAAAGTTGTTTGTTTTAAATTGATTGGTTTGGTCATTTTGGAAGACTTACTCGACGAATTCCGAAACACGTGTCGAGTAAGTCTTGCAAAATGACTAAACCAATCAATTTAAAACAAACAACTTGTCTTGTTCTACGTGTTGAGAGCTACAAAAATGCTCTGGGACTTTTTGTTGTGTCGGCAATATTTACCGAAATATGAGCATTTTAAAATTTTCGGGAATGCTAACTTTTTTGGATCCAAAGTTAGGGCCCATTAGGGTCCACACATGTGAAGAGGTCCGGCGATACTATGGAGGGCCCGAGAACCAAAAATGGCCTCCATTTTGCTCTATCTGGCTTAGTTTCCGAGATAGCGCCATTTTAAGTTTTCTGAAAATAAAAAAAAAATTACCATTTGTTTTGCTAATATTAGCAAAAAATCTTGTAAAAATGTTGTCAACTCAATTTCAAATTTAGCAAAAGAAATTAGTTCAAAGTTTGTTTAAAATTGCTAATGTGCTAAATGAAGTTTACAAGAATTTTTTGCTAAGATGCTAATCTCAACTAAAAATTTGCTAAAAGTTAGCTAACTAGCGTTAGCAAAAAAAAATTAGTAAATCTACTAACGTATTTTTTTGAGTGTATTATCAAGTGGAGATACAGTATAAGTATGTTCAGAAAAAATGTTGGGGGGTAAAAATTAATAGAGCTCGGTCTTATTTGTTACCATGCTAAAAGGCGCAATGAGAGTGGTAGGAGCTGATTTCATAAAACAAATTTAAAAGAAATAAAAAAAAAATATGGGAACCACCTTAAGTGTTAAAGATTGAAGGTAGGTATTATCTAAAAAAAAAATTTGGGGTTGAACAAATATTTGGAGACGGTCAAAAATTTGACATCTCTAGGGGAAAAATTACATTTTGTATGGGAGCCCCATTATCGAGTGGAGATGCGGTATAAGTATGTTTCGAAAAAACGTTGGAGAAAAAAATTGCGTGAATGAGTGTGCGTGAGTAAGATTTTTGCGTGAGTGAGTTTGCGTGAGTGAGTGTGCGTGAGTCGATTTTTTTGCGTGAGTTTGCGTGATTCATTTTCTCTTCATATTTCCTTTAGTACCAAAAAAGGTACAAAAAAAATTGTAAAATTTGGCTTAACTTAAGATTTTATCCCAAAAAAAGAAAAAAAAAATTAAATTTGGCTGAACTTTAAATTTTCCTGAAAATTTTAAAAGATTTTTTCAAATTTTAGTTTTTGAATTTTTTTTGTATGAATAAAAGTTTCGTGAGTGTGATTCAACGTAAGTGTGAGTGAAGCTTGTGTGAGTGCACGTGAGTGTGAGTTGTTTTAAATTTACTCACATGATTGCGAGTGAGTATGAGTAGAAAAAATATGCTCGTGAGTGAGTGTGCGTGATTTAGAAATTCCTGTCGTGAGTGTGAGTCAAAAATCACTCACGCTCCCATCTCTAATGTGAACCCACCAACAAGAAAATGCTATCCTAATGTACTCACCACATACATACAAAAACACACATAAGCAGAAATGTATTTTAGTTAATTGGTAATTACAAAAATATGTTCAACTGTAAATGAGAAAAAGTGTTGGTTGGTAATGATCACAAACACACACACACACCACAAAACTACAAATATGAACAAAACAAAATAGTTAAGCGGATTTTAATAGTCAAAATATGTGTAAGCGTTTAGAAGAGTGGACTGAAAAAAAAAATTTTGTCTCAGAATCTAAAAATATTTTTATAGAAAAAAAAAATTTAAATCTGTAAATTTTTTTATAAAAAAAAATCAAAATCTTAAAAAAAAATTTCTTGGAAAAATGTCTTAGAATCTGAGAACTTTTTCAGAATCTGAGGAGTTTTCTATAGAATTGGAGAATTTTCCTTTATAAAAAAATTTCACATTGAGAAATTTCCTTTATAAAAAAATTTCTGATAATTTTTTTTAGGAAACATTTTTAGAAATCATACATAATTATTTCAAAATTTATTGTTAAACCTAATAAAAATGTTTTATTGATATCACATTGTTTATTAGTATATTCATTTGTTAATTGCCAATTTGTAGTTGTTAATGAAAATGATTACTGACAATGAGTGTTCAATCGTTAAACAATTTATACGTTAAACCAAAAAAATTTAGTAAAATTTGTAACCTTAAATAACTCTTAGAGTTGGTAACTTATCACAAGATAGTCAATGATTAATGCTAATCAATGTTTCCAAATGTCAAATTTATATGAAAATAATCAATGATTAGTGTTAATCAATGATTAGCTTTTGATAACTTACCAGCCCTTAAACTTTTATATATCACAGGAAACCAACTGCCCGAACGGTATTTCGTTACAGGTTATATTAAATACCGGAAAATAAAAATATCCGGATTTAAGCTCCCATTTCTGAAAACCTTCCCTCTAGAATCTTTATTTTATTTAATTGTGACAGTTTAGGCACGAATCCACGTAAGGGGAAAATATAAATTTTTCTATAGGAAAAAACCTGGCTTCGGTTAAAATCGTGAGTAATTTTTCATTAACCCAGCAAAAACTTTCAATTAATTATCTTTAACTGAAAATATCAGTTAAAATAACTACTTTGTAAGTTGTTTTGGGGTCAACTCCTTTTTCAGTTAAATCAACTAACAATGTTAGTTATTTTAACTGACAAAAAACAACTGACTTATGTAGTAAAAATTACTAACATTTGTAGTCAAAACAACTAATATGTAGTAAAAATAAAATAAACAATATATATGGGGCATTCCATGTGAAATCGGACACTTTGAAAAACTTTTTTCTTAGATTTTCCCAATTTGTTTACAGTTTTTAGTACCCTTCGAAAACTCCTTTGTGGTAAATTTTCAGATTTTTTTGATGACCCGTTCAAAAGATATCGAATTTTTAAAAATTGGTAGTTTGTTCCTTTACTCAAACTTCTTTTAATCATAACTTCTTCAATAATGGTCCAAATTTCAAATTTTTTTTTTCAAAATTTTTGTTTTTTAAGCAAGGACCGGAAAACTTTTTATTTTTAGTTTTTATCAAATATATTTATCATTGAAGTTCATAAAAATTTAAATTATTCAAAACAAAAAAGAAAATAGAAAAATATTTATTTCAAAATATTCCTCATGATGGAAATAAAAAATGTAAACAAAAAAAAACTTTTTCAAAAAAGATATTTATCAAAAGATCGAAAAATAAAAAGTTTTTTTTTTTTGTTTTCATTTACATACAAATTCTTTTAGTATTTGAAATTTTGTTATTTTAATGAAAAAACTAAAATAATTTCTAAATAAACAGAAATCGGAATCTGCCAAAATAGAAATAGATTTTTGCAGCGCATGAATGCTTTTTTAATTAACATCGTTATGCATTTCGAGACGCAACGTTATACGTACGAATCTCAGATTTGAATTTAATTTTTGGGTTGTCGCTTAAAGAAATTATATTGCAATTTATAACGGTTACGATACCATGAATATCGCGACTTAATAATATTGCTATAAAATGTAAAATTAAATGCTGTTTTTGATGAAAATTCTTCAAAATATGCACATTGTTACATCTTGAAAAACGCGACTTTGGGCTACATATCTGTATTTTTGGAACAAAATCGTATCTTTTAAAATTTTTTAATAATTACTTAACATACTCATTTTGAAACTTTTTAGAAAATTTTTTCATCTTTCAGAATCAGCATCTGTATACCAAAATTCGCGATTTTGATTATTTTAAAAAAGTTTTTCCTTAAAATACCATGGAAACCAAATTTTAATAAAAATTATATAATTGTTGTCAATAGATCATTTCAGTGAATACCTGGCGGATTCTAAGATAGGGACTAATTCTAAAACTGAATACAGTTGGACTTAATCACCGTTAAATTTAAGTAACTTACCAAAGTACAAATTAAATTTTAATTAAATGCCAGTTTTCACGTAACTTGAGAGATTTATGTGACTATCGGGAGAGGAGTTTTTGTGTAAACTAGTTAAAATTATCCGATTCCATTAAAATTTCGAATATTGATTAATTAACAAAGATATGGACGACTCAATTTATATTACCAGAATATTTCTATTAAAATTTTTATTTCCAATATACATATTTTGCTACAAAAAACTTTTTTGTTTGGTTTTATTATTTTTTTGTTTTTGTTTTCGATAAATATCTTTTTTATTTTTATTGAAAAAGTTTCTTTGGTGATATTTATTTTTATATTTTTTGAAAGAAAAATATATTTTCAACTTGTGATGAATATACAAAAAAGTATTACAGAAAAATACTTAATTTTGAACACAATAATTTTTTTTAACTTTGATGAAAACTTAAAATTTTGTGTTTTCGGTTTTTAAAATCCGGTGCCTGTTTTTAAGTACTTTCTAAAACAAAATCCCAAAAAATTCTTAAAAGCGCTCTAGTATGCGATTTTTAAGTTTTAAAATTTAAATCTCATTTTTGAAAATGTTTGTACTCTTCGATTTTTTTTGAAATTTTTTTGTGTAAAACTTCTATCAATTCTACAAATTTTTTGCCCAGGAAGATCGTGGGATAACGATTATTACTATTTTTTAAAATTTTTTGAAAAAAATTTATTGTAATTTTCCAATCTTAAAATCATTTCTACTGCTCCAATGGTGCGTCATAGAGGGGTCCTTTATAAGACCGACCCCCATTAATTTTTACGTCTTAATATTTCTTTGGAACAAACTAATACCCTATCTCCAATTTCTAAGGGGGCTCCCACACAAAACGACATTTTTTTAAATTTGTTCCAACCGCTCTAACTGCCCTAATAGTGCCCTTAGAGCAACAAAATGTATGACCAACCCACAATATTTTTTTAGTCCAAACATTTTCTCTGAACACACCTACCCTCTATCTTTAACTGTTAAGGCGGTCCCCATACATTTTTTTTTATTTTTTGTAAATTTGTTTTATTTAATCAGCTTCTACCGGTCCAATGGTGCGTCCGAGAGGGGTCATTACTGAGACCGACCCCCATTTATTTTTACCCTACAACATTTTTTCAAAACATACCCACGCCCTGTCTCCACTCCCTAAGTAGGCACCCATACAAAATTACATTTTTATAAAATTTGCTCCAACTGTTATTTGTATGGGAGCCTACTTAGGGAGTGGAGATAGGGCGTAGGTATGTTTTGAAAAAATGTTGTAGGGTAAAAATAAATGGGGGTAGGTCTCACTAATGACCCCTCTCGGACGCACCATTGGACCGGTAGAAGCTGATTAAATAAAACAAATTTACAAAAAATAAAAAAAAATGTATGGGGACCGCCTTAACAGTTAAAGATAGAGGGTAGGTGTGTTCAGAGAAAATGTTTGGACTAAAAAAATGTTGTGGGTTGGTCATACATTTTGTTGCTCTAAGGGCACTATTAGGGCAGTTAGAGCGGTTGGAGCAAATTTAAAAAAAATGTCGTTTTGTGTGGGAGCCCCCTTAGAAATTGGAGATAGGGTATTAGTTTGTTCCAAAGAAATGTTAAGACGTAAAAATTAATGGGGGTCGGTCTTATAAAGGACCCCTCTATGACGCACCATTGGAGCAGTAGAAATGATTTTAAGATTGGAAAATTACAATAAATTTTTTTCAAAAAATTTTAAAAAATAGTAATAATCGTTATCCCACGATCTTCCTGGGCAAAAAATTTGTAGAATTGATAGAAGTTTTACACAAAAAAATTTCAAAAAAAATCGAAGAGTACAAACATTTTCAAAAATGAGATTTAAATTTTAAAACTTAAAAATCGCATACTAGACCGCTTTTAAGAATTTTTTGGGATTTTTTTTTAGAAAGTACTTAAAAAAACAAAAATTTTGAAAAAAAAAATTGAAATTAGGACCATTATTGAAGAAGTTATGATTAAAAGAAGTTTGAGTAAAGGAACAAACTACCAATTTTTAAAAATTCGATATCTTTTGAACGGGTCATCAAAAAAATCTGAAAATTTACCACGAAGGAGTTTTCGAAGGGTACTAAAAACTGTAAACAAATTGGGAAAATCTAAGAAAAAAGTTTTTCAAAGTGTCCGATTTCACATGGAATGCCCCATATATTTTTTTTTTTCAAAAAATTTTTTAGAAAAAAAATGAAACCAAATTTTTTCTAATTTTTTTTTTTAAAGTTGTAAAAAATAAAAAAACTATTTTTTTTTTTGGAAAACACTTTAAAAAATTTTCAGAGATAAAATAAAATTAACTACTTTAAATAACTGTTACTACATTACAATACTTTTTTGTTAGTTATTCAAAAAAACGACTTAAAATAACTAACAAAAATAGTTGTTTGATATTTTTCATACAAAAATAACTGACTTTGTAGTTGAAGACAACTAACTACTGTAAAATATACAAACAACTAACATGTAGTAACTTACATAATTTTCTGAGTGTGAGTAACTAGTAACGTCCCAATTTCAATGTTAATTACTTTAACAAGGCGATGTCATTGGATGCAATACCTTCCTTGTTCGCTTACAAAAAAGCTAACAAATAGCCATTTCCGAGCTCGCTTACGAAAACTTGAAAAAGTTACTGCATTGTTTATTTAGTTTCTCTTATTAAGGGCGGATTACTCAATGAAAAGTTAGCTGCTAACTGCCGATTTAACGCAGCCTTATGTCAAAATTTGTATGAAAATGTTAAATTTAACGGAGAGTTATTTTATAACGGAGCATTAACCCAGCAAAATTTTCTGTTCCAAATAATCGGTTCCGGAACCCATTAAACTACCCTGCAACCGGTTCTACTTAACATTCCAGAATCAATGATTTTTGTTTGAAATTGTCCCGAAAGCAATCGTTTTTTAGAGCAAGTAGGTTTTTTTGGAAAATAATTTTAAATAGAAAATTTTGTTGTGATTACCGTAGAATGTATTCAAGAATCTATTGAACCAGGAATTTGTTCCAAAAAAATTTCCTGGGGAGTAATCCAGCCTAAATGAGAGAAAAATATATAACAGTAAAATGATTCTTAATATATTTTAATGCAATATAACTGATTTTTTAAAATTTAGATTGCAAATCCAGTTACATAGTAAGTTAAAGGTAAGGCCTTTTTTGGGTATAAAGTAATGCAGAGAGTAATTAGTACTCATTAGCAGGTAATCCAATTGGGAATGAATACTCATTGGCTAGTTTTTGGTAGGAAGCGTTTGTTAG
The DNA here is from genome assembly GCA_963921195.1 of Pegoplata infirma. Lineage (NCBI taxonomy): Eukaryota > Metazoa > Arthropoda > Insecta > Diptera > Anthomyiidae > Pegoplata > Pegoplata infirma. Next base: position 106,846,122 of record OY992538.1, on the reverse strand, counting down.
TTTTTATTACTTTTACCTCAGTGCGTATGAGTGTTGAAATTATTTAAATATTAATCATACGTACCGTATTTTTTTTACGTAAGAGCCGAGTCACAATTGGCACCACATTCGATAACCACATAATGTTTTCATACATTTTGTATGAAAAGCAAAAAATCGCTTTGTGGTCGACCACACTGCCGCCAGAATAGATTCTATTCTATTTTTGTAGTGCTCTCTCACCACCCTCTCATTTTTCTCAAATTTGTATCAATTAGCGTTGCCATATGTTCAACAAAATATGCTAATTTTTCCAATTGGAGTTAATATACTGTGTGTGTGTTGCACACACTGATGCCAACCATTTTTTAAAAAATGTAGCTAGATCGGACCAAAAAATAGCTAGAAATAGCTAAATTTATAAACAGTTAAAAAATCTAGCTATTTTGTAGCTAGATTCTTATAAACAGTTACAAAATCTAGCTATTTTATAGCTAGATTTAGGATTTGTGCGTTTTTAAAGGACTTATTTGTTAAACTTTTTAATTTGATAATATAATAAGTTAGTTTTGGTATTAAAAAAATATTTTAATAAAAATTTATTAAATTTTGCAAACAAAAAACTTCAAATAGTTATATTTTGTATCGCCAAATAATCATTTAAACGAAAAATAAAAAATTTGTATGAATCGTCGGAATATCAGTAAAATGATAATCCAGCGATACAGCTATGTATATCCATTCCCTGAAGCTGAAAATAGACATTATTTTTTCATTCATATTTTGGTCATATTAACGGATAAATGTGAAATCCTCTATTTGTATTTTTTTTTAACAGGTTATATAACAGACGTTAGTGGATCGTATTAATACGAGTTATGTACCAATATTGTAACACAACAAAAATGGCTTAATTTTTGTTTTATTATTTATAAAAAAAAATATTTTTTTCAAAATGGTGTTTAGTGTAAATAACAGACGTATTCATAACAAAAACTGGTGGCTATCAGCAGCTGCTAAAATTTTCAACACAAAATTGTATTAAAGCGAATTCTTGGTTAGAAGCTTGATGATAGCCACTCATTTTTTGATTATACGGATGTAAAAGTTTTTTCCGTTATTCGAAAAATGAAAATTATTATATTTTTAGCCCCCCACTCAAAAAATTATGTTAGTAAAATCAACTGAAAATGTCAGTTAAAATAACTACTTTGTAAGTTGTTTTGGGGTCAACTACTTTTTCAGTTAAATCAACTAACAATGTTAGTTATTTTAACTGACAACAAAACAACTGACTTATTTAGTAAAAACTACTAAAATTTGTAGTCAAAACAACTAAAATGTAGTAAAAATAAAATAATCAATAAATATTTTTTTTTTTCAAAAAATTTGAAGACCAAAGTTTTTTTAAAAAAAGTTGTGAAAAATAAAAAAACGATTTTTTTTTTTTTTTTTGGAAAAAAACTTTGAAAATTTTTCAGAGATAAAAAAAAATAAAATTAACTACTTTAAATAACTGTTACTACATTACAGTACTTTTTTGTTAGTTATTCAAAAAAACGACTTAAAATAACTAACAGAAATAGTTGTTTGATATTTTTCATACGAAAATAACTGACTTTGTAGTTGAAAACAACTAACTACTGTAAAATATACAAACAACTAACATGTAGTAACTTACATAATTTTCTGAGTGCCATAGCTGTTTTCTCATTGTTGGTACTAAACTTCATTTTCTATGGGTTTTGCCTATAAGATACTTGCTTGAATTTGAACATTTCAAGCAACTTTATCATGGAGGGAATTTCGATAAATTCTAAACTTTTGTTAGAAGTTATAGCAAATATGTATCATAGAAAAACTCTGATATAATTGTTTGAAAAGTTGAAAAACAAGCAGATGTCATACACACGTAAATAACACGTTAATAAAATGTCAAAATGAAAAAAAATGATAGTAAAACCACAGACTATAAACAGACTCGACAGTAGAGTTTTAAAAGAAAAAATGGGGAAAAACTAAGCGATTTTAGGAGAAAACACAGCGGTTTTTAGTCCGTTTTACGCTATCATGGCAACACTTTCTACGACTTAGGAGTGAGTGAAACAACAAAAACCGATCTGGCATCCATTTTTCTAATGGCGCGTTGTATCAGTTTTCTCTTTCTAACCTAATTCGTAGAATAATTTGAAAATATTAACCATATGGTTAAAAATACTTTTTTGACACCTGTCATATATGTCGAGTCTGTATTAGTCTGTGGTAAAACGGTTTTAAAAAACAATTTTTTTACAAATGTTGCGACTAAAAAAAAGTAGCTAGATTTGTAGCTAAGAGCTAAATGACTTTTTTTGTCGCTAGATGCAAAAAAAAATAGCTAAATCTAGCTACAAAATAGCTAAGTTGGCAACAGTGGTTGCACACTAGACACATTGTATACCTGTTTTTATAGGATGACAAAAGAAAAAAAATAGATGTGTTACTGATATGAGCGTCTTTTTCTTTAAAAAATGTGTCCGGTCGTCTGTCGCTTAATTTTAATGTGTCGCTCTCTCTTTTGCAGTGGTTCGTCGTCGGTGGTGCCAATTGTGACTGGGCTCTAAAGTGTCGCAGGCGTTGCACAGTGGGTTGAACGATAGGCATAATTGGGATTAATTCAGGGAAGCCGTAATTTTTAAATATTATAATTTTTTACTGACGAATATTTATTAAGCAAAAAACTACCATTTTGAAAAAATAACTCCTGATGCACAATTTTTCTGTAACTTTGGAATTAAAAGCGGTAAATTAATGAATCAAATTGCAAATTAAGGAAAATTTAATGCAGTATTATTAAATTAAAAGATAAAAAACAAGTGAGAGTGTTAAATTCGGCTGCGTCGAATCTTTTATACCCTCCAAAATGTAAAAAAAATAAAAAAAAAAAATTGTTTGTTTTTGGGGGGGGGGGCGTGATGGAGGTCAGTGGGGGACGTTGAGAGCACCTTACCATCCCGATAAATATACCAAATGTTTCACTTATTTAACAAAAATACAAACAAAAACATGTAAAACAAAGTATTTTTTCAGAGGTTGGTTCAGTTCTTCAAGGGGGAACTTTTTTCCCCCTGAGCCGATTTTGCCCATTTACGAACTTAAACTGCCTAGGACCATAAGACATATTCATGCCAAATTGCAGGAGGCTAGCTCTTTTATTTTGGACTGTATCGTTCCATCTACAGACAGACGGACGGGCGGACAGACGGACGGACATTCACAGAATGTCTTAGAATCGATCATGGATCAATTATATATATGAGGCATTCCACACCAAATGTTCAGCAAAAACAAGTTGTGTCGTGTCAATATGAAATCATTTGCAAAGTATTCGCTCTTAGGGTACTATTAAAAAACAAAAATAAAATTTAAGTTTTTTCAAAAAGTGGGCCTTGTGGGCGTGGTCAAAAATTCAAAATATCTAACTTTTTTGCCTAAGCATCTTTACTTCAATATTTATGCAAATTAAATGAAACACAGTAAAGTCTTAAAGACAAAAGTTTTTTATAGATTTTTGTATGAGCTATCGATTAAAAAAATAAAAATTGGAAAATTTTCAAAAGAAGTTCTGAATTTTTTAAATTTAAACTTAAACTTTATTTATCAAAAAACATGCCGCAATTTTTTTTTTTTTTTTTAATTTTTTAAAAAAAGTTAAATGACCTTTCTGTCTGATCTGAAATTTTCAGAGATGTGTTTTGCCTTGTTTTTGAGAAATCAAATGTCAAAGATTGCAACACGCTAATTTTATACAATAATGGTGTATAAAACGTGTGCGTATGAGTAATATCAATACTTAAAAAATATTTTAAGAGGCGATGGTAGCGTGAGTGAGTTTTTAATAACGATTACGCACGCTCATGAAAGAAAAAATTTAGTCACGCACGATATTTTATTTTGCTCACTCTCATTCACGCACACGTGAGTTGGAAAAAATAAGTCACGATGTTCACGTGACCGTGAGTAAAATAAAATATCGTGCTTGAATAATTTTTTTTTCTTTCATTTCCATCGCCTCTTAAAATATTTTTTAAGTATTGATATTTACTCATACGCACACGTTTTATACACCATTATTGTATAAAATTAGCGTATTGCAATCTTTGACATTTGATTTCTCGAAAACAAGGAAAACCACATCTCTGAAAATTTCAGAACAGATAGAAAAGCACTTTAATTTTTTTTTTGAAAAATTAAAAAAAAAATAAAATTGCGGCGTGTTTTTTGATAAATAAAGTTTAAGTTTAAATTTGAAAAATTCAGAACTTGTTCTGAAAATTTTAAAAATTTTTATTTTTTTAATCGTTAGCCCATACAAAAATCTATAAAAAACTTTTGTCTTAAAGACTTTACTGTGTTTCATTTAATTTGCATAAATATTGAAATAAAGATACTCAGGCAAAAAAGTTTGATATTTTCAATATTTGACCACGCCTACAAGGCCCACTTTTTGAAAAAACTTAAATTTTATTTTTTTTATTTAATAGTAGCCTAAGAGCGAATACTTTGCAAATGATATCCCATTGAAACCACTGTGGTTTTTCTGTAGTGGAACAGTTGGTGTGGATTGCCTCTTATACTTTATGGGGTCCCCGACCGATATTTCGATGCGTTACAAACGGAATGACAAAGTGAGTATACCCCCATACTGTGGTTGGAGGGTATAAAAATGGGTCAGAACCTAACACCCTTTTTTTCGAAAAATTTCTTAAAATCTGAGACCTTTTTTATACGAAAACTGTCTTAGAATCAGAGACCTTTTCTGTACGAAAAATGTTTCAGAATCTAACACTTTTTCTACACGAAAAATGTCCCGAATCTAAGACTTTTTCTATACCAAAAACGTCTTAGAATCTCAGACTTTTTCTATAAAGAAAATGTCTCAGAATCTGAGACAATCTTTTCTGAGACTTGAAGCAACACCAACATTTAAAAAAGTTTCTCAGAAACCTAAGAATCTGAGACGCTTTCCTATACGAGAAATGTTTCGAAGCAGAGACTATTTTCTATACGAAAAATGTTTCAGAATCTGAAACTTTTTCTACTCGATAATTTTTTTGAATCTAAGATTTTTTTCTATACGAAAAATGTCTCAGAATCTGAGACTTTTTCTGTACGAAAAATGTCTCAGAAATTGAGACTTTTTCTATACGAAAAATATCTCAGAATCTGAGACTTTTTCTATACGAAAAATGTCTCAGAATCTGAGACTTTTTCTATACGAAAAATGTCTCAGAATCGGAGTCTTTTCCTATACGAAAAATGTCTCAGAATCTGAGACATTTCCATACAAAAAATCTCTCAAAATCTTGGACTTTTTCTATATTAAAAATCTCTCAGAAGCTGAGATTTTTCTATACAAAAAAAACTCAGAATCTTCGACTTTTTTTATACGAAAAACCTGTCAGCGTCTGAGACTTTTTCTATGCGAAATATGTCTCAAAATCTGAGATTTGTTTATACAAAAAAAGTCCCAGAATCTTAGACTTTTTCTATACGAAAAATGTCTCAGAATCTGAGACATTTTCTATACGAAAAATGTCTCAGCATCTGACACTTTTTCTTTACAAAAAATTTCTCAGAATCTTGACTTTTTCTATACGAAAAATATCTTATAATCTGAGACTTTTTCTATACAAAAAATGTCTCAGAATAAAAGATTTTTTCTTTACGAAAAAGTCTCTCAGAAGTTTCTCGGAATCTGAAAATTTCTATATGAAAAATGCCTCAGAATCTGAGAATTTTTCAATACGAAAAATATATCAGAATCAAAGATTTTTCTATTCGACAAATGTCTGAGAATCTGAGACTTTATTTATCTAAGACTTTTTCTATACAAAAAATGTCTCAGAATATGAGACTTTTTCTTTACGAAAAATGTCTTAGAATGTAAGACTTTTTCTTCACGCAAAATGTCTCAGAATTTTCATTACGAAAAATGTCTCGAAATCTGAAACTTTTTCTATACAAAAAAATGTCTCAGAATATTCAATTTTTTTCTATACGAAAAATGTATCAGAATCTGAGACTTTTTCTATACGAAAAATCTCTCAGAATCTGAGATTTTTCTATACAAAAACAGTCTCAGAATCTGAGACTTTTTTGTACGAAAAATCTGTCAGAATCTGAGACTTTTTCTATACGAAAAATGAGATTTTTCTATACGAAAAGAGTCTCAGAATCTAAGACTTTTTTATAAGAAAAATCTGTCAGCATTTGTGACTTTTTCTACACTCAAAATAATACATTAGTAGATTTAATAATTTTTTTTGCTAATGCTGGTTAGCTAACTTTTAGCAAATTTTTAGTGGAGATTAGCATGTTAGCAAAAATATCTTGTAAACTTCATTTAGCGCATTAGCAATTTTAAACAAAATTTTAACAAATTTTTTTTGCTAGATTTAAAATTGAGTTGACCAAATTTTTACAAGCTTTTTTGCTAATATTAGCAAAATAAATGGTAATTTTTTTTTTATTTTCAAAAAACTTAAAATGGCGCTATCTCGTAAACTAAGCCAGATAGAGCAAAATGAAGGCCATTTTTGGTTCTCGAGCTCTCCATAGTATGGCCGGTCCTCTTCACATGTGTGGACCCTAATGGGCCCTAACTTTGGATCTAAAAAAGTTAACATTCCCGGAAATATGCTCATATCTCGGTAAATATTGCCGACACAACAAAAAGTCCAAAAGCATTTTTGTAGCTCTCAACACGTACAACAAGACCACAAAATAGTCAAAAGCTCTCCGAGTAATATTTTTGAAGTTATCGAGTTTTTTAATTCTCAAGACCCCAGTGGTCCCCTACACTCAAAAAAATACGTTAGCAGATTTACTAATTTTTTTTTGCTAATGCTAGTTAGCTAACTTTTAGCAAATTTTTAGTTGAGATTAGCATGTTAGCAAAAAATTCTTGTAAATTTCATTTAGCACATTAGCACTTTTAAACAAACGTTGAACAAATTTCTTTTGCTAAGATTTGAAATTGAGTTGACAACATTTTTACAAGATTTTTTGCTAACATTAGCAAAAATAAATGGTAAATTTTTTTTTATATTCAGAAAACTTAAAATGGCTCTATCTCGGAAACTAAGCCAGATAGAGCAAAATGGAGGGCATTTTTGGTTCTTAGAATCTCCATACTTTCGCGGGTCCTGTTCACATGTGTGGACCCTAATGGGCCCTAACTTTGGGTCCAAAAAAGTTAGCATTCCCGAAAACTTTAAAATGCTCATATCTCGGTAAATATTGCCGACACAACAAAAAGTCCAAAAGCATTTTTGTAGCCCTCAATACGTAGAACAAGACCGCAAAATAGTCAAAAGCTCTCCGAGTAATATTTTTGAAGTTATCGAGTTTTTTTAATTCTCAAGACCCCAGTGGTCCTCTATAATCACGTATCTCAAAAACTAAGCAAGGTAGAGCGAAACGGACACAAATTTTGGATCAAAAACTATGACGATTTTTAAGGAACCCAACTAGGTCTAGGCCCATCGGGGTCTGGACCTATCGGGTCCGAACCCAATGGGGTCCTCAAATGTGTAAAAAAAAAAAAATTTGTTAACTAATTATTGGCAAAACATTTTTGCTAACTTTAGCAAAAAAATTGTGGGTTCAAAATCAGCAAATTTTCTTGTAGGTTTACAAGCTTTTTTTGCTAACATTACAGTTTTTTTTTTTTGAGTGTATAATCACGTATCTCAAAAACTAAGCAAGGTAGAGCGAAACGGACACAAATTTTGGATCAAAAACTATGACGATTTTTAAGGAACCCAACTAGGTCTAGGCCCATCTGGACCTATCGGGTCCGAACCCAATGGGGCCTCAGATGTGTATGAACTAAGTTAAAAAAAAAAAAAATTTAGTTAACTAATTATTGGCAAAACATTTTTGCTAACTTTAGCAAAAAAATTGTGGGTTCAAAATCAGCAAATTTTCTTGTAGGTTTACAAGCTTTTTTTGCTAACATTACAGTTTTTTTTTTTGAGTGTATACGCAAAATGTCTCAAAATCTGAGATTTTTTTATACGAAAAATGTCTCAGAAACTGAGACATTTTCTATACGAAAAATGTCTCAGAATCTGAGACTTTTTTTTCTTTACGAAAAAATAACTCAGAATCTGAGACTTTTGCTAAAAGAAAATTTTTCAGAATCTGAGACTTTTTCTATACGAAAAATCTCATAGAATCTCAGACTTTTTCTATACGAAAAATGTCTCATAATCTGAGATTTTTTCTATACAAAAAATGTCTCAGAATAAAAGACATAAATTATAAAATATATAATAAAAGACATTTTCTTTACTAAAAAGTCTCTCAGAAGTTTCTCGGAATCTGAAACTTTTTCTATACGAAAAATGTCTCAGGATCATAGAATTTTTTCTTTTGCGAAAAATATCTCAGAATCTGAGACTTTTTCTATACGAAAACTGTCTCAGCATCTAAGACTTTTTCTAAAAAAAAAATGTCTCAGAATCTAAGACTTTTTTATGCAAAAAAATCTCTAAGAGTCTTGGACTTTTTGTATATGAAAATTCTCTCAGGATCTGAGACTTTTTTCTGCACGAATTTTTCTTAAAAATAAAATGGACTTTTCGTGTAAGCGAATTTATTGGCCTTTAGAGCCCCTGTGTGTTTGTGTTCATTTTTTAACTTGAAATTGAGAAAGTTCCGAACAAAGTGAAAAAAAATTAAGGTTATTTTGTTTGACTTTAAATATTAGTTAATATTCGGACAGTGTTTTTATGCTAAAAAATATTTGCTCTGTAAAAATTTTTCTAATTATTTTTTTTTTGCATCTGTTTTTGCACAAAAAAATATTTTTAATTAGTTTTTTAGGAAAAAATTTTTATTCTTCAAAAATTTTTATAATTTTTTTTTTCTTTTGTTTAAGCACAAAAGAATATTTTTAATTAGTTTTTTTTTTTTAAATAAATTATTTTTTGAAGAAATATTTTTTTTTTAAGTTTTTAAGGACGAAAAAAATTTTTATCCTGAAAACACTTTTTCAGTATTGTCAAAATATGAATATTGACCCTAAAAGGCAACTTTTCTGAAACCGACATTTTTGAAATTCGAATTAAAACAAAATTTTTTACACCTTAAGTACAGTTTATATCAACGCCTGGGACACTTTGCTTAAATGTTAAAAATACGGTACGTATGATAAATATTTAAATAATTTCAACACTCATACGCACTGAGGTGAAAGTAACGAAAATTAACATTAGCTTAATAAAAATGACTAACGATTTCAAACAAATACAGGTTTTATTTAATTAATGAAACTGTTGCTTTTAAGTAGAGGTGCTAGTTGGAATATAGCAAAAATTGTTGATCATCGCTAGAAATTTCGAAATGTCCATTTATAATGATTTTTTTCAAAATAAAAATTATTACATTTTATTGCTCAACTAGAGCTGAAATTTCGAAAAATGATAGATAATTTTTTTCTAAAAAAAAATTTAATTACATTTTATGGCTTAACTAGAGCTGTTAGAGCAAAAATTGGGGATCATCGCTATAGACTTCCAAAAATACATTTATATATGAATTTTCCCAAAAAAAAGTTTTAATTGCAATAAAGTCCTCAACTAAAGATGCTAGAGCGAAAAGTAACTGAAATGCTAGAGCGAAAATAAAAAAAACTGGGTATCATCGCTGTAAATTAAATTTCTAAAATATTATTTTTTATGAATTGTATACCCCATTTTTTTTTTGTTTTTGTTTTATGCGCTGGAGAGAAAATATCGAAAGTTGAGAATCATCGCTGAAAATCTTCAAAAACTATTTTTATATGATTAAAAAAAAGCTTAACTTGCATTTTATGGCTTAACTAGAGGGGCTAGAACAAAAATTACTAAAATTTTTATATGATAATGAAATTAATTATTAAGTAGAGGTGCTAGTAGGAATATAGCAAAAATTGTTTATCATCGCTAGAAATTTCGAAATGTCCATTTATAATAAAATTTTTTCAAAATAAAAATTATTACATATTATTGCTCAACTAGAGCTGAAATTTCGAAAAATCTATTTATAGATGATTTTTTTTTTTTCTAAAAAAAATGTAATTACATTTTATGGCGCAACTAGAGCTGTTAGAGCAAAAATTGGGGATCATCGCTATAGACTTCCAAAAATACATTTATATATGAATTTTTCCCAAAAAAAAAGTTTTAATTGCAATAAAGTCCATAACTAAAGATGCTAGAGCGAAAAATAACTGAAATTAGGGATCGTAGCTAAAAATTTCAGAAACTTAAATTTTTAAGTATGTGCTTTTTCTTAAACAATCCTTAAGTAGAGGTGCTAAAGCGAAAATAAAAAAATTGGGGTTCATGGCTAGAATTTTTACGTTCATTTTATGTCTTGACTAGAGGTGCTAGAGCGAAAATAAAAAAAATTGGGTATCATCGCTGTAAATTAAATTTCTAAAATATTATTTTTAAAATTTAAAATTGAGTTGACCAAATTTTTACAAGCTTTTTTGCTAATATTAGCAAAAATAAATGGTAAATTTTTTTTTTTTTCATAAAACTTAAAATGGCGTTATCTCGTAAACTAAGCCAGATAGAGCAAAATGGAGGCCATTTTTGGTTCTCTGGCTCTCCATAGTATCGGCGGTCCTCTTCACATGTGTGGATCCTAATGGGTCCTAACTTTGGATCCAAAAAAGTTAGCATTCCCGAAAACTTTAAAATGCTCATATCTCGGTAAATATTGCCGAAACAACAAAAAGTCCAAAAGCATTTTTGTAGCTCTCAACACGTAGAAAAAAAAGCTCTCCGAGTAATATTTTTGAAGTTATCGAGTTTTTTAATTCTCAAGACCCCGGTGGTCCCCTAAAATCACGTATCTCAAAAACTAAGCAAGATAGAGCGAAACGGACACAAATTTTGGATCAAAAACTATGACGATTTTTAAGGAACCCAACTCGGTCTAGGCCCATCAGGGTCTGGACCTATCGGGTCCGAACCCAATGGGGTCCTCAAATGTGTATGAACTAAGTTTAAATTAAAAAAAAAAATTCAGTTAACTAATTTTTGGCAAAACATTTTTGCTAACTTTACCAAAAAAAATTGTGGGTTCAAAATCAGCAAATTTTCTTGTAGGTTTACAAGCTTTTTTTGCTAACATTACAGTTTTTTTTTTTTTGAGTGTATGATAAAAAAAAAACTTAACTTGCATTTTATGGCTTAACTAGAGGGGCTAGAACAAAAATTACTAAAATTTTTATATGATAATGAAATTAATTCTTAAGTAGAGGTGCTAGTAGGAATATAGCAAAAATTGTTTATCATCGCTAGAAATTTCGAAATGTCCATTTATAATAAATTTTTTCAAAATAAAAATTATTACATATATTTTTGCTCAACTAGAGCTGAAGTTTCGAAAAATCCATTTATAGATGATTTTTTTTTTTCTAAAAAAAATGTAATTACATTTTATGGCTCAACTAGAGCTGTTAGAGAAAAAATTGGGAACATCGCTATAGACTTCCAAAAATACATTTATATATGAATTTTTCCAAAAAAAAAAAAGTTTTAATTGCAATAAAGTCCTTAACTAAAGATGCTAGATTGAAAAGTAACTGAAATTAGGGATCGTCGCTAAAAATTTCAAAAACTTCATTTTTAAGTATGTGATTTTTTCTTAAACAATCCTTAAGTAGAGGTGCTAAAGCGAAAATAATAAAATTGGGATCATGGCTAGAATTTCTAAAAATCCATTTTTAAAAGACTTTAATTGAATTTAATGGCTTAAATGGAGGTGCTAGAGTGAAAATATTAAAAATTGGAAATTTCTAAAAATCCATTTATTGATGAATTTTTTCGAAAATACCTGAAATAAGGGATCATGGCTATGAATTTCCGAAAATCCACTCTTATAAGAAGTTTTATTTAATAAACTTTACTTGCATTCTATCGCTTACCTAGAGATGCTAGAGCAAAAATAACTGACGTTTTTGTATGATTTTTTTCTTAAAAACTTTAATAGCAAATAAATCTTTAAGAGGTGCTAGTAGGAATATAGCACAAATTGGTGATCGTTGCTAGAAATTTCCAAAAAAATAATTGCATTTTATGGCTTAACTAGAGCAGCTATAGCGAAAATAGCAACTTGGGGATCATTGCTATAAATTTCCAAAAATGGATTTTAATATGACATTTTTTCAAAAAAAAATTTAATTGCAATTAAGTCCTGCAGATGCTCGAGCGAAAAATAATTAAAATTAGGGATCGTCGCTATAAATTGCAAAAACTCCATTTTCATATGATTTTTCCTTAAAAACTTAAAATGCATTTAAATCCTTAGGAAGAGATGCTAAAGAAAAAACAGCTGAAATCAAGGATCATCGGTAGAATTTCCAAAAATCCATTCTTATATGAAGTTTTTTTAAGACTTTACTTGCGTTTTATGGCTTAACTAAAGGTGCTAGAGCGAAAATAACAAAAATAATTTTATATGAATTTTTTTAAAACAAAACTTGTTACAATAATATCATTAACTAAATTTCAAAAAAATTCATATTATTTGATTTTTTCTCAAAAAAAACTTCACTTGAATTTTATTTCTGTCTCAACTAGAGGTGCTAGAGTAAAAACTACTGAAGTTCTTAAAATTGTTGATCACGCTAGAAATTCCCAAAAATCCACATATACACCGAAAAAAATTCCTGCCTTATATGTACGAAAACGTTCGTACATTGTACGAAAAATTTCGTTGTTTCGCACCACGAAATTCTTGCGTACAATGTACGAAATGCACGAAATTTTTTCGTAAAATAAACGAAATTTTTTTTGGTATTTTACAAAAAAATTTCGTAAAATAAACGAATATTTTTTTGTATTTTACAAAAAAATTTCGTAAAATACACGCAATAAATTTTTGTGTTTTACGAAAATTTTCGTAAAATAAACAAAATATTTTTTTTGTTTTACGAAATTATTTCGTAAAATAAACGAAATATTTTTTTTTTTACGAAAATCTTTCGTAAAATAAAAAAAAAATTCGTGAAATAAACGAAATTTTTTTTACGAAAATCTTTCGTAAATATAAAAAAAAATGTTTTTTACGAAAATGTTTCGTAAAAAAATATAAATTTTGTTTATATTACGAAAATGTTTCGTAAAAAAATATAAATTTTGTTTATTTTACAAAAATGTTTCGTATTTTTTTTTTTGTATTTTACGAAGAATGTTTGTTAAATAAATGAAATATGTCGTCTTTTTGTGTCGTTAACTTTTATTTATAAATGTTTTATATTAATAGGGGGTTTTTTGAAAATTTACTTTTTTTTATTTAAATATATTTTAAGTTAACATAAAAACATGTATTATTCAATTCATTGCTATTACATTTAATGCAAAAAACGAGATCTTAAAAATAAAAAATACTACTATATTTTTGAAGTTTTATCTATATTTTTTTTTTAGGTATTAAAATATTGATCAAGAAAAAAAATTAGTTCATTGGGATTTAAAATAATGTAAATTCATTAAATGCATTAAATGTGTTAAAAAACGATAATTTTTAAAAGAAAATAAATTAATTGTTTAACTCATCAATCGAAATGTTATCCATAGATTCTGTAAAAAAGAAAAGAAATAAATATTAAACTTGCTTAAAATATTTTGTTTTGATTATTATATCCAAGTCGGAAAAAATAAATGCTGACATATGTATTCCCTTAAGTATGTCCTTCGGGACTATATACAAAATAGTTTGAAGATGTCAGCAGGGTTTTTAAGGGAGGATAATCAAGGATATATATATTTACCTTGAATATGTTTTACAATCATACGAACGCCTGGACCAATAACACTATTTTCGTTCTCGATTTTATAAAATTGAATATTTATTAACTCCCATATTGCTGAGCATTTTTCTGGAAATTTCATATTAAAAACATGAAAGACTTTGAATCCAATATCGATTGCCTTGCTTAATGTAAAAAATTTGTACTTTATGGTATTAAAGTTAAGAAGTATCTCGATAGGATCATAAATACTTCCCACAATAGATATGTGTGGGTAATCTATACTGTTGGTTTTTAATTCTTTTTCATTAAATTCCTTATATGCGGCCTCTGTTGCATATATGGCAATGAAATCGTTACGTGCTTCAGCATGAGTGTAAAATCTTTTATTTCCCTTTTTTAAAATTGGGTTGAGAATCCGTGAAAAAGGTAAAATTGATTGAATTAGATAAAATACTATATGGAGGACTACATCTGAAAATAAAACATAATTTGGTTAACATGAGGCTATGGAATTAATATTGCTGTTAAATACGTACTTATATCAGCATGTTTGTTTTTTAAAAGGTATGTAAGAAGTACGTTGTCGCTCTCTTTAAACTTGCCACTGTGTTTTGGAAAAACGCTTTCGATCATTATTTGGATGAATGAGTCGATATCATCCCAATTGTAATTATGTTCTCCATGTAGAAATTTGAAATCGGCTTCAATCTGGAACAAATTTTGTCATTAACTTGGTATTTAAAGGTCATAAAAAAAACTTACTAATTGATGACCTAACGGGTATGCATACATAGGCCATTCTTTTAAAATTTGTGTGCTTGAACTTAAATCTTTTATGGATTTGAATCGAGCTTCTTTGCATTTTTCCCAATGTTCTAAAACTTTGTCCAACGGTAAAGTTCTAAATTCTTGTTTTAGAATTATGATGCTCTTATCTTCGTCGGTCCAAATTCAGACAGGGCAATTTTAATTGCCGCAATTCTGATTTTATAGTGTATCGGAGAGAGAGGGAAGAATCTTATCTCTCTCTCTGATACACTAAAAAATCAGAATTGCCGCAATTAAAATTGCCCAATGTAAATTCGGTCTCGGAAAAATTATGTTGCGATATGTCCTGTTTACTTGCATTTTTTGGTTTGCGGCTTAAGTTACCCTTCCAGTTACGATATTTGGAATAAAGTTTTCCTAAAGGCGCAGCATTTGGTCGATGTACAAAGTAATAAGCCTAATAAAGAAATTAAACTATAGTTTTAAGAATTTATTATTTATTAATATAATTAAAATTTACCATTTCTTCATTTGGAAAAGTTTTAACGATTTGTTTAGCCAAATGTTCAGCATCTTTAACAGATAACGAGCGTTCGTTATCGACGTAGTAATGGAAGATTGATTCGCAAAGAAGCTTTCGTGTATTTTCACAAAGTTTTTTTTCTCTTTGAAATGTTTTTTTGACAGTTTTTCCGTATGGGTTCGAATTAAGTATAGCGTTTAAACTTATTATTTCGCCTGCATTTCCACTTTCTTTAGATGAAGTCGGATTATCATCTAAAGAGTTTCTCCATTCATTCCATTTAATATAAAAATTTATTTGTGCACCAACAGAAAGATTTGTATTTGCAAAAATATGTCGTGCCAATTCAGGAGTCAGTTCTTTCAGTATGGTAACATATATTTGTTGTTCTACAAATAAGAAATTAGACAATTAAAACAAGTAAGAAAATTATAGTCGGTCAAGACCGACCTTATAATACCCTACACCAGTGCCGCAAAAATTCAAAGAATGGACTGTTTGTTGTAGATAGTTTGTAGAAACAAATACAAATGGGCTGATACCGATCAAATTTGTAACGATGATTTATGAATACAAAATACGTTTACCAGTCAATTTATGAATAGAAAATACATCTTCCAGTCAAAGGAAACCTGTTAAAATACGGTTATTAGGGTCATTAAAGCAGAACTGGAAAGGGACGTTTGTGTTTGCTAGGTCTAAACATGGACCGATTTCAATAAGCTTCGTCTCAGGGTAATTTTTATTTTTTATTTATTTTGATTTTGAGTTGGTATACTTAAAGGTAGGTGTAGGACCAATATTTCGGATAGTTACAAACATCTGCACAAACTTATTATACCCACAGAGTGGTGTAGGTTATTAAATATATTTTTTAATTTTTGAAGAACTTACCCATGAAAAAATCCAATAAGTCCTCCATCATCCAGGTTTTTAATAATGTTGATAGTTCAACTTTTAGTTCTTCGGTGTTTCCAATTGAGTCCAACATATTTTTACTCGAAATTATTTTGTTTGTATCGTTCATTTTATATAGTTTTTTTATAGTATTTTTTGTAATTTAAAAAGATCTAAAAGAATTTATATATTTTTTAAAAAAATTGTTGTTAAATGTGGTGTTTTAATGACGTCTTATCATAAGTAATCCGCTATTAGTTTCATGATAAGTTACTGGGAAGCTCCTCAAATCCGAAATTTCCATTATGATACACGAATTATTGCTTAAATTATCCGTGTCTACTTCAAACGCTGCATAATGATCGTGATATTGTTTTAATTTAACAGTTTTACATAAAACATATGGGTTTTTTCTTCATCGAATACTATCACGTGAATTATTTCATATATCTTTGCATTTTCAACAATAGTATCAAAATATTGGCAAAGTAAATACCCTGTTTTATATGTTTTTGAATTATAAATACATTGTGAATAACAGACATATGATTTAAAATTTTTAGTTTCACAAAAATCAACTATTTCTTTATAGCACATTCAGACTGACCTTGAAACCTCGTTGAAAATACGTATTTTAATTATGAAAACTTAACCGTTCACACCCGAAAAATTTGACACTTATCACGTTTTCGAAATTTACCGAACAAAATTCGCGATTATATCGGCTTTAAAAACACTCAATTAATTAATTTACGCTATATTTTAAAATAATTTATCGAAATTTTTTGTTAATAGTTGTTTTTTATGTAAATATTTAAATATTTTTAATTTTTTTTTATTTTTGACACTTTCTTTAATTTATTTTCTATTATAACAGTTGTAAAAAAGAGTTGAACTATGGAATTTAAAAGGTTTCAATTGTACATTCGTTGAAACCTCAATACAAAAAGGTTTCAAATTGTGAGGGAAAATACGTATTTTCAAATGAGGTTTGGCTCGAAACCTCGTTAAACGGGGTTTCGACGCCAATGTGAATGCACTATTACCATGTTTTGTGAAAGATTTATGAATAGTGTTAACAGTAAAGTACTCCTTCGTGCTTTCAATTAAACTGTTAGCAAATCTAAATTGAAATTTTTTGGCTAATGAAATGCATATATTTTTTCTATTAAATGAACTTCTAGCATATGTTTTAAACTCTTTGTGTTTAGCTTCATAGCGAAAACACCAAGAATTACGGAGAGCCCCAGATTCTAGAATGACATCATAATAATGAAGCATAAAGTGGTGTTTGGGCTTTAGCGTATCCTTAAATAGTTTTTTGTATCCCACATATATATATATATATGATTTCCTTTAACTCCTATTGGAGCATAGGGCGTCCACTACAGCTGACTTCCAACGAACACGGTTTTGTGCAAGGGTTTTAAGTTGACCCCAGCTCACATTTAAAGACCTCATTTCATCTTCTGTTGATCTTCGCCAAGTTATGCGAGGTCTACCGACTCCACGGTTCACGCTATCAAAAGGGTTCCATCGTAAGGCATGCTTCGCTATGTTGTTATCATCCCTTCTTAACGTATGGCCAATCCAATTCCCCTTTCTACGTCTGATTTCGATGGCAACTTCTACTTGATTCGTTCTTCGCAGTAATTCTTCGTTAGAAATGGTTCTTGGCCAAAATATGCGAAGAATACGCCTCAGGCAACGATTAACAAATATTTGTAGGCGGTTGGTTAACTGAACTGTTACCTTCCAGGTATTACATGCGTATAACAACACTGCTTTAACATTTGAGTTAAAAATTCGTGTTTTAGTGCGAAGACTAATATTATTGTTTTGCCACAATGGAGCTAATAAACCAAACGCTGCTCTTGCCTTTGTTATCCTGTTCTCAACATCAAGATCACTTCCTCCGTCGACAGATACGTTACTACCCAGGTAGCAGAAGTTATTGACTTGCTCGTAACATAAGTCATTAGTAGGAATGGAGCTACATGAGCTTAGCAGTTTGGTTTTGGGGATGTTAATACGTAGGCCAGCGGATGTTGATGCTTGGAATATTGATTTCGCCATATAAAGTACGTTGTTGATGTTATTTGAAAGAAGACAGATGTCATCGGCATATGCTAGATGGCTTAAATGACTGCCATTGAGTTTCCATCTTATGCCACTGCACCGACTATCGTTTTGAAGTGCTGCGCTTAACAAGTCACCCATAACAATTAGAAAGAGAATTGGTGATAAGATACAACCTTGTCTAACTCCACTCTGTACAGCAAAAGGTTCCGATAGTCGACCTTTGTGAAGAACATAACAATTAGCATTGCTGTAACTAGCTCTTATCATTGCAATTATTTTTGGTGGGATACCCCTATTGCTTAAAGCAGACCAAATACGGTTACGATTTACGCTATCGAAAGCTTTTTCATAGTCTATAAATAAAAGATGAATATTAGACTTAAATTCCGCAGATTGCTCAATAATAATACTGAGCGTATTAATGTGGTCTGCACAGGAAAACCTGCTACGGAAACCAGCTTGGAATTCTCCAATTGTCGATTCAAGATGGTCTTTGATACGAAGCAATATAATTTTAGCTATGATCTTAGCAATAGCGGGAAGAACACATATACCTCTCCAGTTATGACATTCTTTTAAATTGCCTTTTTTGGGTAGTTTGATGATGATACCTTCTTTCCATTCTGAAGGAAACTCCTCCTGCTCCCACGCGGTATGTATAATAGGCCGAATTATTTGCGCAGTAAGAGTTGGGTCAACTTTAAACAGTTCGACTGGTATCCCATCTATACCTGCAGCTTTGCCAGTAGGTAGTTGCCGGATAGCAGTAACTATCTCGTTTATGGATGGTGGGTCAATTGTAATACGGGCATTTGTAATTTGTGCATACGAAACATTTGGTTGCGAGTTCTCAGAAAAGATGTTATTGAGAACCGTGGAGAAATGCTCTCTCCATTGTTTGTAGCTGTTCGTCATCAGAGACTAATAATACACCGTTAACATCTCTTACCGGATGTTCTGTGTGGTGGCCTTTATCTACCAGTTTTTTGCTTATTTTATAAAGAGTGCCACAGTCATTGTTGTTTGCTGCTAGTTCGGCCTCATCTGCTAGTTCATTGATGCATTTCCTTTTATCCTTTCGAACTAAGCGTTGGACTTCCTTCTTAAGAATTTTATATTTAGTTGTTGTTTCCGGGTTATCGTGTATTATCGCCTTTTTTGCTTCATTTCGTTCTTCAATCTTGCTCCAGGTATCTTCGCTCATCCATGGTGTTCTGCCCTTTGGTATAGGGCCGATGATGTTGTTAGCGATGTTATTAATTTTGTCCCTTACCGTGATCCATTGATTGTAAACGGAAAGGACTGGGTTGTTGTTACTGTTGAGGCAAAATTCATTGGCCATCTGATCTCTAAAATTCTCTTTAATGGCACCAGTTTTCAATCGGGCTAGGTCCAGTTTTGGAGGACGGGTTCTGGCTCTTGCGGCTTGGATTGCTGCTGTGCACAGACGGAGTTTCGCAATCACAAGACTGTGGTCTTTGGCATAACCGCAGTCGGCACCACGCACAGTGGTTCCAAGTCCAAATCTAGCTGGACAAAATTATTTTATCACCGTTTTATATGTTTTTGGGGTCGCTGAGTTCAAAAAACATGTTTAAATTTTTCTAAGTCGATTACACTAATCGACAACTTTTTATTTTTTTTTTAATTTCAGTAATTCATTAATGTCAAAAATGGTTTATATGCAGAACAGAAATATGAAATGCAAAAACTTATTTTTTGAAAGTTTTGTAATCTCTAAAAAAAAAAAAAAAATTTTGTCGAGAAGTGTAATTGAAAAAAAACAAGTGAGAGCGTTAAATTCGGCCATGCCTAATCTTTTATACCCTCCAAAATGTAAAAAAAAAATAAAAAAAAACAGTGAGAGTGTTACATTCGGCTGTGCCGAATCTTTTATACCCTCCAAAATGTAAAAAAAAAACAATATAAAAAAATCCAGGGGGGTTTGTTTTTTTTGTGGGGGGGGGGGTTGGTGGGAGACGTTAGGGAGCACCTTCCCCTTGCGATTTCGAACTTCATCTGAGAGAAGAATGTTGCATTTGCTTAGCAAAAGTACAAAAAACCCTGCAAAAAATGCGATTTTTATTAGGTTGGTTTAGTTCTCCAAGGGGGAACATTTTTCCCATTGGTCCGATTTTATCCATTTCCGAACTTAACCTGCCTAGTAATATAAGACATATTCGAGCCAAACTTCGGAAGTCTAGCTCTTTTATTTTGGACCGTATCGTGTCCTCTACAGACGGACAGACGGACGGACATTTTTGAATTTAGTAGAAGTGTGTAATTTTGGCCGCGGTTTAATAGGAAACATCACATTTAATGCTTTATTTAAGCTAAGCATAATTATAATACTTAAAAGCTATCAAAAACTTACAAAAATTCGATACTTTATTTAGAAAAAAAAATTTACGCGAAAATCTATTTTCATATAAACTGTGATTAATTTTAAACTTGCAAAAACCTGCAAGAAATGTCACCATGACAACGTTCAGTAATAAATTACCTATAAGTTGTATGTAGTAATTCGACATGATATGCCTGGATTCGGTTTTGGCAAGCTGCGGAAGTTTCATAAGTCCTCAAAAATATTGTTATTATTGACCATACTTCAAAGTACAAAAAATGTAAGAAGAAGATCGATAATAAATTTCTTATTAATGTCCAGAATAAGTATAAATCTGTAGCTTTCTTGTACATAAACCGTTTTGAAACCATTGATGTAACATGGATAATATGATGTTATTAGTTGAACACTTATATATACATATATTATTTTTTTAAATATTGGATACCAAAAATGTTATTTTATTTCGCATATTTAACAAAGTTAAAGACCTAATTCCAAAAAATGGTTATTAGTTTGATCAGAACACACCCTTAGCTTGCCCCTAGCACTATTAATTCCCAATTTTAAGGACACTAATTTTTGGACTTTTGTCCTGCTAGATTTTGATTTGGAACCAATGTGCCACGCTTCGAGCGAACATCTAAAAGACATTTCCTAAAGCGTCGTGAGATTGCAATATGGTCAATTTGATTTGATGTTGAATTTCTGTCTGTAGAGACCCATGTAATTTTGTGGCATGTCTTGTGTTCGAAAAGTGTACCTCCGATTACAAGTCTTCGGGAATTGCAGAAATCGATAAATCTTTCGCCGTTATCGTTTCGCAAACCAATCCCATGTTTACCCATGACATGTTCGATCGCCTGATTATCACTACCCACTTTTGCGTTAAGGTCACCCATTGTAAGGAAGATGTCCCCACGAGGAAGAGAGTCATACACTGCATTAAGTTAACTGTAAAAATTATCCTTTTCGTCATCGGTTGCTGATTCTGTTGGCGCATAGCATTGAATAATTGATATATTTCTCACCTTTGAACGAAATCTTACCCACATAAGCCGATCAGATATGGGTTTCCAGTCTATTACGCACTTCCGAGCTTCAAGTGATAGTAAAATACCAACTCCGGCCTCTCGGTTTCTACCAATATCTTTTCCGGAGTATAGCAGAATAGAGTTGTTTGTTGGGGATCTGAATTCACCAGCTCCATTCCACCGAACTTCACTTAGACCCAGAATATTCAACTTATACCGTTGGAATTCTCTTTCAATTTGCAGAAAACGTGAATTCATATTGGAGTTTATGTCGTCTTTGTCATTTAAAGTTTTGATGTTCCAAAATCCAATCGTAGTCATTATACCATAGCCAAAAGTCGTTATCGGTTGTTTTCGGTTTCGTTTAAATTTTTTGGACGATTCGTTAGCAATTTGAAATTTGGTCGCGTAGGTTGCTAGCCTTCACTTCCTAGTTTGGTGATAGGGCTGCTATCTGAGCACCCAAACGTGCTGTTTTCGGAGCCAGCTTTTCAGAGATACCTGTGTTAGCATATCCCCTAATTCCTGAGACGCACAGTGGCCATTCAGGGTTTACTGACACTCCTAAAGTGGCAACAGAATTTCCTCCGTGCAGATGTGAAGGTTATACCGCCTAAGATCGGTCGACAGGGCCTCGTTGGCAATTTATACAGGGGACACCAAGTCCTTTCCGGACAGTGGGTGAGGTTGTCATTTGAAAAGGATTGGCTGTGTTAACAAAATAAATGTTTTTCGCATCACTTTCCCATTAGTCCCCCACATGGTGATGTTTTATTAATTTTTTTAAATGTTTAGCCAAATCATTTGATATATTAAAAGATATTAGTATATCAACAATTTCCAAAAAATTAAAAAAAAACCCCAAACTTCAGCATCTTGTGGAATGAGGTCTCCAATCATTAAAGAAAACAAATGTACAAAAGTCATCATTTCACGTGCATTCATTTTAAGACGGCACTTTTTTAGGTTTTTTTTTGTTATTTTTGGTGAAACATTGCCAATTTCAATCTCCTTGTAATCGAAATTATCTTTTCTAGCGTTTAGTGTTTTAAGAGAAAAGTATTTTTTAGTAATGCATTTTTTTATAATATGACACATATTATAGTGACACACGCCTTCGAAGATGTCATGCATGACATTAACCGAATAATTCGAAGTGGCATGAAACGATTTCAAAGAGTTAAATATACAATTTTCACGAACTCCAGTCCTGGAAAGATTGTTCATCTGAACATCCAACAAATAGTTTTGAACATTTCTTTAATATTTTTTTGGAATTGTAGACATTTTACGACATTTTGTTCTGCTACATTTGCATAATCTACAGTAATAACCCAGCAGAAATTTTGCTGAACGTTCAGCAGCTTTTGGAAGGGGAACTTGAGTAAAGGAGCGCATCCAATTGCGCTGAATTCATGCATGATTCTCTAAGGCGATGTCCCACTTTAGAGCGCTAGTTGGATACACAGAAACAGCACTCTTTAGATGCACTGAAATCACGTGTCTTTAGAGCGCTGATTTAAGCAGAATAAATATGCTGTAAATTCATGTATCTTTTTAGCGCTGATTTAAGCAGATTAAAGATGCAGTGAATTCATGTATCTTTGTAGAGCTGATTTAAGCAGAATAAAGATGCTGTAAATGCATGTATCTTTTTAGCGCTGATTTTGTAATAAAATTTGTATTTTCTAAAATTAAAGTTCTAAAATTAAAATGTAAAAATGAGATAAAAAACAAAAAATTTACCAATAAATGAAAAAATATTCAAAAGAAGTTATAACAAATGTATCTTAGTTTTTCTGTTTTTTCGTGATTAGAGTTTGTGTTTAATCCAAATCGGTTTATTCATCGAAATAACAAATAAGCATTGGCTGTTTTTTGGTTGGCCTATTTATCATCATTTAAAATGTGTTAAAGGCCTCTGTTATATCTTTCAAAACTTTTCAAATCACATGATATTTTTCGAATCACATGAAATCGAGTTTGGTGTTTGTTTACGGGTTCATTCAAAGTCAGACAAGGAAAAACAATAAAATTTAAAATTCGTTATTGATAAAATTCAATTTTGAGTTTTTCAAAAAATTCAAGAAAGAATTTTAAATATAATTCTTAAAAATTTTATTTTAAATTCTTAGAAGAAATAAAATTCAAAAAAATTTTATTTAAAATTCTTTAAAGAATTTTATTAATAAAAAAAAAGAATTTTATTTCCATAATAACAAATATATTTTGAACAAATAAATATTCAAACCAAAAGTAAAATAAAATTAAACCAAAAATAAAATTCAAAAATAAAATTCAAACCAAAAATAAAATTCGTTTTTTTTGGAGAATTTTATTTTTGGAAATAATAAAATTCAAATGTTTTTGAGAATTTTATTTAAACAAAAATTTTATTTCAAATACCTTCTGAATTTTAAATAAAATTCGAATTTTTTCCTTGTCTGTTCAAAGTTTAAATCAAATAACTAAAATTTAAAAAAATATAACAAAAAAATTCATTCGTTTTACTTTACAAAACTTTATTTATGTGAAACAAAATGAAAAAAAAAATCGGAAGTGAACATCAAAAAAATATCGGAAATTTTCATTTTCACATTTTTTATGGGATTTTTTTTTGGGAACAGCGGTCAAAGATGCTATGATTGAAGCGCTCTTTGCAGCGCTGATTAATGCGCAATAATGATGCAGTCAAATCATGTGTCTTTGTCTAAAACTCATGTTTTTTTATTCAAAAAGTGTTAAAAATATTAAAAAGGAAAGCAAGTGTGAAATTTTATCAAA
Source organism: Pegoplata infirma (assembly GCA_963921195.1). NCBI lineage: Eukaryota > Metazoa > Arthropoda > Insecta > Diptera > Anthomyiidae > Pegoplata > Pegoplata infirma. The sequence continues at coordinate 106,821,913 of OY992538.1, read as the reverse complement.
AAATAATTACACATTATAAGTTTTATATAAAAAATCTTAAAAAAAAAATAAAAATTTTTCCCCTTCCTTTTACTGCATTCCTAAGAGCGCTCTTTGGATGCGCTACGGTATGCTATAAACAGATGCTGTGTCGCCAAAATCTCGATTTATTTCTGCTGGGAAGTTTGATTAAATGAAGCGCCGAATCCAAGAATAATATTTATCGCAAGATTGTCTCCAATAATTAAACCTAAAACAAAGTGGACTTTTTTTACTCCGTTTGAAGTTTTAATTTCAATTCCATTTTCTTCTAGTAGTTTAAGCTCCTCAACAAGCCTTGAGAGACATTTCTCATTTTTGTGCACCTTATAATCTCTTCCTTTAATGACTGCACACTCAAAAAAGTATGTCGGTAAAATCTACTACAAAAGACAGTTGTTTTAACTACATTTTGTCGTTGAAAAGGCGTCCACTACATAAACGGTAAAAACAACTGAACATGTTGTTGTTTTTAACTATTGATTTTCAACTACAAAATGTAGTAAAAACTACTACAAAACTGTTTAATACAGTTGTTTTTTCTACAATTGCCTGAAATTTTATTTAAAAAAATTCTTAAACGTTTAAATGATTGATATTTATTTATTTAAAAAGCAATACATTTCAGTTGGTTGTATAGAATTTCGACATGATGACAATTTTTTGATGTATTTATCTGGAATTATAGAAGAAAAAAATTATATTAATAAAATGTTAAACAAAATAAATTGATTGTATTTACCTTTGTTTTTTTAATAGTTCATTTCAAATTTTCCCCGCTACTGATCAAAATTTGTCTGGAATAAAAAAAAACGAAATGCTTTGGCAAAATTGATTTATAAAAAAAAAGAATTAATTTGAAATGTTTCAAAAAAGTATGTACCTGCTCTGTTGTGTATACAAAGAAAAGAAAGATGGCGCGCTCATAAGAAAACAAAACACTGCACACATTTTATTTTGTTTTTTTCCGATTGGTTTTTACGCACGCTTATGTGAGCGCTATATTATACACACTTGTTATCTCATTTATCCACTTATTTTCTTTCGCTCAAGAATATTTTTCCAAAAACATATTTTTTGTTATAATTAAATTTAATAAATTGTAATTTAATTTATTTAGATATTATTTATTTGGTATAAAAATAATTCCTTCCGCATCCCGCACGACCAACTCGCTCGACACATTCGTTTGCAATAAAAATTTCTAGAAAAAAACGAGTTTTAGAAAAAAAACTAAAAACAACTACATAAATCAACTATTGCTACAGTGTAGTATATTTTTTGTAGTTATTTTTTGAAACTACTACAAAAAAAGTTGTTTGAGATTTTTTCATACAAAAACGACCGAAATTGTAGTTAAAAACAACAGCTACTACTTACTACACAAACGACCGTCATGTAGTAACTGCAATAATTTTCTGAGTGCAGCTAGGTAAACATCCGAATTCTTAATAGTTGGGAAAGAATAATAAATTAATGTTATTGGACAAAGGACAAAGGATTGTTGATTTCCACGTCATCCAAATATAAAAAATATGGAATAGTAATTTTGTCAGAAAAAAACGGATCTTTAATTTTTTGCTGCCAGAGATTCCCATTTACAAAAGAATTCACTCAGAAAATTATGTAAGTTACTACATGTTAGTTGTTTGTATATTTTACAGTAGTTAGTTGTTTTCAACTACAAAGTCAGTTGTTTTTGTATGAAAAATATCAAACAACAATTTCTGTTAGTTATTTTAAGTCAGTTTTTTGAACAACTAACAAAAAAGTACTGTGATGTAGTAACAGTTATTTAAAGTAGTAAATTTTATTTTTTTTATCTCTCAAAAATTTTCAAAGTTTTTTCCACAAAATAAAAATAAATTTTCGTTTTTTTTTATTTTTCAACTTTTTTTTTTTTTAAACAAAAAAAAACTTTAAAAAAATTTGGTCTTCAATTTTTTTTTCTGAAAAACTTTTTGAAAAAAAATTATTAATTGATTATTTTATTTTTACTACATTTCAGTTGTTTTGACTACAAATGTAAGTAGTTTTTACTACATAAGTCAGTTGTTTTTTGTCAGTTAAAATAACTAACATTGTTAGTTGATTTAACTGAAAAAGTAGTTGACCCCAAAATAACTTACAAAGTAGTTATTTTAACTGACATTTTCAGTTGATTTTACTAACATAATTTTTTGAGTGTTGTTGGACCTTACATCACGGTTTTCAATTTCTTGAATTGATTTTAAGAAAATGTTGTCTTTTTCAAAAACACTTTGAAATTGAAACGCTATTGGAAGCAGCACTCCTGTAACTGGTTTTACTTCTCCAATATTCTCACTTATTACAAATTCTTCAATATTGTTCATGTAATTGTGATTTAGCAACCAAGACTGTATTTGAAGTCTGTCTCACAACCTTTAAACGGATTTTGAATTTTATTCATTAGGTCAGCAAATTCTAATCTAGAATCCAAATTTTCTCCTATTTTATTTTTAATAAAAAATGAATTTACATTATCTATGATAGGGTTTACAATATTTTCCATAATTCCGTGTTGGATGTCAACAACATCTTTTCGTGTTAAATTATTTTTGCTGTGTAATTTTAAAGAAAATTTAAGTCCTTGATTTAATGTGTCACTTAAAATTTCCTTGGGACTATTAGTGGTCTTCATTGGAACTTGTGAGACAATTATGCTCTCTCCGTGTGGACATACTGTTTCACTTAAACTTGTTTCGGATACATCAAAATCATGAGATGTCTCAATTAGTGTTTGTGGGATAAATGTGGCACTTCTGCGTCTTTTTTTGCTGGTGGAAGACTTATTGTCAGAATCACGTAAATGAGTTGCAAAATGTTTAGTGAAAGATCGCACACTACTACATTCTACTCTGCAATTTTCATATTTGCAAATGTATTTAATAATATTTTCTGATGCATGGGCCCACAAAAAATGTTTGGAAACATATTTTGAATCAGACAAATGCACACCACATTTAAAACAATCCATTTTTTTACCAATTCTAAAACTTTTTTACCACAATTGTATAGTTTTTGTTTCAAAGATTTTTATTTTGTTGAATATTCGGTGACTTTTATTTTTTATTGCATATTCATATTTATACTTAATCACAAATCACTTTTTTTTAATAAAATAATACTCACTAGTCAAAAACTCTTTACAACGACTGAACCACAGTACAGACTAGTATGCAAACACTGGTGCTAATTGCGTACTTTCCAATATGGTGGTATGGCTTTTAGTACAGAATGATCATCGCTGCCTAGTATATGTGTGCCTGTACGTGTGAGCTTTTGTGCATGTATTTATGATGTTTGTTTACGTTTTGTATGAAACGTCAAAAGTTATACCGTGTGCTGTCACTAATACTTACACCCATCAGATGCAACTCTGTGATACTACTACTCATGTACTGTGGACTGAACACAATTAAAACAAATTACATGTAAAAATTCTTTCTTGAGTATAAGACATAGAAAAGATTAGAAGGTACGCAGTGTTGTATTTGATGTATTTTCCAATATGGTGGCAAAATGCTTGTTCTTCCTCATCTCACACGTATTTAATATCAAATTAGATTCTTTGTTTATAAAAAATGGAATTTGTCTTTCATTTAATTAAATTCATTATTTATTTTGCTTTATTCAACGTTTTTTTAAAGATAAATACGCACTTTTTGATAGTTTAAAAACTTTTTTTTCTCTTTTGTTGTTTGCTTTTTTGTTGTTCGCCTTTATGTTGCATTAGAGGTATTCAGAGTCTTGTTGCCAGCCCTGGCAATGTAGCAAAAGAGTACTTCTTTCAAAAAATACATGTATTTTGAAAAGTAATTTTGAAAAGTGCTCTTTTACCACCAGTGCCAGGGCTGGCAAGCAAGACTCTGAATACCACTATTGTTTTTATTAAACGTCAAAAGTTACATAATGTGCTGTCACTAATACTTATTCAAGCGAAATACGACTCTGTTACACTTCTATTTTTTTCTATGGTATAAGAACAACGTTTTGACATCAACATTTCCAATATTGTCCCGTTATTTTTTTTACAGAGCTTACAAGTAATTAATTGTTTCTTCTTAACAGAGACTTATAAGATTTCATTCATTATTTACAGTTATTTCGTTTAAGGCTACGTTCACACTACAAGAACTTATGATAAGTTGAGAAGATTTTATGATTTGTTTGGAGGGCCACCTCCCAACATGTAAAAAAAATATATCGGGGAATGTCACAGACTCAATTACGTTCGGAAGTGGAATAAGTGGTTTACTCGTAAAACGCAAAGCAAATATTTTTTTTTTTTAGGAATGATACCACTTTTATGCAATTCCACTTTGATTTTTGAAAGTGATTTCATTCCGAAAAAAAATATTGTTTTGCGTTTTACGAGCAAACCACTTTTTTCAAATCCGAGCGGAATTAAGTCTGTGACATGCCCCATCATCAAATTTTATTTGATCCTTAAAAAAATAAAAACCAAGTTAGAGCTTTAAATTCGGCTGTGGCCAAATAAGTAAAAAGAGTTATCATTATTGAAATTAATTTTTTATAACCACGACCACAAGACATTTTCTAATCCCCTGGGTCGAAGCACAGTACTTAAATTTTTTTTTTTGACATAAAAATGTTTTATTTGTTTAACAAAAATGCAAAAAACACTTTAAAAAAAATTGCGTTTTTCAGAGGTTGGTTTATTTCTTTAAGGGAAAACTTTTTTCCGCCTGGACCGATTTTGCCCACATACGAACTTAACCTGCTGATGACCAAAACACTTGTTCGTGCTAAACTTCAGCAGTCTAGCTTTTTTATTTTTGATGGTATCCGTATTTTATACAGACGGACATTAATAGAATGTCTTAGAATCTATCATGTATCAATAATATATATACTTAATGGGGTCCCCGACCGATATTTCGAAGCGTTACACACGGAATGACAAATTGAGTATACTCCAATACTGAAGTTGGAGGGCATCAAAACACCCTTTAATCATGCATTTAAAGATTTCTTCTTTTTTCATTATTTTCGTAAAATTACAAAATTCTTGATTATTTTTTTTCGTAATATGGGTCCACTTTCGTATATTTTACAAAAGAAGTTTTTACGAATTATTTTCGTAAAAATACGAAAGTCTGTACACTTTTTTTTGTAATAAGTATGTAGTCAACATTCGTATATTTTACGAAAGAAGCATTTACATTCTTTTTTTTTCGTTATTTCGTAAAATTACAAAAGTTTTTACAACATTTTTTTCGTAATACGTAGTCAACATTCGTAAATATTACGAAAAAATATTTACTAATCATTTTCGTTACTTTCGTAAAAATACGAAATTCAGTACTAAAGTTTTTCGTACTATGTAGTCAATTTTCGTGTATTTTACGAAAAAAAAAGTACGAAACTTTTTTTCGTAAAATGTTGCATGGATTTTTTTCGGTGTAGATGCATTTTTAAATTACATTATATTGCTTAAATTGGGGATCATCGCTATAAATTTCCAAAAATTAATATTATATGATTTTTTTTTCAAAAAAAAATGTAATTGTAATTAAGTCTTTAACTAAATATGATAGGCGAAAAATATCTGAAATTAGGGACCGTCGCTATAAATTTCAATTTAAATATGTTTTTTCCCTTTAAAGCTTTAATCGGAATTAAATCTTTAAGTAGAGGTGCTAAAAGGAAAATAACAAAAATTGGTGATCATTGCTAGAAATTACCAAAAATCCATTAAAACATTTAAAAAAAATAATTGCATTTTATGGCTTAACTAGAGCTGCTAAAGCGAAAATAGTTAGTATTGGGGATCATCACAATAAATTTCCAAAAATTGATAGTGATATGGATTTAAAAAAAAAAATAACTGCAATTAAGTCCTTAGCTGCAGATGCTCGAGCGACAAATAATTGAAAGACTCCATTTTTATAGGATTTTTCCTTAAAAACTTAAATCGAAAAAAAAAAATCTTTAAGTAGAGATGATGAAATCAAGTATCATCGCTATGAATTTTCAAAAATCTATTTTATATAAAGTTTTTTTAAAGGACTTTACTTGCATTTTATGGTTTAACTAAATGCGCTAGAGCGAAATGACAAGAATTGGGGATCATCGCTGTAAATTATAAAAACAAATTTTAATAATAAAATCTTTAACTACACGCAAAAAAAAAATCTGTGTCAGATTGAGCAATCCTACTTGGTAAAACTTTTTTCATACCAAAAAAAAATTTTTAGCAAATTTTTGCTAAAATTATGCTTGTCGATGTTAAAGTAACATAATTCATTTTTTATGTAAAATAACCAAGTAGCTTGCACAATAACGCAAATTACTTGCACAAAAATTTATCGAAAGAAAAAAACAAAAACAAATACAGACAGCCATTTTCATTTTGTATTTTTGTGTGCGTCGTTCGTTTATTTTTTGTGTTATAAAAACGTAAAAAGGAAATTGATAAATAAATTAAAATAAATTAATAAATAAAAATAAACAATTAGTTTTTTAAAAGACAAATAAATATAAGATAATAAAATGTTAAAGTTAATTTTGCTGTCATAACTTAAAACACCATTCATTTAGCAAAACCAATGGTGTGCCAGACGTATGTTTCGATGAATTACAAATTGAATGATAAAGTGACTATACCCCTATTCCAAAGACACCAATAAGGTTTAATTAAATTTTTAGTTAAAAATTAGTGTTTGGTAATAATTTTCTATTTTTACAGGGTACTGGTAAATAAATGTTTGAAGCCATGGTGAATCCTTCGCTGCAATAAAGAGCGTGGGCACCAGTCCTGCCTTTAGTTATAAAATTAAAACCTAAAAACTCATTTATATAGCAAAGACAATGGAGTCTAGACCTGTTTTGATGAGTTACAAATGGAATCACAAAGTAAGTGTTCCTCCTAACCAAAAGACCAATGGGGTTTACTAGTTTTTTAAATTAAAAATTTATGTTTTGTAATAATTTTCTATTTTTACAGGATGCTTTAAATAAATTCGTGAAGCTAAAGCGGATCCTTCACTTCAAGAAAAAGCGTAGGCAGCAGTCACTGGAGAAAATTCTACATAAAGGGTCAGTTGGTCGGTGGTAAATAAAATCCTACACAAAATTTATTATATTAATATGAATTTATTCTGTGAAAATTTTAAATTCAAATAAATATACAAATTTTTACAAAATTTTATAGAAAATTTATTTTAGCATAAATGTGGTAATTTTAAGCATTATTTTTAGTCACCTTTTCTAATAATTTTGGTATATTTCACCATATTTCTTTTGGTATATTTTACCAAGTTTTTGCTTAAATAGCATTAGCATTTTCTTCAAAATTTTTTACATAAGTGTTTTAGCTAAATTACGAAAACTACTTCGTCGGTTGTAGTTTTAGCATATTCTTGGTAAAATTATGCCAGATTTTTGCTCACTCCGACACAGATTTTTTTTTTGCGTGTAAAGTAGTAGAGCATAAAAGCAACCATTGGGAGTTATGGTTGTAAATTTCAAAAAAAATCCATTTGATTTTTTCTCAAAAAAACTTCGCTTGTATTTATTTCTGGATTAACTAGAGGTGCTACAGCAAAAATTACTGAAGTTCTTTAATGATTATGAATTAAATCCTTAAGTAGAGGTGCTAGTAAATGCTATATAGCTAAAATTGTTGATCAGGCTAGATATTTCAAAAAATCCACTTATAGATGAATTTTTAAATTGCATTATTTTGCTCAAATAGAGCTGCAAAAGCGAAAGTAACATAAATTGGGAATCATCGCTATAAATTTTCAAAAATTTATTTTTATATGAATTAAAAATTAATTGTAATAACTAAATATGCTATCGTTGCTATAAATTTCAATTTTAAGATAATTTTTTTCCTTTAAAAGTTCTAAGTTAAAACTTTAATTTTGGAAAATAATATAAATTAAAACATTAATCGTGCTCAAAGGAAAATATCAAAAATCGGTGATCATCGCTAGAAATTTCCAAAAACCTATAAAAACATACATTTTTTATATAAAAAAAAATAATTGCATTTTATGGCTTAACTAAAGCTGCGAAAATAGCAAATATTGGGGATCAATACTCATTTTTATATAATTTTTTTTTTCCAAAAAAATGTAATTGCAATTAAATACTTAACTAAAGATGCTAGAGAAATAGCTTAAATTAGGGATCGTCGATATAAATTTAAAAAAAAATAATTTTTACATGATTTTTGCATTAAAAACTTTAATCACAATTAAATGCTTAAGTAGAGGTGTTAAAGCGAAAATAGCTGAAATTTCGGATAGTTTTTTAAAAAAAAACTTTGCTTGCATTGTATGGCTTAATTAGAGCTTTTAGAGCAAAAATAGCTAAAATTGAGGATCACCAATAAAATTTAGAAAAAACATATTTTTATATGAATTTAAAAAAAAACTATACTTGCGTCTTATGGCTTTACTAGAGGTGCTACATACTCGGGACCTGAGCATTGAAGCTTTAGTTTTTTTTTTAGCAGGCATTCCCCCATGTGACGGAAATCGATCTATTTCAAATCAACCGTTTTTTTCAATCTTGATTATTTTAAAATATTCATAATTAAAATGAGAAAAAATTGGGTAAATTCATATATTTGATTCAATTCAAGCCATTAAAAACAATTTAAAGTTATTTTGGCTTTCCTATTAACTTTTTAAATTTAGATTTTTTAATGAAATCGATCGAAATTGAAATCGTTCGATTTCCATCACATACCAGATTGACATTGATTTTTTATACAAAAATCGGGAAGCATCGCTATAAATATCCAAAAGTCCATTTTTAAATGATTTTTTTTCTAATGTTTATTGCAAATAGTTTCCTATAAATAGAGGTGCTAGAGCAAAAATAGAAAAAATTTTGAAATCATCTCTTAAAATTTTGAAAATGATTTTTGTTTAAAGTTAATTGCAATTAATTACTTTAATCGAAATTTAATCTTTAAGTAGAGTTGCTACAGCGAATATAGCTGAAATTGGCGATCGTTCCTAAATATTTCCAAAAACAAATTCTTGTTGAATTTTTTCTGCAAAACTTTATTTGCTTTTTATCAGGATTTAAGTTGAAAAATGCCAAAGAAAATTTAATTTTTAAAAATTCTAGAAATTTTTGATATTCCCATGCCGGTTAAAAACACTCCAGCTATAGTGTTATCACTACCCAGACAGAAACTGCCAACCGTTCCAAAGAAAAAGTATCGGCAAAGCACTTTATTTTTTGTGTAGAAGGTAGTATGAATTCGAAAAAGTGCTTTGAAAGCGCTTTGCCAATGTTTTTATTATTTAAATCCGTTCATAGTATAATTTTTTCATTAAAATTTATTAATTTTCATAACAATTGGAATATTTTTTATTTTCCTGCAGGATAAGTGGCCGGTCCTTGATAGTTCTCGTGATATGTCATTAAGACACAATGACCTACATATTACAACCTTTTATGTAAAAACATCTGTTTCTTTCGTTAGGAAGTGTCTTAAACTCAAGATACATCATATGTGAAATGTCACTGGGCCTATCCCTTTGGAACACTACCCGTTTCGGTTCAATACACCACTTTTTTTCTGGACTTTTCTAAAATTTTTCCTAAAATCATTTTTAATAAATTTTTTATTCCAAAACGCAAATAAAACTGCAAACAATTTTTTTCCGGCACTTAGAAAATATTTTAAAGTTTGTCCAAAATTTGTTTATCCTAATAAATTAGTCGATAAATTTTTTATCCCAATTTAATAAATTTCTTTATTCAAATAAAATCAATAAAAAAATCTTATGGACTTATACAATTTAGATACCTCCCATTTTTTTGTTCTAAAAGTGCTATAATAGTACCATATTTTTTGTTTTTAAAGCGCTTTCAAAGCATACCGTTTACCGTGGTTATCATTTTGGACGCTGGGAGAGTACTAAACTGTGATGCTTTCCCAGCACACAAGCGACCATAAAAGGTACTTTGCCAGCGCTTTCCCGTTCGTATTTTTCTGCCTGGGTATATGCATATTTTTGGTTTCCAAAAATATGCAATATCATGGTTTTTTCTGTGACTTGTATTGATAAACGGATCAGGTATTTATCCGTTCCGGAGTAATTTAAGAAATCTGGCATTGATTTTTTAGAGCATATTTTTGCATATTTTGACCTTAAGAGCATATTATTGCATATTTTAGTTTTAATAGCGTATTTTGGTATAAGAGCATATTTTGGAGTTTTAAAAATTGCATATTTTGGTATAAAACCATAAAATATTTTACATATGGGCAAATAAAAAAAAAATGCCATAAAAAAATCGTGAATTAAAAAATTTGTTCTAATAAAGTCTTTTTTTTATTTAAAAAAAAAAAAACAAAAAAAATGGTTTAGAAAGTGCTCGTTTGTGAAATATTTGCAAAATATTAGTTTGCGATAATAATTTTGCAAATAAAGCAAAAAATTATGATATTGTCATGGTTTTTATGTGGCATATTTATAACATATTTTTCGTTTTATAGGGCATATTTTAAGCGCATAAAAACGTATTTTTAGAGCATATTTTTTTCGGTTTCCCTGGTTATCATCATGTCAATAGGTAATTGTTTTTCTTATGTGAATATTTATTAATCGAAGAGATGGAAGAAAATGGAACCTTGGGTAATTTTATAAATCATACCATTAATAACACACGCTAGTTGTCACCTTAGATGTCACAGCCACCACAATAATAGAAAATGCTTTGACAAATAGTCGTTTTCTGTTCTATTACTGCTGTGTTTACATATTACAAAATTTTAGAAAAAGAAATGTTTTAACAAACTGCTTTTATTGTTTAACTAGAGAAGCTAGAGCGAAAATAGCAAAAATTGGCGATCACTATAAATTTCCAAAAAATCAATTTTTATATGAATTTTCTCTAAAAAAAAACTTTATTTGCAATTAAATCCTTATTTAAAGGTGCTAGATCGAAAATATCTAAGATCGGTGATCACCCCCTATATATTACCAAAAATAAATTTTTATTAATTATAGATATCATGGGATCATACAGTTTTCGCGTTATATTTATTGTGATATTGCAAAAATCTTGTAAAAATACACTTTGCTACACAACGTAAATAATATATTTCTGCAATACAATTGCAATAACTGTAAACGAATTCTTCTATTGGCTTTATAAAAAAAAAAAAGACAGTTAATACATATTATAATTATCTTAATTAATAAATTAATTAAATTTTTATTTGTTTGGTTTTTTTTTAATTTCCATTTTGTAATTATTTTATAAGAAGAATGATACAAAATTTTATTATTATTTTCTTTTTAATAATTTGAAATAAAATGTATAATAAAAAAACACAAAAAAAAAACTTAAATATGCAGCTGTGTTTTCCGTACATAGTAATTTAAAATTAATACTTAAAATTTATATAAAACTAAAAATTTGTGGGATAAAATTAAATAAAAAAATGTTTTAATTGTTAAACATTTAGTTTATTGAACAATTTAGGAGTAGTTGTGTCTTATTATAATTAATTATAATAATAATAATTATTATGCATTAAGTGAATTACATATTTTTATTTAAATTGTAAAATTACAAAAAGGAAATCTATTAAATATTTATATATCTATGGGAGGATACCTTGCTATTTCATGTATGTATGTATGTATGTATATTAAACGTTTAAGTGGTGTTGATGAATTCATAATTGGTAGTAGAAAATAGAGCCTTTATTAACAATAATGCAGTTAAGAGAGAAAAAAAACCAAAAGAAACCCTGAAAGAAAAATAATTATTATTATATGTATTTTATATGTTGTAACTAAAAAATTGTAGAGTTGTAACAATATAAGAAAAAGTTTTATATTCGGCAATGCCGAATCTTTTAATATGCGCTCCAGAATGTTTATTAAGAATTGAAGAATTTTAGATAAAAACAAATAAAAACAAGTAAAAAAGTTAAATTCGGCCTTGCCGAATGTAGTGATACCCTCCACAATTTAAAAAAGATTATTGCAAAAAATTTTATTTAAAAGGAAATTACTTTTGAAAAAAATTAAAAAAAAAAAAATCCGCGAAAAAAAATTTTGGTAAAAAAAATCCGCAAAAAATCCGAAATTTTTTTTGTCAAAAAATATATTCGTACTTGTTTAAATACAATTTGGTGTTTAATTGTGTTCACATATGTCAACCAGAAGCCGAATTAAAGCATTTTGTATTTTTAGGCTATATTGAATGTACTGAAATTTTTGAGGTGTGCTTACATTTTCGTTCATAACTTTTGAACCGCTGAACCGATATCGCTCAAATGCAATACCAAACTTCTCGGGAGAACTTCCAATAAATATGTTAAGTTTCAGTCATCTCTGTGCAATATTTTGTTCGTGACAGCATTTTCCACAGACAGACAGACAGACGGACAGACGGACATCGCTAGAATGTCTTAAAATCGATCGGGCATCATGAATATATATACTTTATGGGGTCCCAGATCGATATTTCGATGAGTTACAAACGGAATGAAAAACTTATATATACCCTCTATCACTAAGTGGAGGGTATAAAAATAAATTCCGCGTTGTCGAATGTATGCACTAGGGATGCCAAACGGGTAAACTGACATTTACAAATCAAGGGATTCGGGATTTTACAATCGTAATCCCTGGATCCCGGAATTTTTCAGGATTTCTCGGGATTTCGGGATATTTAAATTAAGTTTTTTTACGTTATCCTTTTAATACATTTTTTGTTAACAGTGACTAAAACTTATAATAGAACAGTATACAGGGTGATTCAGTCACGACCAGCCAATTTCACCAGCGTATTCTTTGGTTCATTTCATTAAAAAATTTCCACTACGAAAATCCCCGAAAATGCAAAGTGCGCGAAATGGCAGCGGTTTGAAAATGTTCGCATTGGTGGTCGGAGGGTAGTAGGGTAAAATTGCTAACTTCTAAACCAGTGGTCGGATTTTTTTGTTTTTGGGTTTGTTGGAAAGGTCTTTCTGAGACCTTTCATAATCAATACAAAAAAAATAATAAAAAGGTAAATCTTCAAAAAAAGTTGGAAAAAAAGAGATAACCTCAATTTGATCAGCCAGATGGCAGGTAACATGATTTTTTTTTTTTAAGATAGCCCTACCTATTACCTTTATAAAATGTCCTCAACGAAGCCCAGATGTGTTACCGTTCCAAAGTTATGACCACTTTTTAATTTAAGCTTAATAGCTCCCAGGTTGAGCAAATAATTAAAAAGATAAGATGGTCGAATTTAAGCGATATCGGTTTAGCGGTTCAAAAGTTATTAACAAGGTTGGCAATCGAAACGAATAACGGTATCGATATCGGTATTGGTATCGTTTTTTTATTTATTTCGGTATCGGTATCGGTTACGGTATTTGAGTTAAATCGGTTACGGTATTACCGATACCGAAACGTCAATACCGGTACGTACCGGTATTACCGAGAAAAATTCTAAAAATATAAAAAACGTATAAAAACTAAAAATAAATTTTTTTTTTTTGCAATATTAATACCAAAGTCGTATTTACCTATTTATTTTTAGCATTTTTGCTAAAATGCACTCTAAAATGTGAAAAAATTTAAAAGATCGTTTTTAGGGGGTCGACGTTGCCGGACCACACCTACAAAATGGGGCGAGCCGAGAAAACTGTAATTTTTTTATCCCTCTATGCAAAAACAAGTAGAAAAGTTAAATTCGACTTGCCCGAATCCATGAATACCCTCCACAATGACCTTTTAAAAAGTGATAGTTAATTAGGTAACGTGAAAAAATTAACAATTTTGATTAGAAATATTTTATTTTGAGTAAAAAACTTTTTTAGGTCATTTTTGAAAAAAAAATTAACTTTTTTTGAGTGTAAAATTTTTTCGAATGTAAGTTTTTTTTGTTTTAGTGTAAAAATATTTGTGAGTGGCAAAAATACTTGGTAAAATATTTTTCTGACTCTTCAATGTTTTTAAAGCTGGCTTAACGGTGAATTAAAAGTGAAACCAATCTGAAATTTACGGTTTTCTTAATAACTTTTGAACCACTGGACCGATTTTGCTATTCAATACCAACCAAGTTTTTTTGTTGGTGTTATTTGGAAAAATAGTTCTTCCCTGTCTATACAAGGTCACATTCAAAAATATTGCAAAAAAAATTTTTTCGCGAATTATGGGACTATTAAGTAATAAAAAATCACCAAATTGTTAACTTATTAACGATTTCTACGAATTAAGCCACTTCTGAAAATTATACTATGGTAAAAAACCTTCTGCTAGTATTCCAAATACCTCCCCAGAATTCCTATTAATATCAAAAAAATCCTTGTCACCCACATCGCTGATTAAATAAAAATCACAAAAAAACTATATTAACGAAAGGGGTCCGGAAAGTTTCTATTGGGAGTCAAAATGACTCCATAAAAATTTCGTGAAAATCATTAATTTTCTTCTGCTCCCGCATCGCGGTTGAAGTATGTTTTTTTTTTTTGAATTTTTACTTAATCTACGATGCGGATGCCCAAAGATTTTTTTGATTTTTATGAGACTTCGGGGAGGCATTTGGAGCACGATTTTTAAAAAAAAACAAAAAAATTACAAACTTCTATTAACTTTTTTTTTAAAACATGTTTTTTTAGGAAACATCGTTTCAATACCGGTACGTACCGGTACCGAAGGAAAAGATTTTTGGATAGCGGTATTGGTACCGGTATTCAATTTAAAGGGTTTTGAAACGGATAACGGTATTGAAAAGGTATCGATTGCCAACATTGGTTATTAACGAAAAAGTAAAAACAAGTAAAAAAATTATAGTCGGTCAAGACCCACCATATGATACCCTACAACAATGTTTCCGGAAAATCGGGTCCAAAGTCCAAACATGGACCGATTAGATTTATTTTTCGTTAGATCTTTAATTAGTGTAGAATTCACGCACTATGTAGTGAGTGGAAAGTATAAATGACAAATAAATGTACTTACTTAATTTATGGATGTTTCTAATTTACAACACCATTTGTATTACTACTACTGCTATTGCTACTACTCGATAAACTAGTAGATAACGATGTAATGGAACTATCCGAACTGCTGCTATTTGTTGAATTGTCATCATTATTATCAGCAGCAAAGTCGGCAGTATTGAATGTTTGTTGAGGATTATAAAAATTAACGGCAGCAGAGGATATTTGTTCGGCAGCATCATGTAAAATAGTATCGATTGTTGTGGTCGTGGTGGTAGTAGTACTCATGCTAGTGCCATCAACAAATACATTTGTTTCGGGTAAATTCATAGTTGTAGCGTTATTTCTAGACGATTCATCATCGTCATCATTATCATCTTCGTGATGATGGTGATAATCGGAAGGTAAAATTTGTGGGTTTCTGACAATATTTTGTTCATTATCATTATTATCGTCATCATCATTCGAGTCATTTGAGGAATAAAAAAAATTTTGAGGATCAGTTTTTATAGTAGTCGATTCAACAATCTCATTGCTGTTATTAGGAGATTTATAGGGAGGATATAAATTTGAAGGAGATGTATTTTCTGATTTTATTGCAGTTGCAGATTTCGATGTCGATGTAGGTTGTTCAGATTCAGATTGATTTAAACTTTGCGTCGATGTGGCGGCTGTGGATGTTGTTACTATTTCATTTGCATTTTTATACATGGAGGAGTCTGAAGGTTTATGTAACGTTTGTTCTGTATTTTGAATTGTTGTATTATCTTCCAAAATTGTATCGCTATTGTTGTTGTTACTTTCTTGAGAACCACCACACCCACTACCACCTATTAATTTAGTTTTCAATTGTATTAAATTAATATTATCACTTTCATCACTAGAAGTATCTAAATTTGTATATAATCCAACTTTTGGTGGTGGTTCATTTTGAGATGTTTCGCTTTTCCTGCGCCTTTTTTCTTGGCGTTCCTCTTTTTCAATTACTTTTATCTGTTTTGTATTGGATGATTTTCGATGTCGCTTACGTTCATTACTTTTTAGGGAACTTTGAACCTGTTGCTGTTGTTGTTTCCTTAATGGTTCATTAACGGCCTTTAAACGCCACGAATTCTCACCTTCACTATCTTCCTCTTTGTCTTGATTCTTCTTTTTATCTTTTCTTGTTTGTGTTTTAGTTGAGTGTTTTTGATTTTGCCTATTTAGTCTTTCACTTATGGCCATGACTAGAGCAAAATTTTTACCCATATGACCATTATCTTCCTCATCATCACCAGATGACTCATCGTCATTAGCTTTTTTACGTTTTCTTGAATCCCGTTTTGTTGTTGTTGAACTACTACTGGGTTTACGTTTTTTATTTTTTTTTACTTTTCGGCGTTTGCCAGCGGCACTACTAGCTCCACCGCCGCCGCTTCCAACTTTTCTAAGTTGTGCCAAAGATGCTACAAACTCCTCATCACTTGTTGTATTGGATGTGGCCGTTGATGTAGTTGTAGCCGAAGTGGCCGTTGTTGTCGACGATGATGAGCTTGTACTGGAATGACTACTTTCACTGCCCAAACGTTTTCCACGACGTTTAGGTTCTTGACCGCGTTCCAACCGTCTCGACTGGCGGCCTTTATTGCGTAAAGCATACTTTTCACGTCTTGTTCTTTTATTCCGGTCCGATTTCTGAGATTTATCTACACGTTTTTGTAAAGATAATCTTAGTGCTGCAGAAGTACTAGCTCCCACATTATAAATATCCAATTGTTCTTCATTTTTAACCGAATTTGCTGACTGATTACGCTTTTTCGCCTCAACTAAAGCTGTAATCTTACTGCGTGTGGATGTTGCTGTTGTAGACGTTGCGGCGGTCGTTGATGCCCGCGTATTATGACGATGATGTTCATCGTGTGTGGCATCATCATTTTGTTCGCCCTCACTTGATGAAAATGATGTTTTATTTAATGTTTTTGATTCATCTACAAAAACCACATCCGAATCGGAGGCCGAATCTAAACTAACCATTTCGGGAGTACGTAAATGTGGTGGTTTACGTTCTAAGACAAATTCACATTCATCACTGCTACCGGAAGTCAATTCAATATTATCCGATACTGAAGGCAACACGACAGAAACACCTGATGTGATTAAATCTCCTCCTGCCTCTAAAGATTGTTGAAATTCATTTTGGAAATTTGAAGAAAGGTTTGAATCACGATTAGCCGATGCAGATCCACCACCACCTCCTCCGGATCCGTCCATATTATCTGCATCTCCTCTTAAGTCAATAACTAAACTAACATCATCTTGAATGTTAACTTCGTCACCATTATTTCCGCCTCTGCCGACGTTAGTAGTATTTGCTGCAGAATTTAGACGATTATGTATCGTCAGATTAATAGCTGTAAAAGGGTTGAAATAAGAATTAAAAACTCTTTGATGTGATCTACCAACAACATCAAAATCAAGTATCCCACCATTTAAAGATGCATTTGACGATGTCGACATATTTGAGGAACGTGCATTATTTCCACCGCTGCCGCCACCGGCAATGCCATCAACACCGGAATTTAAAACATCAATAAGTTCATTATCCGTTGATTCGTCAGATGAAGAAAATTCTATAACGACATCTTCATTGTTTGTTTGCGTTGAATATTGTACAGCACGATCATAGCCGATCATGTCGTAAGGAGAACGTGCGAAATTATTTAACTCATGTATAAAATGTGCCGTTTTTGTACCCAAATATGGTTGAAGACGCCGACGAAATGCAGGCGATAATATATTCATTAGCGTTAGAGCTGAATTAATAGATTCCAAGACGGTGGTAACATCATGTTGGGTTTGTCGTAGTAAACAAACAATATCACGATTAATCCAGGGCATTAGGCGATGAATTTGTGCTGGATTATCTCTGTTATAACAAAAAGTATACATTAGTTTATATAATGACTTACAAAAAACGTTTTTTTTTTCATAAAAAAATATTAAATTTTAAAAACTCAAAATCAAACACTTATTTATGTGCATACCTATAAAAACGAGCACTACTTTCACGAAAACGTCCAGTTATATCGGCTACAGGCATAGCATACAATTTACGATCATAAACATAGCGACGCCATAACTGACTCAATGTTCCACTGCTGGCAATTGCATCGGGATATTCTTGACGATATAGATCCAATAATTCGCCACGATAAACATATTGATTTCGTAAGCCACTACCACTGCCAGACAAACCAATAGAACGACTGCTGCCACTAGCACTTGTGGGAATAGCACCACCAGCACTTGAACCAGTTGAATTTGAAGAATTAGCAGCAGCAAGAGCGGCAGTAATGCCACGAAAGAACAATGGACGCTGAGTTAAATCATTTAAAGATTGATTGCGATTATGACTGTCAAAAAAGAAAAAAAAAGTATTAAAATAATTAAAGGGTGTGAAGTTAGCTTCCCAAAAATAGATATCTTTTTGAAAAATGTTAACATCCTAACAGAGACTGTTATTTAACATTGTAAAGTTAGCTTCCAAAAATAGATATCTTTTTAGCACAAATCGAATATAACGAATTGAAATTGGGAAAAAATATCTTATATCCCTATTAATATTATAAATCTGATTGTTGGTTTGTCTGTCTGTCTGTCCTTCTGTCTGTCTGTCTGTTCCGCAATAAGTACAGAACAGCTTAACCGATTTTCATGAAATTTTCACCACAGATAGTACTAACAGAGGCGGTAACTATAGGCCATAAGCGACCGCGATCGGACAAAGGGGCGTAAAATGCCACGCCCCTTTCCACCATTATAAAGCTATATCTGCCTGTCCGACAATAACGGAAAAACGGCTGAACCGATTTTCATGAAATTTTCACCACAGATAGTACTAACCGATGCGGGAACTTTAGGCTATAAGCGACCGCGATCGGACAAAGGGGCGTAAAATGCCACGCCCCTTTGTACCATGCTAAAGCTATATCTGCCTGTCCGACAATAACGGAAAAACGGCTGAACCGATTTTCATGAAATTTTCACCACAGATAGTACAAACTGAGGCGGGAACTATAGGCCAGAAAAATCCCAGATTCGAAAAATGGGCGTAAAATGCCACGCCCCTTTGTACTACACAGAAACTATGTCTGCCTGTTCCGCAATCACTGAAAATTGATTTAACCGATTTCACTGAAATTTTTACCACAGATAGTACTAATGGAGGCAAAAACTATGAGCCACAATAGAGGGCGTACGAAAAAAGGGGCGTAAAATGCCACGCCCCTTTGTATTACATAGAAAGTTATTTCTTCTAGAAATTATAATAGAAATAATGTCACGCCCCTTTTTACTATATTGAAAGTTTTTTCTGCATGTTCCGTAATCATGCTTAAACGACCATACCGATTTGAAAAAAATAAAAATAAAATACACGCCCCTTTTTATTTAATTGAACGCTATTTTTGTCTGTTCCGTAATCTAGCATAAACTGCTAAACCGATTAGAATTACATTTTTACCACAGATAGTAGGTACTTACCGAGGCGGGAACTATAGATTGAAATAGAGCGCGTTTGGACAAAGGGGTGTAAATTGACACGCGCCTTTGTACTATACTGAAAGTGTTTCTGCCTGTTCCTTAATAACGCTTAAACGACTAAACCGATTTTAACAAACATTTTTCCATAGATAGTACTAACATAGGTGGGCACTTTAGTATATATCAACTGCCACGTCTTTTGCAATGTACTGAAAGTTCATTCTGCTTTTCCGTTATCACGTTTAAACGGTTATTATAATTTTCACGACAGTTAGTTAGTAGTTATCGAGGCGGAAACTATAGACACGACCAGACAAAGGCGTGAATTGCCACTTCCCTTTGCAATACATTGAAATTTATTTCTGTCCGATCCGTACACACGCGTTGACGGTTTTAATTAAACCAATTTTAATTAAATTTTCACCACAGATGGTATTTACCGTGGCGATCAGGAAAAGGGGCTTAAAATGCCGCACCCCTTTGTATTAAATTAAAAAAATATTTTTTCCTGTTAAACGATATGCCATATTAGCCCGCTATTAGACAAATGGGAGTAAAATGCCACGTCAATTTGTTATATACAGAACGCTATTTCTGGCTTATTTGCTATCATGCAAAAACGGCTTAACCAACTCCTTTAAACACTACTGCTATATCAGAACCTGAAAACAGTTGAGCCGATTTCAATGAAATTTCCGACACAAATAGTGATATAGACAATATTAAACAGCGATTGATAAAAAGGGATATAATGGCACGTCCCTTTGTACTTTAGTGAGAGTTATTACTGCTGAGGAAATTTAATTGCAATTTTCTTCACGTACTAACCAATAGGGGAACTATAGGTCACATGGGACCAAAATTGAACTAAATGTGTTAAATGCCACACCCACTTGAACTACAGTGAAAGTTTTGTCTTTATGATGTTTTCACTACATAAAGTGCTAACCGCGGAGGGAACTATAGGTTCCTTTTAAAAGCCATTAAAGAAAAACATTAATATTAGGTTTGTTCCCAGGAAGAATACGTACACACCATGTTCCAGACGCTAAGCAAAATCGAAAAAATCGACCAAACCTCATGAATAGGTTTATATTCACCAGTGAAAAGCCACGAAGAAGTAAATAAATTGACTAATAAAAAACTCATATATTACATAATATTTTTTTTAACCCGGGCAACGCCGGGTGCAAAACAGCTAGTAGACTATATACCGATATATGACAACATATCAAATGCATATTAACACTTATTTTTCAAACATGAATTAAAAAAAAAGTAAATAGTAAGAAACAAATACAAATTAAAATATATACATTTTCAGAACCGTACGTTACAGATCGGAGTATATATATATACCGATATCTGATAAAATTACAAATACATTTAGGGGCTTTTCCCGCACATGGGGTTGGTAGCCCGGGACTAGTGGATTCTAAAAAAATATGTACCTAAGAAATCGTATGTTTGAGATCGGAGATATATATTTTTTAAAAAAATGAATAATAAACTCTGCAAATTATAGGGTTATAATGAGCGATCTCTAAAAAAAGTCAAAATACAATTAGGGACTTAACCCGCACATGGGGTTGGTAGCCCGGGACTAGTAGATTCTAAAAAAATATATACCAAAGAAATCGTATGTTTGAGATCGGAGATTTATCACAAAATCTTTTTAAATTTCAACTAACAAGGGAAGTATCTCAACCCTTATGAACCGATTTGCCTGAAACTTAAAATATATATCAAAGAGACAATTCTAAGGTTTGGGGGTCTCGGCTTATCGGCCATATCGGGGATTTAGGGGTTCAAAACATGGGTCAAAAAATGGCGAAAAAACCGTTTTTTGGATTTTTCAGACATTTCTTCTTAAGAAACTATATGATGTTATCATATGAGAAGAAAGGTTTTTTTAATGCCTATCTAATGGTGGCATAACCTTGTAATATTTTTTTTAGGAAAATGTGTAAATTTTGGGGGGTACTTATGTGAAGACATAGACCTACGATATCCATATGGATAAGAAATAATCTTTATTAAATTTAAGTCGACCCGTATTTTTGCCCTAGACGATATTCCTGTTAGTTCGGAAGTTATCAAAATTTTCCCGAAGGTCCACATGGTTTCATAAGGGGACAACGAAATTTTTAAACACCGATATGGCCAATAAGCCGAGACACCCCAACCTTAAAATCGTCTCTTTAATATATATTTTAAGTTTCAGGCAAATCGGTTCATAAGGGTTGAGATACTTCTCTTGTAAGTGAAACTGGAATAAATGTTTAAAAAAAACCGGCAGTTTTTGGAATTTAGAAAAACTGTAAATGCAGTTGTGTAAACAAGTCCTTGAACCATCACTGAGCAATGTTTAAGGATTACCCCACTTTATCCGTAAAAGTTACAGAGGGTTAAAGTTGAAAAATCGATAAAACTTTCTTGAAATAATCCATAGTTTTTACCTTCTTTCGCTTTTTTTAAGTTCTCCTTTTATTTCAATCTTTTCCGGCAGAACACAAAGTCAGTACATATAAGAGATTATTTTAATGTTGGTTTGGTAGATGCTTCATCGCTTGGTAAGAAGTTATAAGACGGTTAAGTTTTGAAACCAAAAATTAAGGGTTTTCAAATTTTCGAGGTTTTTTGATCAGGGATTTCGGCCCCCTCCATAAAATGAAAAAAGTTGAAGTAGAGTTGGTAGCTGTTGTAATTGTTAACATTTTGGAATTAATCCCGTTAATGTGCCATGAATAGTTAAGGAGTTTCAGCAGATCAAAGTTCGAAAGAAAAAACGTAATTTTTTTAAAATACCAGTTTATTGCGAGGCACATTCGCGGTTTCATTCAAAATTTGGTGGACTCTTGCGTAAACCGAGTTTTTTGTGAGTTTATATAAAAAAATCACTGGCGGGTTTATAAAAAATAAATTGCAAAAAATTTTATGGCATTTTTGACAATTGTGCGAGATTTGCAAATCGGTTTCCTATTTTTTTAGTAGCAATTAATGCATCATGTTCATTTTAATACACCAAAAGACGTGCCTTATCGAGTAGAACTGATTTGCTTTTTGACTTTTTACTTTAAGCCATTCTGAGCGGAAAGCGCGATGATTTTATCTAAACCTGTTTTGATCTGGCACGTCCAAGGCTTTACACGAAATCGGATGAAATTTTTTTTAAATGAAAGCCCACTTGATGTGTCATCATAAAATCAGAGGCGGGTTAAAAAATTTAGATGATTATAGATTTTTTGGACCGTACTAAATTTTTTTTGTTATAAAAAAGCATCATCGATTTTATTAAACTACTGGTACAATGATACGATTTTCCGTGATTTTTTTCAGTAATACCAACGCGCATTGCCTAAATACATATATTATAAAAAATTGTGAAACTTTTTTTTTACCGCGAATTAATCGCGATTTTAGGTATTTAGATATTTTTTTTTAAATCGTTTGGTCAATAAAGGGTTAAATTTACATCATATATTTTAGAAGAAATGATATATCCTGGCATGTTTAAATAACGCATGCAACAAATGTGTAGAAAAAAAATCTTTAAAATATTTTTAAGATTTTTAAAACCGCTAAATCATAAAACCGCCATAACTTTTGACCCCTTGCGCGATTTAATTGAAGCGAACGAATTTCTTATTCTTAAATAGCTTCTAATATTTATGTCAACTTTCGTCGATATGCCATCAAAACAAAAATCACATCTTTTTTACCTCAAAATTTAAGTCTTAGACGGAACTCCTCATATATTTTTTTAAAAAATGATAAAAAAAATGAAAAATATAATTTGAAAAAGTATTAGGGGTCAGTCATACATTTGACTCCTCTAGGAGCACAATTGGGACATTTAGAGCGGTGCACCGCGGTGGGAGCAAATTTCAAAAAAAACGTAATTTTTGCATGGGAGCCCTTGAGTTGAGTGGAGATAGAGCTTAGGTATGTTTGGAAGAAATGTTCGGGGGGGGGGGGGGGGGGGAATTAATTGGGGTTGATCTTACATTTAACCTCATTAGGGGCGATTTTTGTATTTTTACTTGGATCTTCGGAGGAGCAGCTGACGGTTATTTAATTTTGGAATATTTTTTACATTATTTATCAGGCGGTCGTCATCCACCTCAAACACAAAAACATTAACCGTTTGCGATTAATAGAATGAAGGTTGAAAGAGGAATTGAACAAAAGGCTTTTTGTTTTCTTTAAAAAAACACACTTTTATATGATTTTAAACAAAATAAATTTAGGAAATTTACGTTCTTAAAATGTTAATGATTCAATATATTAAAATATTAAAAGTGCAAATAAAGTACAAATTTCATGACTTAAAAAAAAACAAAAATTTTCTAATTTTTCACTTTTTTGCATCTTTGAGGTCTCCTGGCTCTACCCCCAGAGCTGCGCCATCTAAGGCCGTGCGTATACTCCATATCCTATTTTATATATGAAAATTAGGTGTATCAAAATGATCGAGAAAATCATGTCTCCACCTCCCGGACTATATATAAGTAATATGTATGTTCATATAATTTATTTTGAAAAATGTGAAAAATCTACATAAATCCGATAAATTTTAATCCGATAAATGTGATTTTTCACCACTCTCATATGCAAGTTTCAGAACAATAAATAAAAATGCATATTTTAAATCTGATCAATATCAGAATAAGTTTCCTTAAAACTGTCTTCAAAGTTTGCAAGCAAAAAAAAAAAACATAAAATAAAAACATACCCTGGATGTACAACACCAAATATACGCATTTCGGGAAAATCCATATCAAATGATGGATGTGCAATTTGAACTGTCGGCGGCTGGACATGATACTCTTCAAATTGATGTAAAGATTTAACATTATGGATAATAGATTTAAATGTCTGCTTGCATAAGGGACATTCCGGTTTTACTTTACTCCATTCACACAAACATTTAAAGCAAAATTGATGCATACAAGAGTCCGTAAAGCATTTATTTTTACAACGACCCAAGCAAATGGCACAATTGGGTGGAGGTGATGCTACACGTTCATCCTCGGCCTTCTTTGAGGTACCGGCAATAGGATTCGAAGGATCTTCGGGCTCACTATCGCTACTACTCGATGAGAGTATGGGAAGTTTTAATTCCAGGCGTGGTAACGAAACCGGAAATGTTTCGTTAACAGTTTGTACAATACTACTCAAACCATCAGATGGAACATCACCCGCTACGGCGGCGGTTACAGTTGTTGCTATTACCTCTGCTGAGGAGTGACTCAGATTATTTGGTTCCATTGTACCACTACTATTGGACAAAGAGCTTTCGCTTGAATTTGTTACACGATTGTTAATATTGATAGTTGGCGATATCAAATCAAAATCCATCTTCAAATCTTGTATATATTGTTATTATTTCACAATTTTTTATAATTTAACTTTTTTTTGTAAATTTTCTTCAAAAATGTCTACATATTCTTTTTTATTTAGACCCTTCTACTTTTTGGATTTACACATTTTTTTCCTCTAATCTTTTATTTAAAGTATTCGTTCATTTGATTTTGACATTTCCTTTTTATTACACAAACGCTGTTTCTTTTTTGTTTTTGTCCTCTATTTCTACGACATATGATTTTCAAATCACTCATTTCATATTGCACTCAGTGTTTTTTTTTTAACCAAGACATAAAAAACTCAATTTTACGAAAGAAATTTCTTAGCTTTGTCTTTTTATAAGCAATTTTTCAATTTGATTTTTTCGGTTAAAAAACACATTAGTGTTGCAAACTTTAAAGTTTTTCGATTAATTGAATCAATT
Organism: Pegoplata infirma; assembly: GCA_963921195.1. Lineage (NCBI taxonomy): Eukaryota > Metazoa > Arthropoda > Insecta > Diptera > Anthomyiidae > Pegoplata > Pegoplata infirma. Next base: position 106,796,615 of record OY992538.1, on the reverse strand, counting down.
TCTATTATTCTTAAAAGTTCTTTTGCAATTTTTATTTAAAACTTTTATTTAAAAATTAATAAATTTGTTGGCCACAATTTGCAAATCGTGGATTTTTGATTTTCTTTCCTTGAAGAATATAGTGTTGTAAAGCGGATTTCTATACACAGTTGCTTATTGGCTTGCCAGTGCTGCAAAATGGGGTTTTATTGCAAGAAAAGCACAGATCATATAGACATGCAATACGCGTGATTATTTTAACCATAGAAAAGATTAGAAGGTTCGCAGTAGTGTATTTGATGTATTTTCCAATATGGTGGCAAAATGCTTGTTCTTCCTCATCTCACACATATTTAATATTAAATTATATTCTTTGTTTATAAAAAAATGGAATTTGCCTTTCATTTAATTAAATTTATTATTTATTTTGTTTTATTCAACTTTTTTTTTTAAATAATTCGCACTATTGATACACGCAAAAAAATATTTTACCAAGCGCTTGGGAAGAATCAAATTAAACAAGATTTTTGCGTATATTATGCGAGAACTAATAATATCTTACCAAGCGCTTGCATAATTATACCTAACTTTGCAAACGTTTCAAGAAATTTCATATGAACTTGCATAATTTTACTAACTTTAAGATAAAACAAGCAAACGCTTGGTAAAATGTTATAAGTTTTTGCATAATATACGAAAAAATATTGTTTAACGTGATTCCTCCCAAAACTTTTTTTCTCTTTTGTTGTTTGCTTTGTTGTTGTTTTCCTGTATGTAGCATTGTTTTTATTAAACGTCAAAAGTTACATAATGTGCTGTCACTAATACTTATTCAAGCGAAATACGACTCTGTTTCAATTCTATTTTTTTTCTATGCTTTCAACCATAGAAAAGATTAGAAGGTACGCAGTGTTATATTTGATGTATTTTCCAATATGGTGGTAAAATGCTTGTTCTTCCTCATCTCACACGTATTTAATATTAAATTAGATTCTTTATTTTTTAAAAACGGTATTTTTCTTTTATTTAATTAAATTAATTGTTTATTTTGCTTTATTCAACGTGTTTTTAAAGATAATACGCACTATTTATAGTTTAAAAACTTTTTTCTCTCTTTTGATGTTTGCTTTGTTGTTGTTTTCCTTTATGTTGCATTGTTTTTATGAAACGTCAAAAGTTACATAAAGTGCTGTTACTAAACTTATTCAAACGAAATACGACTCTGTTTCACTTCCATTTTTTTCTATGTACTAAATAGAGCAACAAGAAAATAATAAAATAAAAAAAAATACGGCAACACTTACAAAACATAACCTCTTTGCATTTTTACGGTAACATTGTTGGTGTGAACTATTTTTTTTATTACTTTTTGCTTAAAAAATGGATGGTGTAAATCTTTTTCAACAATTTTTAGCTTTACATAAGCCTCAGCTTCAAGCATCGGGAGTACCACAACATTTTTGGACATCTCTATACCGTAAAATAGTCACCGAAACTTTTGATGCTGGTCAGGTGTTGCAATTAATGTTAATCGAATATGATGAAGAGGATGAGGCAGATTCTAACGACTGTATCGAGGAGGAAAAAGAATGTAGGCCGGTTTTTGCATTATCGGTAAGAGAGGAAAATGGTCTGCTGGCTAATGATGGTAATAATATATACTTGATCGATCATTGTTGGACATTTCGTTTGCAAATGGCACGTCAGCAGTTGCAAGAGTATGATCATCTCTGCAACAGGCTATGCGCCATTACGGGAATCGATTTGGAAGATACTGATCGTGTGGATAAAATATTAAAGAAAATGTGGAAATATTGTCATGCTTATTCTTTGGCGAGCGAACAACTTTCCGACGAAGATCGCCAGCCGATATGGTACATTATGGATGAAGTAGGTTCGGCTGTGGGCCACTCGGAAGATCCAAACTTTAGATTAGTACCATTTTTGCATTTAAATACACAAACCACCTATAGCTTATTATTTCCAATTAAAGACTCCCAATTGGGCGAACAAGTAACACGGGACTATGTGGAATATGTTGCAAAGGATGCTAAGGAAAGGCAAGCATTGCTTTTACCATGGTGTTATCAAGATATTTCCAAAGAAAGCTTTATACAGTGCGAACCTAGTATCGAGTATTTTTCATCTGGTCATATACCTGAAACTTTCCCGTCAGAAGCAGATTTACAAGATCCCGTAGTAGATCATAACAATCCTTTAAAGGTTTATGCTGAATATGAAATGGTTCAAGAAAATTTAACTTCTCCCTACTTTTGTCTAGTCGATGATCCTGATCAAGCTGATATTCTTTGGCTGACAACGCATTATAAAAATTTTGCAGAATTGGCCAGGGAAACTCCCAATAAGTTTATCAACCAATTTCCCTTTGAATATGTCATCACTATAAAGGATTTGTTAAGTATTAGCTGTAGGCGAGGAGCAGCCTCGGAACATCATAATAGTGAAACCCTGGAAACTTATCCCATCTGGTTGCCGACTACGTACAATCTGAAAACGGAACTTTTACAATTTGCATCTTATTATCAAAATCGAGCTGCTAAGGGTTTGGATAACCATTGGATTATTAAACCATGGAATTTGGCTCGTGGTCTAGATACATACATAACTAATAGCCTTACACAAATAGTACGTTTGCCTGCCACAGGACCAAAAATTGTTCAAAAATATATCGAAAATCCAGTTCTCTTTTATCGTTCTGCCCTAGATGCTCAGGTCAAATTTGATGTTCGTTATGTTATCCTATTAAAAAATGTTCGTCCTTTGGAAGCCTATATACATCGTAAGTTTTATTTGCGTTTTTCGAATAAACCTTTCTCTCTAGATCATTTTGACGATTATGAAAAACATTTCACTGTAATGAATTATCAAGATAATGCTGAATTGCATCATGTCAAATGCGAAGATTTTCTTCAATTTTGGCAAGAACAATATCCACAACACGATTGGTCTAACATAGAAAATCAAATATGTTCAATGCTTTATGAAATGTTGGCATGCGCTACAAAAGCTCCAGCTCCCTGTGCCATACAGCCATGCAATCAATCGCGTGCTTTATATGCAGCTGATATAATGTTAGCTTGGCAACAGGATAATGTAAAAGGATCTGAAGGTGATAATGTAAAAAGTGTGCCTAAAATACAGCCCAAGTTATTAGAAGTCAATTGGACGCCGGATTGTAAACGTGCCTGTGATTATTATCCGGACTTTTATAATGATATTTTTAAATTGTTATTTTTAAATGAAACGAATGACGAAGTATTTCGTTTATTACAATCTTAATAATTAAATTGTTTTAATATTTTATACATATATAAAATTAAGTAATTGTATTGATGTTAAAATTATACGAACATATTTGTTATTATATGTCTTTGAAGTTATCCAAAACAAAAGTTTTTTCAGTTTCATCCTATAAAGAGAAACATTGGTTTCATATATGTATGCTTCTGTGCTACGATCTTGATTAAAACTAGTTTGAAGAAAGCTACATAAAATATATATTTTGCTTGGTTCAAATTTTGTCAGGGGGAGGGGTGTTGGAAATATCAAACACCAATTTTTTTTTCTTGAGTACACCAGAATTTCTTACATATTTTATTATTAGACAAAGGGGCATGTCACAGACTCAATTCCGTTCGGATTCGGAAAAAGTGGTTTACTCGTAAAACGAATATTTTTGTCGGAATGAAATCACTTTCAAAAATCCAAGTGGAATTGAATTGCATAAATGTGGATTCATTCCGAAAAAAAAATATTCACTTTGCGTTTTACGAGTAAACCACTTTTTCCACTTCCGAACGGAATTGAGTCCGTGACATGCCCCAAAATTTACATCCAAAATTGTAATTTTATTTACCATTACTGAAAGATTCACTTAACTTCTTTGACGGCGTTTTTAAATATAATCGGCTACAACAAAACGGGAATTATCAACAGACTTGAATATTTTGTTATCAATTGTAAGAAGATATTAAACACCATAAACCATATAGACATGCAACAAGCACGATTATTATGGTACTTTCAATATGGACGCATCCAAAATACTATTACTAATAAGTTTACTTCTCTGCCTCCCAGCCAGCATTTTTTTGAAAATTTGAATCAAATTCGAGACTTTTTCGATACCTCTGCGCGATTAAAAACGATCGAATATGCGCTCATTTTCGAATCGAAAATGATTTATTTGTCGGGAGAAAATGGTACCCTACCCGCGACTCTTGAGTCATTTATTACTCGTTTTTCTGGTCAGTTTCGATTCAATTTCGAGTAATTTTTCAGTAGTTTAATAATCATTTATTAGTCTCTCTCGAGTCATTTTTGAGTCGTATCGCTTGCGAGTCTTTTTCGAGTCATTTTTCAGTCATATTTTGAATCGTATCGACTCGTTTTTGAGTAATTTCTATTCTTTTTTTAATAAAAAGAATATTTTTATAATATTTATTATTAGTATATTTTTATTAAAATTAAATAAAATATTAAAATATGTATATTACAAACAAATATGTAAATTAATTAAAAAATAAACAAAAACCAGAAAATGTTTTTCAAGCAGAGCTTTTATATATTTGTCTGTTCGTTAAAATTACAGATGGCAAATATCTGAAACGAAAAATATTTATTTCATTTTTTTAATTATAAATTAATTATAATTATTTTTTAAAATATTTACTAACTTTTAATTATTGTTAAAAGGAATCACTTTTCGGTGATTGGCTTTGTGCTGGGCCTAGCTTTATAAAGAATCCAACTATTCCGAAAATACTTTTTTAATGATTTATAAATTATTATTTTTTATTTTTAAAGTTAAGTCACTTTTTACTAAAAGTCGAACTTAACACGGCTAAATTACTGACATTAATGAACAGAGATTTACAATATTCAAATGTTTAAAACTTGCTTGAAAAAAGTAAAAAAAAATGTCCCGTTATAAACAAACAGTTTTTATCGTCTAGATGAGTCAAATATAATTCAAAATAACTTATAAAACAGTCACATTTTAAGCGCTGTCGTGATCTGTTTGCGATTGCTGTACATTTTGTTATTGTATTTTCAATAAATCACTTTTAAAACGTAAGCGCGAATCATTTTTGATCCTGTTTTCAAGCGCTTAAATGATTAATAAGTTTTTGATCATCAAAAGTACTCGAAAAAGACTTGAAAAAAAATCTTCCAAATGCTAGCTGGGCTAGAATACATGTAAGCTTTTACATCTGTGTTTACGTTGTTTGTTTATGTTTTGTATGAAACGTCAAAAGTTACATGCACGTGCTGTCACCAATACTGTCACACATACACATATTCGAAACTACTTCGTTGATAAACACACCAAGATCGGGTACTGAATCGAAGGAAAGGAATCGTTATGTAAATAAGAGATGGGCCCGTGACTCACGACAGAATTTTTCCAATCACTCACACTCACTCACGAGCATATTTTTTCTACATACAAAAATTTTAGAGAAAAAAATTTAATTAAAAATTTTAAAAAGTTCAATTTTGTTTTTAATCATTTTTTTAATTGATATAATTACATTTTTAATTGATTTCGAATATTTTCGTGAATTGAGAATACAGAAAAAAATTTAGGGGAAAAACTTTTAATTAAAAATTTTAAAAATTTCATTTTAGTTTTTAATCATTTTTTTTAATTGATATAGGCCGCTGTTCCAAAAAAAGTAATTCACATAAAAAATGTGAAAATGAAAATTTCCGAATTTTTTTGGTGTTCTAGATTTCACATCCGAATTTCTTTTTCGTTTTGTTTCACATAAATAAAATTTGGTGAAAGTAAAACGAACGCACTTTTTTCCCTATAATTTTTTAAATTTTAATTATTCGATTTCACCCAATCAGAAACTGCCAACCGTACAAAAAATATTGTACTGGCGGAGCACTGGATTTATTGGAAATGCCAACAGCGTTTCAACGTTGGCAATTACAAACAGAATTGTACTCTGCCAGTACATTTAATACAACATTTACGACCATTTATTTTTTTATTAATTATTTTTAAGCGGTTGGATTTCGATTAAATATTGTTTTTATTACACCTTTTAAATAATTTAATAATAGCAATTGTTTTATCATCACATGTAGTAAGAATACACTTGAATTCTACCATACTTATGTTAATTTCAGTGTTATTTTCATCTAATTTTCTAACATCATACAATCCTATTTCACTTGATGGAAGTGGATATTCCACAAAATCAGTAACTTCAAGAAAAACGTTGCCTTTAAAAAAAATATCATCACATTTGAAATTCGACACTTTCCTACTAAAAATTTCGTTAACCGTAATAACATTTCCATTTCTTAGTAAGCATACGTTATCAGGAGGAAGTGGTGAAATTTTATTGCCTTCGATAATAACAAAGCTAAAAGTAACTCCTATTTCCGAGGTTTCTAAAATTTGTCCAAGAGAATATTTTAAGCTTCTATTGATACGATAAAGCAATGGAAAATTATTTGATGAATCGTTTGATCGAAAAATATGAAGTTTTCTTTGAACTTCTTCGATGGGGTTGGTTGGAGAATTTATAATACTTTTTATAAAACCTAGGCTATTTTCGAAATCAAACGCGGAAAATTGAGATAGCGGCGCCCCTATATTAACAACGTCATCTGCGATATGAATAAGGTTGTGAATATTCATTGTATGTGATTTTGGTCCATAAAAATATGACATAAGTTCAACAAATTTCCTTAATAACTGCTTAGCATAAACAGCTTTCAATGTAGCTAATTTGCTAGATGACAAAATTCGACAAGCTGTAAAAAGAAGTAAAAAATGTCTGTACTGATTAGATTTCAATACATTTTTCAAAACTATCCCTCCGCCATATAATAAAAAAAACGATATTGTGTAGCTTTCCAATTTCCTGTATCCATTAAATCAAACGTTTTTCTTTGGAACTCAGCTGTAATATCTTTAGATATTTTTGAAAAATTTTGTTGCATAATTGCTACGTTTTCTTCGGAAATATAAGAATCTGGATTCTTAAAAATAAGTTTCTGAAGTAACGTTTTCCCAATTCCAAGGTACAACATATGCATTTCATCCAAAACGACGGATTTTATTAAGTCAAAGTTAGGAATATCGAGAAGTGGACTGGTTTCTTTAGCTAAATGGTGCTCAGCGTTAGCCTTTTCTCTAAACGACTGGAGCGTACGTTGTTCACAATTTATTTCTTTAAAAATGCGTGTTTTATTTACTGTTTCTCCTTTTACGGTGCATCTTTCACAAGAAAAAAAACCTGTGTGACCCTTGGTACACTTGATAAACGCTCGGTCAGGCATATCACAGCAAAAAGCTAATATTTTAAATGTAAATTGTTTTCCGTGGACCTCGACACCTAAAATAATATAAGTAAAAAAAATATTTATTTTTTTTTTTGTTTCTAATTTTTGTGTGTACCTTCATTAGTTAAAGTATTAACTTCGGATACAAATTCAGATAAAAATTCTCCAGCAAAATACGGTTTTGAATTTCCAAAGTATAATGCTATTATAAATGGCTTACAAGGGAAGTCTCCCTGGTGTCACCCTCCGATCTTCATGAAATTTGGATATGTTTTTAAGAACGAAAATTAATTCGACACGTATTTTTTTTTAGCGGCCCAAACTCATTTTTAGGGGGGGTCGATTTGTATGGGGGGAAATTGACCTTTCCCAGTTTTTTACGATTTACACCTATTTAAATAAAATTAATATAGGCATGTGTGGTATCAATTTAAAGGTATTTAAAATACCTATCTCCTGGTGCGAACAACGGGCCAAAGAAGTTAATATTTCTCGACTTATTAACAAAAATGTCCTAAAATTTTGGTATTTTACTCAATATGACGAAAAGTTGTGCATGTTTGGACACGTTCTTAGCACACGTAGATAGGTTTTCCAAAGACCTTTCATTTGGTATGTAACATGACTAGGTTTCTTTGCATAATATAGGAGATAAACGTAAAAAACGGAAAAATTGCCTTGTCTTCCCCCCTCCTTTTTACCCCCTAAATATGAATTTGGGCCGCTAAAAAAAAATGCGTGTCCCTTTATTTTTTCTGCTCTACAAAATAAAACCAATTCCATAAAGATCCGCGGGTGACACTAGGGAGACTTCCCTTGTTAGTGGTGTAATTTCTTGCAAAAACTCTTCCCATTAATGTCCAAAAACCTTTTTTGGACTTATTAAATATGTCCATTCCGTCTACGTGAATCAATAATTCAATATTATTTTCCGTATAAAGATTTGGATGTATTATAACATCTAGATTAGATTTTACTCCAAAGTATTGAAATGTTCCCAGAGTGCCGTCAGAACATTTCATTATTTCAGTTTCTCCTCTTATACGAGAAGTTTGCAATAATGTTTTACAGCATTTTGGGAGAGACATGTGCCCTTCCGATCTAAGTATCAATAACACAGCTCAACATGAAAATGCGTATTGGATTCTGGTAGGTGATTTAGGTAGTGTTTGTTGCGCTGAGTCCAAATCTGCAACCCAAATATGTCTATCACGTCAGGATTTTGAGTAATTCGCGGTTAAAGTGCCGAAAAAGGCCATTTTGGACCCTTTTTGAAAGCTTATAATATAAGACCCTGACATGCGATTGACTTGGTACCAAGCTCATTCAAAAGTATGTAATTTTCTCTATAAGACAAGATAAAATGTTCTTGGAATTTAATTTTTTAAAATGGTAAAAAAATCATTTACAAAAAACCTTCCATTTTTTAAATATTTAGTTTATTTACACAGTGTTTTTTAACAAATTTCCATACAAATACATAAGCAAATATTAGATTTAAAGCACTTGTGGCTAATGATTTTTTCACCATTATAAAAAATTAAATTCCAAGAACATTTGACTTTGTCTTAAAGAGAAAATTACGTACTTTCCAATGAGCTTAATATTAAGTCATTCGCATGTTGGGATCTTATTTTATAGGCGGTCAAAAATGGACAAAATATGCCTTTTTTGACACTTTAACCGCGATTTTCTCAAAATTGTGACGTGATAGAAAAATTTGAGTGACCGTTTTGGAATCAGGAAACCAAAACCTATAAACTTTTTTTGGGTTCATTCAAAACGCAGCGACAAACCTCAGATTTGTAGAGCGGTGTAATAGTCCGTCTATACATTTTTGTGTAAGGGTTCTGATATTTTGAAAAATCCAATTCTTTATTTTTGTATCAATATTCCCATTTAAAATTGAAGTTTTTTCATTTTCTGTGAATTTCATTGTCCTGGGACTGTACAGTATTACTTTTAAATCGATACTGGCAATGTACAGCATTTTTTATTTTGCCAGCAGTCTGCCAACACCAGAAAAAACAATTGGCCCGAGCCCCATCTGGCGTTATCAATCCAACAATAGCACTGTACAGTATTTTTTGTAAATCCGACTTTGGCACAGCGTAGTATTACTTAAAAATATGACACTGGTGATGTGCAGTGTTTTTTGTTTTGCCAACAGTCTGCCAACACCAGAAAAAACAATTGGCGGAGCTACATCTGGCGTTATCAATCCAACAATGCCACTGTACAGTATTAGTTGCAAACCGTGTTATCGGCCAACGTTGGTAATACTGGCACCAACGCTTTGCCAACCTTGGCCCTTTTGTATTTTTCTGACTGGGCAACTTCAAATGAAAACGTGATCAAAAAAACACTAATCTTGATTTCATGTGATTCGGAAATTTTCATGTGATTTAAAAAGTTGTGAAAGACAGAAAAAAATGAAAAAAAAATGCATTCGTTTTACTTTCACCAAATTTTATTTATGTGAAACAAAACGAAAAAGAAATTCGGATGTGAAATCTAGAACACCAAAAAAATTCGGAAATTTTCATTTTCACATTTTTTATGTGAATTACTTTTTTTGGAACAGCGGCCCATAATTACATTTTTTAATTGATTTCGCAAATTTCCGTGAATTGAGAATAAATGCAACTTTTTCTTGTTAAAATTTTACAAATTTTAGTAATTGATACTATTACTTTTGTGGTAGGTGCAAAATCAATTAAAATAGTAATTGATATAATCATTTTAGTGGGGTCGATTTTCTTTTATCGATTTCACTTAGCACAGGGGTCGGAAAAGTTTCCTTTTAGTGTAAAAATAAACACACAAAATATATATTGGAGTGGGGCAATGTCTTTTGGTTCGTTTTTTGACTTGAAAATCGGGAAGCTCCCAACACAGTTAAAAAAATATTTTTTTAATTTTTTCCTGAAAATATTTAATAATGGTACTGACTTAAAAGAGCGAAAGATACGAAAAACCAATTTTTACCGTAACTCAAGATTTTGGAAGTGGTTGGCAAATTTCAAAAACAGATCTTTGTTTTATCGACAACAGCTACTAGAAAAATAGTATCACATCCCAGGTATTTGTTCTTGTCGCACAGTGTAACTCTATGATATACACAGCGAAAGTCTGCGTACACATGCATTGACTTACAAAAACACAAACAAAAATTCATTCTTTAAACGATGTATGCAGAACTAGCAGGTGTGTAACCAAGTAAGCAATTATCTACAACTCACTTTTTATTTGCTTAAAATACTCGTTTTATTTTCGAAGATATGAGGAGTTCCGTCTAAGACTTAAATTTTGAGGTAAAAAAGATGTGATTTTTGTTTTGATGGCACATCGATGAAAGTTGGCATAAATATTAGAAGCTATTTAAGAATATGAAATTCGTTCGCGTCAATTAAATCGCGTAAGGGGGTCAAAAGTTATGACGGATTTAAGATTTAGCGGTTTTAAAAATCTTAACAATATTTTAAAGATTTTTTTTCTGCACATTTGTTCACTGATGCCAACTTTTTTTGACAAAAATCCGCTAAATCAGGAAAAAAAATCTCCAGAAAACACCAAATTCAAAAACAGAAAATAAATTTAGCTATTAAATAGCTAAATATCATGAAATTTGAAAAGTAACGGTTTTTTGAAAAAATATAACGGTTTTTTGAATAAATATAACGGTTTTTTTTTTAAATATAACGGATTTTTGAAAAAATATAACGTTTTTTAATAATGTCTGTATTAGCTATTAAAACAGTTTAAGGGCGGATTACTCAATGAAAAGTTAGCTGCTAACCGCCGATTTAACGGAGCCTTATGTCAAAATTTGTATGAAAAAGTTAAATTTAACGGAGAGTTATTTTATAACGGAGCATTTAGTAATCCAGCCTAAATGTTATAAAACGACAGTTTTTTAACAATGTCAGTTTAAAAATTACAGAATCACCTGTTTTGGTCATAGCCAAATATTCGGCAAAATTGATACTATTCGGCCGAAACCGAAGCCGAATATTAAAAACAAATATTTATGTATGAAAAACAAGAAAAAAAGTTAAATTAGGGCTGGTACTTATCACATTATAATCAATGATTAGTGCTAATTATTGTTTCCAAACGTCAATTTTATATGAAATTGATCAATGATTAGTGTTAATCATTGATTAGCTTTTGATAAGTTACCAGCCCTTAGACTCACAAGAAAGGTCTCCCTGGTTAACCCCGATCTTCGTGAAATTTGGAGATATTGTTCAGAACGAAAATTAATTTAAAACGTATTTTTTTCAGCTGCCCATGATCAAAGGTATTTAAAAGACATATCTCTTGCTGCTAACAACATGCCAAAAAAAGTTAATATTTTCGACTGATTAACAAAAATGTATTAAAATTTTTCCACTTCACTCAATATGACAAAAAGCTGTGCATGTTTGGCCAACACCAAAGAGGGAAGTCTCCCTAGTGTCACCTGCGGATCTTTATGGGATTAGTTTTATTTTGTAGAGCAGAAAAAATAAAGGGAAAAGTATTTTTTAAACGGTCCAAATTAATGTTTCGGGGGAAGAAACAGTAAGATTTTAATTTTTTTTACTTATCCCCCACCTTATGCAAGGAAACCTAGTCATTTGGTATATAAAATGAAAGGTCTTTGGAAAACCTATCCAATAGCCCGTTTCTGTAATTAAAGTGAGAAGTTTTCGCATCGAAAAATATGAAACAAAAAATTCCACCGTTTCTCGACTCTGGAATAAAAACTGTTTCTGTATGTCAATGCGAAAAAGCCAGCGTTTGTATTGGAATATTCCAAGATAGCTGTCAAAAAAGTAATCACTGTGAGAAAATAGTAACAAAACAGAAAAAAAAAAACACGGAGCAATTCGAATCATTGTTTATGGATCATTTAAAAGCAATAAAATAAAAATAAAAAAAAAATAAAATTACATATTGTTGGTGATAATGTATAGCGTTGTATTAATAACAGCATTTTTGCATTTAGAGATTCTTTGATGTTTCTAAAATTTGTGAAAAATATAATAAATTAGATATTTATACAAACACAAAACAAGTAATTTGTATTTTTCTTACTATTTTTCTCCATTTTTTTAATTTATTATTATTTTTTTTAATGTTTTTATTTATTTTTGTTGAAGTCTCGCACCGTTTTAAAATGTGAGTTTTTTTGACACTTCAAATAGAAAAGTTTTCGACCAATTACTTTACAGAAACGGGGTTTTTCGCATCATTCCAATAAGTTCAAAAGTTTTTGCACAACAAAGTTACAGAAACAGTAAAATGTGAAAAGTCAGTTTTTGTGCCGATTTACAATGTTTTTGTTTCATATCACATGTTTCATGCGAGAAATCTTTCGATTCGAGAGTTACAGAAATCAGCTACAAGTCTGTAAAAAACGTGTCCAAACATGGAAAAATTTTTGTCATATTGAGTAAAATACCATTACATTTTTGTAAATAAGTCAAACAAATAATTTCTTTTTGGCATGTTGTAAGCACCACAAGATATATACTATTCATTTCTTAATTCGGCTGTGTTAAGACTGTACAAACAAGATTTTTATTCAAAAATTTTTGACAGGACGCTTTACAAGTCCGCTCATCTAAACGGCTCTTTAATTAAAACAAAAAAATCAAAAGTATGGAAAATTTTAATTTTTTTTATTGTTAAGTTGTGGCTGGTAAAAATCGCTAGATTTCCCGCTGCCCGCTAAATCACTTTTTTCCCCGCTAGACGCAAAATAAAAACGCTAGTTTTAGCGGGAAAAACACCAAATTGGCAACAGTGCATTTGTTGCATGCGTTATTAAAACATGCCAGGATATATCATTTCTTCTAAAATATGTGATATAAATTTAACCTTTTAATGACCAAACGATTTAAAAATAAAAATATCTAAGTACCTAAAATCGCGATTAATTCGCGGTAAAAGAAAAGTTTCACAATTTTTTATAACATATTTAGGCAATGCGCGTTGGTATTACTGAAAAAAATCACGGAAAATCGTATCATTGTACCAGTAGTTTTAAAAAAAATCGGTGATGCTTTTTTATAACAAGAAAATTTAATATGGTCCAAAAAACCTATAATCATCAACATTTTTTTACCCGCCTCTGATTTTATGATGACACATCAAGTGGGCTTTCATTTAAAAAAAATTTCATCCGATTTCGTGTAAAGCCTTGGATGTGCCAGATCAAAACAGGTTAAGATAAAATCATCGCGCTTTCCGCTCAGAATGGCTTAAAGTAAAAAGTCAAAAAGCAAATCAATTCTACTCGTTAAGGCACGTCTTTTGGTGTATTAAAATGAACATGATGCATTAATTGCTACTAAAAAAAAAATAGGAAACAGATTTGCAAATTTCAGACAATTTTCAAAAACCCGCTAGTGATTTTTTTATGTAAACTCACAAAAAACTCGGTTTACGCAAGAGTCCACCAAATTTCGAATGAAACCGCGAATGTGCCTCGCGAAAAACTGGTATTTTAAAAAAATTAAGTTTTTTCTTTCGAACTTTGATCTGCTGAAACTCCTTAACTATTCATGGCACATTAACGGGATTAATTACAAAATGTAAAGAATTACAACAGCTACCAACTCTACTTCAACTTTTTTCATTTTATGGAGGGGGCCGAAATCCCTGATCAAAAAACCTCGAAAATTTAAAAACCCTTAATTTTTGGTTTCAAAACTTAACCGTCTTATAACTTCTTACCAAGCGATGAAGCATCTACCAAACCAACATTAAAATAATCTCTTATATGTACTGACTTTGTGTTCTGCCGGAAAAGATTGAAATAAAAGGAGAACTTAAAAAAAGCGAAAGAAGGTAAAAACTATGGATTATTTCAAGCCATTTTTATCGATTTTTCAACTTTAACCCTCTGTAACTTTTACGGATAAAGTGGGATAATCCTTAAACATTGCTACGTGATGGTTCAAGGTCTTGTTTACACAACTGCATTTACAGTTTTTCTAAATTCCAAAAACTGCCGGTTTTTTAAAGCATATATTTCAGTTTCACTGACAAGGGAAGTCTCCCTGGTGTCACCCTCCGATCTTCATGAAATTTGGATATATTGTTAAGAACGAAAATTAATTAGACCCGTATTTTTTTTTAGCGGCCCAAACTCATTTTTAGGGGGGGTCGATTTGTATGGGAGGAAATTGACCTTTTTCAGTTTTTTACGATTTACGCCTATTTAAACAAAATAAATATAGGCATGTGTGGTATCAAATTAAGGGTATTAAAAATACCTATCTCGTGGTGCTAACAACGTGCCAAAAAAGTTAATATTTTTCGACTTATTAACAAAAATGTCCTAAAATTTTGGTATTTTACTCAATATGACGAAAAGTTGTGCATGCTTGGACATGTTCTTAGCACACGTAGATAGGTTTTCCAAAGACCTTTCATTTGGTATGTAACATGACTAGGTTTCTTTGCATAATATAGGAGATAAACGAAAAAAACTGAAAAATGGCCTTGTCTTCCCCCCTCCTTTTTACCCCCTAAATATGAATTTGGGCCGCTATAAAAAAAACGTGTCCCTTTATTTTTTCTGATCTACAAAATAAAATCAATTCCATAAAGATCCGCGGGTGACACTAGGGAGACTTCCCTTGTGAGTTGAAATTTAAAAAAGATTTTGTGATATACCTTTCTGAATTTTTACGAGGATACTCCTATTTTTCTGAACACAGGTGTATGTCAAAAATTTCGTATTTTGCACTAGTTTGCGTATTTTTAAGAGATGGCATTTATTACCGTGTGAAAAAACAAACATTTTTTAGAGTTGGCATATTTTGTCGGAAAATAAAAATACATTTTTTTTTAATTTTTATTATTTTTTTTTTTGATTTTGTGTTCCTTAGTACGGTAATTGCAAAAACTAAAAAAAAATTAAAAATCTTTGCATTTTTTTAAAAGTTACTAGTTCCGAAAGCCTTTTAATCTCAGAGCGGTCAACTTTGGCACTCTGTAACTCATGCTGTATTGTATTAGGGTCACTCCAAACTAGCTATTTTGAAAGCTTATATCATTGACTTTATTTGTCCCACTCATAATGTTTCAATCTGATAAATAGTTTGAAAGTTACATATATAAGCAATTTTTTGTTTTGAAAACACTATTTACCGATATTTTCAAAATGGCAATATCTCGAAAACTAGCCATTAGATATCAAAATATTTACCAGATTTGTTTTCAGCATGGCAAATGCAAATAAGATATGAGGTCTAATTTTTTTTTTTTAAATTTTGAAAATTTACAATGGGAGTGGGCATTTATTTTCACCAAAAAAATATGTACTTTGAGATAGCAGAATAACAAAAATGGATGTAAAACGACAACAAATTATTTTACTGCTCTGAAATTTTTACCACAGATGGGTATTGCATAGGGGAGCTATTTGCCATCGGAAACTTATTTCGGTCAAATTTGAGTTGGCATATTTTGAATATAGGTAGGTTCACGATATATTCCCTCTTCCTAGGGCTGGTATCAACCTTTAATACTTTAATGACACAGGGCAAATCCTTTGAATTCTTCAATATTTAACATAAATTTTACGGCCCAAATAGTATAAATATATGGGGCATTCCATGTCAAATCGGACAATTTGAATTTTTTTTTTTAGATTTTCCCAATTTGCTTACAGTTTTTAGTATCCTTCGAAAACTCCTATGTGGTAAATTTTCAGATTTTATTGATGACCCATGCAAAAGATATCGAATTTTCAAAATTGGTAGTTTGTTCCAAAGACTATTAAAGAAGAAGTATTACGCTGGAAAGTGGAGGAACCCTCTGGAAAAATGCTCTCGCGTAGAGATTTGAATGAATTCTTTTTTAGTTTTTCATTCGTAGTGGAGAAAAATATTTTGAATCCAATTAGAAAATTCAGTCAGAATCTGTCAAAATCAGTGTTGGCTACCGTTACCCTTTCAATACCGTTACCGATTAAAAACCCTTTAATATTGACTACCGTTACCGTTACCAATACCGAAATAAAAAATGTTTAATACCGTTACCGATAAAAAACCGTTACCTTTATTCGGACATTTACCGGTATTATATCGGTTTTGTTTCGGTTATTAATATTATTTATTTTAATTTTGTTGTAGATTAAAAACATATTAAAATATTTTTAATATACTTTAAATAATTAAACAAATTTTTGTTCATTGCCAATCCAACCAATGATCACATTCGCAATTAACTAAATTCGAATATCGGTCTTGGACCTCGATTGTAAGCGATGTTCGTCTTTCCGTTTGTAAAAGACACGTACGGTCCGAAATAAACGTGCTACTCTGCTGGTACGAATACGTCTTTGGTCATACACTCAAAAAAAAACGTAAGTATTTAATACTAAAAATTTAGCTACGAGTACTAATGTTTTAGTCCAAAATGATCTAGTGCAGGCGTTGCTAATCAATACTAAAATTTGTTACTAATATCTAGTACATGAAAAATACTAACAAAACAGTAAATATTACTGCAATTTACTACTAAAAAAATCATAAATATTTAAAATTTTTGTCCTATTTAGTAAATAAAACTACTAATTTTAGTAAATTAAATTACTAATTTTAGTGATTAAAATTACTACCTAAATCAATTTTAATAAATAAAAGTCAGAAAAATATTATATATAAATGATTTTATTTCACTTCGGTTTTTTATTTTATTATTTCACTTCGGTTATAAGATATACTTAATTACATGTCTTCTTAAGCTGTTTAAAAAATGTAGCGTTGATTGTACCACGTAAACGATTGCTAAAAATATAAGAAATAAATAATATATTCTCAATACATGTTCAAATGTATGTACAAACATTTTACTACAGAGGGCGCTTTTTTATACCTACATTTTTTTTTGTATTCGTGTGTGTATCCATATTCTTCTTCAGCTTGAATTTTTTTCTTACACAATCATTGAAATAAAAAACGATTTAAAAAAAAAAAACTGACGTAGTTTTATTATTAATGCATATTAATTTTATTATAAACATATTTAAATAAAGAACATTTATATTTAATTACTTTAACACAATTTAATTAAATAAATGTAACATATATTTTTTTTATAAACACTCCGTGACTGGGTATCGCGTTGTTACTTTTTCTAATTCTTTTTCGCACTAAACAAACAGAAAAAACAGTTGGTAGCACTGCAGTTAATGCGAGCAAACGTAGTGTTCGGACACACTGCAGCAGCAAGCAGCAGACGGCAAAAAAAAAATATAAAGTACCTGTTTAATTATAAATTATAAATTTATAAAAGCTGTACTTATTGTATTTGGAACTTGATGTGTGCTTTTGCAATGTTAAGAAATAAAAAATACGGCATTTTAGTGAAATTATAATTGAATAGTGTAGTCTTAATTTTTGCTGTCTCCTGCTTGCTGCTGAATTGTGAAGGAACATGTGATCGCTTTTAAAAACAGTGTTGCCACTATCAATATGAAAAAACCGCAAAAATCGTAGGAAAAGGGTAAAAATTTACCAAACAAAAATCAGCGCCAAGAAAAGAGAGAATATTAAAAAAAATTTTGAAAATGTGCTTTTTAAGGTAAAAAGGATAAAAAGCAAAAATAAAAATATTTGTTTCTATAATAAATTCAATAAATTAGCTGATACAATCAAAAGTAAAAATAATATTACATTCATATTACTCAAATAATATTAAGATAATGGTTAACATTAAATTTAAAACAAACTTTTTTTATTACATTCAATTATCAAGCCACAGAACTGCTTTAATGGAATGTTTAGGTATTTTATCAGTTTAATTTTTATGCATTTTACTTTATTTTGACAGTAAACAAAATTGTTTAAAAAAACAACAGTCATTAAACATTTAAAAAATACGTAGTTGTAAAAAAAATTAGAAAATATGTACCAAAAAGTTTTTACACAAATACAAGTAGGAAAGTCCAAACATGGACCGATTGGATATTTTTTTAAGATCTTTAATTACTGGAAAAAACACATATAAAACAATTTTGAGAGATATATGCTTCTTTTAACTGAATATTGGCGACTAAATCTACAGGGAGTAACAGTATGCATTACCATGTAATGCATAGCCACAAAAAATTTAAAAATATGTACTAGTTCCCTACCGCTTACCATAGGCCATATTTTTTTTTTCATTTTTCATGCATTACGAAGGTTCATGCATTATTTTTAGTCTTATCCCAAAAAAATCATTAATCCTGTATAGAGTAAGGCCACGTTCACACTACATGAACTTATACCTAATTCACACCTAAGATGAAATCACATTCGATCACAACGCATAGCGTTGTTCAAAATTCTGTGTAAATTGGTTTTGTAAAAACAATAAATTGTATTGAAATTTTTACGAAAATAAACCCCAATTTTCTTTATTTAACTCTATCAAAAATTGATATTTTGATTGCGTCATTACAAAAATACAACTCCATAACCAAAAATTTAAATTAGCCGGAGATTGAGAGCAAACGCCGCCGTCGGCAAGCAAATGGGGCGAGTCGCCACCACCGTAAGTTCCTCGTCGGCACAATTTAAATCAATTGTTAGAGTCACTTAATTCAAATTTAAAGGGGTTGCTTGTATGAGTCCAAGGTCCAAACATGGATAAAATTTTCCCAATTTCATTAGGTCTTGGGCTTAACTTTCAAATTTCAGCAAAATCTATTGATAAAATAAAAATCACAAATTAAAAAAAATGGAAAAAACACCATAAATACCTTATCTTTAAAAACGCGTATTTAAAAAAACGGCAAAACCAAAAAAGCACCAGCATATACCCGAAATGTAACATAATGGCAACACTGAATTCAAATTTAACGATTTTGCAGCAAAAACAGTTGGTAGCTCTGATTTTAAACAAGCGCCCCCTTACGGAATTATTACTAACAAAAAAAAAATTAAAACCTAATAAATTACTGTATATTAGTACTTTTATGAACTAAAAATAGTAAAAAAATTAGTACAACCGACTACCAACAAAAATTACTCATAAACAGTAAGAAATACTAATTTTAGCACTTTTAAGATACTAAAAAAACTACTGTAATACTGGTAATTGGTAACTTATTAGTAGATTTGGATTACCAACGCACTTACTAATTTTTTTACTGTAGAATTATTTTGAGTGTAGGCTGGTTAAGTTCCGAAATGGGATAATCGGACCAAATGAAAAAAAGGTCCCCCTGAAAAACTTACAAAACATCAGAAAAACATGTTTTATTTAATTTATTGTCTATTTGTTTAGAAAATGAAACATTTTTATGCCGTGTTAAGTTCATTGACCAAGATTAGAAAATTCAAATTTTTTTAACAACAGGACAAACAATTTTGATCATTTTAACAGAGAAATCTGCTGATTTCAAATAAACAGTTCAAGCTGTTTATTTGAAATCAGCGGATTTCTCTATTAAAATCAGCAGATTTTTCAACTGTCTTGACGGATTTTTCAGCAGATTCTACCTGAA
The DNA here is from genome assembly GCA_963921195.1 of Pegoplata infirma. Lineage (NCBI taxonomy): Eukaryota > Metazoa > Arthropoda > Insecta > Diptera > Anthomyiidae > Pegoplata > Pegoplata infirma. The sequence continues at coordinate 106,776,814 of OY992538.1, read as the reverse complement.
TTATCCAGACAGAAATTTAGCAAACCGCGTCAGCTATAATCAGAGATTTCTCAAATGGCTTAAAATTCAGATTTCTCATATGGCTCAAAATGCAGATTTGTTTGCTTATTGGACAAAGGTGTCTCTACGAGCATGAGTTCGTATTTATAAAATTACAATATTGCGTGAATGTTTTTATTTAATTCTGAGTTATTTCATAGTATTAAATGCTATACAGAATTTAGCAGTTTTTTAATTTTTTTTTATTTTTTACGCGTTTTTAGCAAATTTGTGACTGGTTAACATTTCATTTATAATACCGGTACGTACCGGTATTGATAATTCGGTAACGGTTCACCGTTACCGAAATTATCGAAAATACCGTTACCTTTACCGTTACCTTTATAAAAAATATGTAATACCAATACCGTTACCGATACCGTTATTCGTTTCGGTGGCCAACCCTGGTCAAAATCCACTTACACACTCTCACATTGAATTAGAATTTACCAATACACACTTCTAAAAATATTTTTTGCGGACAAGGATTTTTCTTACCAATACTAATACACACTTTTAAAAATATTTTTTTGCGGACAAGCAGAAAAGAAAATAGACGAATATTTCTCCACGGGAACTCGCTTTCAAATTAATGAATTCCTTTTTTGGAGGCTGGAAGCTCTTAGAAACCCTTTGGTTTGTTCCTTTACTCAAACTTCTTTTACTCACAACTTCTTCAATAATGTTCCAAATTGAAATTTTTTTTTTCAAAATTTTTGTTTTTTTACGTACTTGCTATTAAAAAAAAATCTTAAAAGTGCTCTAGTATGCGATTTTGAAGTTTTAAAATTTAAATCTCATTAATGAAAATGTATGTACTCTTTGATTTTTTTTTTTTGTAAAACTTCTATTGATTCTACAATTTTTTACATATTACACTCAACCAAAAATCATTGTATTCCCAAAGAAAATCGTTGTAAATTCAACAGAAATCATTGTTGATTTTGACCCTACAAATATTTATGTTGATTTCAATAAAAATTGTTGTCAGTTTTTGTAAAAGTTGATCAACTCGTTCTTTTGTAAATCAACTCGTATTTTTTGTAAACTCAACTCATATTTTTGTTGATATAAGAAATTTTATTAATAAAAAAAAGCTTGTTGTTATTTGTTAATATTCTTTTATTAAGTAAAAATCACAATATTTTTTAGAATTATCACCAGCTTTTTAAGCTGCACGAGATTTTCACACACACTTCGTTTATTTATGTTATGCACTCGTCAGCCATTCTCCAGTTTTCTAATGACACCAAATCAAAAACCTTAAAAAAAACAAAAAAATAATATAATATAGTATGAATACATAAAGTAACCAATGTATTTTATTACTTACCAAATATTTACAGATCAGAATCTGATCATCAGATCCTATTTTTATTTATTTTTATAATATTAAATATTTTTATAAGAAACAAACACATAAAATAATTTTAAAGAGACAAACAAATTTCACATTGCAATGCATTGCTACCAACTTGATAATACAAAACTGAACGAACAGGGTTGTTTTTTCTTTTTTGGTTTTATCTATTGAATTCTGTATAAGCGTTGTAAAAAGTTGATTCAACTTAACTGATTATTCAACGATATCAACACTAATTTTTGTTGAATACGGCAATATTCTGTAAAACTTAATCTACAATGGGTTTACTAATTTTTCTACTAAGATATTTCTATGAGTGTAGAATCGTGAGATAACGTTATTACTATTTTTTTAAATTTTTTGAAAAAATTTTATTGTAATTTTCCAATCTTAAAATCATTTACACTGCTAAAATGGTGCGTCATAGAGGGGTAATTTCAAAGGCCGACCCCCATTAATTATTACGTCTAAACATTTCTTCGAAACAAACTAATACCCTATCAATAATTTCTAAGGGGACTCCCACACAAAATGACATTTTTTAAAATTTGCTCCAACCGCTCTATCTGCCCTAAGAGTGCCCTTAGAGCAATCAAATGTATGACCGACGCACAATATTTTATTAGTTCAACAATTTTTTCTGAACACACCTACCCTCTATCTTTAACTATTAAGGCGTTTTTTTTTTTTTTTTTTTTTTGTAAAATTGTTTTATTTAATCAGCTTCTACCCTTCCAATGGTGCGTCCGAGAGGGGTCATTAGTAAGACCGACCACCATTTATTTTTACCCTCCAACATTTTTTTAAAACATACGCCCTATCTCCATGGGATTAAGATTTAGTTAAAAAATGAGTCATATCAAGTCCAGATTTTTTTTATAATTTTTTTCTGAATCTACGTACAATTACTAAATATAAACAGTAAAAAAAATTAAGCATTGTCCAAAATGTAAAAATAAATCTAAGTTATCTTGGGATTTAACCAAATAAATTTTTCATTCTTTACATTTTGGACAACGCTTATTTTTTTCTGTTTATATTTACAAATTTTATGTACTCAGAAAAAAATTATAAAAAAATTTTCTGGACTTGGTTTGACCTATTTTTTAATTAAATAAATTTAATCTTAATCCAGTTAGCAAAAAACAAGCCTAATAATATTTATTAAGTCCACATATTGTATGGTAAATCCTAATCCAAATGATTGCAAAACACAGCTATAATCCAATTCAACACCAATCCAAATGCGGATAAGAAATAATTGATGCGAACGGGTTTCTTATTCTTAAATAGCTCCAAATACTTATTTTGACTTTCATTTATGTGCCATAAAAAAAAAAACATATTCATATTTTTTTTTAACCCGAAATTTAAGTATGTATTCAGCGGGAATCCTTTTTCCGTAATTTTTTTATTTATAGAAATTCATACTTTCTACAGAATAAATAAACATGTAAATCCAATTTTTATTTAAATTTTATTTAAAAAAAAAACTTACTATGTTTACTGTTTGTATCTTTTCACACATACCCAAAATAACGCTTGTTTTAAAAACTGAAAGTTAAATCGAAAGAGAATAATTAAAAAAAATAATTTTAACACATATATTAAAATAAAATATAAAGCATTCTATTAATATAGCTTTAAAATATATATTTATAAATTGAGTAAATTATATATTTTAAAATTTAACAACAAAAAATATTAAATATTTTCGTCTTTTTTTTAATTTTCATTATGTTTTATTTGTAATTTTAAAAGTACGTGTGTTTTTTTTAATTTAAATAGATTTATTTTTTGTTAAAGGGTTGTGTTCTGAAAAACTATGGATTAAGTTTTTTTTTTTTAAGTTACGTGTTTAAAAAATAAATTTACTTTCATTTTGCAAACATGTTTATACAAAAATGAAACAAACTAATTTTTCAATTTAGAAATAGTACATAGTAACAGAAATTCTTTGGATTGAAATAAGAAAAATTTCGAAATTAGTGATTTAAAGTCTATGAAAAAGAAATACGATTTTGTCCCTTTTTCAGAATATACATAAATATTTATATTAATTTAAATATGTGTGTTTTTTTTTGTTGTTGTATATTCTTTTTTTTTTTATAGTTTACATTCACATTCCAAAGAATATTATCAAAAAAAAAAGTATCATAATGACGACCATAACGTCGCACTAATATTTGAGTTAACTTAAGCCACATAATTATATTGATTTTGATTATCCTTATCACGTTCCATATAGTCACGATCAATAAGTGATTCAATGCGTTTTTTCAGATCTGCAGGCTGTGGCAAGAAAAAATAAAAAACATCATTCAAATATTAAAAATAATTTCAGTTATTTAGTTACACTTACCTTAACAGGAAACGTTAATTGATTAAAGAGTTCAGTAATTAGTAAATTATGAGACAACGTTTTACGCATTTTCATAATTCTAACAATAGCAGCATCAATTTGATATTGGCGATCCTGAAACACTCGTTCTTCAGTAGCCTTTTGTTCTTCCGTCTATATAAAAGAAAATAAAAATACAAGTATTAACATAATAAATGCACAACTTAGGTGTTGAATTCGGCATTGTAAAATTTTGTTATATTCCTGCAGGAAAAGTGTGTCTCTCGATTCGAAATAACCTATCCCGTGACTGGTGAAAACGGGACATATCACGTGACAGATAATAATTGAATTTATCACTAAACTGTTTCAAAAAAACTTATCCCGTGATCGAAAACAATAGAACAAAACCAAATTTTACCAAGTCTTAAACAAAATTTTTAAAATTTTACTTCTTTACAAATTAAAAAATATTTTTATCCGGAAATATTTTAATTTAAGTAAAACCGTTTTTATTTTTTAAAGTTGAACATTTGGAAAGTTAGTAAATCTCGAAAACTGTTCTACTTTTGATTCTTTGGACTTCATTTTCGAATTCAGTACAAGATTTTACATCGAAAATAAATGTAAAATGTCGTGGATCAAAATCTCTGTAAACTAATGTAATTAGAAAATGCACTAAACACTTTTTGACTCATAAATTTCTCTTTAGCGTTTTTTGCTTCACATACAAAATACATGGTAAAACGAAACGCCAATAGCTTCAGTAGCTATTAAACCAGTAGTGCGCACACACATACTATAACATTAATGCATGTGTGGGTAGTAGCAAGTGATATAGTTATATAGTTACCCAGCAAAAAATAAACGAAGTGGTTCAAAAAGAATTAGTGTTTCACTACATACAAAGTAGCGATAGGTGCCGAACTTCATATTCCGTAGGAAGTACTTTTAAAATCACTTCCAAAAATGCTACAAAATAACAATAAAAACATCTTTCACCAGTTCTTTGCTTAATGGTTTTGAAGTACCTTTTTTATATGTTCTTAGGAATCAAATCAAATCACCACAACATATCGTCACCTAAAATGCAAAACGCCCTAACTAACAAAAAATTAAAAATCGTTATTTTGATAGATTCTGGTGTATTTTATTAACCTACACGTCCCAACAAAAAATTAGGGTCACATAATAAAAATTAACGATTTTTCAGCCAAAAATTAAAAGCATGTGAATTGCGAAATCGCCAATGAGCGCAACTAGAATACGTTTTTTTAATCATTTTTTGATTTATTTTGATACATATTCACAAAACGTACGTCCTCACAAAATTTTAGCCCAATTCAATCAAAACCAACAAAGTTATTAACAAATTAATAATTTTACTCTATTCTGTTTTTTGCTTCTCCTGTAAAATTAATAAAATGTTAGTTAGGGCCTTTTGCATTTTAGGTGACGATATGAACTTCTTTTTCAACTGAAACAATTAGAATGAGGGTGATACACGAAGTATGCAATTTTAGGTTTTGCAAAAATGGTGACAAAATTTGGTAATGGCATTTCTTTTCTTTTTATTTAGAGCAGCGATGCGCACACACATACTATAACATTTATGCTTGTGTGGGTAGTAGCAAGCGAAAAGTAAACAAATTTGCTCAAGCAACAGAATTTTATAGTGTATGTGTGTTGACAGCGCACAAGCAGCATTTTTTAGCCTATTCCCGCGGGAATAGGAATTACAAAAATGCCCATGACTGATTTAGAGCTTAAAAAATCGAAAAGACGAAAATCAATTATTGATAAATTTTTCAAATTTCATATCTTATATCAAAAAAAGTTGGTCCTAAATTTAATAAATACATTTACGAACTAAAGCGGATGTTGCTGCATCACATTATTAAAGATTGTTTAAGCTTTTTAGAAAAATGAGGTATAGGCTTGTGGTCAAAACAAACTTGTGAATCAATTCGCCGTGAATTTTAATAGTTTTGTGATCTCTATAATTACTCCTTTTTTAATTTGAAGTATATACGTTAGATTATCAATGAAATTAATTTTTCTATCACGTAAGGTTTTTAAGATATTCGCGTTTTAATATTGAAATATTTGGGTGTCCTCTGTAACGTATTCTTAAGTTGCTCAAACACAATAGAACTCGATTAAGTAAAAATAACCCAGCCAGAAATTGCCAACCGTACCAAAACAAAAGTACTGGCAAAGTAATTTATTTTTTGTATAGCAAGCTCTTTTTAGTAAAGTACTTGGTTTTACCGAATTTAGTACTTTTCCAGTACTTTTTAACCAAACTAAAGACGGTTTCTTTATTTGAAATATTTTTTTAATAATTTAATTAAATTTTAACTTAATTATGTTGTAAAGTTATTACAATAGTGTCATTATCAAATTTAGTAAGAATACACTTTGATTCTACTCTGTGGGTTCTGATTAGAGTTGTCAACTATTCGACATATTGCAAAAACCGGTTTTCGAATAGTTAAAAAAACCTCCGTTTTTTAAAAACCGGTTTTCGGTTTTTTTATTTGAAAACCGGCTCGAATAACCGGTTTTTTCGGTTTTTTAATAAAAACATTTAAAAAAGGTTTTTATTTGTTTTTAACAAAAAAAAGAGGAAAATATAATTGTACACAATTCAGTCTTATTAAATAAATCAAATTCAAAGCTTAAAACAACAAAATATACATATTTTTGATGTAAATAATTAAAATTATAGGGCCAGTCCAGTGGGTATCAGGTTAGTTGTCTACCATATTTTCTCTCTCGAGATTTAGTGTAATGAGGCAAGTACATGTAAAATCGTATACGAAAAGAGAAATACACTAAGTTTACCATTTTATAGAAAATGACAGATTGCTATTGGGGTCTATCAAATACTCTTAATTATCTTTTCTCTATGGGTCAGTCACTATAAAATGGAACTATGTACTTTAAATCAGTACAATAAGGACTTAAATACACTTTAAAAAAACCTTTAAAACACAACTTTTTTCTTGGTAGTGTTTCTTCCAGTGTTGCCACCTCATGTGTAATTACACATATCATGTGTAATTTTCTTTTTCATGTGTAGCCCATGTGTAATTGTCTGCATGTGTAATTCATGTGTAATTTGAAATTTGTAATTTTTGTAGCATTTTTTTTTCATAATTTGTTTTAACAAGACTTTTAGCAGATTTTTCTGCAGAAATGAATATTTTAACGATATTCTCTGTCATTCCTTTTAAAAAATAACATAAGTTTTTTTAATTATATTGCTGATTCTGTATGCTGAGTTTTCAAAAATATTTTTGTGAACATTTCATTTAAAATTTTACAGAAATTGTTTTTTTTTTATTTTGTGAAATTTTAACGATTTAAAATTGCCAAAATTAAAAAATAGCAGACTATTTTGCTAATTTTACAAAAATACTTAGTTATCATTAGAATTTTTCAAAATTTATTAAAAAAAAATTGACGATTTGAAAAAAATACAACAATATGTTTCTGTTTATTCATCAAGTCTGCAGATTTTCTGCTATAATCAGCAGTGTTTTCGGTTAAAACGAGCAGATTTTCAGCTGAAATCAATATATTTTTTTTTTTGCTGTTTTTCAGATTTTCTTCTCATTTGACTTAGATTATCCAGACGGAAATTTCGGAAAAAAATATAAATCGTAGGTTTTTTGAGCAGTAAAAACCAGGCTTAGGGCGGATTACACAATGTCCAGTTATCTGTTAACTGTCCATTTAATGGAGTCTTATGTCAAAATAGACTTAATCGACAGACTTAACTGTTATATTTTTAAAATTTACAAAAAAAAAAAACGTTATTAAAAAAAGCATGTGTAATTTCATGTGTAATCTTGGCATAATCCATGTGTAATTCGTGATTTCATGTGTAATTTTGGCATGATCCATGTGTAATTTACGATATTGTTGGTGGCAACACTGGTTTCTTCACAATTCAGCAGTGTGCTCTTTTCCAAAAAGCAAACAAAAACAAGTAAAAAATTATTGTCGGTAATGACCGACCATATGATACCCTACACTAGTGTTTTCCGGAAAATAGTTCCCAAGTCCAAACATGGACCTATTGGATTTATCTTTCGTTAGATCTTAAATTTGTGTAGAAAACACACACAAACAAAATTTGGTTGAAATTGACTTTTTTTGTCCAATTGACCGATTTTACTAAATATCGGGCGAAATTTTTATATGAGGTCTAAGTCCAAAATTGTCCAATTATATTCAGAATCGATAAGGCCACCAAGTGCATGTCTAACACCTACAAACAAAATTGTAATCAAATATTTCCTATTTTCATGAATTTTGAGAGATTTATGTGAATATCGGGAGGGTGGTTTGTATGGAGACTACAAGAAGAACAGGTCCGATTCCTTAACATTTGGACCGATGATTTGTGAATACAAAATATGTTTACCTGCCAAGTTTCGAAACGGTACCTATTATAATACGGTTATTAGAGTCATTTGAGCCAAATTATAAAGGGACGTTTGTATGGGGGCTAGGTCTAAACATGGACCGTTGTTTTCCAATTTCAATAGGATTCGTCCTTGGTCCAAAGGAAGCTTAAGTTTCAAATTTCATAGAAATCGATTGATAATTGCGACCTGTATCATGCTCACAATGTTTAGATAGACAGACGGACATCAGAAAATCGTTTCAGAAAGTGATTCTGAGTCGATCGGTATACTTGAAGGCCTTGGACTAACCTTTTTAAGTTTTTGTCATTCACTATGAATTAAGAAACAAAATTTAATTAACAGAGTTGCATTTTACAAAATTTGTAACAACCCGGGTGAAAATGACCATGTATGTTCATATATGATGCATATATGGATGTCCATACAAGTGCATATCCGTAATTTGAGGGTACATGTACATTAATGATCATACATTGTCATACATGAATTTGTATGTAAATTTTTTTTTTGTATTTTTTTCCATAAAACGTCTATTAATTGAAATTTTTTCAAATATAAATAATTTGTACTAATTTATGACACTGATTTTTTAATAAAAACTAACGAATATTTAAAAAATATACTTTGGACTTTATGCTACTTTAGGCTAATCAAAGCTTCGAAGAATTAACCACTTTTTGAATGAATTCACAAATAAAATACATTCGATTTTTATAGTCACTGAATACAATTATCTTTAAATATCAATATTTCTTGGAATGGATTCGATTTTTACCATTAAATCGAATTCTTGTTTATAAGAATTTTAAAAACTGAATGCATTCTTTATTTCATTTATTTATTATTCATGAGACTTTTAAAAATCGAATTTATAAAAACTTACGCATTCAATTTCAAAGTCGAATGAAAAAGAAACCGAATTCATTCTATATTTTAAAATCAAATGTAAATTCATTCGATAAATTGTGATTGGGGAATGCAATCATTAAAGTTTAATTCAGAACACCAAATCTTATTAAGGGATGAAATCCTTTGCAGCTCTGACAGTAATACCGTCAGAGTGTTCGAATTTTCTTCTAAATTTGGTTGTTTACGTTAGTGCCGTTCATATTCGCCTATAGAATACAAAAATTATAATCAATCTTGATGATGTATAATCATTATTGTCCAACCGAACGGTTTTTTCAGACTGAAACCATACATGAACTTCGTCCAATTTTGTAAAGTTCTGCCGAACCCAACCTTTAAAAAAATTATTTTTAAGACATGTATGATATGCAGATGCATAGCATATATGAAGGAGTATGACATATCTATCTACACGTAGTTGCATACATTTACATATATGGAATATTACATTACTTGTGTATGTTCATATATGCTCCCATATATGACATACATTTCCATATATTGTTCATATACTATCATACATGGAATCATGTATGAGCATGTATGAACATACATGGTCATTTTCACCCGGGATATTAAAAAAAAAATGCAATTTTTATCATGATGGTCCATATCATATAGATGTTTTTTGTTCACTATTCTTAGTATTAGGGATGCCTTTATGATTAGGCTGACCATTCGTACTGATTTGATCAGTACATGTACTGATTTTTGATCACGTGTACTGATCAAAAAACGTTGTACTGATTTGTACTGATTTTTTGAAATATGTACTGATTGTACTGATTTTTGAACATTTTAACATAAAAAATATTTTCATTCGAAAATTCTATAAAAAAAAAAAATTGAATTTCCATATAATAAGTCGGCTGAGTAGTTTTTTATAACTTAAGTCTGACAATGAGATAATTTGAATTAATTCTAAGGAGGTTAGAGTTCGTAAATCAGGAGGTTCCTTAGCGCAGAAATGTATCTGAGCATGAGATAATTTTGATCTTCATAAATTTATATAAAAGGCGCACAGAATCTTTAAGATTTTCTATAACGAAAAGTTCAGAGGATAATGAACATCCACAGAAAAAATTTGAAACGAATTTCAATCAACAAAAACTCGGATTCAATAAATTTTTTGATTGAAATTCCTCCAATTAAAAAAATTGTTATACCAATCATCAAATTGTAGGTGATTGAAATTTTGAACATGAATTAATCTATTCAAATAAATTAAAGCGAAAAAATTCTGGTTGTTGAATTTGTAATTCGACAGTTAAAGAAAAATAACAAAAATTTTAATCAAAGCATTGATTGACTCATTTATATTTTGTTGGTCAATAGATTTAATTGAAAATTTTTAGCCAATAATTTTTTGTGTGTCAGGACTTTTTTAAAAAATTATGTGCTTATTATATGGAAAGCTTTCTAAAAGGAAGAGTTATTACAACTTAAGAGAAAAAGTCCACAGAATCTGATGGATTTTTTTTATTCTCAAACCCTGTGGGTTTTTGTTAAATCTAATGCACGGAAATGAAGCTGTTTGAAGTTAACTAAATTTTATACAAAATAACGACAACAGTTCATGACAGTGTTTTTTTACAGTTGTTTTTCTACAGTTGTTTTTTATAGTAGTTTTTACTGAAATAGTAATTAAGTTTGTTAGTTTAACCGACATTTTTTGAGTGTTGAAAAAACAATCAGTGTTTTCCTATAGAAAAGAGCTTTCAGAGAGTTATTTCTAAAAAAACAAACATAAAAACTTGGGCGTACTGATTTGAGTTCAGAAAAAAATGGTCACCCTATTTATGATACACTAAAAGCAAGTTTTTTATCAAAGACCAATTTAGAGGTTAATTTCGCGAGAACCTTGAAAAATAAAGAAATTCGCGAATTTAAGTTCCTAAGATAAAAAGCTTTAAACCAAATTTTACAATTTTTTTGTTACAAAACAGGCTGGAAATAAGATAATCTTTAATGACATATTGCAAGAAAACTGTACCGTACATCAAAAAACGGAATACGCCATTGGACTCAGCATGTCTCAAATAAATGGAAATGTTGGTCATACCTCTTATTTTCTAAAGTATTGGTCACTTTTGTCATGCTTTGTTAATATATAATTTATTTAAAATTAAAAAAAGACTTCTAATGTACAAATTATTAAATAAAAAAATAATTTTCTTCATACATTTTTAATTTTGTAATGGATTATTTAAGTTAAAAAGCTATTTAAAAAAAAATCTCGGATAATACTTTTCAAAGTACAGGGAAAGCGCTTTTAAAAGTACTTTGCCACTACTAAATGGTGTTATCATTTAGCATCTTAGCAAGTACTAAAAACCCAAAAAAAAGGTACTTTGCCAGCATTAATACCACCTTATTAGGTACTTTGAAAGATCTGGCCCGTATGTATTTTTCTGCCTGGGAAGGCATCTTTATTCCAAATCTGGCATCCACATTTTTCTATCGCGTACTGTTTTTGAAATATTAGCGTTTGAAAAACTCAAACTCTACTGATACGCACTTATATTCTTTATAAATCACACTAAAATTTTCAAACGCGAATATCTCAAAAACAGAACATGCTTGAAAATTGTGGATTGCAGTTTTGGAATCAGGAGGTCCATTTTATATGAAATCAAGTCCTATTTCGTGGAAGCAACGTAAGAATACGTAACAGTGGACCCCTAAAAGTGTTTTTTCTTTTTAACAGCGAATATCTCAAAAACGGTACGTGCTAGAAAAATTTGGACGGTAATTTGGAAGCAGGAGACCAAAATCTATAAGGACCAGTTAGAAATATCACTGGAAGGTTTTTGCTGTCGAACAGTGTTTTTAGTGTAAATATTACAAAAAAAAAATACTCTTTCAATCAATCTTACAAAAATAAGTGAAAAAAGAACTTCTAATTTAGAAGTTCTAAATCACCAAATAAAAATGGCATAATCACACCCAAAATGCCAAGAAATATGTACTTCTAAAGAAGTGATGAAAAAAGTGCTTCCAAAAGGTCAAGTTATATTAACATCCGGATCACTACTTCAGAAGTTGTGATAAAAACACTAGTGATATCAAGAAATCTTTTTTTAAATTTCAACTCAGTGAAACTGAAATAAATGTTATAAAAAACCGGCAGTTTTTGGAATTAAGAAAAACTGTAAATGCAGTTGTGTAAACAAGACCTTGAACAATCACTGAGAAATGTTTAAGGATTACCCCACTTTATCCGTAAAAGTTACAGAGGGTTAAAGTTGAAAAATCGATAAAAATGGCTTGAAATAATCCATAGTTTTTACATTATTTCGCTTTTTTTTTAAGTTCTCCTTATATTTCAATCTTTTCCGGCATAACACAAAGTCAGTACATATAAGAGATTATTTTAATGTTGGTTTGATAGATGCTTCATCGCTTGGTAAGAAGTTATAAGACGGTTAAATTTTGAAACCAAAAATTAAGAGTTTTTAAATTTTCGAGGTTTTTTGATCAGGGATTTCGGCCCCCTCTATAAAATGAAAAAAGTTGAACTAGAGTTGGTAGCTGTTGTAATTCTTAACATTTTGGAATTAATCCCGTTAATGTGCCACGAATAGTTAAGGAGTTTCAGCAGATCAAAGTTCGCAAGAAAAAACGTAATTTCTTTAAAATACCAGTTTTTCGCGAGGCACATTCGCGGTTTCATTCGAAATTTGGTGGACTCTTGCGTAAACCGAGTTTTTTGTGAGTTTACATAAAAAATCACTGGCGGGTTTATAAAAAATAAATTGCAAAAATTTTATGGCATTTTTGAAAATTGTGCGAAATTTGCAAATCTGTTTCCTATTTTTTTTAGTAGCAATTAATGCATCATGTTCATTTTAATACACCAAAAGACGTGCCTTAACGAGTAGAACTGATTTGCTTTTTGACTTTTTACTTTAAGCCATTCTGAGCGGAAAGCGCGATGATTTTATCTAAACCTGTTTTGATCTGGCACATCCAAGGCTTTACACGAAATCGGATGAAATTTTTTTTAAATGAAAGCCCACTTGATGTGTCATCATAAAATCACAGGCGGGTTAAAAAATTTTGATGATTATAGATTTTTTGGACCATATTACATTTTCTTGTTATAAAAAAGCATCACCGATTTTTTTTTAACTACTGGTACAATGATACGATTTTCCGTGATTTTTTTCAGTAATACCAACGCGTATTGCCTAAATATGTTATAAAAAATTGTGAAACTTTTCTTTTACCGCGAATTAATCGCGATTTTAGGTACTTACAAGGGAAGTATATCAACCCTTATGAACCAGCATGAAACGTAAAATATACATAAAAGAGACAATTCTAAGGTTGGGGTGTCTGGGCTTATCGGCCATATCGGGGATTTAGGGGTTCAAAACATGGGTCAAAAAATGGCGAAAAAATCGTTTTTTGGATTTTTCAGCCATTTCTTTCTAAGAAACTATATGATGTTTACATATGAGAAGAAAGGTTTTTTAATGCCTATCCAACGGTGGCATAACCTTGTAAAAGTTTGGCTTCGGTAAATACTTTTTTCATGAAAATGTGAAAATTTTGGGGGGTATTTATATGAAGACATAGAGCTACGATGTCCATATGAATACGAAATAATCTTTATTAAATTTAAGTCGACACGTATTTTTGCTCTAGACGATATTCCTGTTAGTTCGTGAGTTATCGAAATTTTCCCGGAGGTCCATATGGTTTCATAAGGGAACAACGAAATTTTGAAACACTGATATGGCCGAAAAGCCGAGACACCCCAACCTTAAAATCGTCTCTTTAACATACATTTTAAGTTTCAGGCAAATCGGTTCATAAGGGTTGAGATACTTCCCTTGTTAGATATTTTTTTTTTAAATCGTTTGGTCATTAAAGGGTTAAATTTATATCATATATTTTAGAAGAAATGATATATCCTGGCATGTTTTAATAACGCATGCAACAAATGTGTAGAAAATAAAATCTTTAAATATTTTTAAGATTTTTAAAACCGCTAAATCTTAAAACCGCCATAACTTTTGACCCCCTTGCGCGATTTAATTGACGCGAACGAATTTCTTATTCTTAAATAGCATCTAATATTTATGCCAACTTTCATCGATGTGCCATCAAAACAAAAATCACATCTTTTTTAACTCAAAATTTAAGTCTAAAACGGAACTCCTCATGTCAATCTTTCGCCACTGAAAAGTGGCGATAAAAAGAACATACTTTGTGTGTCACGCCCATATTAAATTCATCAATGTTTCAGTTGAAGAAGAAGTACATCGTTCATAAGTTGTGGTGAATTTTGTAGTGAATGGTAAGCTCTTTTTTTGCTGGGTATATATACCCAGCAAAAAAAACTCGAAGTAGTTCAAAACGAAGTAGACTTAAACTACATAAAAAGTAGCAATTAGTGAATATTTTTTGTTGCAAAAAAAGTAGTTTAAAATAACATCCAAATATGTCATTAAGAAGGGAAATAATATGGATTCCACTACTTTAGAACACTATATTCGGAATGAGTTTTTAAAAAATATTTTTCAAACGTAATAAAAAGAACATATTTATTTAAATTTATTTAATAGAGTTTTAGTCTATAGTTTTATATATAATTGAAAGGCAAAAAGTTAATATTTGATAGGTTACAATTCCAGGAATAAAAACATTTTTTTATTTTTAATTTGTTTAATCTTAAATTTGGTGTAAACTGATTTTGTTTTTATACCTTTTAACTACAGTATAGGGGGTACACTCACTTCGTCATTCCCCATAAAGAGAATCGTCGCCTAAAATGCAAAACAAAATGACAACACTTTTTTCAAAATCAAGTTATTGATTGTGATGCATTATCCCCCTATAAAATTATCAAAATGTGATTTGCTAGTTGTTATACAATTCATTAACTGAAACCATTTCCAAAAATTCAGACCTATCCGATGAAAAATGACTTATGAACAAAATTAAAAAAATGTTTCACAACGTTTTTCGCTGCTACTTCAAAAAAGCAAAATGTGTTGGATTTTTGGTGACGATATATTATATTGATCAGTGATCGATTCTGAGAAGTTCTATGAACATCCCTCAGTCTGTCTGTATGTAACACGATGTAGTCCAAAATAAAACAGCTATCCACCTGACGTTTGGTACAAATATTTTTTATAGTCCTAGGTAGGGTAAAATCGGACCGGAGGGGAAAAGTTTCACCTTGGAGAAGGGAACCAACCTCTAAAACGTAATTTTTTAGCGATCATTGTTTTTTTGTCAAGCAGATGAAACAATTTTATGTCGGATGAAGTATAAAGTCCTGAACTTGGACCCAATTTTTTGAGATACGAACACTTTTGTGGGCGTAAATATGTATAATAGGGTTATAACTTTTTTATGTCAAAAAAAAGCTCATCCAACCACGAGATGGGCAGTGTTGTACATATAATAAAAATCTTTTCTTTAGTTAATTTTGGTGAAAAAAAGTTCACGCACCAAATGAAGTTTCTAAAACTTCCCCAGGAATATTTAAAAAATACACTACTGAACATTTTGAAAAAATATTGAATGCACTGGGCCGCGACCTTACACAGCTAATTGCAATTGTTCTACTCACCACAAATCTGGTCTCCAAACTTTTCCATCACATCAAGTTTTTGGGAAAATTTATGTCAAAGTTAAAAAAAATCGCCGTTTTGTTAATTTTTGCCAAATCATAGCGGATGAACCCAATATGATAGCGACTTAAAAATAAGTCGAGGCTAAAGCTTAAACATTGCTCTTAAGGATTCTTAACTCTTTTGGTCAGTCGCCTTAACCCCTAGGGCACCAATTGTCTCTCAATGATGTCTTGTTCCCAAAAAAACGATTTGTGCCGCTACAAATCATATGAAAAAAAAAACCTTATTCGAATGGAACGCCACCTTATAGTATAAGGCTTTTAAACATGATTACAATTATTCTCCTGGTCACAAATCCGGTCTCCATACTTTTTAAGGGTGAAGCTCAAACTTTGCTCTTAAAGACGTATAACTCAATTCATCAGTCGCTTCAACCTTTGGAGCACCAATTGTCTTTTAATAAAGTGTTTCCCCCAAAAACTGTTTTTTTGATATGACAGCATTGAAATACAATTGGTGCCCAAAAAGTTAAGGCGACTGACAAAATGAATTCTGCATCTTAAAGAGGAAAGTTTCCAAAAATGACCAAAACGGCGATTTTTTTGTACTTTGACCACAATTTTCTCAAAAACCAGATGTGATGGAAAAGTGTGGAGACCGGATTTTTGACCAGCAGAACTAATGTAATCAAGTGTATAAGGTCGCGTCCCAGTCGCATTTTCGATGTTTAGTAATGTTATTAGAACATTGGCATCGTCAGAATCGCTTACTAAATCTACTTCCTAATGAATTCTAAAAATACACTTTTTAAGTAGTGCAAAAATGCTCTTAAATAGTGATCTTAAAGATGTAATTAAACTTTACATACAAAAACTTAACTATGACAACAGTATGAGTACTACTTTATATGTACTTAAAAAATGTAAAAAAAACTACTTATATTGCGCGACACCACCATGTTAAATTCACTAGAGTTTCAGCAAAGTTAGAACTACTTTAGCAGCAGTTAAACTACTTTTTATTAACATTTTAGTATGTTCTTTTTTTGCTGGGTAGTTATAGTGTACGTGTGTCGACAGCGCACAAGCAGCATTTGTTAGCCTATTCCCGCGGGAATAGGAATTACAAAAATGCCCATCACTGTATTAAACACTTAACTTCGCTGTCATTTGACTCTTAGTATTTTTTTTTCGGAAGAAAGTTATTTTTATTGAACCCTAGTTGCCATTTTCGATGCCGAATGGTATTTAAACAAAAATTCGCGTATTGTTTTTTTTTCATCAAAATTTTTTTTTGCTGAATTTTTTTTTTTAATAATCTTTAAATAATTTCACAATGTCGAATTTAACTTTTTTACTAGTTTATATTTTCTTGAATTCTTCCGAACTTAAATTTTTTTAATTGTTTTTTGGTGTACTTTATGGCTCCCTAGGCGAATATTTCGAAGTGTTTATCATTTCAGATTAAAATTAAAAAAAAAAAATATTCTTACCGTTTCTTTCATTTGTATTTGATTTATTTTGATACGGAACAATTTATTGGAAAATTCATTGTTATAATGGAATACATCTTTATCTTCCACCTCACGACCCTTAGGTTCTTTTGTTATAACACGAGCACGACCACAAGCCAATGACTGTAAAGTACGACGAAGTTCACCATTCTATAAATTAGCATAACAAAAACTATTAAATTATATACTTTAAGAAAATATATTGAAATTCGCATACAAACCTCAATATTTGTGGCTGCTATAATTTCTTCCAAGGAAAACGAATCTCTATCATTAAATAATAATAGTACTAAACCTTGGAATAGAGAAACCAATAATTCTTTGGGTCCCTAAAATTTTAATTCAAATAAAAATTTTATATAGAGACTTAATTTTAAATGTACGATTTGTACACTTACCCCATCAAAACGTGCTTTCAGTACACAATTACCCAATGTGGGTTGCCATTGTAATTTCCGTCCGCTATGTTTAGCCAAATAGAATTTATTGAATACCTGTTGTGGGTTTACCAATTGTGGTGGCATATTAACTTCTGTTAGTGCATATGTTGGCCAATAGCCCATAGTTAAAATATTCACGGTCAAATCAATACTTGTTAGTTCACCATCCATATTTGCCACGTATTGTCTGAATGCAATATTTATATCACGACTTAATTCCATATCTTTAAACATTCCTTCTAGTTTAGAAGTAAAACCACCACCACATTCTTGTTTCAGTTTCGATAGCATACTCTTTTCAGCATCAACTGATGCTGATTTGCCCACTAACAGGCGTTTGGCTAAATCCTATAAAAAAAAGCACATTTTTTTAATTGAAATAATTATTTCGATTAATTAAAATCATGATTAATCAATTAATCAACAATGCGAATTAATTATAACAAATTTGACTAATTGTCCATTAATAAAATGTATACAAAACTATACACACCTTTTTGTAGAACGCTTCAAAAACATCTTTGCCATGTATAAAACGGAAAAGTACCATAATCTTATCAAGTATTTGTTCCAGTTCTTCTTCAGTGGCCTCTTTATTACCAGCTCGTAATTTCATATCAACATATTTGGCTAAAGTGAATAGTATAATTGAAAATTATTATAAGTGTTTTGCAAGATAGAAAATTGAAACGAAAAATAGTAATGGAATTCACGTCAGAAATTTTAGTCTTTCAAAATTGAGCAATATCAAAATTGCAACTTTATTTGCTTGTTTCTTTGTGAATAAAAGCAATTGTATTCATATTAAAATAAATTGCGAATAATTTCTTGCAACGACTCATCATATAAAAGGTAATAGAAAAATACTAATTTTATTAAAATTTAAAAAAAAAAAGTTGCAATATTGCACTGTTGCAAGGGTCAAAAATTTCTGAAGTGAATACCCTGAGTATACATGGGGCATTCCATGCCAAATCAAACACTCTAAAATTTTTCTTTTAGATTTTCTATTTTTTTTTACAGTTTTTAGCACCCTTTGAAAACTTTTTCGTTGTAAATTTTCAGATTTTTTTAATGACCCATTTGAAAGAAATTTAATTTTTTGAAAATCGAAGTTTGTTCCTTTGCTAAAACTTCTATTACGCACAACATGGTCCGAATTCCAATTTTTTTAAGTATTTTTTTATTTACTTTTAAATAAAAATTCCTAAACAATTCTTAAAGCGATTTTTAAGTTTTAAAATTAAAATTAATTTTTTGGAAATGTTTGTACTGTTTGATTTTTTAGAAAATTTTTTATTCGGAACTTCTATTTTTTCTACAAATTGTTTGCCCAATTTAAAAATTCCATTTAAGCGTCGAACCTGAATTAAATAGCGTCGCGTAAGACGTAAAAAAAAAAAAACACATTCAATTTGAAATTGAATTGTATAAACGAACATTTATTGGGCGTTACGCCTTACGCGACGTAATTATATTCAGGTTCGACGCTAAAATTCCAATAATTCCATTTACCGATATTTTTTTTTAACAAAACTTACCTATTAGTTCAGCTGGCTTATTGGCTCTTTGATTTATAAAGAATTCAAACGCTTCACGTAATGAATTTGTAAATTTCTCATTATGTTCAAAACATGTGCGCACAATTATATCCAATTTATCTTTGAAATCTAATAAATCTTGTACCATATTCTTATCCTTTTCCGGATCAATGACAATAGTGCGCCCCTTCTTTTTGATGTAACCATTAAAATTGCCGCATAGCTCGGCGGTACCGTTTTTAACACGACTTAATAAACTATACAATATTGATAAATCAGTCAGTCTATTTTCTTCTAAAAGGGTGTCTAGACCCTTTTGTAGAATTTGTGTTAAATGTTCGGCAAGTAATTCTTTTTCCACAGTATAAATTAAAGGATGTCTGAAATAAAAATAAAGTGAAAATAAGTAGTGATATAGAACTTTTAAAGAAAACAAATTAATTGTTAAACAAAAAAAAATTTAATAAAATATTTTTTTTTACTGAAAAAAAATTTTTTTAGGTTATAAATGTTTGTTTGTGTGAACATAAACACTTAACAAATAGAAAAGCGTTTACCTTAGGATCGGAACTTCCAAAAACTAAAAGTAATGAGTTTATAAAGTACCAGAGTTTTACCCTTTTAGAATGGGATTTTAATAAATGTAATTTGGTAGTTTGTCATTTCCGCTGGATGATCCCACATTCCAAATTTAAGTTTCTATTATTTAAAAAGATAGAAAAAGTACCAAAAAGTACTTTTTTATAATGTAAAAAAGAAATTTACAGTCGTTCAAGACCAACCATATGATGCCCTATACCAGTGTTTAACGGAAAATGGGTCACAAGTCCAAACATGAACCGATTGGATAGATCTTTATGTAATTTGTTTTATTATTTAAGTGAAATTGTTTTATTTTTGTTGCCAACAAGCGGACAAGATTTGATAAGGTTACCCAAGTACTGGTTTAGCTATTACAAACAAAATGGGCGTGAGTAAAAAAAATGCGTGAGTGATTAGTGAGTGATTTGATTGTTTGCGTGCGTGAGCGTGAGTGAAAATCCACTCACGCGCCCATCTCTAGCTAGGACCATTTCAGAAGACAAAAAAAGTACCAAAATAAATTTTTTTATCCCATTTAAATCAAAATTTATATAAACTACTTTAATTTACTTTAATTTTCAATTTATTATTCAGCTTAAGGATGGTATATTCCAAGTTTCTGGGACCATTATTTTAAAAAGAGCGAAAGTTTACGCCCTTAGAACCGGAATTTTAAAAATGTTTTTCGCTACAGACTTTGTAGGAGATGGTAAAAGTACCAAATTAGAACTTTTACCCCCTTAGAGTTGGAATTTCCAAAAACGCTACCTTACTTGATGCTTGTGTCGGTTAAAGAACCTAAATTTCAAATTTAATGGTACTTACTTGGTACTTGAATCCAAATAATGCAATAAACGTTCATTTTCTTCAGCCAAACGTTTATCAACATGTTGTAAATAATCGGGTACATCTAGTTCTTGCATTTTACGCTGACCCTCGGCTTGATACAACTGTCGCGTTGCTATTAAGAATTTTTCCTCAAAAGCGGCTATATAGATTTGTAAATCACATAGCATGCGTATAAGACTCTTGAGAAGAGCACGATCGACAGCATCCCCATTACGTTCCTTTTCAATTAACATCAGTAATCCTTCAACAGTACGTTTTTGTACTAAACTATTCAGAGCAATATGAGTACGAAATAAATCAAGACCCATATCCCTAAAATATTAAATATACAAAAAATTCAGTTAATTAATACATAATAAAAATAAAGAAAGTCTCATTTAAAAAAAATCATTAAGGTATTCAGAGACTTACTACCAGCCTTGGCTATGTGACAAAATAGCACTTGTTTCAAAAATCATATGAGAGGTATTCAGAGTCTTGCTGCCAGGATTGGCAATGTAGCAAATGAGCAATTCTTTAAAAAAATACAGGTATTTTGAAAGGTAATTTGAAAAAGTACTCAAAAATCGCGCAATTTTCGAGTTATGCGATTGATAACACTGTGTCACAAATTTTCAACAACGCCGTGACCAAATGAATCTGACACATAATCTTTAAGTAAAATTGTCCGCTGAATTCGAATGTTAAGTCAGAATGGTCAAAAGTAGAACAGTTTTCGAGATATTGCAAAATTACCGATATTTGCGTTTTTACTTACAATTGTAAGTAAAAAAATTGTAAGTAATAGATGATGTGACTTTAATAAAAGTATTTCCGAAAATATTGGACTTTTTTTATTTCTTTTTTCATTGAAATATAATCAAATTACTAAAACAATCACGGGTCGTGTGAAAAAATTGGTCAAGAAATGACTGAGATACAGTGGACCAAAGTTCAAATATCGCAAAAATTTTAATGATTTTTTGTAATTTTGCTCTTTCAACTTATTTTTTTAAAACCGAGCAATAATTTTTTTCAAGTTTTATCACTTAAAACTTTAGTTTATTTGGGCCCAAAAGGGTCCAGTTTGGTGCAAAAATGACAAAGTTAAAGGAGTTTAATTAAATTATTCCACTTTTCGATTTTTATCAAATCAAAAAAAAAAAAAAAACGAGTAAAAAAGTTAAATTAGGCCTTGCCAAATGTAGTGATACCCTCCACAATTTCAAAAAGATTATTGCAAAAAACTTTATTTGAAATGAAATTACTTTTGAAAAAAAAAAAATATTTTTGAAAAAAAAAATATCCGCGAAAAAAAAATTTGGTAAAAAAAATCCGCGATTTTTTTCTGTCAAAAAATATGTTTGTAATTGTTTAAATACCATTTGGTGTTCAATTATGTTCACATATGTCAACCAGCAGCCGAATTAAAGCATTTTGTATTTTTAGGTTATGTTGAATGTACTAAAATTTTTGAGGTGTCCTTTCATTTTCGTTCATAAGTTTTGAACCGCTGAACCGATATCGCTCTAATAAAAATCTCGGGAGAACTTCTAATAAGTTTCAGTCATCTCCATGTAATATTTTGGCGTGATCACCATTTCCACAGACAGACATTGGTAGAATGTCTTAAAATCGATCGGATCATGAATATATGTACTTTATGGGGTCACAGACCGATATTTCGATGAGTTACAAACGGAATGACAAACTTATATATACCCTATATCACTAAGTGGAGGGTATAAAAACACAACAAGTTAATATACAAAGATAAATGTTAGTAACTATAAATATTAAAAATGGCTTAAACTTTTTGAATTGAACTGTCAATAAAACAAACCTGTCAGCACAAAAGCAGTGTTGTCAAAAAGTTTTACCGTTTTTTCATTCTTAAAAATATTTTCTCCCGCAATATTTTTATTAGCATAAGCTTTTTTAGTAATTTTTTAACAAAATTCAATGTTTCTAAAATTTACAGCGTTCGTTTTTCAAACTCTGCGTATTTACTTCCTTTGGGCTTTTGATTTGATAAAAAGCGAAAAGTGGGTAAATTCATTAAATCTTTTGTAGCTTTGTCATTTTTGCACCAATCTGGGTCTTGTTGGGCGCAAAATGTTCGTATTAAAATAAACTAATGTCCTATGTAATAAAACATTAAAATTTTTAATTGTTTGGTTTAAAAAAAATAACTTGAAAAGAGCAAAATTGCAAAAAATCATAAAATTTTTCATGAAGTTTGAACTTTAGTCCACTGTAACTCTGTCATTTCTTGACTAATCTTCACAAGCGACCCATGGTTATTTTAGTAATTTTATTATCTTTCATTAAAAAAAAAGAAATACATAAATCGACGAATATTTTTTAAGATATTTGCATTTAAGTTACATCATCTTTTTTAAAAACTCAAATAACAGTTATTTTCAAATACCTCGAACACTGTTCTTCTTTTGACCATTCTGACTTCATATTCGCATTCAGCGGACAATTTTACATAAAGATTAGGTGTCAGATACATTTGGTCAAAAAACTGTCACGTAGTGTAATTGGAACATATTTTTAAATGAATATACTAAGCTAAAAATTCAGTTGCAAAAAACGAAAAAAAAAACATAAGAAAGATGTGTTGATTATTTCAATAATATCTAACAATAAGTTTTTTTAAACTTTTTGGAGTTTACTGATTTTTTCTGCTATAGTTCATTCAACAGCCTATATTATTATAAAATTATTCTTAAAGACAATTCAGTCTGAAAATAATAAGCTTAATCCTTATAAAGTCGGATAAATTCCAAATTAAAGAATTTTATATTTTTAGGTTATGTAGAATGCACTGACATTTTTGAGGTGTTCTTACAACAAGTTTATATTTTATAGATACATAAAAAAGAGACAGGCATCGTTAGATAAACTTAAAATCGATAGAGGATCAGACATTAATATCGGTCTGGATCCATCTACCGCTCTAAGTTCGGGGAATTGCAAATATTGAATATTTTGAGAAATATGTTATTAATAATAAAAATAAGTTAAGGAACATGTTTTAATGAAACTTTCTCGTTACCTTAACGAAACCATCTATCAATATCGTTAGTAAAAAAAATATAATTACCATATAGATTGTACAGTTGGATTTTGCAATACATATGTACGATCTAAATACAAAAATATACTACGCATCATAATCATTTGTTGACAATATGATAACCACCAATCATTGATTTTTTTCAAAAATACCTAGAAATAGAAATTATAATTTTATAATTCATATGGAAAAAAGTTTTATTGCATTCTATCTATCTTACCAATTTATCCATACTGCCGCCAGTAAATGTATCAACATTGCGTTTGACATGCGCTTCAGTTAAATCTTTTAATTTTGCATATAACTGGGCATCCATTTTATGACTGCACATATTTTCCACAGCCTGATATAATTCTTCCAGAGAATATTTAATAGGACGTGATAATTGTATAGCAACAACGGCTTCCTCCAATTTTTGACAAGTACTTTCTGAATAATTTTCAGGCAGTGTGGGTTTAACTGAAAAATTTAATTTAAATGTTATAAAAATATATATGTACTAATCTATTTAAATATCGATAACATTTCTCGTGTGGAAGTACTTTATAAATTACTTAGATTTGACTAGCCAAATTTCAAACATGAACTCTAAATTTGTTTAACACAAATAACTGTATTTGTTTATCACAACAATAATACGTTGAATCTGGTGGTATAAATAGTTTTCTATGTTTATTCTTATTTTCGAAATACACATTAACAATGGCAAATAACGGTTCCAAGGACCTTAAAAATGGGTGCAAGGACTTTCAAAAAAGTAAATAATTCTATATTTAAAATGTAACGGCCGAAATAGAGAAATTTACATATTTTTGAGTATAATACAAGTTTTTTAATATTTTTATAATTTTTACACATTAAAAAATGTTCGGCTAAATTTTAGTCGAATTTTCGGCTTTGAAAAAATCTTGTTAAAAATTTGGTAAAAGAAATTAACATTGAGATTTTTTTTTAATTTATGCGGAAAATAAATTTTTTGTTTGCTAAAAAATATGTTTGTTTCAATACCATTCCGTATCCACTTCTGTTCACATATATCAACCATCAGCAGCATTAAAGCATTTTGTATTTTTAGGTTATGTGGAATGTACCATAATTTTCGAGGTGTCCTTACATTTCGTTTCGAATATTTCGAATAGCTGAACCGGTATCGGTTCTGAACTTTTGTCGGGGGGAAAGGGAGCTCTTTAAATTTAAAAATTTTGCACTCAGTGCTGTCTTAAGGCATGGCGGGGGCCTTGGGCTCACAAGAATTTGGGGTCCCACTGAAATTATATACATGTAGGGTTGCCAGATACTAGTAGTCAAATAACTGGAAAATGGAAAATTTTCAACTGGATTTTAAACAAATAACTGGGCCCATACATATTTTTTTATAATTAAAAAAAAATCAACATATGTGAAATACATTTTTTATTTTAGACTACTTTTCAAATATAACATCAATTAAACGTACGTCTTTATTGGCCACGGAAAAATGTGCCTTTTTTAAGCATTTCCATTACTTTTTCGAGCATCTCGGAATTATTATGTTGAGCTCATCAAAGGTCTGATGATTGTTGGCGCAGATTTTTCTTTTCAAATAACCACACAAAAATAAGTCCGGAGTGGTCAAATCTGTAAATTTAGGTGGCCAGTTAAAATTCCCCAGACGTGTGATATCAAAAAGAGGGCGACAATAACTGACCCTCATTTGAAGATTTGATCCCTCCAGACTTATTTTTTGGGGTTAGACTACTCGAGATGTTCAAAAAAGTAATGAAAGCAAGAAAAAAACATTTTTTATTAAAAAAGTAGTCCAAAAAACTGTAAAGGCGCGTTTAGACGGGAGAGAAAACCCCTAGATTTAAAGTAAAACACAACTCTGTGGTAATATACTTTTGACTTTGTGTCAAATCTCAATTCTTTAATACTTGTTTTTGCTTACCATTTTCGTAATATTATTATTTGTTTTCGCACATTAGTCAATAATTTGTAGATTGGAAACCGAATTTAAGTAAATTAAAAATACATAATAAAATTTTATTTGACATTCCAATTTTAAAAGTTACCACAGAGTTGTTTTTTACTTTAAATCTAGGGGAATTCTCTCTCGTCTAATAACGCCTTAAAATATATTCAATAAACAAAATAATTGGTAAAATTAAAGAAGTTCGTTTTTAACTGGACAAATTATATTTTAGCTGGAAACTGGACCAGACTCAAAATAACTGGAAAATCCAGGCCATTCCAGGCCGTCTGGCAACCCTATATACAGGGTGATTCACGACCTGCCGAATTTCACTAGCGTATTCATTGGCTCATTTCAGTAAAATAAAACTACTACGACCATCTCCAAAAATGCAAGTGTGCGAAATGGCAGCGGTTTAAAAATTTTCGGATTGGGGGTTTCAGGGTAGTAGGGGTAGGGTAAAACTGCTAACTTCTGAACCAGTGGTCGGATTTTTTTTGTTTTTGGGCTTGTTGGAAAGGTTTTTGGGAGACCTTTCAGAATTATAAACAAAAAAATTAAAAAAAAGTGAAATCGCAGAGATACACAGCTTGAAAAAAATGAAAAAAAGACATTACGTTCACATAATATCAATTTCTCAGTAACTTGTGTTTTTTCGCTTAAAAAATAGTCCTACCTCTAACCTTTCCAAAATACCCAGAGGTCTTACCGTTCCAAAGTTATGACCATTTGACTGCCAACAATTTCAATAAAATAAAATTTTAAACGTGTTAATTTAAAAAAACAAATGAACGTGTGCTGTTATTTCGCCTCCAAAACCAAAAAAAAATGTGTGCAAAAAAAATATTAAAAATATTTGCAAAATATTTATCCAAAAAAACATATATGTATACTAGAGTGTCCCTTATTTTGGAAATGTTGGAAATGTTGAGACGGTACCCCCTCATTTTTTTCCTTTTGACTAAAAAATAACTCAGGAAAAATTTTACGCCCCTACGACCACGCCTTCCCTACGCGACGGGGCCGTAAAGAGCGGGGCCTTAAAAATCATTTTTCCATACAAAGCAAAAAAAATTTTTTTTTATTTTAAATTTTTTTGTTATTAATTATAATATTACTTGGTTAGCTTATTCACGACAAAAAAATTTGATTTTGGTGGGATGAGGCTTTCAGTTCTAAAAAATTTTTCGAAAAAAAAAATTTTGAGCTTTTGGGGTCCTACAGTAAAAATTTTTTAAAAAATATTTTTTTTTAGTTTTGACAAGCAACCGTTTTAGTTGAATTGTTGCTTTTAATGATATATTTTCATAAAAAAATATTATTCCTATCTGTGACATCTTTATCGTGATCTAAAAAAGGTTAAAAAATGCATTTTTGATGTTTTTCGATACACGATCAAGATGTCACAGATATGAATAATATTTTTTTTTGAATATATATCATTAAAAGCAACATTACAACTAAAACGGTTGCTTGTTAAAACTAAAAAAAAAAAAATTTTAAAAAATTTTTACTGTAGGACCCCAAAAGCTCTAAATTTTTTTTTTCGAAAAATTTTTTAGAACTGAAAGCCTCATCCCACCAAAATCAAATTTTTTGTCGTGAATAAGCTAACCAAGTAATATTATAATTAATAACAAAAAAATTCAAAATCAAAAAAAATTTTTTTGGTTTGTATGGAAAAATTATTTTTAAGGCCCCGTTCTTTAAGGCCCCGTCGCGTAGGGAAGGCGTGGTCGTAGGGGCGTAAAATTTTTCCTGAGTTATTTTTTAGTCAAAAGGAAAAAAATGAGGGGGTACCGTCTCAACATTTCCAACATTTCCAAAATAAGGGACACTCTAATGTATACATAGTCAAATGGCTCAGAATATAAAGACTTTTTTAAACAAAAAATGTCTAAGAATCTGACTGCGGTATTTAAAATGAAAAACGAGAGCCTAACATCGAGTGTCTTTACTAGCAATATATATTGCTAAATATTTTAAATATGTAGTCAGGAAAAGTTAGGCTCTAGATGGAAGTCAATTATTTTTTCATTATAATAAAGATTAAGGAATAATAACATCGATTGAAAAGTTTCATAAGCTAAAATACCACATGAAAAGAGCATTTAATAAAATTTGAAACTTAATGTATATATTAAAAATACCACAAAAATGGAGCACTTTTAAAAAAATATTAAAAATATTTGCAAAACATTTATCCAAAAAAACATATATGTAATTATGTACTCAAATAGCTGAAGTTGATGGTTCCATAATAATATTTTAATCGCAAAATTTGTAAAAAATATTTAACATTGACCGCTCACAGACAATAGGGGTTTTTACTCAAAACAAATTTGTTTGGCAAATAGTGAAGTAGAATTTAATAACCTTTCACCGGGTATAAAGTAGAGCTTTTGAATTAATCCTCACTTTTGGTGCATTTCAGCCCTCTGTGAGGCGGAGTGAATGGGTTAAATGCATGCAATTTCTAATCAAAAACATGTAGAAAAGTTAAATTCGACTTGGCCGAATTCATGAATACCATCTACAAAGGACTTTCTAACTAAAGTTGTCAAACCCGATTTCCGAAGTATTCGAAAAATCGATTTTTTTTCTATTTTTCCGGTTTTTTAAAACCGGTTTTTTAAAAAGGCCGGTTTTCGAAGTATTCGAGAAACCAATTTTTTGGTCTCGAATAATCGATTTTTTTTTATATTTTGCATTCAGTGTTGTTTTTTAGTAGCATCTCAAAGCTTTGAAGAACAGTTTATTTATACCTGAAAAGAAATTCAAAATCCTGAATTGAAAGAGGATTTTACTAGATACTACATAGATAAATTATTTAAAAGATCTTCCAAATTAGATCTGCTTTACAAGGCATTACTGAAATGTAATGGGAGTATGATACTTGCTTTTTTCAAGTAACTATTTGCTAACTTTATTAGGGTTTTTCTATGAAAATTTCGACAGCTTTAACCAAAAATTTTTAATTTATTGTAATTCCCATATAAAAACCCTAATAAAGTTAGCAACTTGTAACACCCATAACCCAACCTCAACGATTAGTGAACGTGTTTTTTTTTTCAGTATTATTATACCCTCCAAGATGCAAAAAATAAAAATTTTGCAGGTGCGTTTTATTTTTTTTTTGGGGGGGGGGGGGGGGGGTTTGTTTGAAATGGGTCATTGGGGTGGACACCTTGGTGCAATAGCAATACAATTTTATCATTATTTAAACTATTTTATATATACACGCCCACAAAAGGGGACGAGCCAAAAAAAACTAAATTTTTTAATCCCCTAGGTCCAAGTGATAGACTTTGAATTTCTTCTGCCATAAAATATTTCTTTTTGTTTTACAAAAATACAAAAAAACATGTTAAAAAGTGTCGTTTTTCTGAGGTTGGTTTAGTTTTTCGAGGGGAAACTTTTTCCCCCTGGTCCGATTTTGTCCATTTACGAACGTAGCCGGCCTATGACCTTGAGACATTTTTATTTTGGACTGAATCGTATTTTATACAGACGGACATGCTTGTTTTGTTTTCCTTTTTCATTGTTTTGTTTTACTTTTTTATTAAATAAATAATTTAAAAAAAACCGAAAAACCGATTATTCGAAACCGGTTTTTAGTTACAAAACCGAAAAACCGATTTTTTTCAAAAGGCGGATTTTCAAAGTATTCGAAAACCGGTTTTTGAAATAGACGAATATTTGACAACTCTATAGAGTCGATTTTAATTTTTAAACGTTAAAAAATAAGTCATAATTACTTCGAACAATTTTTTAAATATTTTTTTTGAAAACTACATTTAAACACCAACAAAACGTTGTCCAACTTTTTTTAAGACATCTATATTTTTAACTGGTCAAAATTAATTGAAAATTTTAATTTTTTCATTTTTTTTAAAAAATCGCCATTTTGAAAAATTGATTACTCAACACCATCTTGGAATAAAAGGCTGAAATTTGGTTTCCAAGTTGCATTCAATAAGTACTAAAACATATCCAAAAATAAAATAAATCGAATGGGGTCGGGTCTAAAAGTGAGTGATTTGGCCTGGAATGCCCCACATACATTATGGGGTCCTCGACCAATATTTCGATGCGTTACATACGGAATGACAAACTGAGTATACCCCCATACTGTGATTAAAGGGGATATAAATATCGAGCGATGAACTAAAAAAAGCCTTGAGGGTTTTGTTGCTTTTGGTTTCATCCTATTCAGATTTTGGTTGTTGCACTGTGTTATTTACTACATCGTGCCTTGCACGGACATCTCTAAAATGTCTTGAAAATGATCAAGGATCCATAGTTTATATACTTTATAAGTCCCTAGACCGATATTTCGATGTGTTGCACACGGAATTACAAAGTATGCAATGCACAAAATTTTATAATGGTGAAAAAATTTATGTTTTAAGCAACAGCTGCAGGTACCTACCTTTAAAGTTTTTAATAACTATTTTCTTCACATCACCCGGCTTAGAGGCGTTATGAGCTCCCATTTTATTGAAAAAAGCTGATGTAGTTGTTGATGAACGATGATCATTTAAATGAGCTGTTGTATCCAACATAGAGAAATTTGCCCGACGTTCACCATTAGTACCAACTGCACCACCGCTGCTGCCACCAGCTCCAGCTGTATTGGCAAAGGCATTGTTGCTGTTAATATTCGTATTACTGCCGGAACGTTGCATTGTTGCACTATTCGTATTTTGTTGACCCAAAGCTATGCGTCCACTGCCACCACCACTGCCGGTGGAATTAGATTGAGCTGCTGCTGCTGCCGCCGAAGTTGAGGGACCAAAAAAGTCAGCAGATTTTCTAGAACGATTATTATTGATATTTTCAGTATCCTGTTGGTGATGCAGTATATCTGTTGCAGTTTCTGATGATTTGTGTTTTTTCGAGGCGCTCATAGTTCGCCTATCGTACGACTACACGCTAAGCAGCGCAGTCAACGCTTATGATCTTGGTTTTGCGTGTTCGTTGTTGTCTCCTATTGCTATTAGAATGGAACAGAGAAGGAAATTAAAATACAATAAAAACACACAAACGCAAGACGACAGCAAGATTTTTAAGAAATATTGCTATTTAGTATAGACTATAACAAATCAGACCAATTACAAAAAGAAAAAAAAACTAAATAATTTATGTATGTACACAAAAAAAGAATTGTGCAAAAATGTGAATCTTCATACGGCTTTTATTTACTTGCCTTTTTATTAATATTCTCACTTTTACTGCAATAATGCCTTAACCGTTTACGTTCAATGCCGAGTGTTTTACTTCATCTATTGCCAGAAAAACTACGGATTTTTTTCCACCTTTGTCTTTTTCCCCTACAAAAATTGTGCTTGTTATTTAATCAAGCTTATGTTTTACCAGAACAAACGTACTTAAATTGTTAAGAAACAATTAATTTTTACTTTGCATAAGTTTAAAAAAACTTTATAAATAAAAACTGGACGTTTTTTGGAAGATATTTTATTTTTCAGTGCTTCTTCTTTTGCTACTTTTTGCTGTTCTACACCATATTACCAGAAATGCTGTGTCTGTGTTCACTATTGTCGATTGTCGGCAGAGTTTGCGAATTTGTTTTATCGTGACATTTGTAATGTGCTTTATTAAAAGTGCTACCAAGTTTATTTTATTTGTAATGAGGGCTGATTCACAGACTAATACCACAGACTAAATACAGACTCGACAGTAGGGTTTTATAAGAAAAAATGGGGAAAAACTAAGCGATTTTAGGAGAAAACACAGCGGTTTTTAGTCCGTTTTACGCTAACATGGCAACACCACAGACTAATACAGACTCGACATAAGTGACAGATGTCAAAAAAGTAGTTCTGAACCATATGGTTAATATTTTCAAATTATTCTACGAATTAGGTTAGAAAGAGAAAACTGATATAACGCGCCATAAGAAAAATGGATGCCAGATCGGTTTTTGTTGTTTCACTCACTCCTAAATCGTAGAAAGTGTTGCCATGTTAGCGTAAAACGGACTAAAAACCGCTGTGTTTTCTCCTAAAATCGCTTAGTTTTTCCCCATTTTTTCTTAAAAAACTCTACTGTCGAGTCTGTTTATAGTCTGTGGCAACACTTTCTACGACTTAGGAGTGAGTGAAACAACAAAATCCGATCTGGCATCCATTTTTCTTATGGCGCGTTATATCAGTTTTCTCTTTCTAACCTAATTCGTAGAATAATTTGAAAATATTAACCATATGGTTCAGAACTACTTTTTTGACACCTGTCACTTATGTCGAGTCTGTATTAGTCTGTGCTAATACCACAGACTAATACAGACTCGACATAAGTGACAGTTGTCAAAAAAGTAGTTCTGAACCATATGGTTAATATTTTCAAATTATTCTACGAATTAGGTTAGAAAGAGAAAACTGATATAACGCGCCATAAGAAAAATAGATGCCAGATCGGTTTTTGTTGTTTCACTCACTCCTAAGTCGTAGAAAGTGTTGCCATGTTAGCGTAAAACGGACTAAAAACCGCTCTGTTTTCTCCTTAAATCGCTTAGTTTTTCCCCATTTTTTCTTGTAAAACTCTACCACAGACTAAATACAGACTCGACAGTAGAGTTTTAAGCTAAGTACTCTGTTTCTTACGGTGAAAATTTCACTTAAACTTTAAACGCCTCAAATTGCAATAAAACATTTAAAAATTAAGAACTTTTGACAATGATAAGAAAGAAACGATCATAACAAAACTGAAATGTCACTTTTTCACGGCAATTTAAATTGTCTTGAATAATAAAAATGAGTGAAAACTTTTTTAACAATTTCCCCTTAATTCCTCGCGTTGCCAATTTTTTTTTTTTTTATATGGAGTTTGACAGATTTTTTCCCGTGAAACCGAACAGAGTACTTAGCTTTATAAGAAAAAATGGGGAAAAACTAAGCGATTTTAGGATAAAACACAGCGTTTTTTAGTCCGTTTTACGCTAACATGGCAACACTTTCTACGACTTAGGAGTGAGTGAAACAACAAAAACCGATCTGGCATCCATTTTTCTTATGACGCGTTATATCAGTTTTCTCTTTCTAACCTAATTCGTAGAATAATTTGAAAATATTAACCATATGGTTCAGACACAGACTAATACAGACTCGACATAAGTGACAGGTGTCAAAAAAGTATTCTTTAACCATATGGTTAATATTTTCAAATTATTCTACGAATTAGGTTAGAAAGAGAAAACTGATATAACGCGCCATAAGAAAAATGGATGCCAGATCGGTTTTTGTTGTTTCACTCACTCCTAAGTCGTAGAAAGTGTTGCCATGTTAGCGTAAAACGGACTAAAAACCGCTGTGTTTTCTCCTAAAATCGCTTAGTTTTTCCCCATTTTTTCTTATAAAACTCTACTGTCGAGTCTGTATTTAGTCTGTGGTTCAGAATTACTTTTTTGACACCTGTCACTTATGTCGAGTCTGTATTAGTTTGTGACTCTACTGTCGAGTCTGTATTTAGTCTGTGCTAATACCACAGCACAGACTAAATACAGACTCGACAGTAGAGTTTAATAAGAAAAAATGGGGGAAAACTAAGCGATTTTAGGAGAAAACACAGCGGTTTCTAGTCCGTTTTACGCTAACATGGCAACTCTTTCTACGACTTAGGAGTGAGTGAAACATCAAAATCCGATCTGGCATCCATTTTTCTTATGGCGCGTTATATCAGTTTTCTCTTTCTAACCTAATTCGTAGAATAATTTGAAAATATTAACCATATGGTTAAAGAATACTTTTTTGACACCTGTCACTTATGTCGAGTCTGTATTAGTCTGTGACCACAGACTAAATACAGACTCGACAGTAGAGTTTTTTATGAAAAAATGGGGAAAAACTAAGCGATTTTAGGAGAAAACACAGCGGTTTTTTGTCCGTTTTACGCTAACATGGCAACACTTTCTACGACTTAGGAGTGAGTGAAACAACAAAAACCGATCTGGCATCTATTTTTCTTATGGCGCGTTATATTAGTTTTCTCTTTCTAACCTAATTCGTAGAATAATTTGAAAATATTATCCATATGGTTCAGAACTTATTTTTTAACACCTGTCACTTCACGAAAAAAAAAAATCTGTGTTAGATTGAGCAATCCTACTTGGTAAAACTTTTTTCATACCAAAAAAAATTTTTTACCAAATTTTTGCTAAAATTATGCTTGTCGATGTTAAAGTAACATAATTCATTTTTTATGTAAAATAACCAAGTAGCTTGCACAATAACGCAAATTACTTGCACAAAAATTTATCGAAAGAAAACAACAAAAAAAAAATAACAAATAGAGACCTCCATTTTCATTTTGTATTTTTGTGTGCGTGCTTCGTTTTTTTTTTGTGTTATAAAAACGTAAAAAGGAAATTGATAAATAAAATTAAAATAAATTAATAAATAAATAATTAGTTTTTTAAAAGATAAATAAATGTAAAATAAAAAAATGCTAAAGTTAATTTTGCTGTCATAACTTAAAACACCATTCATTTAGCAAAACCAATGGAGTCCCAGACGTTTGTTTCAATGAATTACAAATGGAATGATAAAGTGAGTATACCCCTATTCCGAAGACACCAATAAGGTTTAATAGATTTTTTGTTAAAAATTAGTGTTTGGTAATAATTTTCTATTTTTACAGGGTACTGCTAAATAAATATTTGAAGCTATGGCGATTCCTTCACTTCAATAAAGAGCATGGGCACCAGTCCTCCCTTTAGTTATAAAATTAAAATCTAAAAACTCATTTATATAGCAAAGCCAATGGAGTCCAGACCTGTTTTGATGAGTTACAAATGGAATCACAAAGTAAGTGTTCCTCCTAATCAAAAGACCAATTCGGTTTACTAGTTTTTTAAATTAAAAATTTATGTTTTGTAATAATTTTCTATTTTTACAGGATGCTATTAAATAAATTCGTGACGCTATAGCGGATCCTTCACTTCAAGAAAAAGCGTAGGCAGCAGTCACTGGAGAAAATTGTACATAAAGGATCAGTTGGTCGGTGGTAAATAAAATCCTACACAACATTTGTTATATTAATATGGATTTATTATGTGAAATATTTAAATTCAACAAATATACAAATTTTTACAAAAAATTTATAGAAAATTTATTTTAGCATAAATGGGGTAATTTTTAGCATTAGTTTTAGTCACCTTTTCTAATAATTTTGGTATATTTCACCACATTTCTTTTGGTATATTTTACCAAGTTTTTGCTTAAATAGCATTAGCATTTTCTTCAAAATTTTTTACATAAGTGTTTTGGCTAAATTACGAAAACTACTTCGTCGGTTGTAGTTTTAGCATATTTTTGGTAAAAATATGCCAGATTTTTGCTCACTCCGACACAAGTTTTTTTTTGCGTGTTATGTCGAGTCTGTAGTTTTAGCATATTTTTGGTAAAATTATGCCAGATTTTTGCTCATTCCGACACAGATTTTTTTTTGCGTGTACTCTATAAATCTGAACAAAATGTATGGGAGAGATGCGGAAAAACGCTTCTCGCCCAAATTGTGATTAATCTCTTTAACATTTTTTTCTCAGTGTATTTTTTTGCAATGCCTACCAGATGACTACAAAATGTATGTTGTTTATTTCTTGAAAATCTGGGAACATTTTCTTATTTTGAATCGATGGAATTTTTAATTCGATTGTGTCCGCATTATATTAAACTTTAAAACATGGACACTTATGACAAATTAATTTCCTTATTTTCTGTACAAGGCGCTTGTATTGAATTGAAAACCTTTCAAAATGAATTTGAAACAATGCGTTCACTATTTGACAAAATGCCAGAATTGCCACGAAAATATTGCCGGATGCTTTCACTACAATGGCTTCAAACAATGGAGGAAGATGAAAACCTAGAGTTTTCAATGAAAGATAACGATGAAAAAATTAAAGAAGCCAAGGATCTTAGACAGCAAGGTAATCAACTATTTACTGCCAAAGGGGAACAACGAAATGTTTTAGGTGCCAGTCGTCTATATAATGATGCAATATTTGCTGCATTGGACACCGTCAATAGCGATGAACTAGCTTTGGGTTTTGCTAATCGTGCTATGGCTCTGCAAACGTTTGGTTACTATCAACAAGCTTATGATGATTGTGTCTGTGCCTTAAGGACTGGGTATCCTGAAATAATGCGACATAAAATCGTAACACGTCAGGCATATTGTGCACTTAAATTAAAGAATGATTTTGATATAATTGAAAAACATTTGAATGAATTGCAACAATTACAATTAAATAGTAATTTCGAAAAACAGCGTAAAGAATTAAATGAAGCTTTTGAAGAGCTTAAAAGAGAAGTACCAGATAAGAAAAATGAAATAAAAGAAATTCCACTTAATCGACAGTCTCAGGAAATGTAAGTAAATAAAAATATTTAAAACTAAAACCTTTTTATAGTCTCCAAACACAGTGCGGGGGTATATTGAATTTGTCATTCCGTATGTAACGCATCAAATTGTCGGTCCCCGAAAAGTGTATACATTATATTACTAGCCTGCCCGGAACTTCCTAAGTGGGAATTTACCGCAGACTTTTTTGATTTTTTTTCAATTCTGTTTTAAAATTTCTTTGGTTTATGATTTTATTCTACCTCTTTTGCCCACAAACTCGAATGCAGCAGCGGACAGTCGGGGAAAGAATTCTGCGTGTAAATTCCTACTGACCGATTATATTGTAAACCGGATAAAACAAGCAACAGGATTTTATTCTCCATTTCGAAAATTCTCCCTAATCTTTATTTTTTATACCCTCCACTTATAGTGATAGAGGGTATATATAAGTTTTTCTCAGTTGTAATTGGTCAGTCAATGATTAAGGACGTGTAAGCTGCGGCGTTGTAGTTGATTAAAATTAAAGACAAAACTGTACCGCGTGTTTTTTTGTTGAGCCTGCTGCTTCACTCGGCATTGCGTCGGACACTTGTAGTGTCTGATTGGATGTCTATCGGCACTTGGGAGCATTGTTTCACTGCCTCCATTGTAAAGGCAATGGTCGTGTTTTGTGTGCAGAGTCAACTTAAGTGTCTAGGCTGTAGCGTGGCGTCATCATAAGTAACGGGGTCTCCCGTTATTCTTCGTGGCTGCTAATCTACTGCCATAATTTTATTCAATACGTTCTTTGGTTGGAACGTCGTGGAATAACCTGGCAATCTGTGTGTTTCTATAACACCGCCATTAATCATTAAAACCAAAAAAAAAAAAATATCTAAGTTTCTCATTCCGTTTGTAACTCATCGAAATATCGGCTTAGGGACCCCATAATGTATATACATATATTATTGATCAGTTATCGATTATAAGACATTCTAGCGATGTCCGTCTGTGGAAATGGTGATCACGGCCAAATTTTTAAACAGATATGACTAAGACTTAGCATATTACTTGATGTTGCCCTAAGCAGTTTGGTATTGCATTTGAGCGAAATCGATTCAGCGGTTCAGACAGGGCTGTCAGACTTGGGGATTTAACCCCAAAGTTGGGGATTTCATGCGATCAAAAAGGGCAAAAAATCTCATTTGGGGGTTGGGGATTTTAATGGGGATTTCAAAAATTATTTTGAGGATTTTTTGGGGATATTCAAAATTTTATCTATTTAATACAACCAGCTATTTTTAATGTAATCAACAATTTTTAAACAAAGTTTAAGTGATAAGCACGAGTATACGAAGCGCATTCAGTAAAATATGCATTCACGGCTGTTAACTGTCTACTTACACTGGCGAAAAACTTTTATTTACGCGTTTGGGGATTTTTGGGGATTTTTTAATTGCTAAACTTACGAAATAAAATTTCAAAATTACCAAATTTTTTTTTTTTTTTTTATGAAGAAAAACAATTTTTGTGTGATTAAAAAACGTATTTATTATTGTTTGGGGATCTTTGGGGATATTTTGTTATATTTTTGGGGACAACGAAAAAAAGTACCTGGCAACGCTGGGTTCAGAAGTTATGAAAGAAAATGTAAACGTTTTTTTGTAAATAAACTTTTTCTACATTGTGGAGGGCAGTGATGCCATCTTAGCACTTTTGGGGCTATATTCAGCCCTTTTTGATTGCTCTCAACGCGTATTTTTTTTTTCTGTTAACCCTTTTATTTTTTTAGGGGCAAACAGCTCTTTTTGTTATATTTTTTAGCCCTTTTAGCCCCTTTTTAACCATTTTTAGAGTCATTTATTAATATTTTGCCACAATGTTTGCTGTTTGGCCTCAATGTTTTCTAAAATAAAGCATATCTTTTATACATGAAATTATAAACCATGAAAATGGAATTAAAGACTCGGAAAATCTTAGATAAAACAGATTAATTTTAATTTTATATCGTTGAAAATCCGATTTTGAAGTTGTCATCGTTTGTTCTGATTTAATTGGAAATCCTTATACAAATGCAGAAGTGGAGAGAACATTTAGTTTCATGAATTTCTCTAAAAATAAAAATTGGATGTCAATAAATACATGAAATTGTTTAAGTATTTCTGCAAAAATTAAATGAAACCAATATTACGAATAGTCCAAAAATTTAATATTGTTGGAAAACTTAAATCTTAGCAATTTCTATTAAATTCTACATTTTTAGTCAAATATTTCAATAAATTTTTTTAATAAGCCCATTTTTACATTAGAACTATAGAGGTGTAAATTGAAAGTCCTCTATATTTAAAGTTTAGATAACGAATGAAAATTTTATTGAAATTTTGAAACTTAAAAATAAATAAAAATCAAATGAAACTTGATTGTTTTGAAATTGAAATTTAGTTGAGTGGGATGTCCCCACGGAACGTAAAGGCCCCCATACATTTCAAGCAAATTGGATGACTTGTTGGATGACCAATGTAATTTTTCTCGTGTATGGGGCTGTCGGATGGTCGGATGGCTGGTCGGATGAAAAATCAAAAAGTTTTGATTTTTCGATGGTCGGATGAAAAGTTGGATGACATGTCGGATGGTGTATTGACTTGTCATCCGACCGTTGTACGAACAGAGACGTTTTAATTCATTATTTGTTATTGTTTTTCTCAAAGTGATGTTTTTGTATAAAACAATGATGCTAAAAAGTAAATTTTAACCTAAATATATTAAAAAAACATAAAAAGAGTTTAAAAATAAAAAAAATATTTATGTTACTCCTTCAAGAATTCTAACAAAATGAGCGGTCATCCAACATGTGTATACATTTGTCGGATAAGTGTATTTTGAAAATATTTTTTCGTCAACTAACAAGTCATCCAACATGTATTGTGTCTCTGGGCGGCTTAAGATTGATCCCTTAAAAACACAAATTAAAAAAAAAAAAAAAATTGCTGAAAAACACAAAAACTGATAAATTTTTGAGTTTAGCCCTTTTTAACTGCTCAACAGACGCTTTTTGGTTTAAAATAGTTGGCATCGCTGGTGGAGGGTATCAATTAGGGTATTCAATTAATCGATGTTTTTGGTTTAATCGGTTAATTGAGCAAATAATTATTCGGGGTTTAGATTTAATTGGTTAATAATCGGTTAAATTGTAAATATTCGGTTAACCGAATAAAATAAATTTAAAATTTAAATTGAATAAAAAAACACGAATTGTATTTAATTTTAAGAATTTTATTAATAAAAAATCTATATTTTTTAAGAATTTTATTAATAAACAATCTTTTTTTTTGTTAGTAGTAAGTAGTATTTTATTAATACTTGAAAAAATTGGGGGGGGGGGGGGGGTGAAATAAAGGCAATAATGCTATATGGCTTTTTTTCTCAATTCATAGGGAAATAAGGCCATATGGCCTTATTACCAACACGATTGAGCAATAAAGTCATATTGATTTTGTAACCAAAGTGGAAATAAAGCCATATCAGTTAAAAATGTGGAAATATATTTTCACGTAAATCCTGCTACCAAAAAAAAAAATATTTAGCGAAGCCAAAAGCCGGCTACACAGAAATTTTTTTTGTTTAACTCTCTTTAAATCTGAACTCAGATGGGCCTAGAGGCACCATTTTTTTGTTAGCAGAATTTTTAATTTAAAGGCCTCTACAGACGATTCAATATTATGTACAATCTGCATGTATTTTTTTCAGTTCAATATTTTATACAGTATTTTTATGTATGCAATTTGTGGGAAAACGTCAAAAATATTGTGCATTATATTGCGTCGTCTGTAGGTACCTTAAAGATTGTTTAACAAAAAAAGTTTTTCTGTGTAGCCTTCGGCCAGGTATTACAAACTCCATAAATTAATTTAGCGGCTTCGCTAAATACATTTTTTTTGGGTAGCAGGATTTTAGTGGAAAACAATTTTCACATTTTCCCCTACACTCTCTGTAAAATAATAACGAATAGTTTTATAAATTTTCAAAATGAGTAATTAAGCCATATATGGCTTTATTTCCAACAGTGGTTGGTAATAAGGCCATATGGCCTTATTTCTCAACTCATTGGGAAATAAGGCCATATGGCCTTATTGCCTATGGCTTTATTTCACCCCACAAAGGCGCGTGAGTGGATTTTGACTCACACTCACTCACGCAAAAAATAATCGGATCACTCACTAATCACTCACGCAATATTTTTTTACTCACGCTCACACACAATTCACGTGAGTAATAAAAAACTTACTCACACTCACGCGTGACTCACGCCAGATTCAATCACGCTCACGCGTGAGTCACGCAAAATCCACTCACGCAATAAAATTTTCTTACCAAAAAAAAAAAAAAATTAAAAAAAAAAAATTTTCACGAAAATTTAAAAAAAATTGGGCAAATCAAAAAATCTAATCACGCAAACTCACGCAAAAAATAAATGACTCACTCACTAATCACTCACTCAGTTTTTTTTTTCAAATCACGCACACTCACAATCACGTGATTGAAATGAAAATCACTCACGCGTGATTCACGTGAATCAAGCAAATCACGTGACCAGCGCCCAACTCTAGACTAAAGGTACACATTTAATAAAACTGTACAATTTGGAGTGTTGTTTATTGATGGCGTGTGTTTAAAATTGACGAATTCCAATGACTTTAACGCAATCAGACATGATAAGATTTTTATAATGTGCATTTTTAGTGTTTGATTTAAGTGAAAAAAGTTTAAATCAAGTTGATTCAAACCAAAAGTGATTTGAATCAGTTGATTTAAATCAAAAGTGATTTGAATCAGTTGATTCAAATCAAAGTGATTTGAATCAGTTGATTCAAATCAAAATGTATTAATTCAATTTAATCAAATCAAAGAATTAATTCTTTGCAATGAAATTAAGTGAATTAAATAATGAATTAATTCTTTTCGATTTATAGAAACAGGGAATTAATTCAATTATTTTAAATCAGATTTAAGAAATTGAATTAGGGAATTAAATCTTCAAAGGTCTGATTATTAGTTTCGTTTTTCACATCAATTGTCATCTTGTTGCAAATGCTTAGTCCTTTATAAAATAACGATCTTTGCATCGCGCTGGTGTCTGCTCGTTGTATCCTGAAATCTAAAGCATTCCTCAGGTTGTATGGGATTTTTTTAAAATCCCGGGATTCGGGATTTGAAAATCGAAATTCCGGGATCCCGGGATTTTTCGGGATCACGGGATTTTACTGGATTCCGGGATTTTTCGGGATTAAATTTCTTTGATTATAAAAGTAAAAAAATAGTAGACTCTTTATGTTTCAATTTTATTGTGGATATTAAGGGGCTACTGTGTGTTAATTGGTTTCGTGCTAGCCTATTAAGCAGGGAGTCGTGGGTTTGATTCCCACGAAAACCTTTGGGTCGATATCGCTACAACGAAATTATTAAAAAAAATTATTTCTAATTATTCTTATTGTTATTTCAAGGCAATTAAAAAATTAAGTATACGCCACTTATGCAGTTTTCAAGTAATTATTAATATTAAATATTTAGCAATGAACTAAAAAAAGCCTTGAAAAAAGCCTTGTAATAATATAATACATAAGACTTATATTTTTTGTATAAAAAAAGTTTTTCTTCCAATTTTGAACGTCCCGCAAAATTTTTATTCTCCTAGACCTAAAACTTATGTGGTACAAATTTGAGGCCAATTGGATTAAATTTACCCGTGGCGCCCTTCGATCAAAGTTTTGGTTTTTTAGAAAATTTTCGCCAAAACTTGCAAACTTTGGTCAAAGGGCTCCGTGACTGTAGCTTAATGGTTAGTGCGAAGGACTATTATTCTGCAAGCCTGGGTAGAATTCTCAGCTCAGCCAAATTCGTTGCCAGCTACGTTGAAAATTAAAAAAAAAGTTTAAGTTTTAATTTGTTTATATAAATGTAACAATAATTGAACAAAGTTGTATTTTTAAAAATAAATTCTCATACAGCTTAAAAATCCCGGGATTCGGGATTCATTTTATGACAAAAATCCCGGGATTTCGGGATTGGCAGCCCTATGTCTTATACAGATGGAGGGACAGACATACAGACATTCTAAGAATGTCTTAGATTTGTTCAAGGATCAATAATATATGTATATAACACTGATACAAATTTGGGGTCATCGAGTGTATCTTGTCCTTTTTTTATGTCCCATTGAAGTTTTTAATTTTTTTTAAAGGCGTTTGAAATGAGTCCAAAAAAAGTATTAAATCTAATTCTGAGGTAAAAAAAGATGTCTTTAGTGAAATTTGATGGCGTTTTTTTTTTTCTTAGAACATATTATAACCCTTTAGGTATTTTTTTCGAATATCTTCACCATTAAAACGTACGTTTAAAGGGTTAACATTTTCTACATCAAATTTCATGCTTAAAAAAGTAAAATTGTGAAATATCACATACTAATGGAACGTCAAAAATTTTAGTCTTGCAAAAATGCGAAATGTCAAAATTGCAACTTTATTTGCTTGTTATTTTGCAAATTGTAGCAATTATATTACTATTGAAATAAAATGCGATACTTTATTTGCAACAGCCCATCATGTTAAAGGTAAAAGAAAAGTGAAAAAGTTGATTAATGTTTTTTAAAAAAAAAATGTTGCAATCTTGCACTGTTGCAAGGGCTAAAAAATTCTGACGTGAATACCATCAATATAATAATAATAATAATAATAATTTTGATCACGTGATCAATTATTTTTATTTATTCTTTCTATTTATTTACAACTCATTTTTAATAAATTCAACCTAACTGAGAACTGGTAACAATGACCGTCGTCTCGTTGTAGCGAAAAAACCATGGGTTCTGATGAGAATCGAACCCACGACCCCCACGTTCAAAGGCTATCACGCTACAAACTAGCCTACGGGGGCTCCAGACCTTTATTTCGATGCTTTACACACGAAATGACAAAGTGAGTATACCCATAATATAGTTGTAGGGTATACAAATGTGGACTTCTCTAACCCAGGAACAAAAATTCTTAATAAAAAAGACGTGTAATATTTGATTTTACAGAGTTTCTACGTTAACCGAAAGAGGACGTTACATGAAAGCGACATGCTTAATTAAAAAAAATCAGTTAATTTTTACTGAAAGAGCTTCAGCATTTGTAGCCGTTGGTGATACTCGACGAATGTGTCATCAATGTGGCACTGTTAACTTTATACCATATCCATGTTTGCATTGTCGAGGACGTGTAAATTACTGTTCGATTAAATGTCAAGATGATCATTACAAAGACATTCATGTATATGAATGTGCAGGATATCGATTTCAATTATTTGCTCATGTTGGTATTGCTCAATTAGCCTTACGGATAATACTCGATAATGGTTTGATGTCTATATTGGATACTTTAAAGTCAAACAACAAAACTACTTCAGATGTCTGGAATGCGCTTTCAGAAGGTGGTGAAATTTGGCAAAATAAGGAAATACCGTATGCTGAATCGCTACGTATGATATCACATTTAGATAAAATGACTATTATAGATATTGAATGGTTTGCATTAGTCTCACATCATTTAATAGTTTATCTCAAGAATTATACTACATATTTTGAGGTCTTAAATATAAACAACAATAATAACATCGATTGGGAACTGCTGACAGCATCATTAATTTTACGACATATTGGCCAAAGCATTTCAAATGGTCATACTTTAACAACTATTATACCAAGACCATTAGCATTTTTTACCAATACTGATTTTCATATGTTAAATGATACAATCTGGGCTAGTCCCTGGCATTTAAAGTCTGGCTATTTACATCATTTTAGTTATTATGATGATGTGGCATCATTAAATCTACCTTATCTAAGTCTGTGTAATCATTCGTGTGTTCAAGCGTTTCAGCCAAAAATTTCTGGCCGTTATGCAAGTGCATTTGCTTTACGTGATCTCAATGCCGGCGATGAAATAACAAATTGTTTTGATGTCGATTATCGTAAGGGTAAACGATCAGCAAGACGTGAAAGGCTTTTGCAATCATATCATTTTGACTGTAAATGTGAAAATTGTTTGCAGACGGAAATGGAAGATGTTGAATTTGTAAGTATAATTAATCTTGTATTAACAAAAAAAAAATCTTTAAAAAATTAATATGTATTCAAAAATTTAGATCTTTAGAACGAAACTGAGTAATAACCTTGCACGAAAAGTAACAGGTCAACCCCGGAATTTTCGGGATCTTCAATATTTTTTATTAGAGGAATTCAGAGTCTTGCTGCCAGCCCTGACAATGTAGCAAAAGAGTAATTCTTTCAAAAAATACATGAATGGTATTCAAAGTCTTCAGGTAAAAGAGCATTTTTAAAATTACCTCTCAAAATACATGAGAGGTATTCAGAGTCTTGCTTGCCAGCACTTTTCAAAATACATGTATTTTTTGAAAGAAGTACTCTTTTGCTACATTGCCAGGGGTGGCAACAAGACTCTGAATACCTCTTATGTATTTTAAAAAGTAATTTAAAAAAGTGCTCTTTTACTACCAGTGTCAGGGCTGGCAAGCAGGACTCAGAATACCTCTATTATTTTTATATTTTTTTCAATAATTTGTATAAAATATGAATTTTGTGGAACACACATAAAAAAGTCCGACAAAAGTTCCGTCCTTTTGACACATCCTGAAGTTAA
Source organism: Pegoplata infirma (assembly GCA_963921195.1). NCBI lineage: Eukaryota > Metazoa > Arthropoda > Insecta > Diptera > Anthomyiidae > Pegoplata > Pegoplata infirma. Next base: position 106,732,153 of record OY992538.1, on the reverse strand, counting down.
AAAGTAAAACGGGCGACATTTTCAAATGTTAGTTTTTAATATGCAATACAATTTTTGTTTTTGACCATAATCTAATGAAATTTTTAATTTACATGGGTCTTACTATAGGAAATGTTCCCAGTCGGCAAAAAAAATCACACCTGATATATTGTTGACTCTCCCTTTATAAAATTGCTGACATCTACAATTTTTCAAAATGTCCCCAATGACATGTCAGTAGTTGGTCAGCGGTTGTTTAAACGAACTGTTGGTGGCCACCGATACTAGTGGACACTGCTGACATGTCATTGGGGACATTTTGAAAAATTTTATGAAGATGTCAGCTATTTCAGAAAGGGAGAGTCAGCAGTATGTCAGGGGTGATTTTATTTTGCCAACTGGGTTAACACTTAGCAAAATATAAAAATTTGATAAAAAAAATCCCCCGATTCCCAACTTGTTTGTTTATAATTTCCAAAAATCCAGAATTTTGGCTATTTTTGCTGCCACGCCTATATAAAGGGCGGGGATTATTAGATACTAGTCGAATAGCCTGTCCCTGCCAGGCGGAACACCACTTCACTTTTCTCAATAGTTGTAATGTTTTACCAAACTTTATACAAAATTATGTTTGTGCTTCAAAAATTTAATATTGCTAGATTGAGTTACAGCAATATATTTCCCAAACCGGAAAAAAATTTAATGAGTATAAAAGCTTTTATTGATAAAATTTAAGAACTAAATTTAGCACGCCCATTTCGTCTCTCCGCCTATAAGCCGGATATCAAAAATCTATAGTGGGGATCTGTCCCATGGTCACTCCCATATACATGGCAATTTTTATCTTTCTTTTTATCATGAAGGTTTTTAAAATTAGCTAAAATGTTAAAAAACACAATTTTTCCACTTAAATTTTTCCTTATATGTAATTCTTCGTACACAGTTTAAATATTAAATCTGACTTCATAAGGATATGATCCATTGTCAATACTTTATGCTTTACAATTTTCAGCTTCCTTAGTCATTAGGGGTTTCAGAAATAATTTAAATGTTTAAAAACTAAATTTCGCCGTCTTCCGCCACTCCCCCTGACTTAAAGGCCGAAAATCCGGCTACGTTACAGATTATATATACAAACTGAACAAAATTCACAACGGATTTTTTTTGTATTTCCGCCCTTTCACTGGATATCCAGGTCAGAGTTGATCTTTGCCATAGTCCGTACCATATGCATCCCAATTTTCATCTTTCAAGGTCATAAGGTGTCTTCAAAATTAGATAAGATGTAAAAACATAATTTTTCTACGCCCATTTCTTCTCCTAATTTTCCGTCCCTACACAGAGAGAACAGTTTAGTTGTGCCAGCAGAACTTAGAGCCAACTGCATGGTTTAATAACAACAACCAAAACTTTCGGTTGCGATAACCAAAATTTGTTTTGAAAATTTAACTTCTGTTGGTCCAAATAAATTTCGGTAATCGCAACCGAAAATTTCAGTTGTTGTAATTAAACCATGCAGTTGGCTCTTAATTCGGCTGGCACAATTAAAATGTTTTTTCTGTGTATTCCAAAATTTTTAAATCTGACTACTTTAGGATAAGCTCCATCGTTAGTACTATACTCGTATCCACGTCCCTTTTCCCTCTCAATTCTCCGTCCACAGTCCAAAAATTTTAAGTCTGACTACTTAAGGATATGCTCCAGTGTCAGTGCAATATGCTTGCCAATTTTCGGCTGCGTAGGTCATTAGGGCTTTAAAGTTAGTCAAATAAAAAAAAATAAAACGCAATATTGCCTTGCCCCTTTTTCCTCTCAACTCTCCGTCTACATTCCAAAAATGTTAAATCGGACTACTTTAGAATATACTTCATAGTTAGGACTACATATTAGGGATTTTAAGCTTCCGTATTCATTGGGGCGGAGCTTAAAAATACTCTAAAATGGTAAAAAAAAAATAATTTTGCCAAGTCCCCTTTTTCTCGTAATTCGCCGCCCACAGGCAAAAATCCGGCTTCGTAAGAATCTGTCCCTGGTGTTTTACAATATACATGCTTTTAAGTCTATCAATGAGATTCAAAAGGCGCTGAATACACAAAAAATAAGAGAAACACAAAAAAAAAATAAAATATATATTCAGAAAATATATGGAAATAAATTTACCACGCCCTTTGCCTTTCTTATTCTCCACCCATACACTGGATATCAAAAATCCAGGCTCGTGTTGATGTTCCACATACATGTCAATTCTGTGCATTTTCCTCTTCCTTTGGGGGCTTCAAAAGAAGTTAAAATGTTAAAAATCCCAATTTTGTCACTCCCATTTTCCTTTCCATTCTCCGCCTACAGTCCAAAAATTTAAAATTCGACTACTTCAGGATATGCTTCATCGATAGGACTATATGCTAGGAAATTTTCAGCTTCCTAAGTCATTAGAGGACTTTAAAATAGGCAAAATGCCAATTTTCATCTTCATATGTCATTCAAATTAAATATTAAAAAATACAATTTTGCCACGCCCCATTTTTCTCTTAATTCTCCTTCCACAGTCTAAATTTAAATCCGATTACTTCAGGATATGCTTCATTGTTAGAACTAAATGCTATGCAATTTTTCGCTTCCTAAGTCATTTGGGACTTCAAAAGAAGTATCCGACTACTTGGGGATATGTGCCATCGCTAGGACTATATTCTAGGAAATTTTCAGCTTCCTAAGTCATTTGGGGGCTTCAAAAGAAGTAAAAATGTTAAAAAAATCTAAATTTTGCCACTCCACTTTTCCCCTCAATTCTCCGCCCACATTGCGAAAATTTTAAATCCGAATACTTGGGGATATGCGGCATCGTTAGGACTATATTCTAGGAAATTTACAGCTTCCTAAGTGATTTGGGGGCTTTAAATTAAGCAAAAACGTAAAAAAATTGAATTTTGCCACGCCCACTTTCCCGCTTATTTCTCCGCCCACAGGCAAAAACTCGAAAATCTGGCCACGTTAGGATCTGCCTCAGGTGTTTTACTATACGCATTCCAATTTTCAGCTTTGTAGCTCATCAGTGGGCTTCAAAAAGCTCTGGATAGACAAAAAAAGAGGAACACACAAATAGGGAAATTATATATATAGATACACTTTTAACTACTTGCATATTAAAGAATTTATGTTTGTTTGCTTTGGTAGGGACCACAGAGGCGTCCAACTTTTTTCCCAGCAGGTTAAACTTGAAATTTGTGTTAAAAATTTATTTGCAAGTTTAAAATAGTGTAACTTTTTAACAAAATAGGGCATTTCATTGGTTATGGTTTTAAAAAACCATAAAAATATTTAATTAACTAAAAATTCAGTTTTGAAAAAAATCGGACGTTATCCCAGTTGGAAAATGTGTCACTGAGGAAAATTCCACAGTGATTCCTTGAGGAAATGTCTTCAGGTTCTGACAAATCATAGGTAATCCTTGATGACATGTCCTAACATTGTCAGCACTGAATGTTTGCTTTAAGAGTGTTGAAAATTCCTCTAAGACGTCTAAAAGGAAATGTCTTCAGAATAGCAGTATACTCATTTTTTTTTTTTAATAAATTCCACCTAACCGAGAACTGGTAACAATGACCGTCGTCTCGTTGTAGCGAAAAAACCAAGGGTTCTGGTGGGAATCGAACCCACAACCCCCACGTTGAAAGGCTAGCACGCTACCAACTAGCCTACGGGGGCCCTAAGCGTACACGCAAAAAAAAACTTGTGTCGGAGTGAGCAAAAATCTGGCATAATTTTACCAAAAATATGCTAAAACTACAACCGACGAAGTAGTTTTCGTAATTTAGCCAAAACACTTATGTAAAAAATTTTGAAGAAAATGCTAATGCTATTTAAGTAAAAACTTGGTAAAATATACCAAAAGAGATATGGTGAAATATTCCAAAATTATTAGAAAAGATGACTAAAAATAATGCTAAAAATTACCACATTTATGCTAAAATAAATTTTCAATAAATTTTTGTAAAAATTTGTATATTTGTATTTAAAATTTTCACAGAATAAATCCATATTAATGTAATAAATGTTGTGTAGGATTTAATTTACCACCGACCAACTGACCCTTTTTGTACAATTTTCTCGAGTGACTGCTGCCTACGCTTCTTCTTGAAGTAAAGGATCCGCTATAGCTTCACGAATTTATTTAAAAGCATCCTGTAAAAATAGAAAATTATTACAAAACATAAATTTTTAATTTAAAAAATTGGTAAACCCCATTGGTCTCTTGGTAAGGAGGAACACTTACTTTGTCATTCCATTTGTAACTCAAAACAGGTATGGACTCCCTTGGCTTTGGGTTTTTAGGTTTTAATTTTATACCTAAAGGCAGGATTGGTGTCCAAGCTCTTTATTGTAGTGAAGGATTCGCCATAGCTTCAAAAATTTATTTAGCAGCACCCTACAAAAATAGAAAATTATTACCAAACACTAATTTTTAACTAAAATCTATTAAACCTTATTGGTGTCTTCGGAATGCGGGTATACTCACTTTATCATTCCATTTGTTATTCATCGAAACATACGTCTGGGACTCCATTGGTTTTTCTTAATGAATGGTGTTTTAAGTGATGAAAGCAAAATTAACTTTAACATTCTTTTATCTTACATTTATTTATCTTTTAGAAAACTAATTATTTATTTTTATTTATTAATTTATTTTTATTTTATTTATCAATTTCCTTTTTACGTTTTTATAACACAAAAAATAAACAAACAACGCACACAAAAAAAATGAAAATGGCGGTCTGTATTTGTTTTTTTGTTGTTTTCTTTCGATAAATTTTTGTGCAGGTAATTTGCGTTATTGTGCAAGCTACTTGGTTATTTTACATAAAAAATGAATTATGTTACTTTAACATCGACAAGCATAATATTAGCAAAAATTTGGTAAAAATTTTTTTTTGGTATGAAAAAAGTTTTACCAAGTAGGATTGCTCAATCTTACACAGATTTTTTTTTTGCGTGTATATTAAATTAGAATTTTAAATCTGGGCAACTTCTCAATTTCCAACAAATAGATGGCAATATTATCGATTTAATTAAAATAAAATCAAAATCTAACAAGTAGAATAAAAGTAATAAATAGACAAACAATTTTGAAAATAAAGTTTGGAACAAGTAGTAAGGTGTGGGACTAATAAACTGGAGGTTCCAGGTTCAAATCCAGTTGGGACTAAAAAAGGCGAAAATTTTTTTCTAAATATGAGAAAGATAATTTATAAAGGAAAATGGATAAAAGTAAAAACTAAAGGAAATGCGAAATTTTTTTGTAAATTCGCATGACCTTATTCAGACATTTCCCCAAAGAAGTCTTAGGTGAAATGTCCCCAGAAGGTCAGCCCTGACCTCTGCTGACTTTGAGTGAGGACATTTTGAAAATTTGTATGAAACTGTCCTCAACCCAGTACATAGAGATGTCTTGTGGATGTCAGCTGTGACTCTGACATGTCACCGCTCCGTCACTGAGGATTAGGGTTGCCAGATACTAGAATTCAAATAACTGGAAAATGGAAAAAATTCACCTGGATTTTAAAAATATAACTGGACTTTTTTTTAAGCATCTCCACTCATCAATGGTATAAGATTGTTGGCGTAGATTTTTATTTTCAAATAACCCCACAAAAATAAGTCCGAAGAGGTCAAATCGGGAAATCTACACTCAGAGAAGAGATATGATTGTCGCAACCATAATTTAAGAGCGTCATATTATGCCTGTTCGTTTACCATACTACAATCTACTCATTTTTACTACTTTTACTACAACTGGAAATTTTCAATACAAAAAGTAAACAAGACTTTCCAGTTTTAGTAAAAATAGTAATAAATTTGGGTAAACAAATAGACCTATTATGATTGAAAATTGTATCATACTAGGTCTGTTTGTTTACTTAAATTTCTTACTATTTTTACTACAACTGGAAATTTTTGTTTACTTTTTGTACTGAAAATTTCCAGCTGTAGTAAAAGTAGTAAAAATGAGTAGATTGTAGTAAGGTAAACGAACAGGCATAATATGTTTATAGCAATCATAAAATATGTGTACCAATCATATTATGGTCCTAAATTATAGTTTTTCGAATATTTGGGATCATAACATGATTGCTGCAAAAATGTTTTGGTTACTATAAAATTTTATGATAAAATTTTCAATCATAATATGACGCTCTTAAATTAAGGTTGCCACAATCATATCTCTTCTCTGCGTCTAGGTGGCAAGTTAAAATTCCCTGGACTTGCGATGTCTAAAAATGGCCACAATAACTGGCCCTTATCTGCAGGTTTGACCGCTCCGGACTTATTTGTCTGGGTTTATTTGAAAAGCAAAATGTTCACCAAACAATCCTCAGATCATCAAAGATCTCAAGGAAAACATTCATGCTGAAATCAACACTAAACTGCGAGATGCTCGAAAAAGTAATAAAAAAAGTAGTGAAAATGCACAAAAAATTGCACATTTAAAAGTAGTGAAAAGATTTATGTTTAATTCAAAAATAGTCAAAAAAAAATGTAAAATATATTAAATAAAAAATAAATATTGTTAAAATTAATGAAACTCTTTTTTAACTGGATAAATTATGCTTTAACTGGAAACTGGACCAGACTCAAAATAACTGGAAAATCCAGGCCATTCCCGGCTGTCTGGCAACCCTACTGAGGATGGCTCGAGGACGTTGCCAACTGGGATGTGACCCAACTTTTTTTTTTTTTTTTTTTCAAAACAGAATTCCCTAAAAACTTTATAAATTTCATAAAAATCTGATAATAAACAACAAATTGGCAAGCATTTAAAGCTTTTGTATGCAAAGGTGTCCTAGTTTAGGGTCTCCTTATGGTGTCCCTATTTAACATGTGGGGTCCACCATCTAATCTTAAGCTCGTTAGCTATAACCGGTATAAATTTTCACTACAATCGGTCCAGTACTTACTGAATGGCAGAATTATTTATAAAAAAATAATAAAATAAACCACTGTACATTAGGGCATTTTTCATCTATCAATTAATTGATTAAAAATGATACAATTTATATTTAAAAATAATTTTTTTTTTTTTCAAATTTATACATTTACTTAATTTCAGAATAAATATCATCAATATCGTTGTGATAATATTAAGTGTGGTCAAATATTTGTTCCTAACATACCTGATAAACCAACATTAAATTGGTGGCAAAGTGATTATCCTAATGGTGTAATAGATACAAACGTATTTTGTACAAAATGTGGTTGTGTTCAACGTTTCGAATGGTATCATGAATGTAAAGAAATATTTTCCAACAATGGAATAATGTCATCCAATGCCCGACGTCGTTTATATCAAATATATAAAAATCTTGATAATAATTTATTGGGATTGAATGATGCCAAATCATATATAGCCAAGAAAATAATACACGAATGGTTCAAATTACCATATAGTAAGTTGCTACTTATGTTTTGTTTTTATTTTTATTTTAAATTCTTAAATTTTTTTTTTTCTCTCTTTCCTTTTATAGTCAATATTCCATTAAATGATCAAGATTATCGTGAATTAATTGATATGTTGAAATTTTCTCTTAAAATAACTAAATCAGAAAGTTGTGCTAATTCTATAGAATATATAATTGAAATGACACATTTATGGGATTTAATTGCTAAACGTAAATATAAATGTTCAAAAGCTGCAATGGATGAAATGTTAGATGCTCTAAATATAATAGCTGATGATTTAAAAGTTGTATTTTTAAATTATTATAATGATTATATCAAAGATATAATCTTCTAATGTGTTTTCTATGAAATATACATGGTATGTAATAAAAATACATAATCTTATTTTAAAATTTTGTTAAGGATTTTCATGAAAGCATTTATTTCGAATGTTAAAAAACTCTTGTTACTTTTATAAAAACAATTATCAATTATAACCTTCGTAAAACAATTGAAAATTTCAGAAATACAATTAATAATTTCTGAAACACAATTGATAAATTCTGAAATACAATTGATAATTTCTGAAATACAATTGATATATCCAGAAAAACAATTGAAAATACAAATTAAAAATTTCTAAAATACAAAAGATAAATTCTGAAATACAATTGATAATTTCTGAAATACAATTAATACTTTCTGAAATACAATTGATAACGTCTGAAATTCAATTGATTACACTGTGCAACAAGAAAAATGAGCCTCAATGGCTTCAACGCCATATGAAAGTAGACCATCAAATGGACAAAATCACCAAAGGGTTTTGCAAAGTCAGTTCCGATTTCTTTTTTATAGCCCACTGAAGTTTTTATTTTTTTAACAAAGGCGTTTGGAAAACGTCAAAAATACAATAATAAGAACACATCTGAGCTTCAAAATATGATTTGATGTCTTCAGTGAAATTTTATGGCGGTTCTTTTCTTAGAACATTTTAACCCTCTAACTGCCATTTTAAGGGGTCATTTTAGTCCTTTTTCAAAAACTAAACACAGAAGTCTAATAAAACGTCCATTTAGAGGGTTAAAATGTTCTACAAATATTTTCCTCATAAAATTTCACTAGGGCTTGTCGAATGTTCAAAGTTTGTGCGACATGCGCAAAGTGCTTAAAAAGGGACAAGTATAAATAATAAATGTTTGTTATTTATTTTTACCAAAGCAGTGTTAAAAAATATCGACAAAAAACAGTGCAAATATACTTTTGAGCTAAAAATGATGTTCTGATGTGTTTTATAAAATTTTATGATGATTCTTTTCTTTGACCAAATTAACCCTCTAGCTCCCGTTTTAAAGGGTCATTTTTGTCCTTTTTTAAAAGAAATACAAAAAAAATTCTATAAAAAAGGCAGTTAAAGGGTTAAAATGTTTTACAAATATTTTCTGCATCAAATTTTACTAGGGCACGTCTAAGACAGAAAGTTCGTCCAGCATATAGAAAATGCTTAAAAATTTTAAAGAATTCAAATTTTTTTTTTACATATTTTTTGGGCCGAAATAAAAAAAAAAACAAGTGACCAAGTTAAATTCGACTTTGTCGAATGTATTAATACCCTCCACGATGTAAAAAAGATTATTTGCAAAAAAAAAATTTAAAAAAAAAAAAAATCCGCGAAAAAAATTTTTTGGTAAAAAAAAAATTCGATGAAAATCTAAACTATTTGGGACACATTTTGCTAAAAACAATTGGTAAGAAGTTACATGGATGAGAAAAAACACCTCTTTGGCCAAAATATCAAATTCGACCCCCTCTAACCTTGAGAGTCCTTGACCGATCTCGTTGAAAAATTGTGTCTGCATTACTATCCAATAGGATAGTAGATCGGGATCAAAAGTTGTGTCAGTTGACACGAAAACCCCCATATATATTATTGATCAGTGATCGATTTTAAGACATTCTAGCGAGGCATTCTAGCGATGCCTGTCCGTCTGTGGAAATGGTGATCACGGCCAAAGTATTAAACAGATATAACAAAGACTTAGCGTATTTACTTGTTGTTGCCCTAAGCAGTTTGGTATTGCATTTGAACGAAATCGATTCAGCGGTTCAAAAGTTATGAACGAAAATGTAAGAACACCTCGAAAATTGTGGTACATTCAACATAACCTAAAAACACAAAATGCTTTAATTCGGCGGCTGGTTGACACATGTGAACGAAATCGATCACCGAATGGTATTTAAACAAGTCCAAACATATTAAAAAAAAAAACATTTTCGTCAAATTTTTTTTTTAACAAAAATTTTTTTTCGCGGATTTTTTTTTTTGCAAATAAACTTTTTTACATCGTGGAAGGTATTAATACATTCAACAAGTCGAATTTAACTTTGTTACTTGTTTTTTTTATTTCGGCCCAAAAAAAAATATAAAAAAAAAAAATTGAATACTTTAAAATTTTTAAGCATTTTCTATATGCTGGACGAACTTTCTGTCTTAGACGTGCCCTAGTAAAATTTGATGCAGAAAATATTTGTTAAACATTTTAACCCTTTAACTGCCATTTTTTTATAGACTTTTTTGCATTTCTTTTAAAAAAGGACAAAAATGACCCTTTAAAACGAAAGCTAGAGGGTTAATTTGGTCAAAGAAAAGAATCATCATAAAATTTTATAAAACACATCAGAACATCATTTTTAGCTCAGAAGTATATTTGCCCTTTTTTTGTCGATATTTTTTAACACTGCTTTGGTAAAAATAAATAACAAACATTGATTATTTATACTTGACCCTTTTTAAGCACTTTGCACATGTCGCACAAACTTTGAACATTCGACAACCCCTAGTGAAATTTTGTGAGGAAAATATTTGTAGAACATTTTAACCCTCTAAATGGACGCTTTATTAGACTTCTGTGTTTAGTTTTTGAAAAAGGACTAAAATGACCCCTAAAATGGACGCTTTATTAGACTTCTGTGTTTAGTTTTTGAAAAAGGACTAAAATGACCCCTTAAAATGGCAGTTAGAGGGTTAAAGTGTTCTAAGAAAAGAACCGCCATAAAATTTCACTGAAGACATCAAATCATATTTTGAAGCTCAGATGTGTTCTTTTTATAGTATTTTTGAAGTTTTCCAAACGCCTTTGATAAAAAATAAAAACTTCAGTGGGCTATAAAATAGAAATCCGAACTGACTTTGCAAAACCCTTTGGTGATTTTGTCCATTTGATTGTCTACTTTCATATGGCGTTGAAGGCATTGAGGCTCAATGCGATGACCCAAAATTTGTTGCACAGTGTTATTTCTGAAATAAAATTGATAATTTCTGAAATAAAATTGATAATTTCTGAAATAAAATTGAAAATGGTGTAGACGACAAGATGATGCTAAACTTGCGAACATTTTGAATGTTTGGTGAACCTTTAGGGACCTTGGGGTTTGGGCCTAATGGTGTCTGGACCCAAAGTGCGAAATGGACCAAAATTTTTTTCGTGTCGGGTAAATTTTTAAATTTTTCCTATTTTTTAAATTCAAAATATGAACTTACTAGGGTTCACACATGTAAAGAGGACCGGTGAAACTATGGAGACTGGAACTACTGATCGGGACAACGGAAGATTTATCAAATAGATTTATCACTTCATCTCCTGGGGTTTCTAGGTGACTTAACTAAACTCAACATCTAGGGTTAAATATGACATATGGGAATCCATGCCAAATAAGATTATTGGCTTTATTAAAAGTCTCAAAATATAGGGCACCTTCTAGGCTGCACAAAACATCCAATCGGTAGCAGTGCATAGGGCCTTTTCTAATCTAATCCTGAAATAAATACATCCATTACGATTTTATAGTTTTATTTATTAATATTTTTCAATATTCATATAATAGAATTTACGTTTTATTATACGGTTATTGTATGTTTTATTTATGTGTGATTTAAATGTGTAAATTAATTATTGTTTTTCTTTTTTTTTTATAAAATAAAAAGGGGATCAAAAAAATATATTTAAAATAACTATACTTTTTCATTCAATTGAAATAAAAAAAAATACTTAAAATTAGGAAATTGTGTTTGATTTAAAAGTTGTATAGAATTGATTTTAAACTTTTTACGTAAAATTATGAATTAAAAAAAAAATAAAATTAGTTCGTTCTATTTTATCGTTACGATTTTTTAATGTAAAATAAACAGTTTTTGGCTCTAAGAGCATAAAAGTAAATACTCTTAAACAAAAAATAAAAAAAATAAAGAAATGATTTAAAAAAAAAATTAACTTTTAAGTGAATTTTGTTGTTTAATCAAAACCTTTACTAGGAGGATAAAATTAAAAGTACTGAACATTACACAGACATTCCAGAGAATTTTTTTCTCTGAATTATTTTTAAATTAAGCAATTTGAAAAATTTAGCATTTCAAGAAGAACGGCAACATTTTGAGGCCTCTGTTCTGTCTTTCACAACTTTTCAATTCACATGAAAATTTCCGAATCTCATGAAATCAAGTTTAGTGTTTTGTTGATCACGTTTTCATTCGAAGTTGAAATCAAATAATTAAAATTTAAAAATTATAAGGAAAAAAGTGCATTCGATTTACTTTCACCAAATTTTTACAAAACGAAAAAAAAATTTGGATGTGAAATCTAGAACACCAAAAAAATTCGGAAATTTTCATTTTCACATTTTTTTATGTGAATTACTTTTTTTGGAACATCGGCCTTAGAAGTTATTTAAAAAAAAAAAAAACATTTTAAGATTGAAATTTAATACTAAACTGTACTCCGAACGTTTTTATTTATAACTAATTCATAAATTTGAAACGTTATTTATTAAGGAACCCTATTGGTAGGGTTGACCATTTTTTTCTGAACTCAAATCAGTCATAGTTGGGCAATGCTAGAAATTTTTATGGAATAATGATTTAATTAAATCGATTTCATTGAGCATTTTATATGATCAAATCAATGATTTGGGCCCAACTATATTTTCTAGAAATAACTCTCTAAAAAATTATTTTCTATGGGAAAACACTGATGATCTTTTCAACACTCACAAAGTTTCGGTTAAACTAACAAACTTGGGGTTGATTAATATTTCAGTAAAAACAACTGCAGAAAATTTAATTGACTTTAAACAACTTCTTTTGAATGTTTTGATTGTGTCAGTGCATTAAACAAAAACCCAGAGATTTTGAGAATACGCAAATTCTTCAGATTCTGAGGAATCAACAATTTTTGATCAGTACACGTGATCAAACCAGTACGAATGGTCAGTCAGCCTACCTATAGGACTCCTTAAAATATAATAAAATTACAAAGATTCTACTTGTAATTCTTATATTTTACTTGTAATTCAAATATTCTACTTGTAATTCCAATATTTAATTTGTAATTCCAATTGTAATTTGAAAAAAAAAAAAACAATTTTTAAACTACAAATAGAATCTTCGAATTACGAATAAAATCTTTGAATTACAAATAGAATCTTCGATTTACAATCGATCTTTCCCGTTCGGAAGTCAAATAAATGGTTTTCCCGTAAAACGCAAAACAAATAGTAATATATTTTTTCAGAATTGAATTGCATGGAAGCAGTTTCATTCCGAAAAATTATTTCGTTAGACGTTTTTTGATGAAAACTTTGAAATCACTTCCAAACTTCTATGATTTTCAAATTTCATAGATAAGAATGTTCAACAAATGTATTTGGCTTGATACCAACAAAAAAATCAAAATCGAAAAATCAATAGTAGACTAAAACCCCCAAAGGATAAAGTTTTTTATGGCCCACTAAAGTTTTTCCAAAGGCGTGTGGTTAAGTGAAATAAATAATGTAAATATACTTTTGAGCTAAGTAATGTTCTTAGATGTCTTTAGTAAAATTTGATGGTGCTTCTTTTGTTAGAACATATTAACCCTCTAATCCTTATTTCAAGGGGGCATTTAAGTCCTTTTTTCAAAAACTGTCAAAGAAAAAAATGTTCTAGGAATATTTTTTGGGTGAAATTTCACTAGAGGTCGTCAATTTTTAAAAAGTGTGCGGCATGCGTAAAATGCTTAAAAAAGTAAAATTTTAAAGCAACATAATTTTTTTCTTTTTTTTAGGCTAATGTTGTGTTAAGTGAGTTAAAAAAATGGATAAATATACATGTAAACAACAATTATACTCTGAAGTTTAATATAGTGATTCATTTCTAAAACCAAATTAACCCTCTATCTACCATTTTATGGAGTAATTTTTGTCCTTTTATAAAAAAAATACCTAAGTCTATAAAAAATGGCATATAATGGGTTAAAATGTTTTACAAATATTTTTTGCATCAAATTTCACTGGGGGGTCACTAAAGACAGGAAATGCCTAAGATAGTAAACTTTTAAAGTATGTATTATCATTTTTGTAAAATTTAAAAAAAAATGTGTTAACATTTTTTTACTTTTTAAGGCATTTTACATAGGCCAGATAAACTTTCTGCCCTTAAATACCTATAGTGAAATTTTATTAAAAAAAAATTCGTAAAACATTTTAACTAGAGTTTTTCACGGGAATTCCCGACAATTTTCAATCCCGAAATCCCAGGAAATAGAGCGTGAATTCCCGGGAATTTTATTTTCTTTGTAAATGTTTATTTTTTAACGTTTTTTGACATACTTTCATATTTGTTTTAAAAATTTTTATTAAAAATACCTAATTACTGAACATAGGTTCCGACGTAGAGAGAGAAGGGCCCAGATATTCTCAAATCTGAGACTTTTTCGATACGAAAAATTTCTCAAAATCTGAAACCATCGGCTTTTTTTATAGAAAAAACATCTCAGAACCTGAGACTTTCGAAAAATGTTTTTTAATTTTTTTTTTAAGGAATTCCCGGGATCCCGGGAAATTATAAAATAAATCCCTCTCTTCCGGGAAATCAAAAATCCGGGGGAAAAAATTAACCCTTTAAATGCTATTTTTAATAACTTTCAGGTATTTTTTAAAGTCCCAAAACAAACCCCCTAGAATGGTAGATAGAGGGTTTACTTGGTCTAATTGTAAGAAAAGAATCACTGTAAAATTCTATATTAAACTTCAGATCATAATTTTTGGTTTACATGTATATTTTTTTTTGACTTTCTTAACACTACTATGGTTAAAAATCAAGAAAAACATTTTGTTACTTTACATTTTTTAAGTATTTTACGTATGCGGCACAAAAATATTCGTAGAAAATTTCAACCATTAAAATGCACATTTTAGTGGCCTTCTAAGACAGTTGTTGAAGCAAGGACTAAAATGACCCCTTAAAATACGTATTAGAGGGTTAATATATGTATTATAAAAAAAACACCATCAAATTTAACACAAGATATCTAAGAAAATTACTTAGCTCAGAAGTATATTACATCATTTATTTCACTTATTCCACATACCTTTAAAAACTTCAGTGAGCCATAAAAAAAACTGTAAGTACGTGACCAAAATCCTTTAGTGTTCTATTAGGGTACTTTAATTTTTTTTGAAGCCAAATACATTTTTGTGTTGAACAGTGTAATGACTGTTTGTGACGTGTAAAATTTAAAATAATTTTTGAATTTAATGGAATTATTAAAAAAAGGAGTCTCTTTTTTGGATAACAATTAAAAATGTTGTAAAGTTTGGTTTTTTAAATGTCTTCTTTATGCTCAGCAAATATGTGTCTGATAGGGGAGGTTTTATTTTTGTTTGTTGTAAATTAACTTATAAACTTAAATCCTATGGTAGGGGTAAAATTCACACAAAACTTATAATTAATATAAAGAGACATATTATTAAGTGTTTTTAGTTATAGTGTGTATGTTGTATGCAAGAATTAATATTAAAATTTATGAGGAGTTTTATATGTTTACACGACAAAACCAAACAACCTACGTAGCAATCAATCGATTAACTAATTTACGTTGAAGATGCTACACTGTCACACTCTTTTTGTACCTCAGCAGTTGTTGACGTAGATAACTTACTTGAGGAGGAGGATGAGGTCTTATTGTCCTTATCATCAGTCTTCATTCGTTTAGTTTTATTTTCGGCTTCATTGGTTTCATTTTCATCGGAGGTGGGTGAAGCTGCACGTTTAAGTGCTTTTTGACCGGAAGTTTCAGAGTCGGTCACTTTTTCGGTTTCTTTTGGATCAATATTTGTCGGCAGTTCTAATACAGCTGGTTTAAAACGTACAATAACTGCTGTCATGTTGTCACAACCGGTACCATCACCCAAGGTGTTTGGTGCCAAACAGGCATCAAAAAGTTCCTCACAAATTTTGGACATTTTTTTAGTTTCGTCTTTAAGGCGTAAGCGTACAAAATCGACAACTTCTTCGCTTGACATAAAATTCCAAATGCCATCACAAGCTAATACCATAAATTCATCTTCTGGCGAAATGATTAGTTTTTTAATGTCTGGTAATGCAGAAATCATTTGTTCTTCGGCTGGCAATTCTTGATTCTATAAAGAAATCGGAGGAATATATTTGTTTTTTTTTTTTTTTTTTAATTTTTTAAAGAATAACTAAAATAGTAAGATAATGGCATGTCCGCACGGGATTCTGTTACCAGTAATTTAAAATATAAAAATATATCCAAATCACTCACGCTCGCGAAAAAATAATCGAATCACTCACGAACATTTTTATTTCACTCACACTCCCCCACTATTCATGTGAGTAAAAAAAAGTTGCTCACGCGTAAGTCACGTAAGCACCACTCACCCTATATTTTTTTTATCAAAACAAAACATTCCTAAAAAATGCAAGAAATGAAAAAAAAAACAAGTAAAAAAGTTAAATTCGGCCTTGCCGAATGTAGTGATACCCTCCACAATTTCAAAAAGATTATTGCAAAAAACTTTATTTAAAAGGAAATTACTTTTGAAAAAAAAAAAAAAAAAAAATAAAAAAAAAAAAAATTTCGCAAAAACAAATTTTGTTAAAAAAAAATCCGCGATTTTTTTTTTTTTTGTGTTTTTACTTGTTTAAATACCATTTGGTGTTCAATTTTGTTCACATATGCCAACCAGAAGCCGAATTAAAGTATTTTGTATTTTTAGGTTATGTTGAATGTACTGAAATTTTTGAGGTGTGCTTACATTTTCGTTCATAAGTTTTGAACCGCTGAACCGATATCGCTCAAATGCAATACCAAACTTCTCGGGAGAACTTCCAATAAATATATTAAGTTTCAGTCATCTCTGTGCAATATTTTGTCCGCGACAGCATTTTCCACAGACAGACAGACAGACGGACATCGCTAGAATGTCTTAAAATCGATCGGGCATCATGAATATATATACTTTATGGGATCCCAGATCGATATTTCGATGAGTTACAAACAGAATGACAAACTTATATATACCCTCTATCACTAGAGTGGAGGGTATAAAAATACAAAAAATTCCTTCCCCATAAGCACATTTAAAATTCAAGTGCAAATCAAGTATAAATCAAGTGTAAATCAAGCCCTAAATTCCAGCCCCTGCTTGATTTATACTTGAATTACACTTGAATTCAATAGCATACTCCAGCAAAACGGACACTGGAATTCAAGCCCTGTTTTTACAGCCTTTTCCCTGGTTTTCAAGCGTAAAAACAGCGCTTGAATTCAAGTATCCGTTTTGCTGGAGAATGCTATTGAATTCAAGTGTAATTCAAGTATAATTCAAGCATAGACTGGAAATAAGGGCTTGATTTACACTTGATTTATACTTGATTTGCACTTGAATTTTAAATGTGCTTATTGGGTTAACACAAAAATCAAACCACAGAAACTCATAAAAAAAAAAAAATTAAGTGAACCTACACGGTCCTTCGAAGTAGAGATGGGCGCGTGACTGGATTTTGACTCACTCACGCTCACGCAAAAAATTATCGAATCACTCACGCAAATTTTTTTTACTCACGCTCACTCACTATTCACGTGAGTAATAAAAAACTTACTCACACTCACGCGTGAATCACGCCAGATTCAATCACGCTCACGCGTGAGTCACGCAAAATCTACTCACGCAATAAAATTTTCTTACAAAAAAAAGAAAAAAACTCAAAAAAAAAAAATTAAAAAAAAAAAAATAAAAAAAAAATTGGGCAAATCAAAAAATCTAATCACGCAAGCTCACGCAAAAAAATAAACGACTCGCTCACTCAGATTTTTTTCAACTCACACTCACTCACAATCACGTGATTGAAATGAAAATCACTCACGCGTGTTTCACGCGTGATTCACTTGAATCACGCAAATCACGTGACCAGCGCCCATCTCTACTTCGAAGCTTAAAAATCGATTTTCTCAAAATTCTGACGTGCTACAGCAAAACACCGAGACACCTATTTCTTTATTTTAAGCCTATTTTCATATTCTGTTAGCATTTCTCATGTGTACTCAAAAAGTATATATCACTATGTTTTATTTTTTTGCTAATATTTACTTACCATTTTATATGCATGATCACCTAATGCTCTTGATAGATTCAAACCACCATTAACACGACCATCTAAAGTAACACGACCACCAGCTTTAATAATACGAGCTGATTCTTCATCATCTTCCGGTTTATGATCCAAACTCATTTCTATGGCTTTACCATTACGGCAAACTACGCAACGTGAATCACCAGCATTGGCAACATATAAATCACGACCATGTAATAAGCCTACGACAGCTGTACATCCACTATCTTTGCCAGGTTCTTCAATCATATTAGCACAAAATTGTTGATTAGCCAAATAGGACTCTTCGTCTTCATCATCAGCTTCTTCATCTTCCTCTTCGACCTCATCATCATCGTCATAATCGGCATCTTCATCCGTTGTATCATCTTCGCCCACATCTTCCTCGTCTTCAGACGAATATTCTAGTGTCTGACGGGCATTACTTTCATTTGCTATACGATAAAATAAAATAAAATTAATTAAAAAATACAAAATACTTGATTTTTATGGAATATTTATGGAATAGTAATTTCCCTTTAATTTCTTACTATTTTATCTTGAGATACACGTCAGTCATTTAATTGAGAAAGTAATTGTTCGATTTTCATAAAAATTTGATACAATACGAAAATGGATATGGAGATTCCGAAAATGCAAAAAACACGTTTTGGATATAACTCAACTTATGTAGTTAAGGGTTTTTACCACAGATATGCATTTAAAATCTTTAGAATTTTATTTTTCCAACAAAGTTTTATATCACAGTGCAACAGTTTTTAAGTCACCGAGTGCAAACTCCTTCTTGTGTGGAATAATATTGGAATAATATTCGGCACTTTCGAATCTTTATGTTTAATTTATCGATTAAATTAAAAACAAGCGAGAGTGTTAAATAATTAAATAAGAAAATAAAAAAATAATCAGGGACTTTTTTTAGGGGCCTCGGTGGGGCGTAGGGGGACACCTTCCCCCTCGGTAAAAATGTTTACAAATTTATTAATTATTCTTTTTGCACTTAACTTAAAAATTTTATCATTATTTAAACTATTTTTTTTAACCACTCCCCCAAAGAAGGCGGGCTTTTATTTCCTAATCCCCGTGGTCAAAGTGCAGGTCGATATGCCATAAAAATGTTTCATTTGTTGAGCAAATATTAAAAAAAAAATTAAAAAATGGTGATTTTCTGAGTTTTTTTTTAGTTCATCGAGGTGAAACTTGTTTCCCTCTGGACTATTTACGGAGTTGGACTATTTACGGAGTTTAACAAACCAGTACCATTAGACATATTCATGTCAAACTCTTTTGGTTTGGGGGAAAAAAATTTAAGACAAAACTTTAACCCCCTGCGCAACGGGTTAATATGTTCCGATTTGGCTAAAAATTTAAACATAGAGTTTTTAGACAAAAACGAACCATACTTCGCCTGGCAATTGACGAAATTCATTATTCGTGCCACCTTATATACATAACCAAGCAGAAATGGACGTCGCGTCGCGACGGTTCCAAAAAAAGCGTTCTGAAAGCACTTTAACAAAAAAAAAACATTCTCAAAACGCTATTTTCAAACGCTTTGCGAGCGTTTTTGAAAAGTGTTCTGAAAGCACTATAACAAAAAAAAGCAATCTCAAAACTTTTTTTGAACGCTTTGCGAGCGTATTCGAAAAGCGTTTTAAGAGTTCTTTAGATTTTTTTTTTTAAATTTTTGAATAACAATTTTTTTTTTGTTTTTTAAGTAAAAAAAAAATCATAAAAAATGTTTTTAGATTTTTTTTTAATTTTCTAAGTTTCAAAAAATTTTTTGAAAATTTTCTAAAGTTTTTTGGTGTTCAAACAATTTTTTTCAGATTTCACTCTATCCCAGCAAAAAAAGAGCTTACCATTCACTACAAAATTCACCACAACTAATGAACCAGATGTACTTCTTCTTCAGCTGAAACACTGATGAATTTTATATGGGCGTGACACACAATATCACTAGTGTTTAGTATGTACATTAGAGTGTCCCTTATTTTGGAAATGTTGGAAATCTTGAGACGGTACCCGCTCATTTTTTTCCTTTTGACTTAAAAATAACTCAGGAAAAATTTTACGCCCCTAGGACCACGCCTTCCCTACGCGACGGGCCCTTAAAGAGCGGGGCCTAAAAAATCATTTTTCCATACAAACCAAAAAATTTTTTTTTTGATTTTTAATTTTTTTGTTATTATTTATTATATTACTTGGTTTGCTTATTCACAACAAAAAATTTGATTTTGGTGGGATAAGTCTTTCAGCGCTAAAAAATTTTTCGCAAAAAAAAATTTTGAGCCGCCGGGGTCCTACAGTAAAAAATTTTTAAAAAATATTTTTTTTTAGTTTTGACCAGCAACGGTTTTAGCTGCTATGTTGCTTTAAATGATATATATTCATAAAAAAATATTTTTTGTATCTGTGACATCTTAATCGTGTTCTAAAAAAGGGTAAAAAATGCATTGATGATTTTTTTCGATACACGATAAAAATGTCACAAATATGAATAATATTTTTTTTGGAATATATATCATTAAAAACAACATAAAAACTAAAACCATTGCTTTTCAAAACTAAAAAAAAATATTTTTTAAAAATTTTTTACCGTAGGATTCCTACGGCTCAAAATTTTTTTTTTCGAAAAAGATAAAGATGTCACAGATATGAATAATTTTTTTTTTGGAATATATATCATTTAAAGCAACATAGCAACTAAAACCGTTGCTGGTCAAAACTAAAAAAAAATATTTTTTAAAAATTTTTTTACTGTAGGACCCCGGCCGCCCAAATTTTTTTTTTGCGAAAAATTTTTTAGCGCTGAAAGACTTATCCCTCCAAAATCAAATTTTTTGTCGTGAATAAGCAAACCAAGTAATATAATAATTAATAAAAAAAAAATTAAAAATAAAAAAAAAATTTTTTTGGTTTGTATGGAAAAATGATTTTTTAGGCCCCGCTCTTTAAGGCCCCGTCGCGTAGGGAAGGCGTGGTCCTAGGGGCGTAAAATTTTTCCTGAGTTATTTTTAAGTCAAAAGGAAAAAAATGAGCGGGTACCGTCTCAAGATTTCCAACATTTCCAAAATAAGGGACACTCTAATGTACATATATATTAACATTTTTATCACAACTTCTGAAGTAGTGATCGGGATGTTAATATAACTTGACCTTTTGAAAGTGCTTTTTTCATCACTTCTTTAGAAGTATATATTTCTTGGCATTTTGGATGTGATTATGTAATTTTTATATGGTGATTTAGAAGTGATTTTTTCATCACTTCTTGATAGGTACATATTTCATGACTTTTTGGGATTGATTTTAAGAGATTTTTTTTTAGTATTTACACTAATAATAATTAAAACCAAAACGATATTTTTAACAATGTATAATATTTATTCAGCCTTACCACAAGAAAATAAAATATATTTAAAATGAGCTTTTAATTTTATTTCCATACAAATTGTTTTTGTTTTTAAAATCGACTTTAAAAAAATGTATAGAAAATTTGAAATTTAAAATAAAACTTTTGTTAAAAAAGACTTTTTGGTTTCTTGTGGTACGGGCCATTATGTAATATTTAGACTTGAAATTGTTAAGATTAAATCGATGTTTTTAATAATTTAGTTTAGCTAATAGGAATTATTAATTAAATGTGGATGTATATATTTTTCTAATAGTTTTTCATGCGCTTAATCCGAATCTGGCCTTAGAAGTGATTTATCTTATTTTGAGATATTTAGATTTTCGATTGACAGTACTGCATAAACTCAGATATTCGCAATGTTTGGGACCTTATAAAACCGAGAATTATTTTATGATGTATAATTAGTTCAGCACATCTAAAAATACTTCACTTATTCTTCAAATTACTTTTGCAATCCTTAAGATATCTTTTTTCATTACGGAGATATCGACCGATAAAATTATTGCAATTTCGGCCCTAAAAAATAAAAGAAAACAAATTTGAAAACCAACCAATTTGTCTTGTTGATATATAATAGTACCGAATTCGAAACTCTATTAGAGGTGCATCTAAGCCCGGCATCAATTTGAGTATCAATTTTAGGGTAAATTTTCAGGGTGCCATACAAAAAATCTTTATTTGGGCTAACATTATAGAGCTTCGCCATATCGGATAAAGATTTATTTTAAATAAAATTAATAAAATTCTTAAAAGTACATAGAGTTCTTAGTTTTATATTCAATTAAAATTTTTATTATTCGGTTAACCGAATAATTCAAATTTATCCGATTATTAACCGATTAAATCTCAACCCCGATTAATTATTTGCCCGATTAGCCGATTAAGCCAAAACCTCGATTAATTTAATACCCTAATGTTTAGAAGAGTTTTTATACCTTTCAACAGCGATACCAACTTACAAGGGAAGTCTCCTTAGTGTCACCCGCGGATCTTTATGGAATTGGTTTTATTTTGTAGAGCACAAAAAATAAAGGGACACGTATTTTTTTTTAGCGGCCCAAATTCACATTTAGGGGGTAAAAAGGAGGGGGGAAGACAAGGCCATTTTTCAGTTTTTTTCGTTTATCTCCTAAATTATGCAAAGAAACCTAGTCATGTTACATACCAAATGAAAGGTCTTTGGAAAATCTATCTACGTGTGCTAAGAACGTGTCCAAACATGCACAACTTTTCGTCATATTGAGTAAAATACCAAAATTTTAGGACATTTTTGTTAATAAGTCGAAAAATATTAATTTCTTCGGCCCGTTGTTAGCACCACGAGATAGGTATTTTTAATACCTTTAATCTGATACCACACATGCCTATATTAATTTTGTTTAAATAGGCGTAAATTGTAAAAAACTGAAAAAGGTCAATTTCCCCCTATACAAATCGACCCCCCCTAAAAATGAGTTTGGGCCGCTAAAAAAAAATACGTGTCGAATTAATTTTCGTTCTCAACAACATATCCAAATTTCATGAAGATCGGAGGGTGACACCAGGGAGACTTCCCTTGTTAGTCATTTTGTGGCTATATTCAGCCCTTTTTTTAAAGGCTACCACCTTTTTTTGGTTATCTTTTTTTGCCCTTTAAGCACTTTTTAAGTCATTTGATAATTTTTACCATAATCTGGAAACTTTTTATTGTTTTTTTTTTTTTTTTTTTGTACATAATTTACAAAACAACTTCAAAAATTATAAAAAAAAAATGTTTTTATGCATGTAGTTAAAAAAAAACATCCAATAAATAAAATGAAGAGATAAAAAAAAGTAATTCTCTCATTTTAAATCAGATATCGTATATTTTCAGAAGAGTTTTTATACCTTTAAACGGCAATACCAACTTAGCTCTTTTTTGGTTATATTTAACCCTTGTCTTTTTAAAGGGCTAACAGTTTTTTTGTTATCTTTTTACACTCAGAAAATTATGTAAGTTACTACATGTTAGTTATTTGTATATTTTACAGTAGTTAGTTGTTTTCAACTACAAAGTCAGTTGCTTTTGTATGAAAAATATAAAACAACTATTTCTGTTAGTTATTTTAAGTCGTTTTTTTGAACAACTAACAAAAAAGTACTGTGATGTAGTAACAGTTATTTAAAGTAGTTAATCTTATTTTTTTTATCTCTGAAAAATTTTCAAAGTTTTTTTCCAAAAAATAAAAATTTTCGTTTTTTTTTTTCACAACTTTTTTTTTTAAAAAAAACTTGGAAAAAATTTGGTCTTCAATTTTTTTTTTTGAAAAATGTTTTGAAAAAAAAAAAATATGTATTGATTATTTTATTTTTACTACATTTTAGTTGTTTTGACTACAAATGTAAGTAATTTTTACTACATAAGTCAGTTGTTTTTTGTCAGTTAAAATAACTAACATTTTTAGTTGATTTAACTGAAAAAGTAGTTGACCCCAAAACAACCTACAAAGTAGTTATTTTAACTGACATTTTCAGTTGATTTTACTAACATAATTTTTTGAGTGTAGCACTTCTTGAGTCATTTGGTAATTTTAACAAAAATCTGGAAACTGTATTTTTTTATACCCTCCACTCTAGTGATAGAGGGTATATATAAGTTTGTCATTCCGTTTGTAACACCTCGAAATATTGGTCTAGGACCCCATAAAGTATATATATTTATGATCCTCGATCGATTTTAAGTCGATCTAGCGATGTCCGTCCGTCCGTCCGTCCGTCTGTCTGTCTGCCCGTAGAAAACACGCTTACTTTTGAAAGACTTTACAGAGGCTACTGAAGTTTGGCATATATGTTTGTTATTTACCTGGTCAGGTTGGTATTGCAATCCAGCCAAATCGGTCCAGTGGTTCAAAAGTTATGAGCAAAAGAATAAATTTCGGGAAGGGTGTTTCGCGAATTTACGAGATGAAAAACACGATAACTTTCGAAAGACAATAAGAAGACTACTGAAGCTTAGCATGTATCTTTGCCGTTCCCCGGGTCTATTTGGTATTAAATTTCAGCTCAATCGGTCCAGTGGTTCAAAAGTTATAAGCAAAACTCTGAATTGCAGATTAATTGCATCTAAAATGCCACGTGTTTTAACAAGTTTTAAAAGCATTGGTGGTAACTAAACAATGCTTTTCAAACTTTTTTAATTTTAAAGCAATGCTTTTTAAACTTGTTTAGTTTTAAAAGCATTGGTAACTTAAAAATTACACTCGAAAAAAATTTTACACTCAAAAAAAATTTACACTCAAAAAAAATTCTACACTCAAAAAAAATTTACACAAAAAAAAATTTTGTGTTTTTTTTGTACATACGGACGTGCATTCACTCAGAAATATTTTTACAGTAAAAAAACATTACACTGGAAAAAAAAATTTACACTCAAAAAAAAATTTGTAATTTTTTTTTTTTTTTTTAAATGACAAAAAAAGAGTTTTTACTCAAAATAAAATATTTCTAATCAAAATTGTTAATTTTTTCACGTTAAAAAATGTACTACCCCTTTAAATAAATGCATTGTGGGGGGTATTCATAGATTCGGCAAAGTCGAATTTAACTTTTCTACTTGTTTATAACATAATTTACATAACAAATTCGCTTTTGCGGCATATCAAGTTAATTCATTTATAAAATTTAACTTTTTATTAAATCAGATAAAATTATAAAAAAAAATATTCAACAAAACAAATCCAATACTTAAGTGCCACAAATTTGTACTTTTCAATTGCATTTGTAAACACATATGAAAATGGTACTTCTAAATCATTGAAGAAAGAACTGGTGAAAGTTGTTATTATTGGCATTTTTTTAGCAGTTTTGGAAGTGCTTATAAAAGTACTTCTTATGGAATATGAAGATCGGCACATATAGCTACTATGTATGTAGTGAATCACTTATTCTTTTTGCACCACTTCGATTTTTTTTTTGCTGGATTTAACAAATTATTATAACCGAACTAAAATAAAAATTCTTTACTTTGGGTTTTTAAAACGCTTTGATGACTTAAAAAAAAACGTTCTCAAAGCATCGCTTTTAAAACGCTTTAAACCTAGCGTAGATCGATGTTATCATTCGGATCATCTGAAGTCGCTTAGAAGTTGGTATACAGAACGCTCGTACAACCGTCCACAACGCTTTTGCTATTGTATTTTTCTGACTGGGTACATACATAGTTTAAATTTATTATGTACTCTATTCGAAAGTTTACTTCCACCATTTTCAAAAATTTCATATTGTTACAAAAAAAAATTAAATCTTAACACACGGAAGAAAACAGGATTGAAAAATGAGGTGAAGGTGAAAGTGAACCCCCGAATAGAGCACTACATATTTTTTTAACTTACCATCCAAATCAACATCTTCATCATCTTCCACCTCTTCAAGTTTGGCTTGTTTCTTATCTTTTTGCTCCTTACTGGTTGATGTTATAGCTGAAGTAGTTGCTTCTTGTTTTTTTGGAGATTTTGTAGAGGATTCTACATTACCATTTTGTTTATGGTCTTCTTTTTTGTGAGCATCACTTGAACCCGACACGACCGCATCTTCCTTAATCGATGAAGTTGAGGGAGCATCCTTTTTTACTTCAGATGATGATACACTACCATTTTGTTCATTTTCCTTAACAGCAGACGAATCTGGTGATGTTTCAACTATTGATGACTTGCCATTTGTAGCCGAGGATGCTTCTGTGATTGTTGTTGCAGCATTTGAAGAAACAGCTTCTGCTTCGGCAGCATTTTTTAAGGAATTAGCGTTATTAGTTTTGCTAGCACTAGAACTACTGCTACTAACAGTAGAATCTTCTTCAGTTTCCATTTTATTACCTGACGAAGATTTTGAAGAACTGGGTCCATCATCGTCTAAAAATATATATAAAGTCAAACGTTGGAAAAATATATATAAAGTCAAACGTTGGTAGTGATTCGTTCAACTGTTGACGAGTGTGGACGTGTTTTATTTTAACTCCGTGCTATAAATTGAATTACTAAAATTGTTCGTAATAGGTTTGTTCGTAATAGGTATTTTTGTGATATTTTCATTACCACATCAAGGAAAATGAAAATATGGACACAAATGATACCGATTTAGTTCGAGGCTCTGCCTCACCGACTGGTGCTGGTCCTAGCACTGGTCTTAGGGTTGCGACCTTGAAGTCCGGCCTTGATTCTGGTAGGGGTGCTCAGCCTAATATTGGTGGTAAAAAGAAAAAGAAACTTAAGCCATCAAAGGTCAGGCACAACCAGAGAAGGCTTTGTTTGAAAATAATTAACAGACTAAGCCAACTCGATGGAACGAAGCTCTCCGAACGTGAGAGGGCGTCGCTATCATGGGCGAAAGGAGTCATTGAAGAACAGGACAAACTTTCGGCAATGCGCGCATCTGACGAACAGAGCGCTGTTTCGGCCTCGTCATCGAAGTCTGGTAAAAGGTTGCGCTCGCCCGACGAGAAACCTTTACCTAAAAGATCTAAGGTGACCGGCAACGTCTGGACTCAGTCTTTTAGTGAAGTGGTGAAAGGTAACTTCGTTAGGGCTGTGATAAACAGGCAAAATGGGGATTGTAGTATTCCAAGGGACAAGTGGAGTTTAGTTGAAACTAAACTAAATGAAATCTACTATAGGCTTCTTGAGAGTATGCCTGATTTTCTCCCTACTACTGTCAACGCAGGTTGGTATCAGGGGCGAGTAAAACTCGTTGCTTTTGGAAACGAAAGATCCGCAGCCGTGTTTAAGGTTGCCATTAGCCAAGTGGGAGAGTTATGGCCTGGAGCCAGACTGGACGTTGTGGAAAAACATGATATCCCCTCGCAACCCAGAGCTCATGCATGGATCCCAATGGCTACAAGTGACACTGCGGTGATTCTAAAGATGATAAAAGTCTGCAATCCTGACCTTCCAACTCAGAATTGGCAAATTGCCAGATTGGGTGAGATGGAGGGCGCTCGTCGTCAAGCAGTGGTCTTGGTTAATGAGGAATCGCTTCCGCTTTTAGCCAGGACTGACGGCATTATTAGATTTGGCTTTTTTCATATAAGAGTCAATGTCTACAAGGGCGACCAGAAGCCTATTTTGGAAGCAGACAAGCCAGTGGCAGAGTCGGCTGGGGAGGAGAATCTGGAAAAGGTTGATATTCAGCTGACCGATTCTAGGCTGATGGGAGATGCATCTGGCATTTTCGAAACCGAATCTGGTAACGAATGCGACCTCTGTGATGGCACGGAGGATAAAGCTGATGCCACTATGGGTGACATTCAGGACGAGGCCCATGCAGTGAGGAATTCGGAGAGTTCTGTTGCCTCCGATTCAGAACAGATGGGACACATATCTGGCTTATTCGAAACCGAATCTGGGGACGAATGCGACCTCTATGATAACACGGAGGATGAAGCCAATAACACGGTGGTGGAAAGGATGGTGGAAAAAAAGCAAGATGTTGCGGTTCCTACAAATAAACCTCCATCACTGTAAGGCAGCCTCAGCTGCACTCTTGCTGCGCCTGACGACAGGAGCAGTTGACTTGGTTTTTATCCAAGAGCCCTGGGTGCGGGGTGGCAGGGTTTGCGGATTGAAGACCCCTGGGTTTAAGTTGATGGTTGCCAAAGGTGAGGGCTCACCAAGAGCCTGCATCTTGGCGAAAAATGGCTTAAATATATTCTTTTTATCAACTTTTAGTGATATGGATGTTACAGCGGCTAGCTTAGAGCTTCATGGGAAATCTATTTGGCTCGCCTCTGCGTATTTTCCTAATCCGGGGCCAATACCCCCGGAGAAGGTTGGCGGTCTGATTCGGGAGTCTGAATCTAGGGGACACCAGTTACTAGTGTGCTGTGATGCTAATGCACATCATTCGATATGGGGTAGTACAGACACAAATGATAGAGGCGAATCACTTTTGGAGTTTTTGTTAAGCACTAACCTGTATATTTGTAACAAGGGTAGTGAACCAACTTTCGTTACAAGTACGCGGCAAGAGGTTCTTGACGTAACACTTGTATCAGATACATTGTCTGATAGAATTGATGACTGGAGAGTTTTGGAAGAGCATTCTTTCTCAGATCATCGCTACATTGAGTTTTTACTCAGGGAGCGTGCCCCGGTTGAGACAGTCTCTAGAAATCTGAGAAGAACAAACTGGGTGAAATATAGGGAGACTTTTTCTTTGCTTTTGGATGAAGTACCCCTATCTGAACCGCATAGTTTAGCGGAAATTGACTGTCTGGTTGACCATATAACAAATGTTTGTAATAGGTGCCTGGATGCGTCTTGCCCTTCTGCAAAGCCTAGAGGGAAAAAAAAGCCACCTTGGTGGTCAAATGAGTTGCAGACGAGCAGAGATTCCTGCAGAAAGCTCTTTAATAAGGCTAAATTTTCAAGAGCGGACGAGGACTGGTCTGCATACAGGCTGCAACTTAAGAGTTATAAAAAGATGATCAGAAATGCAAAATGTGATTCTTGGAAAAACTTCTGTGGAAACATAGAAGACGTTTCTGAGGCATCCAGGCTGCGCAAGGTTCTGGCTTCTTCTCCTTGCACCCTAGGATACCTGAAAGATCCTAATGGGGTGTGGTCTTCCTCCAGTGGAGAGTCGCTGGATCTCCTTTTAAACACGCATTTTCCGGGCAATTCCATGACGCCGTTTCAAGCTTTGGAACGTTCTGACGCCCAAGCATCTGAAATTGCTTCGGAAATAATAAATATGCCAACATTAATCTGGGCGATAAAAAGCTTTAGGCCCTATAAATCCCCGGGACCTGATGGTATAATCCCGGCTGAGTTGCAGCAAGTGTTGGACTATATAGCCCCGTTGCTGTATAATCTATACACAGCATGCATCAACTGGTCGTATATTCCTTTAAAATGGAGGGATACCAGAGTCGTATTTATCCCGAAGGCTGGGAAAAGTTCCCACACAGCTCCGAAGGATTTCAGACCAATTAGTCTGTCTTCTTTTTTGTTAAAGACAATGGAACGAATGATAGACTCATATTTGCGTAGAGTGATTGACCCGAGGTTGCTTTCGACAAAGCAACATGCATACAGCAAGGGACGATCAACGGAAACAGCTCTTCATGAGCTCGTTGGTACCATCGAGAGATCGCTTTCGGTAAAGGAGTACACTATGGTGGCCTTTCTTGATATTGAGGGGGCTTTTAATAATGTCATTCCAGAATCGATAATATTGGCATTGTTGGGTCTGGGAGTAAAGCGTGAAATCGTTTTAATGGTGGAAAACCTACTTGCCAATAGACGTATAACGTCTGAATTGGGAGCGTCCGTCATATCTCGATTTGTCAATAGGGGCACACCACAAGGAGGTGTTCTTTCGCCGCTTCTTTGGAACCTGGCACTGAATTCAATGCTACTATCTCTAGAAGCACGTGGTTGTCATGTTATCGCATATGCTGACGATGTCGCGATAGCGGTAAAGGGGAAGCATCTGCCAACATTGCGGGACATTCTTCAGGGTTCTCTGAAAGATCTGTCTAAATGGGCAAGAGACTGTGGTCTAGGAGTTAATCCTAGTAAAACAGAGCTTGTTCTGTTTACAAGGAAAAATAAGATTCCTGCTTTTGATCCTATTTCTCTGGACGGTACTGAAATCACCTTCTCAGATGGAGCCAAGTATCTTGGAGTATTTCTAGATAGGAAGCTGAATTTCAGGCGTAATATTGAGGAACGGGTGAGAAAAGCAACGATTGCTTTGTATTCCTGTAAAAGGGCCATTGGAAAACGATGGGGTTTTAGCCCTCAAGTCGTTCATTGGATCTATACAGCAGTGGTGCGTCCAATTTTGCTGTATGGAATCATTGTCTGGTGGCCTGCTTTGGAAACAAAAGCGAACTTTGTCTTTATCACGAAGGTACAGAGAATGGCGTCAATGTGCATCACTGGTGCTCTTCGTACTACACCTACGGCTGCATTAGAAATCCTCCTTCACCTGATACCCTTGGACATATTGGGTAGGCAGTATGCGGCTGCGTCGGCAATTCGACTTAATAGCACGCTGCAATGGAGGAGCAGTGATTGTGGCCATAGCGCGATCTTGAAAAAGATAACAATACCACAAAATGTGGACTGTGCTCCCTCTTTGAGCCTCTTTGAGCGCCACTTTACCACTATGATACCATCCAGGGAGTCTTGGATGGGGGATACTCCGGGTAGTGGAGCTACCATAAATTTTTACACAGATGGATCGAGGCTGCACGAACAAGTGGGCTTTGGAGTCTATTCGGAAGAGCTTGGGTTGAGCCTGGCTCGTAGATTGCCAGATCATTGCAGTGTTTACCAGGCAGAGATGCTGGCAATAAAAGAAGTGGCTGACTGGTTGAGCTGCAATGTCTTGTCTACAACCGCAGTCAACATCTATACTGACAGTCAAGCCGCGGTCAAGTCCCTGGATTCAATGTTTCTGAAAACAAGATCTGCCCTTAACTGCCGCACGTCTTTAAATGAGATGGCCAAGCAGTTTAACATACGACTCATATGGGTCCCAGGGCACAGAGACATTCCAGGGAATTGCAAAGCCGATGAGCTTGCAAGACTAGGAACTACCTTACAGGTTCCAACAGAATTGGAATGTGTTGGTATGCCTCTAGAAACTTGCAAGCAAAACCTACGGCTTTGTTCTG
Organism: Pegoplata infirma; assembly: GCA_963921195.1. Classification (NCBI taxonomy): domain Eukaryota; kingdom Metazoa; phylum Arthropoda; class Insecta; order Diptera; family Anthomyiidae; genus Pegoplata; species Pegoplata infirma. The sequence continues at coordinate 106,701,247 of OY992538.1, read as the reverse complement.
CGACGGAGACTAATCAAAGATGGGCAAATGGATGGACGTGTGAGACAACACGACTGATTTGGCCTTCTCTTAATCAGGGGCGCACAAGTGAGCTGATATCGCTTCCAAGAGGAGAGATTTCGACGGTGGTTTCTATAATTACCGGACACTGTCTTATAGGGAAGCACGCAGAGCGGTTAAATGTGCCGTCGAATGACTTTTGCCGAAGTTGCATGGATGAAGAGGAGTTGGAAACTATCGAACACTTTATTTGCCATTGCCCGGCACTTTCTGGTCAGAGACTTGCTTCACTGGGATCTAGGGAGCTGTACGATCTTTCTGATTTGTTGGATGTCAAAATTCAACATCTGAGGAGTTTTATAAGAAGCTCAAAATGGTTTAACGACAGGGACTAGTAGGGAAACCTATTACGGTCCCGTGGTATCACAATGGACCTCAGAGTCTACGTGTGTTGACGTAAAACGTCAGCAGCCACTTACAACCTAACCTAACCTAACCTAACGTTGGAAAAATATATATAAAGTCAAACGTTGGAAAAATGTTAGGCAGTAAAACTAGACCTACCTTGTAGAGCAGCCAAAGCTGCTTTCGAAGTTGAAGATCCCTCAGGTTTGGCTTCTGGATCTAATTCTGCTTTATTGGCAGCATCTGCAATCACTGCTGCTGCACGTCTTCCTCTCAAATAGGGTGACTGTGGCTTAGAACTGTTACTATCTTTTAATTTTTTCAATGTTGGCATTGATGGATGTCCTTTATATTTTTCCATAACTTCATCCAGTGGCAAACTTCCTTCTTCATGTAATTCAGCCAAATTTTCATCTTCATCATCATCCATAGCATCGCTGTCATCCCCATCAACAAAATTCTTTTCACCGGCTAAGATTTTCAATATATCAATTATTTTGGGTTCCAGTAGAGTTTTGTCAAATCCTAAGAAGGCGTCTATAAGAGCCTGTTCAAAGTTGCCATTTTTGTATGTTGACAAAGCTTTTAAAAATTCTGGTAATTTATCTGCACAATAGGTTGAGACCTCAGCACCTCCATGACCATCATATACAGCAAAGAGCGCTGTATTAGTATCAAAATCTAAAATTGAATTGTGAGCATCCTAAACAAAATAAAGGAATTATCAACATTTGTATGTATAACTATATTTAGAAGTCTTTACATTATAAGAAGTTTATTCATAATAACTAGGGACAAGACCATAATGCAATAAAAAACAAGTAAGAAAATTATAGTCGGTCAGACCGGCCATATAACACCCTACACCGGTGTTTCCCGGAAAATGAGTCCCAAGTTCAAACATGGACCGATGGGATCTATCTTTTGTTAAATCTTTATTAAGTGTAAAAAAACACCCACAAACCAAGTTTTATTGAATTAGGCTTCTATTTGTTGCAAATACATCGCTTTAACTATATATCGGGCGAAATTCTCATTAGAACTGCCAGAGACTGGAATTTTTTGCCATATTCCTTAAAAACGTTTGCTTTTTCAAACAATGTATTCAAGAAAGAACTTTTATTCCACTTTCAAGGTAGAAACATTCAAGGTCATCCATATTAAAGTTGCTTTAATTTGGAAAATTGCTCAAGGGTTTGTGGCTTTCACCGATCGGGACTTATAAACGCTGATTATGACTTGTCTTTACCATATCCAAGAGTCGAAAGTGTACAATTTAAATATTTTTTATCCTACTAGAGGATTTCTTTATATCTACTTATTATATTTAATATAAGAAATTTTTGTGAATTATTGTTATAATTAATGAAGTAATCCAGCAATACGTCTTTGGCCTTAAAGGCTTATTGTATTGCAAATAAATAAACAAATAAATAAAAAATAAAAAATAAATTTTTATATGGGTCTATGTAGGTCCAAAAATGGTCCGATAATAATTCGATTTGATAATGTTATTAAAGTACGCGTTTAATACATACAAACAAAATTTTAATAAAATATTTTTGATTTTCATGAAATTTGAGAGATTTTTGTGTATATTGGGAAGGTGGTTTGTATGGGGGCTACAAGAAGAACTAGTCTGATTTCATTAAAACTCGGCATGGTGATTTGTGAAAACCTTTTATAAAACCGTTTTGGAGTCATTTGAGGCAAATTAAAAGGGGACGTTTGTATTTAGGCTAGGTCAACCCATGGACCTATTTTTTCCAATTTCAATGACTTCGTCCTTGGGCCAAAAGAAGCTTAAGTTTGAACTTTCAGTCAAATCGGTTGATAATTGCGATCTGTATCGTGTTTAAGAGACATGTGCACGAATATATTCGTTTCTTCGCTTACACCGAGTCATTCGCTTTAGAGTACACCACTTTTAGAGTACACTGTTTGCGAATTAGAATGTTTAGAATAATGAGTAACAACGAAATGAAAATTTTTATTGTTTGAACGTTTAGAATGTAAAAAACATTATTTCCTAAAATGACAAATGAATAATCTATGAACTTGAAATTTATTTTTAATTTATTTTTTAAATTTATACCATTGAATGGGACAATTTTTGCTGCGATATGCCAGCCCGAGTTTATATGAAATGATGCAAACGTCAAGTTGGTGTCTTTTCGTGTGAAAGATGTACAGTAGGGTGGAACAAATCGAACCTTTTTTCGAACTTCGAAAAAATATTCACAAAAATATTGTACCTGTAGGACGTTGGCTTTGGTTTCCTATTTTGACTTGAAATCGGAAAGCTCCGAACAAAGTGAAACAAAAAAAATTTTAACTTTTTTTTGCTTAAAATATTAGAACATACTGAAAAAATAATTTTTGGTCTGATTTTTTTTTGTTTCCTGTTTTGCACAAAAAATTAGTATATCCCCTAGTATAACCCCTCAATGACAGAACTTTTTGAATCGGGGGTTCCATTTTCGTTCGTGAACATTAATGGTTATAAAATTATCGACCATCATCCTTATAATATGTGTTTTCTAAGTAACGCAAATGATAACAATAAAAGAATTAAATAAATAGCAAAAATATTTAAAAAAAAAAAAAATTGTACCAAAATTGTACAAAAGTACTGCCAAAGCAATTTTAAGTTTGTTATTTGAAGCGTTGGCAAAGCGTTTCATTTTACAAAAAATAAGTGCTTTGGAAGAACTTGTATTTATTGTACCGCTGGCAATTTCTGCGTCGGAATAAGATATGAAAATAATAACTAATTAACTAATATGTAGATGTTCTTAAATTAATAAACAATACAATCTTTTCTTTGCTTACAAAAATTTGGTGGTCAAAAGAATTGGAGGTCAAAAACTGCATTTCAAAAATTTTGAATTTAAACTATTGGGCTATTTTTTTTTAAATTTTAATGTTTGAAATTAAAAAAAAATTAACTTAGAAATAATTTTAAAAATTTTCAGCCTTACCACAGAAAAAAAAATATATTTAAAATCAGCTTTTAATTTTATTCCCATACAAATTGTTTTTGTTTTTAAAATCGACTTTCAAAAAATGTATTGAAAATTTGAAATTTAAAATAAAACTTTTGTTAAAATAGACTTTTTGTTTTCTTGTGGTACGGGCCTTTGCCTACAAATAATTTCATTTCCCAGAGCAACCCTCGTATCTCATTTAATATTTTCTCAATCTGGACGGTATTAAGCTTAAATTAAAGCTTGAACATTTTTCTTTATCCTACAGTGTTGGAAAAAATAATAGGGACGACGAGCTTAAATTTAATTAATTGTTATAAACTTTTTCATAAATGTCTTTTCGCTTCAACTGAAAAATTATCAGTAATTTAACGGGATTTAATAATATGTATAGCTTTTCACGATTCTGTTTTAATTTAAATTTTTATTGGCAGAAGAGTTAGAAAAGTATTGAATTTACCTGGAAAAAATAATAGGGACGAAATGCTTTAAATGAATTTAACCCTTAAATGCATGAGGTCAGCTCCCAATATGGAGACCGAGCTACCCTTATGTAAAATCGATCGCTAAACACGAATTGGATATTAATTTTCCTGGAAAATGCACCAGTTTCCCGGAAAAGCGGAAAAAGGACTATTTCTGACGTGTACCATATATGGTACACTATGCATTCTATACATATTTTTAATAAAATACAATTTGCGGGAAATATTTTTTTATTTATTAGAAATCAATGAAAAAATATAAAAATAAACCAAAAAATATTTGAAAATAAACTAAAAGTTCATAATATTAAAATTATTAGTAGATTAAAGCCCACACTCCAAAAATTATGTAGGTACATTCCAGTGAATATTCACTTAAAACAAATGAAATTTTATTTAAAACCCATTCCACTGTTTTTTCATTAAAAATAAGATCATATTACAGTCAATTTTGAATGTTAATTTAATGACTAACCAAAACATTAAAAAACTAATGAATATTCATTTATTTTGTATTGAAGAAATTTTTTACTGCCGAAATTAAATGTAACAGATAATTCATTTTTAAAACAGTAAATTATTATTTTTAAACTACAAAAAAAGTTAAAAACAAGAATTTCTTAATAAAATTAATGATTTTTTTTTTAAAATAACTTTATTTATTACTTTTTAAAATAACCTACAAACAGTTAATGACATAATTTTCTTAGTGTAAATTTAATAATAATTTTTCATTCTTAGGGCGGATTACTCAATGAAAAGTTAGCTGCTAACTGCCGACTTAACGGAGCCTTATGTCAAAATTTGTATGAAAAAGTTAAATTTAACGGACAGTTATTTTATAACGGAGCATTGAGTAATCCAGCCTTAGTCTTCTCCTGTATAAATTTTGACCCTTTACCTAAAATCGGTTGTTTCAAAATGTCCAAATATTTAATTCCCACCTTTTTTGGTCATTTTTTTTCAAATTTAGAGTAATGAATGCTATCGGTAACTTTTTGTGCCATATACAGCATCTCCATTAAAAATTTTTGAAACAATTTAGTGATTTCGAAAAACAAAATCTGCTCTTCGCACATACAGTTGTGCGCAGGTGTTTTTTTAGCGGTCTCTCTCAAAATCATTGGAAGTTACGTAAACTATAACAAAGAACTTGCAAGAAAAATCAACGGCTTTGCGATGGAGACTTATCAGAAATGGTGATGATGATATCGCTTCCAGGAGGAGGGATTTTGATGGTGGTTGCTATAATTACCAGACACTGTCTTATAGGGAAGCTCGCAAAGCGATAAATGTGCCGTCAGACGACTTTTGCCGGAGTTCAATATCTTAGGAGTTTCATAAGAATCTCAAATTGATTTAACGACAAGGACAAGTAGGGGAACCTTTTACAGTACCGTGGTATCATAACGGACTTCAGAGTCTACGTGTGCTGACGTAAAATGTCAAAATTCAATATATTGAATGGCAGCAGCCTCAACCTAACATGACCCTAACCTACGTAAACAACAGCATTCTTACAGCATTCTTCGCGTACATGGGCCAACTTATCATTCTAATTAAGAGACTTGTGGTAACATTTTTATCATCTACTAGTCACACAGCGATCGAAGAACCCTTTGCATTGTTTTTTGTGGAGTAAAGGTTGGTTCCTATCCCGAGTAAAAATAAACATATATTACAATATATAACTTGATACAAACATAATAAATCATATATATTTATACATCCGTGAAATGTTTTCTAAATTTTTTTAATGCAGTCATATGTGGTAATATATAATTTAATCATGATTCGGATAAAAAGGTGTATGGTTGATATATTTATATGCAATAATATGATGGCCAATACAGAATTTGCTTTTCTGTATAATTTAATATAAAATCATATATATCTCATTCTGTTTCATATACAACTATAATTGTTTCCAATTAACCAACAATTTTCTAAGTTTTTTAGGCAAAGTATAAGAACCTTTCAAAATGTTCCTAAACATTTCCTTGTTAGGGTTATGTATATCACCTATCTGGTTCGAAGCGTACCCAAACAATTTTTTTTGTTTAGAAAATTATATGTTTGGTGAATGTATCGTTGTCCTGTGGTGTATCTCACCCAAACCACAAAACAACAAGGTTTTGGATGTTTTTACGCAATTAGATCTAATTGGATCCACTGATATATGGCAATGTCTGGTCAAAACTCGGATGAAATCGAATCATATTTTATCCGCGTTGATATTTTTTAATGCAAAAACATCCACCATTATTCGGATTAAATTGCGTATAAATATACATTGTGTTATATATCATTATATATTGCATCATATAAAAATTTTTACTCGGGATATCACTATATACAAATTAACTGACATTTACATTCGTATATCAGGAATTCCAGCAGCTTCAAAAACTAATAAGTCCAGTTTGTCAAAGCAAAAAAATTATTCGTCGGAAATTTACACTTTATACTGATATAATCGGTTTCGGGTGGATTTCCTACACGTTGTGATATTTGAGAGTTACAAATCAATTCAACCGATACGTCATATAATCCAACATCGGTCCATTATATATCATTAGCCCATTCTATATCATCTATTTGACTAGAAAATAGTAAAAGAATGTCATATATCCAACACATAATAAACATGTGGAAATGCATGGTGTACCAAATATGGTACATAGGAAAATAGGGGAGAAAACTATTCCACGATATACAATTTGATTAAAACTGATTAAAATAAGCTAAAATAAAGTCTAATGTATTCGCCCATATTCGTTTCAACACGATTAATAAATGTTATTAACTACTTTTTCACTATTGAAAGGCACATTTGGAAATTTCTTCAAAAAGTACATTTGACCACTTTGACAGGTTCCAGGTAATTTAATTAAATCGTAGGATAGCTGAAACGGAATTATTATAAAGGCATATAGTCTCAACTTCAATTTACAGCGTTTGGAAACATGATTCTGTTAAATTTGTTCGACTATCATATAATTAAAGACATGTACCATATATGGTACGCTATGCATTTAAGGGTTAAAGTTATTTTCAATTGTGTTAACCTTTAAGTTCTTAAATAATATTAATAAAAAATGCAAAAAATAAATAAAAAAAATAATTCTGTCCATTCTTGACTTGTTTTAGCCTCTTTTATACTCGATAATAGTTTAGGATAATAGGTACGGGTGCCCATTGTATAAATTATAACCGAAAACCCAGTTAAAGCTTAAAAGCGGATGGGATATCTATGATGTAAAGGTTCGTAATAATAAATTGTTCCAAAACAAAGCATTTAACTCATTTGGCTCATAGAATGGGCCCAAAACCAGGGGGTAGAGACTGAAAAACATAAAAGCATTTTGACCAAATTCTTGGTTGTCAGTCAAAAACTACCCCTTTTATGGCATCTTATGAACTTAAATATGAGTTTTCTGCTACGGTGACGAGTCGTACAATAAAAAATAAACTCCTAGAATCTGTTCTAAAAGGTTGAAGTCCAAGAAAAGAACAACCAAGAAAAGATTGTCAACTTTGTCGTTAACGAATTACACCTACTTAAGACCTGTTCACTTTCTTTTGACGCCCACTGGCAGCATGAAATAACCACCCAGGAAATAAGTCCCAAAAATGGAAATAAAATAAGTCCCAAAAATGGGGAGTTATTTTACGTCAACCGTGAAAAAAAAATTAATTTTGTGTGAAATAAGAATTCGGACAACCACAAATACGCATTTCAATTTAAACTTCAACAATGCAGATTTTCGTTAAGGATTGCTGATTATGTCTTCTGGGGGTGTAACCGCAGCCGGCATAGCCGAGTTTCCAAAGCCGGCTTCTCTTTCCTATCTTGGGTCCCTTTGGTAGGACTCGGGGATTTTCTCCTTTGTGGTTTGCCTAATGCCGGAATCGCTAAAAGATTTTTTGCTAAACCGCTTGAGCAAGGATTATACATACATACAATGTCCGGCTTCGCCAAATAAGTTTTTTTTTTGTTAAAGGGGCTTTGAACCACGGCCAAGGAGGGTTTATGCTGCGTATAAATGTCCTTAGACATACATATTAGTAAATGTGGGAGAATTCTCTCTTTTGTGTACCCTTATACAAACATATAAGGGAGTGTATCGGTTTGCTTATTCAAAATTCATTAAAAAATTACTTACCTCTTGGCTATTACGCCATCCTTGCATTGAAGAGGCGCCTACATCCAAATAGTTATTAAACTCATCTGTGGACACTTTGTCAGTTTTGGGTTGCGATAGATAAGCTCCCATGTTGAATACGTTATTTTGTTTTGATCAATTTAAACAACCCCCAATAAATACTTTTCGATGTGTCTGTGGTTTATATGAAGCCGGTTAAAAATCGATTCAAGAGCAATTTTCTTTTACAATTGCGTTGACCGCACGGTTTTGGATTTGTGTGAAAAATCCGCTTTCGAAAACGAGTACTTTGCCTTTAGAAAATTAGTGTTTTATGTTGTAAAATTAACAATACTAATTAAGAAATATGTTCTTAAACAATTTTATGCTTTTCTTTATAGTATAGTTCTTCCTTTAATTTTTTTTTTAAATTGTATATTACAAAAAAAAACTTTTCTTGTCTTTTGGCAATTACTGCTTTGTCTTTGCTTTTTTGCAATGTGTATCCCCACGCTCAAAGAGATTTGGTACAATTTTAGTGGCTTTTAATTTTATCTTTCGCAATTTAAGTTCATATTTACGTTCGCCAACACTTTTATTTAAGTTAATACGGTAAAATATATGCAATTAATTATATATTTTATAATTTTTTTGTGAAGATTAACCGTTTTTTATCAATGAAATACAATTTTTCCCACGTTTATGTTTATTGAGGAGACGAAAAGCGAAAAGTGTGCAAATGAAATTGCAAGAAAAAATGCCGAACGAAAATTATGCACGAAATATGCACTGTTGCCAATTTGGTGTTTTTTCCTGACTGAAACTAGCGTTTTCCGCGTCTACCGGGGGAAAAAGTCGTTTCGCCCTGAGCGGGAAATCTAACGATTTTTACCAGTCACAACCACTGTTGCCAATTTGGTGTTTTTCCCATTTTTATTTTGCATCTAGCGGAAAAAGTGATTTAGTGTCTCTTCACAATACAGCAGCAAGCAGCAGACAGCAAAATTTTTACATAGTGTCTCCACCTTCTATAATTATGTGGACTTTTATTCCGACATACGTCGAAATCGTGTTATTTCTCGTGTGCCATAGTCAAATGTTATACATATTTGTGTTGGAAATAAATGTTAACATAGTTCTCCAAACGCTCCGGCACAGACTAAATACAGACTCGACAGTAGAGTTTTATAAGAAAAACTTGGGAAAAAACAAAAACCGATCTGGCATCCATTTTTCTTATGGCGCGTTATATTAGCTTTCTCTTTCTAACCTAATTCGTAGAATAATTTGAAAACATTAACCATATGGTTAAGAAATACTTTTTTGACACCTGTCACTTATGTCGAGTCTGTATTAGTCTGTGGCTCCGGCTCCACCAACATAAAATTGTAGATAACATAAGAGATAACGTCGGCAGATTTTTTTTGTATTTTCATTTTATGTTAAAGGGTGGTGTAATCGTAATTTATGTTAACTCATTTTTTTCAGGAATTTGTTGATGAAGGTCGTTTGGATTGTATTTTTTATTTATTTTTTTAATACATATAACACATTTTTTTTTAATTGAAAAGCTTAAATTTAACATTATTAAGCTACTTTCTTTAAAAAAATAAAGTGAATGTTTTTTGCGTATTTGTATTTTTCCAAAATGTCGGCATCAACAAACTCATGAATTTGACGTTTCTTATGTTAACATAATTGTTAAGAAATATGTTTGGAGAACTATGTTAACATTTATTTCCAACATAAATATGTATAACATTTGACTATGGCCCACGAGAAATAACACAATTTTGACGTATGTCGGAATAAATGTCCACATAATTATAGAAGGTGGAGCCAGTGGGAAACATATTTCTTAACAATTATGTTAACATAAGAAACGTCAAATTCATGAGTTTGTTGATGCCGACATTTTGGAAAAATACAAATACGCAAAAAACATTCACTTTATTAATAATAAATGTTGTTTTTTGAAAGAAAGTAACTAAATAACGTTAAATTTAAGCTTTTTAATTAAAAAAAGTGTGTTATATGTATCAAAAAAATAAATAAAAAATAAAATCCAAACGGAGCGTTACATGTATTTTGTGCAGACCTTCGAAATTTTAATTCACCATTCAATTTCTCAAAAAAAAAAAATTTAATTAATGCTTGAATTAAATATGAATTATATAAAAAAAGAATTAATTCATTTTGAGAATAATTCAATTTTAATTTAAAGAATTAATTCAAGCATGAATTAATTCTTTTTGAAGTAATTCTTTTTTCATTTTTTGAACTAATTCATTTTTTTGAATTAATTCTTTTTTGGAATTAATTCTTTTTTTGAATTAATTCTTTTTTGGAATTAATTCTTTTTCTAAATTAATTCTTTTTTTGAATTAATTCTGTTTTTGAATTAATTCTTTTTTTGAACTAATTCTTTTTTTTAATTAATTCTTTTTTTGAATTAATTCTTTTTTTGAATTAATTATGTTTTTGAATTAATTCTTTTTTTGAATTAATTCTTTTTTAATTCATTTTGCACGGTCTATTTTGATTTTTTAAAACTATGAAACATTGTTATAAGCCAAAATGGTTGCAAAAGAAAACAAAAGTATTGTTCTTTTTTCGCGAAATCCCTCTATTATATTGGAAGTTATTTAATATTCGGCACTGGCAAATTTAACACTCACTTGTTTTTGCCTATATTGTAGAAAGGGATTCGGGGAAAAAAGAAAAAAAAATGTGTTTTCTCATGCAAACATTTTGGCACAGACTCGACATAAGTGACAGGTGTCAAAAAAGTAGTTCTTAACCATATGGTTAATTTTTTCAAATTATTCTACGAATTAGGTTAGAAAGAGAAAACTAATATAACGCGCCATAAGAAAAATAGATGCCAGATCGGTTTTTGTTGTTTCACTCACTCCTAAGTGTTTCTTCACAATACAGCAGCAAGCAGCAGACAGCAAAATTTTTGCATGTATTTTGTTGTTGCCGCAACAACAAAATACATGTAAAAATTTTGCTGTCTGCTGCTTGCTGCTGTATTGTGAAGAAACACTAAGTCGTAAAAAGTGTTGCCATGTTAGCGTAAAACGGACTATAAACCGTTCTGTTTTCTCCTAAAATCGCTTAGTTTTTCCCATTTTTTCTCATAAAACTCTACTGTCGAGTCTGTTTATAGCACAGTACAGACTAGTATGCAAACACTGGTGCTAATTGCGAACTTTTCAATACGGTGCACTGTGGTTCCGATTCCAAAACTAGGTGGACAAAAGTATTTAACCATTATATTTTATGTTTTTGGAGTCGCTGATTTCAAAAAAAATATTTAAAAAATGGTAGCTCTAGTATTTTTGAAAATACAGTGGGTTTCACTATAATAACTACAACTAAAGTGGACTTTTCGCTACAACTAAAAAAGTTAAATACATTTTGCTGCTTTTGGTATCTAAATTTAATGGAATTATAAAAAAAAAGATATAAAAAGCCATTCTGAGTTTTACAGTAAAGTCCAGCTATGTCGAACTACTTTTAATATGTACTTTTTTTCTAGAATAGTCGAATTTAATCATTTTTTTGCTTCTGGAGTTGCGGGAAAAGAAAAATGTGTGATGTAGCTATTGTAGAAAATACTGTTAAGTTATTTGTTACAAAAATATGTGCAGAAGATCTTGAATATTAGTCCCATTTTTTGGTGAGTTCTAAAAATTGCATAAAAAAATCGCTTTTTTAAAAGCGCTATAAAAAATGCAGCTGGACGCCGCTGGATGAGATGAGTGATAAAACATACTCTCTGATAGTTACTTTAAGAGATGTATATAGTGGCTTGCTCGCAACTTGGAGCGGTTTTTTTCGGCAAGCTTTGAAAGATTAATAATCTAAATTTTTTTTTATTTACTTATGACCCTAACTTTAAAAACCGATATCAAGATAACACGAAAGATTTACGAACCAATGAAAATTTTTTAAATAAGTATATACCCATGGCTATATTAAATATAATCCACGGAAATCTCCTGGAAATAATTCACTTGTTATAAGCTACTTAGTTTTGTATTGATTTCCTTAATTTTCAAATACAAAAATTTCGGTGAACAAACATTGATGTTCTAGTTCTGCTGAGACAAAGTTAAAGACCTTATATAATGAAATTATTTTGCGTTTAGTCTAGGCATGTTGTTAGCTATTTAAAACACCTACCTCTTTTTAATTTAAAGATTCAAACTTTTTAGACTTTTGTCCACCTAGATTTGGATTTGGAACCACAGTGCCACAGACTAAATACAGACTCGACAGTAGAGTTTTATAAGAAAAAATGGGGAAAAACTAAGTGATTTTAGGAGAAAACACAGCGTTTTTTAGTCCGTTTTACGCTAACATGGCAACACTTTCTACGACTTAGGAGTGAGTGAAACAACAAAAACCGATCTGGCATCCATTTTTCTTATGGCGCGTTATATTAGTTTTCTCTTTCTAACCTAATTCGTAGAATAATTTGAAAAAATTGACCATATGGTTCAAGAATACTTTTTTGACACCTGTCACTTATGTCGAGTCTGTATTAGTCTGTGACAGTGCGGTGGCACAGACTAAATACAGACTCGACAGTAGAGTTTTATATGAAAAACTGGGGAAAAACTAAGCGATTTTAGGAGAAAACACAGCGGTTTTTAGTCCGTTTTACGCTAACATGGCAACACTTTCTACGACTTAGGAGTGAGTGAAACAACAAAAACCGATCTGGCATCCATTTTTCTTATGGCGCGTTATATCAGTTTTCTCTTTCTAACCTAATTCGTAGAATAATTTGAAAATATTAACCATATGGTTAAAGAATACTTTTTTGACACCTGTCACTTATGTCGAGTCTGTATTAGTCTGTGGCGGTGGCACCATAGAAAAAAATAGAAATGAAACAGAGTCGTATTTCGCTTGAATAAGTATTAGTGACAGCACATTATGTAACTTTTGACGTTTAATAAAAACAATGCAAGATAAAGGAGAACAACAACAAAGCAAACAACAAAAGAGAAAAAAAAAAGTTTTTAAACTATCATTAGTGCGTATTATCATAAAAAATCGTTGAATACAGCAAAATAAATAATAAATTTAATTTAATGAAAGACAAATTCCATTTTTTATAAACAAAGAATCTAATTTGATATTAAATACGTGTGAGATGAGGAAGAAGAAGCATTTTGCCACCATATTGGAAAATACATCAAATACAACACTGCGTACCTTCTAAACTTTTCTATGGGTGGCACAGACTAAATACAGACTCGACAGTAGAGTTTTATAAGAAAAAATGGGGAAAAACTAAGCGATTTTAGGAGAAAACACAGCGGTTTTTAGTCCGTTTTACGCTAACATGGCAACACTTTTTAGGACTTAGGAGTGAGTGAAACAACAAAAACCGATCTGGCATCCATTTTTCTTATGGCGCGTTATATCAGTTTTCTCTTTCTAACCTAATTCGTAGAATAATTTGAAAATATTAACCATATGGTTAAAGAATACTTTTTTGACACCTGTCACTTATGTCGAGTCTGTATTAGTCTGTGGCGGTGGTATGGTCACAGACTAATACAGACTCGACATAAGTGACAGGTGTCAAAAAAGTATTTTTTAACCATATGGTTAATATTTTCAAATTATTCTACGAATTAGGTTAGAAAGAGATAACTAATATAACGCGCCATAAAGGCCCAGGCACTTGAGCGCTACTGTAGCGGTGCTGTAGCGTGACGGGCTGTTGTATCGTTTTAAAGTACGACCACTACACCACCGTCACGTATTCGTTTAAGTACCTATTTCCATTTATTTTAATACAAGTTAACGTATCAGCTGACACGTCTCCGAACCGTATTCGCTCAAGTAATTATGCCTTAAGAAAAATGGATGCCAGATCGGTTTTTTTTGTTTCACTCACTCCTAAGTCGTAGAAAGTGTTGCCATGTTAGCGTAAAACGGACTAAAAACCGTTGTGTTTTCTCCTAAAATCGCTTAGTTTTTCCCCATTTTTTCTTGTAAAACTCTACTGTCGAGTCTGTATTTAGTCTGTGGTATGGTCACAGACTAATACAGACTCGACATAAGTGACAGGTGTCAAAAAAGTATTCTTGAACCATATGGTTAATTTTTTCAAATTATTCTACGAATTAGGTTAGAAAGAGAAAACTGATATAACGCGCCATAAGAAAAATGGATGCCAGATCTGTTTTTGTTGTTTCACTCACTCCTAAGTCACAGACTAATACAGACTCGACATAAGTGACAGGTGTCAAAAAAGTATTCTTTAACCATATGGTTAATATTTTCAAATTATTCTACGAATTACACTGAAAAAAATAACCTTCCTGATATTAATGAAACGGATTCATTATTTTGTTTTCATTACTTAAATGAAGGAATTCATAAGCTGATTGAAATTTCAGGCATGTTATGAACAAATTTTATGAAACTTGTTTCATTAGATTTCATAATTTCATTAAAAAATATCATACGATTTTAAAGAACCAAATACAACTCTGCGTTGCGAATAAGAAAGAGAAAACAGAACAAAAACATATGACATTTTATTACACCACGCGTCTTAAGTCTAATTGTAATTTGTACATGTGTGTTAACTTTTTTCTAATAAAATAATTTTATATTTTTTTTGCTTTGTTATTGAAACATGAATGTGTGTTATGCTGGTTATATCTAATTGAAATTACAAGTGAAAAGTTCTTTATAAGTGTTTCTTTTAACTGTTTCTTATAAAATATAATATAATTTGCAACAGAACAATAGTTTTTTAAGTCACTAAAATTTTGTGATGAAATGTAGGGTAATCTGTGTTGTTTCATTGATACATTATTGCAACGTTTTGGCAGCACGTGTTTTTAAAGTCATCGCGTTTTTGTCTTTTATAGCTTACCTTATATGACAATTCAGACCAATTTGAGGTTGGAGTAAAACTTTGTTGTGTGTAAAAACTAGGTGAAAACCATAAAAAGTGTGTTATGAAGGGTCATGTCACAGACTCAATTCCGTTCGGAAGTGGAAAAAGTGGTTCACTCGTAAAACGCAAAGCAAATATTTTTTTTTGGAATGAAACCACTTTTAGCAATTCAATTCCACTTTGATTTTTGAAAGTGATTTCATTCCGAAAAAATATTTGTTTTGCGTTTTACGAGTAACCACTTTTTTCAAATCCGATCGGAATTGACTCTGGGACATGCCCCTAAATAAAATTTCAGTGACGGTTACATGTGACTTACCAAAATTTTTATTAATGCAAATTTTCACTTATAGGTGTATGATACTTGCTTTTTTTTAGGTAACTATTTCCAAACTTTATTAGGGGCTTTCTATGGGAATTTCGATAACTTTAACCAACAGGAATTTATCGTAATTCCCATAGAAACCCCATAATAAAGTTAGCAACTAGTTACTTGTAAAAAGCAATTATCATACGCTCATTACCAACTACTATTCCACATTTAATTAATGAATATTTTCATACATTTTATGAAAAACTTCATAAAACGCTTCAAACAAGTTCTACGAATATTTTCATTATTTATATGCAAGTTTTCATTGAAAGGAACTTTAATGACACCAGTTTCATTAATCAAATGAAACCTGTCTTCGGTTGAAAACGTGAGTCATTTTTCATTAAGGTTATGTCAATTTTCATTAATTTCACGAAGCTATTTTTTTCAGTGTAGGTTAGAAAGAGAAAACTGATATAACGCGCCATAAGAAAAATGGATGCCAGATCGGTTTTTGTTGTTTCACTCACTCCTAAGTCGTAGAAAGTGTTGCCATGTTAGCGTAAAACGGACTAAAAACCGCTGTGTTTTCTCCTAAAATCGCTTAGTTTCCCCCCATTATTTCTTATAAAACTCTACACGCAAAAAAAAAATCTGTGTAAGATTGAGCAATCCTACTTGGTAAAACTTTTTTCATACCAAAAAAAAATTTTTAACAAATTTTTGCTAATATTATGCTTGTCGATGTTAAAGTAACATAATTCATTTTTTATGTAAAATAACCAAGTAGCTTGCACAATAACGCAAATTACCTGCACAAAAATTTATCGAAAGAAAACAACAAAAAAACAAATACAGACAGCCATTTTCATTTTTTTTGTGTGCGTTGTTTGTTTATTTTTTGTGTTATAAAAACGTAAAAAGGAAATTGATAAATAAAATAAAAATAAATTAATAAATAAAAATAAATAAATAGTTTTCTAAAAGATAAATAAATGTAAGATAAAAGAATGTTAAAGTTAATTTTGCTTTCATCACTTAAAACACCATTCATTAAGAAAAACCAATGGAGTCCCAGACGTATGTTTCGATGAATAACAAATGGAATGATAAAGTGAGTATACCCGCATTCCGAAGACACCAATAAGGTTTAATAGATTTTTAGTTAAAAATTAGTGTTTGATAATAATTTTCTATTTTTACAGGGTACTGCTAAATAAATTTTTGAAGCTATGGCGAATCCTTCACTACAATAAAGAGCGTGGACACCAATCCTGCCTTTAGGTATAAAATTAAAACCTAAAAACCCAAAGCCAAGGGAGTCCATACCTGTTTTGAGTTACAAATGGAATGACAAAGTAAGTGTTCCTCCTTACCAAGAGACCAATGGGGTTTACCAATTTTTTAAATTAAAAATTTATGTTTTGTAATAATTTCTATTTTTACAGGATGCTTTTAAATAAATTCGGATCCTTTACTTCAAGAAGAAGCGTAGGCAGCAGTCACTCGAGAAAATTGTACAAAAAGGGTCAGTTGGTCGGTGGTAAATTAAATCCTACACAACATTTATTACATTAATATGGATTTATTCTGTGAAAATTTTAAATTCAACAAATATACAAATTTTTACAAAAATTTATTGAAAATTTATTTTAGCATAAATGTGGTAATTTTTAGCATTATTTTTAGTCATCTTTTCTAATAATTTTGGAATATTTCACCATATCTCTTTTGGTATATTTTACCAAGTTTTTACTTAAATATCATTAGCATTTTCTTCAAAATTTTTTACATAAGTGTTTTGGCTAAATTACGAAAACTACTTCGTCGGTTGTAGTTTTAGCATATTTTTGGTAAAATTATGCCAGATTTTTGGTCACTCCGACACAAGTTTTTTTTTGCGTGTACTGTCGAGTCTGTATCATAGAAAAAAAATAGAAGTGTAACAGAGTCGTATTTCGCTTGAATAAGTATTAGTGACAGCACATTATGTAACTTTTGACGTTTAATAAAAACAATGCCACATAAAGGAGAACAACAACAAAGAAAACAACAAAAGAAAAAACAAAAGGTTTTAAACTATCAATAGTGCGTATTATCTTAAAAAAAACGTTGAATAAAGCAAAATAAATAATAAATTTAATTAAATGAAAGACAAATTCCATTTTTTATAAACAAAGAATCTAATTTGATATTAAATACGTGTGAGATGAGGAAGAACAAGCATTTTGCCACCATATTGGAAAATACATCAAATACAACACTGCGTACCTTCTAATCTTTTCTATGGTCTGTATATAGTCTGTGCCTAAGTCACAGACTAATACAGACTCGACATAAGTGACAGGTGTCAAAAAAGTAGTTCTGAACCATATGGTTAATATTTTCAAATTATTCTACGAATTAGGTTAGAAAGAGAAAGCTGATATAACGCGCCATAAGAAAAATAGATGCCAGATCGGTTTTTGTTGTTTCACTCACTCCTAAGTCGTAGAAAGTGTTGCCATGTTAGCGTAAAACGGACTAAAAACCGTTCTGTTTTCTCCTAAAATCGCTTAGTTTTTCCCCATTTTTTCTTAACAAACTCTACTGTCGAGTCTGTTTATAGTCTGTGCCTAAGTCGTAGAAAGTGTTGCCATGTTAGCGTAAAACGGACTAAAAACCGCTGTGTTTTCTCCTAAAATCGCTTAGTTTTTCCCCCATTTTTTCTTACAAAACTCTACTGTCGAGTCTGTATTTAGTCTGTGGTATGGTTTTTAGTAGTAGTAGTAGTAGTAGTAATAATTCTTTATTTTCAAAAAAATTTTAATACAAAGATTTCACCTTAAAATTAAAGAAAAAAGAATTTACATACGGTTTTGACATTGTCGTTAGCCGGAAAAAGTGGCTTAAAAATATAAATAAATATGTTTATCACTATTGGAATTAATAACTGAATTCATTTATCAAAAGTTTTCTATATTTTATTGCGTTGATAATATAATTAACAAGAATTTCGTAATTAAATAGTTCCCCGTCTAAGATTTTTACTAAAACTTCTTCTGATATTGTTACGTTATTAAAATATTGCAATCTGAAACTGTTTAAAATGGGGCATCTGCACATAAAGTGTTGAATGTTTTCTATTTCATTGGTATTACATAAAGAACATTCCTGTCTGATTCTTCCAGAGAACCTTGTGCCATTTAAAAGGATTAAGTCACAGCGAGCTTTAAAAATCCACATAACGTGTTGTTGATTATTCATATTCATAAAGTAGTTTTGCACCCTTGTAAAGTTTACGTTTTTAAAAAATGATTGAGTTTGTGTAGCTCTATACAAGCGCTCCTCATGATATTGTTTTTTTAATGAGATTAATATGTATAATTGCTTTTCATTCCACTCTTCCAAGGTAATACCCGACTGCCATTGAACGTTCCTGTTTCTTCCCAAATCATTGTAACTTTTTGCCCAAAAAATTTGTTTTTGTAGTATTTTTATACTTAGTTTATGAGGAAGACGTAGCTCTGAGAACTCGAAGAGAGTGCGACTTATGTAGCGTAAGTTCAAATTCAAAGTATACAAATGAGAATCTTCCAGACCCGACTCAAGCATTAATGCGTAGGTTGGAGTTGAGTTCGGAAGTTTAAGAACTCTTTTGAGGAAATACCTCTGTAATTTATCTACTTCCTCAAAATGACTATAACCCCAAACTTGAGCACCATACGATTGAATGGCTTGTAATGTGTGATTTTTTTTTGTGGTTGATAGATTTCTTTGACGAAACAAAAGTAAAGAATGTTCAACTTTTAAATAAACAAACCCTTTACGTAGGATAAGTTAATACTTGTTCACAGATTATCAGATCATATCGTTACGATTCAAATATCTGTTTGTCCCCATTTGGGAGTGTTATACAGAGGATGGCAACCAGGACGGCATGGCCATCGGGCATTAATTGCTGCATACAACTCTGTTTCGAAATAACGGGTTCTTTTAAAGTAAAATCTGAACAAAAAGAGTAGACAAGAGACGAACAAACGAAATAGCACGTTCTATTTCCTGTCAACCGTCATTCAGTCCAGAAGTACAAAAATTAAAGAACCACGAAAAAAGGTTTCTGATTAAGTTTTAAATAATAGGACTTTTCACTGAAACCCATTCAAATTATTTCGCTGGTGTAGCGGAGATAATCTTCGATTTTAGCTAAAAAGTGGTAAGCATTACATTCCACCGCAATCGAAGCATAGTCTGATTTGTACTTTATCATTAATAGGATTTTAGACAAAATAACTAGGAGTGTGAGCCGGTCCGCCTTCATAAAGCCTAACCCATTTACGGGAAATTATTCATAGTTATCGCGCTGACGAGATTTTCTTCATCTTACGGGCAGACATCAGCAGCACCATCGTAGAACGGAACCCTATTACTTTTCCAGTAGGGCACTAACGAAAACGGATAGCCTAACGAGTGCGCTTTACAGCGAGGAACATCACGTGTGGAAGTGTTTTTTGGATAAAAAGAAAACGCAAGTATTGTAGAGGGTATAAGGTGGACAGGAGCGGACAAAGACGAACTACTTTTAACAATTACCTACGAACAAATTTATGGTGAAACATTTTTTTTTTTTTGTCTCGCGAAAGCCATCTTAGGCAATTTGTTAGGACTATAGACCCTGAGCGCTCCGGTAACTATCGTCCCTATCGGTTAAAATATCTCGATTGAATTGGTCGTTAATTTCGAAAAAGAAAAGTGATTTTACCCCTTTACAGAGTACTATTTTAGACGCGACGTAGTAACTCCTTTCTATCTATGTACCTGAAATAATACATTCCCCAACAAATACCCATATCTCGATTGAACATAAAACGAAAAATTCAAATCTTCCCCGATTTATCAGGGAAGACAAATAGTCAACCCACCTCTTACCAAGCTTTTGCTGGAACCATAAAAATAAAGTAAAACTACGATTTTAAATATTATCGTCTTACTGCCATTAGAGAAAAATGAATTCTTGAACTTTTCTAACGCTGTTAATTCGTATGTTTTTATGGAACTCCTATATTTATAAATATACCACAATTGAATTATTTTTGAATAAATGAATTATTGAATGTTTAAAATGGAATTTAACATGGCTTAATTTAATTCAGTAAGGGTAAAGGGTGACTGAGGTGTACTGGATCAGATCAAGGGTAGTCCTAAATATAATGGCCAGGGAACTAAAGATTACGATCACACTGATCGAGTGGGAGGGAGCCCAAAAGACTAAAACATCCGGTCCCTTAAAAGGTTAGGTAGTGGATATTTGTATAGTTTTTTTATGCACTGGTACAAATCTTTGCATCATGGTTGAAAGAGAGCAACAGGCAAGAACCACCCCACAAACCGCGAGTCATAGCCGAGCTAAAATAAAGATGCCAGTGCTGCCTGCTTGTTTTCCAGAATTTATTACTTATCATTAAACCACAACCGTGACAAAGTGGCGCCCAACGTTAAGCCCGAAAAAAATTTTTGAGCTTCACAAAAAAAAACATTAGTTTAGTTTAATACAAATGATCGACAAATTTTTAAGGTTTTGAAGAAGTGAATGACTGTTGTAAGTCCCGAGCATTGGCTAAAAATAAGAAAAGCTGGTTCGCGTTGCTACAATATCGTCATACACTAGCGAATAAATTCATGCCTTCCGCATCTCCGTAAGACTTATCTATTATCTTTGGCAGGATTTGGTAAACGCTACCGAGTGTCGTCGATTAGCGTGATAGAGTTTTCATCAAAAAGAGGTATTGTTAGTCCAAAGGAAAATACTTGATTTCCCAATTTCGTTTGTTGTAACACTACTTATTTTGAAAAAAAAACCTATAATGTCGATCATTTTATAAACTTAAACGAAAGAGAAAATAAATAAGCCTCGCGAATAAAATATCCACAAATACCAGAACCTTTACGTTAAATAATTATCTAGCCAGTCATCTCACACCTTTTTACCCTGAATTCCTAACAAAAATATCAGAAAGAAAACTAAACCCACTCGGAAAATATAAAAGAAACACATACTAAAAGTGTTATGGTTTGTACCTTTTTATTTTTTATTCATACTTTTGTCGTACATATATAAACCTTTAAACACAAAATTTGATACCGTAGATTATTAAGAAGGAAATATTAAAATAAAAAAAATACATACCTGAACATTGGGTTTGTCAAATCGCATCATTAAAAGCATCATATAAAAAAAAAAAAAAAAATCTTGTATCGGTAGAAGCGGTTGAGGTATGGTCTCGACAAGAAGTAATAAAAACAAAGAAACAAGCGAACAAATGGACTTACCACCTTCCACCACCACGACGGCAACGACAACAACCACTTCGGTGAATACCAGTGTGGTCATGGCCACAGGCCAGCAGACAGGTGCTATTCCAAAGCAACGTACACAACCCCAACCACCGGCATTACCCCAACCAACAACAGTGACAAATCCAAATTTCTCGCTTACAGAAAGAGATGAAACTATGTTAAGCGAAAGAGATTTTTCTGCCAACAGCACAATTATTACACCTTCGTACAGCAGTCTTACTGCTAATAATATCCAACAGGAATTTTATAGAACAATGCCTCCGCCTCCTTTACAGGAACGGCCCGTTAAAAGTTTAAATAGACATAGGGGGAGTAATTCGGATTTGTCCGATAGAATAGACGATTTAGAAGCAAGGCTATTTACACTAATTCCACGTATGATTCAGGAAAGCATTAGGTCAGCTACGCCATTAGTCGGGGCCGAAAACCCATTGTATACTCTCCCAAATAATGTCCAACCAACAAGTAATAATGGTCTAACAGGTCAGGCTACCCACGCTCAGATTCGTTCCTTAGAACTACCTCGAACAAATATCCCACCACAGGTGTCGGTCACCCAATCACAACCAAATCAGGTACTTAATTCGTTGCAAAATACACAGGCAGGGCGTAACTATGACCTCCCTAGTATTTCTGCTAATCGTGAACGTTTCAACCTGGTAGACATTAATCGTCCACCACAACAACGTTCGTCAGAATCTGCGTCAGGCCTCCAAAAAATGTAGCTGTTCAACAGCAACAACAACAGCCTCAAATGGCTGCTCAAAGGCCAATTCTCGGTTATAACCAACAGATGCCTTAAAATGCACCTCCACCCGGGCCACACCAACCACACCATGAAATCGATCGTCGAATCGATAAGTGGGGTTTACGTTTTGATGGCACTACAAAAACCGCCAGTGTGGAGGATTTTGTATTTAGGGTCGAAACCCTTCAACACGATTTCCAAGCTCCTTGGTCGGCGGTAATACGCAACTTTCATCATTTAATACAAGGGCCGGCTTTGGAATGGTTTTGGTCACATCGTCGCTTAAACCTGATCCAGGAATGGACAGATTTACGTGAAGCCTTAGTGACACAATTCCATCGCTTTGAAAGCGATTTTGATGTTCAGCGTAAGATTCTTGATCGCAGGCAGCAGCCTCAAGAGACCTTCGATGATTTCTGCAATGCTGTGCTTGTGTTGCGAAACCAGCAAAGAACTCCTTTAAATGAGCAGGACCTGGTGGATATAATGAAGGGTAATTTAAGACCAGCCATGGCACAGTTATTATTTTCAATTCAAATTGTTGGTCTTACCAATTTTAGAAGAGAAGGTCGTCGGGCCGAAAACTTGTTGAACGCTCAACGCCAACAAATTCATAGACCTTTGGCTGCCCGCCAGGTAAATGAAATGGCACTGGATGACAATGAGGTCGCCGGCGCCATAGATGCACTGGCTGCCAATCGACCAATCAGGTGCTGGAACTGTAAGGAGGAGGGTCACACTTTTGTGGATTGCCCTTCCCCAAACCGGCATATTTTTTGTTTCCGCTGTGGCCGCGAAAATGTTGTTACCCCTCGGTGCCCTAATTGTCAGGGAAACCGTGTACCGAACGCTCCCCGTCCTGGGTCGGAGAGACGTTCGAACAACCCCGATACCCAATAAGTTCGACCAGCCCTCTCACACCACCTGACCAGACCTCGTACACGATTTTAGCCAGACCCAGTAATAACATTAAGCCGCCTGTAAGAACAAAGGAAATACAAATTAAACCGTGGCACATAAAAATAAAAGAATATGAAGCCGCAAGAAAAAGAATTTTTAATGACCCGCCAACCAAAATTTTAAAAACAAGAACGCGGTACAAGACACGCAAACAGGAAAGACTTGTTATAGCAGAAGCCACCTTATATGAGGGAACTGACACGAGATTTTACACAAAAATTAATATTAATGGAATTCCTATTGAAGGACTCCTTGACAGTGGTGCCAGTGTATCGTGCTTGGGGAAAGATTCACTTGAATTCGTGCAAAAAGCTAATTTGCAAATATATCCATTTAAGGCGATAATTAAAACTGCGGACGGACGACAAAATGAGATTTTAGGTCGCGTTAGGTACCCAATTACTTTTAATAAAACCACAAAAGATATCACGTTTTACATAGTGCCTTCTCTTAAGAGAGAACTTTTCCTCGGAGTGGACTTCATGAAAAGCTTTGGGTTGATTAACTTTCAGTTAGACAGCCTCAGCTCTAATGAAATTGCGGTCTCGGATGATGAGGAGGATGACTTTCCAAGAATGCATCTACTGTCAGAAACGGATCAAAGGCATTTGGAGGCCGTAATCCAGCTCTTCCCTTGTTGTACCGAAAAAGGTTTAGGAAAAACATCTTTGGAAACGCATTCAATCGACACTCAAAACGCAGTACCAGTAAAGGAAAAACATTATCCTGTTTCTCCAGCGGTCCAGGGTCTTATGTATGCGGAATTGGACAGGATGCTTTCACTGGGAGTGATAGAGCCGAGCGAGAGTCCATGGAACAATAGAGTAACCTTGGTTCGAAAAGGTGAAAAATCAAGGATTTGCCTGGACGCTCGCCGACTCAATTCACTCACAGTAAAAGACGCCTACCCTCTTCCACATATAGAGGGACTCTTGAGCCGCCTGGGTGAAACTTTTTACATATCGAGTGTCGATTTGAAAGACGCGTTTTGGCAGATACCGCTAGCAGAGTCCAGTCGCGAGAAGACTGCCTTCACCGTTCCGGGACGACCCTTGTACCACTATACTGTCATGCCTTTTGGGCTGTGTAATGCGGCCCAAAGGTTATGCAGGTTAATGGACAAGGTCATTCCGGCACGGTTAAGGGAGAAGGTTTTCGTGTATTTGGACGATCTGCTAGTGATATCTCCAAAGTTTGATGAGCACCTACAACTTCTCCGTGAAGTGGCCTTATGCTTGAATAGCGCTGGACTTACCATAAACGTCGGCAAGTCTAAGTTTTGTTGCCGTGAGCTCCGCTATTTAGGTTACATCGTTGGGGATGGTCTATTGAAGCCAGACCCGGAGAAGATAAAAGCCATTGTTAAATATTCGTATCCCACAAACCGCGAGTCATAGCCGAGCTAAAATAAAGATGCCAGTGCTGCCTGCTTGTTTTCCAGAATTTATTACTTATCATTAAACCACAACCGTGACAGGCTCGACTTACTGCACCAAATAAGTGGCATTTTGTCTTAGTTGTGATATTATTCTTATTTAAAAACGAATTCCATGTAGCGTTTATACTACTTCTTGCAGAGCCAGTTCTTTTCTGAACATGTTTCGAAAATACCATTTTCGGAGTTAAAATCATGCCAAGATAGTTATACTCATTTACTATATCTATTTCTTCACCTTTAAAAAACCATTTTTCTCTTCCTGATAATTTGCCGCCACTCCTGAACACCATAATTTTCGACTTAGAGAGGTTGACTTCTAAATTCCAAAAATCGCAATAATTAGACAATCTATCAATCATGTTTTGCAGAACTTGTATTTCCTCAGCCAAGATTACGATATCATCTGCGTAGAGCAGTAGTCTAATATTTAGTTCCTCAATATATATACCACCTTCAAGGTGCTCATGAAGATCATTTATATATAGAGAAAATAGAAGCGGTGATAATAAGCAGCCTTGCTTTACACCTGAAACTGTATCAAAAGGTTCTGATAATTCAGTTCCATTCCACACGGTGGACGCAGTTGTAGAGTAGATGTTTTCCAAAAAATATACCAACTTTGTTGAAATTCCAAGCGAATGTAATTTATATATTAATGATTTACGAGATACTTTGTCAAAAGCTGCCTTAAAATCAACAAAGAAGGCGTACACTTTCTTCTCCTCGTTTAACTTTAGATGCACGATTGCTGCTAAATTATAGACATTGTCCACTGTGGAATATCCTCTCCTAAAACCTGCTTGATATTCCGTAATAATTTGATGTCTCTCGGTCCAATTATAAAGTCGGTTGTTTATAATACCCATTAAAATTTTCGCCACACAATTCATAAAGGATATACCTCTGTAATTGCATGTTAAGTTTGGATTGCCCTTTTTGAAAATTGGGTAAATGACACTTACTGTAAACGATTTATCTACTTTCATATTGTTGAACAATTTGTTGTAGCATTGAGCCAATTCAATAATAAGTTCAATAGGTGCATTTTTAAAAAACTCATAAGTGATTCTATCTTCCCCTGGTGCTTTGTTGATTTTAGCATTGCTTAGAACATACAGAATTTCAGATATTGTTATTTCTGCGTCTAAAGAGGGATCCTCATGGTATATTGGAGCATAACTCAGTACATTTGCAATTTGTGGTGGGTTTAATAGTGTCATAAAATAATCTCTAAACTCTGTAGAAGATATATTTGTCACTTCAATCGATTGTTGATTACGAATTTCTTTTGCTAATTTCCACCAGGATTTGCTATAACACACGGTGTTAAGCTTCAATTCTAGCTGTTCATAATACTTTATTTTACTTTCTTCGCAGATATTTTTGTATATTGAATTGGCTTGTAAATATTTTCTTTTGTTTTCAGCTGTATGTGATTTTTGAAACTTATTTAACAATTCAAATGATTTTGCTCTCGCTTTATTACATTTCCAATCAAACCATGGATTTTTGGGCAAATTTTTAACATTCACATTCTCATTTTGTTGCGTAGCGTTTTTTATTATACCAGCAATATCATTTAAATCTAACTCAACATTACTTTCTTTCATTTCACGAATGCGATTTTTTATATTTTCCATATACTTTGCTTTTTGTTTTTCATGCCACTTAAGTTTAGGAAGGAGTTTTTCTGATTTTTTGTTAAATTTTTTTATATTTAATTGTAACGATAAACAAATAGGTAAATGGTCTGACAAAGTTTGTTCTTCTACACAAAAACTATCTATATTTGGGAATAACTCCTGAGATATTGCACATATATCGTTTACGGATTCTCCTTGGCCGCTTACAAACGTAAAATTTCCATCTTTATCCCCTTTTGTTACTCCATTTGCTATTATCATACCATGGTCTTCACAGAAATCAAAGAACTTTTTACCTTTATCATTGACAATAAAATCTTTTGATTTTCTTATTCCCAAATAAGCCGAACACCAGTCTTGAACCTCCTCATTAATTATCTGTTGCATATTTCCAATTCTTATATTGAGATCCCCGATTATAATTGCATTACCACCACCATTTTCCATAAAATAATTATCAATTACACCAAAATCTTCTTTCCAAGTTGCGCTACGCAAATATAATGGGTATATATCAAAAAAAGAACTTTCCGTTTTAATGTGCAATTTATCAACTCCTGAGTTATTACTGCAGGGGTAACTCATGAATAGTAGTGTCAGTAATAACGAAGTCGTTATATATAGATGGCAATCTTTTTTTTGGGAACGATTTGGGAATAACGAAAAATAAACATTAAAAAATTTTAAAATTATGAATGAAAATTATTGTTGTGTCACTTGAAAATAAAAAAATACATAATAAAAAAACGAAATGAATAAAATTAAATCGAAACAACCAGCAAAATTAAACGAAAAATAAAAGGTAAACAAAATTTCCAGCTTTCCCAGATACCATTTGTAAAACTAACACCACCTTTAAACGTCAAAAAGAATTGACTCTTGCATAGTCTTTATATATTTAAGTTTTTGATTACTGAACGTACAACTTATTCCCGTTTCAATCATATTTTTGTTAATACCAAACATACACCCACCGATTGCTCTTCCATACCTGCTTATTCTAAATGCTGGTTTCCAGAATGTATTGTGATTTCTGAAATATTTTTTAAACCGTTCGATTTTATCCTCAGAGATATGCGTTTCTAATAAAATAACAATATCAAAAGAATTTATATAGTTAAAAAAATCATTACGTAATATTTTATTTTCTAGGCCATTAATGTTATAGGAAAGAATTCTTAGCTTTTTAATAACAAAATCAAAATTTTCTGGTATTATATTATCAACACTTCTACTATAAATTGTTTTATTTAGTTTTTTGAAATAATTTTCTTAAGAATGTTTTCATAATTTAAATCTAAGCAAGCTATCACATCTCCATATAAAGTCTTTAGGACATCTTCTGCTTTCTGAGAACTACAGATCAGTTCCTTGTTTTTATTCCATTTAAACCAATTGTTTTCTATTTTCATTTTATCGTTTCTTACGCTTACAACCTTGGTTTTGTTGATGAAAAGAATGTCTTTTTTTAACTGTAACAAAACTTTTTTGTCTTGTAGGCTGTCACTACCTAAATCACATTCGATACTTATACCACAGACTAATACAGACTCGACATAAGTGACAGCTGTCAAAAAAGTATTCTTTAACCATATGGTTAATATTTTCAAATTATTCTACGAATTAGGTTAGAAAGAGAAAACTGATATAACGCGCCATAAGAAAAATGGATGCCAGATCAGTTTTTGTTGTTTCACTCACTCCTAAGTCGTAGAAAGTGTTGCCATGTTAGCGTAAAACGGACTAAAAACCGCTGTTTTCTCCTAAAATCGCTTAGTTTTTCCCCAATTTTTCTTGTAAAACTCTACTGTCGAGTCTGTATTTAGTCTGTGCTTATACCACAGACTAAATACAGACTCGACAGTAGAGTTTTATAAGAAAAAATGGGGAAAAACTAAGCGATTTTAGGAGAAAACACGGCGGTTTTTAGTCCGTTTTACGCTAACATGGCAACACTTTCTACGACTTAGGAGTGAGTGAAACAACAAAAACCGATCTGGCATCCATTTTTCTTATGGCGCGTTATATCAGTTTTCTCTTTCTAACCTAATTCGTAGAATAATTTGAAAATATTAACCATATGGTTAAAGAATACTTTTTTGACACCTGTCACTTATGTCGAGTCTGTATTAGTCTGTGCTTATACCAGTGTCTTTCAGATTGCCAGTATGCTTAAAAATTTCTTGTACCATTCTTTCAGAATTCAATTCGACAATCACACTCATTTTGCCTTCATTTTCATACAACTTCCGTATATTTTCAAATTCAATAAACGATGTAATTTTTAGTTTTGATTTCATCACCTGATCTACAGCTTCATAATTTGATTTTCCCGTATCAATACCACGTATTATAATATTTTTCCTTTTCATTTTTTCTTCTAAACGAACAATAACATCATGTTCTTTATTTTTATTTTCCTCCAAAATTCTCACTCTTTCTTTTAATAGTTGATTTTCTTTAACGATTTCATCCATTTTCGTAGTAAATGATTCCAATTTCGTTTTTACTTCATCGAGATCCTCTTTTGTAGGTAATTTTTTTAACTTTTCATCGAGTAATGTTGCCATAGATCCTTGCATCATCTCCATCAACACGCTAACATCCATTTTTCCTACAACACCTTGATTTGTGTGCAATTACAATTCTGGCGTTGGCTTTGAATTTTGCTTGTTCCCATACGTTTGGTATGTACAGCAAAAAACGCCAGCGTTGGCTTTGAATTTTGCTCTACACACAAAATGCATTGAAACAAGCAAAATTCAAAGCCAACGCCAGAATTGTAATTGCACACTTTGCCATATCTTCTGGGGATGTTTCAGCTAATTTTCTTTTTGGTGTATGTGTAAACGCTGTGATAATATTATTTGTAGATGAATTTGATTGCATACTTTTAGGATGTTACATATAATAAAAGCTTTAGCTTAGACACAAACCAAAAGTTAGATGACTCAAAATGTTTTTATTTACGTTGATGATGTTAGTAACTCATACAAAACAACAAATCAGCTGATTAATTTTTTTTATAACAGTTTTGATTCAATTTTTATGTTTCTTTTTGTGTTTATTTTTAAAAAGTTTTTGGGTTTTTTTTTTTTTTTAAATTGATTGTTGTTTAACAAAGATTGATAATCAAAAAACCAGTATTATTTTCCGATAAAGTACACTTTCGGTTTCCAATTTAACTACACTTGTACTTTTGAAATTATTTAAAACTTATAAAAAATTGTATTTATATTAGAGCTGTAATCACGAACGACTATACACGCCAAGAGTTGCCAGACTTTTATCATGGTTTTTAGTACAGAATGATCATCGCTGCCTTGTATATGTGCAGGGGTAACTCATGAATAGTAGTGTCAGTAATAACGAAGTCGTTATCTACAGATGGCAATCTTGTTTTTGGGAACGATTTGGGAATAACGAAAAATAAACATTAAAAAATTTTAAAATTATGAATGAAAATTATTGTTTTGTCACTTGAAAATAAAAAAATAAATAATAAAAAAACGAAATCAATATAATTAAATCAAAACAACCAGCAAAATTAAACGAAAAATAAAAGGTAAACAAAATTTCCAGCTTTCCCAGATACCATTTGTAAAACTAACACCACCTTTAAACGTCAAAAAGAATTGACTATTGCCTAGTCTTTATATATTTAAGTTTTTGTATATGTGTGCCTGTACGTGTGATCTTTTGTGCATGTATTTATGATGTTTGTTTACGTTTTATATGAAACGTCAAAAGTTACACCGTGTGCTGTCACTAATACGGCGTTCACACTTGCTGTTTTGAAGTGTTTAAAAGTGAGATGTTTAAAAAAGTCTTTGTTCTGTACACGCAAAAAAAAACTTGGGTGCGATTTCATAATAAAATGCTCCAATTTTACCAAGCAGATAGGGAGGAATCCCATTAAACAATATATTTTGATATTTTGCCAAAACGCTTAGGAACATCCCAGTAAACAAAATTTTAACTATATTTGCCCAAAAATGCTTGGCAAATATTGCCATTCATGTCTTATTAAAAAAAAACGTTAATGCTTAATAATTATAATCAATTTTGTTTTGTATAAAAAATAAAACAAATTTAGTAATATTTTTTTTTTCATTATTTATTTATTTAATATAACTAAAATTAAATACAATACAATTAAATACAATAAACACAAAACTTACATATCTAATATGGCATTCACACTTGCGACCTTAAACAAGTTGTTGAACAAAACACCAGGAACAGAATAAAAACGTAATGGACACGGAACAAAGACTTTTTTAAACATCTCACTCTTAAACACTTCAAAACAGCAAGTGCGAACCCCGTATAAACTGCATCTTCCATCGGCCGTAAAAAGTCGTAAACCTGAAAAAAAAACAATTTTAACAAAACTAAATAGCAAACAAAAGTTACAAATTAATTTCATACTAACAGTTGCAATCGGTCAGTCAATGATTAAGGACGTGTAAGCTGCGGCGTTGTAGTTAATAAAGGTTAAAGGCAAAACTGTACTTCGTGTTTTTTTGTTGAGCCTGCTGGTTCACTCGGCATTCCGTCAGACACTTGTGGTGTGATTGTATGTCTGTTGGCGCTTGGGAGCATTGTTTCACTGCCTCCATTGCAAAGGCAATGGTCGTTTTTCGTGTGCGGTGCAAACTTGAGTGTCTGGGCTTTAGCGTGGCGTCATCATCAGTAACGGGATTTCCCGTTGTTCCTCGTGGCTGCTAATCTATTGCCGTAATTTGTAATATGTTCACGACTAGATCGTGTGAATTTGTTTTGGCGAATTGATCCTAACGGACGGCCAGATAAGTCTTCAACCTTGCCTTTGCGCAGTTGAAGCAACAGAATAAAAGGAAAAAAGAAAAAAAAAAAAAAAAATTTCATACTAACCTTGTCAAAATGTATTTTTGTTTATATATGTACATAGTTTTTTTCTTCACACGCTCATTTGGATAGACACTTGAAACTAGAGTTGTTGAACGAACTAGTTTAAATGAACTGCAAATTTTTTTCGTACTGTATTAGGTCACTTTTACACGCCCATGCAAAAATTTACCAAGTTTTTACAAAAATAAATCAATTTAATAGCGGGCAATAATAAACAAGTCGTTTTGCATAATGTTTAAAAGTACTTGCAATGTGCCAAGCAAACTTGGTAATATTTGGTAGCAACATAAATATGAAATTTTAGCTTTGACAGAGGAAAACAAAACAAGGCTTGCGAAAAATGTTAAAACTCTATAGAAAAAAAAAAATTACCAAGCATGATTGCATAATTTTACACACGGGATTTTTTTGCGTGTATTCATTACGTTTTTATTCTGTTATAGTGCGTTTACATTGGATTTCTAATCTAGTAAATTGCGATTTTAATCTACTTTGCAATCTGTACCGTTTACATTGGCATTTTTTACATTTGAGAAGATTAGGATTGGCATTTATAACAACAAGTTGGTAATAAATGTGTGTGACTGCGTCAAAAGACAGCGACGGTAATTAGTCGTCGTATGATTAACAAGGACAGTGACGTCGTTTACAAATAACAATGACGGCGGCATACACATACTTGGCGGCGTCATCAAAACGGCAGGCTTTGTGTCGGTGTTTTTCAGTGTTGGAAAATGCAAATAATAGAAATACAGAGTTGTATCTAACTTTACCAGATTGCGTTTGCCGATTAGAGTCTAATAGTGCGTTTACATTGGATTTCTAATCCAGTAAATTGCGATTTTAATCTACTTTGCAATCTATACCGTTTACACTGGCATTTTTTACGTTTGAGAAGATTAGGATTGGCATTTATAACAACAAGTTGGTAATAAATGTGTGTGACTGCGTCAAAAGACAGCGACGGTAATTAGTCGTCGTATGATTAACAAGGACAGTGGCGGCGTTTACAAATAACAATGACGGCGGCATACACATATTTGGCGGCGTCATCAAAACGGCAGGCTTTATGTCGGTGTTTTTCAGTGTTGGAAAATGCAAATAATAGAAATACAGAGTTGTATCTAACTTTACCAGATTGCGTTTGCCGATTAGAGTCCAAACTACTAGATTGAAAAAAATAAATTTGTATGGGCAATCTAATAGATTGAAACTGGATTGGAGCCACAATCTACTTTAAGCTAGCTTAGAGAACCAGTGTAAACGCACTATAAACTACTAGATTGAAAAAAATAAATTTGTATGGGCAATCTAATAGATTGAAACTGGATTGGAGCCACAATCTACTTTAAGCTAGCTTAGAGGACCAGTGTAAACGCACTATTACTGGTGTTTTGTTAAACAACTTGTTTAAAGTCGCTACACGCAAAAAAAAACTTGTGTCGGAGTGAGCAAAAATCTGGCATAATTTTACCAAAAATATGCTAAAACTACAACCGACGAAGTAGTTTTCGTAATTTAGCCAAAACACTTATGTAAAAAATTTTGAAGAAAATGCTAATGCCATTTAAGCAAAAACTTGGTAATATATACCAAAAGAAATATGGTGAAATATACCAAAATTATTTGAAAAGCTGACTAAAAATAATGCTAAAAATTACCACATTTATGCTAAAATAAATTTTTGTAAAAATTTGTATATTTGTTGAATTTAAAATTTTCACAGAATAAATCCATATTAATATAATAAATGTTGTGTAGGATTTAATTTACCACCGACCAACTGACCCTTTTTGTATAATTTTCTCGAGTGACTGCCAAAAATTAATAAGATATATAAGCAATGCTATATCAAAATAATGTAAATAAAAACCATATGTTTTTGTTTACATTTCCTCATTCGGCACAACTGTTAAAAAGAGTCAGCTATACAACAATTTATTTGAGCGAATGTATTTAAAAGAAAATAGGCAAAAAAACAAACAAAGCTTTTATCAACAAAAAATAATAAAACGTGTTTTGCAAATTTTGTATATCGCCACATAATTATGTGCATTTTTAGAATAGAGGTAAGTAAAAGTTTGTTTTGAAACAAAAAAGAGTTTTTATTATTTTTTTTTTGCTAGATATGCTCTAAAGGCCACAACAAAACATCCCCATAAAACTTTAAAAATTAGTGATGACGATACCGAATTATTGTTTATAATTGGTGGCCAAGTTACCTACAATCCACTACAATCACAATTCACCAAACTTCTGATTTTAATTTGCCGGTGAACCAGATTACATAGAACTGAATTAATATTGGATAGAACCCGTATTAGCTGATGGAGGGGAGTCTTTTGTGGCCTTTGATGATTATAAAAAAAATATAGATATCAAGTGGTAAGTTAAATTTTTAATGCATGTTTTTGGAATATATTAATTGTATTATTCTCTTTTCAGTGTCCTGTAACTTCCTACTTTACCAGTAATGAAAAGGTCCATCCTCCTCCACCCACTACTATTATTAAAGATTTCGCCGATTGTGTTAAATGGGTGCCGGTTTAAAAGTGCTTTTAGTGGATCCAAATGTATGTCCGACCCCCATAAACTTTTGCTGCTCAATATTTTTTCCAACCTTACCTAAGCCCTATCTCCACTTCCTAAAGGAACTCCCACTCAGAAGTAAACTTTTTTAAAAAATGTACTTCCACTGCTCCAACTGTTTTAAAAGTGTTTCTAGGAGATCCAAATGTTAGACCGACCCCCATTAACTTTTACCGCTCAACATTTTTTCCAACCATACCTAAGCCCTATCTCCACTTCCTAAAGGAACTCCCACTCGGAAGCAATTTTTGTTTAAATATTTACCTTTACCGCTCCAACTGTCCTAAAAGTGCTTCTAGAAGATCCAAATGTATGACCGACCCCCACTAACTTTTACCGCTCAACATTTTTTCCAACCATACCTAAGTCCTATCTCCACTTCCTAAAGGAACTCCCACTCAGAAGTAAATTTTTTTAAAAAATTTACTTCCACCGCTCCAACTGTCTTAAAAGTGTTTCTAGGGGATCCAAATGTATGACCGACCCCCACTAACTTTTACCGCTCAACATTTTTTTCCAACCATACCTAAGTCCTATCTCCACTTCCTAAAGGAACTCCCACTCAGAAGTAAATTTTTTTAAAAAATTTACTTCCACCGCTCCAACTGTCTTAAAAGTGTTTCTAGGGGATCCAAATGTATGACCGACCCCCACTAACTTTTACCGCTCAACATTTTTTCCAACCATACCTAAGCCCTATCTCCACTTCCTAAAGGAACTCCCACTCAGAAGTAATTTTTTTTAAAAAATTTACTTCCACCGCTCCAACTGT
The DNA here is from genome assembly GCA_963921195.1 of Pegoplata infirma. Lineage (NCBI taxonomy): Eukaryota > Metazoa > Arthropoda > Insecta > Diptera > Anthomyiidae > Pegoplata > Pegoplata infirma. The sequence goes on along the minus strand of OY992538.1, from coordinate 106,666,596 downwards.
CTTAAAAGTGTTTCTAGGGGATCCAAATGTATGACCGACCCCCACTAACTTTTACCGCTCAACATTTTTTCCAACCATACCTAAGCCATATCTCCACTTCCTAAAGGAACTCCCACTCAGAAGTAAATTTTTAAAAAAATTTACTTCCACCGCTCCAACTGTCTTAAAAGTGTTTCTAGGGGATCCAATTGTAAGACCGGCCCAATTAACTTTTACAGCTCAACATTTTTTCCAACCATACCTAAGCCCTATCTCCACTTCCTAAGGAACTCCCACTCAGAAGTAAATTTTTAAAAAAAATTTACTTCCACCGCTCCAACTGTCTTAAAAGTGTTTCTAGGGGATCCAAATGTAAGACCGACCCCATTAACTTTTACCGCTCAACATTTTTTCCAACCATACCTAAGCCCTATCTCCACTTCCTAAAGGAACTCCCACTCTATCCTCTAAATAGAGAAATATTTAAACAAAAATTGCTTCCGAGTGGGAGTTCCTTTAGGAAGTGGAGATAAGGCTCAGGTATGGTTGGAAAAAATGTTGAGCGGTAACAGTTAGTGGTGGTCGGTCATACATTTGGATCCTCTAGAAGCACTTTTAGGACAGTTGGAGCGGTAGAAGTAAATATTTAAACAAAAACTGCTTCCGAGTGGGAGTTCCTTTAGGAAGTTGAGATAGCGCTCAGGTATGGTTGGAAAAAATGTTGAGCGGTAAAAGTTAGTGGGGGTCGGTCATACATTTGGATCCTCTAGAAGCACTTTTGGGACAGTTGGAGCGGTGGAAGTAAATTTAAAAAAAAAAATACTTCTGAATGGGAGTTCCTTTAGAAAGTGGAGATAGGGCTTAGGTATCGTTCAAAAAAATTTTGAGCGGGAAAAGTTAATGGGGGTCGGTCATACATTTGGATCCTCTAAAAGCACTTTTAGGACAGTTGGGCGGTGGAAGTAAATTTAAAAAAAAAAATGTACTTTTGAGTGGGAGTTCCCTTAGGAAATGGAGATAGGAGTTAGGTATGGTTGGAAAAAATATTAAGCAGTAAAAGTTAATGGGGGTCGGTCATACATTTGGATCCTCTAAAAGCACTTTTGGGACAGTTGGAGCGGTAAAAGTAAATTAAAAAAAAAAATTTACTTCTGAGTGGGAGTTCCTTTAGGAAGTGCAGATAGGGCTTAGGTATGGTTGGAAAAAATATTAAGAAGTAAAAGTTAGTGGGGGTCGGTCATACATTTGGATCCTCTAGAAGCACTTTTGGGACAGTTGGAGCGGTAAAAGTAAATTGTAAAAAAAAAATCACTTCTGAGTGGGAGTTCCTTTAGGAAGTGCAGATAGGGCGTAGGTATGGTTGGAAAAAATATTGAGCTGTAAAAGTAAATGGGGGTCGGTCATACATTTGGATCCTCTAGAAGCACTTTTAGGACAGTCGGAGCGGTGGAAGTAAATTTTTTTTAAACATTTTAAAACAAAATTTACTTCTGAGTGGGAGTTCCCTTAGGAAGTGGAGATAGGGGTTAGGTATGGTTGGAAAAAATATTAAGCAGTGAAAGTTAATGGGGGTCGGTCATACATTTGGATCCTTTAAAAGCACTTTTGGGACAGTTGGAGCGGTAAAAGTAAATTTAAAAAAAAATTTACTTCTGAGTGGGAGTTCCTTTAGGAAGTGCAGATAGGGCTTAGGTATGGTTGGAAAAAATATTAAGCAGTAAAAGTTAGTGGGGGTCGGTCATACATTTGGATCCTCTAGAAGCACTTTTGGGACAGTTGGAGCGGTAAAAGTAAATTGTAAAAAAAAATCACTTCTGAGTGGGAGTTCCTTTAGGAAGTGCAGATAGGGATTAGGTATGGTTGGAAAAAATATTGAGCTGTAAAAGTAAATGGGGGTCGGTCATACATTTGGATCCTCTAGAAGCACTTTTAGGACAGTTGGAGCGGTGGAAGTAAATTTTTTTTTTAACATTTTAAAACAAAATTTACTTCTGAGTGGGAGTTCCCTTAGGAAGTGGAGATAGGGGTTAGGTATGGTTGGAAAAAATATTAAGCAGTAAAAGTTAATGGGGGTCGGTCATACATTTGGATCCTATAGAAGCACTTTTAGGACAGTTGGAGCGGTGGAAGTAAATTTTTTTTAAACATTTTTAAAAAAAATTTACTTCTGAGTGGGAGTTCCCTTAGGAAGTGGAGATAGGGGTTAGGTATGGTTGGAAAAAATATTAAGCAGTAAAAGTTAATGGGGGTCGGTCATACATTTGGATCCTCTAAAAGCACTTTTGGGACAGTTGGAGCGGTAAAAGTAAATTTAAAAAAAAAAATTTACTTCTGAGTGGGAGTTCCTTTAGGAAGTGCAGATAGGGCTTAGGTATGGTTGGAAAAAAATATTAAGCAGTAAAAGTTAGTGGGGGTCGGTCATACATTTGGATCCTCTAGAAGCACTTTTGGGACAGTTGGAGCGGTAAAAGTAAATTGTAAAAAAAAATCACTTCTGAGTGGGAGTTCCTTTAGGAAGTGCAGATAGGGATTAGGTATGGTTGGAAAAAATATTGAGCTGTAAAAGTAAATGGGGGTCGGTCATACATTTGGATCCTCTAGAAGCACTTTTAGGACAGTTGGAGCGGTGGAAGTAAATTTTTTTTAAACATTTTTAAAAAAAATTTACTTCTGAGTGGGAGTTTCCTTAGGAAGTGGAGATAGGGGTTAGGTATGGTTGGAAAAAATATTAAGCAGTAAAAGTTAATGGGGGTCGGTCATACATTTGGATCCTATAGAAGCACTTTTAGGACAGTTGGAGCGGTGGAAGTAAATTTTTTTTAAACATTTTTAAAAAAAATTTACTTCTGAGTGGGAGTTCCCTTAGGAAGTGGAGATAGGGGTTAGGTATGGTTGGAAAAAATATTAAGCAGTAAAAGTTAATGGGGGTCGGTCATACATTTGGATCCTATAGAAGCACTTTTAGGACAGTTGGGGCGGTTGAAGTAAATTTTTTAAAAAAATGTACTTCTGAGTGGGAGTTTCCTTAGGAAGTGGAGATAGGAACTAGGTATGGTTGGAAAAAATATTGAGCTGTAAAAGTTAATGGGGGTCGGTCATACATTTGGATCCCTTAGAAACACTTTTAGGACAGTTGGAGCGGTGGAAGTAAATTTAAAGAAAAAAATACTTCTGAGTGGGAGTTCCTTTAAAAAGTGGAGATAGGGCTTAGATATGGTTGGAAAAAATGTTAAACGGAAAAAGTTAATGGGGTCGGTCATACATTTGAATTTTCTATAAGCTCTTTTAGGACAGTTGGAGCGGTAGAAGTAATTTTTTTTTTTAATGTACTTCTAAATGGGATTTCCTTTAGGGAGTAGAGATATGGCTTAGGTAATGTGATGCTTTCCCAGCACATAAGCGATCATAAATTGTACTTTGCAAGCTTCTACAACACAGTTGGAGTTTGTACCTGGGTTTGTATGTTTTTAATATGTTTTTTATTAATTTTTTTAGGTCATGAAATTGTCTATCTCATCTGTGCGTGTTGCTGTGGAACCCAAGAATCCTGCTTGCTAATTTGTCCAAATTGATAGAAGGCCTAAAACGTTTGGCCAAATTTTGATTCTATTGTACAATGTATCTTTGATGAATCTGGTGAACACATTATTATATTTGGAAATTTGCCCAATAGTATTTTGTGCAGAAAAAATGTCTGAGAATTTTTCAATAGAAAAGATGTATTTATTGTATATCTTTAAATATAAACTAAATAAAATGTATTTATTATTACAAACAAATTATTTTGTTTTTTGTGTCGATTTATTTTTTTATGATGCTGCTTGCTATGCATTGTCTTTTGTTTTTTGTTTATTCTTCTTTATTCCTCTATTTGGCAGAATTGAGTGAATGAAAAGAATTTGACGTCTTCATATAGTTGTCCCTCTCGCACAGCTGTACCAAGATGGCGGATTTGTTTATGTTTTATGTTGTAATCAGAGGTGCATTTTGATGTTTTTGTTGTTGTATATTTTGGCGTTAGAGATCTTGTTAATCTTTGGTGACTGCTGCCTACGCTTCTTCTTGAAGTAAAGGATCCGCTATAGCTTCACGAATTTATTTAAAAGCATCCTGTAAAAATAGAAAATTATTACAAAACATAAATTTTTAATTTAAAAAATTGGTCTCTTGGTAAGGAGGAACACTTACTTTGTCATTCCATTTGTAACTCATCAAAACAGGTCTGGACTCCCTTGGCTTTGGGTTTTTAGGTTTTAATTTTATAACTAAAGGCAGGATTGGTGTCCACGCTCTTTATTGTAGTGAAGGATTCTCCATAGCTTCAAAAATTTATTTAGCAGTACCCTGTAAAAATATAAAATTATTACCAAACACTAATTTTTAACTAAAAATCTATTAAACCTTATTGGTGTCTTCGGAATGCGGGTATACTCACTTTATCATTCCATTTGTTATTCATCGAAACATACGTCTGGGACTCCATTGGTTTTTCTTATTGAATGGTGTTTTAAGTGATGAAAGCAAAATTAACTTTAACATTCTTTTATCTTACATTTATTTATCTTTTAGAAAACTAATTATTTATTTTTATTTATGTATTAATTTTTTTTAATTTTATATATCAATTTCCTTTTTACGTTTTTATAACACAAAAAATAAACGAACAACGCACGCACACAAAAATACAAAATGAAAATGGCGGTCTGTATTTGTTTTGTTTTTTTGTTGTTTTCTTTCGATAAATTTTTGTGCAGGTAATTTGCGTTATTGAGCAAGCTACTTGGTTATTTTACATAAAAAATGAATTATGTTACTTTAACATCGACAAGCATAATTTTAGCAAAAATTTGGTAAACATTTTTTTTTGGTATGAAAAAAGTTTTACCAAGTAGGATTGCTCAATCTTACACAGATTTTTTTTTTGCGTGTACCCGCTGTCTAGACCTGGGAGAAATACTGAGATATTTGTATCTAGAAACGTCAAAATCAATCGCAAAGAAATTTTTCTCAGGTGTGGACTAAATATTAGTCTCAGTATTTGATCTCATCAGATAGTTGTTATGAGATATCTCATAACAACAATCTGATGAGATTGGATGAGATCAAGTGTCAAATTCACTTATATTTGTATGTTTACAATTGTTTTTTTAGAGCAAATGGAGTCGAAAAAAGGAAAAATAAAATAACTCATTAAAAAATAAGTGTATAAACAAATGTGTGTACTTAAATAATAGATTGAACATATATAAATGATAAATAACATATATAGTTATTCAACGGCTGATTGTAAATTATGAAATTTCACAAGAACATTTGCAGCTCGTTTTCCACACCACTAGATATTGAGATAAATGCTGAAATTTCCCTACTGTTTCTCTGCCGACGTTATCTCTGCTTTCATGAAAAAATTCTCCCACGTGTAGATGGTGCGGTAGTGTGAACTCCATATAATGGTGTTTTCTTTTCTGAAAAAAATGTTTGCCTTTTTAGTGCATACATTTTTAAAATGTTTAACTCACACCTTCAAAAATTTGCATTTTTTTTTTTTTTGGTTTTAATGATTAATGGCGGTGTTATAAAAACACACAGATTGCCAGGTTATTCCACGACGTTCCAACCAAAGAACGTATTAAATAAAATTATGGCAATAGATTAGCAGCCACGAAGAATAACGGGAGACCCCGTTACTTATGATGACGCCACGCTAAAGCCTAGACACTTAAGTTGGCTCTGCACACAAAACACGACCATTGCCTTTACAATGGAGGCAGTGAAACAATGCTCCCAAGTGCCGATAGACATCCAATCAGACACCACAAGTGTCTGACGCAATGCCGAGTGAACCAGCAGGCTCAACAAAAAAAAACACGCGGTACAGTTTTGTCTTTAATTTTAATCAACTACAACGCCGCAGCTTACACGTCCTTAATCATTGACTGACCGATTGCAACTCAATTTGCATTTTATTTGACTGGAATAGAACACAACATACAGAAATACTCTGCCCTGTATTTTTTAACAGCTGTTTTGAGAAAACAACACAGAAAAAGTCAGCTGTTGTATAAGGCAATTTCAACTCCGTGATTTTTTACGGGGTAAAAAGTGCAACTTTTTTGCACTTTATAGGGCAGACATTTTTAGAAAAGAACACGATATTCTTTATAAGGGTTAACATTTTTTAGAAAAGAACACAAAAACATAATTTTTGGGGCGAAATGCAAAAAAAAGGCACATTTTTTGCCAGAAAAGAAAACACCATAATACTTACACCCATCAGATGCAACTCTGTCACAGACTAAATACAGACTCGACAGTAGAGTTTTACAAAAAAAAATGGGGAAAAACTAAGCGATTTTAGGATAAAACACAGCGGTTTTTAGTCCGTTTTACGCTAACATGGCAACACTTTCTACGACTTAGGAGTGAGTGAAACAACAAAAACCAATCTGGCATCCATTTTTCTTATGGCGCGTTATATCAGTTTTCTCTTTCTAACCCGCTGTCTACACCTGGGAGAAACACTGAGATATTTGTATTAAGAAACGTCAAAATCAATCGCAAAGAAATTTTTCTCAGGTGTGGACTAAATACTAGTCTCAGTATTTGATCTCATCAGATAGTTGTTATGAGAAATCTCATGAAAACAATCTCATGAGATGAAGTGTCAAATTCACTTATATTTATATGTTTACAATTGATTTTTTGGGATAAATGGCGTCGAAAAAAGGAAAAATAAAATAAAACAATTAAAAATAAGTGTATAAACAAATGTATGTGCTTAAATACTAGATTGTACATATATTTATGATGAAAAGCATACATAGTTATTCCACGGCTGATTGCAAATTATGAAATTTCATAAGAATAATTGCAGCTCGTTTTCCACACCACTTGATATTGAGATAAATATTGAAATTTCCCAACTGTTTCTCTGCCGACGTTATTTCTGCTTTCATGAAAAAATTCTCCCACGTGTAGATGGTGCGTAACCTAATTCGTAGAATAATTTGAAAATATTAACCTGTCGCTGATCGCTCATAGACGTTTTACAATTTATTTAAATCATTTATTTGATTTTGTTCAATTTTATTTATGTGGGCATCTGTTGTGGATGACCCTTTATATTGTTAAATTTTTAATGTTTTTTATACGTGCATTTTGTTGTTGTCCAATGTTTTTAAATTTTTGCACATTCCCTTTTGTCCCTAACTTCCCGCAGTAAAATTGTTCGTTTTTTTTTTTATAAACACACAAAAAAAAACATAAAAAAATTGTGACCGTTTAGGGGATAATACAACCTATAAAGTGGTTTTGGATAATTTACCTAAGTTTTTTAGAGCAAAAACTTTGGTAAGTTATCTAAAACCACTTTATAGGTTGTAATTAAACCAAAAACTGGCAAAATTTTTTTAATATTTTTTTGTGTGAAGGAACAGTTATTCCTTATGTGTTATACACATTAGAAACTCTTGCTATATGCATTTTTAAAATTGTTTGTTAATTTAGTTTGTGACGAAGAAAACACTGCGGTAGGTTGTTTGTATATTTATTTAAGTATATTTTTTGTAACATTTAATTTTTATTTTTTTTAGAAATAAACATACAACTTACACTTTTAACATACAAATTTTTGGGTTTCATTTGGAACATAAGGTGTTGGTTAGTTAAATTCGCTTCTCACAAAACTCACGTCGCAGTCAGCGACAAATTTTATTTCGCAATTTTGAAGCGTTTTATTTAAAAATTTGTTGCGATTATTTGTGTTCCAAGTGAAACTTTGTGGTTCTTTGTGGACAATAAATTAATTTGAAGTTTTAGAGCGATTTTAAGTGAAATTTTGGTGCAATTGTTTTATGTTTTTTGTGGCTTATGATGGAACACTCGCCCGTAAGAAAAAGCCCACGTCTACAGCCAACAGTAAGTGACAATTTAAGTGGTTCCTTGCCTGTCGGAACAAAAATAGTGACACAACGAAATACTCCCCCTGCCGCTGGAGTTTCTGCCAGTTCCTCGTCTGCCGGAACAAAAATTGTGCCACAAATTAATAGTCCCTGTACTGCTGGCGTGCCTGCTGGTTACACTGCTGCCGCAACAAAAAATAAACAGCATAATACTCCCTCTGCCGCTGGAGTGCATGCTGGTTCCACCGTCGCCGGAACAAAAATTGTATCCAAAATAAATACTCCCTCTGCCGCTGGAGTGCCTGCTAGTTCCATGCCTGCCGGAACAAATTTATTTCCACAACAAATTACTCCCCATGCCGATGGAGTGCCTGCTAGTTCCTTGCCTGCCGGAACAAATTTAATGCCACAACAAATTTCTCCCTCTGCCGCTGGAGTGCCTGCTAGTTCCCTGCCTGCCGGAACAAAATTTGCTGAACAACTTACTCCCTCTGTCGCTGGAGTACCCTTTTTGCCTGCCGTTACCACCGCTGCCGTAACAACGTATGCCAGTACGCCCGCCATTGCTGCTACAACTACCACTGCTGCTGCCTGCCAAAATATATCGTCGCCTAACCTACAAATTTATGGTGCAAATTTGAATCAAAATTCTTTTGTGAAGCCGCCGTTGCCCCAAACGAATTCAAATGCTGGTAATGATATAGAGTTTTATAAAAACCAGATAAGTATGCTCCAGGCCCAATTGGTAAGTGCACAAAATGCATTTAATGCTGCCTTTTGCCGAAATATGACGCCACATTCTGCTGATGTTCTGCCGCAGCCATCATATGTTTTGCCGCCAAGAGGGGTAAGTGACGCCAGTGAAAATATGGCCGCCTCTGCCAACGTCAATTCTGCCGCAGTCAACAATGGCTTTGCTGAGCGCCAAAACCAGACGCCATTTTTAAATGTAAGTCATAGTGATTCAAATTTTAATAATTTTTCTGGTGCATGTCAAAGGCAACCAACATATTTTAACATGATGCCGCCAAATAATCAATTTTTTCAAAATGGTGGTTCGATGCCTATGCACAGAAAACTTATAGACTTACCTGATTTTAATGGCTCTCCTGAAGATTGGCCTATGTTTTTAATGGCGTTTAACCAGTCTACTACCTATTATCAGTACAGTGATTTTGAAAATAATTTGAGGTTACAAAAATCTTTGAAGGGTGATGCACGCGATAGTGTGAAAGCGTTGCTTATCCATGCTAATAATGTGAGTATGGTGATTAAACAATTGGGTGCGCAATATGGTCGCCCTGAAATGCTTATTCGGTCCCAGCTACAACAAATCAAGGAAAATCCGCCAATTAGTGAAAACGCTATTGACAAACTTGTGCCCTTTGCTGTAAAGGTCCAAAATCTTGCCGCCTTTTTGGAAACTGCTAATGGACAACAGCACTTGGCGAATCCCACTTTGATGGAAGAATTGGTCGGAAAGATTCCAATGAGCAAAAAACTGGACTGGGTCAAATATGCATCTACAATTAAACCGTACCCAACTGTTTTGGATTTTAGTTTCTGGCTCAACGGCGTGGCTGATTTGGTAAGAGTAGTGCAAAGTACAAATACTAATAAACAATATAATGAACCAAAACGAAAAGTTGTCCTCCATGCCGCTGATGGACAAATTAAAGAACAAGAATGCCCTGTGTGCCGGGCTAGCCATAAAATTTTTGAATGTAATGAATTTTGTTCATTAAGCGTGCCCGAACGTTGGAGTGAAGTTAAAAAATTGAGGTTATGTTTCTCGTGTCTTGATGGTAGGCATCCAAGTAGACTATGCCGTCGTCGAAAGGAATGTCAAGTTGATGGTTGCCTGTGGAAACATAACAAATTATTGCATGAGGTTAAGGTAAATATTGATGAAAATAATTTATGCTCTTCTGATTCAGCTGCTCCAAGTGGTTCAACAAATGAAGGTGAGGCAGTTCTCAGTTGTGTGTCCAGTGTTGCTGATAAAGGCGTGTTGTTGTTTCGAGTGGTTCCAATTGTATTGTATGGGCCAAATTGCCAAATTGAAACGCACGCTTTGCTGGATGAAGGTTCCTCGGTTACAATGGTGGATAGTTCCTTGGTAAGACAACTGGGTCTTCAGGGACAACAAAGTAAATTGAATCTTCATTGGTACGCTGGAAAGGCATCCCAAGAAATGGCATCTGTTGTGAACATGCATGTAAGTGGTACTGGTAGGAAAAGAAAATACGCCCTGCAGAATGTGTATGGTGTTCCGAATTTGAAGTTGCCGGCTCAAAGCTTTAACTTTGATTTAAATGGCCATGCTGGGTTGCCAATTAAATCGTATAACAATGTGGTGCCTAAAGTTCTAATTGGGTTGGACCATTGCCATCTAGGTCTTCCAGATGAAATCGTGCCGTTGAAAGAAAATGGTCCCTATGCTGCCAGCACCCCATTAGGCTGGGTCATCTTTGGCCAAATGAATGGTAAGACTTTAAATTCAAAATTATGTTTGCTGTCTGTTCAGCCAGAGCAGACTATCTACGATTTGATGCCAAATTACATTGAGGACGGAAATTTTAATGTTGATTTATTGCTGGTGCTAAAGTCCAATAAATGTTGCCTTTTGAAAAATGGTAAAGGCGCTGCCTTTAAATTTGAAGAAAGAATCAAAAATGGGCTCCTGCGGCGCTGTTATGAGATCGTGATGCCAGATATTTGCTCAGTCGCCCTCAACAGATTTATTGGTATCGGACAAAAATCGAAAATAAATCATGATTTTGGTGTCGGGGTTACATCCGTTTTTATGATTACATTTGCAAGAGGTATGCGCCCAAATCATTGCCTGGCGTTGTCAATGAGCAAAGAAAAATTTATTTGGTGCTGGATGCCGCCTCATTTTTGCCTGTTAATTTGATTAAAATTTTGTTTGGTGCTGTGGAAATGTGTGGAGGAAGGTGGGTTCAACAATTTCTATGGCGCGATGATGAAAATAAACCACCTGATGTTAATAAAAAAATTTTGAAAAATTTTTGTTGTTGCTGGTTCGTCTTATGGTTTGGTAAATATAAATTGCCTGGAGCATCACCTATTAGCCCGTGCGGTCCAAATGATGAAAAACTTCGTCCAAAATGTGCCTTGTTGGTCAACAGGCCTGCAGTTTTTAATAGTTGCCTTCGAGAAGAAAGTTGTTTCGCTGTCGCCGAATTCAAATCTGTTGAAGTGTTCCTCTGCCGCCAGGCTCAACAAGAAAAATTTGGTCCTGAAATTAAAATTAATAAAAATGAATGCTATTTACAAAAGAGTTGTGAGCTGTATACGCTGTCGCTTTATATAGATGAAACTTTATTGCTTCGAGTTTATGGCCGTGTCGTCGCAGCCAGCTGGTTGATAATTTTGCCATTATTTCATTCTGCTGCAAGTTTATGTGTGTCCCATGTGCACGAAATGATGAAACATCAAAATATTGAAGCTACAATTATTGAAATTCGAAGGTCGTTTTGGATAGCATGCTTTAGAAGAGTTTCATGTAAGTTTATTTGTGATTTCCCTATTAATAATCTTCTTTGTACATTGCCGGTGCCGCAAATTTTGGGTTTCTTGCCAACTGATCGAATGATGTCGTATCTTTACAATTTACCTACACGAGCTTGGACGACTTTGAAGAAATATTTGGTTGATGCCTGGATACAAGTTGAATGGTCCATCAAAAGTTCCCATTTTATTCAGCCTAAGATAGCCGATGGTAGCGTATGGTCCAGTGTGTGGAACGAGTACTTCATCATTTGCGTCCAATGTCCAAGTTTGCAGTCCTTAATTTGGAGTGGTGGATCGTGGTTGATCCACGGGGGCGGGGATGTCGCTGATCGCTCATAGACGTTTTACAATTTATTTAAATCATTTATTTGATTTTGTTCAATTTTATTTATGTGGGCATCTGTTGTGGATGACCCTTTATATTGTTAAATTTTTAATGTTTTTTATACGTGCATTTTGTTGTTGTCCAATGTTTTTAAATTTTTGCACATTCCCTTTTGTCCCTAACTTCCCGCAGTAAAATTGTTCGTTTTTTTTTTATAAAGGAACAGTTATTCCTTATGTGTTATACACATTAGAAACTCTTGCTATATGCATTTTTAAAATTGTTTGTTAATTTAGTTTGTGACGAAGAAAACACTGCGGTAGGTTGTTTGTATATTTATTTAAGTATATTTTTTGTAACATTTAATTTTTATTTTTTTTAGAAATAAACATACAACTTACACTTTTAACATACAAATTTTTGGGTTTCATTTGGAACATAAGGTGTTGGTTAGTTAAATTCGCTTCTCACAAAACTCACGTCGCAGTCAGCGACATAACCATATGGTTAAAGAATACTTTTTTGACACCTGTCACTTATGTCGAGTCTGTATTAGTCTGTGACTCTGTGATACTACTACTCATGTACTGTGGTTTGTGGTTTATAAGGTATGAACAGAACAAGCCCGGCACGACTTTTTCCATACGATTTGACAGTTAAAAACCGTGACCGGCACGACAAAAAATTAAAACTTATTTTATTTTATCTCCGGGTTCTCTCAATCTCTCTCCCTCTCACACTCCAGGGTTGCCGCATTTTCACAACAATTTTTAATTTTTTCATTCACAATGGTGTAACAACCGTACAGTAGTGCCAACTTAACCACATTGACTATGTGACAAGCGATTTTTTCCCGTGAAATTACTCTAATTTTATTAAAAGTTGGCACCACTGAACAAACAAATGACATTTTTTGCCGTCGCCGTCCCCCGTCATTGTTTTGGGCCTATATTCTCCGGCAACGGCAACCGTCCCCCGTGCCGTGCTTGTTCTGTTTCTACCTATAGTCTGTGGCAGACTATATGTTGCGGCAACAACAAAATACATGTAAAAATTTTGCTGTCCGCTGCTTGCTGCTGTATTGTGAAGAAACCAAAAGAAACACATAGCAGAACATTTTTAAACCAAAAGCTAAATTGAACTGCTTAAGAAATCGCTTTCATATTAATATAGAAATGACTAAAGTTGGAATCAAAATCGATTTGTCCACATTCTTCGATGATGAAAGAAAGATGGTCTTTGTCATGGTGGATCCAAACTGGGAAAATGTTGAATCTTTGCAAAAGCGTGTGGAGTTTTTATTTGATGTTGATTCGGTAAGATTCCTTACTAGTGAAGGATACTTTTTGCCACCGCAGGAACCGATAGAACTTGTGATATTCTGTAAATCACTAAAGTAAGTACTTGATTGTTTTTTTTTTTAAACATATTAATGCAACATTTAAAAACTTTTAGAGCGTTTGTACCTAAAGAATCCTTGGAAAAAAGAAAGAAGAAAAAAAAGAACGCCAAAAAAGAAAAAATTTCATCAGAAGAGTTGTGCGAAAGTGAAGAAACTACAACTAATAATGAATCGCAAAAAAAGCGAAAGTTCTATTCACTGGACAGTAAGTTTTCTGCTAGTTCTACACCAAATAAACCAAAACGTTTGAAAAACTGTATAAATACAAAAAGCGACGAAATTGTACATGTTGGTAAGCAAATTAACAACAAATCATCAGAAATTTCAAGCACAAGTGAACAAATGCCACCACCACCACCATCTTTATTGGTAAATAGTAAGAAATCAAAACCAAAAAAAGCATCGATTATTTCAGACTATGAGAAACTCCAAAACGAGTCACCACCATCAACAGAGGAATTCGTTATAGAAACAGAAGATCACAATAGTAATGATCATCCAAACAAGTCTAATATCGTTCAAAATTTGGAAAAACTGTGTAAGTATTTCTTATTTTAAATGTTATGGATTAAAAAAATTACGTGATATCCATTTTTAAATTCGCTAAAGCCAAAACTCTTAAGGTTGACACATCACATGAAAATTACCTCTCCTACGGAATCATTGTAGCAATGCTTTCAAGTGGGGTATACCAATAATCCAGGCACAAATGTCTGACGTAATCCACTTACAAGGAGAGTCTCCCTGGTGTCACCCTTCGATCTTCATAAAATTTGGATATGTTGTTCAGAACGAAAATTAATTCGACACGTATTTTTTAGCGGCCCAAACACATTTTTAGAGGGGTTCGATTTGTATGGGTGGAAGTTGACCTTTTTCAGTTTTTTAAGGATATACAAGTCTTTAATCCAAATTAGTATAGGCATATTTGGTTTAAATGTATTTAAATGTATTTAAAATGCTTATCTCGTGATGCTAACAAAAAAGTTAATATTTTTCGACTTATTAACAAAAGTGTCATAAAGTTTTACTGGGCTATTCATAATGAGTAAATTAAACCTAATGTAGGTTTATTTGACTGATATTGCATGAATATTTGTCAAATAAACCTACTTTAAGTACACTTTAAGTATTATGAATAAAGGCCTTAGCATTTTACTTAATATGACAAAAAGTTGAGCATGTTTGGACACGTTCTTTGCACACAAAGATAGGGTTTCCATTTATTTAATACGTTACATTACTAGGTTTATTTGTATAATATAGGAGATAAACGCAAAAAAAACTGAAAAATTACGGTTTCTTCCCCCCCTTATTTTCACCCCCTAAATATTTTTCCTGCTCTACAAAATTAAACCAATTCTATAAAGATCGGCAGGTGACACCAGGGAGACCTTCCTTGTTAGTAAAAAATCAATTGATATTCGATTGGAGGTTTGAAAAATCTCTATGTTTAAAGTGGCTGCATACGCTACTCATCAGCACACAAAAACATTTAGGTTAGTTGTGGCTCGTGGATACAGTGACGGTCCGTGAAGTTGTCACTGGGTGTTCTCTACTTATTTAAAATATAAAATTTATGTATGTAAAATATGTTTTTCTGGACGTAACACGTTCCCGTGGTAGACAAAGCCTCAGTTTTAATTTTTTTTGTTGACATGCATCCAAAATTAATTTTTGTTCTCCATTTATTTGCGAAATAATGCTTTTTGTTAATTGTCGATGTGGTGAGGCAACAAAATGACAATAAAATAGAATTTAGGCTGCATCTCATTAAAAAATGTACAAAACTAGTAACATCCCATCTTTACCTATCTCGGGAATGCGTTAGGTCCATGAAAACATGAATTTTATACTTAAATTTTCTGTTTTTAAAAATTAGAGAACACCCAGTGACAACTTCACGGACCGTCACTGCGTGGATACCATACATGGGACTATTTAAATAAATGGACTAATTAAAGACTTCATTGGCATTATATTGAAACTAGCATTGGCATTTTAGAATTGTTTCAATCAAAACCAATGCCCGTTAAGGAATTGGTATCATTACTAATGATAATTAGATAAAATTTCATTGGCATTAATAAAAGCATTACCAATATTAAACGTCTTATTTCAGTCGGCGTGTTGTTTAATCTGTGAATAATATTTTTTGGTCAAAACTTAAAATGGCTGTATCTCAAAAACTAAACCAGATATAGCAAAATCGTGGGCATTTTTGGTTCTTAGAATCCGCATAGTTTCTTCGGCACTCTTAACATGTGCAGACTCTAATGGATTCAAATTTCATCTCTAAAAAAAGTTGGCTTTGCCGAAAAATTAATATACATACAAACCTCGCTACACGGGAAAAAGTCCAAAATTGTTAGTCCTTTTGGTCCATTGGAATGCCAAATTTGTTTGGATTCAAAGTTGGGACCCATTGGGGTTTTAAGAACCAAAATGGCTTCCATTTGGATCTATCTGGCTTAATTTTCGAGATATCTCCATTTTTTTTATCACATGCATTAAACCCACCCTTTCCGCAAAATAAAGCTTTTTTTGAACCAAATTTATTTTGTGCATTTTTTCTCAAATAATTTTCTGCGTGGCCGGTCTTCGACCCCGCTTAGGGAATACTAACTAAATGCATTAAGCAAAACTCTCCGCAAAATAAATATATTTTTTGAGAAGAAAACCTATTCGCGTTTTTTTTTGCGTGATTCCAATATTTGAGGAGCCGCAGAACAAAACGTACTTTTTCGCATATTGAAATTTTTTGGGAAATTGAGGTTTATTTATTTAGCCCCTTTGAAAAACTGCATGAACCTGAATATGGTAACAAGTTTTTTGCTTATCAAGAGATGTATCAAACTGCCATAAGTCACCACATTATATATAAGGATGTTTAATATAAAACCACTTTTACTTTGGAAAAAGTACGTTTTGTTAAAAAATAATGAAAAAAGTACGTTTTGCTTAAAAGTAATTGAAAAACGGCGTTTTGATGTGTGTATTTTTTTAGCCGATACTATTTTGATAGAGTGTTTTAATAACGTTCTTATTTATTAAAAACTACAAAAGAGCCTCATTGTCCCATATTTAGATACGTTACACACGTATTGGCAAAGTTAATGTACTCCCATGGTTGTGAGGTGTAAATAGACCAATAACAAGAATAAGGGGGGAATACTTCACTGGCCAGCAAGAATGCTTAAAAAATCATGGTGGGCATTTATATGTATGTATATATGGAATATGGAATATAAGAGTAAAATGGCATATTATAAAATTATGAAAAGTCTTGCATGTGAAATACAATGAAAAAAGTACGTTTTGATAAAAAAATAATCAAAAAAGTACGTTTTGTTACACACAATTTTTTAAGGAGTCCATTTTCTTGATGAAAAACAAAAATAATTCACGCTATGAACATTTTTTCTGATAGATTTCGTACCAAATATTATAAAAAGAACAAAAAATCAATTTGTCAAAAAATGCGAAAAAGTACGTTTTGTTCTGCGACTCCTCATTTATGGGTGCAAAATTATTTAACTGCATTTTTCAACTTCATTAGGTCTAGCCAGTTTTCAATGAATTAATGAACAAGATTTGAGGAAAACAATAGTTTTTAAGATCATGCAAACAAGATATCATTCAAGACCATATTTTGAAAAGTAATTTTTACATGCAATGAAAACCATAATTTTATCTACTTTGAGATAAAACGGCATATATCTTGTACATAAAAATTTTTGTGATATCTTAAATTTATCTTTCAAATGATTATCTGACAATATTGCCCATTTATCTTTCGTATCTCTTAAATAAATTGTTTTCGGAGCACGATTTCTTCCAAAAAGAGATTCTTCCGCAATACAAAGAAGATATCTCCCACAATACAAATTATATTCCTGGCGATACGCTTATCTGCCCAAGGTTTCTGCGTGCAGCATTTAAAATTTTTTACATTATACAATAAAAAACATGTAATTTACTCTCCTTTGAGATAAAACGGCGAATTATTTTTTTTTCCACAAACAGTATTGAAAATATCTTCTAGGTTAAAATTTTAGTGATATCTTAAATTTATATTTCAAATGATTGTCTGGCAATATTGTCCATTCATCTTTCGAATCTCTTAAACGTATTGTTTTCGGGGCACGATTTCTGCCAAAAAGTGAATCTTCCGCAATACGAAGATGATATCCACCACAATACAAATTATCTTACAGGCAATACGCTTGTGCGTGCAGCAATTCAAATTTATTTAACAGTATTCTTTAAATAGTTTTTTTGTTAATAAACATATGAATGTGGGTGTGGAACAAGGTGCTATAATCCAAAAACCAAATTGTATAGGAGAAGGAAAAAACTAAATAAGTCGCGAAAAAATTTAATTTCTTAATTTTCTTTTTGCGGATCGACAAAGATTGACCATTTGCATCTATGTACAAAATTTCATAAAAATAGAGTGAGCGGAAGTAGCAAAAAATTGCATGTGAAATTTTGTTCTAGTGGAATAAGGTGCTATGTTACAATTTCTACTAGGAATTTCAATACATTTGCCAAGTAGTTTTATGTTTTTTGTGTTATTTTTTAAAAATTAAAATTTGACATGATGAATTTTGCAAAATTTAGACGGGGTCCAGCAATACTCATTTTTATAGAAGAATAATAAAAGGTAGTTAATTTAACAAAAAACAAGAGGTTTATGGTTTATTTTGAACAGATTTTCGCGTAATGGGTTTAAGAAAATTTGCACAATTTATAATATAAGTTACCATTCAATTTTATAGTTTTAACTCAAAAATTGGATAAATTATCTAAATCCGCCCTTATTATTTCGTAAAACAATATTGTGTTTTTGTATATGTGCGTTAAGATAAATTTGAATTTTAGCACCAAAGACACAAACCATTTTACATTACAGAGTGTTTAACAGCGTTTTAACAGTGCAATGTTATTTTTTTTTAAAAGGGAGTTTTGAAAGAGTATCGAATAAAGGGGAACGGGGGCGGTCCTATTTTTGGCGGGCAGGCCATGAGTCGGTAAGACTGTAGTCTTTGATTCTAAAATAGCTAAATATAAAAATTCCATTTTTTAGTACTTTAAATTCGTCACTTAACTCTGGTAATTTTTCGTGTAAAAAGTGGACAAATCCAGTGGTCACTACGGGAGCAATGGAACGTGTTCCGACCTGGCACATATATTGATGGTAGTATGGGTCATGTACTTTCTACATCTGGTTATAAAATCTGCCTGGTCAATTTAGAAGTTGGAGTTATACTGACTTTAAAATTCCAAATTCTATGTTAAATTTTTGGATGAATCTGCTGGTCACTATGGACACATGGACTGGAATTCCGAAATGAAAGTCATGTGTTAGATTATGTTATGGACATACTCTCTAGTCATATAGGTATGAGTTTTCTAGTCAGTTTTTAAATTGGAGGTATTTTATCCTAAAAACTGAAAATTTCAGGCCAAATTTTTCCAAAAAACTTGTGGTCACTATGGCAATTTGGACAAATGTTCCCGGATGAAAGTCATGTCATAGATAGTATTAATGATGTTCTTTCTAACCATAGCTTCCAAATTTTCCTGATCAATTTAGAAATAAAAAAAAAATTGCTCTGAAGTTTTGAATTTCTATGTTAAGTTTTTGGATGAAACTAATGGTCACTACGGAAATATGGACAGGTGTTCCGGGATGAAAGTGGTACCATAAATAGCCCTAAGTATACTCTTTCCAATGATATCCAAAAAAATTTTGTGATCAATTTAGAAACTTGAGGTATTTTTATAATTCTGCAAATGTTCAGAAAAAAACAAAATTTATGAATAAAAAAAAAATTACCCTAAGTTTTAAAAAACCGATATGTTAAATTTACGAAAAAAAAAAAAAAACAACCAACTTTAATAAAGTAAACTAACTGATTTTTTTATAGAAAATAAAAACAACAAAAGAGGTTGGGGGAGGAGGGGGGGGGGGGCTGGAGGGAGTATTCTGCAAATGGCGGGCAAAATATAAAGTTAATTTTTTACTTTTTTTTTTATATTTAACTAAAAGGTTGGAGAAACATGGAATTAAAAATTGTCAAATTTATGTTGAATAAAACTGATGGTCACTATTGACCGGATTTCCGAAATGAAAGTTATGTGATAGATTATCCAATGGACATAAACTCTAGTCATAGCGTTGAAAGTTTTGTAATCAAATTTGAAATTGAAGACATTTGCTCCAGAAAACATAAGTTTTAGATCAAATTTTCCGATGTAACTCGTGGTCACTATGGCAATTAGAGCAAATTTTTTTAAACTGGTAGTTACTTTGGCCACAAGGAGTAGAATCCAAAAATGAGAGTCATGTGATGTATTATGCAATTTAAATACTCTCTAGAGTGTTGTCAATTTTGAAATCGGGGGTATTTGATCCCAAAAACAAGAAATTCTTAACCAAATTTTCCGAAGAAACTTGTGGTCACTATGGCAATTGTTACCAAATTATCCTGATCAATTTAGAAATAAAAAAAATAATTTAAAGTTTTCAATATCTATGTCGAATTTTCGAATGAAACTGGTTACTATGGGAATAAGGATAGGTGTTCCGGGATGAGAGTGGTACTCTTAATAGCCCTTAGTGTGCTCTTCCCAAATATAACCATTAAAATTTTTTAATCAATTGAGAAATAAGAGGTATTTAAATAATTTTACAAAAGTAAAAAAAATTTCAAGTCTATGTTAAAAATTTGGATGAACTGGTGGTCACTATGCCCACAAGGAGCAGAATTCCAAAATGACAGTCAGGTGATAGATAAAAAAATGGATATACCCTCTAATCGTTTTTTTGGGAGTTTTGTTGTCAATTTTGAAATTGAAGGTATTTGACCCTAAAATCAGCAAATGTTTAATCAAATTCTCCTATGAAACCTGTGATCACTATGTCAATTGACGTAACTGTTCCGAGATGAACGTCATATTGTAGATAATATTGATGATGTTCTTTCCAACTATATCCATCAAATTGTCCTGATCAATTTAGAAATAAAAAAAATAATTAATCTTGAGTTTTCAATTTATATATTAAATTTTTTAAAGAAACTCGTTACTATGGAAATATCGACAGGTGTTCCGGGACGTGAGTGGTACCATATATAGCCCTTAGTGTGCTCTTTCCAAATATAACCATTAAATTTTTCTGATCAATTTAGAAATTAGAGGTATTTAAAAAAATAAACTTAAGTTTCAACAATTTTATTAAAGAAAAATTAACATTTCAGTTAACAGCACTTAATGCTAAACTGTTAAAAATAAAAATAATGTTAGAAAATTGGCGGGAGTTTTTATTTTTATGTAATGTTATCTTTTTTTGATTTAAGTGCTTGAAATTTGTTGGTTAATTTTCCGATGAAATTTTTGGTCACTTGGTCACTTTTGGGAAAATGTTCCGGATTGAACGTCATGTTATAGATGATGTTCTTTCCAATCAAAGAAATTTTCCTGATAAATTTAGAAATAAAAAATGTTCAATGTTAAATTTTCCAATGAAAGTGGTTGCAATGTAAATATGAACAGGTGTTCTGGGATGAGAGTGGTACCATAAATAGCCCCTAGTGTGCTCTTTCCAAATATAACCATGGCATTTTTTTAATCAATTTAGAAATTAGAGGTATTTAAATAATTTTATTATAGTACAAATTTGAAATCTATGTTAAAAATTTGGATGAAACTGGTGGTCACTATGACAATTGGGGCAACTGTTCCGGGATGAATGTCATGTTATAGATAGTATTGATGATGTTCTTTCCAACTATAGTCATCAAACTTTCCTAATCAATTTAGAAATAAAAAAATAATAATCTTAAGTTTTAAATTTCTACGTTAAATTTTTTTAAAGAAACTGGTTACTATGGAAATATGGACAGGTGTTCCGAGATAAGAGTGGTACCATAAATAGCCCTTAGTGTGCTCTTTCCAAATATAACCATTAAATTTTTTTGATCAATTTAGAAATTAGAGGTATTTAAAAAAATAAACTTAAGTTTCAACAATTTTATTAAAGAAAAATTAACATTTCAGTTAACAGCACTTAATGCTAAACTGTTAAAAATAAAAATAATGTTAGAAAATTGGCGGGAGTTTTTTTATGTAATGTTATCTTTTTCTGTTTTAAATACTTGAAATTTGTTGGTAAATTTTCCGATGAAATTTTTGGTCACTTGGTCACTTTTGGGAAAATGTTCCGGGATGAAAGTCGTGTTATAGATAGTATTGATGATGTTCTTTCCAATCAAAGATACGAAATTTTCCTGATCAATTTAAAAATAAAATAAAATAAATTAATAAAATAAAAAATGTTCAATGTTAAATTTTCCAATGAAACTGGTTGCAATGGAAATATGAACAGGTGTTCTGGGATGAGAGTGGTACCATAAATAGCCCCTAGTGTGCTCTTTCCAAATATAACCATGGTATTGTTTTAATCAATTTAGAAATGAGAGGTATTTAAATAATTTTACTAAAGTAAAAAATTTCAATCTATGTTAAAAATTTGGATGAAACTGGTGGTCACTATGGCATTTGGGGCAACTGTTCCGGGATGAATGTCATGTTATAGATAGTATTGATGATGTTCTTTCCAACTATAGCCATCAAACTTTCCTGATCAATTTAGAAATAAAAAAAATAATAATCTTAAGTTTTCCATTTCTATGTTAAATTTTTTTAAAGAAACTGGTTACTATGGAAATATGGACAGGTGTTCCGAGATGACAGTGGTACCATAAATAGCCCTTAGTGTGCTCTTTCCAAATATAACCACGAAATTCTTCTGGTCAATTTAAAAATTAGAGGTATTTAAAAAAATAAACATAAGTTTCACAAAAAAATTTAACATTCCAGTGTACAGTATGAAATGTTAAGCAAATAAAAATAATGTTATACAATTTGCAGAATTGTTTAAATGTAATGTTTGTTTATTTTTTTGGTTTTAAATACTTTTACGAATCTGGTGGTCACTATAGATATATGGATCGGAATTCCTAAATGAAAGTCACATGATAAAATATGCAATTACCATACTTTCTAGTAGTACCAGTACGAAGTATCTAGTCAATTTTAAAATTGCATTTGTATTTGATCCTAAAAACAGATAATTTAAAACCAAAGTTTCTGATGAAACATGTGGTCACTATGGAAATTTGCTTAAATGTTCCGGGATGAAAGTCATGTTGTAGATAGTATTGGTGATGTTATTTCCAAGCAAATTTACTAAATTATACTGATAAATTTAGAAATAAAAAAATAATAGAAAGTTCTCAATTTCTATGTTACATATTCGAATGAAACTGGTTACTATGGAAATGTGGACAGGTGTTCCGGGGTGAAAGTGGTAACCTTAATAGCCCATAGTGTGCTCTTTCCAAATATGGACAGGAAATTTTGTTGATCAATTTAGAAATAAGAGGTATTTGAATAATTTTACAAAAGTTAAAAATTTTCTAATCTATGTTAAAAATTTGGATGAAACTGGTGGTCACTATGCCCACCAGGAGAAGAATTCCGAAATGAAAGCCATGTGATAGGTTAAACGATGGTCGTTGTGTTGAAAGTTTTGTAGTCAATTTTGAAATTAAAGTAATTTTATCCTAAAATCAGGAAATTTTAAATTAAATTTTCCTATAAAACTTGTGGTCACTACGGCAATTGGCGTAACTGTTCCGGGATGAGCGTCATATTATAGATAGTATTGGTGATGTTCTTTCCAACTATAGCCATCAAATTCTCCTGATTAATTTAGAAGTGAAAAAAAAAAAAGTTTTTAATTTCTATGCTAAATATTTGAAGGAAACTGGTCACTACGGAAATATGGACAGGTGTTCCGGGACGAGAGTGGTACTATAAATAGCTCTTAGTGTGCTATATCCAAATATAACCATGACAATTTTCTGATCAATTTAGAAATTAGAGGTATTTAAAGAATTAAACATAAGTTTTAACAAAAAGTTTAACATTCTAGTTAACAGAACTTAATGCTGAAATGTTAAATAAGTTAAAATAATAATGTTAGACAATTGGCGGGAGATTACATTTTTTTTGGCGGAAAAATAACATTCTGTTAAGAATACATCTTTACACTGAAAAGTATGAAGTTTAGAAATATAAAAAAATTACATTAGGTCGGATCGATTTTAGTTTTTTTTTTTTTTTTAAACGGGAAGATCGCAAATGTTGAGAATGGATGTGAAAATAATTAAAAAAACTTATATTTCATTTAAAACAACAAACATTTTCACTTATTTTTAAACGTTAATAAATGACTAGACATTCCATTAAAACAAATGATATTTCAGTTATTTTAACTGCTTACATTTTTTTATTTTGTGAAGTAAAAATAAAATTATTTGAATAACAAACTACAAAAACCGTAAGTTATGTGGTATAATCAGTCACAAATAATTTAACTGATAAAAATATTTTCCGTAAATTTTGTAGTTTATTTTTTTAACAACTGTTTAAGTCAGCTTATATTTAAGTTTCATTGGAAATTAAATGATAAAACATTAAAAACAACTTTACCTAAAAACTTTGTGAATGAACCTAAATAGTTACTGTAAAATTTATCTGGGTGCATAACTCAAAAAACGCTATCTTTGAGTTAATGATGCAGAATTCTTTGTTATATCATGCTTTATATTGTGTCAAAAATTCGTATTAATATCTTTTATACCCACCGTTTGAGAAGAGAACACGCCATTATTACATTTTCAATGTACCGGCCTTTTTCAATGGAAAACCAGTTTCAGTTGTAAACTTTAAACTCGATTTTCCGATTTTTCGGTTCCAAAATTTAAATTTTTTTTTAAACTTTGAAGGAAAACTTTTTTATTTCTTAATTGGTCAGGAAATTTTAGTAAGAACGACATCATTGCTATCATTAACATGACTTTTATCACTGAACATTTGCTTAATATTGCCATTGTGCCCACAAGTTTTATAGGAAAAATTGCATAAAAATTTAAAGTTTTAAGGATCAACACTGTGACAAGAGCAATGGTTCTCAAACGGTGGGTCGCGACCCCCCAGGGGGTCGCTAACAAATTTGTTAAAACCTTAGATTTTGGTAAATTTTAAACACATTTTTTTAATTGTTGTGTTATAAAAATATACAAATACTTTTATAAAAGAAAAATATTTTTTCAATCACTTAAGGTCCCTCCGTAATCACTGTGCAGTTGTTAATTTCTCTGGATGCCCAACACTTATTTGTGAAGTGTTTTGGCTCAGTCTAGGATCTGACAGTTCGTTTTCTATTAACTTTTCGATGCTGATTTCGAATTTTGGTTACAAATTTTTCTAGTACGTTTTTGAGAAAATTAAAGGCAAAGTTCACAAAAACGTATTCTTGTGCATTTTAAAGAGCTTTGTTTGTGAAATTTTCAGATGCGTCTGAGATATGACCACTTTTTTCGATTCACTTTTTAATGCTGATTCCAAGTCTGCATCCGAATAACGGATCTAGATTCGCGATCGAATAAAATTTCTAGAGTCCGTCCGAAACCAGTTTTTCGAGGCCAAACCGAAACCGAACCGAATATTGCGCCAAAAAGAGATATTCGGCCGAAACCGAAACTTAAAAATGGCATGAATAAAATCATTAAAAATTTTTTAAAAATAAATATACGGGGCTTTATGTTTTTGAATGATAGGAATTGTTGCATTTATAAAAAAAAATGTTTTTTAAAAAACTGTAAAAAAAATTCTAAATTTCATATGTAGATTAGGAGAAAAAAAAATATTTCAACAATAACAGTATTACAGTTATTGGACAACCTTGCTTCTTTTTGTTCAAGTAAACTGAAACAAGTAAATTAGAACACGAAATTAAAAATTAGCGACTTTTTTTATATATTTTTTAAAATACCAAAAAGTTTCGGTTTCGGCTAATATTCGGCCAAAATTTTGCCGAAACCGAGACCGAAACCGATCGATCAATACGAAACATTGGTACATAATTTTGAAAAAAAAAACTATAATTCCTCCAAATTGGACTTTAAATTCTTTCTTGGTAAACATTTCTTCATTTCTGATCAGGTTTAACTGGTGGTTTTTCTTTTATTTTCGGAAAAAAATCTATGAAGATAGTAAGTTTCGATATAAAATACCGTAGTTCAAGATCTGGTTTTTAAATTTTTGAGAAAATTGAGGTCGAAGTTCACAAAAATTGTGTTTTATTTTTTAGAAGTTTTTTACTTGAAATTTTTGGTATGCGTCTGGGATTTGACCACACGGTTTCGATTAAACTTTCAATGCTGCTTCTGAATTAGGTTTCCAAATTTTTCCATTACTTTAGGTTTTTGAAAAAACTTGCAAATATATGTTCTTTGTTATTTTTTATTTAAAATTTTTATGTTGAATAAGCCAAACACATGATATTTGTTTTTGTAATACACAACATTTAAAATTGATTTTGATAATGATTTTTTCCAATTGAAAAAATGTAATTACCATTAAATGGTAATGAATTTTTTTTTCATTATCATTGATATCAACCAATGGTAATGAAATTTCAATGGTAATGAAAAATTCCCATCTATGGACTAGAGTCTACTTTTTAATCTAGCATATGCCCTTAATTTCGGAATTCTATTCCATATGGTCATTAGGGTGACACAAACATGAGTTTTGGCAAATTTCGTTAAGCGCCGGGAAAACTTTCTTTTCCTTGGCTGTATGGTATGACCAAATGCAGTAAAATTAAGCAATTTTTGATTTACATCGCTTCCGATCTTCCCGTTACAAAAAAAAAAAAAAAAAAAAAAAACTAAAATCGATCCGACCTAATGTAATTTTTTTATATTTCTAAACTTCATACTTTTCAGTGTAAAGATGTATTCTTAACAGAATGTTATTTTTCCGCCAAAAAAAATGTAATCTCCCGCCAATTGTCTAACATTATTATTTTAACTTATTTAACATTTCAGCATTAAGTTCTGTTAACTAGAATGTTAAACTTTTTGTTAAAACTTATGTTTAATTCTTTAAATACCTCTAATTTCTAAATTGATCAGAAAATTGTCATGGTTATATTTGGATATAGCACACTAAGAGCTATTTATAGTACCACTCTCGTCCCGGAACACCTGTCCATATTTCCGTAGTGACCAGTTTCCTTCAAATATTTAGCATAGAAATTAAAAACTTTTTTTTTTTCACTTCTAAATTAATCAGGAGAATTTGATGGCTATAGTTGGAAAGAACATCACCAATACTATCTATAATATGACGCTCATCCCGGAACAGTTACGCCAATTGCCGTAGTGACCACAAGTTTTATAGGAAAATTTAATTTAAAATTTCCTGATTTTAGGATAAAATTACTTTAATTTCAAAATTGACTACAAAACTTTCAACACAACGACCATCGTTTAACCTATCACATGGCTTTCATTTCGGAATTCTTCTCCTGGTGGGCATAGTGACCACCAGTTTCATCCAAATTTTTAACATAGATTAGAAAATTTTTAACTTTTGTAAAATTATTCAAATACCTCTTATTTCTAAATTGATCAACAAAATTTCCTGTCCATATTTGGAAAGAGCACACTATGGGCTATTAAGGTTACCACTTTCACCCCGGAACACCTGTCCACATTTCCATAGTAACCAGTTTCATTCGAATATGTAACATAGAAATTGAGAACTTTCTATTATTTTTTTATTTCTAAATTTATCAGTATAATTTAGTAAATTTGCTTGGAAATAACATCACCAATACTATCTACAACATGACTTTCATCCCGGAACATTTAAGCAAATTTCCATAGTGACCACATGTTTCATCAGAAACTTTGGTTTTAAATTATCTGTTTTTAGGATCAAATACAAATGCAATTTTAAAATTGACTAGATACTTCGTACTGGTACTACTAGAAAGTATGGTAATTGCATATTTTATCATGTGACTTTCATTTAGGAATTCCGATCCATATATCTATAGTGACCACCAGATTCGTAAAAGTATTTAAAACCAAAAAAATAAACAAACATTACATTTAAACAATTCTGCAAATTGTATAACATTATTTTTATTTGCTTAACATTTCATACTGTACACTGGAATGTTAAATTTTTTTGTGAAACTTATGTTTATTTTTTTAAATACCTCTAATTTTTAAATTGACCAGAAGAATTTCGTGGTTATATTTGGAAAGAGCACACTAAGGGCTATTTATGGTACCACTGTCATCTCGGAACACCTGTCCATATTTCCATAGTAACCAGTTTCTTTAAAAAAATTTAACATAGAAATGGAAAACTTAAGATTATTATTTTTTTTATTTCTAAATTGATCAGGAAAGTTTGATGGCTATAGTTGGAAAGAACATCATCAATACTATCTATAACATGACATTCATCCCGGAACAGTTGCCCCAAATGCCATAGTGACCACCAGTTTCATCCAAATTTTTAACATAGATTGAAATTTTTTACTTTAGTAAAATTATTTAAATACCTCTCATTTCTAAATTGATTAAAACAATACCATGGTTATATTTGGAAAGAGCACACTAGGGGCTATTTATGGTACCACTCTCATCCCAGAACACCTGTTCATATTTCCATTGCAACCAGTTTCATTGGAAAATTTAACATTGAACATTTTTTATTTTATTAATTTATTTTATTTTATTTTTAAATTGATCAGGAAAATTTCGTATCTTTGATTGGAAAGAACATCATCAATACTATCTATAACACGACTTTCATCCCGGAACATTTTCCCAAAAGTGACCAAGTGACCAAAAATTTCATCGGAAAATTTACCAACAAATTTCAAGTATTTAAAACAGAAAAAGATAACATTACATAAAAAAAACTCCCGCCAATTTTCTAACATTATTTTTATTTTTAACAGTTTAGCATTAAGTGCTGTTAACTGAAATGTTAATTTTTCTTTAATAAAATTGTTGAAACTTAAGTTTATTTTTTTAAATACCTCTAATTTCTAAATTGATCAAAAAAATTTAATGGTTATATTTGGAAAGAGCACACTAAGGGCTATTTATGGTACCACTCTTATCTCGGAACACCTGTCCATATTTCCATAGTAACCAGTTTCTTTAAAAAAATTTAACGTAGAAATTTAAAACTTAAGATTATTATTTTTTTATTTCTAAATTGATTAGGAAAGTTTGATGACTATAGTTGGAAAGAACATCATCAATACTATCTATAACATGACATTCATCCCGGAACAGTTGCCCCAATTGTCATAGTGACCACCAGTTTCATCCAAATTTTTAACATAGATTTCAAATTTGTACTATAATAAAATTATTTAAATACCTCTAATTTCTAAATTGATTAAAAAAATGCCATGGTTATATTTGGAAAGAGCACACTAGGGGCTATTTATGGTACCACTCTCATCCCAGAACACCTGTTCATATTTACATTGCAACCACTTTCATTGGAAAATTTAACATTGAACATTTTTTATTTCTAAATTTATCAGGAAAATTTCTTTGATTGGAAAGAACATCATCTATAACATGACGTTCAATCCGGAACATTTTCCCAAAAGTGACCAAGTGACCAAAAATTTCATCGGAAAATTAACCAACAAATTTCAAGCACTTAAATCAAAAAAAGATAACATTACATAAAAATAAAAACTCCCGCCAATTTTCTAACATTATTTTTATTTTTAACAGTTTAGCATTAAGTGCTGTTAACTGAAATGTTAATTTTTCTTTAATAAAATTGTTGAAACTTAAGTTTATTTTTTTAAATACCTCTAATTTCTAAATTGATCAGAAAAATTTAATGGTTATATTTGGAAAGAGCACACTAAGGGCTATATATGGTACCACTCACGTCCCGGAACACCTGTCGATATTTCCATAGTAACGAGTTTCTTTAAAAAATTTAATATATAAATTGAAAACTCAAGATTAATTATTTTTTTTATTTCTAAATTGATCAGGACAATTTGATGGATATAGTTGGAAAGAACATCATCAATATTATCTACAATATGACGTTCATCTCGGAACAGTTACGTCAATTGACATAGTGATCACAGGTTTCATAGGAGAATTTGATTAAACATTTGCTGATTTTAGGGTCAAATACCTTCAATTTCAAAATTGACAACAAAACTCCCAAAAAAACGATTAGAGGGTATATCCATTTTTTTATCTATCACCTGACTGTCATTTTGGAATTCTGCTCCTTGTGGGCATAGTGACCACCAGTTCATCCAAATTTTTAACATAGACTTGAAATTTTTTTTACTTTTGTAAAATTATTTAAATACCTCTTATTTCTCAATTGATTAAAAAATTTTAATGGTTATATTTGGGAAGAGCACACTAAGGGCTATTAAGAGTACCACTCTCATCCCGGAACACCTATCCTTATTCCCATAGTAACCAGTTTCATTCGAAAATTCGACATAGATATTGAAAACTTTAAATTATTTTTTTTATTTCTAAATTGATCAGGATAATTTGGTAACAATTGCCATAGTGACCACAAGTTTCTTCGGAAAATTTGGTTAAGAATTTCTTGTTTTTGGGATCAAATACCCCCGATTTCAAAATTGACAACACTCTAGAGAGTATTTAAATTGCATAATACATCACATGACTCTCATTTTTGGATTCTACTCCTTGTGGCCAAAGTAACTACCAGTTTAAAAAAATTTGCTCTAATTGCCATAGTGACCACGAGTTACATCGGAAAATTTGATCTAAAACTTATGTTTTCTGGAGCAAATGTCTTCAATTTCAAATTTGATTACAAAACTTTCAACGCTATGACTAGAGTTTATGTCCATTGGATAATCTATCACATAACTTTCATTTCGGAAATCCGGTCAATAGTGACCATCAGTTTTATTCAACATAAATTTGACAATTTTTAATTCCATGTTTCTCCAACCTTTTAGTTAAATATAAAAAAAAAAGTAAAAAATTAACTTTATATTTTGCCCGCCATTTGCAGAATACTCCCTCCAGCCCCCCCCCCCCCCCTCCTCCCCCAACCTCTTTTGTTGTTTTTATTTTCTATAAAAAAAATCAGTTAGTTTACTTTATTAAAGTTGGTTGTTTTTTTTTTTTTTTCGTAAATTTAACATATCGGTTTTTTAAAACTTAGGGTAATTTTTTTTTTATTCATAAATTTTGTTTTTTTCTGAACATTTGCAGAATTATAAAAATACCTCAAGTTTCTAAATTGATCACAAAATTTTTTTGGATATCATTGGAAAGAGTATACTTAGGGCTATTTATGGTACCACTTTCATCCCGGAACACCTGTCCATATTTCCATAGTGACCATTAGTTTCATCCAAAAACTTAACATAGAAATTCAAAACTTCAGAGCAATTTTTTTTTTATTTCTAAATTGATCAGGAAAATTTGGAAGCTATGGTTAGAAAGAACATCATTAATACTATCTATGACATGACTTTCATCCGGGAACATTTGTCCAAATTGCCATAGTGACCACAAGTTTTTTGGAAAAATTTGGCCTGAAATTTTCAGTTTTTAGGATAAAATACCTCCAATTTAAAAACTGACTAGAAAACTCATACCTATATGACTAGAGAGTATGTCCATAACATAATCTAACACATGACTTTCATTTCGGAATTCCAGTCCATGTGTCCATAGTGACCAGCAGATTCATCCAAAAATTTAACATAGAATTTGGAATTTTAAAGTCAGTATAACTCCAACTTCTAAATTGACCAGGCAGATTTTATAACCAGATGTAGAAAGTACATGACCCATACTACCATCAATATATGTGCCAGGTCGGAACACGTTCCATTGCTCCCGTAGTGACCACTGGATTTGTCCACTTTTTACACGAAAAATTACCAGAGTTAAGTGACGAATTTAAAGTACTAAAAAATGGAATTTTTATATTTAGCTATTTTAGAATCAAAGACTACAGTCTTACCGACTCATGGCCTGCCCGCCAAAAATAGGACCGCCCCCGTTCCCCTTTATTCGATACTCTTTCAAAACTCCCTTTTAAAAAAAAAATAACATTGCACTGTTAAAACGCTGTTAAACGCTCTGTAATGTAAAATGGTTTGTGTCTTGGGTGCTAAAATTCAAATTTATCTTAACGCACATTTTTTGTATGGATATAGCACCTTTTTCCATATTCACACTTTAACTATAGATAGATTAGATATGAAAGCGTTTTTTGCCAAACCAATGGGCACATGTTAAAGCCTAGGATGTTTTCTACACGTTAACCATCTCACATGCAAGAATTTTGATATACCACCTTTAGTTTAACAGCAAAATACATGTTAGTATTCGGGAGAAAAATGTAAAATATTTCCAAAAATAGTTAAAATTGAACTTTTAAGGTAAATTTTATGACAGAAAACGATCAAGTTTTGAACAAATTTGTTTGCAAATAGATTGAACTATTGAAGGAAGATACGATTTTGCAAAAAAACGCGATTTCCAAAAATTGGATTTTAGCACCTTCTTCCACACACACATTCATATTATTTTTTTTTTTTTTCAAGTAAATAATGAGAAAGCACGCCCTTCAAGTATACCCTCATCCACGTTCATTAATAAAAGTCAAATATTAGACAAAAAATCTTCGTATTCAGCACAGTCGCCCAATATTAAGAGTAAAAATAAGGGCCACATTTACTTTAATGAATCTGGTGAAATGGTCAGCACGATCTCTACAACATCATCAACAAATACTCAAAAAAAAGAAGAATCCAATACAAAAACAGTATTCCATTGCTCGTTGAATGACGTTAGAAATGGCTCTCAAAAACCAAGAATATTTCAAATAACGCCGATTCCAAAGGCCACTAAAAATTTTGTAGAAATACAAGAAGAACTTGTATTAATGCCAATAATCACAGAAAAAGTTTCAAAACAAGCTCATACTTTAGAGATAGCGGAAAATTCAGAAAAACAAACAAGTGAGATGCCAAAATGCATTAATACAGATTCGTTAAACAAAACAGATCAAGATTTAAATAATTCAGAAAAACCAACAAGTGAGATGTCAAAAAGCATTAATACAAATTCGTTAAACATAACAGATCAAGATTTTAATAAAAGTCAAACTTTGGAGAAAACTGAAAATTCGCAAAAAGATTTGTTAGAAAATCAAACAAACGAGACATCAAAAAGCATTAATACAAATTTGTTAAACACTACAGAACAAGAAAATATTACCACCAGCAACAGTAAAATATCCGAAAATATAAATGAAAATTTAAATAATATTACTACTAATAGTATTGCAGTTGCGGAGCTGAACAATTTTGAATCATCTCAATTCGTCAAAGAATCTTCGAAAGCTGATGATTCCATGAATCAAACAAATACAAAGACCACAGTAAATGAATCAAGTATTCTTTCTGTTGACAGTATTGATCTTAGTATTGTTATAGATGATGAAGATGAAAATTTAAATAAACGAAAAAAACGGTTAAGTACACAATGTCATGATTTAACTACCGACAACCAAAATTGTGATGATGATTCTGATATTGAAGAAATTTCAGAAATTATTGACTTAAATGAAACAGAAGATAACTGCGATTCTACTGTTAATATAACTGCAAAGGAAATGGATTATCGTGTTTATAAAATTTTACCATTTTGCACCGATATGTTGCGAATGCCAAATATTGGGGATATCTTTGTGTTTAAGGTAAGTATCAATTGTATTGTATTGTATTTAATTTTTCCTAATATCTGAGAAACTATGTATAACAATTTACGGACCTATTCACAGTTAGGACTTCGTATTCCCTGTGTCTGCAGTAAACACAATCATAAAAATTTTTAAAATTATTTGTTAATTTAAGACCGTCTAATGTAACCGCAGCTACCAAGGTTCTTAGGAAATCTAGTATCGCCGCCATAGACAGGACTAATTAATTAATGGGCCAATTAATGGATGGTTTAATTACCATTTAATTGATGTTAATGGTAATTAAATTTTTTTTCATTACCATTGGTTGTATCAATTAAATCAATTTAATTACTAATAAAAATTAAAAAAAAATATAATTACCATTAGTATGGCAACGTGACCAAAAAAAATGAAAGTATACCAATAGAAGACCAAAACCCCCAAAAGTTTTTGAAAACTTAGCCCGAGTTTTTTTTTTTATGGCCCACTGAAGTTTTTAAATTTTGTTCAAAGGCGTTTTGAATAAGTCAAAAAAAAGTATTAAATATAATTCTGAGGTAAATAATTTTAAGACATGTCTTCAGTAAAATTTGATGGCGGTTCTTTTCTTAGAACATATTATCCCTCTATCTTCCATTTTTAAGGGTCATTTTGGTCCTTTTTTCAAAAAGCCTCATAGAACACCAATAAAACGAGCTTTTTTTTAAAGGGTTAAAATGTTCTGCATCAAATTTCACTAGGGGTTGTCGAAGATCAAAACTTTGTGCGAAAAGTGCAAAATGCTTAAAAAAGTAAAATTGTAAATTATCACATACTGTTAAATTGTTTTTCAACAAAGTCATGTAAAATAAGTCGAAAAAATGTTATAAATCTGTTTCTGACCTGAATTACGATAATAGATATCTGCAGTAGAACAAATTAACCCTCTATCTCCCATTTTTAGGGGTCATTCTGGCCCTTTTTGAAATATCCTCTTAGAACACGACTAAGGCGTGCGCTTATAGGGTTAAAATGTTCTACAAACATTTTCTGCATTAAATTTTACTGGGGGTTGTCAAAGGTAAAAATTTCGTGCGATATAAGAAAAATGTTTAAAAAAGGAAAATTATAAGTTATCATAATTAGTAGAGTCCGACCGAATATTCGGTTTCGGACTCGGCTTCGGTCGAATAATGGGGTTTCGGCCGCTATTCGGTATTCGGCCAAGTTTTGGCCGCAATAACACACTTCTTATGTTGCAAAAATTGAGTTATTATTATGGCAGTATGGATTTTTTGAATAGCTATAGCTGTATAAATTTCCTTAGCACTTAGCGTTTGGTAATGATATTAATTGCAAAATATTGCTACAAAAGTCAGTTTGTGTATTTAATAAGAAAAATTTTGCGGTAGAAAAGTTTTAAACTGCATTTTTGAAAAATGCTTTTTTTTCAATTACATTTTTTAATTAAGAAATTTAAAGAAATTAATATTACAAATAATTTAAGCCAAAAGTCACTTGAATCCGTTTACTTTTGAACGTTTTACAGGCAAAAAACTAAAAAAATCACATATTTTTGACTTTCGCAATAAAAATTGAGTGGCTTAAAATAATGAGCTTAAAAATCAGGCTGCATAAGTCGATGCAAAATTTAATAAACTAAAAGCAGTAAAAAAATAATTAAAACCGTTTAAGATTTGAGGGCTGTAGAGTAATTCTGACAAAAAAGTGGAAAAATTTACTTTTTTTATCCAATTTTGCCTACAGATCGCAATTCTTAACCGATTTTAGTTTTTCTTTTTTTTTTTTATTTTAGCTAATAAAATTCCACATCGATCTGTCATGATGGATTTTTGAAAAAAGGTTTTAGTTTACTTGTTAAACTTTCCTAAAGTTCAGAAAATTTTAATTTTTTCAGTATTTTTGCAATAAAAAATGTATTAGGAATGGGACGATTATTCAGTATTGACCAAATTAAAGGTATTTAAACCCCTTATCAACGATAAGGTTAACAAATGTTAATAAACTATTATTTTGGTTTTTATAACCACCCAGGTAAAAATCGTCACGTATGTACACATATGAACATGTATGCGTTCATGTGTGAACATGTATGAATCACATATGATTACGTATGAAACATATATGAACATGTTCGGCACATATGATAGCATATGTGGAGTCATACATTCATATAGCGGTTTGTGTTTGAAGATTATATGATATACATCCCATAGCTGATACTATTAATTTTCAATCATATGATCGAACATTTGTTCCTTTTAGCCAAATTTAACATGCAGGTTTTGAAGGCTGGTAGTGATAAGGTCAGACTTTCTTTAGAGAGAAAATAGGTGTAAAAATGGAGTTGTTTGTCGATTTTATTTTTTTTTTGCTTGGTACATTTACAAATATGGTATCATTGGAATGGAAT
The DNA here is from genome assembly GCA_963921195.1 of Pegoplata infirma. Taxonomy (NCBI): domain Eukaryota; kingdom Metazoa; phylum Arthropoda; class Insecta; order Diptera; family Anthomyiidae; genus Pegoplata; species Pegoplata infirma. The sequence goes on along the minus strand of OY992538.1, from coordinate 106,631,353 downwards.
TTAGAGAGCTTTCCAAACTAGTTCAACAAAATATTTAATTTTTTTAGTTTTGATTCCCCAAAAAAAAACTAAAAGAACGAACAGATGGACCACTAAATAAATCATCACATTAGAATTCCTTTTTGATAATAAGCAACATTTTAAAATAATTTATAATTATCTTTGTATTTAAATGTATGCTATTTATTTCCTTCCGTGTTTTTTTTTTTTTCTTCGTAACAGTTGTCAAACATTTTTATTGTTTTCAAAATTTTTAAAACTTCAAATAAAAAAAAAAATTATTCACAAATTGAAAATTTTTTAAGAAAAACAAAATCATCCTTTTGTACAGAATTTGCGGAAAATAAAAGGTAAAATATAAGAACATTTAATTAAGATTTATCTTAAAATAACTATCTGTCTTATTTACAGCTCAATATCGATTTTTTTTTTTGGGGAGAGAGAGCAACTTCGTCAAGAAATCAAAAATTGAAGCGAAGAAACGTAAGGAATTTTTAACACTCTATTGCAATATAATAGTTTCAAAGCAAGATAAATCCCGGAAAGGATGCGTTTGGTAAGAGAGACAGCAACTTCGTAAAGAAATCAGCAATTGAAGAAAAGAAACGCAAGGAATGTTTAGCTCTTTATACAAGATGAATACCGGACAGGATGTGTAAGATTAGCAAAAACTGTGTAACCTCAAATATTATTTTCGAGTATAGAATTTAAAAATATGAATTTTATTAAACAATAAACTTTTTATTATATAAAAAATAATCTCTTTTTATGTACCAATAAGAAAGCAAAAAAATATAAAAGAAAAATTTGTGAATATATGCAAAAACATACATTATCATATATGCTCATATGTCTACATATTACCTCAATTTTCGTCCATGCACATATATGGGTGATCATATGTGTTCATACGTGAACACATGTGACGATTTCTAACCGGGCAGATAAAAATTCAAGAATTTTTACATATAAAAGCTCATATCTTTCAAAATAGTGAACCAATTTCAATGAATTTGTTTTTAATTAAATCTTTTGCTTAGTCAAAATTTGCAAACAAAAAATTGAAAAAAAAATATATTTTAATTTTCGCTTAAATTTTGCCTTTGCATTTTTGGAATTTTAAAATAAATTTTTAGTCTGTTAAAAAAAATATATATTGTTACGTTGTTAATTCGAAAAAAAGAGTTAAACTATTTTTCAAAAATACATTGGTTACCAATAATGATTAAGAAAATGATAAGCTTTAATCCAAAAAAAAAAAATCATTGAAATTGGTACATTATTTCAATTTATATAGGTACTTAAAAATAAACAATTTTAAGTTTTTATATGTTTATAAAAAGCAAAATAATAATTTATTAGCCAATGAATTGACATCGATTATAAGGGGTTTAAATACTTTAATTTTATCCATACAGCTTATTCGTGCCTTGCCTATTAAATTTTTTAGATCAAAAATTCTAAAAAAACTCAATATATTTTCTGAACTTTAAAAAAATATTAAAAGAAAACTAAAACGTTTTTAAGAAATCCTCCATGACAGATCGATTTGGAATTTTATTAGCTAAAATTCAAAAAAAAAACAAAAGCTAAAATCGGTTAACAATTACGACCTGTGGGCAAAATTGGACAAAAAAGGTTAATTTTTCCCCACTGTGCGCCGGCCCTCTCCACAAGTGTGAACCCCAATTGGTTTTAACATTGAATTCAATAAAACTGGCAATACCGAATAACTTAAAAAATAAAAAAACTCTGTTTTAAAACATTTTGTAAATTTGTTCATCAAATAAAATATTTTTATGCCATATCAATTTCATTTTCCTGCGATTTGGCCAATAACACTGTGACACAATTGAAGGGTAATTTCTTAGGGCCTCAACCAAACCAAGACAGTTTGAAAGTATTTGTGTGTAGTAGTAAAACCCCCAATGGGTTTTGCTCTGTAACGTCCTAAATTTTTTTTATAGCCCACTGAATTTTTCATTTTTTTTTTAAAGGCGTTTGAAAAAAGTCGAAAAAAATAATGTAAATGTTCTTTTGAGCTTAAAATAGTGTTTGGATGTCTCCAATAGAATTTGATGGGGAATTTTTTTCTAGAATATATTAACCCTCTATCTGCCGTATTTATTGGTCATTTAAGTACTTTTCTTAAGAAATGGCTCAAAAGTCTACTAATACTTGCGTTTAAAGGGTTAAAATGTTCTACGAATATGTTCTGCATCAAATTTCACTACGGGTTACTGGAGGCAGAAAGTTCGACTGGTATAAAGAAAATGCAGAAAAAAGATAAATTGTAAAGTGTCATTAATTTTTTTTATATTTTTGCCAGAAATTGTATACAATTGCAACTAACAAATTTAGGAAAAAATATAAAAAGTTAATGATACTTTACAATTAATATTTTTTTTTGCATTTTTCGTATACCGGTCGAACTTTCTGCCTTCAGTAACCCCCAGTGAAATGATGCTGAAAATAATCGTAGAACAATTTAACCCTTTAAACGCACGTCTTAGTAGGTTTCTGAGCCATTTCTTAAAAAAATTACGTAAATGACACATTAAAACGGGAGATATAGGTTTAGCGTACTCTAGAAAAATGTTCCCCATAAAATTCTATTAAAGACATCCAAACACTATTTTAAGTTCAAAAGAACATTAACATTAGTTTTTTCGACTTTTTTCCAACGCCTTTGAAAAAAACTGAAAAATTCAGTGGGCTATAAAAAAAATTTGAGACGTTACAGAGCTAAACCTTTTGGGATTTTTACTACTATATATAAGTACTTTCAAACTGTATGGATTTGGTTGAGGCCCTAAATGTGCTGTTGCACTGTGTAATATGACAACAATTATAAGATTTTATTTTTCAATTTTCTTTTATTATTTAGATTCCATACGTTAACAAAAACAGGAAGCCAGTTGAAACGTCTTATATATTAGGCAAAGCCGTTTATATCAACAAACGTACGAAATCTATTAAAATTTTAATTATTGGTAAGTCAATCAATATAACTGTAATTTTAATTTTGATATAGAAAAATAGTTTTTCGTATTTAATTTCAGATGGTCTTAATCAGCTTCGTCATGTACCAAATCAAAATATTTGTAATTTAGACGATTCTGAAGAAAATGGTACTAAATATGTGCAACTGAAAATGTGTGATATGTTAGAGCCTAAAATTTATAGCAGATCTTAATTTACAATAAAAAACACAGAAAAAAACATATTTGGGATATATTTTTTTTGTACAATAGGTTTTAGCATACATTTTAGAGTGACATTTTTGTTTTAAAATTTTTGCTTTGTTGTCATATAAATTTTTATTCAATATTAAAAATTTCATAGTTTCGGGTTACATTCGGGTTATTACATACTAAGAAAAATTCACGAAATCAAACTAACATGCTGAACTGGCAGCAGCTGATGGAAAGGAATCCCAAATCAAGATGCGCATCCAAACCACCAGAATTCATGCATGATTCCTTAAAAAGTACAAGGAAAGCGCCTTTAAAAGTATTGGGTCATATATTTTTTGTATACAAGTACTCTTATTTTCCTTTAGGGTTGGCAACCGATACCCACCTAGAATAACGGTATTTGGCTATTGTACCGCAACCAATAAAGATATGTACATTTTCAAAAGCGATTATGAAAGCTGATGAAATTTTTAGTATTTTAAATGTGTCACTTCGTGTTTCTACCGGTTCGTTTTTGAAATATAGGTCAATACCTTTATAATACCGTTTGAAACGGTATTATAACGGTATTGGCCTATATAAATAAAACGAACATGGTAGAAACACGAAGTGACACATTTAAAATACTAGAAATTTCATCAGCTTTCAAATTCGCTTTTGAAAATATCCACATCTTTATAGCCAAATACCGTTATTCTAGGTGGGTATCGGTTGCCAACCCTGATTACTTTTATTTTCGTTCAACAAGTACTTTGCCACTACTAAATGGTGTTATCATTTAGCATCTTAGCAAGTACTAAAAACTCAAAAAGAAGTTACTTTGCCAGTATTAATACTAACTTATTAGGTACTTTAAGTACAATTTTCAGATCTGGCTCGTATGTATTTTTCTGCCTGGGCAATTTTAAAATGCATTTGGACAATTTTTAATTACATTTGGACAATTTTAAAATATATTTGTACAGTTTTAAAATCCATTTAAACAATTTTAAAATTAATTTGGACAATTTTAAATTAATTTGGACAATTTTAAAATATATTTGGACAATTTTAAAAATTTATACTTAGGACAATTTTAAAATTAATCAGCCTTACCACAAGAAAATAAAATAAATTTAAAATGAGCTTTTAATTTCATTTCCATACTAATTGTTTTTGTTTTTAAAATCGACTTTCAAAAAATGTATTGAAAATTTGAAATTTAAAATAAAACTTTTGTTAAAATAGACTTTTTGTTTTCTTGTGGTAAGGGCCAATTTGTACAATTGCAAAATATATTTGGGCAATTTTAAAATACATTTGAACAATTTTAAAATACACTTGAACAATTTCAAAATTCATTTGGACAATTTTAAAATACATTTGGAATATTTTAATATACATTTGGACAATTTTAAAATATCCCAGCAAACAATTGCTATTGATACCTAATTAGAGAATGTATCCCGGGATTTCCCGTCCCGGGATTCCCGGGAAATTCGTCATTTTTCATTTCCCGCATTCCCGGGAAATTCGTGCGGGATTACCGGGAATTTTGAAAAATGTACATAAACAAGTTAACTGCTGTATAGAGGTAAATAAATTTTTAAATATAAGGGCTCCGAATTTCATGCACTACAAAATTGAAAATATGTGCTTAGAATATGCACTTAAAAATCAAAAATATGCACTAAAAATTCAAAAATATTTACTAAAAACGTAAAAAGTAATAAAAAACATTTTTCATAAGAAAAGCAAAACATATGAACTTTGTGACTTTATACCTACACAGAAGTTGATGATTTTGTATTTTAATTTCAAAAAATTTATTGAATAATTAAAAAAATATTTTTTATTTGTGAACAGAAAAAAACAAATTGCCAATGAACGACATTCATAGTATTTATGAACAAGTTCTTAAAAATGTATAAGCCTTTCATAAAATTTTTGAACCTTTTTATTCATCAAAAAATAATTATATTTTTATATTTCACATATTAAACATTTTTCATAAATACTATGAAAAAGTTCATAAATATTATGAAGAATTTAATAAACTCTTAAAAATTAGTTCATAAATGCTATGAATTAATTTGTGTATAACACAAATATTTTTTTAAACATAAATTATACCACTATTAAACTTTTTTTCACTGACTTTTTTAATTTAGTTTAAATTTGTGTAATATTTTCAGTTTTGTTATTTATGACAAAATAAGAAAAAATTTCAATTTTCGTAAAAATCTGCATAAATATACAAAAACAATTTTTTTTTTCTTAGTAAAATATCTATGCCAAAAACAGCAAATTGTATTAATTTTTTTAAATTATTTTATTTTTTTTTTGTAAATATAACAGGACATGGTATAATTTATTTTTTAAATACAGTTCTTATCTTAATTTCTTATTTATGGTTTATAACACTGAATTATTATTTTATTTTGCATTTATCTTATATATATGCCTTCCCGGCTAAAAATAAATGTGTATGTTCATATATGCTTATATATAGATCTTTATATGATCATATATGAAATATATGGAAACATATATGTGACCATATATGCAAGAAACGATCCCATATATGTGGCCGTATATAAAATATGTGCCATATATGATATCATATATGGAAACATATATGTTATCATAAAATGTTAAATTTTAGTGCATGTGTATGAAAATATCAACCGGAATTACAAAATAAAAGTTTTGTACGATTGAAATTATATTTTATTACCATATTTATATCTTAATACCGATTCGTATCAATAATTTAAAAAATATTGTTTCCTAGTTGCAAAATATTCTGATTAAAAATGTTACTTTTACATAAAGAAAATGGAAAAGGTAAGTTTTTATGAGAATTTGAAATGAATTTAGAATTTTAAAATCATATGTATTATTTTTTCCAGTTCATCGTCATAACAAGTATAAGCCTGGACATTTTATTCCAAAACAAGATCATATTCAAAATGAGTAAATGAACATATGTCGCAAATACAATAATATAGAGTGCTTTGATGTTGAAGAAAATTAAACTACGCAGCTTCGTTAATCTCGTGCAACTTCGTGGAGAGGGAATATGCACCACCATTATGTTTTCACTGCGATTGCAATACTGCAAACTATTTTGAAATCCCTTAATGTCGCCATAACAAATTGGAATGATAGATCGTATAAGCAGTTTTGAGGCCGAGTAACGTTAAGCTCACTCAACTTGAAGAAGAGGACATATGCACCACCAGAAATGTTATCACTACGATTCCAACACTATAAATTATTTTGAAATCCCTTACTGTAGCAAATTGGAAATGGAAAGAAAGTATGTATAAAAAGTTTGAAGACCGAGTTACTAGAAAATTTAACCATGCGGAGGTACGTTAAGCTCGCTTAACTTGGAGCAGAGGGCATATGCACGACCATAACGTTATCACTACGGTTCCAACACTACAAACTATTTTGAAATCGCTTACTATCGCCATAGCAAATCGAAATGAAAAGAACGATCGGTTTTAAGGTTGAGTAACGATTTAGGAAGGACAACGTTTTTATACAATTACAAGAAAGCTGTCTATAAGCGAAAGTGACAATCTGGCACATTGTCACCATGATGTAAGTAGAAATAGTTTTTATCCCAGTCCTTCAAATATCCTTACAAACATGATGTAAGTAGAAATAGTTTTTATCCCTATCCTTCAAATATTCTTACAAACATAACCCAGCAAGATAAAATACATACTATTGAATATATTGCTTTTAATCGAAGTCTTAAGTAATTATTTGCTTGCTATGAATTTTGATGCATGCATTTAGTAGTAGCAAGTTCTTTTTTGCTGGAATAAAAAAGAAATGTGTAATAATTTTTAATATTTTTTCAGATGGATTTCTGAAAGACAATATATCTTTCCTTAAAAAGCATTACATAGTCTTTAGCATCCAATGGGCTTAAGCATCCCATGGTCTTAACAAAATACACTCCAACATGTATGTATGTAACTAGCAGTATCTAGCCAATCTTTAAAGGTAAATGGTTGCTTCGTTAAATGACATCCGTGTTATCATTAACCTATTAGCACCAAATGATATCGTTGGTAATACTTTAATACAATAAAAATTCTAGAAATATCTCAAATATTAATATTATTTTATATCCTTTTTTAGATTTTGACTATAAATATTGTAAAAAAGAGGCTTATACCATAACAAAAACGCTAAGTCTGAAGATAATCGGAATTAACACTAAAACAAGAAACACAAAGGAAATCAACGTTCCTTTAATAAGCCCTTTGTTCGCATCTTTCGATATCAATTGAAAAACTTGATATATAAGATCTTTTATGTTCAATTTATTTTGTTGACTATCAAAATGTATTCTCATATCTATAAGTTAAATTATTTATTTTTATATGTTCACCAAAAATGCAAACGATAGTAACTAAAAAATGAAAATCATAAAATTAAAGGGTTATGAAAACACCAAAATTAATAAAAAAAATATTTTTAATTTTAAATAATACTTATGTACACCGTTTGCAATTCTGGTGAATATATACATAATAATCTATTACATATAGTTTAAAATAAAAAAAAAAATATAAAAAATAATGTAAAACAAATTTAAAACAACATCATATATGATCCCATATATGATTCAATATATTATCCAATATATGATTCAATATATGATCTAATATATGATCACATATATTGGATCATATATGACCGTGTCTTATATAAGCGCCAATTTTGGAATATGTTCATATATGAGACCATATTTGATACTATATATGATACTGTATATGGTCTCATATATGATATCATATATGATTATATACAACATTTTTAGCCGGGTTGATAGAATTCCCATTTAAAAAAAAAATGTTAAAAACTAAAAAAAAAATATCAATGGTTTTTAGTGCGGGATCCCGGGAATCCCGGGAAATTCAAAATTTTTTCCCGCTTTCCCGGGAAATTCAAAAGTGCGGGAAATTGCGATCCCTATACCTAATGTATATCAACTTGATAACAAGTTTGAAGTTCAAACACTACCTTTGAGAATAGCCTTGAATTTTTTTGTTTTCAATTTGATAATACAAACGTTCTCAATGAAAATCAACCTATGATATCAAGCTTATTTCTCAAATGTTTTAAGGGTTGATAAATATGCTTAAAATAAACAATTCTCAAGCATTTTTCAAATTACTCTCAAACATTCGAAATACATTTTTAAATTGATATTTACAAAAAAATCAAATATTTTTCAAAGTTGTTTTAAACGTTGTTATTGTATTGAAAAATATTGTTGGTAAATACTTGAAAATTATATTGATTTTCAAACCAAATTTCTAACTTTTTTTTATTATTTTTAATTAAATTTTAAACGCTGTTATTGGTTGTTAAATGTTTCTTTTATTTATAGAAAATCAAAATAATAGAAAAGGAATTTAAACAAAAAAATATATATTACATATACGTGGAACACAGTTAATTCAAATAAAAAAAAACTTAAAATTGATGGAATTTAAATAACAATAAAAATAAATAATAACAATAAAAATTAATAACAACAATTAATATTAATAATAATTAAAAATAATAATTAAGTTATTGAATTTTGAAGCGGTTCATTGGGAATATTTTCTTTCGGTATTTTGTTCATTTTTGTTGGTTTCTGCCTTTTGCTTTCTGAAAGTGCATGATACAAACCTTTTCGAAATTAAAAGTGGCGTTGGAACAAAACTTCTTAACACAAGCAGCTGTAATGAAAAAAGAAATCGTATAACATGTAAAATTCTGAATTAATTTTTTGCTTTTGGAAAATATACCTTTTATAGCTTGAGTAATTGTTAAAGAGCGAACTTCTTTTTTCTCAGTTGTACCTTTCCAACACATGTTTTGAGCTGCACTGTCTTCAAGAAAAATTCTCCACATATTTTTAATAAATTTTTGGAGGCAATCAGAAGATTGCTCCTCAACAGCAGATAACTAAAAATACAAAAAAAAATATATATATATTTTAAAGGTATTTATCTTATATCTTCCAGCACTGGACTACGTCCGGAACTATGACGAGATGGGTGACACAAATTGTTGACAATTTTTTTACACTCTTTTCTGATTTTTAACGGAACACTCATGTTTTGTTTAAGCTTACCTCTAAAAAATTAGCTGGTAATATTGTTTATTAAAAACCACTTTACATTTTTTTTAATCCGCAAAAACCACAAAAAACTTCCGAACAGATTGGCGAAAAATAAAATAAATTTTATTATTTATTTTTGATGTAAAATTTGAAAGCTTTTTGATAATTTCAAACTGTAGAAAGTAAGTTTGAAAAACATTTGATAGAAATAAAAAATCTCAAGCAAATTTTAAAAAATTTTGTTTTGAAACTACGTGGGAAATAAATTTGAAATTGTTTTGATATTAATACTAAAACTCAAGCATTTGATTTGCGCTTAAAACATGCAAGAGAAGTGTTGTTGAGAATTGTTTTTTTTTTTTCAATTTTTTTATGAACAGAATTTACTAAAAATAACAAATATTTTTCAAATCAATTTCAAATTCCATCAAGAGGCTACATTTTTTATTTTTAAACTAACTTGATATCCAAGGTGATTCTCAATTTTTCTCCAAGGCTGGAATTGATGTTTGTTGGGATATTTGGACAATTTTAAAATACATTCGGACAATTTTAAAAGTAATTTTAATAATTGTAAAATATATTTGGACAATTTAAAAATACATTTGGACAATTGGCATTATAAAAATGCCTTAATAAAAATAAACCATTAACAGTATTAAATGTCTTATTTCCTTGACGTGTTGTTTACTCTGTGAAAAATATTTTTTTGGTTACAACTTAAAATTGCTTTATATCGAAAACTAGAAAACCTTAGAATCTCCATATTTTCGATCGTGCTCTTCACGTGTGTGGGTCCTAATGGGTCCAAACTTTAATAAAAAAAATAGTCACTCTCGAACATTAAAAAATTAACATACCACGAAAGAAAATATAAAGAGACAGTCAAGGACCTCGAGCTTGAACATTTTTTTTGTATTTTGACGAAATTGAAGGTTTTCGCCATGGAGTATACATAGAGGCGAAGGTGTCAAAAATTGAGTTGTCAAACTACAACTTGTATACACGTGTTTGTTGAAAAAGTACGACTTGTAAACATGTATTGTGTATCGACAACGTATGTGTGAGAAATTAGAAAAAGATAGTGATATTATTTTTTCTTTCACCTTCGCCTCTATGTTTCTCTATGGTTTTCATTAAAGAACAAGGATTTTGTATTATATATTAGAGACGGGTACGGGAGCTGATTTGAGCGTGATTCAAGTGACCCACGTGTGACTGCCTCTTTATATTTCCTTTCGTGGCATGTTAATTTTTTAATGTTCGTTACGGACTATTTGTTTTTTGATTCAAAGTTTGCACCCGTTAGGACCCACACATGTGAAGAGCACAAATGTCGTTTTGCTCTATCTGGCATAGTTTTCGAGATAAAGCAATTTTAAGTTGTAACCAAAAAAACATTTTTCACATAGTTAACAACACGCCAACGGAAATAAGATGAAATAAGCACTACACCATTTACAATTGTAATTTAAAATTTTCCAAATGTATTTTAAAATTGTCCAAATGTATTTTAAAATTGTCCAAATATATTATAAAATTGTCCAAATGAGTTTTAAAACTGTCCAAGTGTATTTTAAAATTGCCCAAATGTATTTAAAAATATTGAATATTTGTTTATTATATAAAATATAAAAATAAAAAAAAAAAAATTGGGATCTCAAAAATTCCGGGATTGAAACTCAGAAATCCCCAGATATCCCTATTTAAACAACGACGAATAAAAAATTAAACAATATCTTTTTTAATATGTTGTATTTATTAATGTTTATGAAATCTGTAACAATAAATAAAATAATATTTTTTTATGAAAAAAGGCATAGTATACTTTGTGCATTAATCCCAAGTTTTTACTTCAAGGTCATTTTAGGAATACATAAACCCAGGTAAAAATTATTTATAAATTTTTAAATAAAATAATGATAATATTAATAATAATAATAAAAGAAATTCGTTATAATAGAAACTATTTACACACAAAAAAAAATCGAGGTAATATTACCTAAAATTATAGTATAAAAATACCTTAGCGCCAGGCAAACGGGGCATTTGCTAAGTAAAAAGGTAATGTTACTTAAAAGCTAAGGTAATTCCTATGTTCGAAAATTTATTATGGTTGACAGAAATATACCTTAGCTTTTTAGGTAAAATAGCATTGATAAATAGGTGATATTACGTATATAATTTGGTAGTATTACCTTGTATTAGTAATGGCTTTTTTACACCATTTCCTTTTAAAATTTAAATAAAAACTACGAAAATTTCATTATTTTTAATTAATTTATTTTTTTTCAATTTTTTGAATGCTTACAAATTTTAAAGAAAAGTTGATAATAAGAAAAATGTCTCAGAACTTTATGAAGAACTCAAAATCTGAAAATTTTTCTGTTATTAAACATTTTTAAATTGAAATACTCTCATATTCTAAAACTTTTCTGTAGAAAAAAGAAAAGAAAGAATTTTTCTATAGAAAAAATTTTCAGAATCTAAGAGTTAGAATCTGACAATTTTACTATATAAAAAATTTCGGATTCTGACACATTTTTCAATAGAAAAAATCTCAGATTCTGAGACATTTTTCTAAAGAAAAAATCTCAGATTACGAGACATTTTTCTATAGAAAAAATCTCAGATTCTGAGACATTTTGGTATAGAAAAAATCTCAGATTCTGAGACATTTTTTTATAGAAAAAATCTGAGATTCTGAGACATTTTTGTATAGAAAAAAATCTTAGATTCTGAAACATTTTTGAATAGAAAAACTCTCAGATTCTAAGACATTTTTGTATCGAAAAAAATCGCAGATTCTGAGACATTTTTGTATACAAAAAATCTGAGATTCTGATAAATTTTAGTATAGAAAAAATCTCAGATTCTGAGACATTTTTGTATAGTAAAAATCTCAGATTCTGATACATTTTTGTATAGAAAAAATGTCATATTCTGAGACATTTTTGAATAGAAAAAATCTCAGATTCTGATAAATTTTTTTCTATAGAAAAAATCTCAGATTCTCAGAGACATTTTTCTGTAGGAAAAATGTCTAAAAATCTGAGTATTTTTCTATAGAAAAACGCTGAGATTCTGAGACTTTTTTTCTTTTCAAAAGTTTTCAGAATCTGAGCTATTTTTCAATAGAAATTGAAAAAAAATCTCTGAATTTTCTAAAGAAATTGACAGATTTTTTCTGTTGAGATTCTAAGACATTTTTCTATAGAAAAAATGTCAGATTCTGAGACATGTTTGTATAGAAAAATCTCAGATTCTGAGGCATTTTTGTATAGAAAAAATTTCAGATTCTGAGACATTTTTGTATGGAAAAAATCTCAGATTCTAAGACATTTTTGTGTAGAAAAAATCTCAGATTCTGATAAATTTTTGTATAGAAAAACTCTCAGATTCTGAGAGATTTTTCTATAGAAAAAATTTCAGATTCTGAATCATTTTTCTATAGAAAAATCTCAGAAAAAATGTCTCAGAATCTGAGAATTTTTCTATAGAAAAAATGTCTCAGAATCTGAGAATTTTTCTATAGAAAAAATGTCTCAGAATCTGAGAATTTTTCTATAGAAAAAATGTCTCAGAATCTGAGAATTTTTCTATAGAAAAAATGTCTCAGAATCTGAGAATTTTTCTATAGAAAAAATGTCTCAGAATCTGAGAATTTTTCTATAGAAAAAATGTCTCAGAATCTGAGAATTTTTCTATAGAAAAAATGTCTCAGAATCTGAGAATTTTTCTATAGAAAAAATGTCTCAGAATCTGAGAATTTTTCTATAGAAAAAATGTCTCAGAATCTGAGAATTTTTCTATAGAAAAAATGTATCGGAATCTGAAAATTTTTCTGTAGAAAAAATGTATCAGAATCTGAGATTTGTTTCAGAATCAAATAATTTTTGCAGAAAACATTTATGGAACTGAGACTGAAAGATTTTCAGATTCTGAGACTTTTTTTACACAAAATTCGCAGATTTTGAAATATTTTTTATAGAAAAATGTCTTTTTCGCATTTTTTCTATGTGGAAATACGGTTGATTCTGAGATTTTTCTTAATTCTAGTATTCTTGATTAGTTTTTTTGGTAAATGATGCTTCTTAAAACTGGATCCTTAGTTCTTGAAGACTTCTTTATGTTTACGTTATCTAAAAAACTGTAAAATAATTGATTTATTTGTACATAATTAATTTGCTAATAAAGTTAATTACCTTGCTGGACTAATTTTTCGCGAATTGTTAATTTTTATTATTTGATTTTTATTGCGTTTAATAACTTTTAAAAAATATTCTAAAAATTTTTGATGTTTGTATTTTTTATTAATTTTAAAATTATTGTCAAAAAAATTTTCGAAGTTCTACCTAATTTGAATAGTAAAAGTTGCATAGCCAATAGGTATTTAAATTACATATTGCTAAGGTAACAAACCTTATATTTTTGATTTCAAAGAAAAAATAAATACCTATGCCAGCTAAGGCATTGTTACCTCGATTATTTTTTTGTGTGTAGTTGCATGTTAATCGGTTGTGCGAATAACTATATTTAGATAATCAAATTTCTGATTAATAAAGTAAAACAAGTTTCTGTTTGATTATTTGCATATTTCTTAGAGTATTTGAAATTAACATAAATTTTTATAAAATTGTTTAAGAAAATTATACATACAAGTTTGTTTTTTTGTATTTAAGAGTGGTATTTTATAAAAAAAAAAAAATCTGCAGTTTATAGGAAAATTTTTATTCCACTAGGCATTAAATCATGGGGTATAAATTTGAGGTCAACCGGATAATATTAATATTTAAATTATTAGTTTGAACACACTTGATCTGTTAAATGGTTTCTAAGATATCGCCCTAAAAATTTAATGTGGTGTCATGATTTAATCGGCTTATGTTTGGAGTGGAACCAATTTTCGGCAAACACTGGTGTCGATCTTAACCGTCTATAATTTTCATAAATTTTTCTAGTTTTTAAAAAATTCAAAATTTTGGTCGCCGTGCGCCACCGGTTAATGTTATACGATTACCTTAAATTTGTACCACACCAGTTTAAGGCCTAGCATCATAAAAATTTGCCTCGACTTTAAAAATCGGATGCCGTTCTAATGTATATGCATTAGGGTGATCAGACGTTTTTTTTTGTTTGCAACGGTCGATTTTTTTAAAATCGAAAAATCGGTTAAACTGTTACTTTTTGTTAATTAAAAAAAAAAAACAACGAAACGAAACTTTTTAAAAATGCTTATTTTCGAAAACAGCTTTTTGTAAAATAAAAAATAAATAATCCTTCTATCACCCTAGTATGTATAAAGGTTAACAGAATTTAACTTCTGTGTGTGTTAAATGTCATTAATTTAATTGCTTTAAATTTCTACAATCTAACATTAAAATACTTATTACTAATACTTTTTGTGATGAACAAGTTACATAATTTGTGTATAAAAATGTGCTTAAAATTAATGAATAGATATTTTATTGCATATGAAAGTGTTCAGAATTTCACTTAAGATTTAAAATAAAAAATATTGTGCTCGATTCTCGAATACGACTTCACCATTCACCCAATTTTTAAAAATTTGATATTCTTTATAATTTTCAGATTTTAAATTTTTTTTCTTGTAACAATTAAAGATCTAGTTAATGTCTTTAATAATTACAAGAACAAATTTAAAGATCTTAAAACTCAAAAGAATATACATTTTTTAAAAATTGGGTGAATGGTGAAGTCATATTTGAGAATCGAGCACATTATATATTTGCTTTTGTTTGGCTTAAGACAATAACGGTACTAGTCATTTGTGTCCGACCGAAAAAATATTTTTTTGGCCGAAACCGAATACTGTTTTTTTCCGAAGCCAATTGTTTGTACGAACACTTATAGTAATTTTTATTAAGGAAAGTGAAGTTCTTAAACTTGCTTAAACGAAATAATAATAAATTAACTAAAAGTCAACCCTCGCCCAAAAGAAAATTAATTTAAATTCGATTTTTAAAATTTCCGTTCCATGCATTTTTCTAAATTTGATTTTGAAAAGAGCAACAATTTGTTTGTAAATTTAAATTTGACTTTAACTTTTTTATACCCTCCACTTACTGTTAGTGGAAGCACGAGTAACAGATTGAAATATGGGCTTGGGACCCCATAAAATATGTAATATATTATTGATCAGTGATCGATTTTAAGACATTTTAGTGAAGCTCGTCTGTTGAAATGGCAATCACGACCAAAGTATTACACAAATATGACTGAGACCTAATAAATTTACTTGTTGCTCTGCTTTAATTCGGCTGCCGGTTGACATATGTAAACAGAATTGAACACCGAATGGTATTTAAACAAGAACGAACATATTTAAAAAAAAAACAAGTAAGAGTGTTAAATTCGGCTGTGCCGAATTTTTTATACCCTCCAACATGCAAAAAAATAAAAATAAAATGCAGGGTCGTTTTTTTTTTTGGGGGGGGGTCAGTAGTGGGGGGGGGCAAATTTCCTCTCGAATATGTGTTTACAAATTCATTCTTATGCTGTTTGCGCTAAAAAATACAAGTTTAGCAATATTTAAAAAAAAAATATTACACGCCCATAAAAGGGGCGGACCGAAAAAACGACATTTTATAATTCTTTGGGTCCAAATACAGTACTTTGAACTTCATGTAGCATAAAAATATTGCATTTGTTAAACAAAAACACAAAAAAATCATGTAAAAAAATTGAATTTTTCAGAGGTTGGTTTAGTTCTTCGTTACACACGGAATGACAAAGTGAGTATACCCCCATACTGTAGTTGGAGGGTATAAAAAGAAAAAATTCGCGGATTTTTTTACAAACATTTTTTTTGCGGATTTTTTTTTTCTCAAAAGTAATTTCCTTTGAAATAAAGTTTTTTGCAATAATCTTTTTAAAGTTGTAAGTTCCCATTTTTCGCGTTTTTTTTTTTGACCCGGTCTAATGATCATTGTCTCGTTGTAGAGAAACAGAGCAAGGCCTCTGGTGGTAGTCAAACCCACGACCCCACACTCATAAGCTAGCAGTACTCAACCAAGTAGCTCACTGGGGCACCTCTCTCAAAATAAATTTCTCTTACCATTTGATAAGCTTAATCCTGATAAAAAAAAAAATAAACATCATGAGATGTCACGTACCATATTTTTAAAGATTTTTGGCGCTCTAAATTCGAATCAAACCTTGAAATTATGTTAATTACTTGGTAATCGAAGTTTTTTCTGGGATGTTTAATAAATTGTATCCGGTTTCTTTGGCTCGGATAGTGAAAAAAAAAATTGTGCGATCTCATTTGTTAAATGCGTATGTATTATTTTTTGTTCAAAATTATAATTTAGCTATTTAGTGTTATTTAAAGGAAGACAATGAATTTAAATAAAAGCAATGCTTTTCTTAGGATAAAAACTTAACTATTGTATAGTTAAATAATATATTAAATAAAAATTCTAACATTGTGATGTGTGTATTAAATTAAAAATGATAAAAAATCTTTGGTTATTTTAAAAACAAATACATATGTATGTAAAAACTTAAACAACTACAAAACAATACATACATTTTTTGTTTGTATTCTTTTTTCCATTTATTAATATTTGTGCATTACTTCTAAAATACTAGTTCTCTGGTTTCAGCTAAATATTCTTGCAAACCAGGCGGTATGGACATCTTTACTATTTCCTCTGGTTTTGTCGAACGTTGTATAACCCGACGACATAAATCTTGTAATTTTGGCATATTTAAATAACGACTTAATGGATATTTTAATATAACAGGAAACGGTGGTTGCATTTCATTTGGTACTTTAACAAAACATACAAAATTATCATTCGTACAACGATACAAAATATCTTCAATCATTTCAACAATCGATTCATATTGTAATTCTTCAAAATGCCAATAATCATTACGATATTCGAGACGATAATGTAGAGTTACATTGATAATGCGAAATGATAGGGTAAATTGACAACCGCTAGTCTCAGAATCTCGTACCAAAAATGAACCGGTTGGTTTATCGGTTAATTGCTTTTGGGCATCACGTCGAGAGATTTCACCCCAATACCAGACTTGACTAAAAAGAAAACAAAAAAAAAAAAGAAATGATTATAGAAAAATTTTTAAAGTAATTAAATTAATAAAAATTTAAAAAAATTAACAGGATTTTAACACGTCGAGAAAAGAATATTAAACGTTGTCTATACGAAAAAAGTATCAGAATCTGAGATTTTTTGTCTCAGAATCTAAAACTTTTTCTATGCGAAAAATGAATCTGAAATTTTTTTATACGAAAAATGTCTCAGAACCTGAGACTATTTCTATAAGAAAATTTTCTTAGATCCTTAGATTTTCTCAGAACTGATAGCTTCTTCTAAACGAATAATCGCTCAGAATCTGAAACTTTTCCTATACCGAAAAGTGTCTTAAAATCTGAGGCTTTTTGTGTAAGAAAATTGCTATGAATTTGAAACTGTTTATGAAGGCATATTTCTTCTGTAGAAAAAGGATCATATTTAGAGGTTTCTATACAAAAATGTAAAACTTTCCTTTAAGACAAATTAAAAATTTCTGCTAAAAACACTATGCGCTTAGAAAAAGCGGTATAAAATGGATCATGAAATGTTGGGGTAAAATTGTTCATGTAAGCGAATTTTTTAGCCTTTTGGGGCTCCCCATGCTGTCTGGGGCCTTAAACACGTGCCCAGTGTGCCTTAATGGTTAAAACGGTAATGACCTAATGGGATTTATATCTAATGGGGTCTGGAAAGCGAACCAAAAATGTTGAAATTTTTTGTCGTGTCGGGAGTATTTAGAGAGATACAGTGCATTTTTAAATTTTCGAGTGTGCAAAATTTTTTTTTATTTAAAATTATGAACCATTGGGGACCACACATATAAAGCGGTCCGTATTACTAATAATAATGCCAAAGAAATCGTCAATTTATAAAAAATACTTGTTACTAAAACCAACTTCTACTTAAAGCATTTAACAGGGCAAGTAATTAAGCGGGCGGAGTAACATATTGTAATAAAAGCAATACATACTTCAACATTTCACAGCTGGCTTCATACATTATCCAGTTTGGACCACCATCGCGTTCTAGCCATTTCTTTTTTATAAATCGCTTAAAATCATTGGTAAACGGTATCATATCGGTTTCATCGGTGGAAAATCCAGCTGTAGCACAATTACTACTTGTACTACGCTTAAAATTAAAATGCAGTGGTTCATGTATGGGTGAGTGAGTTAAAAATTCTGACGAAGCATCTGTAGTGGCTCCATCGATAGATGAGTGTTTAGGACGTCTTAGGGAGGGAAAACGTAAACCCATTTTCTTACGAAAACGTTGAAATGCATTTTTCTCTTCTTTGCGTTTCCGACCACTATTACTGCTGCTGCTACAGCTGGGTATATCAGCTGATGCAGTATCATCCACAAGCGGTGCAGAAGCTCCCGTCGTCGTACTTGCATTGCAAGATCTCATTAAGGGTTCATTATTGTTATCAGAGGAAATATTAGCCGAGTCTTGCTGATTGTATACTTCATGATTGGGAATTTCAATGGAATCAGCAGTTTCACCTGCTGCTCCAGACGCTGTTGTTGAGCTGCAATTGTTTATTGATATCTGTGATTGTGTTTTTTTACGTCTGGTTAATGAATGAAACCATCCTTTCTTTTCTTTAGTTATAGCTGCTGCAGTCGACGAATCTGCTGTTGACGATGAAACATTAGAATTTACTGTTGTTGTCGTAGGTAATTCATCTTTTTCTGTTGAGGTATTATTTTCATTTTTGACAAAATTTTTTTTGTAATTCATCGTATGTTTGCTGTAATTTTTTTTTTGTTTTTCCGTCTGTTTCGACGGCAGTCGGACTAATTTTTGCTGTTATACTGGTATTTTTTTTTTGTTTAAAACTTAGTTTTGTTTTAGTATTTTTTATGTACTTAATTTAAAATTAGTCACTTATTGGATTTTATGTACTACTACTTGTTCATATCATGTATTAGATGAAAAATTTGATTAAATTAATAAAAAATGCAAACATTTCGCGACAGATAACAAGAAATTTTTTATTGAAGTATGTGTTTTTGTTATATTCTTTTATTACTTTCTTCTTACTAGAGCAGGGCTGCCAGACTTCGGAATTTATTCCCAAAGTTAGGGATTTTATGCCAAAGTTATAAAGTAATCCATCGACCGTTTTGTAGATCTGGCATCACCAAAGATAATTGGAAAATTCTGGCAATGCCAAACTAAAGTTAAAACGTAAAGCAAAGAGAGACAAAAAACCATAGTGACATAGTAATCCATCGACCGTTTTGTAGATCTGGCATCACCAAAGATAATTGGAAAATTCTGGCAATGCCAAACTAAAGTTCAAATGCAAAGCAAAGAGAGACAAAAAACAATCTGCATTCTCACTGTAAAACTGGTATCTTCCATCTCGCTCACATTTCGATTTGTGATAAAATTTCGTAAACAATACCATATGGTTTTTGTTTACTACTTTTTCAAACGCCATTTGTTGGACTACTCTATGACTCTGCAAAAAACAATCTGCATTTTCACTGTAAAACTGGTACACTAAGAAAAAAAAAATTTTTCAAATCAAGCAGAAACAATCTCATTTTAAAAATAAAACAGTGACAAAAGTCAAAAAACTTTGTTTTTTCTCAATTTGAAAATTTTTATTGACACTTTTAATATGGTTTGAGTGACAAACAACATTTTAAAAATGAAATGAAAGAACATTTATTTGAAAATGGTTTCATTTTCAAATCAAATATGCACCTAGTCAAATTAAGATGATAGTCATGCTTAATTTAAAATTGTCTATTATAAATATATTTTTTTGATACCTATCTCCTAAAATTTTCATATGAAATAAAAGAACTGGAAATTACACACAAAAAAAAAATCGAGGTAATATTACCTAAAATTATAGTATAAAAATACCTTAGCGCCAGGCAAACGGGGCATTTGCTAAGTAAAAAGGTAATGTTACTTAAAAGCTAAGGTAATTCCTATGTTCGAAAATTTATTATGGTTGACAGAAATATACCTTAGCTTTTTAGGTAAAATAGCATTGATAAATAGGTGATATTACGTATATAATTTGGTAGTATTACCTTGTATTAGTAATGGCTTTTTTACACCATTTCCTTTTAAAATTTAAATAAAAACTACGAAAATTTCATTATTTTTAATTAATTTATTTTTTTTCAATTTTTTGAATGCTTACAAATTTTAAAGAAAAGTTGATAATAAGAAAAATGTCTCAGAACTTTATGAAGAACTCAAAATCTGAAAATTTTTCTGTTATTAAACATTTTTAAATTGAAATACTCTCATATTCTAAAACTTTTCTGTAGAAAAAAGAAAAGAAAGAATTTTTCTATAGAAAAAATTTTCAGAATCTAAGAGTTAGAATCTGACAATTTTACTATATAAAAAATTTCGGATTCTGACACATTTTTCAATAGAAAAAATCTCAGATTCTGAGACATTTTTCTAAAGAAAAAATCTCAGATTACGAGACATTTTTCTATAGAAAAAATCTCAGATTCTGAGACATTTTGGTATAGAAAAAATCTCAGATTCTGAGACATTTTTTTATAGAAAAAATCTGAGATTCTGAGACATTTTTGTATAGAAAAAAATCTTAGATTCTGAAACATTTTTGAATAGAAAAACTCTCAGATTCTAAGACATTTTTGTATCGAAAAAAATCGCAGATTCTGAGACATTTTTGTATAGAAAAAATCTGAGATTCTGATAAATTTTAGTATAGAAAAAATCTCAGATTCTGAGACATTTTTGTATAGTAAAAATCTCAGATTCTGATACATTTTTGTATAGAAAAAATGTCATATTCTGAGACATTTTTGAATAGAAAAAATCTCAGATTCTGATAAATTTTTTTCTATAGAAAAAATCTCAGATTCTCAGAGACATTTTTCTGTAGGAAAAATGTCTAAAAATCTGAGTATTTTTCTATAGAAAAACACTGAGATTCTGAGACTTTTTTTCTTTTCAAAAGTTTTCAGAATCTGAGCTATTTTTCAATAGAAATTGAAAAAAATCTCTGAATTTTCTAAAGAAATTGACAGATTTTTTCTGTTGAGATTCTAAGACATTTTTCTATAGAAAAAATGTCAGATTCTGAGACATGTTTGTATAGAAAAATCTCAGATTCTGAGGCATTTTTGTATAGAAAAAATTTCAGATTCTGAGACATTTTTGTATGGAAAAAATCTCAGATTCTAAGACATTTTTGTGTAGAAAAAATCTCAGATTCTGATAAATTTTTGTATAGAAAAACTCTCAGATTCTGAGAGATTTTTCTATAGAAAAATTTTCAGATTCTGAATCATTTTTCTATAGAAAAATCTCAGAAAAAATGTCTCAGAATCTGAGAATTTTTCTATAGAAAAAATGTCTCAGAATCTGAGAATTTTTCTATAGAAAAAATGTCTCAGAATCTGAGAATTTTTCTATAGAAAAAATGTCTCAGAATCTGAGAATTTTTCTATAGAAAAAATGTCCCAGAATCTGAGAATTTTTTTATAGAAAAAATGTCTTAGAATCTGAGAATTTTTCTATAGAAAAAATGTCTCAGAATCTGAGAATTTTTCTATAGAAAAAATGTCTCAGAATCTGAGAATTTTTCTATAGAAAAAATGTCTCAGAATCTGAGAATTTTTCTATAGAAAAAATGTCTCAGAATCTGAGAATTTTTCTATAGAAAAAATGTCTCAGAATCTGAGAATTTTTCTATAGAAAAAATGTCTCAGAATCTGAGAATTTTTCTATAGAAAAAATGTCTCAGAATCTGAGAATTTTTCTATAGAAAAAATGTCTCAGAATCTGAGAATTTTTCTATAGAAAAAATGTCTCAGAATCTGAGAATTTTTCTATAGAAAAAATGTCTCAGAATCTGAGAATTTTTCTATAGAAAAAATGTCTCAGAATCTGAGAATTTTTCTATAGAAAAAATGTCTCAGAATCTGAGAATTTTTCTATAGAAAAAATGTCTCAGAATCTGAGAATTTTTCTATAGAAAAAATGTCTCAGAATCTGAGAATTTTTCTATAGAAAAAATGTCTCAGAATCTGAGAATTTTTCTATAGAAAAAATGTCTCAGAATCTGAGAATTTTTCTATAGAAAAAATGTCTCAGAATCTGAGAATTTTTCTATAGAAAAAATGTATCGGAATCTGAAAATTTTTCTGTAGAAAAAATGTATCAGAATCTGAGATTTGTTTCAGAATCAAATAATTTTTGCAGAAAACATTTATGGAACTGAGACTGAAAGATTTTCAGATTCTGAGACTTTTTTTACACAAAATTCGCAGATTTTGAAATATTTTTTATAGAAAAATGTCTTTTTCGCATTTTTTCTATGTGGAAATACGGTTGATTCTGAGATTTTTCTTAATTCTAGTATTCTTGATTAGTTTTTTTGGTAAATGATGCTTCTTAAAACTGGATCCTTAGTTCTTGAAGACTTCTTTATGTTTACGTTATCTAAAAAACTGTAAAATAATTGATTTATTTTTACATAATTAATTTGCTAATAAAGTTAATTACCTTGCTGGACTAATTTTTCGCGAATTGTTAATTTTTATTATTTGATTTTTATTGCGTTTAATAACTTTTAAAAAATATTCTAAAAATTTTTGATGTTTGTATTTTTTATTAATTTTAAAATTATTGTCAAAAAATTTTTCGAAGTTCTACCTAATTTGAATAGTAAAAGTTGCATAGCCAATAGGTATTTAAATTACATATTGCTAAGGTAATAAACCTTATATTTTTGATTTCAAAGAAAAAATAAATACCTATGCCAGCTAAGGCATTGTTACCTCGATTATTTTTTTGTGTGTATTAGTATATTTTAATTTATTTTTATTTAACCACAGATGGCGTTTGAAAAAGTAATAAACAAAAACCATATGGTATTGTTTACGAAATTTTATCACAAATCGAAATGTGAGCGAGATGGAAGATACCAGTTTTACAGTGAGAATGCAGATTGTTTTTTGTCTCTCTTTGCTTTGCGTTTGAACTTTAGTTTGGCATTGCCAGAATTTTCCAATTATCTTTGGTGATGCCCATAGTGACATAGTAATCCATCGACCGTTTTGTAGATCTGGCATCACCAAAGATAATTGGAAAATTCTGGCAATGCCAAACAAAAGTTCAAACGCAAAGCAAAGAGAGACAAAAAACAATCTGCATTCTCACTGTAAAACTGGTATCTTCCATCTCGCTCACATTTCGATTTGTGATAAAATTTCGTAAACAATACCATATGGTTTTTGTTTACTACTTTTTCAAACGCTATTTGTTGGACTACTCTATGACTCTGTTTGTACCATTTGTAAAACTAATACCACAGACTATATACAGACTCGACAGTACACGCAAAAAAAAACTTGTGTCGGAGTGAGCAAAAATCTGGCATAATTTTACCAAAAATATGCTAAAACTACAACCGACGAAGTAGTTTTCGTAATTTAGCCAAAACACTTATGTAAAAAATTTTGAAGAAAATGCTAATGCTATTTAAGCAAAAACTTGGTAAAATATACCAAAAGAAATATGGTGAAATATACCAAAATTTTTTGAAAAGCTGACTAAAAATAATGCTAAAAATTACCACATTTATGCTAAAATAAATTTTCAATAAATTTTTGTAAAAATTTGTATATTTATTGAATTTAAAATTTTCACAGAATAAATCCATATTAATATAATAAATGTTGTGTAGGATTTAATTTACCACCGACCAACTGACCCTTTTTGTACAATTTTCTCGAGTGACTGCTGCCTACGCTTCTTCTTGAAGTAAAGGATCCGCTATAGCTTCACGAATTTATTTAAAAGCATCCTGTAAAAATAGAAAATTATTACAAAACATAAATTTTTCATTTAAAAAATTGGTTAACCCCATTGGTCTCTTGGTAAGGAGGAACACTTACTTTGTCATTCCATTTGTAACTCATCAAAACAGGTATGGACTCCCTTGGCTTTGGGTTTTTAGGTTTTAATTTTATAACTAAAGGCAGGATTGGTGTCCACGCTCTTTATTGTAGTGAAGGATTCCCCATAGCTTCAAAAATTTATTTAGCAGTACCCTGTAAAAATATAAAATTATTACCAAACACTAATTTTTAACTAAAAATCTATTAAACCTTATTGGTGTCTTCGGAATGCGGGTATACTCACTTTATCATTACATTTGTTATTCATCGAAACATACGTCTGGGACTCCATTGGTTTTTCTTATTGAATGGTGTTTTAAGTGATGAAAGCAAAATTAACTTTAACATTCTTTTATCTTACATTTATTTATCTTTTAGAAAACTAATTATTTATTTTTATATATGTATTAATTTATTTTTATTTTATATATCAATTTCCTTTTTACGTTTTTATAACACAAAAAATAAACGAACAACGCACGCACACAAAAATACAAAATGAAAATGGCGGTCTGTATTTGTTTTGTTTTTTTGTTGTTTTCTTTCGATAAATTTTTGTGCAGGTAATTTGCGTTATTGAGCAATCTACTTGGTTATTTTACATAAAAAATGAATTATGTTACTTTAACATCGACAAGCATAATATTAGCAAAAATTTGGTAAACATTTTTTTTTGGTATGAAAAAAGTTTTACCAAGTAGGATTGCTCAATCTTACACAGATTTTTTTTTTGCGTGTAGAGTTTTATAAGAAAAATTGGGGAAAAACTAAGCGATTTTGGGAGAAAACAGAGCGGTTTTTAGTCCGTTTTACGCTAATATGGCAATACTTTCTACGACTTAGGAGTGAGTGAAACAACAAAAACCGATCTGGCATCTATTTTTCTTATGGCGCGTTATATCAGTTATCTCTTTCTAACCTAATTCGTAGAATAATTTGAAAATATTAACCATACCCAACAAACATTTACCTTTGAAATACATTGAATATTATATTGATAGCAAGTTAAAAATTTAAACCTTAGCCTTGAAAACCAGTTGAAAATAACATAGTTCTCAACGTGAAAACAATAGCATTCTCAAAGAAAACGGCATGTTAGTTCTCAAGTAAAATTTTCAAGTTTATTTAGATTTGATATATAGTTTGAGATTTTTTGAATGTATAATGTTTATCCAATGTACACAAATATTTTTAGCTTGAAAATATGCTTACTATCTAATTGAATTTTAGTGTAGTTTTCAAAGAATTCTCAGCCTTATTTATAATGTTCATTTAACATTATTTTTCAAATGAACCTCAATACTATTTTTTATTAAAAAAACTGTAAATACGAATTTTAATAATATTTGCTATTTATTTCCACTAAAAATTGTTAATAAAAAATTACATCGAATGCCATTTTTGAGGTCGTCTCCTTCCAGGTCTTCTTCTTCAGCCGTCTGCTCTTTAAAATTCGAAATCTTTAAAGAAAAGAAAAGACGTTATTAAATGTATAACTTTTTTTCATAAACTCGTGTGTACTTACTTTTTAAACGTTTTTGCAAGTTTTTATACTTATAGCACAGACTATAAACAGACTCGACAGTAGGGTTTTATGAGAAAAAATGGGGAAAAACTAAGCGATTTTGGGAGAAAACAGAGCGGTTTTTAGTCCGTTTTACGCTAACATGGCAACACTTTCTACGACTTAGGAGTAAGTGAAACAACAAAAACCGATCTGGCATCTATTTTTCTTATGGCGCGTTATATTAGTTTTCTCTTTCTAACCTAATTCGTAGAATAATTTGAAAATATTAACCATATGATACAGAACTACTTTTTTGACACCTGTCACTTATGTCGAGTCTGTATTAGTCTGTGCTTATAGCATTCAATTAATTGGCACAAATGCATAAAAATACATAAAATTTCTAGATTTTTCTTCTTAATTTTTAAAACAAAATTTTAAGTTTTCTGACAATTTGAAATTCGGAATTGAACAACATTTGAAAACAAAATTATTTCAACCCATAATCAACGTTCGATATTAGGTTTGAGATACATGGGAAATCAATTTGATGTTTATATTTTTTTAAAAAGAATTAATAGTGTAGGAAAAAACAAATATTTCCAACGTGTTTCAAATTTAGTTTAAATGTTTAAATTTTTGTCACTGAAAACAATTTGAAAAACACCCTTGATATTTAGTGCCAGTTTGATTTTTTTTCAAAGGCTGGAATTGATGTTTGTTGGGTATGGTTAAAGAATACTTTTTTGACACCTGTCATATTTGTCGAGTCTGTATTAGTCTGTGCTAATACCACAGACACAGACTAATACAGAATCGACATAAGTGACAGGTGTCAAAAAAGTAATTCTGAACCATATGGTTAATATTTTCAAATTATTCTACGAATTAGGTTAGAAAGAGAAAACTGATATAACGCGCCATAAGAAAAATGGATGCCAGATCGGATTTTGTTGTTTCACTCACTCCTAAGTCGTAGAAAGTGTTGCCATGTTAGCGTAGAACGGACTAAAAACCGCTCTGTTTTCTCCTAAAATCGCTTAGATTTTCCCCATTTTTTCTCATAAAACTCTACTGTCGAGTCTGTTTATACACTCATAGAAATATCTTAGTAGAAAAATTAGTAAACCCATTGTAGATCAAGTTTTACAGAATATTGCCGTATTCAACTAAAATTAATGTTGATATCGTTGAATAATCAGTAAAGTTGAATCAACTTTTTACAACGCTTATACAGAATTCAATAGATAAAACCAAAAAAGAAAAAACAACCCTGTTCGTTCATTTTTGTATTATCAAGTTGGTAGCAATGCATTGCAATGTGAAATTTGTTTGTCTCTTATAAAATTATTTTATGTGTTTGTTTCTTATAAAAATATTTAATATTATAAAAATAAATAAAAATAGGATCTGATGATCAGATTCTGTTGATTTATTATTTGTTGTTATTTTGGTTTACTGTGTACAATAACACTTTGATTTATTTTATTGTTTCTTAAAACATAAGCGGTTCTCACCCTTGATAGAAAACATAAAAAGAATCGCAGAAATGAAGAAAACAAGAAAATGTTTGACAGATACAACAACAAAATACATGTATTTCTGTCAAACATTTTCTTGGTTTCTTCATTTCTACGATTCTTTTTTTGTTTTCTATCAAGGGTGAAAACCGCTATAGTTTTCTAAATTTATAATTTCATTTTTAATCAAAAAGAAAATTTTCACTTTTAATAAATATTTTGAATAAAACGTTTCGCTTTATTTCACTTTCCAAGAGGTTATGGGCCTCCATTCTTTCGCGGAATTAAACGAATATTATTAATTGTGCTTTAGATATTATTGATTGAAAATTTAATAAAAAAAAATTAAAATGGATTTCAAGGCAATGTTCCCAAAACTCAATAACACCAACTATCACACATGGAAATTTAATGTGGAGATGCTTTTATTAGAAAGGGAGTTATGGGATGTAATAGAAAACGATGTTCCACCTCAGCCGGATGCAAAATGGCTGGTACGAGACGGTAAAGCTCGGGCAGTGATTGGTCTATCACTAGAAGAAAACCAAAAGATTCAAGTCAAAAAGCTCAAGTTTGCTAAAGAATATTGGGAAGCACTCAAGAAAAATCATGAAAAAGCAAATCTAACGAACCGGGTAAGTCTGTTAAGGCAATTGTCGTCGAAGAGACTTCAAGATGGGCAATCTATGGAGGATCATATTGCCGAATTTCTCGATATTGTTGATCGCTTACAAGACATGGGAGAAGAATTTCCTGAGCATAAAATTGTTGCATTTTTGTTAGGAAGTTTACCCGAAAACTACAACAATATTGTATCTGCTCTTGAGGTACGACCGGAAGTGGATCTTACTCTCGATATGATAAAGGAAAAGCTGTTACAAGAATATAAGAGAAAAATTACAGATGTAGATTATCAATAAAGTGCAATGAAAACTGAAAACAAATATAAATATAATGTTCCTAAATGCTTTTTATGTGGAAAACAAGGACATTTGAAGAAAAATTGTTTCTTAAATAGAAAAAATAAAAATGATTCTGCAAAATATGTTGAATGTGATGAATTAGAATTTTGTTTCGGAAGTTTAACAGAAAAATCAAAACATGGTTGGTTTGTAGATTCGGCAGCTACATCACACATGTGTTGTGATGAAAATTTTTTTGATAAGTTAGATACATCAAGAAATCAAAATGTATATTTAGCTGATGGATCATTAATTAAAGCAAGAGGAGTTGGCGAAGGGTTTCTACAATTTGAAAACAACAAAGTTTTGGTAAGAAATGTGTTGTTCGTACCAGAACTTGATGGAAGTTTATTATCTGTTCGAAAGCTGGTATTGGAAAATTTCACCGTTACGTTTAAAGGAGAGCAGTGTTTAATTGCTTTAGAAAATCAGGTTTTTGCTACCGCCACTTTAAGAAATAATCTATTTGAACTTGATGAATATAATTCTGCAAGAAAAACATCTTCAGCAACTGGCTGCATACATACATGGCACAAACGTTTTGGCCATCGAGACATAAATGCAATAAAATCTGGCGTTGACGTTTCAATTATAAATGGGGTGAGTTTATCAAAATGTAATTGTACTAATAGTTGTGAAATATGCTTGAAGGGTAAGATGTCCCGGAAACCTTTTCCAAAATATTCTGAGCATCGGGCAGAAGAAATATTAGATTTGGTACATAGTGATTTATGTGGGCCAATGCAAAATCCTTCACCAAGCGGAAGCCGTTATTTTTTAACTCTCATTGATGATAAAAGCCGTTATTGTTTCGTATATTTCCTTAAAAAGAAAAGTGATGCTATTGATAAAATAAAGGAGTTTGTTGCTTATACTGAAAACAAATTTGGAAAACGAATCAAAATTTTGCGAACTGACAGGGGAGGTGAATTTTGTGGTAACGAAATGAATGATTTTTTGAAAAGTAAAGGTATTGTTCATCAACTAACTGCTCCATACACGCCAGAACAAAATGGCGTTGCTGAGCGAAAAAACCGGAGCCTAATGGAAATGGCCAGATGTATGTTATTTGATGCGGGTATGGATTTAAAATATTGGTCAGAAGCAGTAAGTACCTCTACACACAAAAAAAAATCGAGGTAATATTACCTAAAATCATAGTATAACTTTATCGAAGTGCCAAGATAACATAGCGCCTACAAAGTTTTTAGACAATATTACCTAAAAGCCAAGGTAATTTTTAAAAAATGATATGTTCGAAAAATTAACTATGTTTTTAGGAAATATTCCAAACAAACCTTGTAAACTTTACAAAGTTCAGTAGAGTAAGAATTTATATATAAACTTAGGTAATTTATCTAAATTATTTTGTTGATATTCAAACTTTTAAATATTTTCCCCCACTAATAAATTAAAAAATTAGTAGAATTTATTATGCTTTATAATTTTTTATTTTTTTTTGTATTAAAAATTACAATTGTTGATTTTGAGACATATTTTCTATAGAAATTTCTCAGATTCTGAGACATTTTTTCTCAGATTCTGAAACATTTTTCTATAGAAAAAATTCTCAGATTCTGAGAATCTGATTCTGAGATATCTGAGAATTTTTCTATAGAAAAAATGTCTCAGAATCTGATAATTTTTCTATAGAAAAAATGTCTAAGAATCTGAGAATTTTTCTATAGAAAAAATGTCTAAGAATCTGAGAATTTTTCTATAGAAAAAATGTCTCAGAAACTGAGAATTTTTCTATAGAAAAAATGTCTCAGAATCTACGAATTTTTCTATAGAAAAAATGTCTTAGAATCTGAGAATTTTTCTATAGAAAAAATGTCTCAGAATCTGAGAATTTTTCTATAGAAAAAATGTCTCTGAGAATTTTTCTATAGAAAAAATGTCTCAGAATCTGAGAATTTTTTTATAGAAAAATTGTCTCAGAATCTGAGAATTTTTCTATAAAAAAAATGTCTCAGAATCTGAGAATTTTTCTATAGAAAAAATGTCTCAGAATCTGAGAATTTTTCTATAGAAAAAATGTCTCAGAATCTGAGAATTTTTCTATAGAAAAAATGTCTCAGAATCTGAGAATTTTTCTATAGAAAAAATGTCTCAGAATCTGAGAATTTTTCTATAGAAAAAATTTCTCAGAATCTGAGAATTTTTCTATAGAAAAAATGTCTCAGAATCTGAGAATTTTTCTATAGAAAAAATGTCTCAGAATCTGAGAATTTTTCTATAGAAAAAATGTCTCAGAATCTGAGAATTTTTCTATAGAAAAAATGTCTCAGAATCTGAGAATTTTTCTATAGAAAAAATGTCTCAGAATCTGAGAATTTGTCTATAGAAAAAATTCTCAGAATTTTTATAAAGAAAAAATGTCTCAGAATCTGAGAATTTTTCTATAGAAAAAATGTCTCAGAATCTGAGAATTTTTCTATAGAAAAAATGTCTCAGAATCTGAGAATTTTTCATTAGAAAATATGTCTCAGAATCTGAGAATTTTTCTATAAAAAAATGTCTCAGAATCTGAGAATTTTTCTACAGAAAAAATGTCTCAGAATCTGAGAATTTTACTATAGAAAAAAGTCTCAGAGTCTGAGAATTTTTTTATAGAAAAAATCTGAGAATTTTTCTATAGAAAAAATGTCTCAGAACTGAGAATTTTTCTAGAGAAAAAATGCCTCAGAATCTGAGAATTTTTCTATAGAAAAAATTTCTTAGAATCTGAGAATTTTTCTAAAAACAAATGTCTCAGAATCAGAGAATTTTTCTATAGAAACAATGTCTCAGAATCAGAAATTTTTTTCTAAAGAAAAAATGTCTCAGAATCTGAGAACTTTTGTGTAGAAAGGATGTCTCAGAATCTGAGAATTTTTCTATTGCCAAATGTATCAGAATTTGAGAATTTTTTCATAAAAAAAGGTCTCAGAATCTGAGAATTTTTTCATAGAAAAAATGTCTCAGAATCTGAGAATTTTTATAAAGAAAAAATTTCTCAGAATCTGAGAATTTTTCTATAGAAAAAATGTCTTAGAATCTGAGAATTTTTCTATACAAAAATGTCTCAGAATCTTAGAATTTTTCTATAGAAAAAATATCTCAGTATTTGAGAATTTTTCTATAGTAAAAATGTATCAGAATCTGAAAATTTTTCTATACAAAAAATTTCTCAGAATCTAAGAATTTTTCTATTTTTTTAGAGAAAAAATGTCTCAGAATCTGAGAACTTTTCTATAGAAAAAATGTCTCAGAATCTGAGAATTTTTCTTCAGAAAAATGTCTCAGAATCTGAGAAAATATAGAAAAATTCTCAGATTCTGAGATATTTTTTCTAAAGAAAAACTCAGATTCTGAGACATTTTTTCTATAGAAAAATTCTCATATTCAGATTCTGAGACATTTTTTCTATAGAAAAATTCTCAGATTCGGAGACATTTTTTCTATAGAAAAATTCTCAGATTCTGAGACATTTTTTCTATAGAAAAATTCTCAAATTCTGAGACATTTTTTCTAAAGAAAAAGTCTTTGATTCTGAGACATTTTTTCTATAAAAAAAATCTAAGATTCTGAGACATTTTTTCTATAGAAAAATTCTCAGATTCTGAGACATTTTTTCTCTAAAAAATTCTCAGATTCTGAAATATTTTTCTATAAAAAAATTCTTAGATTCTGAAATATTTTTCTATAGAAAATTCTCAGTTTCTGAAATATCATTTCTATATAAAAATTCTCAGATTCTCAGGAATTCTTTTTGCAGAAAAATTCTCAATTTCTGAGAAATTTTTTCTATAGAAAAACGCTTATTACAATGCAAGTGCAAGGAGTAGTGGCATTTCTTTCATTTTCTCTCTCCTCAAGGGTATTAATTCGACATTTCTGTAGCAGAAGCTGAAACTGGTCCATTTTATACATGTTGGTGTTAACTTTTCGGGGATCAAATGGGATTCATTTTCCAATTCGATTGTTTTGATAGCCTTACAATCAATTTGCATTTTAACAATGTCACCATTCAATTGGCACATTTTTGGGCGTGGAATGTTCTTGTAAGCTGAAACTGGTAGCAAAATATGATCTATATTAAAAGACAGCATGTAGAAATAATCGTTATATTTTTTACCTTTAAGTACCTTCAAATATTTATAACAGATTCCTTTTTTCCCGTCTCCATATTTAATTTTGTTTTTTCTTCTTGTGTCCCAGTTTCAAGGGAAATTTTTCGCTTCTGTTTCTGAGCTTGCAAATGTAAAATATAATCCATGTTCTTCAAAATCGCTGCCAGTTCCAGATTAACTCGGATTAAATGTGTATTTAGTTTCTAAAAATTGAATATGCAAATTATTTTATGTACATAATTTTATTATTTATTAATTAATTTAAATTTTGGACATACCTTTTCAAAATATTAAAATTGAAAATGTCAATAAAAAATAAAAAAATTTAATTCGAAATTTTACCTATATTCATTAGTAAATCTTACATGGCCATTAGGTGAAAATGCAAAGTAAAATTATACTGGTGGCATAGGTAATAAGTCGTGGCTTTTAAATTTCATACAAAAATAATTCACCTATGCCAGCTTAGATAACATTACCTCGACGTTTTTTTTCTGTGTAATTATTTACAAAACCGTTTACCTTCAACTGTCGTAAAGATAACTCCATATGAAGAGTGGTTCAAAACAAAACCAAATTTGAGTTATGTAATACGGAGTTCACACTAGAGAATTTGTACTCGTTTAAGCCACTTGTTTAATATGGAGTTCACACTAGCGACTTTAAACAAGTTGTTTAACAAAACACCAGTAACAGAATAAAAACGTAATGGATACAGAACAAAGACTTTTTTAAACATCTCACTTTTAAACACTTCAAAACAGCAAGTGTGAACGCCGTATAAAAAAAGTAAACAAAATCGTTCACACTACATTTTGCGCGTTTAACTTTGAGTGTTTAACGTTTGTAAACAAACGCACATAACCTAATTCTGAAAAAATTGCAAAAATATTTCTAAAAACCTTTTAAACTTTGGCGGAAGACAAGATATTTAATTTTTTGATAACATTTACATAACACCACTACACGGAACACCTTTTTATTGACTCATTCCAAGTAAATAGGAAGATTTTTCTGTTTTTTGTTCCGGACCTGTCCGAAGCTGTTTGCATATTTATACTGCGATGGAAGGCAAAACTCACTATTAGTGCAGCTTTTCCAATATAATTATAAATAAAACACACATTTTTTTCTGATTTTTCAGTAGTTTTTATTAGTTTTTTAAATATTTATAATTTCTCAATTTTCCAATGTTTTGCTAAGAAAATGGCAGACAGATACAGAAGCTGGTTGCTATGAAATCTATTTTTTTGGCATAGAATAAAGAAAAATTAAAAGGAAATATACCGAACCCTGTCTTTGAAATGTTTAGCGAAATGTTCAACAGGGAAACAAGTCGAATTTGATTGTTTATATGGAGTTCACACTAGCGACTTTAAACAAGTTGTTTAACAAAGCACCAGTAACAGAATAAAAACGTAATGGATACAGAACAAAGACTTTTTTAAACATCTCACTTTTAAACACTTCAAAACAGCAAGTGTGAACGCCGTATTAGCTGAACAACCAAATGTATGGGGAAACAAGTCAAATTTTGTTCGTTTAGCGCTTAAACACTCATGAGATGTTTAAAGTCGGTAGTGTGAACTCCATATAAGAAAGTTTGGATCTCCTGCTTTCGCTCATATAAGCAAACAAAAACGGCGTAAGCTTGATCCAGTTTCTGAAAAGTTTATTCTGGTGGGTTATAGTGAAGAATCAAAAGCATACCGATTGCTAAACCCCGCAAATGATAAAATTGTTATAAGTAGAGATGTACATTTTCTTGAAGAAGCTAACAACACTGAAAATAATGTTACAAAATCGACTAATATGTTTTCTGTTAATTTATCAAAAGATGAATTTGAAGAGTCTGAGGTAAATAAAGTACCTATTTCTAGTAATGATGAGCCTGATGGAAAAGAAAATTCTGTTTCAAGCGATGAGCGTATAAACCAAGAGGATAATAATGAAATTTCTATTTTGAATAACGATCAGGAATTGAATTCGGATGTAAATGAAGATGCCACTTTAACAAATGATGATAGTTATGAATCTTCCGATACTGATTTTGCTGGTTTTGAAACAATAGAAAACAGTTCTAACTCTGAAGCTGAAGTTACACAAAGAAGAATATCATCTAGAACTACGAAGGGTATACCACTAAACGCTACACTCAGAAAATTATTGCAGTTACTACATGACGGTCGTTTGTGTAGTAAGTAGTAGCTGTTGTTTTTAACTACAATTTCGGTCGTTTTTGTATGAAAAAATCTCAAACAACTTTTTTTGTAGTAGTTTCAAAAAATAACTACAAAAAATATACTACACTGTAGCAATAGTTGATTTATGTAGTTGTTTTTAGTTTTTTTTCTAAAACTCGTTTTTTTCTAGAAATTTTTATTGCAAACGAATGTGTCGAGCGAGTTGGTCGTGCGGGATGCGGAAGGAATTATTTTTATACCAAATAAATAATATCTAAATAAATTAAATTACAATTTATTAAATTTAATTATAACAAAAAATATGTTTTTGGAAAAATATTCTTGAGCGAAAGAAAATAAGTGGATAAATGAGATAACAAGTGTGTATAATATAGCGCTCACATAAGCGTGCATAAAAACCAATCGGAAAAAACAAAATAAAATGTGTGCAGTGTTTTGTTTTCTTATGAGCGCGCCATCTTTCTTTTCTTTGTATACACAACAGAGCAGGTACATACTTTTTTGAAACATTTCAAATTAATTCTTTTTTTTTATAAATCAATTTTGCCAAAGCATTTCGTTTTTTTTTAGTCCAGACAAATTTTGATCAGTAGCGGGGAAAATTTGAAATGAACTATTAAAAAAACAAAGGTAAATACAATCAATTTATTTTGTTTAACATTTTATTAATATAATTTTTTTCTTCTATAATTCCAGATAAATACATCAAAAAATTGTCATCATGTCGAAATTCTATACAACCAACTGAAATGTATTGCTTTTTAAATAAATAAATATCAATCATTTAAACGTTTAAGAAATTTTTTAAATAAAATTTCAGGCAATTGTAGAAAAACAACTGTATTAAACAGTTTTGTAGTAGTTTTTACTACATTTTGTAGTTGAAAATCAATAGTTAAAAACAACAACATGTTCAGTTGTTTTTACCGTTTATGTAGTGGACGCCTTTTCAACGACAAAATGTAGTCAAAACAACTGTCTTTTGTAGTAGATTTTACCGACATACTTTTTTGAGTGTATGCAAATATGACGTCAACATTAGAAGAAACCAAAACTTACAAAGAAGCTGTCACAAGTGCTAACAATAATGAATGGTTTCTGGCTATGCAGGATGAAATAAATTCGATGAATGCAAATAATACATGGGATCTTGTTGAGTTGCCAAAGGATAAGAAATTAGTTGGCTGCAAATGGGTGTATAAAGTGAAAACAACAGAAAACAACGGTCGTTTATGTAGTAAGTAGTAACTGTTGTTTTTAACTACAATTTCGGTCGTTTTTGTATGAAAAAATCTCAAACAACTTTTTTTTGTAGTAGTTTCAAAAAATAACTACAAAAAATATACTACACTGTAGCAATAGTTGATTTATGTAGTTGTTTTTAGTTTTTTTCTAAAAACTCGTTTTTTTCTAGAAATTTTTATTCCAAACGAATGTGTCGAACGAGTTGGTCGTGCGGGATGCGGAAGGAATTATTTTTATACCAAATAAAAAATATCTAAATAAATTAAATTACAATTTATTAAATTTAATTATAACAAAAAATATGTTTTTGGAAAAATATTCTTGAGCGAAAGAAAATAAGTGGATAAATGAGATAGCAAGTGTGTATAATATAGCGCTCACATAAGCGTGCGTAAAAACCAATCGGAAAAAAACAAAAAATTTCTTGTCGGCTTGGTTGCCTGCGTGCCATCTTTCTTTTCTTTGTATACACAACAGAACAGGTACATACCTTTTGAAACATTGCAAATTAATTATTTTTTTTTTATAAATCAATTATACCAAAGCATTTCTTTTTTTTTTTTATTCCAGACAAATTTTGATCAGAAGCGGTGGAAATTTGAAACAAACTATTAAAAAACAAAGGTAAATACAATCAATTTATTTTGTTTAACATTTTATTAATATATATTTTTTCTTCTATAATTCCAGATAAATACACCAAAAAATTGTCATCATGTCGAAATTTTATACAACCAACTGAATTGTATTGCTTTTTAAATAAATAAATATCAATCATTTAAACGTTTAAGAAATTTTTTAAATAAAATTTCAGGCAATTGTTGTAAAAACAACTGTATTAAACAGTTTTGTAGTAGTTTTTACTACATTTTGTAGTTGAAAATCAATAGTTAAAAACAACAACATGTTCAGTTGTTTTTACCGTAATATGTAGTGGACGTAGAGATGAGCGATATTTTCATACCGGTGATTTAATCACCGTGATTCAAAAATCACTGGTAACTGCAGTTATCAAATATCTTAAATCACGGCTACTTGCAATATCGTTCTTTTCTGTTATACACACATTAACTAACATTTTAACAGTTGCTGTGTGTTCGTTCAATCATATTTTTTCTTCTCTTGTTATGGAATGTAAAAAAACAAACACACAAAGCAAACGCAATGTTTTTAATATGCACACAAGCAACGAAATTGCCAAAAATATTATTTTGCTTTAAAATGAAAACTGTTATTGAAAGAGCTGTGATTTAAAAAAACTGTGATTTATGGGGCTATTCTAAAATTTTATTATTATAATAAGTGCTATTATTAGCAACCCAGAATTTTATTATAGATACCAAAAATTTCAACTCTAAAAAAAGCTTTATCAACTTTTTGTTGTTCTAAAACAATTTAATTTGAAATTTGAATTTAGACAACAAAATTTTATAAGGACAATGGCTGTATGGGTAGGTGGGTGGTTTTTTTATTTTGTTATTTTTGGAGGCATGGGTTCAAATCCCACCCATTTCTAACAAATATTTTTTTTTTGCCAATTTTTATTTTTTTTTATTACAAATATTACAATGCAGTTTTTTTTTAATTTTTAAATTTCGCAATTTTTAAAAGATGCAAAAAAAAATTGATTTTTGCATCTTTTTTTTCTGAAATTATTATTATTGTATGGTTTTAATTGGCTATTTCTCTCGCAAAAAAAACATTATAATTGTCTTTAGAGGAAAAAAAATAATATTTTTTTTTTAACTACACTTTTTTGCATGCAAAAAAAATTGCAATAATTTTTGTAATAATATGTTTCTTATTTTTGACTACAATAATGCGTATTTTGACAAATTGCGAAAAAAATACGGAATTTTGACGAAAACAAAATGTTGGTTTCTTGTTATAAATGAAAAAAATATTGTTATAGATGACAAAACTTGTTATAGACTGAAAAGTACATAACAATATTTTGTCATCTATAACAATATTTTTTTCATTTATAACAAGAAACCAACATTTTGTTTTCGTCAAATTTCCGTGATTTTTCGCCATTTGTCAAAATACGCATTATTGTAGTCAAAAATAAGAAACATATTATTACAAAAATTATTGCAATTTTTTTTGCATGCAAAAAAGTGTAGTTAAAAAAAAAATATTATTTTTTTTCCTCTAAAGACAATTATAATGTTTTTTTTGCGAGAGAAATAGCCAATTAAAACCATACAATAATAATAATTTCAGAAAAAAAAATGCAAAAATCATTTTTTTTGCATCTTTTAAAAATTGCAAAATTTAAAAATTAAAAAAAAACTGCATTATAATATTTGTAATAAAAAAAAATAAAAATTGGCAAAAAAAAAATATTTGTTAGAAATGGGTGGGATTTGAACCCATGCCTCCAAAAATAACAAAATAAAAAAACCACCCACCTACCCATACAGCTATTGTGCTTATAAAATTTTGTTGTCTAAATTCAAATTTCAAATTAAATTGTTTTAGAACAACAAAAAGTTGATAAAGCTTTTTTTAGAGTTGAAATTTTTGGTATCTATAATAAAATTCTGGGTTGCTAATAATAGCACTTATTATAATAATAAAATTTTAGAATAGCCCCATTAAAATCAAATTTTATATCTACACCCAAAAAATTACATAGTTGATGATTACTATTTTTTCAACTATGTCATAGGTGAAATAGCCCCAACTATGTCATAGTTGATGTGACATAGTTGCTGCTGACTATGTGACATTTAAATTTACAAATTAACTATGAGAAAAGTTAATGACAACGATGTGTTTGATAAACATAGGTAAACAACTAGGCCCATAGTTAATTTTTTTATAAAATTTAATCATAGTAAATATTTACTATGTAATTTAATAAATAGTTAATTATACCCTATAATTAGTATACAAAAAAAACAAATTTTGAGTTTTTTTTTATTCATAAATATTATTTTATTAAAATTGCATATAAACTGCATACAACAATATTGTAGGATCCAAAGCCAGCCTGCAAATATGAAAAAAAAAAACGTTTTATTTTGTAATCTTTTTTTATTTTTTTGTATAGAAAACACGTCAAAAATTCTGACATTTTTGTAGAAATAATGTCTCAATTTTTGACATTTTTTCTGTCGAAAAATCGTTTTTAAAAGTTTTTAAACATTTTTTCCATAGAAAAATCTCAGAAATTGAAATATTTTTTCTCTAGAAATGTCTCAGAGTCTGAGTATTTTTTTATAGAAATTTCTCAAAATCTGAGAGTTTTTTTATAGAAAATATTTCTCGGAATGTGAGAATTTTTCTATAGAAAAAATGGCTCGGAATCTGAGAATTTTTCTTAAAAATAAATTTTCAGAACCTGAGAATTTTTCTGCAGAAAAAATGTCTCAAATCTAATAATTTTTCTGTAGATTTTCCTTTCAAATAAATGTCTTAAAATCTGACATTTCGTCTATGGAAGAAATGTCTTAGAATCTAAGAATATTTCTATAGAAAAATTTTCAATTTCTGAAGATATTCAGATTTTAAGACAATTTTCTTATCAAAAAAAAAAGATTCTTAGAGATTATTGAAAAGCTTAGTCTTTGGGATTCAACTGATATTTAAGTGGTCGGTTGGAATGGTTTTGAGTACACGATGTTGATGATGTACAAGAGTGGACTGTATGGAAGAATTTTAACCACCTAAATATGATGATTGATAAGCTTTTACCTCAATGTCGTTTTTATAATTTCTCAGAGGGTTAAGAAGTTATAAAAAGAATATGAAATGGGAAAATAAAAGAGTTGGGATTAGTTCAGTATAATTTCAATTTGGCTTTATTGATTTTATTTTGTGCTCACCGTTTGGTAGTTCTAATGCAAGTGAGTCTTAAGTTTTTTATTTTAAATTAAAGAAACTTCAACTTAGATTATCTGACACAGTATAGATAAATTCTATGTTTAAACATTAGTAATAGAAAAATTCACAATAGAAAAAGTAGTAAATTGTTACAAATACTTTAGGGTTCAAGTAAGATAAAAAACTGTTAAATTCAAGAGTACATTTTAATACATAGTTACCAATTAAATTTCATTATATGTATAGAAATGTTTTATAAGTTTATTTATAATTTGAATGTCTAAAAGAGTTGATTTTAGACATGCCGGCCCCCTTGCACTTGTGCAATTTTAGAATTCGGTTGGGTACAGAGTACCTGTGCCAGGGACCGGATGGCTTCCGAAATTATTTGTTGATCTGGAGCTGCTGGCACGCTTTCATTATTGAAAGACTGCCGATTATTGTTAACCTTTGGATTGCTGTTATTACGTTGCCTGTTGTTGTTGGTATTTGGCCTTTTGATTCTTCTTCGTAAATCATTATGTCTGACACGTTGAGGATGAAGAAGAGTATGATGAAAACTCTCGCATTTCCTGCACGTATCAAGTGATGGACAGGCTCTCAGGTCATGGCTCCTGGCTAAACAATTTTCACAATATCGATGTCGGCGAACTACTTGAATTCTCTCCCTTGTTGTCATCCTCAAAAAACGTTGGCAAAATCTTAATGCATGAAAGCGTTTGCACACCATGCATTGGTATATTTCAGGATCCTGGTTTCTTCGAGTGTTGTTTCTAAATGTTATTAGATAAAAGAAATCCAAAAAAAGAAGCAAAAAACAAAGAAAGAGAATAATATGTTAGAGCTGTTTGTGTATATGTATAATGGAATGATATATGCTATTGGTGATCAAGGAGTGTAGAAAATTAAGGGAAATATTTAGTTTTGATCTGGATAACCGTCGTTGAGAAGGGGTAAGTGGCAAAGTTTTACTATTGGTCGAGTGATAATACCAGTAGCAATTCGGACATCCGCAACTCGAACGTTATTGTCAGAGCCGACGTGGGTATTTTCTATTCTACCAAGTCGCCACTCAAAAGGGGGTAAAAGGTCGTCTATTACGACTACAAGGTCGCCAGGTTTTATATTAGGAATTGGGCTCTTCCATTTGTACCGTTTGTGGAGAGATTTTAAGTAATCTTCTTTCCATCTAATGGCGAATTGTTGATGAAGTGCTCTTAGTTTCTCCCATCTGTTGACAAGAGATAATTTTTCAAAACTTGGCTCAGGGAATGCCATTATAGGAGCGCCTCTGAGAAAATGACCTGGTGTTAATGCAGTTAAATCGGTAGGATCTTCCGACATAGCAGAGATGGGCCGCGAGTTTAAGACTCCTTCAATTCGAGCAAGAACAGTTGAAAACTCTTCGAAATTAAATCTATGAGCGCCAGCTATGCGTTTTAAATGAAATTTAAAACTTTTAACGGCAGCCTCCCATAGGCCGCCCATGTGGGGTGCATGAGGTGGGATAAAACTCCATTCAAACCCGTTAGTGATGTATCTTTGCGTAATATCTGCTGACGCAGATTTGATGAATGATGCAAATTCGCGATTAAGTTTTCTACTTGCGCCGAGAAAATTGCGACCATTATCAGAGACTATCCTGTAAGGGAGCCCCCGCCTCCCAATGAATCGAGCAAATGCAGCACAAAATGCTTCAGCGGATAAGTCTGAGCATGGCTCAAGGTGTACAGCTTTGGTGCTGAAGCATACAAAGATGCTGACATAACCTTTTATGTAAGGAGCGTTCCGTAAGGAGGATGTTTTAAGGTCAAACGGGCCAGCAAAGTCTATACCAGTGATTTGGAACGGGGGTGACAAATTGCATCTATCACGCGGTAATGGAGCCATTATCTGTGTGCATTGTCTTTGTTTGAATATTATGCACGTCTTACAGTGTCGTATTATCTTTTTGATACGAGGTTTTAAGCGTGAAATGTAAAATTCTGTTTGGCTCATTCTGCACATTTGATTGCATTCACCGTGAGCGAGAAAAGTGTGCAAGTGAGATAAGTATAGTTGGCAGAGTCGGGAGTTGCCAGGCAATATTATCGGATAGCGTTCATTATAGGGTAAAGAGGAATCTGATAAACGACCATTTACACGCATTACTTTATCTGAATCTAAAAATGGGTTTAATGGTTTAACAGGACTTTTGTCATGTATTAATTCAGACCTGTTGAGCGATTGGTATTCTGTGGCTAAAAAAGATTTCTGAGCGAGAATTATGAGTCTAGTTTTTACAAAATTAACTTCCTTTTGTGTAAGTTCTGTAGTGGGGTGGCCATTATAAGGAACATTATGAG
This sequence comes from Pegoplata infirma, assembly GCA_963921195.1. Classification (NCBI taxonomy): domain Eukaryota; kingdom Metazoa; phylum Arthropoda; class Insecta; order Diptera; family Anthomyiidae; genus Pegoplata; species Pegoplata infirma. The sequence goes on along the minus strand of OY992538.1, from coordinate 106,589,323 downwards.
AATTCATTTTATGAAAAAATCGGAAAATGTAACATAAAACACGCAATGCTTTATGATATGTAGAAAAACGATCTAACAAATCACTTTCATTGCTCGATGAACTGAGAAATGATTGTACTGTTTTGATAGAAAGTTCTGTACCTGGTGGTTTCAATGGGTTTCTTGCTGGCCATTCCGATGAAGGATTAGTGAGCCAGGATGGACCATTCCACCATAAGGGATTGACTGAGAGATCTTGTGGTTTACAACCACGAGTACCCAGATCTGCGGGATTATCATGAGTGGGGACATGTCGCCAAATAGCTTTTGGTAATAAACCATGAATCTGAGATATGCGGTTGGCAACATACGTTTCCCAAGTCCAAGGCGGTTTGGATAACCATCCTAGGACGATTGAGGAATCGGTCCATAATATGATTTCAGCATTTTCAAAATTAAGAGATTTAACGACGTAATTCACCAAATTTGCAAGTAGTACAGCTCCGTTGAGTTCGAGCCGAGGCAAGCAAATTGTTTGAAGGGGGGCTACTTTGCTTTTGGCAACTAGTAAATTTGAGCATGCTATAAATTCTGATGCCTGACATCGGATGTAAACAGCAGCGCAATATGCTGCTTTAGAGGCATCTGAAAATCCATGAATTTGAATATCATCTGATGGTGTATATTGAATCCATCTTGGGATTACTATACTCTCGACTTGAGATAGATCGGAAAGAAGATTATTCCATTGACTGAAAGATTCTGCGCTAACATTATGATCCCAATCGATACCTTCTAACCACAACTGCTGCATTAGCATTTTGGCTCTGATAACAACTGGAGTTATCCAACCGGCAGGGTCAAACAACTTTGCAACTGCTGACAAAATCATACGTTTGGTAACATTTGAGGAAGGAGTAATGGGGGTAAATGAGTAACTAAAAGAATCAGTAAGAGCGTTCCACTTGATTCCTAGAGTTTTTGTTGAGCTTGCTTCATGAAACCGAAGAAAATTCGAATCGTAAAGATCTTCAGGAGGAAGATGAGAAATCAACTGAGTGTCGTTTGCCGTTATTTTCTTCAGGGGAAATCCAGCTGATTTTAAAGTTAAAATGAGATCGGATTGAGCTTGTATCGTTTCTTCTATAGTATGACCGCCTGACAGTATGTCGTCGACATAGGTTTCCTTTTGCAAGATTGAGGAGGCTCTGGGAAAGCTAGCTTCCGAATCTGTTGCAAGTTGAATAAGGGTCCGAATTGCTAAAAATGGAGCGCAGTTGACTCCAAAAGTAACCGTATTCAATTGAAAATCCTTAAAGGAACCGTTGGGTTCGGTTTGAAAAACAATTCGTTGAAAAGGGGTATCATCTGGGTGAATTAAGATTTGGCGATACATTTTTTGTATGTCGCCGCTGAAGACATATCTATATCTTCGCCAGTTGAGTATTACTGTGATAAGTTCACACTGAAGGGTAGGGCCTGTGTGTAACACATCGTTTAGAGAAAATCCTGATTTCGATTTTCGGGAAGCGTTAAAGACAACTCTTACTTTGGTTGTCTTGTGTTCAGGTCGAACTACGGCGTGATGTGGCAAATAAAAGGACTTATATTTGCCTTCACAATTGATCTCACGGTACGAAGCCTGTTCCATGTGGTCTAAGAATAAATATTCTTCAAGAACGGCATTGTATTGAGTTTCAAGTTCAGGGTCTTTAGCGAGAGATTGTTTCATTCGTGAATATTGTCCTATAGCTAGGATTCGAGATGGACCGAGAAATATTGAGTCCGGAAATTCCTTTTTAAAGGGTAGTCTAACAACGTATCTTCCACTGGACTCTCGTACCGTCGTTTGTTTATAATAATCTTCACAATATTGGTCTTCTAAAGATAGGGAATAAGATGAGGGCAGTTCTTCTTGTTCCCAGAACTTTCGAAGTTGATCATTAAGGGCTGAGCTTTCAGAGGGAACTACTGATGTTGTAAATGTGTTTACGGTATGACCATTAATGGGACCACTAAGAACCCAACCGAAAACAGTGTTGTATGCCGAGGCTTGACCACAGATGTTCTTCTTAATGCCTTCAATGTTAATAAATCGTTCAGAGTCATTACCAAGAATAAGATCTATTTGTGAAGATTGGTTAAAAAAGGGGTCTGCTAAATCCAGATCAAAAAGATCTGGAGAATGAGATACTTCAAATGAGATAGAAGGTAAATGTTTGGTGACTTTTGGTAAAACAATCGCATTTATCGAAAATCTAAAGTTGCTTCTTTTTGCGAAGAGAACAAGTTCACATTCTTTCGTTGCAGATTGAGTTTTACCTCCAATGCCTACAATTTCAACCAGTGATCTTCGGGAGGATAATTTGAGTATATTCTGAAGTTTTTCAGATATAAATGTTCTTTGAGATCCTGGGTCTATAAGAGCTCTTACTGTAAAGAGTTCTCCCAAGTGTTCAACTTGTACTAAAGCAGTACGTAATAATATAAAATCGTTATTCATAGAAAGATTAGAGTGAACTTGGGAATTAGGGATCCTATTTGAACAACTTGGAAGGTCGGAATCGGTGTGAGGTTTTGTTTGAGGTTCGTTTGTTCCTTGAGCATTAGACTGTTTATGAGATTTTGGTGTTTCAAAGTTATTAACAGAATTAGATTTATTTTGCAATTTGGCCATGTGTAATAAAGTATGATGATCCCTTTTGCAAATAAAGCAAGTTTTTTCACTGGGACATTTTTCTTTAATATGTGCCGAAGATAGACAATTTTTACAAAAATTATTTTCGGAAACATAGTTAATTCTTTGCTTGACAGTTAATTTTTTAAATTCTGGGCATAGTCGTAAATTGTGGTCACCACCGCAAACTTTACACTCAGGACTAAGTTTTTCTTGGGACGCATATGACTGAATTTTAGAGTGAGTCAGATTGGGAAGGCTGTACCTTTGTTTTGTAGTTTTGATACTTGAAATAGCCTCTAAGGTTTCATACCTGTTTATAAGAAATATATTTAATTGCTCCCACGTGGGAACTTTGCGATGAGTTTTTTGGGATTCTTGCCAAAGGTCCAGTGTTTTTGGAGGAAGTTTTGTATATATTAAGTATAAGAGCATGGGACTCCAGTCTTTTGTACTAATTTTTAAGGTTTCGAGGGTTTGCAAAACATCATTGACCGTGGATTGAATTTTCTGTATAGATTCACTGTTCTCCAATGTAGCATTAGGGATATTAAAGAGAATTCCGAGTTGATTGAATACCAAAACGCTTTCGTTTTCATACCTATCCTTGAGTGCTTCCCAAGCGAGATTGAAGTTATCGTCGCATAGGGCGTAACGTTTAACTATTGCCCCTGCATTACCAGTTGTTTTATTTCGCAAATGGTATAGTTTTTGGGCTTTCGTGAGTTTAGGGTGATTGAGATATACGGCCGTGAACATGTCACGAAATGATGGCCATTCTTCGTAACTACCCTTAAAAACCTCTGTGTCGCATGGAGGAACTTTAATGTAATTGTTCAAATTTTCAACTTGATTGTTCTGAGGATTTAAGCTGAGGCGAGAAATGTTACATTGTGAAGTATTCCCTCGTATTAATTTAAGACGATCTATTATGTGGGATTTTGTCATGAAATACGTTTCAGAGCAGACTCTGTAATTCAATTTTACCTCATCTTTATCAGGGGCTTGTGAAAGCATTACAGTTTCGTAGGACATTTCCAATTTTTTCCAATGGTTTTCCAAGGCTTCTAACCTTGTTTCTAGAGCTGTGTCGGTGCTATCGTCGACATCAGCTTTTACAAAATCTTCGCAGAAAGTTGATAAATTGTCGATATCAAAAATAAACTTTTCATTAAATTTGTTTGGGGTTAAGGGGTCAACCGTAGGTTTAATTGTAGGAGTCATGATTAAAAATAATTTTTCCTTTACGGTTAAATGAACAAATATCACTTAAATGAAAGACACTGGGGATTGTCTTTTTTCTTTCTTTTTCTTGAAATTTTAATTTCAATGTTTGATATTACAATAAATTTTAATTTATGTAGATGTTTGAAAACTTTATGTGTATGAAAATAACAAGCTCTACCCCAAGTTGTAAAAAACTTTGAGATAGAATTTAATTAATGTTTCATTGGGTTGAAAATAAATATTAAAAAGGCCAATTTTCTTTTTTGATTGAGATAACCTGATAGACAGCTGTATCTGTACAACAGAAGCAATTAAGGTACTCAATTAGGGTTTGTCAAGTAATTTGACTTTTATTTTCTTTAAGTTTCTCTTTCTTTTTTAGAGAGTTTATGAATCTAATTCGATTAACGTGCCAAATTTTTTAAAATCAGTGTGGTCGATCAGGTAGGAGAGAAATTGTTGATTCTTTATAAGTTTCCTTTTCTGGACACACTTTTTCAAATGAACGCTAACTTTTTGGTTTTCCTTTCAAAAATACATATATTGTTCACTAATAAACAATTGGGTAAAAAAATTTTCTTTTTAATGAAATATTGAATTTTAAGCAAGGAACTGTTGATTTTAGACAAAATTTGCTTAAATTTTGAGACAAGTGACTTTTACGAAAATTTTCAAATTGTATTTATAATCCCATCATATTGATGTTCAATACAATGAAAAGGAAATTTGTTCCGATTAAAAGTATTTTCTAGCACATTTTATCCATCAATAAAAATAAATTTTTCGTTTTTTTTTTTTTTTTTCGTTTTAAGATCTTAAATATAACTGTATGTACTACCGCAATGTGTTAATAAATCGCAAGTGGTTACTTACTAGAAAAAAAAAGTTCTTTACCATTTGTATTGTAGGCAGCTAAAATACCAATTTTGGCAAAAGTTACTTTTGAATGTTTAGCTAAACCTCTTCTTTTTCTATAAAAATTTGCTAAATTTCTTCTGTCAATTTTAAAGAATTAGCTTTTTATAAAAAAACAGATAGAACTTTAGATTATCTTCCGTTTTTGTAAATTAAATTTGTATTAACTATTTAATAAACTGGACTTGCAAAATTATTTTTCAATACTTTTTGACCATAGTGTATACATATATACTTATGTATTCTGGCTTATATACACAAAAATCCGAGTTGACACTTGTTACTTTTGTATTTAAAAAGTACCTTACATCGAATCTGTTGTAACTGTAGGTACTTTTAAACTACAGTGTAAATGCACAAGAACGTTTGATAAAAAATATGTGAGTTGGCACTGTGGTACATTTATTTAAAAAAAAGTACCTAAACTTAATATTGTAGTAAATGTAAGGGCACTTTAAACCACAGTGAATCTTTTTCAATTTATATGGATTTGACAAAAAAAATTAAAAAAATCCAAATCGATTTTCTGATTTTTCTTTTTACAAAAAAAATTAATTATCTTGAGGAAAAGTTAATTAAAAAAACTTTAACACAGCAGACGATAAATAATTCAATATTAATATTTTTTCGAATTATGTTAATTTTTTTTTTTTTTTTTTTTCAATTTAAAAAAACTTCGGCAATTATGGTATTTTTGCTCGATATGCACAATTAGGAATTCGATTTTATTTTTAAATTCAATTTAAGCCTTCAAGGGAAACACACGAGTGTAGTGTATTTTCTAAATCACCAATTAACACAATAAATTTTCGGTGTAATAGTTTTCTTTTGTTACCTTTTAAATGAGCTACTCTTAATAATATATCCCCTTTGGTTATCGTTGAGTTGTATGTTGTTTGAGCGAAATTAAGGTTTCGAACGGTTTTAAAGTTGAGTATGTTGTAACGACGTTTGATGGAACGTGTTGGTTAAATAGAACTTTGGGTTTATCTTAAGCACGTTAAATTTGATATGTTTGATCGAACGCGTATGAATAAAAAAAAGCTTTCGATTTACGACCGCTGCAAGATCTCGTAGTAAGGAGAATTTTTATGTAGCTATTTCACCACGAAATTTTTATGTATCTTCTATGGGTACATACGAACAAATATATATATAAAAATATTTTTAGCGCTCTCTTTTTTTTTTTTTTTTTGTTTTTAAGCGCAATTATTGCAAATTAGCACAAAGTAGAGACCAAATTTGGAAAAAAAAATCTAACGGTGTTTTATTTTTGTTTCTTTTTAATCAGAATATCATTCGTAAAATTTTAAGTATTTAATATTATTTCGAAACATCAAATTTTTTGTTATTGTAGAAATTTTAACAAAATGGAGGTTTTGTACCCTTTAAAAATTATTTTTTTTTTGGATTTTCTATTGTAACAAATTTTTTTCTTTCGTATTCAATCAAGAATTTTTTGCTTTTTTTTGTTTTTTTAATATAGATTTTCGTTTCGGTTTTAATTTAAATTTTTTGTGTTTTTACAATTCTTTCAGCACTTTTACGATTTTTCTATAAATTTTAGCGATTTTAAACCGATTTTTCTGTTATTTTTTTGTATTTTCCGTATTTTTTTTACTAATTTTGGGTTTTTATTCACTATCTCCTTGATCTTGCTGTTTTTAATTTCTAATTTTTCGTAAACACGACACGTTTTTTTATTAGGACTTTATAACCTTTTGTTTCGCACGCACAATAGAAACTAAAATATTGTAAATATGAGAATTTTACATTACCTCATTATGGTATGGTGAAAGTGCATTCAATTTCCAGTGTTGTCAACTAGTTACTCCTGAAGGTTCGAAGTGACCATGAAAAGCTTAGTCTTTGGGATTCAACTGATATTTAAGTGGTCGGTTGGAATGGTTTTGAGTACACGATGTTGATGATGTACAAGAGTGGACTGTATGGATGAATTTTAACCACCTAAATATGATGATTGATAAGCTTTTACCTCAATGTCGTTTTTATAATTTCTCAGAGGGTTAAGAAGTTATAAAAAGAATATGAAATGGGAAAATAAAAGAGTTGGGATTAGTTCAGTATAATTTCAATTTGGCTTTATTGATTTTATTTTGTGCTCACCGTTTGGTAGTTCTAATGCAAGTGAGTCTTAAGTTTTTTATTTTAAATTAAAGAAACTTCAACTTAGATTATCTGACACAGTATAGATAAATTCTATGTTTAAACATTAGTAATAGAAAAATTCACAATAGAAAAAGTAGTAAATTGTTACAAATACTTTAGGGTTCAAGTAAGATAAAAAACTGTTAAATTCAAGAGTACATTTTAATACATAGTTACCAATTAAATTTCATTATATGTATAGAAATGTTTTATAAGTTTATTTATAATTTGAATGTCTAAAAGAGTTGATTTTAGACAATTATACTTATAGAAAAATCTTCATGTGTGGCACGTTTTCAACTAAAGTACTTATTGAGATTTTTTAATATATTTTCCAATCCAATATTATGAAGCTGACTTCTTTTTGGATTAAACCTAAATTTAGATGACATCTTTCTTCTCTATCGTAATTTTTGTTATCTAAAAAAATAAAAAAATGTTACTTAATTAACTCATTTTTCACATTAATAAAACAATACCTTTTTGATCTTATTCCCCGCGAATCTTTATTATTCATTTTGCCTTGTGTTTCACAGTTTAAAAAAAATATGTAAATATTTTCCATTTAATGATTTTCCATAGACATAAACATTTTAAATATTTATTGATTTTATTTTTCTTTTAAACTTCTGACACTTTTAATTTTGTGTTTTTTTTTTTTGAAGCTTTCAAATTAAAAAAAAAAAATCGTTGTTATCAACTTTGTCCATAGTTGTTATTGAATATAAATAGTTGATTTTAAAAATATTTAAAATAACTATGGATTTTGTTAACTATGCTACTATGTAATTTTTTGGGTGTACATTTAAAAACGGTGATCACAGTAACTGTTTAAAATATTGGTTATTTGTAAAGAAAGACGTTCCTCAAAAATAACTAAATTGCTCATTTCTACTGTGGTTTTATAAATTGTTCCAGATTTTCTCTTAAATTTAAATAAATAATTTCTCAGAAATAACTTGAATCTACTTAAATTGAACTTAATACAAATTGAGTTATTAAATATGAAGTCTGGCAATACAAATAATATTTAAAACATACTAATCTAAAGTAAAAGGAAAACATTGTATTGTTTTTTTTTTTGCATCACATTGAAAAACGGTGATCACGGTAACTGTTTAAAAGAACGGTGATTTGAAAATCACGGTAACTGAGAACGGCGTGATTCAAAAATCACTACATTGCTCATCTCTAAGTGGACGCCTTTTCAACAACAAAATGTAGTCAAAACAACTGTCTTTTGTAGTTGATTTTACCGACATACTTTTTTGAGTGTATAAAGCTCGTTTGGTTGCGAAGGGGTATTCCCAAAAATTTGGTCAAGACTACGATGAAATATTCGCACCAGTTGTTAAAATTACAACATTACGCACTTTGTTAGCTGTTGCATCGTATAAAGACATGTTTGTTCGTCATATTGACGTCAAAACTGCTTTTCTAAATGGAATAATTGATACAGAAATTTATATAAAACAACCAGAAGGATTTGTGGAGCCAGGGATGGAGAATTTAGTGTGTAAGTTGAATCGTAGCATTTATGGTCTAAAGCAATCAGCAAGGTGCTGGAATCAACGAATCAATGAAATATTCATGCAATTCGGATTCAGGAGGGGAATTGCTGATAATTGCTTGTACATTAAAGAACGTAAAGATAGTTTTATTTATGTGTTAATATATGTTGATGATATTATTATAGCATCTGAAAACGAAAAAGATGTTAAAAATTTAGTAGAAGACATTAAAAAACATTTTGAAATAACTGACTTAGGATCACTTAAATTATATTTGGGCATAAACATTACAAGAGATCGGAATGGTATATTTTATATGGATCAAAAGCCTTACATAGAAAAGATATTGAAAGATCATAACATGAAGGATGCGAAAGTTTCAAAAATTCCTTTGGATCCTGGTTATTTTAAAATTGAAGAAAACAATAATTGTTTAGAAAATAACGATCAATACAGAAAAGCAATTGGTTCTTTACTATACTTGGCTGGTAACTCTAGACCGGATATTGCATTAGCAATTTCTATTCTATCAAGAAAAGTTAATAAGCCTTCCCAAAATGATTGGAACGAAGTTAAAAGAGTAATGCGATATTTAAATGGAAGTCAAGATCATAAACTGCGTGTTGGAACAAATGATGAAATGGTTCTAGAAGGTTACACAGATTCTGATTGGGCTGGTGACAACAATGGTCGAAAATCAACCAGTGGATGTGTTTTTAAATTAGGTGCTGCCACAATTCATTATGCTGCTCGAAAACAAAACTTAGTAACACTGTCATCTACAGAAGCAGAATTGGTAGCATTAACAGAAGCAAGTCAGGAAGCTGTGTGGCTCATGAAGTTACTACATGACTTTGGTTTTAAGTTAACACCTAAGATGTATGTCGACAATCAAAGCAGTTTAAAAATGTTGGATTCAGAAAAGATAAATTCAAGATCAAAACATATAGATGTTAAATATTTTTATTCTAGAGACTTAAAACAATCTGGAACTATAAATTTCGAATATCTTTCAACAGAAGAAATGTTAGCTGACATTTTTACGAAGCCTTTATCAAAGATAAAATATTGTAAATTTAGAAATTTATTAGGTTTACAAGATTAATCAAAATTGTGTTATTGCGAAGGGGTGTTGATTTATTATTTGTTGTTATTTTGGTTTACTGTGTACAATAACACTTTGATTTATTTTATTGTTTCTAAAAACATAGTTTTCTAAATTTATAATTTCATTTTTAATCAAAAAGAAAATTTTCACTTTTAATAAATATTTTGAATAAAACGTTTCGCTTTATTTCACTTTCCAAGAGATTCTGATCTGTAAATATTTGGTAAGTAATAAAATACATTGGTTACTTTATGTATTCATACTATATTATATTTTTTTTTTGGTTTTTTTTTAAGGTTTTTGATTTGGTGTCATTAGAAAACTGGAGAATGGCTTAAGGTGCATACAGACGACGCAATATTATGTACAATATTCAATTATATTGATGGTGTGTGGGTTAGATTGACCATTGTACAATCGTCAATATTACCCACACACCATCAATATAATTGAATATTGTACATAATATTGCGTCGTCTGTAGGTACCTTTACGAGTGCATAACATAAATAAACGAAGTGTGTGTGAAAATCTCGTGCAGCTTAAAAAGCCGGTGATAATTCTAAAAAATATTGTGATTTTTACTTAATAAAAGAATATTAAAAAATAACAACAAGCTTTTTTTTATTAATAAAATTTCTTATATCAACAAAAATATGAGTTGAGTTTACAAAAAATACGAGTTGATTTACAAAAGAACGAGTTGATCAACTTTTACAAAAACTGACAACAATTTTTATTGAAATCAACATAAATATTTGTAGGGTCAAAATCAACAATGATTTCTGTTGAATTTACAACGATTTTCTTTGGGAATACAATGATTTTTGGTTGAGTGTAGTCTGTGCCACAGACTAATACAGACTCGACATAAGTGACAGGTGTCAAAAAAGTAGTTCTGAACCATATGGTTAATATTTTGAAATTATTCTACGAATTAGGTTAGAAAGAGAAAACTGATATAACGCGCCATAAGAAAAATGGATGCCAGATCGGATTTTGTTGTTTCACTCACTCCTAAGTCGTAGAAAGTGTTGCCATGTTAGCGTAATACCCTATTCACACTTACAGTTTTAAATCGTTTTTAGCAATTATTTTTAGCATTTTCTGTCAATATACTGTAATAGCATAAAGAAGGTGCTAAAAATATTACTGCTAAAAACGATTTAAAACTGTACGTGTGAATAGGGTATAAAACGGACTAAAAACCGCTGTGTTTTCTCCTAAAATCGCTTAGTTTTTCCCCATTTTTTCTTATAAAACTCTACTGTCGAGTCTGTATATAGTCTGTGCTAATACCCTATTCACACTTACAGTTTTAAACCGTTTTTAGCAATTATTTTTAGCATTTTCTGTCAATATACTGTAATAGAATAAAGAAAGTGCTAAAAATATTGCTGCTAAAAACGATTTAAAACTGTACGTGTGAATAGGGTATAATACCCTATTCACACTTACAGTTTTAAACCGTTTTTAGCAATTATCTTTAGCATTTTCTGTCAATATACTGTAATAGAATAAAGAAAGTGCTAAAAATATTGCTGCTAAAAACGATTTAAAACTGTACGTGTGAATAGGGTATAAATAACACCATCTTTAAACGTCAAAAAGAATTGACTCTTGCATAGTCTTTATATATTTAAGTTTTTGTGCTTCATTTGGTCAATCTTATTAAAAAAAGTATTTTTTTTAATTTCCAATTTTAATTATTAATTATAAAATAATCCATTATTTCTAAACTAATCCATATTACAAGTGGTCTCTTCTTTTATTATAATATCAACACCATTATTCGAGTTATCATCATTCTCCTCATTAGCTAAAGATTCATCTGTTTTCTCCTCGGAAATTTGCATTTCATCGTTCAAACGATATGCTCTAAATTCTCCAACTTTTTTTCCATCAATATAGTGAAGCGATAGAAAACACTGTTTGCATAAATATGCTGGATCATGTAATTGACGATTGCTGCCTTCCACCACATATACAAATCTCACTTTACCGCAAATGTTACATGTTCTACTATTAAAACGACTTATTGTTAGTATACGAGGATAATTGGAAAGTGGCAACAGCTGGGTACATGGATTTGTAATAATTTCCAATTGAGAAAATATAAAGACGTGTTCACAATTGCCATGATGCTGATATAGTTGAGGAAATCCAAAACTTATTGTAAGATCGAGGAATTGTGTTTCTTCCATTAGAGCAGTTTTAAATTTTAGGTTACTTAAACCTTTTGCCTTTTTAGCCCAATTTCGTATAGTTTCTGAATAATCGGCATTTAGAGGATTACGTTTATCATTATAAAATGTATCAGTTATGAAAAAATATCCAGGATCAGTGTCCTTAGTGGGCAATGGATCTTCAGGATTCTCGCTGATATCAAAAAAACGGTTATCATTGCATACACAATGAATTTTGTCGCGTAATTCAGATAGAAAATTATGTCCTAAACATTCAAATTCTTGCGAAAATACTGGCTTTTCTAATGTACGACCAACATGCGTAGCCCGAGTTGGTCGATAAACTCTTACGTATAACTTTATTTCTTCCCCTGCCATAATATCAATCGGTGAATCATCTTCAACAGAAGGAGCTTTTACCATGGAAAAAGTATCACGTGTACGTAGAAATAATGAAGCCCTTTTAGTTTCCTTGGATTTAACTAATGCTTTATAGGATTTTAAGTTTTGACCTTCTACGGGAACATTATTATTTGGTCTGCGTGGAATCTCTGTATAACCAGGGTAATATACAGCAACACGTGGATCATCGACTTGTTTAAGATGATCTAGAGAGCAAGATTTTTTAATTACTTGATATCGTTCATCATCATTTGAAAGATTCATGGCTTCTTGTATGTTGACTTCAATTGTGGGCAATGTAAATGGACTTTTAAACATTTGCTGATAGTCCAATAAAAATTGTTTTAATTTAATAGGCGGCAACATAGCTTGGCCCAAAATTTCTTCCATTTTGTAGAAATTCTAAAAAAAAAGGTTGTTTTTTTATAATTTATAAATTTTTGAATAATGTCAAGCTATGTAAATAACACTACGGAACAGCAAAACAAAAAACAAGAGTTACGTCAATCATTTCGGACATGTTGATTCGAATAGCGTACTCTGTTTGTTAAAAAACTGTCTGGAAATCAGCCAATCTTTAATTACATTTGACAAGAAAACTGTACCTTACATCGAAAAATAGAATAAGCCATTGGAATCAGCATGTCTTTAATGATCAAATATGAAGAAATGTTTACCAAGATAGCAAATTCAAGTACAATTTGCAGTTATAATTGTTTGTTAATCGAAATTTTATTCGGTCACGAATGCCGTAATTCGGGCCCGGGTGTTAGTGTTTTACAAATACTTAAAAAAATACGATAAAGGTTAGCGTGATAATTGGCCTTAAAGCTATGTTTACACCAAACCACTGAGTAATATGATTTTTATGAAAAAGCAAGATTTTTTTATAGCATAATTTTAGGCATGTAATAAATATGTGATAGTTATTTAAAAACGACAAAAAACTTTACATATTGCAAAATTTATAAACTTAATATTAAATAAATTGTTATATTTGTTTATAAATTAAGCAAAATGTAAAGTTTTTTGTCGCTTTTTAATAACAATCATATATTTACTATATGCCTAAAATTATGCTATAAAAACGTTGATTTTTCATAAAAATCATACGACTTAGTGGTATGGTGTAAACATAGCTTAAGCAATATATTCAAGCGATACTTCTCAAAAATCAAATAGTCCCGTTGAAAAGCTGTTATAAACAACCCAAGCCGCTTAATTTTTTTTAAATGCTCCTAGGCCTTGCTGGCTAATCAGATGTATATTATGAATAAATACTATGTAATGTTAATCGTAATAAGTATTTTTTTATTAACAATTTCAATAAATTTAAAACAAATCCTTTTCTTTCCATTGAGGATCATTAATATTTGGAAATTTTTTAATGGCATCCTCATACGAAACATTTAATCTGAGATGGTCCTCTGCGGTTGCTGTCTCTGGCGATGTGTCTGCTTCTGGATCATCAATATTTGTTACTGTTTCTGGAATTTTTTCAACAAATATGCGTTCGAAATTAATAACTTTATTTGTTATTCCTATTACTTTGAATTTTTGACGGCAAGTCGTCTCATATAGGGGATCAGCGGGAGGAGCATCAACATCTTTATCAAAGAATACTTCAGTACCCATTGCAAAATCGTATGTTCCTAAAATTAAATACATTAATACCCTATTCACACGTACAGTTTTAAATCGTTTTTAGCAGCAATATTTTTAGCACTTCTTTATTCTATTACAGTATATTGACAGAAATACCCTATTCACACTTACAGTTTTAAACCGTTTTTAGCAATTATTTTTAGCATTTTCTGTCAATATACTGTAATAGAATAAAGAAAGTGCTAAAAATATTGCTGCTAAAAACGATTGGTATAAAACTGTACGTGTGAATAGGGTATTACAGTTTAAAACCGTTTTTAGCAATTATTTTTAGCATTTTCTTTCAATATACTGTAATAGAATAAAGAAAGTGCTAAAAATATTGCTGCTAACAACGATTTAAAACTACGTGTGAATAGGGTATTATACTCTATTCACACGTACAGTTTTAATACGGTTTAAAACTGTAATGTGGCATTCACACTAGCGACCTTAAACAAGTTGTTTAACAAAACACCAGTAGCAGAATAAAAACGTAATATACACAGAACAAAGACTTTTTTAAACATCTCACTCTTGAACACTTCAAAACAGCAAGTGTGAACGCCGCACAGTGATTCGTTCCCATATATCGAGTGGGCAAAATAGAGTATTGGTCGCAGATTTCTGAAATTTGGTACACATGCATTAAATTATCTAATCAAGAAAAAAACGAGTTTTTGGAAAAATCGGAGCAAGGACACGCCTACCCCCCATATATCCTGAAATTTAAATATGTGATTAAAACTACAAAAATGGTCACAAAATTCCCAAACTTTGTCATTGTTACCAATTTTGATATAGTATTTTATGTGTAAATTTTTTTCTAGATTGAAGCAAGGACTCGTGTGGCTGCAATATATCCTTTTTCTTAAAAATATTTTAAATCGCTCAAAAATTACTCGATACCCTTGAAATTTTAATAAGTGATGTCAATGTGTGTGCCAAATTTCGCTGAAATCGATTCTGCAAAACAAAAGTTATTTACATATCCTTTTTAAAAACTGCAATAAAGTGTTAATATAGTTTATTCACAAAAATAAAATAGAAAGAGTTGTCAACGTTTTTCCAAATTTGGTACGCAAGCACAAACTTAATTAGTAGAAAAAAAATAAAAATTTTGAGCAAATCGGTCGAAGGACATTTGTACCTGTCGTATATCCTGAAACTTAAAAGAGCAGTTTTAGCCAAAAAACTTGCTATAAAATTACTAAACTTAGTTATTGTCTTAGGAATTTAGATAACTATCGACGTACAACATTTGTGTTTTAATCTGAGCAAGGACTCGCGTGGCTGCCATATATCCTTTTTCTTGAAATCGCTGTAACTACTTTAAAAATGTTTCAATTGCTATCAAATTTTTAATATAGATTAGATCAAATGGCGTTAATAAGTGTGCCAAATTTCGTTGAGTTGCTTGCGGTAACAAAAAAGCTGTTAATATATCCTTTTTTTAAATATAGTCAAAAATATAAAAATAGATAATAACTGCAAAAACAAAACATTCGCAACACTTATTTCCTATTGCATTACGAAAATAAATTTATTCAAAATAAGTTTTAAGTAAACTCGTTTAATATTTGCTTTATTCCTAAGTATTTACCCCGTAAAGCATAGTACTCTGTTCGATTTCACGTGAAAAAATCTGTCAAACTCCATATAAAAAAAAATAAAATTTGGCAACGCGAGGAATTATAGGGAAATTGCCGTGAAAAAGTGACATTTCAGTTTTGTTATGATCGTTTCTTTCTTATAATTGTCAAAAGTTGTTTATTTTTCATTGTTTTATTGCGATTTGAGGCGTTTAAAGTTGAAGTGAAATTTTCACCGCAAAAAACAGAGTACTTAGCTTTAATAACAAAAAACTTTTTGGGTAAATAAAATTTTTATTTTTTTTTTCGTTTTTTTTTTCAAAAACTTAGTTATTTTTATTATTTGATCGTATAGAAAACAGTCCAGGATGTTAAAAAAATCAATAAAAAATAATTTCTAAGTACGAACTTTTTTTATGTATCTCAAAAAAATTTTGGTTTTGATTTGGGATACCAACGAAAATCAAATACTGGTTTTAAAGCAAAATGGCCCACTGTATACTTATTTTATTTAATTATTTACTATAAATTTATGGTATACAATACAATAAATCCCTTTATATAAAAAAACACTAAAATGTTGATGTATTTTTTAAATTTATTTACAGTAAATAAAATAAATAAAAAAAATAATCCAATTTTAGATTTTTTAAAAAAAAAAATTTTTTTCAACTTAAAAAAAAAACTTAGTTATTTTTATTTTTTAATCTTATAAAACATAGTTAAAGCTACAAAAAAAATAAAAAACAAAAAAATTTTATTCACGAACTTTTTTTATGCAGGCCATTAAAATTTGGTGATTTTGGGGATTTTAGTAAAAGTCATAGATAACTTTTATATGGAGTTCACACTAGCGGCCTTAAACATGTTGTTCAACAAAACACCAGTAGCAGAATAAAAACGTAATGGACACGGAACAAAGACTTTTTTAAACATCTCACTCTTAAACACTTCAAAACAGCTAGTGTGAACTCCATATTAAAGCAAAACGGCCCACGTACTGCATATTTTTTTTCTGATTTTTTATTATATTTTTACAGAATACTATATAATATGCCTGTTTGTTTACCTTACTACAATCTACTCATTTTTACTACTTTTACTACAGCTGGAAATTTTCAATACAAAAAATAAACAAAACTTTCCAGTTGTAGTAAAAATACACGCAAAAAAAAAATCTGTGTCGGAGTGAGCAAAAATCTGGCATAATTTTACCAAGAATATGCTAAAACTACAACCGACGAAGTAGTTTTCGTAATTTAGCCAAAACACTTATGTAAAAAATTTTGAAGAAAATGCTAATGCTATTTAAGCAAAAACTTGGTAAAATTTACCAAAAGAAATATGGTGAAATATACCAAAATTATTAGAAAAGGTAACTAAAAATAATGCTAAAAATTACCACATTTATGCTAAAATAAATTTTCTAGTAAATTTTTGTAAAAATTTATATATTTATTGAATTTAAAATTTTCACAGAATAAATCCATATTAATATAATAAATGTTGTGTAGGATTTAATTTACCACCGACCAACTGACCCTTTATGTACAATTTTCTCCAGTGACTGCTGCCTACGCTTTTTCTTGAAGTGATGGATCCGCTATAGCTTCACGAATTTATTTAAAAGCATCCTGTAAAAATAGAAAATTATTACAAAACATAAATTTTTAGTTTAAAAAACTGGTAAACCCCATTGGTCTCTTGTTATGGAGGAACACTTACTTGGTCATTCCATTTGTAACTCATCAAAACAGGTCTGGACTCCCTTGGCATTGCGTTTTTAATTTTATAACTAAAGGCAGGACTGGTGCCCACGCTCTTTATTGTAGTGAAAGATTCGTCATAGCTTCAAAAATTTGTTTACCAGTACCCTGTAAAAATAGAAAATTATTACCAAGCACTAATTTTTAACTAAAAATCTATTAAACTTTATTGGTATCTTCGGATTGGAGGTATACTCACTTTATCATTCCATTTGTAATTCATCGATACATACGTCTGGGACTCCATTGGTTTTGCTGAATGGATGGTGTTTTAAGTTATGAGAGCAAAATTAACTTTAGCCTTTTTGTATCTTACATTTATTTATCTTTTAAAAACTAATTCTTTATTTTAATTTATTAATTTAGTTTATTTTAATTTTATTTATCAATTTCCTTTTCACGTTTTTATAACACAAAAAATAAACGAACGACGCACACTAAAATACAAAATGAAAATGGCGGTCTTTATTTGTTTTTTTCTGTTTTCTTTTGATAATTTTTTTTTTGCAAGTAATTTGCGTTATTGTGCATGTTACTTGGTAATTTTACATAAAAAATGAATTATGTTATTTTAACATCGACAAGCATAATTTTAACAAAAATTTAGTAAAATTTTTTTTTTGGTATGAAAAAAGTTTTACCAAGTAGGTTTGCTCAATCTGAGACAGATTTTTTTTTTGCGTGTAGTAAGAAATTTGGGTAAACAAACAGACCTAAAGCCATGTTCACACTACAAGAACTTACCATGGTAAGTTGAGATGATTTTGCAATTTTTCTTTATGCTAGTACAATTTGAGATGATTTTGTAAATCACTATGTGATTTTGTTCAAAGGAAAATCACATGGTGATTTTAAAATCACGCTAGTCTGTATACATACATTATAATATATCAATGTGTAAAGAAAAAATACTTAATATTGGATTTTTTTTCTAATATTTTTTCCATTAATAATATAGCTTTTGAAAAAAAATTAAATAAAGACACAAAAAAAAACCTAACTTTTTTCCAACTTCAGACAAAAACTTAGTTATTTTTATTGTTTTGCCTTATAAACCATAGTCCGAGCTATCGAAAAAGCGAAAAAAATAATTTTTTGACTCACGAACTTTTTTTATGCATTCCATCAAAATATGTCAATTTTTGGGAATTCGGTGAAAAAATATAGATTTCAGAGCAATACAAAAATGTATTTTAAGATTAATTCTAAAAAAATGCAAATACAACATTTAGCTAATATATTAAAGTAAGGCCATGTTCACGCTACAAGAACTTACCATGGTAAGTTGAGATGATTTTGCAATATTTCTTTATGCTAGTACAATTTGAGATGATTTTGTAAATCACTATGTGATTTTGTTCAAAGGAAAATCACATAGTGATTTTAAAATCACGCTAGTCTGTACACAGTATAACGTTTGCAAAAAAAAGTTCGTTGATTTCTTTAAAATTCGATTTTTCATAATTATTTTAGTAAACCTATAAAAATCAATTTTTAGGTTTTAACACAATAGCGTTGAATTTCCATACTTTAGCGCACTCTTGTGGCAACATATGACTTCTTAAAAATCAGAAAAGTACATATTTCTTTTAGTTTACTATTAAACTGTAAAAATACAAAAAATCATCAACATTGAAGACATACTTTTTTTTTTGATTTTTGCCAATGAAACGAATCACTGTGCGCCGTATCAGTGTGAATAGGGTATAAGTGTGAATAGGGCACAGACTAAATACAGACTCGACAGTAGAGTCACAGACAATATACAGACTCGACAGTAGAGTTTTACAAGAAAAAATGGGGGGAAACTAAGCGATTTTAGGAGAAAACACAGCGGCTTTTAGTTCGTTTTACGCTAACATGGCAACACTTTCTACGACTTAGGAGTGAGTGAAACAACAAAACCCGATCTGGCATCTATTTTTCTTATGGCGCGTTATATCAGTTTTCTCTTTCTAACATAATTCGTAGAATAATTTGAAAATATTAACCATATGGTTCAGAACTACTTTTTTGACACCTGTCACTTATGTCGAGTCTGTATTAGTCTGTGGTAGAGTTTTATAAGAAAAAATGGGGAAAAACTAAGCGATTTTAGGAGAAATCACAGCGGTTTTTAGTCGGTTTTACGCTAACATGGCAACACTTTCTACGACTTAGGAGTGAGTGAAACAACAAAAACCGATCTGGCATCCATTTTTCTAATGGCGCATTATATTAGCTTTCTCTTTCTAACCTAATTCGTAGAATAAAGGCCCAGGCACTTGAGCGCTACTGTAGCGGTGCTGTAGCGTGACGGGCTGTTGTATCGTTTTAAAGTTCGGCCGCTAACCACCGTCACGTATTCGTCTAAGTACCTATTTCTATATATTTTAGTACAAGCTAACGTATCAGCTGACACGTCTCCGAACCGTATTCGCTCAAGTAATTATGCCTTAATTTGAAAACATTAACCATATGGTTCAAGCACAGACTAATACAGACTCGACATAAGTGACAGGTGTCAAAATAGTATTCTTTAACCATATGGTTAATATTTTCAAAATATTCTACGAATTAGGTTAGAAAGAGAAAACTGATATAACGCGCCATAAGAAAAATGGATGCCATATCGGTTTTTGTTGTTTCACTCACTCCTAAGTCGTAGAAAGTGTTGCCATGTTAGCGTAAAATGGACTAAAAAACGCTGTGTTTTCTCCTAAAATCGCTTAGTTTTCCCCATTTTTTCTTATAAAACTCTACTGTCGAGTCTGTATTTAGTCTGTGGTTCAAGACTACTTTTTTGACATCTGTCACTTATGTCGAGTCTGTATTATACTGTATACAGACTAGCGTGATTTTAAAATCACTATGTGATTTTCCTTTGAATAAAATAACATAGTGATTTACAAAATCATCTCAAATTGTACTAGCATATAGAAAAATTGCAAAATCATCTCAACTTACCATGGTAAGTTCTTGTAGTGTGAACATGGCCTTATACTGTATACAGACTAGCGTGATTTTAAAATCACTATGTGATTTTCCTTTGAACAAAATCACATAGTGATTTACAAAATCATCTCAAATTGTACTAGCATAAAGAAAAATTGCAAAATCATCTCAACTTACCATGGTAAGTTCTTGTAGTGTGAACGTGGCCTTAGTCTGTGAATAGGGTATAAGTGAGAATAGGGTATTAAATCGTTTTTAACAGCAATATTTTTAGCACTTTTTTTATTCTATTACAGTATATTGACGGAAAATGCTAAAAATAATTGCTAATACCCTGTTCTCACTTACAGCTTAAAACCATTTTTAGCAACATTTTTCGTTTTATGCTTAAAAACCATTTTTATGACTCGTTTTACCATACATTTTTTTGTTGTAATATGTCAAAATAAAAATGTTTTTAGCTCGTTTTAAAATTAAAACGATTTAAAACGAGCGGAATTCCAGGTGTTGAATTGAGTATTTTTGAATGTTCAGCGTTTTTAAAGCATTTTATTAATATTGGCAACATTGTTTATTGCTAAAATGTAAATAATACAAAAAAAATAGTGCTATTTTTATCTTTAAACAATTCTTGAGCATTATAAACAGTTATATGTATAATAATTGAATATAATTTTAATATTTTAATTTCGTTTGTTGTTGAAATGTGTACATGTTTATCAGCTGATAATGCAAATGTCAAAATAAAAACATAAAAACCAAAATAAAACGAGTGAAATTACGTGTGAACACTTTTTTTTTAATTAAAACAAATGTCGTTTAAAACCGTTTTTAGATGCTCGTGAGAACAGGGTATAAAAACGGTTTATACCCTATTCACACGTACAGTTTTAAATCGTTTTTAGCAGCAATATTTTTAGCACTTTCTTTATTCTATTACAGTATATTGACAGAAAATGCTAAAAATAATTGCTAAAAACGATTTAAAACTGTAAGTGTGAATAGGGTATTAAGGAACACTTCAAAAAAGCAAGTGTGAATGCCGTATAACTTTTTTTTATTAATATTTAAACTTGTCTTGCCAAAAACTACGGAAATAAAGAAAATTTTGTATTACCTTTAAATATACTGCCATTTATCTCCACCACTGGATTTTTGCTTTCCAAACCAATAATTTTTATGGCAGCCTTTTCATCGGATAGTTCTTCTGGTAATATTTGATTTTTAAAATCAGCAAATACTAGAAATTCATCTTCCTCATATTCGGAATCACTCATTTTTATTTATTTTTTCGTTTACCACTTGCAATGTTAAAAAAGTTTTTACCACAGTACAGACTAGTATGCAAACACTGATGCTAATTTCGTACTTTCCAATATGGTGGTATGGTTTTTAGTACAGAATTATCATCGCTGCCTAGTGTATGTGTGCCTGTACGTGTGAGCTTTTGTGCATGTATTTATGGTGTTTGTTTACGTTTTGTATGAAACGTCAAAAGTTACACCGTGTGCTGTCACTAATACTTACACACATCAAATACACCTCTGTGAACCTACTACTCATGTACTGTGGTTTTTACTGTATCCAAAAAACAGAGATGTAACTTAACGACAATGTTTTTTTTTAAATGATATGGCAACTTTGTAAATACATTTTTGTCAAAACTGAACGAAAGTAGAAAAAAATTTCTTTTTACGTTTGTGTGCGTTTTTGGAAAGGCGGATTTTTTGCTCTTTTTTAGTGAAATACAATAAAATTAGAACAATTTTGGTAATTTATTTTTAATAAATATTAAAATAGTGTTTAATTATTGCTTAACTTACATTTGAATTTAAAGACGTGGAATTGTGCTGATTTTTTTAATCTTAATTTTCACAAAAATATAACGTGCTTGTCTTTTTTTCATCTAGTATTTCGTGCCACCAATAAAATCACAATACCACCATTTTGGGCGAATTCATTTTTTTATTGCAATCGGCGAATTCGGTAAAGAAGAAAATATTAAAGTGTTGAAAAATACAGAGAGCTGAGGAAAAAAAAGTACAACGTCATTGGAACCAAAAATACGTGTAAAAAGGACGCCTAAAGAAAATCAAATAAATTACCGTAAAATATTCAATTTTTTCCTCGGATTAATTAAATAAACTATCACAAATATGGCTGATGAAGATTTATCTTTGAATGAAGATCAACTTTTGGAGAATTTGGACGAGGCTAATGGCGAAAACGAAACAGAATTAATAAATGAAGTAAGTAGAAAAAGAAACTGATTTTTTTTGTACATACATATTCAATTCTCAAAAAAGAGTTGAGTCCAGTGCAAAAAAGTATAAAAAAGGAACAAAACAAGTTTAGAGCAAAAGCTTTTTTTTTTTTTTTTATTTGTATCTCATAAATGAGGTATTAACTGAAATGCGAAAAGATAAAACAAAGTTGCCAGATTGTGGGTTCGTAATGAAATGTCTAGGAATAGAAATGATGCTGTTCTCACGTACAGCTAAACACCGTCTTTAGCAGCATTTTTCGTCAATATACTGTAATAGAATAAAGAAAGTGCTAAATATATTGGGCTTAATATGGCGTTCACCTTATACCCTATTCACACTTACAGTTTTAACCCGTTTTTTGCAATTGTTTTTAGCATTTTCTGTCAATATACTGTAATAGAATAAAGAAAGTGCTAAAAATATTGCTGCTAAAAACAATTTAAAACTGTACGTGTGAATAGGATATTATACCCTATTCACACTTATACCCTATTCACACTTACAGTTTTAAACCGTTTTTAGCAATTATTTTTAGCATTTTCTGTCAATATACTGTAATAGAATAAAGAAAGTGCTAAAAATATTGCTGCTAAAAACGATTTAAAACTGTACGTGTTAATAGGGTATTAATGTGTAGATATCTCGAAAACTAATAGCGATTAGCCATTTCGAAGGTCATATTTAGACTCAGCACTTCAAAAACATTCAGAAAGTTACCTTTGGTACTATAAAAGACAAAAAAATACTTTTTTTAAGGGAAATACACCGTTTTTTCCTACCAGTCACTATCTTTCTATTAATATTAAAAGTTCCAATGAAGTCTCCATCCTGGAAATTTAAACTTAAGTAAAATATGTGGTTCTTAATAAAATATATTTTTTCCAAAATTTTAGAAATATCGTTAATTTAGCTCTCCAAAAATTAAGGTTAAAATAGTGACCTTTGATCTTTTCAAAAAAAAAAAAAATGTTGGTGAATGCGATTTTAGGCTGTCGTCCCATTCATTACCTATTATTTGAAAACTGAATGTGACCTATATCATAATTACTTTTTGAGATATATTTATTTTTGCCAGGGGGCTAATTATGTAACTTGATAATCGTCATCGTTAGCTCATTATTCTATTACCATAAAATGACACTATATGGTAATGGAATAACGATGGAAACGATACGTTTGACGACTATCAAGTAACATAACTACCCCCCAGAACACTTACATAACCATTAACCCACATCCCGAATACTGGAAGGACCAGAAGCCTGAAAAATTCGCACAATCTCTTTTTTGTTAAAGTAAAACCCAGAACTGAATTTCATTAAATTTGGAGGGGTGTGGTTAACTGGTCGGTTGAATTGAGGTGTTTAAGCTCGTTTGTGTATGCTATTTCAATAAAAATGTGAAGTTGGCTTCACTTTTTGGTGAAGCTTAAATTAAACGCCGATATCTACACAAGCTAAAACTAAGCGTAGGTAATTTAAAATTTGGGAATTAAACCAGAATACCGAAGTTACAATTTTTAAAATTTTTTTAACTTCTAACCTTTGATCTCACAGAGTAAAAATGTGCAATTAAACTTTAGGGGCCATGCCCACTTTCAAGTGAGCGGGGCTTCATAGTTAAACAGTTTTTCTTAAATATCTTAAAAAGTACTTATCCCATTTAGATGAAATAAGTATCATTCGAAAGCTTGAATAATTTTCTTTCAAACATTTTTTACATGGACAAATTTCATAAACCCCTTAAGCGCCAGTACACGATTTTAAGTTTTTTTTTAAGCATCTCGCAAATGTTACGTATGTATATATAAGGTCATAAAAAGTACACACAGGTGTGTAGCCAAGTTCCTAAGCTTTCATGTGGACTTTTATTCGACTCTTTAACTCTTCTATGACCAGAGGTATAAAGGGTTAAAGTTTTGGTGATCCAAAGGTTCAGCCTAAACGGCTTCGTTATATAAAGCTTTTCTGCGTACAAACTCCATAGGTTCAGCCCAAACGGCTTCGCTAAATAAAGCTTTTCTGCGTAGCGGCCTTCGACCGGGCTTAGGGATTACAAACTCCATACATAGATTTTTTTGCGGCTTCGCCCCTTGAGATAAACCAACCTCTAAAAAAATAATTTTTTAGTTTTTTTTTATACTTTTATTAAGCAAATGAAATATTTTTATGTCAAAAGAAGTTCTGCATTTGGACCCAGGGGATTAGAAAATGTTTTTTTTAATCCTCTCCCTTTTGTGGGCGTTATTTTACTTAAGCGCAAGAAGCATTATAAATGAATTTGTAGACATTTACCGCGAGGGAAAGGTGTCCCCCTTGACCCCTTATAAATTTTTCTCCCCAAAAAACGCCCCTGGATTTTTTTATACCCTCCACTTAGTGATAGAGGTTAACTCATCGAAATATCGGTTGTAACTCATCGAAATATCGGTCTAGGACCCCATAAAGTATATATATTCATGATGCCCGATCGATTTTAAGACATTCTAGCGATGTCCGTCTGTCCGTCTGTCTGTCTGTGGAAAATGCTGTCGCGGACAAAATATTGCACAGGGATGACTGAAACCTAACATATTTATTGGAAGTTCTCCCGAGAAGTTTGGTATTGCATTTGAGCGATATCGGCTCAGCGGTTCAAAAGTTATGAACGAAAATGTAAGCACACCTCAAAAATTTCAGTACATTCAACATAACCTAAAAATACAAAATGCTTTAATTCGGCTTCTGGTGAACATATGTGAACATAATTGAACACCAAATGGTATTTAAACAAGTACGAACATATTTTTTGACAAAAAAAGAAAAAAATCGCGGATTTTTTTTTACCAAAATTTTTTTTCGCGGAAATTTTTTTTTCAAAAATTTTTTTTTTTTTAAAAGTAATTTCCTTTTAAATAAAGTTTTTTGCAATAATCTTTTTGAAATTGTGGAGGGTATCACTGCATTCGGCAAGGCCGAATTTAATTTTTTACTTGTTTAATTTAATTTTTTTTTCATGTTAAAGGGTATAAAAAATTCGGCAACGGCCGATTTTAACACTAATTTTTTTTAGGAAGTATAAAAGAATAGTCATAGTCGATTATTGCTCTGTCATTTGTTTATTTTTAATAAATATTGAGCTAAAATTAATTTTCCCAGTTTGCTTACCAATAAATCCCCGAAGTCTGGCAGCTCCAATAAGACGCCAAAATTTTAACAACCCAATGTTTGTCAGTTATATATATAAAAACCCAAACCATTGTTTTTCTTGTCTTTGTTACCATCGATTTTTGTTTGACTTAAGTTGCATCAAAGTCTGGGCGTGTGCTTCATCTTAACCACAATTAATTATCTTCGCATAAAAAACCATCTACATTTTTTATTTTTTTTTATTTTAAATTTATTTGTTAATATCAGGACGATACCAATATGCAAATTGATCCTGAATTGGAAGCTATAAAAGCTCGTGTTAAGGAAATGGAAGAAGAAGCTGAAAAAATTAAACAAATGCAGACAGAGGTAGACAAACAAATGGCCGGTTCGACAACGGGCTTAGCTACAGTTCCCTTGTCGTTGGAGGAGAAGCAAGAAATCGATACCCGTTCGGTATATGTGGGTAATGTTGATTATGGTGCATCGGCTGAAGAACTAGAGGCTCATTTTCATGGTTGCGGTACCATAAATCGCGTAACTATATTGTGTAATAAGGCTGATGGTCATCCCAAAGGTTTTGCCTATATTGAATTTGGTTCCAAAGAATATGTTGAGACTGCTTTGGCCATGAATGAGACACTATTTCGTGGTCGTCAAATTAAGGTAATATAAATTTTAATTCAAAAACTAAATAAGACAGCCTAAAGTAATACACAATTTTCATTTTTGGTATGTGTGTGTGTGTCTGTAGGTTATGTCTAAGCGTACAAATCGTCCTGGTCTTTCTACAACTAACCGTTTTCCTCGTGGCAGTTTTCGTGGTCGCGGTGGTGCTCGTGTTTCGAGAGCTTGCTGTCATACCACCTCATTCCGTGGTACACGTGGTCGTCCAATGTAGGTATTAGTTTTCCAAATAGTATAACTATGATTTTATCATTGTTCATTTTTACTTATGCATTATTGTATTTGGTTCTTATAGGGGTTATCGTGGACGTGTTAATTATTATGCTCCTTACTGATTAATATTCTTACCTACTTTTAATGGTAAGTTAAATTGATTTTTTTTTAATCTTTATGCATGTTTGTTCTATTATTATTATTATTATTTTGTATGTACGTATTTAAAACAAAATTATGTATATGAGCAGTGGCGGGTACAGCTTTTGGGTCTGGGGGGGGGAAATTTTTTTTAACTTCGAGAAAAAATCATAAATTCTCCTTTGTAAAGGAGCAAAAAAAAGTGATACGTTTTTTTTTTACAAAAAAAGTGATGGGAAAGCTATAAAATCATCAAATTTATTAGTTTTTGCCGAATAAGGTTTGTTTTTCATGATCATATTTCGTTTAGATAATTTTTTTTAATTTGTTTAAAAAGAAAATTGTATATTTTTCGTATACATAAGAAGAGAATTTTTTAATAGAAGAAATTCTCCCTACACAGAAAACATCAGACATTTTTTGTGAAAAAATTATTTTTTATAGGAAAAATGTCTCAGAATATAATACTAAGGGGCCTATTCACAAAAAAAGTCATAACTTAATCATAACTCAATTTTTTCCATGTGGTTGTTGTAAGCAATCATAAAAAAATTCAAATTTTGTTTGAAAATTTCAAAATTGACAAATAATTTTAAATTTTGAGACTTTTAATGATTTTGTTTACAACAAACACAAGGAATATGAAGTTTGAAAATAATAAAATTAGTCATAACTAGTCATAACTCAGAATATAAGACTTCTTCTTAACGAAAAATTTCTCAGAATCTGAGACTTTTTTCGTATCGAAAAATTTTCAGATTCTAAGAATTTTTTATCACAGAAAAAGTATCAGATTCTGAGACATTTTACATTACAAAAAGTCTCATATTTTAAAGCATTACTGAGACATTTTTCCTATAGAGAGGTGTCTGATTATTAGATTTGTTTCGTACTGAAAAAATTTTGGATTCTGAGGCCATTTTTCTATAGAAAAAGTTTTAGATTCTTCGACCTTTTTCCAATAGAAAAAGTCTCAGATTCTAAAACTTTTTTCCTAAAGAAAAAGTTTCAAATTCTGACATCTTATTCCTAAAGAATAAGTTCGACTATCAACATTTTTAAGATATTTTTTTTATTGCTATGTAGAAGACAAACACTTTTGTTATAAACCAAATTAAGATCCTGTAGCATTTTTCAAGACAAAAAAAGCATATTCTTAGTAACTTGTTTACGCCAAAATTCATAATAAGATTGACAGATATTTTTTACAGAAAATTTTCAGATTGATTCACTTTTTCCTTAAAAAATTTTCCCTTTTTCAGATTTTTTTCTATGAAAAATTTTTGGACTTCGAAATTTTTTTAAAAAAATTCCTTTTTTCTTTCCTTTTCCTTTTCTTTTTCTTTCCTTTTTTTCTTCTTTTTTCTTTTTTTTTTCTTTTTTTTTCCTTTTTTTTCTTTTCGAAATTTGGTCTGGGGGGGGGGAAATTTCCCCTTTTTCCCCCCCCCTTGTAACCGCGCATGATATGAGGAAAGAGTTACATTTTTTTGTTCAACATTTGATTTCCAGTCTTTAGATAATTTTTTATGTGGTCCATATTTTATGTCAATCGGATAGATAACATTAGCCCGCAGATTAAAAGATAGGATTTTTGAAAAAATATATCTAAATATATAATAGAGTGGAGCAAATTTATTTTTATTCCGAATTTCGTTAACGGTCGGGAAAGTTGCCTTTAAGGTGCTGATTTGATCCGTACATGTACTGATTTTTGGTCACGTGTATGATCACAAAACCATGTACTGGTTTTTTGAAATACATATGTCCCAGCAAAATTTTCTGTTCCAAAAAATCGGTTCCAGAATGCATTATATTACCCTGCAACCGATTCTACTTAAAATTCCATAATCAATGATTTTTGTTTGAAATTGTCCCAAAAGCAATAGTTTTTTACAGCCAGTAGTTTTTTGAAAAATAATTTTACATAAAAGATTTTGTTGTGATTACCGTATAATATATTTCAGAATCTATTGTAATAGGAATCTGTTTCAAAAAATTTTCCTGGGTACTGATTGTTTTGATATTTCAACATTTTTACACAAAAAAATAATTTTATTCGGAAATTTTATACAAAAACTTGAATTTTTATAAAATAAGTGGTCAGAGTAGTTTTTTATAACTTAAGTCTGACAATGAGATAATTTATGTTGAGTTAACTTTAAGGAGTTCCTTAATGCAAAATTTTTCTAAGTATGAGGTTATTTTGGTCTTCACAAATGTATCTGAAAAAGCGAACAGAAATTTTAAGGGTTTCTATACCGAAGAGTTCAAGAGCTAATGGATTTTCTATATTTTTAAAAAGATAGTTTAATTGCATAAATCCAAATAATTCTGAATTGTTCGATGAGGTTATGTCCATTACAATGAGCTAATTATCTGGGAAGTTTTCTAAATGAAAGAGATATAGAACTTAAGAGCTTAAAATATTAGTTATTATTCTGACACCACTGAAAAAGTGGTATTTTTAATTAGCGTATTATTTAATTTGGGCTTTAATGCAATTCGAAATTAATAAAAAAAAGTTATTAAAAAAAAAAATTAGACAAAAAAAAAATTTCGTTAAAATTTTTTTTCAGTTTAATTAATTAAATTAATTAATATTTTAAGCAAAAAAAAAGTACATTTTTTTTTTCTCTTTGTTTGAAACTTTTTAATTTTTAAGTAAAAAAAGGAACCCATTGTACAACAGACCCAATATTTTTGTGTATTAATATTGACCCTAAAAGGCAACTTTCCCAACCACGACGTTTTCAAAATTCGAAAAAGATTAATTTGCTCTATTTAATATATTGAAAGCCTATAATCGAAACCCTCAATTTCGTTAGTTTCTTTTAATTATGAAAGTTTTTACAACACTTTTATACCCTTGCACCTCTGTGGTACAGGGTATAATAAGTCTGTGCTGATGTTTGTAACTACCCGAAATATCGGTCCTACCTAGACCTACCTTTAAGTTTTCCTATCGACTCAGAATCGCTTTTTGAGTCGATTAAGCGATGCCCGTCCATCTGTCCATCCATATAAACGGTGGTAACACGATACAGGTCGCAATTATCAATCAATTGACCAAGAACAAAGCCTATTGAAATTGAAAAAAAAGACCTAACACAAGGGGGTTCCATTGCAAAGAAGTCAGAAAAAGCAAAAATAAATTTTAGTGGGCAAGTTCCCGTGTTTTTACCTTTTTCAATTTTATTTGATTCTACGCAATTCTAAATTCGAAAAACTTGATAGTATTAGTGATTCTGCTGTAAATATGAGTGTGTATTAGTGATTCTGCTATAAATTTGAGTGTGTATTAGTGAAATTAACGAATTTATCAAAGCAAACGACGCAAAATCTTCATCCACGGGAATAAACTTTTTTACACTTCTCCACTCATAGGACGTCTTCTATTAGTAGTCTTTGACCTAACCCCCATACACACGTCCCTTCCAATGTGATTGAAATGACTCTGGTAACCGTATAATAACACCGTACGACAGCCAATATTAAACATGAACCGGATGATATACGTTTGAAAAAACAGATAAAATGGAAAAAAACTGCATTTACAGTTTTTCGTTTCGTGATCCTGTTTCCTTTTGAAAGGGCCTCAAAGTTTAAAAGGATACATTTTGTAAAATATTTTTGAAATATTTGTAATTATCCTAGGATGACACTGGTGACGGCAGATGAAAGAGGAGGACCTCCTCTAATTTTTCCATTTTTATATTTTGCCATCTCAGGATAACAGGATGTGAATAAAGACATTTGAAAACTTGATCAAAACATTTTGTTGAACATTTTGAATGATATTGAAGGACACATTAATGAATGGGCGGAACTTACCTAATTGTTAAAATTACCGATATGTTAAAAAAATAAAAAAGGAAAATTTGGGGAGATCCTCCTCTTTCATTTGCTATCAATAGTGGCACACTAGCAGAGCTTCGAAGAATGAAATCCTTTTCGAATGAATTCTCAAAAAAATACATTCAATTTTCATAGTCAGTGAATGCATTCGATTTCATAAATCAACATTGAATGCAGTCCTTCGATTGAATGGAAAAAAATGAATGCATTCGATTTCTTGTTCATTCAATTTAGAAAAATCGAATTTTGGTCCATAGTATCGCCGTCCCTGTTTACATACGATGACCCTAATGGGCTCTAATTTTGAATCCAAAAAAATTAGTGTTCCCGAAAATTTTAAAAATGCACATATTAACTGCCTACACGACAAAAAGTGTGAAGAGTGTTGGCGATACTATGAACAAAAAATTGGCTCCGTTTTGCTCTATCTTGGCTAGTTTTTTTAAGTTTTTTTATGCAATGAATGAATAAGCCATTCGATTTTTCAAATTGAATGAAAAGAAAATCGATTGCATTCGCAAGTGAATGCATTTAATTTTTAAAAGTCGAATGAAAAAAATAGAAAAAAACTGTTTATTTTCGTCCCCTCGCGATTTTTTTTTTAAGTTTGTTCTACAAAAAATTCTTTTACCGATATGCTATCCATATACTGCAAAAAAATTATGAAACATTTAGCGGTTTTCCAGTGGTGCAGAAATGTTCAAAAAACATACACATAACTCCTTTTTTAAGTACTTTTTGGAACAAAATTTAAATAAATGGAAATATTTTTTACACATAACTCCTTTTGCTTATGAAACCATTCTTATTGTTAATTTCTTTTCGAGAGGGACAAACAGTAAATATAGTTTGTTGGCGGTTTAAAGCGACATTAGTTAGGCAAGGTTCTTAAAATTTTAATATTTAAAAGCTCTTCACTAAACAGCGAATAACAGATTTTTCGCAAAACTGGTGCTGATTTTTTGTTTTTTCTTGTAAATATTCAAGAGCTTTGACATAAATTGACATCTGAGAAAGATGCTGCACTTAAGATACTAAAATTTTCCGCCGTTAATGATTTAATTGCTTTCACAAGGATTTATTACCCGCCATTTAGGATTTAGATAGGATGAAAATTTGCAAATATTTTTACAAAAATCTTGACAAATTCATTTAAAATACTTGGATGCTATGTGTGAGCCTCATATTACTAAAAAAAGTCCATTTTGTCACGTTCAGTTACTTTTTTATCAAAAAAAGTTATGTGTAGCTTAACACATAACTCCTTTTCAGACCTTTTTTTAGTATGACGAACACATAGCTCCTTTTACTAACTTTTGAACCAATCAAGATATCAAAAAACGGTTTAGTGAGTAAACGTATGACTAATAGGGGATCATAAAGATGTAATAAAAAAAAATTTCAAAAACTACACATGACTCCATTTTTAGGCGCAGCGACGAAATATTAAAAAAAATATTTTATAAAATTTAATCATCTAACAGCAGTATTCAAAATTAAGTTTTAGACACGGTTTGTTCACCCTGAACATCGAGTTCATACCTAAAATGTTGTTAAGGCTTGTTCACTGTTTGTTCAAGAGTCTATTCAAAATGATTTTAGTTAAGTCTGCTTACGAAAAAGTTGACCATCCCTGTTTTAGTAAATCACATAAGAAAACAACAAAAAAATTTATGAAAAACCACAAAAAATATCGTAACTTTTTACTAAAAATTACTAATTAAAAAAGCAAGTATTAAAAAAATGTTTTTAATAAAAGCAAGAGTTTTGAAACAACTTTAACTCTTTGGCATTTAATTTGTTGTTGACATTTTACAAAATCAATATGGCGCCAGTTAGGCAAGAGATGTTCAGCGTATGTTCATAGTTTAAGAAAATGTGTTTTGAATAAGAAATTCTTAAACAGTATCTAGACAGTGTCTAGAATTTCATTTTGAATACGGCCGTAAATGTAGTAAAACTGCATTTGCAGTTTTTCATTTTGTGATCCTGTTTCCTTTTAAAAGTTTTACGGCCGTATTCAAAATGAAATTCTAGACACTGTCTAGATACTGTTTAAGAATTTCTTATTCAAAACACATTTTCTTAAACTATGAACATACGCTGAACATCTCTTGCCTAACTGGCGCCATATTGATTTTGAAAAATGTCAACAACAAATTAAATGCCAAAGAGTTAAAGTTGTTTCAAAACTCTTGCTTTTATTAAAAACATTTTTTAATACTTGCTTTTTTAATTAAAGTCATTTTTAGTAAAAAAATTAAGATATTTTTTGTGGTTTTTCATAAGTTTTTTTGTTTTTATACCCTCCACTCTAGTGATAGAGGGTATATATAAGTTTGTCATTCCGTTTGTAACACATCGAAATATTGGTCTAGGACCCCATAAAGTATATATATTCATGATCCTTGATCGATTTTAAGTCGATCTAGCGATGTCCGTCCGTCCGTCCGTCCGTCCGTCCGTCCCTCCGTCCGTCTGTCTGTCTGTCCGATGAAAACACGCTAACTTTTGAAAGACTTTACGGAGGCTCCTGAAGTTTGACATATATGTTCTCCATTTACCGGGTCAGGTTGGTATTGCAATCCAGCAAAATCGGTCCAGTGGTTCAAAAGTTATGAGCAAAAGAGTAAATTTCGGCAAGGGTATTTTTCGAATTTACAAGATTAAAACCACTATACCTTTCGAAAGACAATTCTGAGGGGGCTGAAGCTTAGCATATATATTTGTCGTTCCCCAAGGCTGTTTGGTTTTGAATTTCAGCAAAATCGGTTCAGTGGTTCAAAAGTTATAAGCAAAGCACTGAACTTCAGATTTGTTTCACCTTAAACTGTTGAAAACTCGTTAAACAAGTTTTAAAAGCATGGTGAAATACCAGTTTTTTAAAACTTGTTGTTGTTTGTTTTCTTGTCGTGGGGTGCAGTTTAGTTGTTAGACAAGTGAATATTTGTTATGGTTTTGTTATTGTTAGTGTAACTGTATGTAATGGGAAAAAAATGAAATAAAGTATGTGTATGAATGTTAATTTGTTTTTGGTTTTTAAAGAAGAGGATGGTAATATAAAAAGAGGAAAATATGTGAAATAGTTTTTTTTTTGTATTACATATAGGTATAAAACAACAAAAATATTTAACAAAGTAATTTGTTACTCAAAGAAATTGTACACTAAAAAAATATTTACACTCGAAAAAAAATGTTACACTCAAAAAAAAAAAATGTACACATTATTATTATTTTTTTTTTTTTGAATGAAATGGCAGACTCAAAAAAATGTTGACAGTCAAAAAAATTTTACACTCAAAAAAATTTGATTGATTAAAAGAAAGTTTGACTCAAAATAATATACATCCCAGCAAAATTTTCTGTTCCAAATAATCTGTTCCAGAACGCATCAAACTACCCCGCAACCGGTTC
Source organism: Pegoplata infirma (assembly GCA_963921195.1). Lineage (NCBI taxonomy): Eukaryota > Metazoa > Arthropoda > Insecta > Diptera > Anthomyiidae > Pegoplata > Pegoplata infirma. The sequence goes on along the minus strand of OY992538.1, from coordinate 106,555,509 downwards.
TACTTAACATTCCAGAATCAATGATTTTTGTTTGAAATTGTCCCGAAAGCAATCGTTTTTTAGAGCAAGTAGTTTTTTTGAAAAATAATTTTACATAGAAAATTTTGTTGTGATTACCGTAGAATATATTCAAGAATCTATTGAACCAGGAATTTGTTCCAAAAAATTTTCCTGGGATATTTCTAATAAAAAATTTGTAATCCAATTTTTTGAAATTTTTTTTAGAAAATTACTATCAGATAACATTGTGGAGGGTATTCATATATTCGACCAAGTCGAATTTAATTTTTCTACTTGTTTTCTTATGTGATTTACTAAAACAGGGATGGTCAACTTTTTCTTAAGCAGACTTAACTAAAATCATTTTGAATAGACTCTTGAACAAACAGTGAACAAGCCTTAACAACATTTTAGTTACGAACTCGATGTTCAGGGTGAACAAAACGTGTCTAAAACTTCATTTTGAATAGGCTGTTAGTCTCTAGTTTCAAACGTATATTATCCAGTTCGTGTTTAACGATTTTTTTTAATTCTTGTCGGACGGGTGGGGTCCAACGTCCAAACTTAAGCTCGAAATTACGTTAGCTATAACCGGTATAAATTTCGCTGCAATCATTATATTGCAATCGTTATATTGCGTATGATTGATATTTTACCCTTCGACGACCATACATTTTCTGCTGAAGCGATTTTTGGTTTCTGTTCATTGACGTGATCTGTGACCTAATAATAGTTATGAAACAAAGCAAACCCCTAACCCCTCTCCTTCCCTCCTTATTTTTCTTAATGAAAAAGTTTGCCCTTTAAGGATTTGAACACCTTGTGCTATAAGCCCCTCAATTATATTTTAGTAACTTCCATTTATATTTCAGAAACTTCAATTTAATCGACTTTTTGTATGAAAAAGTCGAAATCGCCTTTTTTGTTCTTAAAAAGTCGAAAAGTCGACTTTTGCTTTCGACTTTATCGACTTGATTTTTTTTTTTACTTTTATTTCTTTCTTCTGAAAAAAAAATCAAATTAGAGCCGAGTTTAATAACAATTGAAGCTGTTGGTATTTGCATGTATTTTGTATGTGAAACAAAAATGCCAATGCTAAATTCATGAGTTAGAAAGTGCTAAGTGCAATATTTACCAATATTTTTGATTATTGTAAAAACCTCGGTGTCAGGGTTCTATAAATCGAAAGTCGACCTTTGCTTTCGATTTTTTCAACCTTTTCCACATTTTCGATTTCTTAAATTTGTTTAACCTTCATTTCTTTGGTACCAAACGTTGATAAATAAAATACAACAAAAATAATAGCACCTAAATGATTACAACAAGTCAAAAACAAAATTTTATATACAAAAATTTCGAAAAAAGTCAAAAATCGACTTTTTAAAATTAAAAAAAAGTCGAAAAGTCGACTTTTTAGAAATTGAAAAAAGTCGAAAAGTCGACTTTTTGTTGCGATTATATAACCCTATTGTAGAGGCATTTAATCTCAAATTCCTTTTAATCGTGCATAATCAAAAAATTCATTTACAAAAAAAATTAAAAACCTTATATTTCCGCCCATTCATTTAAAAAATGCATTTTTATAAAATTTGATCAAACTGTAATTTGTATGAAAACCACTTAGGGAATGGAAATATGGCGTAGGTATGTTTTGAAAAAATATTGTTGGGTAAAAATAAATGGGGGTCAGTCTTACTTATGACCCCTCTAGGACGCACCATTGGACCGGTAGTAGCTGATTAAATAAAACAAATGTATATAAAATATAAAAAAAAATCGGGAGACCGCCTTAAGAATTGAAGATGGACGATGTGTTCAGAGAAAATTTTTGGACTAAAGAAATAGTTTGGGTCGGTCATAGATTTGACTGCTGTAGAGGTACTCTTAGGGCAGTTAGAGCGGTTGGAGAAAATTTAAAAAAATTTAATTTTGTATGGGAGCCCCCTTAGAAACTAGAGATGGAGTATTAGTTTGCTCTTTTCGATATCTTTTGAACGGGTCATCAAAAAAAAAATCAAAAAATTTACCACGAAGGAGTTTTCGAAGGGTACCTAATCTGTAAATGAAGAAAATCAATTTTTTTTTTTCAAAGTGCCCGATTTGACGTTTAGCGAGATTTTGTTTGTACCATGCATGGAAATTTTTTGATTGGCTTTGAATTTTCATTGGCATTAGTTGGATCTAATGCCAAAAAATAAACTATTTACAATTGATGAAAAAAGCGTTTGTTTAAAATAAATATAATTTGTTTAAAACTTAATATGGCGATATCTTGAAAACTAAGCCAGAAAGAGCAATGGAGGGCATTTTTGATTCCTTCAATCTCTATTGTTTCGCCGGTCCTCTTCATAGTGTGGAATCCAATGGGCCTAATCTTTGGCATTCCCGAAAATATAAAAATGCTCATATCTCGGTAAATATTCCCGATACAATAAAAAGTTCAATAGCATTTTAGTAGCTCTTGGTTTCAAGAACTCGTAGGCCAAATACTCGAAAGCCCTCTGAGTAATAGTTTTTTAGTTAATCAGTTTCTAAAATTCTTAAGGCCCTATTGCGCCTCTTAATTGCAGTATCTGGAAAACTAAGCAAGATAACGCTAAACTGACCAACATTTTGAATCTATGACGACCTAGGGGACTAGACATAATGGGGTCTGAAATATAAATGTAAAATTTTTAAATTTAAATGGAAATTTCACAAATGAAATATAAGCCCTGTTTTCGCATAACATTAATTAACATTAACCTTTTAACCGAAAACGCATTCACGTTTAACAAAATTTACTTGGCATCACTGTGGTTGTGTGGCAAAATTTATTAAGGTAAACAAGAAAAAAAGGGGTTATGTCTTTGGTATAACAAGAAGAAAAGGGATTGTGTCTATGCTAATTCATTAAAAATGTGTACTTGGCTACACTTTTTATCGAAGCTTAAAATAACGCCGATAATTATACACGCTAAAAATAAGCGCGGATAATTTAAAATGTGTATGGGTAAGCGTATATACGGTTATGCGAAAACAGGGCTATAATTGGAAATTCTTGAAATATAGTTGGAAATTTTAGAAATATAATTGGAAATTTGTAAAATATAATTGGACATTTTGGAAATATAATAGGTCCGTTCGATTACCTTACTACAATCTACTGTTTTTTTACTATTTTTACTACAGATGGAAATTTTCAATACAAAAAGTAAACAAAACTTTCCAATTGTATTAAAAATATTTTAAAATTTGGGTAATCGAATAGGCTAATGTGTATTCTCTGAAAAAAAAAAAATAGAAATGTTTTAGTGTTATTAATATGTTTTAAATATAATTAGTCTGTGTTAATTTAATATAAACTTATAATTTTATTGTAATATATGCTTCAAATTTGGTTGTCTTTCTTGGCTTGGTTGAAATTAAATAAAGGACCAACAATCTTGGTTCTTTGTTATATAGATATTTAATTAAATTTGCACATTCTTTTTTATTTCCGTATTGCATTTTTTATCAACACTATTAATTTGATTTCAGATTTTTTTTACAATATATAATGATTTCAAAAAACATTATATGATTGCCATTCATTCTTCTAAAAAAAAAACAAAAAAAAAAAAAAGTAAACAAGATCCAAAAAAACTTTTTTTTAAATAAAAAATATGAGAAAAGATTAAAAAGAAATGGAAAAGAAAGACGAAAAAAAAGAACAACTATAAAAATAAAATGAAAAACCACAAAAGAATATTAAAAAAAGAAGCTTAATGAGAGAACGAAGAAATCTTGTAGATACAATTTTTACTATCAAAAACAAAAAAAAAACTGGCTAATAATGTTTTTTGAATGATCACCAAATAAAAAAAAATATATATCTGTAAAACCTTTTTATTTTTAAACCACAAAAAAAAATAACAAATTTAAAAAAAAGAAGACCAAAAGGAAAAAAAAAACTTAAAAGAAATTAAAAAAAAATATTTCAAAAAGGACATCAAAAAATATTAAAAAATGGATTAAAGAAGAAAAAAATAATAGAAGAAAAATATTAAAAAAATTTAATTAAAAGTAATTACCAGAAGAATAAGAAGATACAAAAAAATAATAAAACCATCCAAAAAAATGATTTAAATAATAGAAGAAGAAAAGGGCAAAAAATGGATTCAAAAAATGCACACATAAAAAAATGAAAAAAATTTTATGAAAAAATTTAATTATACAAAATGCTATTAAATTAATAAGCTAATAAAAAAATAATAGAAAAAAATAATATACTTAAATATTATGAAAATCAAAAATTCAAGTCTTTTTATTTCAAACGGCAAATAAGAATAAATACATACAATTTATTTGAAAAATGTTGGTAAGTATGCTAAGTATAGTAATAATAGGTCTGCTTGATAACTTTTTTGCAGTAAATGTAGTAAATAAGAAATATTGTCAAACTCATTGAGAGAAAAATCAATAAAAGTAAAAAAACGAAAAGTAGTAAAAATATAGTTATCATTAAATTTTTTTAATTTATTTGAAAAATTTATTTGGACATTTTTTTTGTTTAATTTATTAATAAAAAAAAATCATTTGGACTTTGGACACCAAAACTTTATGCATATAGACAAGAACAAGGAGTTTTGACAATTTGAGGATAATATTATATAGAACTTTCCAAAAAATTTAGTTGTGGACCTTTCTTATACATATATATAAACCCCAGGAAATCCAAAAAATCTTTGAAAGAATTTTACGTTTTAGTATATTTAAACAAATCTGATTTTTTCTTTAAGAAGTATTTTAAAAGCCTTTAAACAAATACTCTCAGAATCTGAGGATTTTTTCTCATTATCTTGGGACTGTCCTAAAAAAAATCTTTAATACAAATGTAAAAAAATCATTAAAACAATTTTCTTTTTCTGGAGTTTTAGTTTTTAAAGGTGGAACTTTTTTCCAACTGATCCGATTTTATACATCTCCGAACTTAACCTATCGAAAATGTCGCAGATTCTGGTACATTTTTTCTATAGAAAAAGTGTCCGTTTCTGAGACATTTTTACTAAAGAAAAAATCTTATGTCTCTGATATTTTGTAATTCGAAGATTCCAATTGTAATTCGAAAAAGATCAATTGTAATTCGAAAAAGATCAATTGTAATTCGAAAAAGATCAATTGTAATTCGAAAAAGATCAATTGTAATTCGAAAAAGATCAATTGTAATTCGAAAAAGATCAGTTGTAATTCGTAAAAGATCAATGGAAATACAGTTGATATTTTTCGAATTACAATTGGAATCTTCGAATTACAATTGATCTTTTTCGAATTACAATTGATCTTTTTCGAATTACAATTGATCTTTTTCGAATTACAATTGATCTTTTTCGAATTACAATTGGAATCTTCTAATTACAAATGGAATCTTCGAATTACAATTGGAGTATTCGAATTACAAATGGAATCTTCGAATTACAAATGGAATCTTCGAATTACAAATAGAATCTATGAATTACAATTGATCTTTTTCGAATTACATCTGTAAATGGTGTAGAATCTTCGAATTACAATTGATCTTTTTCGAATTACATCTGTAAATGGTGTAGATAAACAAACACCTTATTTATTTTATTTTTTTAAAGTATTACAATTAGCTTTCAATAATTTCCGCAAAAACTTTTTTAAAAATGTTTGCCAAAATATTTTGATCATGCATGGGTTAAATTAATTGTGGCCAAATATATTAATTAAACGTGTTTCCTGCACAAAGATATGCTTTTTGTGGTTATATAATGGTTTTTAATGATGTCGAAGTAAATTTTATAAAAAAGTAAGAAAGTGCAGTTAAGGGTTAATTTTTGACTAAAATCCCAAGCGGTGGTCCACACCTTTCTAACGATGTATTATAAGTGAAAATCGGACAAAAAATACCAAAGTTATTTAAGTTTTCAGTAAAATCGAATTGAAAAGCATCAAAAAACAGACCTAAACATATCGTTATCTCGAGGCTGTGGATAGATTTTTAAAATGTTTTAATGCAGAATAAAAGAATTCCTAAATATCTATTATATTTGGTCATTCATTGGACAAACAAATATTTACTGAATTTTTTAATTATGAAAAGTACAATTTTTGGACCATTTTTTGACGCGGTTTAGCTCACGGGAGATTATCGCTAGAGCCCAAATATTTTGGGAATCTTCATAAAACATGTCAAAGTTAATTTTGATGGGGGTACAACTTTAACTTTAACTTTTTTCGCCCATATAAGGTGAGTCGGTCTAATGTTTATACTTGCTATAAGTAAAATACTTACTATAAGTAAAATACTTATCATAAGTAAAATATTTGAAGAAAATGTTTACAAATAAAATATTTGAACTCAAATAAAATATTTGCCAACATTTTTATACCCTCTAACCACAGTATGGTGTGTAACGCATCGAAATATCGGTGTAGGACCCCATAAAGTATATATATTATTGATCAGTGATCCATTCTAAGACATTCTAGCGATGTCCGTCTGTCCGTCCGTCCGTCTGTCCGTCTGTGGAAGACACGTACAGTCCAAAGTAAAAGAGCTAGACACCTGAAATTTGGCGAAAAAGTTCCCTTCTTTAGAACTAAACAAACCTCTAAAAAAAAATCCATTTTTATAGGTTTTTTGTACTTTTGTTTAGCAAACGAAACTTTTTTATGTCTAAAGAAGTTCAAAGTCTTGCAGTTGGATCCAGGAAGGTTGTCCTCCACCGACGCAACCCCCCCCCCCCCAAAAAAAAAAGACGCCCCTGTTTTTTTTTAACGTGTTGGAGGGTATAAAAGATTCGGCACAGCCGAATTTACAAAAATATTTTCTTACACTATTTTAAAGATTTTGTTTTAATTTTGTATTTTTTTTCATGTTTTTATTATTTATTCACGGAGCCTCCAAAAAAAGAAGAAACAAAATGTACAATCCAAAGCGATTTTCTTTGGTTTCACAAAATGATCTGTCCATAAGATTAAAATGTAAATGTTTGTAAATATCCGAAATATTGGACGCGGACTCACCTTTAAGTATTCGAATAGTCCCAACATTTATTTTTAAGTCGATTTAGCGATGTCCGTCCGTATGTGTGTCCATATAAACACGATAAATGTAGGACGCAATTACCAATTGATATAACTGAAATTTGAATAAAAATGGAAGTATTTGATAAAAATTTTATTTTTATGTGTTAAACGTGAACTTTAGTAACCTAATCAAATCGCAATATAATTGGACCTTTTTTGGACTTATTGTTAGTCCCTCTATAAAAAAATTTAGACCGATATTCAGTTAATTCGGTCTATTGACAAAAAAATTAGTCAATTCCACTAAAATTTGATCTGTGTGTGTTTTCTACACTTAATAAAGATCTTACAAAAGACAGATCCAATCGGTCCATGTTTGGACTTGGGACCCATTTTTCGGAAAACACTGGTGTAGGGTATTATATGGTCGGTCTTGACCGACTTTAACTTTCTTACTTGTTTTATTTGCTATTGCCAAGCTCCCAAAAGGTTCGGACCGAAAAAAATCGCATTTTCTAATCTTGGTCAATGAAAAAAAAATATTTCATTTTCTAAACAAATAGACAAAAAAATTAAATAAAATATGTTTTCTGGGGTTTTGTAAGTTTTCAGTGGGAACTTTTTTTCATCTGTTCTGATTTTCCTATTTCGGAACTTAACCAGCCTATGACCACAAGACGTATTCGTACCAGAAGAGTAGCACGTTTATTTTGGATCGTATCGTGTCTTCTACATACGAAAAGACGAACATCGCATACAATCGATCACTGATCAATAATATAAAATCTTTAAGAGGTCCAAGACCGATATTCGAGTTTAATTAATTGCGACAAAAACATTTAGTTAATTGCGACACAAAAATTAGTTTTTTTTTTTTATTTTAAGTATATTAAAAATTTTTGAATATGTTTTTAATGCACAAAAAATTAAAATAAGTAATATTAATGCAACCGAAACAAAACCGATATAATACAGGTTAAAATTCGAAAAAAGGTAACGGTTTTTATCGGTAACGGTATTTAAAAATTTTTATTTCGGTATTGGTAACGGTAAAGGTAGTCAATATTAAAGGAATTTTAATCGGTAACGGTATTGAAAGGGTAACGGTAGCCAACACTGATAGAAACTATTGGACGATTTTTAAAAATTTTAATGTTTGAACTTGAAAAAATCGACTTAGAAATATTTAAAAAAAAATGTCTATAAAAAATTTCATTTTCCAGAGCGACCCTCGTATCTCATTTAATATTTTTTATATCTGGACACTATCAAGCTTAAACTGAAGCTTGAATGCTGTATAGGAAATAAAAAATTTCCTATACAGCGTTCTTTTTTTAATAAATAGTCGATTGATAATAAAAACGTTGAGTATCACAGAAAAAAACGAATTGTTATATTGACCCCCATATTTGTGAATACAATTAAATTTTTCACTGAAAGTGCTCCTATACGAAAATTTGTAATATCAACTAATGTTTGTAAATATTAATTGCTGAAAAAACAATTGATAAATGAGTTTGTAATATACGGTGTTTTTTTTACTGTTACCGAACTTTAAATTAAAATAAAGTAAGGAAAACTATTTTTAGTATCAATCAAACTGACTTTATTGAATAGATAATTTTATGACATTAATGTTTAAAAACGGTTTGGAGCCATATCGATACCAAAAATGGCTCGTACATGGAGTAATCTGAACCTCCATTTTCACACAATTTTCACAGAATTTGCGGCCGTTTTTCGAATTTTACCAATAACTCGTCGAAGGCTTATTTCCAGGTGTTTAATTGTCTCTAATTTATCGGAAAAGACAAGTTACTTTAGATAGCCCCACAGAAAATAATCCAATGGGGTTAAATCAAACGATATTGGTAATCAATTAATAGGATCTTTGAATAAAATTTAAGTTCGACGAAAAGAACCATTTTTTTTTGATAAAAAAATTTCTACAATTTGGAAGCGTTGCTCTTATGAAAGTCTTTGCATGATAAAATGTCAAACCATACTTAACAAAACACAACTATCAACAGTTAGATCGGTTGTCAAATAAAGCAGTATTACCAATTCAAAGTTGTGAACATAGAGAAACATAGAGGCGAAGGTGAAAGAAAAAATAATATCACTATCTTTTTCTAATTTCTCACACGTACGTTGTGGATGTGAATTCAAAACCAAATACATGTTTACAAGTCGTACTTTGTCAACAAATACATGTATACAAGTTGTACTTTGACAACTCAATTTTTGAAGCCTTCGCCTCTATGTTTCTCTATGGTTGTGAACCTCTAAAAAAAACACCCTATAGTTCTCATAAATTATTATTTGTATTGACAAACGTACAAAATCTTATTTTTTTTTTCAACAAAAAAAAATCAACAAACACAAACGTAATTTGTTGATCTAACAAACGAAAAAAAAAATAAATTTTGTTTTCAACAAAGAAATTCAACAAACACAAACGTAATTTGTTGATCTAACAAACGAAAAAAAAAAAAATTTTGTTTTCAACAAAGAAATTCAACAAACACAAACGTAATTTGTTGATACGGTAAAGGAACTTAACAAAGGAATTTGTGATATCAACTAACAGTATTAGTTGTATTGACAAATTAAATCAATTAAATATTTTGTTGGGTCAACAAAATATTTAATTGACATTTTAAGACTTTTTTTATAGGAAAAAAAAAATTAAAAATAAATTGATTAATTGTCATAAAATATTCTTTTTTATGACTCTTAAGAATGTACTTATTTTACTTTTATCGTTTTACCATCTTTGTCTTATGTTGAAAATTATTTTTTTTTTCGTTCGTTCCTTATTTCTTTCTTTTTCATATACACATGTTTTAGCTTCGCTTTAGACAATCGGTAAAAACTTGGAAGGCAAATTCTGTAAAAAAATTTTTCCAAAAATATAAAGGCAAAACAAAACAATAGTTAACAGAACAAAAATTTTATTTAAAAAGATTAATTTGTTTTCGAAATACATTTTTTTAATAATATTTCCTATTAAATAATTTCAATTGCTGCCTGCTGCCGTATCCCTTGCTAGCTCAGATAAAACTTAATTCATAACCGTTTTTTAGTCGTTTTCTTTTTTCAATGTCTTTTTTTAAAAAGAAGTACAGGCACAAATAAAAAACAAACTACACGACGAGAGAGAGCATGTTGTCGTTATAGTATGTTTGTGTTTTTGTTTTATACTTTACAAAAGCTACCAAATTCTTTATAGACAGCGATTGTTAAAAAAAAATGTACGATTTTGTTAGATTGACAAAGCTCTTTGTATTTATTGATATAAATTGTTGAAAATGTGACTTTTATTTGACAAAGCCGTTTATTGACAAAAATTGTTGAAAAAAATCTGTTTTATTTACAAATTATTGAACATTAATAAGACGGTATTTATAAACAGCCTTTTTTTGCTTGCAATAAAGTCTTGCAACTTTTTTTTGTAGGCAAACGGGGGTGAAAAGAAAACGGGGTAGAAAAAAAATAACAAATTCTGTTTTCCTTCTTCCATGCTTCTCACCCCCGTTTGCCTACAAAAAAAAGTTGCAAGACTTTATTGCAAGCAAAAAAAGGCTGTGTATAAATACCCTCTAACAAACGGGTTATTTGAAAGTTAAAAAAATATTTTTTTGTCTTATTGACAAACTGCCACTAATGATTTTTTGAAATTCCCCTTTTATTTTGAAATAAAATTATTTGACGTAGTTTGTTGAAAACAAAATCGAATTTTTGTATTATTGACTAACGGTATGCCGTTTTTACTAAATATTTGGTTGATATCAGTTTAGGACATTCACAATTGCTTTTATGATTTTATTTTCTGTGTATTGTTAACTTTGTCTTTAACAAATTGCATCTACTATAGATAAGTTTCCAATGTGTTCTCACCCATTGTATTTTAAGTTTCAGGTAAATCGGTGTATAGCGGGTTGGGGTACTTTCCTTGTTAGTTACTTAGAAAATTTTTAAAAGATTTTCTAACGAAATAATATCAAATTCTAAGAAATTCCGCCTGTAGAGTGTTTAAATATTTTTTAAAACAATTTCTTCCTATCGTAAAGCCACTAGAAAACCCCGGTTAGTGTTCATTACTGGAAAATTTCCTTAAATTTAGAATTTATAATCTAATTACCAAATCAGCTAAAGTTGTTACCTGTTTCATAATAAGAAAAAACCATGTATGTAATGGAAAATTTTGCTTAAGTTTTGTCCAGATGTTCTTATAATTTATAAGAATTTTTTATACCTGTACGAAAAATCTAGTAAGTAAATCCTTTTTTGTATTACATGTCCTTTTAGAATACCTACCTAACTTAAGTTATTATCTTTAAACTACTCTCCTATAAAAGATATTTACTATTTATTTTTCAACATCATTCACTGCAAACATTTCTAGCAGTTAACAGTTATTGCCATTTTTTTTTAAACAAAAACATATTAATTATAAATATCTTCTTGAAAATGATTCCCGAACTAAAAAATACAACATTACAAACTGAAATCGTCTCAACTGGAAGCGAACTGATGGTGGTCGATGGCCCTATTGATGCTTTGTATTATAAAACACAATTCGAAACATTTTCTCTTACGTCAATGACATCATCCTATTTACATCGCATACCCAGTAGTTCTCGACAATGGGAAATTTATCTTGAAGATTTGGTAGATTCGAAAACTAAACGTTCGCGCCGTCTTAAAAAAGAATCGGAGAGTGTTAATGATTTTCTTCAACGATTTCCGATTTTGGAAATGTCATAAGATGTTATAGTTTTAATAACAAAATAATTTAATGTGATTTATTTAAAGAATTTAATTCATTAGTTTTTAGTTTAATATTAAATATTTAAGATTTTAAATAAAAAAATATAAATTACTTTTTTTTTTAATTTTCAAAAATACTATTTCGAAAAATAGCACAAAAAAAGTCTTAGGCCGCTGCACAGTGCCCCATAGAAAAAATCAAAAATAAGGTCATGGTCTTAGAAATTGATGAAATTTATCAGCCTTACCATAGAAAAATAAAATATATTTAAAATCGGCTTTTAATTTTATTTCCTTACAAATTGTTTTTGTTTTTTAAATCGCCTTTAAAAAATGTATTGAAAATTTTAAATTTAAAATAAAACTTTTGTTAAAATAGACTTTTTGTTTTTTTGTGGTAAGGGCCTTTGATTTTAGTAAAATAAAATGAATCTCAGAATCAAAGATGATTGAACACCAAATGGTATTTAAACAAGTACGAACATATTTTTTGACAAAAATAGCGGATTTTTTTTAGCAAAATTTTTTTTCTCGGAAATTTTTTTTTTCAAAAAATTTTTTTTTTTTCAAAAGTAATTTCCTTTTAAATAAAGTTTTTTGCAATAATCTTTTTGAAATTGTGGAGGGTATTACTACATTCGGCAAGGCCGAATTTAACTTTTTTACTTGTTTTTTTGTTTGTATCGTGAATTTTTTAGCGTCCAACCTGAATCAAATTGCGTCGCGTAAGGCGTAACGCCCAATAATTTTTCGTTTCTAATATTTAAATGTGACGTACCTAAATCAAACGGACGTAAAAATTTAAAATTTGATGTGTTTGTTTTTGTTTTTTTTTACGTCTTGCGCGACGCAATTTGATTCAGGTTCGACCCTTAAGGAATATACATGCACAAGGAAATATGTATGTACATTAGACCGACTCACCTTATATGGGCAAAAAAAAGTTAAAGTTGTACCCCCCTCAAAATTAACTTTGACATGTTTTATGAAGATTCCCAAAATATTTGGGCTATAGCGATAATCTCCCGTGAGCTAAACCGCGTCAAAAAAGGGTCCAAAAATGGTATTTTTCATAAATTAAAAATTTAGTAAATTTTTTTTTGTCCAATGAATGACCAAATATAATAGATATTTAGGAATTCTTTTGATTCTGCATTAAAACATTTTAAAAATCTAACCAAAGACTCGAGATAACGAGATGTTTATGTCAGTTTTTTGATGCTTTTCGATTCGATTTTACTGAAAACGTAAATAACTTTGGTATTTTTTGTCCGATTTTCACTTCTAATACATCGTTAGAAAGGTGTTGACCACCGCTTGGGATTTTAGTCAAAAATTAACCATTAACTGCTCTGTCTTACTTTTTTATAACATTTACTTCGACATCATTAAAAACCATTTTAAAACCACAAAAAGCATATGGGCACTTCCACCGAAAGGTCTACCAAGACCAAAAAACCAAAAGTTCTTGAAACGAATTTGTTTTAACATATTTTCATAGGAAAACAATCAAATTTAACTAAAGTGAACAAATTTTACATTTATTCATAACCCATTTCGAGATATTCGAATGTAAAGTCGAGCAAGCCAATTTTTTCTCATTGGGACATTTCTATTGCACCTTTTGTTTTGTTAAAAGTTCTTAAAGAGAAGCATTAAATATTGACTTTTGATTTTAAAAAATCTTTCTGGAGATACAAAGAGCTAAAAAAAAATGCATAACAAACTATGCAATTCAAAAAATAACGGTTAGTTTTTGCTATGCTTTATCACACATTTCGATGTCCCGTGCGACATTGAAAAACAACATTTGTAATTAGTGCGTCAAGTGGACATGACGAAAGTTCATCAAAAATTGAGAACAAACACAGATTTTTATTACAATTAAAATAAAAAAAAAAATTTTAAATTAATAAAAATCTGTGGTCTTGGTTCTTATATAAAGTTGGTCACGTGCGACATGGTAAGCGTGGATTTTAAAATTTTGAAAAAATATTTTTTTCTTAAATAAATGATTTACTTATTTTAATACATTCTTTTAAATTATTTAAATATAGATGAGTATAAACGGCGAAAAAAATAAAGAGAGATGCAAACGGCGGAAAGAAAAGTTGAAGGAAGATGAAATGAAATTACAAGACAATAAATTAAACAAGTTGAAAAGTTAAATTCGACTAGGCGAATCTATGAATACCCTCCACAATGCCCTTTTTAAGTGAAAGTAAATAACATTTTGGATTAGAAATATTTAATGTTATGTAAAAAATTTTTTTTTAAGTAATTTTTGAAAAAAAAAAAAAAAATAATTTACTAAATTTTTTTTTAGTCTAAAATTTTTTTTGAGTGTAAAACTTTTTCGAGTGTACTTTTATGTGACAAAATTTTTGAGTGCCAAAAATAGGTTGTAAAATAGTTTTGTGACTTACCAATGTTTTAAAAACATGTTTAACGGGTTTTCAACACGGGAATTTAATGTGAAACTAATCTGAAATTCTCGGTTTTGATAATAACTTTTGAACCACTGAACCGATTTGGCTGAAATTCAATACGAACCAGACCAGGGGAACGAAAAATATATATGCCAAGTTTTCTAAGCTTATTTATTTATAATTTGTTAAAAAAGAACAACAAAACAAACATAAATATGATGATGGAAAAAACGGTCCCGTGCGACATGTCCCGTGCGACAGTGATTAAAGTTAAATTAAATAAAAAGTAGAAATAATTTTGAGGTAAAATTTTACAACTTTTAAGAGACATTATAAGCCAACATTTCAAAATTAGTCGCATTGTGATATTGCCTCAGGTTTCGCTGAAATCAGAGTTTTGATTGATAGTCGCGAAAACGACTTCTGTTTTTTGTCCCGTGCGAATGGTTGTCTTTTTTGCGATTATCTCGAAAGCTTGAAACAATTTTCAAAATCAACCTGAGCAACAGTTATAGAGCTAGTTAAGAGCTATAAGTTTCCCCTTTCGTCAAGAAAAAAAATCTTTTTATTTCGACTTTTTATTCAACTTTAATGTGTGCAACGGTCACGTTCGACATGATGGAATTGCCCATATCTTTGTGCAGGAAACAGGTTTAATTAATATATTTGGTCACAATTAATTTAACCCATGCATGATCAAAATATTTTTGCAAACATTTTTAAAAAAGTTTTTGTGAAAATTATTGAGAACTACACCCAAAAAATTTTGTAGTTGATTACAACTTAAATATCAACTATTTTGTAGGTGAATTACCACCAACTACAATTTAGTTGATTTTCTTAAGTTGCTAATAACTACAAATAAACCAAAATAAAAAATCAACTACATTAGTCGTTACTAATACCAATGTTTAGTTGATTTCAACTTATATTTGACATATTTAAAAAAAATAGCTGAAAACAACTACATAAACAGTTGAAAACAACATAAAATAGCTAAATATAACGACCAAATTAATTTTTTAAATTTTAACTACCTTTTTAGTTAATGATAATTACTAAATTGTTGAATTATAGTTGATTGCTAATTAGAATAAGGTAAATATTTTGATTTTATTAAAAAAAATGGCAGTTTGGAAGTTTTCGCAGATTTTATTTAAGTTAATCAAAAGTCTTATTACAGTAATTCAGAATTTGAGAGTTTTTCTACTAGAAAAACTTTCAAAAAAAATTCTCCAGAAAAATTCTCAGATTCTGAGACACTTTTTCTAAGAATTTTTCTATAGAAAAAATGTCTCAGAATTTGAAAATTTTTCTATAGAAAAAATGTCTCAGAATCTGAGAATGTTTCTATAGAAAAAATGTCTCAGAATCTGAGAATTTTTCTATAGAAAAATGTCTCAGAATCTGAGAATTTTCTATAGAAAAAATGTCTCAGGATCTGAGAATTTTTCTATAGAAAAAATGTCTCAGAATCTAAGAATTTTTCTAACGAAAAAATGTCTCAGAATCTGAGAATTTTTCTAAAGAAAAGAAGTCTCAGAATCTGAGAATTTTTCTTGAGAATTTTTTTTGAAAATTTTTCTAAAGAAAAAATGTCTCAGAATCTGAGAATTTTTCTAGTGAAAAAATGTCTCAGAAACTGAGAATTTTTCTATAGAAAAAATGTCTCAGAATCTGAGAATTTTTCTATAGAAAAAATGTCTCAGAATCTGAGAATTTTTCTATAGAAAAAATGTCTCAGAATCTGAGAATTTTTCTATACAAAAAATGTCTCAGAATCTGAGAATTTTTCTATAGAAAAAATGTCTCAGAATCTGAGAATTTTTCTATAGAAAAAATGTCTCAGAATCTGAGAATTTTTCTATTGAAAAATGTCTCAGAATCTGAGAATTTTTCTATTGAAAAATGTCTCAGAATCTGAGAATTTTTCTGTAGAAAAAATGTCTCAGAATCTGAGAATTTTTCTATAGAAAAAATATCTCAGAATCTAAAAATTTTTCTAAAGAAAAAATGTCTCAGAATCTGAGAATTTTTCTGCTGAAAAAATGTCTCAGAATCTGAGAATTTTTCTGCAGAAAAAATGTCTCAGAATCTGAGAATTTTTCTATAGAAAAAATGTCTCAGAATCTAAGAATTTTTCTATAGAAAAAATGTCTCAGAATCTGAGAATTTTTCTATAGAAAAAATGTCTCCGAATCTGAGAATTTTTTATAGAAAAAATATCTCAAAATCTGAGAATTTTTTATAGAAAAAATGTCTCAAAATCTGAGAATTTTTCTATTGAAAAAATGTCTCAGAATCTGAGAATTTTTCTATAGAAAAAATGTCTCAGAATCTGAGAATTTTTCTATAGAAAAAATGTCTCAGAATCTGAGAATTTTTCTATAGAAAAAATGTCTCAGAATCTGAGAATTTTTCTATAGAAAAAATGTCTCAGAATCTGAGAATTTTTCTATAGAAAAAATGTCTCAGAATCTGAGAATTTTTCTATAGAAAAAATGTCTCAGAATCTGAGAATTTTTCTATAGAAAAAATGTCTCAGAATCTGAGAATTTTTCTATAGAAAAAATGTCTCAGAATCTGAGAATTTTTCTATAGAAAAAATGTTTTAGAATCTGAGAATTTTTCTATAGAAAAAATGTCTCAGAATCTGAGAATTTTTCTATAGAAAAAATGTCTCAGAATCTGAGAATTTTTCTATAGAAAAAATGTCTCAGAATCTGAGAATTTTTCTATAGAAAAAATGTCTCATAATCTGAGAATTTTTCTATAGAAAAAATGTCTCAGAATCTGAGAATTTTTCTATAGAAAAAATGTCTCAGAATCTGAGAATTTTTCTATAGAAAAAATGTCTCAGAATCTGAGAATTTTTCTATAGAAAAAATGTCTCAGAATCTGAGAATTTTTCTATAGAAAAAATGTCTCAGAATCTGAGAATTTTTCTATAGAAAAAATGTCTCAGAATCTGAGAATTTTTCTATAGAAAAAATGTCTCAGAATCTGAGAATTTTTCTATAGAAAAAATGTCTCAGAATCTGAGAATTTTTCTATAGAAAAAATGTTTTAGAATCTGAGAATTTTTCTATAGAAAAAATGTCTCAGAATCTGAGAATTTTTCTATAGAAAAAATGTCTCAGAATCTGAGAATTTTTCTATAGAAAAAATGTCTCAGAATCTGAGAATTTTTTTATAGAAAAAATGTCTCAGAATCTGAGAATTTTTCTATAGAAAAAATGTCTCAGAATCTGAGAATTTTTCTATAGAAAAAAGGTCTCAGAATCTGAGAATTTTTCTATAGAAAAAATGTTTTAGAATTTGAGAATTTTTCTATAGAAAAAATGTCTCAGAATCTGAGAGTTTTTCTATAGAAAAAAAGTCTCAGAATCTGAGAATTGTTCTATAGAAAAAATGTCTCAGAATCTTAGAATTTTCTATAGAAAAAATGTCTCAGAATCTGAGAATTTTTCTATGGAAAAATTGTCTCAGAATCTGAGAATTTTTCTATAAAACAAATGTCTCAGAATCTGAGTTTTTTTATAGAAAAAAAATGTTTCAGAATCTGAGAATTTTCTATAGAAAAAATGTCCCAGAACCTGAGAATTTTCGATAAGAAAAATGTCCCAGAATCTGAGAATTTTCTATAGAAAAAATGTCCCAAAATCTGAGAATTTTTCTATAAAAAAATGTTTCAGAATGCGATAATTTTTTTATAGAAAAAATATATCTCAGAATCTGAGAAAAAATGTCTTAGAATTGGAGAACTTTTCTATAGAAAAAAATTTTCGAATCTGTTAACATTCTACATAGAAAAATTATCAGATTTTATATCATTATCAGATAATTTTACAATCTGTGCTTTTTTTTGTAGACAAATTATTGGATTCTGCGACATTTGATCTATAGAAAGAATTTCTGAAGTTCCAAGATTTTACTAAAATGGATTAAAAATCTTGAAGCGGCAAATTATCTGGTTAATAAACAAAAGTCCACTGAATTTTTCTCTGCCCCCGATCTACAGAATTTTTCGCTTCCAATTTTTAATTTTTCTTTGTTGCTGCTTTGAGTCTTCCGAGATTCATCTGCATTCGCCATATTTCTGTAAACAAACACCTTCAATAATTTATTTAACATATTACGCATTTAGAACTTACCAGTTATATCGTGAAACATCTAGATTGTTTGACTTTTGCAAATTTGTTTAATAATACAAAAATTACATACATAAAATTTAAAAGGAATTAATTTTCGTTTGGCAGTTTTTTTTTTAATTTCTGATTGTCAATATCAAATGAAAAGAAAATTAAAAAACAGGGTAACTAAAAATAATTATTTTTGACGAAGTTAATAGTTGGTAGCGATTACAATAGTTATTTGAAATTATTTTTAATTCAACTACACACCCAAAAAATTTCCCAGTTACTGGCTACTAAAATTTTAACTGAACCCCAGTTAAAATACACCTAACTGAAGCCCAGTTATTCAAATAAGTTGATAGTAACTAATTTTTTAATAAAATACAAATTCAACTATTGCGACAGGTAATGGTAACGATTTTCCCAGTTACTTTGAAAAATTATTTTTACTTACAAGGGAAGTATCTCAACCCTTATGAACCGATTTGCCTGAAACTTAAAATATATATAAAAGAGACGATTTTAAGGTTGGGGTGTCTCGGCTTATCGGCCATATCAGAGTTTTAAAATTTCGTTGTCCCCTTATGAAACAAAGTGGACCTTCGGGAAAATTTCGATAACTCCCGAACTAATAGGAATATCCTCTAGGGAAAAAATACGTGTCGACTTAAATTTAATAAAGATTATTTCGTATTCATATGGACATCGTAGGTCTATGTCTTCATATAAATACCCCCCAAAATTTACACATTTTCGTGAAAAAAGTATTTAAGAAAGACGAACTTTTACAAGGTTATGCCACCGTTGGATAGGCATTAAAAAAACCTTTCTCTCATATGTAAACATCATATAGTTTCTTAGAAAAAAATGGCTGAAAAATCCAAAAAACCTTTTTTTCGCCATTTTTTTACCCATGTTTTGAACCCTTAAATCCCCGATATGGCCGATAAGCCGAGACACCCCAACCTTAGAATTGCCCCTTTTATATATATTTTACGTCTCATGCAAATCGGTTCATATGGGTTGAGATACTTCCCTTGTTAGTTAAAAACAACGAAATTGATATGGGGGTTGGTTGTGTAGTACCGAAATTTATTCTAAATCAATTTTTCTGCAATGAAAGATCTGCAAATCATTATTTTTTCTTAATTTTATTCAGATATTTAAACAAAGTTTATAATTTTTTACTCCAATTTTTTTACTGTATATTTAACTTCAGCATCTTTAACTGAATCAATTCAGCTTTTGGCCAGATTTTCGCGTCCATTACCTTTAAAAAAATATAATATATTTTGTTATAATTTATTATTATACAAATATATTTCAATATTAATCTTTCTTACCGTGGACCTAATAAATTCCCGATTTGATTTTAAGCGACACAATATTTTTTTTATTTGAATATTTTTTTTATTTATTTTTTTTTAATTTTTGACAATTTAAAAATAATTTCAAATACAGGGTAACTAAAAAACTGTTGTTATTAACCGAAATCATAGTTACTGGTGGCTAATTCAGTTATTTTTAAAAAATGTAGAATTAACTGGGAAATTTCGTAACTAACCAACTGGGAAATTTTTTCGGTGCAGAAATGCTTAACTACACAACTACAAAATTTTTTGGGTGTAGTTGTAATACTTTAAAAAAATAAAATAAATAAGGTTTTTGTTTATCTATACGTGCTTATTAATATCAAATAATTATTACGTGTAACACTTTCCCGGTCAATTTTTTTTTCGAAATTTGGATGTGCAAATTAATTTTAAAAATAAAATATAAACAAATTTTGTCTTAATCGCATATATTCGTGCAAAAACCGCATCTAATAAATAGATCTTAATATTTTTTATTTAACCCATTCATGACCAATGTAAAAAAAAAATGTAAAAAAATTTTGAATCCAGTTGTAATACTTAAAAAAAATAATATAATTGATATTTTTTTGACACATTTGCTTATTTAAATAATAAATATTAAGACCAATTTATTAGATGCGTTTTTTTTTTGCACGAATACATGCGATTAAGACAAAATTTGCTTATATTTTATTTTCAAAATTAATTTGCACATACAAATTCCGAAAAATAAATTTGACCGGGAAAGTGTTACACGTAATAATTTTTTGATATAAATAAGCACGTCTAGATAAACAAAAACCTTATTTATTTTATTTTTTTTAAGTATTACATCTATGTTTCAATAATTTTCGCAAAAACTTTTTTAAAAATGTTTGCCAAAATATTTTGATCATGCATGGGTTAAATTAATTGTGGCCAAATATATTAATTAAACGTGTTTCCTGCACAAAGATATGCTTTTTGTGGTTTTAAAATGGTTTTTTATGATGTCGAAGTAAATGTTATAAAAAAGTAAGACAGAGCAGTTAAGGGTTAATTTTTGACTAAAATCCCAAGCGGTGGTCAACACCTTTCTAACGATGTATTAGAAGTGAAAATCGGACAAAAAATACCAAAGTTATTTACGTTTTCAGTAAAATCGAATCGAAAAGCATCAAAAAACTGACATAAACATCTCGAGTCTTTGGTTAGATTTTTAAAATGTTTTAATGCAGAATCAAAGAATTCCTAAATATCTATTATATTTGGTCATTCATTGGACAAAACAAAATTTACTAAATTTTTAATTCATGAAAAATACCATTTTTGGACCCTTTTTTGACGCGGTTTAGCTCACGGGAGATTATCGCTATAGCCCAAATATTTTGGGAATCTTCATAAAACATGTCAAAGTTAATTTTGAGGGGGGTACATCATCAACTTTTTTTTTTGAGTCACTCTAATGTACATCAAATGCAAAGCCAAACACATTCGTAAAAACAACATAAAAAAAAAAAAACAAGTAAGAAAATTATAGTCGGTCAAGACCGACCATATAATACCCTACACCAGAGTTTCCCGGAAAATGGGTCCCAAGTTCAAACATGGACTGATTAGATCTATATTTTGTCAAATCTTTAATAAGTGTAAAAAGCAATCACAAATAAAATTTGAGTGGAATAGGCTTCTTTTTGTTGACAATAAACCGCTTCAACTGAATATCGGGCGAAATTTTTACATGGGACCTAAGTCCAAAAATGGTCCGATGATAATCAGATTTGATAAGGTTATTAAAGTACGCGTTTAACATACACAAACAGAATTTTAATTAAATATTTTCTATTTTCATGAAATTTGAGAGATTTATGTGAAAATCGGGAAGGTGGTTTGTATGGGGCTACAAGAAGAACTGGTCCGATTTCTTTAAAATTCGGAATGGTGATTTGTGTGGATGAAACATGATTACCTGCCAAATTTCGAAAAGATACCTATTAAAATGCGGTTATTAGAGTCATTTGAGCCAAAACTAAAGAGGACCTTTGTATGGGGGCTAGGTCTAAATATGGACCGATTTTTTCCAATTTCAATAGGCTTCGTCCTTGGGCTAAAAGAGGCTTTAGTTTCAAATTTCAAGTCAATTGATTAAAAACTGCGACATGTATCGTGTTTACACCGTTCAATGTTTAATGCAACTTTTGGGGGCTTTATCTTCTTGATCCCAAAAAAAATAATTATTTTAACACGTTATTAGATTTTGCTTTCTATTTATTAATAAAATTATTAACACTTTAAAAAAAACATAAAAAAAATTGACGATTGTAGGACGTTTGAGATGATTCATTAATTCAACCATTAAATCATAGAGATATTCGTCGATGATTTGGACATTTATAATTTTGATGTTGAGACTTGAGTCCAATTGAAATATGAAAAAAAAAATTAAAATAGGAGCAGTGTGCTAGTGAAACTCCTTAATTCTTTTTTAAGCTCTCCATAACCAAGGGTAAATTCTTGCTAATGAAACATTTGAAGCCACGGAAAGCCCAGGTGCAGGAATCTGACTTTTGTTCATTTTTATCAGCGCATTTTTCAACATCGGCCTTAACTTCATCCTTATTTTCTTTGCCATGACCAAGTTGAGAGATTAAGTTTTCATTTTTGAAACCATCCTTGGGATCAAACAATTGGAACTTTTCGAAAATGCATTCAATATAACAACGGGTAATTTCATCATCAGGGAAATCGAATTTCTTATATTTTTCAATCAATTCGGTGGTGACTTTTTTAGCTTCCATACATTCTTTACGGGCCTTCATTAAATCCTCCTGGTTGCGTAGCTTAAAATCAGCTGAAACCTAAAACGATAGAAGTAAATACATATTTGGATAAGACATCCAAAGGATTTATTGTCCTTATTAATTTTTAACTTACCAAAGCAAACAGCGCTAATAAAATTGCAATAGTAGCCTTCATATTGTATCTGTATATTTTTAGTAAATGCGTGGAATAAATCACAAATTCTTGGATAACTTTCAATGCTAGTTTAAGCTTAATCCGTATAAAACTGATGACAATTGTCACTCACATCATGGTTTTTATAGTCTCTCATAAGAAATTACTCGAATGAATTGATCATGTGTATGCGTGCGTATACCTCCCGCAAATGCAGCTAGAGTGGAATATGCCTTAAATTTACTGAAATTGGGAGGGCAATAGACATAATAAAACTTTATGTGTACTAATCTCGAAAAGTATACAGTTTTTCATATGATAATAGGCTTGTTTTTTGCAGACCGGATTAAGATTAGGATTAACTCTGTTTAGTTAAAAAATGGGTCAAATCAAATTCAGAAATTATTTTTTATAATTTTTTTCTGAATCTACATACAATTAGTAAATATAAACAGTACAAAAAATTAAGCGTTGTCCAAAATTTAAAATGGTATAAATTAGGGATGTCGCGAATAGTGTATTCGGCATTTTACCGAATATTTACTATTCGGTATTCGGCTTGAACCGAATACGAATATTGCCGAATAGTTTGATTATTCATACGCCTGTATTTTATCTATGTAAAAAATTGAAAAAAAAGTACCAGACTAAAAAACAACAACGCTTTTGCTGACACTATTTTTTCTGTTACCTTAACAATTCGAATTTGAATCAAGTGCTCACGTTTTTTTTGGACAAAAAAACAAACTAAAAAGACTACAAAAAAGTCAAACGTTAATAAGACCCGTATGACACTACATTTTTTTTTTATTAAATTGAAATTGACGGCATACTAATCACATTAGAGAACAGCATTACCGGGGTCGATAATACTGTGATCTAATGTGATTAGTATGCCGTCAATTTCAATTTAATACAAAATAAATGTAGTGTCATATACCCTTAAAACGTGTTTTTTAACCAAATTTTAATTTTGCCGAATATTCGGCAAACTGTTACCGAATATTTATTTAACCGAATATTCAAAAAACATGCCGAATATGCCGAATACCGAATAGTGACGAATATTCGCGACATCCCTAGTATAAATAAATCTGAGTTAATCCAGGGATTTGACTAAATTTATTTGTCATTCTTTACATTTTGGACAAAGCTTAATTTTTTTCTCTGCTTATATATACTAATTGCATGTAATTTCAGGAAAAAATATTAAAAAATAAAATCTGGACTTGATTTGACCCACTTATCTATCTATATATATAAAAATGGATGTGTGTATGTACAGCTGCGGTCAAAAAAATAGCACCAGGATAAAACAAAATTTTCTTCGTTGGTTTTTTTGTAACAATTTCAACTTATGCCACTGAAAACGTGTCATAAGATACTTACAAGAGTGTGAAACAATATTACATAAGAAAAGGTTAAATTGGATTTTTATTTTATTAAAAATTTTCAGAGTTTTTAAAAAAACTTCAAAAAGACTCAGTCAAAAAAATAGCACCACAGTACTTTTTGCATTAAAATTAAATTCTTAAATTTGAAAAACGAATAGATTATGAATTCAGTATTGTTTTGATATCTTTAAATATTAAAAAAAAAAATTGTCGAGTGCTCATTGTTGACAATTACCTCTGTACAACGTTTTTGTACCGAATTCGCGAGATTTTTGGATCTTTAATTCAAAATTGAGTTCTAGACATTGGCGTAGATAGCCCTGTCTGGGGGGGGGCTTAGCCCCCCCCCCCAGAATTTTAATCTTTCTCAATTTTTTTTTTAATAATTTATTTTTGCAACACTAAATAATAATGAGTCTTTAGGACTCGTTATGATGATTCTATGAGTCTTAAGGATTCGTAATGATTATTATATTAGAATCTAATAGTTTTTCCCATTGAAAAATAGTCTGAATTATTGAAAAAAGTTTGTATGTGAATCTGATGTTTTTGTCAGTAATATAAACTTCACCGAATCTAAGGATTAAGGAAAACATTTTAACATTCTAAGTGACTTCTTTGATTTCAAAAAGTTTCTAAATTCTAAGGAGGTTTTTTATAGACAAAAGTTATTGGAAGAAAGAATCTGAGAATTTTGACTAATACACTCAGAAAATTATGTAAGTTAGTACATGTCAGTTATTTGTATATTTTACAGTAGTAAGTTGTTTTCAACTACAAAGTCAGTTGTTTTTGTATGAAAAATATCAAACAACTATTTCTGTTAGATATTTTAAGTCCTTTTTTTGAACAACTAACAAAAAAGTACTGTAATGTAGTAACAGTTATTTAAAGTAGTTAATTTTATTTATTTTTTTCTGAAAAATTTTCAAAGTTTTTTTCCAAAAAATAAAAATAATAAAAAATAATAAGCGTTCGCAAGCAAATCGCTGTTAAAGAGTCGAAAAAGTGCGTTTTTTACCAATTTTGATTGGCTATAATTTCAAAAAATAATTTTAGAGCCTCAGTTTTAAACACGAACTTAACTATATTAGATGCCAGGATTCCAAAACTGGTATTAGCTTTTTTCTGACAGCTTTAGTTTTCGAGTAATTAAAAAGGGCATAGATATTCAGACAAAATTAAAGAGGTCATAAATTAAAAAAAATTATTTTAGCGATATCTCAAAAACTAAAGATGACTCCACAAAAGTTAGAGCATTTTTGGAATCAGCATATCCAAAATACCTGCACTCAAAAAAAAAAACTGTAATGTTAGCAAAAAAAGCTTGTAAACCTACAAGAAAATTTGCTGATTTTGAATCCACAATTTTTTTGCTAAAGTTAGCAAAAATGTTTTGCCAATAATTAGTTAACTAAATTTTTTTTTTTTGAACTTAGTTCATACACATCTGATAACCCCATTGGGTTCGGACCCGATAGGGGACCACTGGGGTCTTGAGAATTAAAAAACTCGATAACTTCAAAAATATTACTCGGAGAGCTTTTGACTATTTTGCGGTCTTGTTCTACGTATTGAGAGCTACAAAAATGCTTTTTGACTTTTTGTTGTGTCGGCAATATTTACCGAGATATGAGCATTTTAAAATTTTCGGGAATGCTTACTTTTTTGGATCCAAAGTTAGGGCCCATTGGGGTCCACACATGTGAAGAGGACCGGCGATGACATGTGAAGAGAGCCCGAAAACCAAAAATGGCCTCCATTTTGCTCTATCTGGCTTAGTTTCCGAGATAGCGCCATTTTAAGTTTTCTGAAAATAAAAAAAAATTTACCATTTATTTTGCTAATATTAGCAAAAAATCTTGTAAAAATGTTGCCAACTCAATTTCAAATTTAGCAAAAGAAATTAGTTCGAAGTTTGTTTAAAATTGCTAATGTGCTAAATGAAGTTTACAAGAATTTTTTATGCTAATCTGAACTAAAAATTTGCTAAAAGTTAGCTAACTAGCGTTAGCAAACAAAAATTAGTAAATCTACTAACGTATTTTTTTGAGTGTAAAATCGTCATTCACTTTTTGGATGTAAGACTAGTGTTGGTAAATATAGTCTCACAAACATGCCAAAAATAGCCTATTTTCAAAGTTTCCTTAGCCTATATCTCGAAAACTAGAGCTGACCCAAAAAAAACGGTAGCCAGATTTCAAATCAGCGTACCCCTATTACCCAAAATTAGCTTTCAGAACCCGGGCACAACAAAAATAAATTATTAACGTGAACTTTGCCTACAGTTTTTTTAAAAACCTGAAGTAATAGATAAATTTGGAAACCAAATTCAGAAGCAGCATTGAAAGATTAAACCGTGTTGTCAGATCCCAGACGTATACCAAGATTTTCACGTAAAAAACTTCTAAAAAATAAAAAAAAACACAATTTTTGTAAACTATGACCTCAATTTACTCAAACATTTGGAAACCAGGTCCCGAACTACGGCATTTTATATCGAAACTTACTATCGTCATCCATTTTTTATTTCCGAAAATAAAACAAAAATACCAGTTTAACCTGATCAGAAATGAAGAACTGTGATTGTTCTTTTTTCAAAATTATGTACCAATGTTTGGTATTGATCGAAATTTTATTCGATTACGAATCTAGATCCGTTATTCGGATCTATATTTGGAATCAGTGTTAAAAAGTAAATCGAAAAAGTGGTCAGATCCCAGACGCATCTAAAAATATCACAAACAAAACTCTTAAAAATGCACAAGAATAAGTTTTTGTAAACTTTGCCTTTGATTTTCTCAAAAACCTAACGTACTAGAAAAATGTTAAACCCATATTCGGAATCAGCATCGAAAAGTTAATGGAAAACGAACTGTTAGATCCCAGACTCAGCCAAAAAACTTCACAAATCAGTGTTGGGCATACCGGGAAATTAACAACTGCCCAGTGCCCAGTTGGCAACGTCCTCGAGCCATCCTCAGTGACGGAGCGGTGAAATGTCAGAGTCACTGCTGACATCCACAAGACATCTCTATGTACTGGGTTGAGGACATTTTCATACAAATTTTCAAAATGTCCTCACTCAAAGTCAGCAGTGGTCAGGGCTGACCTTCTGGGGACATGTCACCTAAGACTTCTTTGGGGAAATGTCTGACGTAGGTCATGCGAAAATACAAAAAATTTTCGTATTTCCTTTAGTTTTTTTTTACTTTTATCCATTTTCCTTTATAAATTATATTTCTCATATTTAGAAAAAACTTTTCGCCGTTTTTAGTCCCAACTGAATTTGAACCTGGAACCTCCAGTTTATTAGTCCCACACCTAACTACTTGTTCCAAACTTTATTTTGAAAATTGTCTATTTATTACTTTTAATTTACTTGTTAGATTTTGATTTTATTTTAATTA
Source organism: Pegoplata infirma (assembly GCA_963921195.1). Lineage (NCBI taxonomy): Eukaryota > Metazoa > Arthropoda > Insecta > Diptera > Anthomyiidae > Pegoplata > Pegoplata infirma. The sequence continues at coordinate 106,528,064 of OY992538.1, read as the reverse complement.
AATCGATAATATTGCCATCTTTTTCTAGGAAATTGAAGAGTTGCCCAGGTTTAAAATTCTAATTTAATATACTGCTATTCTGAAGACATTTCCTTTTAGACGTCTTAGAGGAATTGTCCACACTCTTAAAGCAAACATTCAGTGCTGACAATGTTAGGACATGTCATCAAGGATTACCTATGATTTGTCAGAACCTGAAGACATTTCCTCAAGGAATCACTGTGGAAATTTCCTCAGTGACATATTTTCCAACTGGGTGATTACGAAGGGAACTTAAGTGATGGAAATAATTTATTTCTTTAATAAAAGTATTTGTATATTTTTATAACACAACAATAAAAAATTGTGTTTTAAATTTACCAAAATTTAAGGTTTTAACAAAATTGTTCGCGACCCCCCTGAAACTCTTCCGCGACCCACCATTTGAGAACCATTGCTTTATAGGGTCCTAGACCGATATTTCGATGAGTTACACACGGAATGACAAAGTATACCCACATACTGTGGTTGGAGGGTATACAAATTAAAACAAAAAATGGATGAAAGATTTTTGAGATATGTATTGCCATTTCAAATATGCTAAAAATGGTTGGGTTTTCTTTTTTTCAAATGAGGATATATCTAAAACCGCTTGACAATTTAAATTTGTTTATACACTCGAGCCACATTATCGAGGGCCTTTATCACCGCCCGACAGCTAATATTGAACATGAACCGGATGATACACGTCTGAAAGTAAAGATTAAATGGAGTAAAACTGCATTTACAGTTTTTTTTATTTCGTGATCCTGTTTCCTTTTAAAAGGACTTCAAAGTTGTAAAGGATAGATTTTTTAAAATATTTTTAAAATAGAATATTTTTCCTAGAATGACACTGGAGGCGGCAAATGAAAGAGGAGGATCTCCCCTAATTTTTCCATTATTCTATTTGGCCATATCAGGATAAAAGTATGTGAATAAAATCATTCGAAAACTTTATCAAAATATTTTGTTGAAAATTTTTGATGATATTAAAGGATACATTTTAGAAAGGACGTAACTTACCTCCTTTTTCCTGATACGTTAAAATTACAAAATAGGAAAATGAGGGGAGATCCTCCTCTTTCGTTTGCTATCAATAATGGCATCCTAGGACAAATACAAATATTAAAAAAATATTTTATAAAATTAATTCTCTAAAACTTTGAAGTCCTTTTTTAAAAGGAAACAGGATCACGAAATGAAAAACTGTAAATGCAGTTTTACTACATTTAGTCTCTAGTTTCAAACGTATATTATCCAGTTCGTGTTCAACATCTTTTTTTTTATTTTTTGTCGGACGGTGTATTAAAAACTCTTTATCTTCCATTTTCACGAAAATTACTTTTTGATGGCAAAATTAATTCAGCAAAATGGCCCTCATCTATTTTGTAAAATTCAGCACAAAAATATTTTTTTTGCTATTTTATTTGCATTTTGTTTTCTCTATCTCTTACATAATTAATTTTTCTGAATGCAAAACCCTCTATCTTTTCAAATATTTAATTTATAAATATTTTTTTTTTTTAAATTTCATCTTGCAATACGTGTTTTCATACTAATTTTTGCATGCTGACCATGAATTTGTCAACAAAATTCCAGAATCACGATTTTGGTCCACTGATGCTAATTTTTTCTGAATTATGAAACAAAAATTTTAATCTTAAAAATCGCGATGCTGATCAGTAGGGCAAGTACTTTCATGAAAATGCATGTTTTTACTCAGCATTGTAAACATAACATAAATTAAATATCTATCCGAATCAATAAATTTGCAATAAAATGGCATCTATTTGTAGTTGCATATTTTTGCATATTTTGGTATAAATGCATATTTTTGCATATTTTCATATAAATTGGACTTTTTTAATTTTTACTATTATTTTTTTAAAACTTTCTAAAAAAAATCGAAACATTCTTATAGAAAAATATATTTATTTGAAGAAATCATATTCTGAGACTTTTTTTTATAGAAAATTGATTGTGGAAGTATAATTTTTAGATTCTGAGAAATGTTTCCTATAAAAATGTTCCTATTCTGAGACATTTTACTAATCGTAAAGAAAAAAAATGTTTTTTAATTAAAGATTTTTCTACAGGAAAATTGCATTTTTTATTTCGTTTTGAGGGCGGGGTTTTTGCTTTTGAATTCATTTTCTGACTTGAAAATCGTAAAATTCAGAAAAAAGGAAAAATATTAAAAAAATATTTCTTGTAGAAAATAAAAATTACTTGTTCTAGAAAAATATTGTACTTTTATAATTTTTTTTTATAAAATTTTTTACTCCAGAAATATTTCGTGACTCAAAGAAAAAACTTCCAAAGTAAATTTGTTCAATTAAAGATATTTTTATGACAAAATGTGTCTATGAAAAAAATATTTTACTAATAAAAAATTGTTTCTACTCAAAAAAAACGTTGTTAAGAATTGTCGAGGACCTTAAAGTATTTTACAATGCCTAATTTATGTTGACAAACATATTTTTTAATAAAAACAATCATTTTTAAATGCATATTTTTAAAGTTTTTAGTGCATATTTTGGATTTTTAGACGCATATTATAGGCACATATTTTCGATTTTTAGATGCATGAAAGTACTTGCCCTACTGATCAGCATCTGTGGACCAAAATCAGGCTTTTAATTTTTTTTACTATTTTTTACATAACATGCTCAACAGTTTGTCAACTTTTGAGATGAATTTGGTAAAAAAATAATTATTGGCCCTTACCACAAGAAAACAAAAAGTCTATTTTAACAAAAGTTTTATTTTAAATTTCAAATTTTCAATACATTTTTTGAAAGTCGATTTTAAAAACAAAAATAATTTGTATGGAAATAAAATTAAAAGCTTATTTTAAATTTATTTTATTTTCTTGTGGTAAGGCTGATTGTTTTTTTTTTTAAGGATGTTTTTTTTGAGGATGTTTATTCTGGCTCGAGGTCATTATTTTCTTTACTAATTAAAACCATGATATTCTCATAGCATAATCTTCAAGAATATCATGGTTTTAATTAGTAAAGAAAAAAATATGAGCTATCGAATAAATTTTTTTTCTTTGGAAAATTTTCAGAACCCGTTCTGAAATTTTCCATTTTTTAAAAAAGTAAATTTATCAAAAATCCGGCCACTTTTTTTTTCTTTTTTTTAATTTTTTTTTTTTTAAGTTTACACCATTTACAGATGTAATTCGAAAAAGATCAATTGTAATTCGAAGATTCTATTTGTAACTCGAAGATTCCATTTGTAATTCGAAGATTCCATTTGTAATTCGAAGATTCCATTTGTAATTCGAATACTCCAATTGTAATTCGAAGATTCCATTTGTAATTCGAAGATTCCAATTGTATTTCGAATAAGATCAATTGTAATTCGAAAAAGATCAAATTTAATTCGAAAAAGATCAATTGTAATTCGAAAAAGATCAATTGTAATTCGTAAAAGATCAATTGTTCGTAAAAGATCAATTGTAATTCGAAGATTCCAATTGTAATTCGAAAAATATCATCTGTATTTCCATTGATATTTTTCGAATTACAATTGGAATCTTCGAATTACAATTGATCTTTTACGAATTACAATTGATCTTTTACGAATTACAATTGATCTTTTTCGAATTACAATTGATCTTTTTCGAATTACAATTGATCTTTTTCGAATTACAATTGATCTTTTTCGAATTACAATTGGAATCTTCGAATTACAAATGGAATCTTTGAATTACAATTGGAGTATTCGAATTACAAATGGAATCTTCGAATTACAAATGGAATCTTCGAATTACAAATAGAATCTTCGAATTACAATTGATCTTTTTCGAATTACATCTGTAAATGGTGTAGATGTTTGTCCATCCACACAAAAAAATTCAGAAAAAAAATTTTCGTTTTTTTCGAGAAAATCGCATTTGAATTTTAAATTTCATAACAGTTTTGTAATTTGCTTGTATTATCGTTGCGAATGAGTATTATTAATTGCATGAATATTACTCATTCGCAACGTTAATACAAAAAAATACAAGCAAATTACAAAATTGTTATGAAATTTAAAATTCAAATGCGATTTTCTCGAAAAAAACGAAAAATGTTTTTCTGAATTTTTTTGTGTGGATGGACAAACATCTAAACTTAAAAAAAAAAAAATTAAAAAAAAAAGTGGCCGGATTTTTGATAAATTGACTTTTTTAAAAAATGGAAAATTTCAGAACTGGTTGTGAAAATTTTCCAAAAAAAAAAATTTTAATCGATAGCCCATACAAAACTATATAAGGATTTAAATTTTTAAGATTGTGGTGCATTCCGTTTTAATGTGATAAATATTTAATCAAGGCAACTCGCCACAAATTTGACCATTTTTCCAATATTTTACCACGCCTCCTAAGCCCAGTTTTAGAAAAACCAAAAACGCAATTTTCTAAGTTCCATAAAGGCCTATCCATACAAGCTATTCAGAAGTTTACGGTACACGTGTTTTTTTTCGCTGGACATTTGGTATGGAATGCCGCATATATACACGCCCACTAATTGTAAGCCTTTTCGAGATTTCTTAAAACTACACATAGGTCTTCTTAAAAGCCAGCCAACGATATATAAAGGTCGAATAAATACATTTTTATTTCATTGTATCTTATAGTACAAAAAATAAAGAAAACAACATTTAATAACATACTTTTGGTACATAGTGTGAACATACTACAAAATCCCCTTTGAAATATAATCTCTAGATTTTGTATTTTTTTATCGTTCAGTTAAGAAGGAAAGAGGTTAGCGGGAAAGGTTACTTTTCAGTACTTATGTTGATTGAGTACAATAAACTTACAAATTATCATCATAATGATTATGATGATGATCATCATCGCAACGAACCACTCATATGTCAATTTTTCTAAGGAGATGTTTATCATAAATTGCTATTATTGCATTGTTGAGTGTGATGTGATTTAAATCAGATTTGTTCATTTGCCGGTTAGTTTTTTTTTTTGTAAAGAACTTTTAAAATGTTTTTTATTTAAATTTTAATTGGTGGTCATTAATGAATGCTCTAATTGCCAAATTCAGAACATGAGAGAACTTTAATTTTTATTGTTGTTAATTTATATTTTAAAAAATACAATGAGTGCATTATTCTCTGGCTAGCTTTAATAATACAAATAAATCGCAAAAAAAAATGAAAGTTAACTGTCCTGAGATATTTTACATATCGCTCCTTTACTTGTATAGTGTCATAACTCAAAAAATACGTTTTTTGAGTTAATGATGCAGAATTATTCGTTATATCGTGCTTTATATTGTGTCAAAAATTCGTATTAATATCTTTCAAACTCAACGTTTGAGAAGAGTACACGCCATTATTACATTTTCTATGTACCGGCCTTTTTTATTAAAAACCAGTTTCAATAGTAAACTTTAAACGTGTTTTCTGCAAAATCAAATATTTTGAGTTATGACACTATACAAGTAAAGGAGCGATATATCGCAATACAACGTCCCCTAAGAATTTTACTTAAATTCCCCTAATAACCGTAAAATGTTGGTGTCCTTTCGAAATATGATAGTTAAATGTAATTTGTATTCAATAATCATCATTTTGAATGTCAACGGAATCGGATAATTTTTACTGATAGTCCCCATACAAACCACCTCCCGATATTCATACAACTCTCAAATTATTTGGAAATGGGAGATATTTACCTCAAAATTCAGCCAATTCAGCGCATTTCGTGATAAATTTAGCGTATTCTATCCACCTAAAAAGCGCATTTTTTAGATTTAGCGCGTTTAGCAAAAATCGACTCACGCACACTCACTCACGCAAAAATCTTACTCACGCACATTCACTCACGCAATTTTTTCCCTTACTCTTACTCACTCACAATCACGTGAGTAAAATTGAATTCAGTCACACTCACGCGTGAATCACTTGAATCACGATCTAATCTGCTCATGTGCAACTCTACTCTACACACAAAAAATAAAAATGAGTTTAAATCCTCGACTAAAAATAAATATACAGGTCCATATATAATTTGAAATTCAGCCATATATAATTTGATATGGCCCAACACGTATTTGGATAAAATAAGATGATGAAATTGTTATATTAGATTAAATATGATCGTTTTTGATCCGAATATTGGGTTTATCTAATTTGATATAATTGTATATAATTTTATATCATAAGATAAAATATGTAGAATTTTGCATAAAAATATTTTTTTATCTCATAATTTTCAAATTTATCCCAAGTGTTTTCGGGAATTGAAAAAAAAAAAAATCTGTCTGGGACTTAGAAATTTAAAAAAAAATTTAAAAAAAATTTCTTAAAACTTTGTTAATAAATTTTTACTTCACAACGCAAAAAATTTACCTAACATATTTTTTATCCAGGACTTAGAAAATTCTACAAAACTTTTTCAGGACTTTTGGCTAATTTTTTTTTTGTTTTAATAATTTTTAATGAAATTCTTAACTACAAAACGCAAAAATTATTTGTGTCTGGAAATTTAAAAAAAAATTCTCGCGACTTAGAAAATTTTTTTCCACCGATTCGGCACCATATATATATGGGGCATTCCATGTCAAATCGGACACTTTGAATAATTTTTTTTTTAGATTTTCCCAATTTGTTAACAGTTTTTAGTACCCTTCGAAAACTCCTTCTTGGTAAATTTTCAGATTTTTTTGATGACCCGTTCAAAAGATATCCCTTATTTTAAGGTCGTGATATACGGAAGAGAAAATGGGGAAGATGGTATCCCCCGATTTTTTTTTACTTGATAATCTTATAGAGAAAGTCCTAAAGAATATATTCTAAAATTTTTATGTTGGGACAACAATGGGATCGCTCAAAATCAAAATTTTTCACAATTTTCTCCAAAATCTCCTAATCGCAACACTCTTTAACCTTAAAAATTTAATATCATAAGTGCTATTGTAGCTACAGAGCCCATTTTTTTTGTTTTAAATCTTATAATACGCTCTACAAGACATACCAAAACCAAAAAAATTTCCAAAAAAGGAATTGGTACCCCCCTTATTTGAAGGTCGTGGCAAAGGGTGGAGGAAATGGGGGGAAGTATCCCCCGATTTTTTTTTTACTTGGTATTCTCTAAGTGAAAGTCGTAATGAACATAGTCTACAATTTTTATGTTGGGACAACAATGGGATCGACCAAAATCAAAATTTTTCCCCAAAATCAACAAATCGCGACATTCTTCCGCCTCCCATTGGAGTCCCAAGATAAAAATTTCAGGATATGCTCTCTAGAACTTACTCTTAAAAAAATAAACAAGGTAAAAAAAATTGGGGGATACTATCCCCCTATTTCCCCACCCCTTGCCACGATCTTTTTATACAGGAGGCACCCCTCATTTTTTTTATTTTTTTTTTGTGATAGTAATATTGTAGGGCATATTAAGAGCTTTAAAACAAGCCAAAAATGGGATCTGTAGCTACAATACAGTTCACGATATTAAATTTGTAATGCGCAAGAGTGTAGCGATTTGGAGATTTTGGGGGGAAATTGTGAAAAATTTTGATTTTGGTCGATCTGATTATTGTCCCATCATAAAAATTTTAGGATATGTTCATTAGGACTTGCACTTTGAGAATACCAAGTAAAAAAAAAATCGGGGGATACTTTCCCCCCATTTCCTCCACCCTTTGCCACGACCTTTAAATAAGGGAGGCACCCTTCTTTTTTTCTAAAATTTTTTGGTTAAGGTAGGTATTGTAGAGCGTACTATAAGCTTTAAAAGAAACAAAAATGGGCTCTGTAGCTACAATAGCACTTGTGATATTAAATTTTTAAGGTTCAAGAGTATTGCGATTTGGAGATTTTAGGGGAAATTGTGAAAAATTTTGATTTTGAGCGATCCCATTGTTGTCCCAACATAAAAATTTTAGAATATATTCTTTGGGACTTTCTCTGTAAGATTATCAAGTAAAAAAAAATCGGGGGATACCATCCTTCCCATTTTCTCCTCCCTTCATCACGACCTTAAAATAAGGGAGGTAACCCTTATTTTTTGTCAAAAATTTTTTGGTTATGGTAGGTCTTGTAGAGCATATTATGAGCTTCAAAACAAACCAAAAATGGGCTTTCTAGCTATAATAGAACCAACGATATTAAGTTTTTACCGTGTAAAGTGTCGCGACTGGGAGATTTTGGGGGAAATTTTGACCCTTCGTATTTTCGGCCCCTGTTGACTTAGAGGGCTGGAAATTTGCATTTGTTAGTTTTTTACGTAGTGTAAGAACTAAACCAAATTTCATCAATATCGGAGGGGGTCATGAATATTAATGATTGATTTCACTAATAATGACCCTATTACTATTTTTTAAAAAATTTTTGAAAAAAATTTATTGTAATTTTCCAATCTTAAAATCATTTCTACTGCTCCAATGGTGCGTCATAGAGGGGTCATTTATAAGACCGACCCCCATTAATTTTAACGTCTTAACATTTCTTTGGAACAAACTAATACCCAATCTCCAATTTCTAACGGGGCTCCCACACAAAACGACATTTTTTAAAATTTGCTCAAACCGCTCTAACTGCCATAATAGTGCCCTTAGAGCAACAAAATGTATGACCGACCCACAAAATTATTTTAGTCCAAACATTTTCTCTAAACACACCTGCCCTCTATCTTTAACTGTTAAGGCGGTCCCCATACAATTTTTTTTATTTTTTGTAAAATAAAACCGGTGCGTCCGAGAGGGGTTATTAGAGGGGTCATTAGAGAGACCGACCCCCATTTATTTTTACCCTCCAACATTTTTGTAAAACATACCACAGCCCCTATCTCAAAAAATTTTAAAAAATAGTAATAATCATAATCGTTAGGTTAGGTTAGGTTGAAGTGGCTGCTGACGTTTTACGTATCATAATCGTTATCCCACGATCGTCCTGGGCAAAAAATTTGTAGAATCGATAGAAGTTTTACACAAAAAAATTTCAAAAAAATCGAAGATTACAAACAAACATTTCCAAAAATGAGATTTAAATTTTAAAACTTAAAAATCGCATACTAGAGCGCTTTTAAGAATTTTTTGGGATTTATTTTTAAAAAGTAGGTAAAAAAACAAAAATTTTGAAAAAAATTTTGAAATTTAGACATTTATTGAAAAAGTGATGAGCAGGGAAACCAAAAATATAATATAAAAAACACGTTTTATGCGCTTAAAAAATGCCCTTAAAAACGGAAAATATGCTCTAAAAACAATAAAATATGCTCTTAAAAAAAATTATGTCCCCTTATTTGCGGTGTTTTTTACAATTTGTTAGAGAATAGACCCAAAAAATACCGTTATGTGGGGTAGTTAGAGGGTTAATATGTTCTACAAAAAAAATTGCCTTAATATTTTCCACAAAGTTGCTGAATATACCTTACACTCAAATCTAAAGAAAACATAGTTTCATATACCGATATGAACATGCGCGTTTACAAGGGGGGGGAAAAAGGGGAAATTTTTTCCCCCCAGACCAAATTTCAAAAAGAAAAAAAAAGAAGAAAAAAAAGAAAAAAGAAAGGAAAAGAAAGAAAAAGAAGAAAAAAGAAAGAAGGAAGTTTTCTAAAAAAAATTTCCGAAGGAAAAAAATCTCGAAATCCAAAAATTTTTAATAGCAAAAAATTTGAAAATTTTTAAAGGAAAAATGTAACTTAATCTGAAAATTTTCTGTTAAAAAATATTTTTCAATCTTATTATGAATTTTAGTATAAAAGATTACTTAGAATATGTTTTTTTTGTCTAGAAAAATGTAACAGGATTTAGTTTACATAAAAAATGTTTGTCTACTGCATAGGAATAGGAAAAATATCTTAAAATCTTAAAAATATTGGTAGTCTAACGTTTGAAAAACTATTTTGGAAAACTTTTTTAGAATGTCTTAGAATCGGTCACAAAATCTGAGACTTTTTCCATAGAAAAAGGTACAAAAAAACTCTAAGATTTTTCACATCCTCAAACATTTTCTTTTTAGGATTTTTGCAGAAGAATTCCCGAATTCTAAAAGTCTCAGAATCTGAGACTTTTTCTACGGAAGAAAGGTATCAAAACTTGAGACTTATTTATAGGAAAAAAGGTCGCAGAATCTGAGACTTTTTCGAAAGGAAAAAGGTTTTAAAATCTGAGACTTTTTCCATAGGAAGAATCTTTGAATTTGAGACTTATTTGAGGGAAAAGGTCTCAAAATCTGAATCTTTTTTAAAAAGAAAAAGGTCTTAAAGTCTGAGACTTTTTATTGTTGAAAAAAAGTCTCAGAAGTTGAAACTTACTCAATTGGAAGAAGGTCGCAGAATCTGTGACTTTTTCTATAATATAATAATAAATAATAATAATAATAATAATAGTTTTGATCACATGATCAATTATTTTTATTTATTCTTTCTATTTACAACTCATTTTTAATAAATTCCACCTAACCGAGAGCTGGTAACAATGACCGTCGTCTCGTTGTAGCGAAAAAAACCAAGGGTTCTGGTGGGAATCGAACCCACGACCCCCACGTTGAAAGGCTAGCACGCTACCAACTAGCCTACGGGGGCCCCTAGACTTTTTCTATAGGTAAAAGGTGTTAGAATCTAATACTTTTTCTATAGGAATAAGGTCTCAGAATTTCAAAATTTTAGACTTATTCTATAGGAAAAATGTCTCAGAATCTGACACTTTTTCTTTGGGAAGCAGGTCTCAGAATCTATGAATTTTTCGATAGGATAAAGGTCTCAAAATTTGAGACGTTTTCTTTAGAAAAAAGTGTCTTTTTTATATTAGAAGAAGGTTTTAGAATCTAAGACTTTTTCTATAGGGAAAACGTCTTAGAACCTGTGACTTTTTCTTTTGGAAAGAGTCTCAAAATCTCAGACTTTTTCTATATAGGTTTTTGAATCAGAATGTTAAACTTTTTCTGAAGGAAAAAGTTCTACAATCTGAGATTTTTAATAAAGGAAAAATTTTTCAGAATCTTTTTCTTTAGGGGAAAAAGTGCCAGAATTTTAGATTTTTTTTATTTAAGAAAAAGCTCTCAGAATCTGAGACATTTTCTATGGCAAAAAGGTCTGAAAGTCTGAGACTTTTTCTTTAGGAATAAGGTCTCAGAATCTGAGACTTTTTCTTCACAAAAAAAGTCTGAGAATCTGAGATTTTTTCTATATGAAAAAGGTCTCAGACTTTCTCTATACAAAAAAGAATCTGAAATTTTTTTAGTACGAACAAATCTAATAATCTTAGACCTTTTCTATAGGAAAAATATCTCAAAAATGCTTTAAAATATGACACTTTCTCTATAGTAAAATTTCTCAGAATCTGAGACCTTTTCTGTGGAAAAAAGTTCTTCGAATCCAAAAATTTTTCTATACGAAAAAACTCTCAGATTCTGAGACATTTTGCGTTAAGAAGAAGTCTTAGATTCTGAGACATTTGCCCTATAAAAAAAATAATTTTTTCATCATCTGTAGGAAGAATTTCTTCTATTGAAAAATTCTCAGATTTAGTTATAGCAAAAAAAAAAAAAATTATCTAAACAAAATACATATGATTATGAAAAACAAACCCCCTTCGACAAAAACTAATAAATTTTATGATATTATAGCTTTCCCATATTTTTTTTTTGCAATTGAAACGTATCCCTGTTTTTGCTCGTCCGAGAAAGCATTATGATTTTTTTTCTTTGAAGTAAAAAAAAATTTCCCCCCCCAAAGCCAAAAGCTGTACCCGCCACTGGATATGAAGCAAGAACAGGCCAAAGGGAAATCAATCGTCAGAACCCCGTAATTTTGGAAAAAGTTTGGAATTGTTGTTCAATGTAATTTTTTTCTAGCAGAGTTTCTAGACATTTCAAACTGACAAGAAAAAAAAACCAAAACAAACATTTCAATACACTTATAAAATTAAAAAAAAAAAATCCCAAAAAATTAAAAAAATTTAAAAATAAGTGTTGTTATAAAAAAAATTGGAAAAGACTGCTCTAAAAATTTAAAATATGCTCTAAAAATTTAAAAAAATGCTCTAAAAAGTGAAAAAATGCTCTAAAAATTAAAAAAAAATGCCCTAAAAATATCGTGAACCTATATTCAAAATATGCCAACTCAAATTTGACCGATATGAGTTTCCGATTGCAAATAGCTCCCCTATGCAATACCCATCTGTGGTAAAAATTTCAGAGCAAAAAAATAATTTGTTATCGTTTTACATCCATTTTTGTTATTCTGCTAACTCAAAGTTCATATTTTTTTGGTGAAAATAAATGCCAACTCCCATTGTAAATTTCCAAAAATTTTTCAAATTTTTTTTTTTTTAAAAAATTAGACCACGTATCTTATTGCATTTGTCATGCTGAACACGAATCTGGTAGAGATTTTGATATCTAATGGCTAGTTTTCGAGATATTGATATTTTGAAAATATCGGTAAATAGTGCTTGCGAAAAAAAAATTGCTTATATATATGTAACTTTTAAACTATTTATCAGATTAGAACATTATGAGTGGGGCAAATAAAGTCAATGATATAAGCTTTCAAAATAGCTAGTTTGGAGTGACCCTTATACAATACAGTGTGAGTTACAGAGTGCCAAAGTTGACCACCCTGAGATTAAAAGGTTTTCGGAGCTAGTAACTTTTAAAAATATGCAAAGATTTTTAATTTTTTTTTTTCAGTTTTTGCAATTATCGTACTAAGAATAACAAAAAACAAAAAAAAAATCATGAAAATTTTTCCAAAAAAAAAATGTTTTTTTATTTTCCGACAAAATGTGCCAACTCTAAAAAAATATTTGTTTTTTGATGTAGTAATAAATGCCATCTCTCAAAAATACGGAAATAAGTGCAAAATATAAAATTTTTGGCATAGGTAAAAATTATTTAGAATATTTAAACCATGTTATGGAAGGTACATTGTTAATTTTTACAATAATTAGCGAAATAACTAGTTTTTTAGCTCTCCTGAACAGTAAGCTTTTTCGAGTTGGCATTTATTGAATATAGTTCGACGATATGCTCATATGCTAAAATATGCTCTTAAACCCAAAATATGCAAAAATATGCTCTTAAGGCTAAAATATGCAAAAATATGCTGTAACAAATCGATGCCAGATTTCTTAAAATCTTCTGAAACGGATAAATACCTTACCCATTTATCAATACAATGCGTAGGAAAAAACATGATACTGCATATTTTTGGTTTCCCTGGTTATGAGTAAAAGAAGTTTGAGTAAAGGAACAAACTACCAATTTTTCAAAATTCGATATCTTTTGAACGGGTCATCAAAAAAATCTGAAAATTTACCACGAAGGAGTTTTCGAAAGGTACTGAAAACTGTAAACAAATTGGGAAAATCTAAAAAAAAAGTTTTTCAAAGTGTCCGATTTCACATGGAATGCCCCATATGTATATCTCATCTTGTATGAGGTCAGACATGGAGTTGTATATCATATATTTATTTATCTAATCTTGTATGAGGTCATTCATGGAGTCATATAAAATATTATATGCAATATCTAATTTAATAAAGCTTTATATCGTCACCTAAAATGCAAAAGGCCCTAACTAACAAAAAAAATCAAAATCCGTTTTTTTATTGGTTCTGGATTATTTTATCAACATACACGTCTCCACAAAAAATTAGGACTGCATAATAAAAATTAGCGATACAAATTTCAGATTCTGGTACATATTTTTCATAGAAAATTTTTTAAAATATAATTTCTTTTTTCAAAATTTCATTTATTTGAACTTAATAAATTATTTGCATATAGTACTTTAAATCATTTACTTTTTATTATATGTTGTAGAATCATTTTAATCAATTTGCAAATCATTTGAATGTATTCTATAAAAAAATAATTACAAAATAAGCGTTCAGTCGGATGATAAAGAAAAATCTGATTTAGACCGGCCATTTTTCCTATATAAAATTTACGAAAGCAAATCATGTGAAGTTAAATTAGCCTTTATTAACGCACTTTATGCAAAAAAAAAAAACTTTCCACGGAAGATTTTTTATTTTCTTTATTTCGTCTATAGTGGTAGTGAGTGTTTGCTTGTTACAAATTTGTTGAAGAAATTAGGAGAAATCTTGAAGACTTGATCCCTTTTTTGAGACAAAACCTCCATAATACAGTTTTTCAATATCGTGAACTCTGACTTAAAATCTCTAGTTTTGTCAAAGTAAGCGAGTTTTAAACTGTTTGGGAGTTCAAGTCTGTAATATTTCCCAAAAACAAAAAAAAATATGCACAGATTGTGCATAAGTACGTATATTCCAGAGTTTGAAAAGAATTGATTCATAAAGCATTTGGTTTATGATCAGAATAAAACGTAAAAAAATTAAAAAAAAATTTTACTAATAAAAAAAATTAAAAAAATCAAGTAAAAAAGTTAAATTCGGCTTGGTCGGTTCCATGAATACCCTCCACAATGCCCTTTTGAAGTGATAGTACATTTTTTTACTTAAAAAAAATTAACAATTTTGATTAAAAATATTTTATTTTGAATAAAAACTTTTTTTTAGTAATTTCTGAAAAAAATTACTAATTTTTGAAAAAAAAAATACTAATTTTTTTTTGTGTGTACAATTTTTGTGAAGTGTACATTATTTCTTAGTGTAAAATATTTTTGATTGACAAAAATATTTTGTAAAATATTTTTCTGTTTAACGGGCTGAGACCGCTGAAAAAAACTTTGATGAAAAAAAGTTTAAAGAAAAAAAGTTTTTGATGAAGAAAAAAAAATTTTTTTTGTTGAAAAAAAAACTTTAAGGAAGAAAAAAATGTTTATGAAAAAAAAAAAAATGTTGACAATTAAAAATAAAAAATTTTTTTGATGAAAATAAAATTTTATTAAAAAAAAGTTTTTGTTGATCCAGCAAAAAAAGAGCTTACCATTCACTACAAAATTCACCACAACTTATGAACCAGATGTTCTTCTTCTTCAACTGAAACATTGATGAATTTAATATGGGCGTGACACGCAAAGTATGTTATTTTTTTCGCCACTTTTCAGTGGCGAAAGATAGACACTTAAGTATGACATATATCACTACACTCAAAAAAATAACTTAGTCAAAATATTAGTAAAAGGTGTTGTTATTTACTTCAACCAAACTTTAGCAAAAAAATTGTAAAAATTTAACTTTTACAGATTTTTTGGCAATTTACTATTGGTAAAATACAACAATTTTTTGGTACTTTTACTATATTTTCTTGCTAGTTTTTTTATTTTTTTATTTTACTATAATTTTAGCAAAAATATTAGTATTTTCCTTAAAGAAATGGTAATACTATTTATTTTTTTTTTCTTGGTTTTAAGAAAAACAAATTTGTTTAAAGTGTTCTAGTGTGAAAAAAAATCATTGCAGATTCTGCTGCTGTTGAAAGTCCAGCTGCCGAGAAGAAGGTAAAAGATGATGCACCATAGCAAAGTAGCCATCCATCAACTGAAATAATGGTTGATGATGCTATTAGTAACTTTAAAGAACGTGGCGCTCAAAAATAGGCTACACAATTTTTAGTAGTTTTTACCATATTTTTTGCTAATTTTACCATTTTTTTTTTCTAATTTTATATGAAATTTTTTTAAAATTTGTCACCTAAATTGTTAATAAAAAGTTAATAATTTTGAAAAATTAATTTTTTAAAATTTTAACACATATTTAAATATCTAATCTTCAATATCCAAAAGTTTTTTTTCTATTTTTTTTAAATACATGTGAAAAAAATTAAAAATTCGAAAAAAAAATTGTTAATTTTTTACAAATTTTACGTGAAAATGTAAGAAATTTCTTGTGTAGACTACTACGCAATTCTCATTTGTTCTACTTAAGTTAAAAAAATGACGCAAAAAATAAAAAAGTGAAGTGTTGTTCTTTAAATTTTTTGTTTAAAGTGTTTAAGTGAAAAAAAAAATCATTTTGGATTTTGATGTTGTTGGAAGTCCAGTTACTGCAACTACAGCTGCTGAGAAGAAGGCAAAAGAAGATGCCATCAAGCCGAAGAAACCATCCAACAACTGAAGTAATCAGAAAAAAAATTACTAAATAAACAGTTTTTTTTACCAAATTACAATTTTTTTTATCTATTTCAATTTTACCATTTTTTTTTTTGGTTATTCTACAATATTTTTTGATAGTTTTACAAGGTTGATTTTTTACAAAAATAAAATGGTATTCTTGTAATTTTACCATTTTTTTCCTAATTTTTTGATTAGCAAAATGGTTTTGCTAATATTACCAAAATTTTTGCAACGTCGAAAACTACAGTTTTTTTTTTGCTAATTATAACCATTTTTTTGCTAGTTTTACAATATTTTTTTTTGAGTGTAGTGTTTATTATCTATATATGGGACATTCCATGTCAAATCGGACACTTTGAAATTTTTTTTTTAGATTTTCCTTATTTGTTTACAGTTTTTAGTACTCTTCGTGGTAAATTTTCAGATTTTTTTGATGACCCGTTCAAAAGATATCGAATTTTTAAAAATTGGTAGCTTGTTCCTTTACACAAACTACTTTTACTCATAACTTCTTTAATAATGGTCCAAATTTCAAATTTTTTTTTAAAAATTTTTGTTTATTACGTACTTTAAAAAAATCCCCAAAAATTCTTAAAATTTAAATCTCATTTTTGAAAATGTTTGTACTCTTCGATTTTTTTGAAATTTTTTTGTGTAAAACTTCTATCGATTCTACAAATTTTTTGCCCAGGAGGATCGTGGGATAACGATTATTACTATTTTTTTAAATTTTTTGAAAAAAATGTATTGCAATTTTCTAGGGATGTCGCGAATATTCGTCACTATTCGGTATTCGTCATATTCGGCATGTTTTTTTAATATTCGGTTAAATAAATATTCGTCAATAGTTTGACGAATATTCGGCAAAATTTAAATTAGTTAAAAAAACACTTTTTAATAACGTTTGGCTCTTTTTTGTAATCATTTTAGTTTGTTTTTTATACAAAAAAACTTGAGCACTTGATTAAAATTCGAATTGTTAAGGTTCCAGAAAAAATAGTGTCAACAACAGCGTTGTTATCTTTTAGTCTGGTACTTTTTTTTAAAATATTTTACATGTAAAATACAGGCGTATGAATAATTAAATTATTCGGAAAATATTCGTATTCGGTTCAAACCGAATACCGAATAGTAAATATTCGGTAAAATGCCGAATACACCATTCGCGACATCCCTACAATTTTCCAATCTTAAAATCATTTCTACTGCTCCAATGGTGCGTCATAGAGGGATCATTTATAAGACCGACCCCCATTAATTTTTACGTCTTAACATTTCTTTTGAACAAACTATTACCCTATCTCCAATTTCTAAGGGGGCTCCCACACAAAACGACATTTTTTAAAATTTGCTCCAACCGCCCTAACTGCCCTAATAGTGGCCTTAGAGCAACAAAATGTATGACCGACCCACAATAATTTTTTAGTCCAAACATTTTCTCTGAACATACCTACCCTCTATCTTTAACTGTTAAGGGGGTCACCATACATTTTTTTTTATTTTTTGTAAATTTGTTTTATTTAATCAGCTTCTACCGGTCCAATAGTGCGTCCGAGAGGGGTCATTAGTGAGACCGACCCCCATTTATTTTTACCCTACAACATTTTTTTAAAATATACCTACGCCCTATTTCCACTCCCTAAGTAGGCTCCCATACAAATAACAGTTGGAGCAAATTTTATAAAAATGTAATTTTGTATGGGAGCCTACTTAGGGAGTGGAGATAGGGCGTAGGTACATTTTAAAAAAATGTTGTAGGTTAAAAATAAATGGGGGTCGGTCTCACTAATGAGCCCTCTCGTACGCACCATTGGACCGGTAGAAGCTGATTAAATAAAACTAATTTACAAAAAATAAAAAAAATGTATGGGAACCCCCTTAACAATTTGAGATAGAGGGTAGGTGTGTTCAGAGAAAATGTTTGGACTAAAAAAATATTGTGGGTCGGTCATACATTTTGTTGCTCTAAGGGCACTATTAGGGCAGTTAGAGCGGTTGGAGCAAATTTTGAAAAATGTCGTTTTGTGTAGGAGCCCCCTTAGAAATTGGAGATAGGGTATTAGTTTGTTCCAAAGAAATGTTAAGACGTAAAAATTAATGGGGGTCGGTCTTATAAATGACCCGTCTATGACGCACCATTGGAGCAGTAGAAATGATTTTAAGATTGGAAAATTACAATAAAATTTTTTAAAAAAATTTAAAAAAATAGTAATAATCGTTATCCCACAATCCTCCTGGGCAAAAAATTTGTAGAATCGATAGAAGTTTTACACAAAAAAATTTCAAAAAAATCGAAGAGTACAAACATTTTCAAAAATGAGATTAAAATTTTAAAATTTAAAAATCGCATATTAGAGCGCTTTTAAGGATTTTTTTTTAAAAAGTACGTAAAAAAACAAAAATTTTGAAAAAAAAAATTTGAAATTTGGACTATTATTGAAGAAGTTATGAGGAAAAGAAGTTTGAGTAACGGAAAAAACTACAAATTTTAAAAAATTCGATATCTTTTGAACGGGTCATCAAAAAAATCTGAAAATTTACCACGAAGGAGTTTTCGAAGGGTACTAAAAACAATAAACAAATTGGGAAAATCTAAAAAAAAAAATTTTCAAAGTGTCCGATTTGACATGGAATGCCCCATATATATATATACCCTCTATCACTAGAGTGAAGGGTACAAAAAAATGTACCGAAAAAACTCCCGGTTTTTCCGCCTTAGAAAGAAATGCCAAAATGAAAAAAAAAATTTTTGCATCTGAATTCTGTATATTCTCTTACATATAAAAAATGCGAATTTTTAGAGGTCGTAAATTTTGATCCGCATTTTTGCTTCGTTTCGATTTATCTTGCTTTGTTTTCGAGATATCAACATTTTATTTTAAGGACGTTATTTTTAGGACCCAATAGGTTCAACACACTTGAAAATTAAATAACTCGAAAACTAATACTCAGAGAGCTTTCGGGTATTCATTGGTTGTGCTCTACGATTGAAGACCTACAAAAGCGTTTAACAACTTCTGCTGATTGTAGCCAAGCACAGTACATCTAAGAGGACGTACAGACTTTGGGTGCCAAAATATATATTTTTTTTTTGCTAAGAACTTTAAAAATACATATTGAATTGGTTTTTTTGAAGCTCTGTTGCAAACATATTGTCTCCATTATGTATGTGTCATTTTTTGTTTGTTTATTTGTTGATACATTTTAGTGCCTGCTGCTATAATCATATTTAATTTCATTCAGTTTAATTGAAATTATATAGAAAATTTTTGATTTTTGACCCCCTTTAAAAAAAAAAATTTGCAATAAAAAGAAATAAAAAAACATTTTTATTGTTATTTTAAGCGACATTAGATACATGTTTATTATTTATTTAATATTAAATGCATTAAGTTTTTTTTACTATATTAAATCTATGTATGTATAAATTTTTTTATTTTTTAAGCTTTACATAAACTATAATATTTAAATAACACAGTACAACACTAAAAAAAAACAAGTAAGAAAGTTATAGTCGGTCAAGACCGACCATATGATACCCTACACCAGTGTTTTCCGGAAAATGGATCCCAAGTCCAAACATGGACAGATTGGATCTGTCCATTGTTAGATCTTTATTTAGTGTAGAGAACACACACAGATCAAATTTTAGTGGAATTGGTTTATTTTTTTGTCAATAGACCGATTTAACTGAACATCGGTCAAAATTTTTATATGGGGGACTAAGTCCAAAAATGGTCCAATTATGTTTCGATTTGATTCGGTTTTGAATTTCATTTTTATGAATTTTGAGGGAATTATGCACTCAAAAAAAAAAAAAAAACTGTAATGTTAGCAAAAAAAGCTTGTAAACCTACAAGAAAATTAGCTGATTTTGAACCCACAATTTTTTTGGTAAAGTTATCCAAAATGTTTTGCCAAAAATTAGTTAACTGAAATTTTTTTTATTTCAACTTAGTTCATACACATTTGAGGACCCCATTGGGTTCGGACCCGATAGGTCCAGACCCCGATGGGCCTAGAGCTAGTTGGGTTCCCTAATAATCGTCATAGTTTTTGATCCAAAATTTGTGTCCGTTTCGCTCTACCTTGCTTAGTTATTGAGATACTTGATTTTAGGGGACCACCGGGGTTTTGAGAATTACGAAACTCGATAACTTCAAAAATATTACTCGGAGAGCTTTTGATTATTTTGCGGTCTTGTTCTACGTGCTGAGAGCTACAAAAATGCTTTTGGACTTTTTGTTGTGTCGGCAATATTTACCGAGATATGAGCATTTTAAAATTTTCGGGAATGCTAACTTTTTTGGATCCAAAGTTAGGACCCAATTAGGGTCCACACATGTGAAGAGTACCGGCGATAGTGTGGTGAGCCCGAGAACCAAAAATGGCCTCCATTTTGCTCTATCTGGCTTAGTTTCCGAGATTTTAAGTTTTCTGAAAATAAAAAAAAAATTACCATTTTTTTGCTAAAATTACCAAAAAAGATTGTAAAAATTTGGTCAACTCAATTTTAAATTTAGCAAAAAAAATTAGTTCAAATTTTGCATAAAATTGCTAATGCGCTAAATGAAGTTTAAAAGATATTTTTGCTAACATGCTAATCTCAACTAAAAATTTGCTAAAAGTTAGCTAACCAGAATTAGCAAAAAAAAAATAAGTAAATCTACTAATGTATTATTTTGAGTGTGTGAATATCGGGAGGGTGGCTTGTATGGGGACTACCAGAAGGACTGATGCGATTCCTTTGGAATTTGGGATGATGATTCATGCATACAAAATTTGATTAACTGCTAAATTTCAAAGCGATATCAAAAAAAAAATGGGGCGTTTGTATAGGGGCTAGGTCTTAACATGGACCGATCTTCATCAATTTCAATAGGCTTCGTCCTTAGGCCAAAAGATGCTTAAGTTTCAAATTTCACGTCAATTGATTGAAAATTGCGACCTGTATCGTGATTAAACCGATAGATGGACAGACGGACGGACATCGCTAAATCGACTCAAAAAGTAATTCTGAGTCGATCGGTATACTTGAAGGTATGTCTAGGACCAATATTTCGGGTAGTTACAAACATCAGCACAAACTCAATATACCCTGTACCACATAGTGGTGTAGGATATAAATACGGGGTTCCGGCGACTGATTCTGGTAGAGCTCAAAAAAAAAATATACGTGTGTCGGCGTTTTAAAAAATCATATTAGAATTTTATTTTTGAGGCGGTTAAGCCTCAGATTCTTATAGAAAAATTCTCAGATTCTGAGACATTTTTCTTGTAGAAAAATTCTCAGATTCTGAAACATTTTTCGTATAGAAAAGTTCTCAGATTCTGAGACATTTTTCGTATAGAAAAATTCTCAGATTCTGAGACATTTTTCGTATAGAAAAATTCTCAGATTCTAAGACATTTTTCGTATAGAAAAATTTTCAGATTCTGAAACATTTTTCGTATAGAAAAATTCTCAGATTCTGAGAATTTTTCTACAATTCAGATTCTGAGACATTTCGTATAGAAAAATTGTGAGACATATAGAAAAATTCTCAGATTCTTTTTCGTATAGAAAAATGGTCAGATTCTGAGACATTTGCCCTATAGTAAAACTCTCATGGCCGTATTCAAAATGAAATTCTAGACACTGTCTAGATACTGTTTAAGGATTTCTTATTCAAAACACATTTTCTTAAACTTTGAACATACGCTGAACATCTCTTGCCTAACTGACGCCATATTGATTTTGTAAAATGTAAACAACAAATTAAATGCCAAAGAGTTAAAGTTATTTTAAAACTCTCGCTTTTATTAAAAACCATTTCCACAACTTGCTTTTATAATTAAAGCCATTTTTAGTAAAAAATTTAGATTTTTTTTGTGGTTTTTCATATTTTTTTTTTGTTTTTTCTTATGTGATTTACTAAAACAGGGATGGTCAACTTTTTGTTAAGCAGACTTAACTAAAATCATTTTGAATAGACTCTTGAACAAACAGTGAACAAGCCTTAAAAACATTTTAGTTACGAACTCGATGTTCAGGGTGAACAAACCGTGTCTAAAACTTCATTTTGAATACGGCTGTCAGATTCTAAGACTCAGAGGCAGTTTTCCTATAAAAAAATTCTCAGATTCTGAGACATTTTTCGTATAGAAAAATTCTCAGATTCTGAAACATTTTTGGTAAAGAAAATGTCTAAGATTCTGAGACATTTTTCGTAAAGAAAAATTCTAAGATTCTGAGACATTTTTCGTACAGAAAAATTCTCAGATTCTGATTTTTCGTATAGAAAAAGTCTCAGATTAAGACATTTTTCGTATAAAAAAGGTCTCAGATTCTGAAAATGTCTCAGATTCTCCCAGTTGGCAACGTCCTCGAGCCATCCTCAGTGACGGAGCGATGACATGTTAGAGTCACACCTGACATCCACAAGACATCTCTATGTACTGGGTTGAGGACAGTTTCATACAAATTTTCGTATAGAATTTTTTGTATAAAAAAAGTCCCAGATTCAGAGACATTTTTCGTATAAAAAAGTCCCAGATTCTGAGACATTTTTCGCACAAAACTTTCAGATTCTGAGACATTTCGTATAGAAAAATTCTGAGACATATAGAAAAATTCTCAGATTCTTTTTCGTATAGAAAAAATCTAAGATTCTGAGACATTTTTCGTATAGAAAAAGTCTCAGATTGAAACATTTTTCGTATAAAAAAAGTCTCAGATTCTGAGATAGTTTTCGTATAGAAAAAATCTCAGATTTTTCGTATAGAAAAAATCTCCGAGACGTTTTTCGTATAGAAAAATTCTCAGATTCTGAGACAATTTGCGTGTAGAAAGTCACAGATTCTGAGACATTTTTCGTGTAGAAAGTCACAGATTCTGAGACATTTTTCGTGTAGGAAAAGTCTCAGATTCTGAGGCACTTTTAGTTTAGGGAAAGTCGTAGATTCTGATACATTTTTCGTATAGAAAAAAACTAAATACGTTTATTGCCAGAGTAAACTTAAATAAAAAAAAAACAAAAACATCACGTTTAACACAAAATTATAGTTTTAGGCATAATTTTTTTTATTATCAAGAATATTTTATATAGAAATATTTAATAATTCATTAATTTTTATTTGTTTTTCATTTATCGACTTTCTTTAAAAATAATGCTAAATATATCGCTCCTTTACTTGTATAGTGTCATAACTCAAAATATTTGATTTTGCAGAAAACACGTTTAAAGTTTACTATTGAAACTGGTTTTTAATAAAAAAGGCCGGTACATAGAAAATGTAATAATGGCGTGTACTCTTCTCAAACGTTGAGTTTGAAAGATATTAATACGAATTTTTGACACAATATAAAGCACGATATAACGAATAATTCTGCATCATTAACTCAAAAAACGTATTTTTTGAGTTATGACACTATACAAGTAAAGGAGCGATATATTTTTTTTAATATGCTGGAACTCATTAAAATTATATTACTACACTAAATTTTTGGTTGTTGTTTTAATTAAAATTATAAACGTATATTTTTCTTACTTCAATTCTAAACAAATTTTAACATAAATTTAATTAAAAAATATTGTAAGGAAAAATAAATGCAGTTTTCCTTAAAAAAAGAATAGAAAATATAACACAAAGGAAATAAGATCCAGGTTCTAACTTTTATTTGTTAAATCACAAAATCCTATAAATATCAAATCTCTTCCTACAATTATATATTTTTAAAGTTAAGAAGACACTAGAAGACCTGGATAAACATAAACCATATTTTAATATTTAATTATGATAATACAATGATAATATAATGATAATGACAATTATAAAGATAAATGAAATTAAAAAATAATGAAAATTATTTTAACAATTTTAAACAAACAAATGAATTAATATATATTTATGTAAGTATGTAAATTAATACCGAAAAAAAGCAAATGCTATTTCATTAATGTTTATTTTAAGTTTTTCTTAGTTTTCTGGAATGGTTGTTAAGGTTTTCGAATGTGATGCATTGTAGGATGAATTATTATGATCCGATGCACCACCGCCACTTGAATTTAAGGAGCCTGTTATACTATTGTTGCTGCTATCAAATAAATTTAAATCTAATTCGGGTATGGGATCACGCCAATAATTGAAATTCGAAAATTCTACAGCTGTTACTTCATCAAGTTTAATGGGCGGAAATAGTTGATCCACTATGTATGTCATGCTGCAGTATCTGTAAAAATAAAATAAAATATCGTTAATATGGCAATTACTACTAGTAGTAAGTTAAATAAGGTGAAACGAGTAAAATATAAAAATTTAGCTGGAATCTTAATTTTAATTTTTTTTAATAATTTTTTTTTTTATAATTTTTTTCTTCATAAAAAAAGTTATTTTTTTCACAAACATTTATTTTTCATCTATATTTTGTTTTTCACCAAAAAAATTTGTCTTTTAATGTTTTTCTTATTTTTTTTACCAAAACTACTTTTTCACCATGTCTAAAATTCTGAAATAAAAATATTCCATTTGTTTAACAAATGTACAAAAAACAAGTGAGAGTGTTAAATTCTTCTGTGCCAAATTTATTTTTAGGGGTCATTTGGTACTTTTTTTTTAAATATCCTCATAGAACACCAATAAAACGTGCGTTTAAATGGTTCAAATGTTCTACATCAAATTTCGATTAGGGTTGTCAAAGATCAAAAGTTCGTGCGAAAAGTAAAAAATGCTTAAAAAAGTAAAATTGTAAATTATCACATACTTTTAAAATATTTTTCATCAAAGTCGTGCAAATAAGTCGAAAAAATTTTATAAATCTGTTTCTGAGCTAAATAACGTTAATAGATGTCTTCAGTAAAATTTGATGGCGGTTCTTTTCTTAGAACATATTAACCCTCAAACTGTCATTTATGGGGTCATTTTAGTACTTTTTCAAAAACAAAACACAGAAGTCTAATAAACGCCCATTTAAAGGGTTAAAATGTTTTACAAATATTTTCCTCATAAAATTTCACTAGGGGGTTGTCCAAGGTTGAAAGTTTCTGCAAATTCTTTCTTTTCTTAGAACATATAATCATTCTATCTTCCTTTTTTATACCCTCCACTTAGTGATAGAGGGTATATATAATAGGGTGGGGCGATTAGTAAGGTAGGAAAAAAATCTTAATGGGCGCTTCGCGTTTCTGATTCTTGGGATTGTACTGAGCAAAAAAGTCAACTAGACCATACGTCTACGGTGAAAATCGAGCCTCCCGATTTTGACTTGAAGTTTTTTCTCAGACTTTATTTTTTTTTGGAAAATTTGCAAATTTTCTTGGGCTCATATTTCGTAAACTGTTTGAAATTTTGACTTATTTTCAAAAGTAAAGTTGTAGCTATTGTCTCGGGCTACAATTACTCTGAACATATTACTTAGGAAAAATTTCGTTTTCATGGTCAAAAAGTCGAAAATGTAGAAAATTTACGACTTTTTGTATTTTTTTTTTGATATTTTGGCCTATAACAGCCAAACCATTGAGATTTTCGATCCAATACTAAGACAAAAATTGTAGCCAAGACAATAGTTAAGAACTCTCTAGTACATCGTAAAAGCATTAGAATGCTCCTTCAGGCAGTTTTGGCCTTGTGAAATTTTTTGTGAAAATATTGATAAATTACACCGCTCTACAAATCTGAGGTTTGTCGCTGCGTTTGGGATAAAACCAAAAAAAGTTGATAGGAATTGGTGCCCCAATTCCAAAACGGTCACTCAAATTTTTCTATCACATCACAATTATGAGAAAATCGCGGTTAAAGTGTCAAAAAATGCCCATTTTAACCATTTTTGAGCGCCTGTAAAATAAGATCCTGACAGGCAAATGACTTGGTATTAAGCTCATTCGAGAGTGTTTAATTTTTTCTTCCAGACAATATCAAATCTTCTTGGAATTTAATTTTCTAAAATGGTAAAAAAATCATTAGCCACAAGTGTCTAATCATTTACATGTCAGGATCTTATTTTATAAACTTTTAAAAAGGGTCGAAAATGTCCTTTTTCAGCACTTTAACCGCGAATTCTGATGTGATAGACAAATTTGGGCTCCGGATTTGGAATCAGCGCAACAAACACTATCCAAATCACTAACCAGAATCCAATTCGCATTTTCTTGTTGAGCTGTGTTACCATTTTCAGTTGTTCATAGCGCAAAATCATAAAAATGTTCTATTTCATATTTTTACTAGCTATACCCGGTCCGCGTTGCTGGCCCTAAGAAAAAAAGAGTTTTATATTGCATCTTAATTTAAATATAGGGTCGGACAAAATTAAAGCACGGGTCCGGGGTCAGCTAGTAACCTTTGGTTCCACCCTCGGTTAGCACTATCTATAGAGAAATCTCAACAAAATCGGTTCAGCCGCTTTTGCGTGATTTCGAAACAAACTGACATAACGTTAAGTATAGTACAAAGGGGCTTGTCATTTAACGCATTTTTATCGAATCGTGATAGTCCAAAGTTCCATGCTGCATCCTCGATTAGTACTGTCTGTGCTGTAAATTTCATTGACATCAGTTTTGTCGTTTTTGTGTGATTGCGAAAGAGGAGGAAATAACTTTTTATTTATGAAAAACGGGAGTGACATTTTATACCTTTTTGCCTAATCGCGCTCTTCATATGACCTACAGTTCGCGCTCGGTTAGTTCAATCAGTACTGACAGATTCGGTTTATCCGTTTTTGCGTGATTTCAAACCAGGCATATATAACGTTCAGTACAAAACAAAGGGGCGTGGCAATTTACGCCTCTTTGTTCAATCGTGGTTAGTAAAGTACAAAGGGCGTTACAATTTTGATCCCTTTTTCCAATAACGATCTTATATGGCCTACATATGCACTTGGTTAGTACTGTATGTAGTGAAAATGTCAAGAGAATCGGTTCAGCTGTTTTTGCGTGATTGCGAAACAGGCAGACAACGTCCAGTATAGTACAAAGGGGCGTGGCATTTTACGCCCCTTTTTCCAATCGTAGTATAACATGGAATATAGTTCCGCACTCGCTTAACACTATCAGTGCTGAAAATTTAATTAAAATTGAATCAACAGTTTTTGCGTTATTACGGAGCATGCAGAAATAACATTCAATTCAATACAAAGGGGCATGGCATTTTACACCCATTTGTCCGATCACGCTCTAATTTGGCATACAGTTAGTACTCGGTTAGTACTATCTTTGGTTTAAATTTCATCAAAATCGGTCCATTCGTTTTTTGTATATAGATGTCATTAGTGGTGGAATGTAAAAATTTGATTTTGCCACGCCCCTCCGCCCACCGACAGAAAATCAAAAATCTGACCGCACAATGTTACTCCCCAGGCTATTCTGAATAATCCCTGAAAATTTCATCAAGATCGGTCCAGCCGTTTTCGAGTCCATACGGAACATACATACACACATACATACACACATCCATTTTTATATAAGTACACAGAAAAAAAAAAGTTGTCAATTCAATTAATTTTATTGTTAATACAATTAAACATTTAATTGAAACTGAGCCTACATTGGATATTGTCAATACAACAATGGCTATTGTAACTTTTTTAAAAAAATAAATCTAAAAATAGAATAATCTAAAAATAGAAATAAATAAACTAAAAATAAATATAAAAAAAAAAAAAAATCATCCACCGACAACTGGCATCGAACCCGCAACGTTAATGCTACGCGTCTAGTACACTACCACTGTGCTATCCCCATATGTATTTATACTTGACTAAACAGCATATTTAAAAAAACACTAAAAACAAATGGATAAAAAAATCTAAACTAAAAAAAAAAAATATAAAAAAAAATCATCCGCCGGCACCTGGCATCGAACCCGAAACTTTCGTACTACAAGTCTAGCACACTACCACCGTGCTATTGCTCATATATATTTATAGTTGACTAAATGTGTACGTAAAGTGTCTGTAGAATCAGTGTGTACTCTTTGCTGTTTTTACAGTAATAAAAAATGTGGCATTATATTTAAAAATAAATAATAATGTGGCTTCAAACATGTTTAAAAAATTGTAAATAGAATAACAAAAAATAATCACAAAAAAAAAAAAAAAACAAGTGTTTCGCAAACTAGCGGCGAACCCGCAACCTTCATGATTCGAGTCTGGCACACCACCACCGTGCTATCGTCACATATATGTTTGCTTGATTAAATGAGTTTATAAAGTGTCTGTGTTATTAATAAAATAAAAATGAATTATTGTCACATTAACAATATACATTGTTGATACAATTAAAAACGTTGTTGAACTAGTATTTAGTTGTTAACAATTTGTTTGGTTACTTTTGATTTTACGATATTTTTTTCTGTGTACTAGCTATACCCGGTCCGCGTTGCTGGCCTTAAGAAAAAAACTGTTTTATATTGCATCTTAATTTAAATATAGTTACGGACAAAATTAAAGCACGGGTCCGGGTCCAGCCAGTTACCTTTGGTTCCACCCTCGGTTAGCACTATCTATAGAGAAATCTCAACAAAATCGGTTCAGCCGATTTTGCGTGATTTCGAAACAGACAGACATAACATTAAGTATAGTACAAAGGGGGGTGTCATTTAACGCATTTTTATCGAATCGTGATAGTCTAAAGTTCCATGTTGCATCCTCGATAAGTACTATCTGTGATCCAAATTTCATTGACATCAGTTTTGCCATTTTTGTGTGATTGGGAAAGAGCAGGAAATAACTTTTTATTTATGAAAAACGGGAGTGACATTTAATACACTTTTGCCGAATTGCGCTCTACATATGACCCACTGTTCCCGCTCGGTTAGTTTTATCAGTAGTGGCAGATTCGGTTCATCCGTTTTTGCATGATTTCAAAACAGGCAGATATAACGTTCAGTATAAAACAAAGGGGTGTGGCAATTTACGCCTCTTTGTTCAATCGTGGTCAGTATCGTACAAAGGGCGTTGCAATTTTGATCCCTTTTTCCAATAACGATCTTATATGGCCTACATATGCACTTGGTTAGCACTGTATGTAGTGAAAATGTCAAGAGAATCGGTTCAGCTGTTTTTGCGTGATTGCGAAACAGGCAGACAACGTCCAGTATAGTACAAAGGGGCGTGACATTTTACGCCCCTTTTTCCAATCGTAGTATAACATGGCCTATAGTTCCGCACTCGGTTAACATTATCAGTGCTGAAAATTTTATTAAAATCTATTCAACAGTTTTTGCTCTATTGCGGAGCATGCAGAAATAACATTCGATTCAATACAAAGAGGCATGGCATTTTACGCCCATTTGTCCGATCGCGCTCTAATTTGGCACATAATTAGTACTATCGTTGGTTTAAATTTCATCAAAATCGATCCGTCCGTTTTTTTATATATAGATGTCATTAGTGGTGCAATGTAAAAATTCGATTTTTACCACCCCTCCGCCCACAGGAAAAAAAGCATGGCATTTTACGCCTATTTGTCCGATCACGCTCTAATTTGGCATATAGTTAGTACTCAGTTAGTACTATCATTGGTTTAAATTTTATCAAAATCGGTACATCCGTTTTTTATATATAGATGTTATTAGTGGTGCAATGTAAAAATTCGATTTTGCCACGCCCCTCCGCCCACAGACAGAAAATCAAAAATTCGACTTGACAGTGTTACTCGCCAGGCTATTCTGAATATTCCCTGAAAATTTCATGAAGATCGGTCCAGCCGTTTTCGAGTCCATACGGAACATACATACATACATACATACCCATATACATACACACATCCATTTTTATATATATAGATAGACTAGCTATACCCGGTCCGCGATGCTGGCCCTAAGAAAAACACTGTTTTATATTGCATCTTAATTAGTGTCGGACAAAATTAAAGCACGGGTCCGAGTCCAGCAAGTAACATTTGGTTCCACCCTCGGTTAGCACAATCTATAGAGAAATCTCAACAAAATCTGTTCAGCCATTTTAGCGTGATTTCGAAACAGACAGACATAACGTTAAGTATTGTACAAAGGGGCGTGTCATTGAACGCATTTTTATCGAATCGTGATAGTCTAAAGTTCCATGCTGCATCCTCGAATAGTACTATCTGTTCTGCAAATTCCATTGACATCAGTTTTGCCGTTTTTCTGTGATTGCGAAAGAGGAGGAAATAACTTTTTATTTATGAAAAACGGGAGTGACATGTTATACCCTTTTGCCGAATCGCGCTCTACATATGACCTACAGTTCCCGCTCGGTTAGTTCTATCAGTAGTGACAGATTTGGCTTATCCGTTTTTGCGTGACTTTAAAACAGGCAGATATAACGTTCAGTATAAATCAAAGGGGCGTGGCAATAAACGCCTCTTTGTTCAATTGTGGTTAGTACAGTACAAAGGGCGTTGCAATTTTGATTCCTTTATCCAACTACGATCTTATATGGCCTACATATACACTTGGTTTTAGCACTGTTTGTAGTGAAATTGTCAAGAGAATCGGTTCAGCTGTTTTTGCGTGATTGTACAAAGGGGTGTGTCATTTTACGCCCCTTTTTTTAATCGTAGTATAACATGTCCTATCAACGACGTGTTCAGAGGGGGGCCCAACAACAACAACAACAATTTTTTTTTTATATTTATGTTGTTGTTGGCCCCTGAAAAAACAATCCTGCATACGTGTATGTGTTCTATAGTTCCGCACTGGTGCTGAAAATTTAATTAAAATCGAATCAACAGTTTTGCGTTATTGTGGAGCATGCAGAAATAACATTCAATACAAAGGGGCATGGCATTTTACGCCCGTTTGTCAGATCACGCTCTAATTTGGCACATAGTTAGTACTTGGTTAGTTCTATCGTTGGTTTATATTTCATCAAAATCGGTCCATCCGTTTTTTATATATAGATGTCATTAGTGGTGCAATGTAAAAAATCGATTTTGACCACCCATCAGCCCACAGGCAAAAAAGCATGGCATTTTAAGCCCACTTGTCCGATCACGCTCTAATTTGGCATAAAGTTAGTACTCGGTTAGTACTATCTTTGGGTTAAATTTCATCAAAATCGGTCCATCCGTTTTTTATATATAGATGTCATTATTGGTGCAATGTAAAAATTCGATTTTGCCACGCCCCTCCGCCCACACGCAAAAAATCAAAAGTCTGACCGCACAGTGTTACTCCCTGGGCTATTCTGAATATTCCCTGAAAATTTCATCAAGATCGGTCCAGCCGTTTTCGAGTCCATACGGAACATACATACATACATACATACATACACACATACATACATCCATTTTTATATATATAGATATAGAAGATAGATTCTATTTATTTATTTTATTCTATTTATTTTATTTCTTATTTTTTTTTTTATTCTTGTATTGTTTTAAGTTCATTTAACGCATTTTTGTTAGTTTATTGTAAACGATCACCAGAGACTTTATAATATAGAGATAAAACAAATTTAGTTCTTCTACTGGCTCCTAGAGAGTGCCAGTCTTTAATATCAGCTCAAGAATATTACTAATATTCTTGAGGTGTTACTAAGACTTAGTGAAGGCTCAAATAACTCAGCAAATACTGCTCATATAACTATGAAATAACTCGCAAGAACTATCCAATATCTTACATATACATAAAATAAAATTTGGAAATTTTCCACGCAAAATTTAGTTATAGAGGTTCTAAAATTTAGTGTGCTACTAAGGTCTTACTAGCAAGTGCTGGCATCTGAATAAACGTAGAAAACTTTTTTTCCGGTATTGCCATACACGCAATGCCCTGACGATCACAGTATCAAATACACATAAAATTAAATACGAATTTTAAAATTTCTGCCGCAAATGTAAGCAGGGGTAACACATTTCCCGGCAGTAACAACGAAGTCGTTATAGATGGCAACACTTTCATTTTTTTGAAGGTATTTTTGGATAAAAAAAGTGGAAAAAATAAGAAATAGAACATTTCCCAGCAAAAACATGGTAATGAGTTGTGAAAAGTGATCATTACCAAGTACATTATTTATAATGAGTACCCATTACCATTAACATTATTTTAAGCCTAAAAGTAACTACTTCTCACAAGGGAAGTATCTCAACCCTTATGAACCGATTTGCCTGAAACTTAAAATATATATAATAGAGACAATTCTAAGGTTGGGGTGTCTCGGCTTATCGGCCATATCGGAGATTAAGGGGTTCAAAACATGGGTCAAAAAATGGCGAAAAAATAGTTTTTTGGACTTTTCAGCCATTTCTTATTAAGAAACTATATGATGTTTTCATATGAGAAGAAAGGTTTTTTTAATGCCTATCCAATGGTGGCATAACCTTGTAAAAAATCGGCTTCTTTAAATATTTTTTTCAGAAAAATGTGTAAATTTTGGGGCGTACTTATATGAAGACATAGACCTACGATATCCATATAGATAAGAAATAATCTTTATTAAATTTAAGTCGACCCGTATTTTTGCCTTAGACGATATTCCTGCTAGTTCGGAAGTTATCAAAATTTTCCCGAAGGTCCACATGGTTTCATAAGGGGACAACGAAATTTTTAAACACCGATATGGCCGATAAGCCGAGACACCCCAACCTTAAAATCGTCTCTTTAATATATATTTTAAGTTTCAGACAAATCGGTTCATAAGGGTTGAGATACTTCCCTTGTCAGTAATATGTTATAAAAGCACATCTAAGTAATAATATCTTCTTGCACTTGCAGTTTTTAACCTATACAATTCAATTAACTTAAAAAGTACTTAAAAACTTAATAAAAATTACGCAATTTTTAAGTTTTAGTAAAAACAAGTTAAATTTTAAAAGTTTTAATTAACTAATTATTTTACTTCTTATTGGTAATGGGTTTTTACTCCTTATTTGTAATCCGAGGCAGTAACTACTTATTTATCTCCATACTGTTCACTAGATATTTTTGTCTCACGCCCTTGTTAAAATAATTAGAGTTTCATTCAATAAGTAACTACTTATTAACATCTGTTTCGGATTACAAAACCCATTACTAGTAATGCCAATTTTTGCTGGGTTTTATCATTTTGCGCTATGAACAACTGAAAATGGTAATTTATCAATATTTTCACAAAAAATTTGCACTTCCACAAGGCCAAAACTGCCTGAAGAAGCGTTCTAATGCTTTTGCAATGTACTAGAGCAGCGGTTACCAACCATTTTGGCTCGCGTACCACTAATTTTAAATTTCGTCAGCCGCGTACCCCCTAACGAGTTTTTTGTTTTCGTTCAAAAAACTTTTCACAAATTTTTAATCTGCGGGTATTATCATTTTTTTGAAGGATTTAGGGGAGATCAAAACAATGGTGGTTTTTTTTTGGAAAAATTTTCGCTCTTTGGGGTTGCTCAATGCATCTGAAAACGCGGATTTTGAGCTGATTTTTCTGCAGAGCAAAAACAGCTGGCAATATAATGTTTTTTAATTTTTTTTTAAATGTTTTTGTTTTAATACAACAATTCTGTCATTTTTTGAATGAAACTCCCTCGTATATACAATGAAAGGACATTTTGAGCTTAACAAAATGGTACCCAAATTTTCACTATATCACAACCCGTCTCAAAAATGCCCAAAAACACGTTTTTTGAGAACTTTGACATACATTTTCTCAAAAACATAGAAAAATCATAGAAAAAATTGAGAACCATATTCGGAATCAGCATCGAAAGGTTAATCGAAAACAAGCGGTCAGATCTCAAAATATCGCAAAAAAAATGCTCTCTAAATTGCACAAAAATACGTTTTTTGTGAACTTTGACCTCAACTTTCTTAAAAACCTGACGTTATGGAAAACTTTGCATTGAAGCATTGAAAGGTTAATATAAAACGAATGTCCAAATTACTAAAATTTTGCGTACCCCTGCGGACAGTTTCGCGTACCCCCTAGTGGTACGCGTACCATAGGTTGGTAACCGCTGTACTAGAGGGTTCTTAACTATTGTCTTGGCTACAATTTTTGTCTTAGTATTGGATCGAAAATCTCAATGGTTTGGCTGTTATAGGCCAAAATATCCAAAAAAATTACAAAAAGTGGTGAATTTTCTACATTTTCGACTTTTTGACCATAAAACCGAAGTTTTTCTAAGTAATATGTTCAGAGAACTTGTAGCCCGAGACAATAGCTACAACTTTACTTTTGAAAATAAGTCAAAATTTCAAATAGTTTACGAAATATGAGCATAAGAAAATTTGCAAATTTTCCAAAAAATAAAGTCTGAGAAAAAACTTCAAGTCAAAATCGGGAGGCTCGATTTTCACCGTAGACGTATGGTCCAGTTGACTTTTTTACTCAGTACAATCCCAAGAATCAGAAACGCGAAGCGCCCATTAAGATGTTCAAATCGCCCCACCCTAATATATAAGTTTGTAATTTCGTTTGTAACTCATCGAAATATCGGTCTCGGACCCCATAAAGGATATATATTCATGATCCCTGATCGGTTCGTCCGTCTGTCCCTCTGTCCGTCTGTCTGTGGAAATGGTGATCACGGCCTAAATATTAAACGGAGATGACTGAAACTTAACATATTTATTGGAAGTTCTCCTGAGAAGTTTGGTATTGCATTTGAGCGAAATCGGTTCAGCGGTTCAAATGTTATGAACGAAAATGTAAGGACACCTCAACAATCTTAGTATATTCAACATAACCTAAAAATACAAAATTCTTTAATTCGACTGCTGGTTGACATATGTGAACATAATTGAACACCAAATGGTATTTAAACAAGTAAGAACATATTTTTTTAACAAAAAAAAGAAAAACAAGTAAAAAAGTTAAATTCGGCCTTGGCGAATGTAGTGATACGCTCCACAATTTCAAAAAGATTATTGCAAAAAACTTTATTTAAAAGGAAATAACTTTAAAAAAAAAATTTTGAAAAAAAAATTCCGCGAAAAAAATTTTGGTAAAAAAAAATCCGCAAATTATTTATATTTTTAAACTTTGTTCAGAATAACAAATTTTTTTGGGAGGAAATTTTCCATATTATGTATTAAATTTGCTATCAAAACAATAAATTTGATAGAAATTGATTAATCGTAATCATATGATTTTTTTGCCGATTACGATTAATTGGTGCGATTATTCGCGATTACGATTTTAATCGTTTTGCAAACTCTAATATTAACCCTCTAACTTTAAGTCCTTTTTTAAAAAACTAAACATAGAAGTCTAATAAAACGTCAATTTTAAGGGTTAAAATATTCTACAAATATTTTCTTCAAAAAATTTCACTAAGAGAACACCAAAAAATCTTGGAAATATTCAAAAATTACAAAAAAAATATATACTTACTTAACTTTTGCTGTGTTTTTCAATAATTGGATTTATTTTCCGATTTATCTTATTTAGTTTTAAATAACTATTTTAACATGCCAAAATAAATTTGGAATATTTTTTTCATTAATCTCCCAGCAAAAAAAGAGCTTACCATTCACTACAAAATTCACCACAACTTATGAACCAGATGTACTTCTTCTTCAACTGAAACATTGATGAATTTAATATGGGCGTGACACACAAAGTATGTTCTTTTTATCGCCACTTTTCAGTGGCGAAAGATTGACACTTGAGTATAACATATATCACTAGTGTTTTTATCACAACTTCTGAAGTAGTGATCCGGATGTTAATATAACTTGACCTTTTGGAAGCACTTTTTTCATCACTTCTTTAGAAGTACATATTTCTTGGCATTTTCGGTGTAATTATGTCATTTTTATTTGGTGATTTAGAACTTCTAAATTAGAAGTTCTTTTTCACTTATTTTTGTAAGATTGATTGAAAGAGTATTTTTTTGTAATATTTACACTAAAAACACTGTTCGACAGCACAAACCTTCCAATGAAATTTCTAACTGGTCCTTATATATTTTGGTCTCCTGCTTCCAAATCTACCGTTCAAATTTTTCTAGCACGTACCATTTTTGAGATATTCGCTGTTAAAAAGTAAAAAAAGCACTTTAGGGGTCCACTGTTACGTATTCTTACGTTGCTTCCACGAAATAGGACTTGATTTCATATAAAATGAACCTCCTGATTCCAAAACTGCAATTCACAATTTTCAAGCATGTTCTGTTTTTGAGACATTCGCGTTTGAAAATTTTAGTGTGATTTATAAAGAATATAAGTGCGAAACAGTAGAGTTTGAGTTTTTCAAACGCCAATATTTCAAAAACAGTACGCGATAGAAAAATTTGGATGCCAGATTTGGAATAAAGATGCCTTATTTTTACTAAATCAAGTTCTATTGTGTTTGAGCAACTTAAGAATACGTTACAGAGGAGACCCAAATATTTCAATATTAAAACGCGAATATCTTAAAAACCTTACGTGAATTAAAAAAGGAGTAATTATAGAGATCACAAAACTAAGTATACAAATTTAAGGCGAATTGATTTACAAATTTATTTTGACCACAAACCTATACCTCAATTTTCTAAAAAGCTTAAACAATCTTTAATAATGTGATGCAGCAACATCCGCTTTAGTCGTAAATGTATTTATTTAATTTAGGACCAACTTTTTTTGATATAAGATATGAAATTTGAAAAATTTATCAATAATCGATTTTCGTCTTTTCGATTTTTTAAGCTCTAAATAAAGAGAAATGAAATGACATTACCAAATTTTGTCACCATTTTTGCAAAACCTAAATCTATTTGAAGCTGGCGTAGATTGCATACTTCGTGTATCACCCTCATTCTAATTATTTCAGTTGAAAAAGAAGTTCATATGTTGTGGTGATTTGATTTGATTCCTAAGAACATATGAAAAAGGTACTTCAAAATCATTAAGCAAAGAACTGGTGAAAGATGTTTTTATTGTTATTTTGTAGCATTTTTGGAAGTGATTTTAAAAGTACTTCCTACTGAATATGAAGTTCGGCACCTATCGCTACTTTGTATGTAGTGAAACCACTAATTCTTTTTGAACCACTTCGTTTATTTTTTGCTGGGCTACGATAAATTAGCAATTATAATTCGAAAAAATAATAAAAATTTTGGAAAATAAAAAAACATATAAATAAATCAAAATTAATCCAAAATGGACATATTAAATCAAGGTTGGTTACCGAAACGAATAACGGTAAGGGTAACGGTAACGGTATCTAATTTTTATTTATTTCGGTAAAGGTAACGGTAAGTGTTTTCAAATCGTTTCGGTAACGGTATGTACCGGTACCGAACCAACCAAACCGGTACATACCGGTATTATTAATTTAGTTAAAAATTTGAAAAAAGATAGAACTGAAAGCTAAAAATATTTTATAGACCCAAAAACCAGTATAGATTTGATAGGATTATTATTTTTGTCATTTATTTTATGATAATTTGCAAATTATAAATTTAAAATTATGTTAGCAATTTGATTTTATTTTTTTGTTCGTTAAAATCCCTTAAAACAGGTAAAATTTTGAATACCGGTACAATACCGGTAACTTCTAATAATTATAACGGTAACGGTAAGGGTAACGGTATTTTAAAAATATTTTTAGCGGTATCGGTAACGGTAACGGTATTCGATTTGAAAGGGTTTTGAATCGGTAACGGTATAATAAGGGTAACGGTAACCAACCATGTATTAAATCCTAAAATTTATTTGGATTATTTTTGATTTATATCTTTTTTAATTTTCCAAAATTTTTTATTATTTTTTCGGATTATAATTGCTAATTTATCATAGATTACGGAAAAAATATTCCAAATTTGTTTTGGCATGTTAAAATACATATTTATTTTAAACAAAATAAGATAAATCCGAAAATAAATCTACTTATTGAAAAACACAGCATTTGTTGTTTTATATCAAATTTTTTAGTTTGTTTGAAAGACACGAGTCTTACCTCTTAAACAAAACAAAAATATTAAGAATCGGTTTAAAATGCGCAAAAAATATCAAAAACTTTGCCTACCCTAGCGGGAAATTTCGCGTACCCCCTAGTGTTATGCGTAAAATAGGTTGGTAACCGCAGCTATAATGCATGCCCGCTTTTAGGCGGCATTGTGTATTTGCTTTTAAAGATGGGCGTGTGAGTGACTTTTGACTCACTTACGCTCGCGACAGTAATTTTCCAATCAGGCACACTCACTCACGAGCATATTTTTTTTCTACTCACACTCACTTATAATCACATGAGCAAATTTGAGACAACTCGCACTCACATTGACTCACACTCACAAAAATCTTATTTATATAAAAAAAAAAAAATAGTATATTAAAATTTCAAAAATCTAAAAAAAATTTTAGAAAAATATTAAGTTTAGCCAAATTTTACTTTTTTTTTGGGACGAAATTTTACTCAAATTTTACAATTTTTGTTTGCTTTTTAAAATATTTTAAAAAAATTTTCACATTTAATATTTACTCAATCTGGACGCCATTAAGTTAAAATTAAAGCTTGATAAATTACCTATACAGCACTTTTTACTAAAATACTTGATTCATAATAATTAGGTTTTTTATTGTCGTTAAAGAATTACATCTTCTATGTAGTCGTACGTAGATAGAGTTGTCAACTATTCGGCATATTTCAAAAACCGGTTTGCGAATAGTTAACAAAACCGCCGTTTTTTAAAAACCGGTTTTCGGTTTTTTTATTTGAAAACCGGTTCGAATAACCGGTTTTTTTGGTTTTTTTAATAAAAATTGTTAAAAACATTAAATAAATAGGTTTTTAACAAAAAAAAGAGAAAAAATAATTGTACACAATTCATTCTTATTAAAAAAATCAAATTCAAAGCTTAAAACAACAAAATATACATATTTTTCATGTAAGTTAATAAAATGTTTTTAATTTATAGTAATAGAAATTAGAGGGTCAGTCACTATAACATGGAACTATGTACTTTTAATCAGTACAATAAGGACTTAATTACATTTAAAAAATACATTTAAAACACAACATTTTTCTTGTTAGTGTTTCTTCACAACCGCGTCTTTTAACCAGAGTTATAGAGTAAGGAAACAACAGTTTTGTAGATCTGGCATCACCAAAAATAATTGGAAAAATCTGGTAATACCACACTAAAGTTTAAACGTAAAGCAAAGAGAGACAAAAAGCAATCTGCATTCTTACTGTATAACTGGTATCTTCCATTTCGCTCAGATTTCGATTTGTGATAAAATTTCTTAAACAATACCATATGGTTTTTGTTTACTACTTTTCAGACGCCATTTGTTACCCTACTCTATAACTCTGCTTTTAACCTTCTTATTTATTACTGAATTAATATGGTGTTTCTGTTAAACGGACGAAACAATACACGAACGAACGCTACCCGTACGAATTCGTAATGATATCAGTTTCCATAACATTTTCGTTTGATTACGTTATTTTTTTCGTTAGTTACGTTTGTCTTGACCATTTGTCAAATTACAGTATTGCCAGAAAGTTTTTTTTTTAGTTTTTGTTTATTTTTTTCATACAAAAATTATCTAAACTAAACGAAGTGGCAACATCAACACATCAGCTAAAGAAAACAGCTGATCAAATTTCATGTTAATAAAAAAAAACACAATTATAATCAAATCAGTACCCGATTTCTGTAACTATGCGAGAAGTTTTCGCATCGAAAAAAATAAAATAATGTTATAGTCATCCAGTGTGTCACAGAGTGATTCAGAAAAAAGCGTCGATTTCTTTTTTGTATTCGATGTTTTTAACACTAGCAACATTGTACTCACCCTGTAGAAAACTAAATGACTACAATATTATTTATTTTTTCTCGATGCGAAAACTTTTCGCATAGTTACAGAAATTGGGCACAGAGTATTTTTATTTATTATAGCTAAAAAGTTAACACAATTTTAATAAAAAAACAAATGAAAACAATAATTTGTATGATGACCCGTGGCTTTTAAATTGTTAATATAAATTGGTCAAATCCGTCTTTTTTCACTGATTTGTTTTAATATACATTTTTTTCAAAGCATTTAGTTATAAAACATTCACATTTTTTAATTTTATAAATTAATATTACTTATTTTTGTTATAAATTCACATTTTTCACTTATTTTGTTAAATATTTCACAAAAAACTCCTAAACGAATGGTATTTTTCATTCGTGTGGTTTTGGCGTTTTTGACATTTCAATTCGTGTTGTAGAAACAGAAAAATATGAAGAAAAATGACAACTCTTACGTTTTCGTTCGACTAAAATGACATCCGCAATACAGAACCTCAAATTGATTTTCTTATGTCATTTGGACGAACGAAAATTAAAATTCGTAATAGAGAAACTGGACATTAGAAACAAAATTTCAAATACAGAGTTGTATTTTACAAAATTTGTAACAACCCAACAAAAATTGGCATTACTAGTAATCGGTTTTGTAATCCGAAACAGATGTTAATAAGTAGTTACTTATTGAATGAAACACTAATTATTTTAACAAGGGCGTGAGACAAAAATAACTAGTGAAGAATATGGAGATAAATAAGTAGTTACTGCCTCGGATTACAAATAAGGAGTAAAAACCCATTACCAATAAGAAGTAAAATAATTAGTTAATTAAATCTTTTAAAATTTAACTTGTTTTTACTAAAACTTAAAAATTGCCTAATTTTTTTTAAGTTTTTAAGTACTTTTTAAGTTAATTAAATTGTAATGGTTAAAAACTGCAAGTGCAAGGAGATATTATTACTTAGAAGTGCTTTTATAACATATTACTGAAAAGTAGTTACTTTTGGACTGAAAATATGTTAATGGTAATGGGTACTCATTATAAATAATGTACTTGGTAATGATTACTTTTCACAACTCATTACCATGTTTTTGCTGGGAAATGATGACAAAAAAAAGAAGTACTATATATTCGGAAATGTCGAATAATTCGACACAAAAAAACCGGTTTTTCGAATAACTAGAAAACAACCGGTTTTAAAAAACCGGCTTGGAAAACTCGGGAAAAAGCGAAAAACCCGGTTTTTCGAATAATTCGGAAACCGGTTTTGACAACTCTATACGTAGACATTTGTCGGCCACAATATTTTTTTTCTCTGCCTAAAGTTATGCTTTAAAAAATTCCTTACTTTGGACATAAACTATGGTAGCAACTGCTTTATTTATAACGATGCACCGTGTCAAAATTTTTATAACATAAAAGTATGTGGTAGGGTGGTATTTTTAAGATTGACAAATAATGCTGTGTTTTTTTAATTATTTGTGGGGCTTTTTTATAGAAAACAGTCAAAACAGACTGTTGTAAAACCGTCATATAAATTTAAAAGTTTTTTAATTTTAATAATTTTAAATTTTAAGACTTAATAATTGTGTTTACAATAAACCAGCTATAACTGTGAATAGTCCTGTTTATTTATTAAGTAAATTTTCTAATATTGTCCCTAAAGTGTGCTTTGAAAATGTCAAAAAAACATATATAACCAAAGATGGCACTACTACTCGCGGTATGTCTTGGCCTTAAATGGTGACAACGTTTTTGATGGGGGTCAGTGGGGGACGTTGAGAGCACCTTCCCATTCCGATAAATATACCAAATGTTTAAATTTTTTAACAAAAATACAAAAAAAAACATTTAAAAAAAGTGTATTTTTTCAGAGGTTGGTTTAGTTCTTCAAGGGGGAACTTTTTTCCCCCTGGGCCGATTTTGCCCATTTACGAACTTAACCTGCCTAGGACCATAAGACATATTCATGCCAA
The DNA here is from genome assembly GCA_963921195.1 of Pegoplata infirma. Lineage (NCBI taxonomy): Eukaryota > Metazoa > Arthropoda > Insecta > Diptera > Anthomyiidae > Pegoplata > Pegoplata infirma. Next base: position 106,486,400 of record OY992538.1, on the reverse strand, counting down.
ATTGCAGGAGGCTAGTTCTTTTATTTTGGACTGCATCGTGCCATCTACAGACAGACGGACGGTCGGACGGACATTCACAGAATGTCTTAGAATCGATCATGAATCAATAATATATATACTTTATGGAGTCCCCGACCGTTCTGTGGTTGGAGGGTATAAAAACAATTAAAATATATAAATATTATAAGAAAAAAATTGAAACAAAGAAAACGTAATCTATTTATATAGATTTGTTTATACATATTGATTGATATTTTATTGTTAAATTTGTCGTTAAAGAATTATATCTACTATGTAGTCGTACGTAGACATTTGTCGGCCACTGTATTTTTTTTCTCTGCCTAAAGTTATGCTTTAAAAAATTCCCCAATAAGCCAAATTGCTGGAATTCAAGTGTAATTCAAGCGTAATTCCAGTCATATTTTCAACTTTCAAGCCTTGAATTCAACTTGAATTACACTGTAATTCAATAGCATATACCAGCGAAACGGACACTTGAATTCAAGTCAAACAAAACAGTGTAAAAACACTTGAATTCAAGCCCTAAATAAAAGCGTAATTCCAGTCGAACCAAAGAAAATTTTTGAAAAATTACTTGAATATGGCTTGAATTACACTTAGATTCAAGCCCTATTCCAGTCCAAATCAAGTCAAATTCAAGTCCAATTCAAGTCTAATTCCAGTGCAAATCAATACAATTAGCATCATTTCTATATAAAAAAAAAAAAACATTACCAATCTTTTTGCAATTTTATTTGTTTATTTATTCGAACATAATAATAAAAAGATAATATGTAGCCTTTTTTTTGTTTTACATTAAAACATTACTTCACATATTTTCGCAGCCACTCAAACGTGATTTAAAATTGATCCATATTTATGTTGGTTAATCCATTTTTAAAAGGCCCATGATTATTCTCGTCCAAAGATGTTCAAAAACAAACGATTGCACCAGAAAGCCTAAAAAATGAGAAGATAAAGGGTTATAATTTTTTGGAAAATATCCATAAATAAACAATAAATATTCGTAACTTACCATGGACTCATTTCATTTATTCCAAAATAGTTGACCTTCCGAAATATAGCTGTATTAATCTGTTATCTGTAGATTATTTGTCCATTAATTATAATTATTTTCCGGTTTTTTGTATTTTTATTTTTTTCTTTAAATATAAAATTGTTGATTGTGAATTGACAATTTTTTCAAATTGTTTTAAAATACTACGACTTGTTCTACTTGATTTAGGCTTGAAAAATTTGTTTGAATTCAAGTTGAATTCAAGCGAAAATTCCAGCACTTGATTTTTAGATTTCTTGTGCTTATTGGGTCCTTACTTTGGACAAAACTATGGTATCGATGGCTTTATAACGATTTATAATTTCTGCACCGTATCAAAATTATTATAACATATTCTAAAATTGTTATTTTTAAGATTGACAAATAATGCTGCATTTTTTTTATAATTTGTGTATAATTTATAAAAAACAGTCAACACAGATTGTTGTAGAACAGTCATAAAAATTTAACAGTTTTTTTTAATTTTGGGACTTTATTATTGTGTTAACAACAAACACAGGGAATATGCACCAGTCATAACTGTGAATAATGACTCCCTGGATTACCCTAAAGTACTGCTTTAAAAATGAAAAACAAATATATGTAACGAAAGATGGCACTACTACTACCGGTATGTTTTCATACTCCTAAGTCGAATGATTTTTTCATTGATCCTAAAAGTATGCACTCCTTTTTTACACAAATCGCCCAAAATTTAACATTAATGGTGACCACGTTTTTAGAAAATTAAGGCTTTTCAAAACAAAAAAAAAATAAATAAAAAAATTGTATGGTGCCTACATTTAGGAGTAACACAAAATTTACCCCTGCCTACCCTAAGGGCTTAACATTTTAAATTTAAAATGTTTGCCGGTTTTTTGGGTGTTCAATGTAAATATATTATTAAAAACAATTAAAACATATAAATATTATAAAAAATTGGCACAAAAAAACGTAATCTATTTATATAGATTTTTTTGCAACACAAAATTGTTTATACATACATTTTAGGATTTTGCTAAAATAAAACAAACCAACCAAAAACAATTTTGATAATTTATTTGCCAAAAAAAGATTTAAACAAATTTTGTATGACCATAATATAGAAATAAAAATTAATCATCACATTATTAAATATATAAATAACAAAAAAAAAAAAATATACAATGTTATTGTATGTTTAAAGACAATTTTATATATATACAAATTTTATATTAAATATTTTTTTGTTAAATATTTAATAACATTATTTATTTTTAAACAAAAAATGCAATTTTATTGCATTGCCACAACTTTATATAATAAAATCTTGCATGTTTTCATAACAAATATTTACAAATAACAATAAAAAGGTACTGAATGTAACGCTTTTTTTGGATTTAAATATTTTAAATATTTTTTTTTTTACTTAAAACTACAAAACTTAAATATTAAATAACTAAAAAGAATATAGACAATATATATTTTTTTTAAATATGATTAATTAACAATACTTTTTTTTGTAACTTGATTTACACACAGTTTATAATCATAATATAACAAAAAACACACCTATTTTTTCATTATTACTTTTTTTAAATATATAGGTAAAAGCAATTTAATTGCATACAATAACCAGGTAAGAAATATCACATTTTAGTTTAAATTCTTGTTTTTTTTTTTGTTTGTTCATAATTTGCATTATTTTTTATATTATTAAAGATTTTAATAAACTGAAGCATTTATTATAACAATTGGCGATGAGTTGGTAACACCATCTGCTCTTCCTCCTCCTCTAGATGCTGTTGGTGTTTGGGAATTTACGGAAGTATTAATACTTATTGATTCCGATACATCGACAACTATACCATCATCTTGATCATCAACATATTCATCACTAAAGATTTCATCTTCATCACTTTCTGTATCACTAAATTTAAGTTCTTCTTCCTCTTCATCATCGAATACATCCGTTTTGTAGTCAAATTCATCAATATCCAGCAATGGAAAATATTCATCTACTTCTAGTGATTGATTGATGTAACCACTATTTGATGATAGTTTGGTTTTAAGGTAAAATAAAAAACAAATTTTGAAAAATAAAATTTACACAAAAATTATAAATTAAAACAAACAAATCGCTTAAAACTATTTTTTTTAATGTAGAAGGACAATAGGCGTATTAAGGAAATGTTTTGTTTTTATTTAACCCATTTTCAAACAATATAATCGATACAAAGATTTTGAGTTTAATTTTTTTTTTAAATTTTATAAAAAAAAAAAACTGTCTCAAAATCTGTTTCAAATTCGCTTGAATTCGAAAATATTCTATGATGTGTAGCGCTTCAACAAACAAATCAGGGGTCAAATTCTCGGAGTTGATAGCGATCGAAGTTCTGCTCGCACGTGCGAGTTTTTAATTTTTCTTATTGCCCAAAATTATGCTTTGATTATTACAAGCTTTTTTATATTTTGTTCATGTTTTTGTGTTTCAGTGTTGTAAAAAAAAATGTAAAAAGCTTGTATTTATCGAAGCATAATTTAAGGCATACAGAAAAATTAAAAAATCTCACGTTCGTGTAGAATTTCGACCACTATCGGCTCGAACCAAGATTAAGTCCCTAGGGTACTTTGCTCCTAAACTAAAATTTGTTATATTAATGCCAAATTACATTAACAGAGATCGAAATTCTACTCTAACGAGCGATTTTTGTATGTCTTTTTACAACACTGAAACGTAAAAAAAATATCATAATTTTAGGTATAAAGAAAAATTTTAAAATCAGACGTTCGAGTAGAATTTCGATCGCTATCGACTCTACCCCATGGGGGCTAATTCTCGGAGTCATTAGCGATTAAAATTCTTCTCGAACGTGCGATTTTTCAATTTTGATTGTTGCCTAAAATCATGCTTTGATAAAAATAAGAAGTTTTTGTGTTTTTTTACAAAATTGAAACATGAACAAAATATAAAAAGCTTGTACTTGTTGTGAAATGAATGAAAAATAATTACATCCCTAATATTTCTCCTGCACTTTACAGCATACGTGCATATTTAATGCACTTCTTTTTAATACTCTTTTTGCTACTCTGTTATCTTAATTTGTCTTTTGCTTATAATAAATCTTCTCAGTCTAATAAATGAATTTAATCCAACAGGTTATGGGCCTTTGACACGCGTTTTTTTTTTATTAGACAAGTTTTTTTAAATCGTGTTTTTTCGTAAATTATAAAGTATTTTTTTTTTCGGGCAAAAATGGCTAATCTTCCTGCAGGTTTTTCTTTGGAGCGTCTAAGAGGACGTGAAAATTTCGATACCTGGAAGAGGCAGGCAAAATCGTGCCTGATTATCAAGGGTTGCTGGAAGGTCGTAAACACCGGCGTGGTTGGTGATGGCGACGCCATTTTGGACGAACGTGCTTTGGCGGAAATAACATTGATGGTGGACCCAAGCAATTACGGACATATTGCAACGGCTACAACAGCTAAAAAGGCGTGGGACGCGTTGATGAATGCGTACGAAGACACGGGCCTCACAAGGAAGGTCGAGCTGTTGAAGCAATTGGTCAACTTGAAACTGAAAAATTTTTCTTCAATTCAAGAATACGTTAACGAATTAATTATAATTGCGTTGAAAGTAAAAAACGCTGGTCTTAATTTGGATGATGAGTTAACCGCATCTCTAATGTTGGCAGGGTTAACTGATGATTACAAACCACTGGTTATGGCCGTGGAAAATTCCAAGGAAAAATTAACGCTCGACACAGTGAAAAATCTTCTTCTTCAAGATGCTAAATTCGACAACCAAAATTCTGAAAAAAAGAAGCTGTTTTCTACATGAAAAATTCTAACCAGAATAAAAAAAAGAAAAAACCAATTCAATGCTACAATTGTAGAGAATTTGGTCATGTTTCAAAAAACTGTCAAAACAAAAACAACAACGAAGGTAACGGTAAGCTGAAAAAAAGAAATGAAAAGAATTCACTTACATTGATTGCATCCAGCAAAGTCATGCAGGTTACTAACACACACAAATACAATGGAAAAGAAGAAAACGAAAATCATGTATATTGGTATGTTGATAGTGGTGCTAGCAACCACATGATGAGCGTTGATCGGTTTTTGTACAACAAGCATGAAGTTGAGAATAAAAGCGTCGTTACTGCAAGCAGCAATGAACTGCGTGTAGACTGCGCTGGTGACGTCGACATAACAATTTTGCGGGAAAATAAAACAGTGACAGTCAAAAGTGTTGAATACGTACCAAATTTGATGGCAAATTTATTGTCTGTGAGACAAATGACAAAAGATGGTAAAAAAGTGGTTTTCGAAGGTGAAACATGCAAAATTTTTGAAGGAAACACACTTGTGACTACTGCATCAATTCATAATGATCTTTATCGTATAAATAGTGAAGCACACATGAAAAATAAAAACGCTTTTGTTGCTAAAAAAGATTTTAGTTTATGGCATCGTAGAATGGGCCATATTTGCAATAAAAATTTGTGTAGTGTAAAAGAATCTTCCCTTGGTATTAATTTTGAAAAAGAAAATAAAGAACCGTGCGTAGTTTGTGTAAAAGGCAAACAAACAAGAAAGCCAATACATGAAGATGGTAAAAGAGCTACAAAACTTTTAGAGTTGGTACATTCAGATGTTCTTGGCCAATTAACACAAAATCGTTTTCTGGTGCCAGATTTCTTGTGACGTTTGTGGACGACTTTTCGAGGAAAGTTTTTTTATATCCCATAAAAAACAAATCAGATGTTTTTGATCGTTTTCTTGAATTTTTGAAGATGGCAGAAAATCAGTGCTCTTCAAAAATTAAAATCTTACGTACTGACAATGGAGGAGAATATGTTAACAAAAAGTTTTCTCAATTGTTTAAGGAAAATGGCATCGTACATCAAAAAACATGCGCGTATTCTCCAGAACAAAATGGTGTGGCGGAGCGAATTAATCGCACCCTGATAGAACGTGTTCGGTGCATGCTAATTGATAGTGGTTTGGACCATCGTTTTTGGGCTGAAGCTGCCAACACCGCTGGTTATTTAATTAATAGAGTTCCTTGTCGTAATGAAAATCGTAGTCCCGAAGAAATATGGTCTGGTCGTCGTCCTGATTTAAAATTTTTAAAAGTTTTTGGGTGTCCTGCTCTTGTGCACATACCAAAAGAAAAACGTCGTAAGTTGGACACAAAATCTATAGAATGTATCATGATGGGATACAGCTCCGACAGCAAAGCTTACAGATTGTTTAATCCTAAAAAGCCAACAGAAATAATAACGAGTCGTGATGTGGTTTTTCTAGAACAAAGTAAGGTGAGCGTTAATATTAAAAAAGATTTTTATTATCCAGAATTGCTGCAAAATTTTAATGGTGACAATTCAGGGGAGAGTGGTCATGTTGAATTGTTCCCTGAAGCCGAACCGACAGATGAAAATTATGCAGCTGAATTGCCACTTGAAGTCGAATCGACAGATGAAAATTATGCAGCTGAATTGCCACTTGAAGTCGAACCGACAAATGAAAATTATGAATCAGCAGAAAGTGATGAAGTTGAATGGTCATCGCCTTCTCCACCACCCGTTGAGGATAATGACGAAGAATGGTCTCCAACTCCGTATGATGGAAGACAAATTCCTGTAATTGAAAATGTTCGCCGTTCAAATCGTATTGCTGGTAAAAATCGCAACTCGCACAGCTTTTGCGCAATGAAATTTGTCTCTGATGACCCAGAAAGTGTGAAGGATGCAATGTCATCAAACAACTCCGACGAATGGAAAGTTGCCATGAAGGAAGAAATCGATTCATTGACTGCTAACAAAACGTGGGTGCTGACAAAGCTACCGCCAGGTGAAAAGGTTGTAAAATCAAAGTGGGTTTTTAAAACAAAACGCGACGAACATGGTAATGCTGCTCGATGGAAGGCTAGATTGGTGGCGAAAGGTTTTTCGCAGCGCGAAGGTATTGATTTTACAGAAACCTTTGCTCCCGTGGTCAGGTATGTTTCCATACGATACTTATTGGCACTAGCCGTGCAAAATGATTTACATATACATCAAATGGACGCAGTAAGCGCATATTTAAATGGCACGCTGAAGGAGGTCGTATATATGCAACAACCCGAAATGTTTGATGACGGCTCGGGAAAAGTTTGTAAACTGGTTAAGTCCATTTATGGCCTAAAGCAGTCCGGCCGTGTTTGGAACGAAACCATAAACCAAGAATTGATTAAAATTGGACTTGTCAGAGGAGAGGTAGATCAATGCATTTACCACAAAGTAACAGATGGTGAAATGTTGTACGTCGCCATTTATGTTGACGATGTAATGATATTCTCTAACAATTTGAAGTCCATAGAATCGTTGAAGAAAAAACTCGCCAGTAAATACAAGATGAAAGATCTGGGCGAGGTATCATCAATATTAGGTATGAAGATTACTCGAAACAAAGATATTATCAAAATTGATCAATCGCAATATATATCGGATGTTTTGATTCGTTTTGGAATGGAAGATTGCAACCCAACTTCAATCCCTATTGACTACAACCAGAAACTATCATCGAGTATGTCCCCTAAAGATGAAGAAGGTAAGCAACAAATGTCGAAAATTCCATATATGCAGGCAATAGGGTGCCTTTTATTTGCTGCACAAATTTCAAGACCCGACATTTGTTACGCCGTAAATTTGCTTAGCCGATATGGTTCGAATCCTGGTAAACCCCATTGGGAAGCCGTAAAACGTATTATGAGGTACTTGAAGGGCACGATTGACAAAGGCATCGTTTATAAGAAACAACTTGATGACGACATCAAAGGTTATTGTGATGCTGATTGGGCTGGAAATGTTGACGACCGCCAATCCACAACTGGCTATGTTTTCATATATCAGTCCGCTGCCATTTCGTGGGCCACTAAGAAGCAGAAAACCGTGGCATTGTCTTCGACGGAAGCCGAATTCATGTCTGTGACTGCTGCCATCCAAGAATGCATTTGGTTGAAACGCTTGGAAGGTGAACTCAACCCTCAACGTAATAAAAATATGATATTGTTTTGTGACAACAAGGGCGCCATACAAGTCGCTCTTAACAACAACTACTCGCCAAGAACAAAACACGTGGATATAAAAGCCAAATTTATCCGCCAGAAGATAGATGATAAAGAAATCGTTTTGGAATATCTTAGCACAGATGAGATGATCGCAGACGTCTTCACGAAAGCTGTAACACCTCAGAAGCTGAAGTATTTTGCAGATAAGTTCGGCCTTTATTAATCCAATTTATTATTCAATTAATTGTTAAAACTTTATTTAAAACTTAAATGAAATGTAAAAATGATTTTTTGAATTTTATACTAATGTAAAAGGTGCATGAGAAATGTATGTCCTAAATTTGGTAATTTGTCATTCAGGGAGAGTGTTGTGAAATGAATGAAAAATAATTACATCCCTAATATTTCTCCTGCACTTTACAGCATACGTGCATATTTAATGCACTTCTTTTTAATACTCTTTTTGCTACTCTGTTATCTTAATTTGTCTTTTGCTTATAATAAATCTTCTCAGTCTAATAAATGAATTTAATCCAACAGTACTTATTAAAGCATAATTTTAGGCTTACATAAAAATTGAAAAATCGCACATAAGAGTAGAATTTTGATCGATAAAGACTCAGAGAATTAGGTCCCTGGTCTTCTATTGATTTTAAACTAGATTATTGAGCTCTAATCGGCAAATGAAATCTCTCAAAGATCTATAAAACTCTGTATTTCTTTTATTTTAAATTTTCAACACTGGAACAAACTGAAACAAACCGAAACAAATCCTGCCGTTTTATTAAAGCCATTCGACATTCTTATTTGCAAACGTCATCACGTTCCTTGTTAATCATACGACGACCTTTTACCGTCGCTGTCTATTGAAGCATATATTTAATCCCAACTGGTTGCTTTAAATGTCAATCTTAATCTTCTTAAATGTAAAGATTACAAAGTAGATTAAAATCCCAATTTACTACCGCATTTACAGATGTAATTCAAAAAAGATCTATTGTAATTCGAAGATTCTACTTGTAATTCGAAGATTCCAATTGTAATCCGAAAAAATCGAAAATTCTATTTGTAATTAAAAGATTCTACTTGTAATTCGAAGATTCCATTTGTAATTCGAAAATTCCAATTGTAATTTGAAAGAGTTCAATTGTAATACGAAATAGATCATCTGTAGTTCGAAAAAGATCAATTGTAATTCTGAAAAGATCAATTGTATTTCGAACAAGTAAGAGCTTTAAATTCGGCTGTGTCGAATTTTTTGTACCCTCCAAAATGTTAAAAAATTAAAAAAAAAATTATCAAGGTTGCCTTTTTTTGGGGTGGAGGGTCGGTAGGGGAAGTTGGGCACCCTCCCCATCGCTATAAAAGTTGACAAAGTCATTTATTGTGATATACATATTACCTTAAATTAGACAGTTTTATCATTATTTGAAATATTTTTTTCAACCACGCCACAAAAGGGGGCGGGTCAAAAAAAAAAAACACCCTAATACGTGTTAGGGTGATGTTGGTTTAGTTCTTCAAGGTTAGTTTAGTTCTTCAAGGTGAAATTTTTGTCCCCCTAGGCCGATTGTTTTCCATTTTCGAACTTAACCTGCTAACGATCATAAGACACATTCCAATTTCAGGAGTCTACCTTTTTTTGGGCTACATCGTGTTATATATGACCAAAATCGGACCAGGGGGAAAAAGTTAACCCCCAAAAAATACGAAAAAAACATGTAAAAAGTGGCGTTTTATCAGAGGTTTATTTAGTTTTTCAAGGGGAAACTTTTTTCACCTGGGCTAATTTTGCCTATTACGAACTTAACCTGCTGACGATCATAAGAAACATTTCTACTAATTTCAGGATTCCACCTTTTTATACCCTCCACTTAGTGATAGAGGATATATATAAGTTTGTCATTCCGTTTGTAACTCATCGAAATATCGATCTGGGACCCCATAAAGTATATATATTCATGATGCCCGATCGATTTTAAGACATTCCAGCGATATCCGTCTGTCTGTCTGTGGAAAATGCTGTCACGGACAAAATATTGCACAGAGATGACTGAAACTTAACATATTTATTGGAAGTTCTCCCGAGAAGTTTGGTATTGCATTTGAGCAATATCGGTTTAGCGGTTCAAAAGTTATGAACGAAAATGTAAGCACACCTCAAAAATTTCAGTACATTCAACATAACCTAAAAATACAAAATGCTTTAATTCGGCTTCTGGTTGACATATGTGAACATAATTGAACACCAAATGGTATTTAAACAAGTACGAACATATTTAAAAAAAAAAGGAAAAAATCGCGGATTTTTTTTTAACAAAATTTTTTTTCGCGGAATTTTTTTTTTTTTTTCAAAAGCAGCTTCCTTTTAAATAAAGTTTTTTGCAATAATCTTTTTGAAATTGTGGAGAGTATCACTACATTCGGCAAGGCCGAATTTAACTTTTTTACTTGTTTATTTTGGACTGCATCGCGTTATATATGAGCAAAATCGGTCTAGGGGGAAAAATGTTTCCCCTTGAGGGAAAAAACGCAATTTTTCTAAAAAAAACGCAATTTTTCACAGGTTTTATTACACTTTTGTCAAGCAAATGAAACATTTTAATGTCGGAGGAAGTTCTAAGTCCTTCACTTGGACCCGGGGGATAAGCATATGTGTTTGTTTTATTTTCTCGGCCCGCCCCTATTGTGGGCGTGGATATTAAAAAAGGATTTTAATACTGATTAAATTACGTTACTTAAGTGAAAAAAAAAAAAACATAATAAACACATTTGTAAACATAAACCGCAAGGGGGAAGTGAACCCCAATGACCGCCGCAATTGATCTTTTTCGAATAACAATTGATATCTTTGGAATTACAATAGGAATTGTTGAATTTCAATTGATCTTTTTAAAATTACAATTGACCTTTTTCGAATAACAATTGATCTATTTCAAGTTACAAATAATCTTTTTCGGATTACAATTGATCGTTTTTGAATTATAATTGATCTTTTTCGAATTAACAGTGATCCAATCAAATTACAATTGGAATCTTTGAAAAACGATTAATCATTTTTGAATTAGAATTGATATTTTTCGAATTACAATTGATCTTTTTGAAATTTCAATTGATCTTTTTCGAACTATAATTTATCTATTTCGAATTACAATTGATCTTTTTCGAATTACAATTGATCTTTTTCGAATTACAATTGGGATTTTGTGAATTGCAAATGGAATTTTCGAATTACAAAGAGAATTTACGAATTACAAATGGAATCTTCGAATTACAAATGGAATTTTCAAATTACAAATAGAAGATTCGAATAACATCTGTAAATGGTGTAGATATATACATATATTTTCTTCGAACCGTAAAATGTATGAATTTTATAAATTAAAGAAAGAAAACGCGATATTATGCAAATTCAGTAATGTACAGACATGAGTGCTATAAAATTAAAAATTTTTTGAATTTCTTTTTGGAAACAGTAAATAGGAAGGAAGCTTTCTTAATATTTTTAGAAATAGCGCAGACTTCGTTTAAGTTTTCTGAATTTTTGCTTTCACTGTATCACATAATGAAACATTGTTTACCACAAAAATATATTTAATTTACTAATATTTTCTCATCTGGCCCTCTCGTGGGCGCCATCATTTTTTTTTTTAAATTTTTAATAAAAAAAAATCATCGATTGTAAGAAAATGGGTTAAATTATACATATAAACGAAATCCGATTTATGATTATTACAAAGTTTTATGATTATTACAAAGATTTATGATTATTACAAAGAATATGTTTTAATTTATAGTTATTTTTTTAATTGATTTGTTTCCTGTTATAGTTTTAAATATAGATTACGTTTTTTTATTGCCAATTATAAAGAGAAATGAAGTGATAATAAATAAATGTTTTCTGTTTACTATTTTATATTATTAAAATACTTTTACACCATATAATTTCTAAAATGTCATTAATGGTGAGCTATTATTTATAAAAGTATAAATAATATAGTGATTTTCAGTTAATTATTTTTTTAATAAACACACACACACCTGGAAATCTTATAAACTATTTAGTTAAGGTGATTTTTAGCAAGTTGTGACTGGAAAATTATTATTATCAAACAATACACCGTTTATTTAAAATGTTATATGTAAAAAATATGGTACGTTAATGAATAAAAATGTTTAACAACAGCCGGATTTGGTAAAATGATATAAAAAAGAATAAATAGAATACAAAAATTTTGGTACTTACGAGGATTGGAATGTTTGTGTTAGTTCATGTTTCAATTCTCCTTTAGTATTTATTGTGAAAATACGTTTAATGGGAATACCAACAGCACGATAAGCCCAAACATCCTATTAAGAAAAATAATATTGATAAGATTGATTATACTTATCACTTATGTTTTAAAACTTAAAACGACAAGAAAACATTTTTCAGAATTTCGTGCCTAAAATTTTTTCTAAAGAATAAAGATCTTAAATTCGAAGAATTTTGGGAAAATATGTATTAGACATTTAATTTTTTCTCTGACTTTTTTTTTGGGACTTAGAAAATTTGACAAATTTTTTTTTCTAAAATCGTATTTAAAGAAATTTTTTGCTTTAAAAAGCAAGAAAAATTTGGATTGGCAAATTTAAAATTTTTTTTCGGTACTTAGAAAATTTTGATATGTCCTATTGTCTCCGAACCGATAAGCATTTTAAAACATTTTAGTGATATGCCCCATTTTCGGTTCGACCGATACCCTTTTTTTCCTGCCGGATTGTTAACAATTTATTGAAAATGTTTCTGAAGTCGTTTAGTTTCAAAAATAGCCCTTAAAAAATTTCATTATCGAAAAAACTTACATTAATACGATTACCATAACCAGCGTAGAATGGATCCTTATTTGGGAATAAATCTCTAATATCCGATAAACAGGCAATTTTAAATTGTTCTGGTTTACGTTCAATCACCTCACGATGGAATGCCGATATCAATGATGTAGGATTTAAAAGTAAAGGACCATCGGGTAATTTAACATCACCCTGACGTATGGAGCGTAAATATTCACGAGTAGCTCTTGACTGGCCAATAGCACGTGCTGATAAATACAATAGTTTATAACCGTTTTGTTCGATTTTCGAAAATAACTGTGCCACACCCAATTGTGCCCAATCTTTGCCCACCATCGGCAAAAGATGACCCAAAACATCAGATTTAGTAATGGTACCATCAATATCCGAAATGACAACTTTATCGTTGTGCTTCCAACGGAATAGATAACATTTGCAACGTGTGGTACCCTGATAGGCGGTGGTGACACTAAATTCAATTTCATTCATGCCTTCTTTAAGGTTAAGTTTTTTCTGAAATTATAAAAAATGCATATTAAAATAGTTTCTTAAAAGTTTTTAAGTTGACATGACTTTGAATTTTTTTCTGAACTTGCTCTTGTCTATTTTAGAGGTTTTATTACAAAATATTCAAAACATTTTAAATTAGTTTTTGAAGTTTTGTAGAAAACCGTTGAAAAAGGACAAGAACGTTTTAAAAAAGTCATCGTCATAACAGCTTTAATAAATCTTCCATTTTTATCAATCAACTCACTATCAATTCAGAACTTAGACGTAATGATTTCTTAAAACGTTCCAATTTATTTTTATTATCTGAAGATTCACTTTTCGATGAGGCTTGTGATAAATCTTCCATATTATCTACCATCGCCGAGGTATTTTCAGCATTCATGGTCGAATCTGTTTTACTTAAAGTACGATCACTTATATCGGGTGAATTAGGACGTGTTGTTTGTGTAGCCACTACCGCGGTTTGATCGGTATCTAAAAAAATATTAGGAATTGTAAAATATATTAAATACGTCTTAATGAATAGTGCCATATTAGTGCCTACGGTCAGTACCGTAGAACCGGGAATACCGGTATTCCCGGTTCTCGGTATTCCCGGGAAATGGTACCGGTTTCCCGGTTCTTGAATTATTCCCGGGAATACCGGTATTCCCGGGACTACCGGTATGTATATTTTGTAAAATTGTGTAGAACTAAAATTTTTTCTTCGCTTTTACCAAAAAAATACAAAACATGTTAAAAACACCATTTCCAATTTTTTTTATGAATTTAAGAAAAATATAGTAACATGATTTTTTAATAATTTTACAAACACAACTAAATATTTCTGAAATACTGATTAAATGGAGTAATTTGAATATTTTATGGTATAGTATTTTTTTATTTTTTGAGAACCGGTACCAACATCAGAACCGGGAATACCGGTATTCCCGGGAATACATCTAGAACCGGGAAACCGGTACCAGAACCGGGAATACCGGTATTTCCGGGAATACCGAGAACCGGGAAATGGGGGGCACTATGCCATATTAAAACTACATCATTTCCACTGTAATTAAAAAAGGATAATTTTAAATTAGGAGATTCCAATTGAAAATCAAAAGAGATCAATTGAAATTCAAAAACCACCCAACTGATGGTTTTTGAATTTCCAATGTTTGGATCATAAGAGATCAAATGAAATTCAAAAACCATACAATTGATGGTATTTTAATTTCCAATGTTTGAAAAATGGGTTCAAAGTGCAAACATGGACCGATTGGATCCATTTTTAGTAAGATCTTTTATAAGTGTAGGAAATGTAAACCAAATATCAAAGAAGTCGGTGAACATTTGTTGCCAATGGACCGATTTAACTAAATAGCGGACGAAATTTTTATAGGGTACTACACTCAAAAATTGTCTGTTTATAACCAGATTTAATTAGGTTACCAAAGTACACGTCTAGGTCTTAACATGAACCGATTTTTTTTTTCAAATTTCAATAGGCTCCATCACTGATTAAAGAGAAGCTTGCTTTTTTAGAAAAATTGATAAAAAATCTACTTTAAAAGTAATTCTGAGCCGATTCGATTCCCACAAGTTGCAAACATCAACACAAACTCATTATACCCTGTACCACAGAGTGGTGTAAGGTATAAAAAAAGATTAAACCACCGAACAATTTGCTTTTTTTAAAGTAAATTACTTTGAAAAGTTTAGTTCGATTATCATAGAATCTGTTGCAAACACTAGAAAACCTGGGAAATATATGAAAGGGCCAGTAAGGAGCCATAATTTTTCTTCTCTTGTTTTTTTTTAATTTTAATTGTTCGAGCAGATGTGTGGTTAAGCTTTAAGGTGATCGTTAAAAATGGCGCCCAGCTTGGGGCCATAATTCTTAAAGTCGCCAGATGTTAGGACGCCAAGTGTCGGCTTAACCAAAAGGAACACAAATCACTTAAAAAATCAAATCACAAAAACCTTACCCAACCGTCCGAATAATTAAAATTTACAACAAAAAAGAAAAGAAACAAAACACGTCGTCTGGAGACAGAGTCTGCTTGTTTTTGTTGTGAATTTAATTTTTTCGGGCGAATTGGGGGCGGTTTAGGGTTTAAAGGTGACTCTATCAAGTGGCTTAGGCCTATTTCGTTTCGCTTTACACAAACCCCTTACAAAGTCAGTCAATCCCGGTACAGTTTTACAAATTTAAAAGGTACACAAAACACTCACATAGTCGGTCTAATCCGCCAAAACCCTAACCCATCTGTCCGAAAAATTAAAATTCACAAAAAATAGAAACTTAACCAAAGTTTCTATTTTTATAATATTAGCGTGTTGGGGGACAGAGTCGTCCCATTTTGATTGGTGTTGTTGTGGTTAAAGGCTTTTGTGGCGACCCCAAAATATGAAGCCCAGCTTGGGGCCTGAAGTTTTAATGGTCACCGGAAAAAACGTTAAGGCGAGAAGTATTGGCTTACACAAAACACTCACAGAGTCGCCACTGTTTTACAAATTTGAAAGGAAAACAAAGCAGATTTGGTCTATCCCTCCAAAACCCTAACCCATCCGTCTGCATTTTTAAAATTCTACTAAACAAACCACCTCGTCGACGGACAGAGTCGGTCCGTTTTATGTTGTTGTGAGTTGAAGTTTTTAGGGGGGATAGACGGTTTAAAGTTTTTGAGCTGTCCCTAACAAATGGCTCCTAGCTTAGGGACCGGAATGGCTTTAGGGCAAAAAGTGTCGGCTTACAAAAAACACTCACAGAATCGGTTGATTCCACTAAAAACCTAACCCATTTTTATACCCTCCAACCCCAGTATGGGGGTATACTCACTTTGTCATTCCGTGTGTAACGCATCGAAATATTGGTCTAGGACCCCATAAAGTATATATTTTATTGATCAGTGATCGATTCTAAGACATTCTAGCGATGTCCGTCCGTCTGTAGAAGACACGATACAGTCCAAAATAAAAGAGCTAGACTTCCGAAGTTTGGCACGAATACGTCTTATATTCCTAGGCAGGTTAAGTTCGAAAATGGGCAAAATCGGACAAAGGGGGAAAAGTTCTCCAAGGGGTGGTTTTTCTTAAACTAACCTAAGAAAAACCGCACTTTTTGCAGGGATTTTTGTACTTTTGCTAAGCAAATGCAACATTTTTATCTCAGAAGAAGTTAAAAATCGCAAGGGGAAGGTGCCCCCTAATGACTCCCACCAACCCCCTCCCCCCCAAAAAAAAAAGACGCCCTTGGATTTTTTTTATGTTGTTTCGGCACAGCCGAATGTAACACTCTCACTTGATTTTATTGTAAATTTTTGAATTTTAGGGCGAATTGGGAAATTTAGGGTTTTAAAGGTGGCCATATCATTCCGCCACAATATTACAAATTTCAAAGGTACAGAAAACACTCGCATACTCGGTCTGATCCGCTAAAACCCTAATCCATCTGTCCGAATAATTAAAAGACACAAAAAATAGAAGCTAAATTAATACTTCATCGAGAGACAGTGTCGGCCGGTTTTTGTTGTAGTAAAAGGTTTTTAAAGGTGGCCCTAAAATATGGCGCCCAGCTCGGGGCCTGACATTTTAATGATTACCGGAAAATACGTTAAGGCGACGAGTATCGGCTTACACAAAACACTCACAAAGTCGCCATTTTTATTTTTTAATTTCAAATTATTTGGATTTCAATTGATATTTTTTTTCAAATTGGACTCTCGCGAAATTCGATTTATCTTTTTAACTACAGTTGGCATATAAAGGACATATTTAAAAGAAAATTCTTAAACTCAACTCAACCTACCTTTAATATCTTGATTATCATCTAATTTACCAGTCTTTAATGCAGTATTAACCACATTTGCAGCATTAACATTTTGTGAACGTCTCCAATACCACCAGGAACGTTTGGCTTGATTTTGTGTACCACTTGCAGTACCACCTTCAACATCAGATTTATTAACCACAGCATCTTGTTTAGCATTAACCATTAATTGATCAATGGCATCCTTTTTTGTTGAGAGGGTTTGAGGAAGGTGAAAAATTAATAAATTTTTAATTTTAAAATTGTAATTTTTTTACAATTTTAGATTTTAAGTGCATTAAAAGCATTTTTGTGTTTTGTATGAGATTTTTTTTTAGCAAAATTACATGATTGTGTTTTTTGACAAGACGCAAGTAAACTTACATTAGTTAGAGGCTTCTGGAATGTTATTATGGTCATGACAATTGGACATGCAGCCGCCCAGCTGTAGTATTTACCATTTAGGCGTACAACTAAATTAGGTGATGCAAAGATGCTGGGATTTTCACAGACCTACGACATTTTACAATTTATACATAAGTGATGATTAAAGATAGTTGTATGGTTTTAGTGTTAAGTTATTAAAGATTAATTGTTTGAGATGATTGTAAAAAAAAATAAAAAATAGATGATAAAGGAAATCTAGGGCACATGACGATTTTTATGGAATTAACAAATTTCTCGAAGTCCGGAGTTGCCAGATATTTTTATAGCGATCAGACAGCTCTGAATAAAAAAAACTTACAAACAGTTTTCTATTTTCAGAATTTTGAACTCAGAGGTACGTAACTCCATATATACTAGGTCAAAACCTACCGATATAACAGCAAAACATAGGTCGAGGTCCAGGCTAAAAACGACTTTTTAGTTCTGAAGCTGTACCATCTGGAGTTTTTGAGATATTTTTCAAAAGAAAAATTCTCGCATTTTGAGAATTTTTTTTCTATCGAAAAATTCTGATCTTTTGATACTATTTTCTATTGAACAAATAAAAAATGTGAGAGAAAGATCTTATTACATTTTCTGCAAGGAACAATTTTGGAATAATTTTTTGATATCTCGCTTCCTTTTCAAGTTATTAACACACAAAGTTGCAGTTAAACATTAAAAAAAAAACAAATTTCAAAAATATTTGCAACAAAACCGATTAAATTTAAAGAAATTAAGTAAATGAAGAAGTTTTAATCGCGGTATTTACAGATCGGAATTTAAAAGTGCATTTTTTTTGGCAACAAAAAAATTGCAATAGCAAAATGTGAATTTGCAGTTTTATTCCATTTTTTCAGCGGAATAATTTTTGGTTTTAGTCGTTTTTTTTCATATCTCTCATCATTTTCGAGATAAGCTTGAAATGGTAATTTTTTGACGTTTAAACGCGATTTTTTAAAAAACGGCTCTGGCAAACATTTTGACACAGACTAATACAGACTCGACATAAGTGACAGGTGTCAAAAAAGTAGTTCTGAACCATATGGTTAATATTTTCAAATTATTCTACGAATTAGGTTAGAAAGAGAAAACTGATATAACGCGCCATAAGAAAAATGGATGCCAGATCGGGTTTTGTTGTTTCACTCACTCCTAAGTCGTAGAAAGTGTTGCCATGTTAGCGTAAAACGGACTAAAAACCGCTCTGTTTTCTCCTAAAATCGCTTAGTTTTTCCCCATTTTTTCTTATAAAACTCTACTGTCGAGTCTGTTTATAGTCTGTGATTTTGATTTTCGTCGAAATATAGTAGTGGGGCACCCCAGATTCATGATTAAGAAAGATATTTAGAGTGTTCCCAACTTGAGGTTAAAGTTGGTTGGGACCAAGCGTGACTGATAAAAATGCCATACTAGGGCGTTTCACCAAAAACGTTTTTTTTTTTTTAATTTTTTGCAACTCTTGAGCGGAATATGAATTCTTATGGTTAAACATTTTTGAGATTTTTTTCAGATTTTTGGAAGGTCGGGATCAACTCGCTCAAATCGATTTTATCCAAAAAATAAGGTTATGAAACATTTTTTTCTTACTTCAAGCGGCGGCATTCGCTCGGAGAACATTTTTCTAATATAGAAATTCTTTAATTCTGAGACATTTTTTCTAAATAAAAATTCACAAATTCTAAGAAACTCTCAGATTCTGAGAATTTACTAAAAAGAAAGTCAATCTTCAAAGGGTATTAAAAGTTGCCCCATTTATAGTGTTTTTTTTTAATTCCCCTTAAAAAAATGTGAATAGGAAAGTTATTAAAGGAACATATGACACAAAAAATTGGAGGATACAGTTTTCCAAATCAAATAAAACGTAATATGAGTAAAATTGAGGTGTTTAAATGTGTAAAATTTGCAATTGTGACTTAAATTAACAAATTAAAAATTAAACATGCTGTCAGTAGGTGTTTAAAAAAAAAATAAACATCTTAATTAATCTCTTTCGTTAGTAAAAACTTACGTCTTTATATTTAATAGAATGACGTTCAAATTCTTCATCTGAAGGATCTCCCTTTTCTTGTAAACCACACAAGGACATGGCAACAAAGTCTAAATATCTGTAAAATTAAAAAAAAAAAAAAAACATTTATAAAATAATTTTGTTGTTCTTATTATTAAAGTTTGCAAAACAAAACTTACTTTCCCTCTTGTAGTTTACCATCTTCATAATCAGAGTCTAAACTTTTTTGTCCTTCCAAAGAGCTGGGAGAATGGGGCAATGAGGTACCATTACCACTTTCACGATCATCTTCATTGCTGTGAAGAGCACCAATGGCTGGTGAGTTTTCTTTAGACAATGCAGCTGATGGGAAATACATTGCCAACATTTCTGGATCCATAGTATCGGTATCGAGGTCGGAGAGATAAACACCCCCCGCCTCATTGCCATGTTTACGCAATTTATTATTGGTTTTCATAAAATTAAACATATTGCTTAACATTGAATTACGTTTCGCTTGAGCCTGGGCTGCCTGATTATCTGATTGATCTTTTGGTTCGGGCGTTGGTAATTCACCCCATTTCCAAGAAGCAGAATTGGAAATTAAATCACTATCACTCTCTTTTTCGCGCATTGATATTTCCAATTCACTATCACTTTGAATGGGCGTAGATGGGCGTCCAGCACCACGACCTACTCCCAATGGACCATTACCACCCGATGAAGTAACTTCAGTATCCGAAAAGAAATGTATATCCAAATCGGGTATACGTTGTGTACTTGGTGTTATGGGTGATGTTTGGCATGTTTCCGAAATGGGACTTTCATCACCGCCCATGGCTGTTACCAATGCAGCCGAAATTTGCTCACCAGATTTTGGTGAAGCTTCATCGTTCGACGAGTTGGCGGTATTATTTGAGATCGACATGGAACTAGCATCTGCATCTTCGGCTGCCTTATTATCATCATTTATTGTGGGACCATCTAAGGGTGTATTGCTGCCTACCGATGAGGATGATGAAGATTTACGTTGGGCATTTTTCTTTTTCATTTGTGACTTCTTGCGGCGTTTCTTTTTGCTCTTGGATTCTTCTTTAATGCTATTTGTATTAGAATTTAATTGTTCCTGTTGTAGTGATTGTTGATTGGTAGTTGCTGTGTTAGTAGTAGTTGTAGTTATTGGTATGGCTAGAGTCTTTGTTTCCTGGATGATATCTTCCACATTATCTAAAGTCAATGTATTATCAAGAGGTTGTGTTTCTTGTAATGTTATTTCAACTTTGGTTATCATTTCCAAAGGTTTATCTTCTGTTTGAGTACTATTACTCCAGTCCTAAAATAATGAAAAAAAAATGTATAAATTATTTTAGCTTGCAAAAAATAAATTTATAATAATTTTCACCAGATAAATTTTATATTGAGCAAAAATCTTTTTTTAGGTTAAAAATTTTATTTTTGAAGATTCCATTTGTAATTCGAAGATTTTATTTGTAATTCGAAAATCCATTTATAATTCGAAGATTCCTATTGTAATTCGAAAGAGATCAATTGTATTTCCAAATAGATCAATTGTAATTCGGAAAAGATCAATTGTAATTTTAAAAAGATCAATTGTAATTCGAAAAAAATCAATTGTAAATCGAAGATTCCAATTGTTATTTGAAGATTCCAGTTGTAATTCAAAAATATCAATGGAAATTCAGTAGATATTTTTGAATTATAATTGAAATCTTTGAATTATAATTGATCTTTTTCTAAATACAATTGATCCTTTATGAATTACAATTGATCTTTTTCGAATTACAATTGATCTTTTCGAATTAGAATTTAACTTTTTCGAATAATAATAGACCCTTTTCGAATAACAATTGATCTTTTTTGAATTACAAATGATCTTTTTGAACTACAATTGGAATTTTCGAATTACAATTGATATTTTTCGAAAAACATCTGGGCCATTCCAGAAAATTTAGCTCAAATTTTAGTCATTTTTGGAAATGGTGTCTCAGATTAATTTGAACCTTGACACATAGATAGCCCTCATAAATATGATATATGTACCATATATCGTTTTTTTACATTTGGTGTATTTAACGAATTATGGCGGGTCAAAGATTGACTTTTTAAGCAAAAGTAAGAAAAATACATCACGTTTAAAGAGCTGTAACTTCTTAACCAATGACCCGATTTTCACAAATTTAGGCTCATGTGAAAGCTGGGGTTCTTCTTTTAGAAAATATTTTTAAAATAACACAGTTTTTTTTACAGAAATGATGCAAAAATGCAAAAACATTTTTTCTTTTCGAATATTTAAAAAAACACATCTTCGATTTTTTTTTTTAAAAATTCTGGTGAAAAATAACAATGTTTTGTATAACATATTCAAAATTCAGAGTGGGATCTCCATGGGATCAAAAACTATTCTGTTTTAAGTACGAGGTTCTCATATTTTTCCCTTAGAAAATTTAAATTTCTAATGTTTTGAATGTTTTTCAAAATTTTAATAGTATAATTTTGTTTGAAAATTTAAATTTTTATATTGAAGAAACATAAAATTTTAATTTTCTAAGGTAAAATTTAAGAACTTCGTACTAAAACCAGAATATTTTTTGATCCCATTGTGATCCCACTCTGAATTTTGGATATGTTGTACAAAACAGTATTGTTTATCACCAAACTTTTTTTTAAAAAAATCGAAGATGTGTTTTTTTAAATATTCGCAAAAAAAAATGTTTTTGAATTTTTGCAACACTTCTAAAAAAAAACCGTATGCTTTTGAAAATATTTCTTAAAAGAAGAAGAATTAAGCTTTCATATGAGCTATTACTTGTGATAATCGGATTACTTGTTAAAAAGTTAGAGCACGTTAAACGTCATGTATTTTTCTGACTTTTGCTAAAAAAGTCGAACTTTGACCCGCGATAATTTGAAAACTACAGCAAATTTTGAAAATCCAAAAATGCAACATATCTCATATAAACGTGTATATCTGTGAGCCAAATTCTCAGTGGCGTCCAAAGGCATGTTTCCGAACAGTGGGGCGAAAGTTTTTGGAATTACCCATCTGTAAATGGTGTAAATCAATTCTAATTCGAAAGAGATCAAATGTTTTTCGAAGATTTTAATTGTGATTCGAAAAAGATCAATTGCCCAGCAAAACTTTGGTAATGGGTGGTGATTATATAACACATTACCAGGTAATGTATATATCTTATTTGTAGCATTATTTTATGATGTCTTACCAAACATTTGTTCCACAACGTATTATTTTAAAGTGAAAAATAATACATTACTAATAATTAGCTACGTAATGCATGATTATTGGAAAAAATGTATTTCATATTTATTATTTCTAAACATTAAATCATGGATGACTTATATTTGGTTACATTATGTATTATTTCAAAGTTTGAAATAATGCATTATTTATAATTGAATACATAATGCATTACAATAACATAAAAAATAAATATTTTATAAAAAAATGCATAAGTTTAAACTAGAGATGGATTCACGACAGAAATTTGTTAATGACACACACTCACCCAGGAGTATATTTTATCTCGCTTACAATCACGTGAGTAAATTTAATACAAAATTACTTTTTCACTACTCGTAACACCTTATATATTACGTTCTGGTATGCTATATTATATACCTTACTCGTAACCTATAAAATATCATATATTTTACACCTTACTCGTATTCTTTGTTATAAATTTATGACTTATTTTATACCTTACTGGTATTCTTTGTGATAATGTATATGCATTACTTTTAGTCTCATCGCCTGTTAAAATCATCAATGCTGCAATGTATAAAATAAGAGATCTTATACCTTATTTTATACCTTATATGGTAAGGTAAGTTTTGCTGGGTGTCTTTCGAAATTGATATATTGGAATTTTCCAAGAGGATCAATTGTAAACCGAAAAAGATCAACTGTAATTCAAAATAGATCAATTGTAATTCAAAATAGATCAATTGTAATTCGAAAAAGAACAATAGTAATTCGAAAATTCTAATTGTAGTTCGAAGATCAATGGAAATTCAATTGATATTTTTCGAGTTATATTTGGAGTATTCAAAATACAAATAATCTTTTTATACCCTCCAACCACAGTATGGGGGTATACTCACTTTGTCATTCCGTGTGCAACGCATCGAAATATCGATCTAGGACCCCATAAAGTATATATTTTATTGATCAATGATCGATTCTAAGACATTCTAGTGATGTCCGTCCGTCCGTCTGTCCGTCTGTAGAAGACACGATACAGTCAAAAATAAAAGAGCTAGACTTCCGAAGTTTGGCACGAATATGTCTTATATTTCTAGGCAGGCTAAGTTCGGAAATGAGCAAAATCGGACCAAGGGGAAAAAAGTTCCCCCTTGGAGAACAAAACCAACCCAAGAAAAAACGCATTTTTTGCAGGGTTTTTTGTACTTTTGCTAAGCAAATGCAACATTCTTATCTCAGAAGAAGTTCAAAATCGCAAGGGGAAGGTGCCCCCTAACGTCACTTACAAACCCCCCCCCCCCAAAAAAAAAAAGACGCCCCTGGATTTTTTTTATATTGTATTTTTTATATTCTGGAGGGTATAAAAGATTCGGCACAGCCGAATGTAACACTCTCACTTGTTTGAATTACAATTGATGTTTTTCAAACGACAATTAATCTTTTTCGAATTACAATTGATCTTTTTTGAATTTCAATTGATCTTTTTAAAATTACCATTAATCTTTTTCAAATTACTATTGGAATCTTAGAATTACAATTGATCTTTAAATACTTGCTATGTGACTATGCTGATGTTTGTAACTATCCGAAATATAGGTCTTAAACCATCCTTCAAGTATACTGATTAGCTTAGAATCACTTTCTGTCTGTCCCCGTAACGTTGTAAACACGAAACAGGTGATAATTATCAATATATTTGGTGGAAATTTAAAACTGAGGTTAAAGAACGAAGCCTATTGAAATTGGAAAACATCGGTTTATGTTCAAACCTAGCCCCCATATGCACTTCCCCTCTAAATTTGGCTCAAATGGCTCTAATAACCGTATTATTATAGATATCCTTTTCAAATTTGACAGGTAACGTTTTTTTTTTATTACCAAATCATCATTCCAAATTTTAAAGGAATCGGATAAGTTCTACTTGTAGTCAAACCACCTTTCCGATATTTACAAAAATCTCTCTCAAAATTCATAAAAATTGGAAATATTTTATTAAAATCTAGTTTGCATGTGTTAAACGCGTAGTATGGTTAGGGTGGCCATTTTTTTCTGAGCTTAAATCAGTACGCCCAAGTTTTTATGTTTTTTTCTTTCTAGAAATAACTCTCTAAATTTTTTTCTATGAGAAAACACTCAAAAAATGTCGGTTAAACTAACTTGACCCCAAATATTTTGAAAAAAACAACTGCAAAAAACAACTGTTAAAAAACAACTGCAAAAAACAACTGTTGTCGTTATTTAGATGACTTTAAACGACTTCATTTGAATGTTTTGAGCGTTTCAGTGCAGAAAATATACAAAATTAAACAGGTTTTGAGAATAAGAAATTCCATCAGATTTTGAAACTTTCAGTGCAGAAAATATACAAAATTAAACAGGTTTTGAGAATAAGAAATTCCCTCAGATTTTGAAGACTTTTTCCGTAAGTTTTAACAACTTTTCCTGTAAGAAAACTTTACAGCTAATAAGCAGGTGTTTTTTTAAAGGCCCCGATTTTCTGAGAGCTTTTTCGAATCAGCTCTGATGACATTATATCATCTAAGATCTCAGAGTTATTTGGATTAATGCAATTTACATCGTCAGCCAAAAAATATTAAAAATTCATCGGCCCATTGAACTCATGCTAAGATTCATTTTTGCGTTTTTATAAATTATATCATTCTCAGACTTAAGTTATAAAAAACAACTCTGACGAGTTATATTATGGAAATTCAAGTTTTTGTACAGAATTTTCGAATAAAATTATTTTTTATGTTGAAATGTTCAAAAATCAGTACAATCAGTACATATTTTAAAAAATCAGTACAAATCAGTACAACGTTTTTTGATCAGTACACGTGATCAAAAATCAGTACATGTACTGATCAAATCAGTACGAATGGTCAGCCTAAGTATGGTACACCAATCAAATCTCATTTTAATAGGACCATTTTTGGACTTAGTCCCCAAATACAAATTTCGCTCGATATAATGATAAATCGGTTTATTGGCAACAAAAAAAGTTTATTTCACTCAAATTTGGTCAGTGTGTGTTTTCTACACTTTATAAATATCTAACAAAAGATAGACCCAACCGGTCCATGTTTGTACTTGAGACCTATTTTTCGAAAAACACTGGTATAAACTCAAACAATTATGACGGTAGATTTCACTACAAAAGACAGTTAAAACAACTACATTTGTTGTTTTCAGGCGTCCACTACATTTTACGGTAAAATCAACTAAAAATTGTTGTTGTTTAGCTATTGATTAACAACTATAAAAAACGGTAAAAACAACTTCGAATTACAGTTGTTTTTATTACTCAAATTGTCAGAATTTTTTTATTAACAAAAAAAAAACTTCTAGACTAAAAAATTGTTAAAATTGTTTGGTAATAATTCCTGCTGCATCTGATAGTTACAACTCGTTCAACACATCCCTTTTTCTATTTTTTTTTATAGGCATAGTACTCTGTTCGATTTCACGGGAAAAAATCTGTTAAACTCCATATAAAAAAAATAAATTTTTGGTAACGCGAGGAATTATAGGGAAATTGTTAAAAAAAAGTTTTCACACATTTTTATTACACAAGACAAAAAACAGAGTACTATGCTATAGACTAAAAACAACTACATAAAATAAATGTTACTACAATGTAGTAATTTTATGTATTTATTTTTTAAAAAACCGACTACAAAAAGTACTTGGTTGAGTTTTTTCATACAAAAACCAACTGAAATTGTAGTTGAAAACAACAACAACTACTTACTATCCAAATGAACGTCTTGTAGTAACTACAGTAATTTTCTATGTGTAGGTTATTATATGATCGGTATTGACCGACTGTAATTTTCTTACTTGTTTTTTATGAGAAATGCTTTAAAAATTTTATATTTTTTCTATTTCCCACATTTTCTTATACCTTATCTTTATCTAAAGCATCAAATTGAAATATTTCTTCATGTTCAGCCCATTCTTGACGTATTTTTTGTGTTGTATACTCTTTGACTTTTTCAGTCAAATTGCGTCTTTCCAAAACGTTATCGGTATGTCTGAAAATAATTTCGAAAATAAATCGATTAACTTTACAAAGAAACAAGATTAAACAAATAAATGGTATTCAAGTCACAAATTTAAAGCCTTTTAAAAATTCAAAATGCAAATTTTCTTTTAACAAACAATTAGAAATGAATATTGCTTTTCAAGTCACAACAGAACTCAGAGCATGTTGGGTAATGATGTAAAGTGTTACCCCCAGTTTCTGTAACACGAACGAAATTCGTTCGTGACGAATGACGATCGTGTTACAGAAACTCGGGGTTAGAGTAGTCATTTCTAATATAACCTAACATCTGTTGAAAAAATTTTTGCACTTTGCACTTTTGCAAGGGTTAAAAATTTCTTGCGTCAATACCATTTAATAAAAATCAAATGCATATAAATTAACATGCTGCATACACAGAGAAATTTATTTAACACAAAAAAACTGAAAATCATATTTGATATACTACCTTCTGTGACTGAAATCAGAAACTTGATTTTCAAATTTAACTGATGTTTCATCATCCTTAGGAGACTCTTTGGAAAAATCAATGGAATTACGTCTAGGCAATGGTAATGGCAATTGTAGATCATCACTAGCAATTCTATGTAGATTTTTTTTTTGATGAATAAAAAAATAAATAATTTAAAGAAAAAAAAAAATAAATAATAAATTAAAAAAATTGTGAAAAGTAAAAAAAAAAAAAAAATTAAATTAAAAATAAAACTAAACAATTAATTTGTACAATTTGTAATCTACCCGAGTAAACATTTTCTGATACAATTATGTATAATTTGATACAATCTTAGATCGAATCAGAATCAAATTGCGTTGCGCAAGACGTATAAAAAACAAACACATCCAATTTGAAATTTTTACGTCCGTTTAAATTGTGTAAACGAAAAATTATTGGTTTTTACGCCTTACGCGACGTAATTTGATTCAGAATCGATGCTTATGTGAGTAAATATGTTTCCCGAGTAAAAAAGTTTTCATATATTCATATATTTCTTAATATAATTATATATAAGGGAGTTTTCGTGTCAACTGACACAACTTTTGAAACCGATGTCTTCCGATCGGGATGAAATTTGCACCAAGGTTAGTCCTATTGGATAGTAGTTCAGACATTTTTCAACGACATCGGTCAAGGACTCTCTGAGTTAGAGGGGGTCGAAATTTGTCATTTTGGCCAAAGAGGTGTTTATTCTCATCCATGTAACTTCTTACCTATTGTTTTTAGCAAAATGTGTCCCAAAGAGTTTAGATAGCTATTTCTTCAGTCTTTTGAAAAAAATTATAAAAAAATTATAAAAAAAAATGTTGATTTTTTTTTTCTTAAAAATCCAAAACTTTTTTGACTTTTTCCTCAAATTGGGCCCTTTTTTTTTGACTCAAAAGAAAGCTAAGGTGATTTCCTTTAAGAGCTATGGGGTCGCTTAGTGGGATGCGAGTGGGATATCTATGAAATTTTTTTTTTTAACTTTGGAACACAAAAACGGTTCTTCAATTTGCACTATTAGGCGTGGGATAGCTAACCAGCTTTCGATTTCGATCCGCGATACCCTCTAATTTTTATAGCTTTGAAAAAGAAAGCACGAGCCAAAAAATGAGAGCGGTGGGGTGGGGCCATATGGCCCCTCATCGGGGTCAAAGTTGGGCGTAAAGAGGTAAAAATCCTCAAAAAGCCCCAAAACTCCCTTAGCAACGCCCCTGGAGGGGTGCAATGTGAGACCGACCTCCAATAATTTTCCGCCCCCAACATTTTTCTTGAACATACCTTACCCCTATTTCCACTTCCTAAGGGGGCTCCCATACAAAACATTTTTAAAAAATTTGATCCTACCATTCTAACTTACCCTAAAGTGCCCCTAGTGGGGCCAAATGTATGACCGACCTCCATTATTTTATTAATTCCAACATTTTTTGCAAACATACCTACAATGTATCTTTAACCCTTAAGGTGGTCCTCATACATTTCTTTTATTTTTTATAAATTTGTTTTATTAAACCAGCTCCTACCGCCCCTTTAGAGAGGCAAAAATTGCGACCAACCCCCATTATTTTTTAGTTACCAAACATTTTGTCCGAACATTAAAACACCCCATCTCCACTCCCTAAGGGGCTCCCATACATTATAAAAACATGTATTTTTAAAAACTAATAAAAAATAAAAAAAAAAAATTATGGGGACCCCCTTAAGAGTTGAAAATAAAGGGTAGGTATATTCTGAGAAAATATTGGAGTTGAAAAAATATTGGGGGTCGGTCATACATTTTACTTCTCTAGGGGCACCCTATGGACAGTTAGAGCGGTAGGAGCAAATTTTAATAAAATGTCATTTTGTATGGGAGCCCCCTTAAGAAGTGGAAATAGAGGTTAGGTATATTCAAGAAAAATATTGGGGGCAGAAAATTAATGGAGGTCGGTCTCACATTGCACCCCTCCCTGGGCAGTTCTAGGGCAGTTGTGGGGCTTTTTGAGGATTTTAACCTCTTTACGCCCAATTTTGACCCCGTTGAGGAGCCTTATGGCCCCACCCCACCGCCCTTATTTTTTGGCTCTTGCTTTCGTTTTTGAACCTATCAAAATTAGAGGGTGTCCCGGATCGAAATCGAAAACTGGTGAGCTATCCCACGCCTAATAGTGCAAATTGAAGAAAAGTTTTTTTTGTGTTCCAAAGTTAAAATTTTTTTTTTTCATAGATATCCCACTCGCATCCCACTAAGCGACCCTATACACTGAGGAAAAAAAACATATTTAAATCAAATATTTTCATGTTTATTTTAAGTATGCTACATATTTTTGGAAAAATTTAAATTTTAATATTGTTTTTGATTGATTTAAACAAAATATGTTTGTTTTAAAATTGCATACATTTTTAATTTAAATTTGATCACTTTAAATTTAATATGCTGTCATTAAAAGCCGTTAAAAATTTAAAAAAATCTTATTCAAATATTTGTATTAAAAACAATATTTTTCGTGGTTATTTTAAAGTTGAACAATTTTGTTTTTTGACATTTAAAGTTTTTTTTCAAGAAATATAGTAAAGTTGGGCAATTTTATTTTAAGTAGATACAATATTAAAATATTTTTTCATTAAAAAAAAGACGCACATTTTTCACATCTCTAAATGTGACGAGTTTTAAGTTAAATTAATTAAATTAACTAAAGTAAAATTAAAAAACTAAAGTGAAAAAGAATATTATTAACAATAAAAACAAAAATAAAACTGAAAAAAAAAGTAAAAAACCAAGTGAAAAAATAAAGACAAAGAAAAACGAGGAGGGGATGTATCTACGTATGTAATTGGCAGAAAATGAAAACTTCTAACTTTAGTTTTTTTATATATGGTATATAGTATTAATTTAAGTGTGTTTATTTTTTATTTTTGGTATTTAATTACATTTGTTGTAATTAGATGTAGTGCTACATTTAGGGTAGAAGTACATCCAAGGCTTTGGCTTTGATTTTTTTATGTATAGCAAAAAATAAAGCCTACAAGCAATATTTAAAGCCAAAGCCTTGGATGTAATTCTACCTTATTTGTACAATTAGAGTAGTGTTTATTTTTTTGCTGTGTTATTAAAAAATAAAAATAATTAAAAAAAACATAAAACAAAAATGTGTATTGTTTTATTTTAAGTTTCATGGTTTTTAGGTAAGTAAAAAGCTGCAAAAGAAAAAAATGTCGCATATTAAAATTAATATTGGTCAACTTTAAATTAAAATTTGTTGCATATTTAAATTTAGCATGCCCAATTTTAAAACAATATGGTTACATCTTAATTTTAAAATGTTGTCTACCAATCGTGTCATGTTAAAAACAACTAGAAACATATTTAAATTAAATAAAAACAAACTTTGTTCTATTTCGTCACTGTTTTATATTTAATTTAAAGTTGTTTCTGTTTGAATTTAATATTTTTTTTCTTAGTGTAGCTCTTAAAGGAAATCACCAAAGCTTTGTTTTGAATCAAAAAAAAAAAAGGGCCCAATTTGAGGAAAAAGTCAAAAAAGTTTTGGATTTTTAAGAAAAAAAATTAAAATTTTTTTTTCTATTTTTTTTATAATTTTTTTTCGAAAGACTGAAGAAATAGCTATCTAAACTCTTTGGAACACATTTTGCTAAAATCAATAGGTAAGAAGTTACATGGATGAGAATAAACACCTCTTTGGCCAAAATGTCAAATTTCGACTCCCTCTAACTCAGAGAGTCCTTGACCGATCTCGTTGAAAAATTGTGTCTGAACTACTATCCAATAGAACCAACCTTGGTGCAAATTTCATCCCGATCGGAAGATATCGGTTTCAAAAGTTGTGTCAGTTGACACGAAAACCCCCATAAATTAATCCATCACTTGATCCCAAAAATGGAGGATCCGAAAATATATGTTTATATCTTATTAGATCAAATTTGATATATATAATTAGATATAGGGGCATGTCACAGACTCAATTCCGTTCGGATTTAGAAAAAAGTGGTTTACTCGAAAAACGCAAAGCGAATATTTTTTTCAGAATGAAACTACTTTTATGCAATTCAACTCCACTTTGTTTTTTTAAAGTGATTTGATTCCGAAAAAAATAATATTCGTTTTACGAGTAAACCACTTTTTTCAAATCCGAACGGAATTGAGTCTGTGACATGCCCCATAATCACATCCCAAAAATGGAACGGTAAATTTCATTTAATTTGATATTGAAAATCATATTAGATCTTACAACATATAATTATATCTTATTTGATCTAATTTTTTTATAAAATTAAGTTAGATAATATTTACCGCCCGACTAAAAAAAAAGTAATACGGCGCCATGTATCATTTGATCCCAAAAATGGAGGATCCAAAAATATACGATTATATCCTTTTAGATCAAGTTTGATACAATTAGATATAATTTGATCCCAAAAATGGAACGGAAAATATTATATAATTTGATATTATAAAAAAATAGATCTAATAAGATATAATAATATATAATTATATCATATTAGAACTAATATGATCTTCAATATCAAATTGGATGAAATTTACCGTTCCATTTTTGGGATCAAATTATATCTAATTATATCAAATTTGATCTAATAAGATATAATAATATATGTTTAGATCCTCCATTTTTGGGATCAAATAATAGATCAATTTATATATAATTATATTAAACATTTTATGATTATATCAAAACTTTTTTACTCGGGCGTTAAATTTTTTGGGATCTGATTATATCCAATTATACCAAATTTGATCTAATAAGATCCCAGCAAAACTTTGGTAATGGGTAGTGATTATATAACACATTACCAGGTAATGTATATACCTTATTTGTAGCATTATTTTAGGATGTCTTACCAAACATTTGTTCCACAACGTATTATTTTAAAGTAAAAAATAATGCATTACTAATAATTTGCTACGTAATGCATGATTATTGGAAAAATGTATTTCATATTTATTATTTCTAAACATTATATCATGGATGATTTATATTTGGTTACATTATGTATTATTTTAAAGTTTGAAATAATGCATTATTTATAATTAAATGCATAATGCATTACAATAACATAAAAAATAATTATTTTATAAAAAATGCATAAGTTTAAACTAGAGATGGGCTCACGACAAGAAATTTCTAACGACACACACTCACTAGCATATTATATCTACTTACACTCACTTACAATCACGTGCGTATATTTAATACAAAATTACTTTTTCACTACTCGTAACACCTTATATATTACGTTCTGGTATGCTATATTATATACCTTACTCGTAACCTATAAAATATCATATATTTTACACCTTACTGGTATTCTTTGTTATAAATTTATGACTTATTTTATACCTTACTGGTATTCTATGTGATAATGTGGATGCATTACTTTGAGTCTCATCGCCTGTTAAAATCATCAATGCTGCAATGTATAAAATAAGAGATCATATACCTTATTTTATACCTTATTTGGTAATCTAAGTTTTGCTGGGATATAAGCATATATTTTCAGATCCTCCATTTTTGGGATCAAATGATATATTTTTTTAGTCGGGTACTTGTATGTTTGGATATTGCTCTATATATGTATATTAAGATCCGTCCCGAGTAAAAAAAAGTTATATGACGCAATATTTAATTATATATGAACAGATATGCTTTTATGTAAATCCATATTAATTTTGATCCGAAAATTGGCGGATCGAATATTATACGATTATATAAAATTCTATTATTTTTGATAAAATAATATCAAATTTGATTAAGTTTGATCCCAAAAATGGGTCTATCCAATTGTATTAAATCATATATTATCTGTTAAAATTAGATAAATTTTTATATTATTAGATAAAATGTGGTAAAATTTTTTGGAATTTTAAACGTGAAATTAGAAATTATTTTTTCAGATTGGATACATTATCAATTAGAAGAGTTTTTATGGCATTCTTCAGAATTTTTTTATTAAAAATTTGTCAATTTTGTTTTCTAAATCATTTTTACGGGATTTAAAAATTCAAAAAAATGTTTTTGTCTTAGAAAATTTAAAAACATTTTTTCGGAACTTAAAAATTTTTCAAAAACATAAAATTTCTCCTAAAAATTTTTTTTCATTTTCAATAATTTTTTTACTCAAAAAAAAATTGCCAAAAAAATTTTATGTCCGGGACTTTAGAAAATTTTCATAAAATTTTTTAAGACTTGAATATTTTTTATTTTTTTTTTTAATTGTCCGGGACTTGGAAAATTTTAAATTTTTTTTTCGGGATATAATTATAAATAAAATCATATATCTTTTTATCTGCCATATCTAAAAATTCCCTACCTTATATGTCATATCTAATTTCATATAGATCAGTATATAAGTAGATATGAATATGTATGTTATCATATTAAAAAATAAGGAAAAATACAATGGTACATATAAACTTATATGTCCATATCAAAGTTCATGCATAACCATATATAAATTTAAATAATTATATATTAGCATATATGATTATATCATATCTTTTTTACTCGGGGTATTTTGTTTTTTTTTCCCATCAAATTATATAAAAAAAGATATTATAAGATCAATTAAATTTGATAAAATTGTTATCAATTTTTAAATTTTCAATCTAAAATAATACAATTAAATATTATTTGATACAACCATTTCACGGATTAAATTATATCTAGTTAGTTAAATATTTTTACTAGGGTAATTAAATTAATTTTTCTTTTTAAAAATTAACTAATTTTGTGAAATTAATGAAAATGCATATGAGAAAGTATGACATTTGATATTTGAGTTTTTCAAAGTGCTCTACTAAAACATCTAACATTTATTTATGTTGTAAAAAAAAAGTTTAGCTAAATTTTATAATATTTTCTTTTTGTTGGTAAATTTTTACTTACATTTCTTTATCTTTATCAATATCTAAATTATTGCTATTTAAATATTTTTCGGGGAAATGACTTGATGGTATTGGCGAGGTGGCCAAATTATCGGGTAGTTCTTCAACATCTTCTTCGGGGCATTCTTCTACAAAAAATGCTTCACCAGATTCACCTAGTTTCATGTGTATATCAACTGGTTCTCCATTGATTTCAATGTCAACCTGAAATTAGAGAAAAAAATAAATTTTAAATATAAACTTATGAGGCATTATACATGTAGAGAAGACATATGATTGTTGCAACCATAACATTTTTGAAATAATCATGTTATGATCCTAAATATGTAAAAAAATTTAATTAAGGACCATAATATAAATTTATTTGGCATTATACATGTAGAGAAGACATATGATTGTTGCAACCATAACATTTTTGAAATAATCATGTTATGATCCTAAATATGTAAAAAAATTTAATTTAGGACCATAATCTGATAGCAACAAATGTTTTATGATAGCTATAAACATATTTATGATACAATTTTCAATCATAATCTGACGCTCTTCAATTGTGGTTGCCACAATCATATCTCTTCTTTGAGTGTCTCCAACTGCTCCATGAATCTTAAAAGGGGTTTGCTGTCCATTTTTGGTTAAGAAATTCTTTTAAAATATTTAGTTTTTTTGCAAAATAGATAAAGGCATAAATAATTAAGTTTTAGCAAATTATACATTTTGCAGGCATTTCGATTATTATATTGATAACAATAACAATTTAAATCGATTATAAAAACGTGTTCATTCAATAAAAATAAATATTTTTCGGGTACAAATTTCTTATCTTGAATAATATAATGATTACAAATATGAAAATATTCTATAATGAATGAATTTTACGAAAAAAATGGTTGAACTTTAAACTACACGGGTCTTGTTTTTTAGAAAGACCTTCAAACGTCTTTTAACCCTTTCACTACCAATGCTCTGCTTTTTTTATTTAAAAGATAAACTATCGTAATAATTTTAAAATTTTATAACTCAAAATTTGGTCAACTACACCATTTACAGATGCAATTCGTAAAACATCAATTGCAATCCGAAAATTGTATTTGTAATTCGAAGATTTCATTAGTTAATCGAAGATTCCATAAGTAAATCGAAAATTCTACTTTAATTCGATGATTCCATTTGTAATTCGAAAATTTCATTTGTCAATTGAATGTATGTGTGGAACAAGGTGCTAAAATCCAATTTTTGGAAATCGCGTTTTTTTGCAAAATCGTATCTTCCTACAATAGTTCGACCTATTTTTAACCAAATTTGTTAAAAACTGGATCGTTTTCGGTCATTAAAGTGACCTTAAAAGTTCAATTTTAACTATTTTTGGGAATATTTTATATTTTTTCCGGGATACTAACATGTATTTTGCAGTTAAACTAAAGATAGTATATACAAATTCTTACACGTGAGATGGTTGGCGTGTAGAAAACATCCTAGGCTTCAACATCAGCCCATTGGTTTGGCAAAAAACGCTTTCTAATCTAATCTATCTGTAGTTAAAGTGTAAATGTGGAAAAAGGTGCTATATCCATATAAAAACATAATATTATTTTACGTAATACTAATGGTGGATTTTGATAATCTATCAAATTTTTAAGTTCAGACTTTAAAATTTAATGGTTAGTAACTTATATAATAAATTGTGCAAATTTTTTAACCTATTATGGGAAAAGTTGTTTAAAATAAACCATATAACAGTTATTTTTTTTGCTATAGTAACTGCCTTTTATTGTTTTTATATAAAAATAAGTACTGCTGGACCCCGTCTAAATTTTGCTGCATTCATCACGCTAAATTTAAATTTTTAAAAAATAACCCAAAAAACTTAAAACTACTTGGCAAATGTATTGAAATTCCTAGTAGAAATTGTATCATAGCACCTTATTCCACTAGAACAAAATTTCACATGCATTTTTTTGCTACTTCCGCTCATTTGTTTTTAATGAAATTTTATACATTGATGCATATGGTCCATCTTCGTCAAACTGCAAAAAGAAATTTCAAAAAAATATTTTTTTTCGCGACTTATTTAGTTTTTTGCTTCTCCTGAACAATTTGGTTTTTGGATTATAGCACCTTTTTCCACACCCACATTCAATTGTAAAACGAAAAAGATCAATTTGAGTTCGAAAAAGATCAAATGTAATTTGAAATAGATCATTTGTAATTTGAACAAGTGAGAGTGTTATATTCGGCTGTACCCTCCAACATGTAAAAAAAAATAAAAAAAAACAAGTAAAAAAGTTAAATTCGGTCTTGCCGAATGTATTGATACACTCCACAATTTCAAAAAGATTATTGCAAAAAACTTTATTTAAAAGGAAATTACTTTTGAAAAAAAAAAAAAAATTCCGCGAAAACAAAGTTTGTTAAAAAAAATCCGCGATTTTATTCTTTTTTGTCAAAAAATATGTTCACACTTGTTTAAATACCATTCGGTGTTCAATTATGTTCACATACGTCAACCAGCAGCCGAATTAAAGCATTTTGTATTTTTAGGTTATGTTGAATGTACTAAAATTTTGGAGGTGTCCCTCCATTTTGAGATAGATGTTATCAAATGTATTTATTGTGATTCTTGCAATTATTTAATTCAATTAATCATTATTAAAACACATTTTTTATATCCACGCTCACAAAAGGGGGCGGGTCAAACGTTTTTTTTTTATTTTTTTTTATCCGATGCATGGTTTTGAGCTTCCTCTGACATAAAAATGTTGCATTTTCTTAACAAAAGTACAAAAAACCCTGCAAAAAATACCGTTTTTTAGAGGTTGGTTTAATTCTCCAAGGGAAAACTTTTTTCCCCTTGGTCCGATTTTTCCCATTTCCGAACTTGACCAGCCTATGACATTAAAGTCTAGCTCTTTTATTTTAGACTGCACCGTGTCCTCTATAGACGGTTATCGCTAGAAACGATCACTAAAAAAAAATTAAAAAAAAAAAATCCGCGATTTTATTCTTTTTTTGTCAAAAAATATGTTCATACTTGTTTAAATACCATTCGGTGTTCAATTATGTTCACATATGTCTACCAGAAAATTTTTGAGGTGTCCTTACATTTTCGTTTATAAATTTTGCGATAGATGTTATCAAATGTATTTATTATGATTCTTACAATTAATTAATCCAATTAATCATTATTAAAACACATTTTTGGTATCCACGCCCACAAAAGGGGGCGGGTCAAACCTGTTTTTTATTTATTTTTATCCGCTGGGTCCACATGCATGGTTTTGAGCTTCCTCTGACATAAAAACAAAAGTACAAAAAACCCTGCAAAAAATACTGTTTTTTAGAGGTTGGTATAATTCTCCCCTTGGTCCGATTTAGCCCATTTCCGAACTTGACCAGCCTATTTTTTTTTTGTCAAAAAATATGTACATACTTGTTTAAATACCATTTGGTATTCAATTATGTTCACATATGTCAACCAGCAGCCGAATTAAAGCATTTTGTATTTTTAGGTTATGTGGAATGTACTAAAATTTTTGAGGTGTCCTTACATTTTCGTTCATAACTTTTGAGATAGATGTTATCAAATGTATTTATTATGATTCTTGCAATTATTTAATCCAATTAATCATTATTAAAACACATTTTTTATATCCACGCCCACAAAAGGGGGCGGGTCAAACTTTTTTTTTAATTTTTTTTTTATCCGCTGGGTCCACATGCATGGTTTTGAGCTTCTTCTGACATAAAAATGTTGCATTTTCTTAACAAAAGTACAAAAAACCCTGCAAAAAAATACCGTTTTTTAGAGGTTGGTTTAATTCTCCAAGGAGAAACTTTTTTCCCCTTGGTCCGATTTTTCCCATTTCCGAACTTGACCAGCCTATGACATTAAGACTTATTCCTGAAAAACTTCGAAAGTCTAGCTCTTTTATTTTAGACTGCACCGTGTCCTCTACAGACGGACTGACGGACGGACGGACATCGCTAGAATGTCTTAGAATCGATCACTAAAAATTACTTTTGAAAAAAAAATTTCCGCGAAAAAAAAATGTTAAAAAAAATCCGCGATTTTATTCTTTTTTTGTCAAAAAATATGTTCATACTTGTTTAAATACCAAGCCGAATTAAAGCATTTTGTATTTTTAGGTTATGTTGAATGTACTGAAATTTTTGAGGTGTCCTTACATTTTCGTTCATAGCTTTTGCGATAGATGTTATCAAATGCATTTATTATGATTCTTGTAATTATTTAATCCAATTAATCATTATTAAAACACATTTTTTATATCCACGCCCACAAAAGGGGGCGGGTCAAACTTTTTTTATTTCTTTTTATCCGCTGGGTCCACATGTATGGTTCCTTTGACATAAAAATGTTGCATTTTCTTAACAAAAGTACAAAAAACCCTGCAAAAAATACAGTTTTTTAGAGGTTGGTTTAATTCTCCAAGGGGAAACTTTTTTCCCCTTGGTCCGATTTTTCCCATTTCCGAACTTGACCAGCCTATGACCATAAGACATATATGTGCCAAACTTCGGAAGTCTAGCTCTTTTATTTTGGACTGTATTGTATCCTCTATGGACGGACGGAGATCGCTAGAATGTCTTAGAATCGATCACTGATCAATGATATATATACTTTATAGGGTCCTGGACCGATATTTCGATGAGTTACACACGGAATGACAAAGTGAGTATACCCCCATAATGTGGTTGGAGGGTATAAAAATAACAATTGTAATTCGAACAAGTAAGAGTTTAAATTCGGCTGTTCCAAATCTTTTATACCATCCAAAAAAACGACCCTGATTTATTTTTTTATTATACCCTCCACTCTAGTGATAGAGGGTATATATAAGTTTGTCATTCCGTTTGTAACACCTCGAAATATTGGTCTAGGACCCCATAAAGTATATATATTTTTGATCCTCGATCGATTTTAAGTCGATATAGCGATGTCCGTCCATCCGTCCGTCCGTCTGTCTGTCCGTCCGTAGAAAACACGCTTACTTTTGAAAAACTTTACAGAGGCTACTGAAGTTTGGCATATATGTTTGTCATTTACCTGGTCAGGTTGGTATTGCAATCCAGCCAAATCGGTCCAGTGGTTCAAAAGTTATGAGCAAAAGAGTAAATTTCGGCAAGGGTGTTTCGCGAATTTACGAGATAAAAAACACGATAACTTTCAAAAGACAATAATGAGACTACTGAAGCTTGACACGTATCTTTGCCGTTCCCCGGGTCTGTTTGGTGTTAAATTTCAGCTCAATCGGTCGAGTGGTTCAAAAGTTATAAGCAAAACCCTGAATTTCAGATTAGTTCCATCTAAAATGCCACGTGTTTTAACAAGTTTTAAAAGCATTGGTGGTAACTTAACAATGCTTTTCAAACTTTTTTAATTTTAAAGCAATGCTTTTTAAACTTGTTTAGTTTTAAAAGCATTGGTAACTTAAAAATTACACTCGAAAAAAATTTTACACTCAAAAAAAATTTTACACTCAAAAAAATTTTACACTCAAAAAAAATTTACACAAAAAAAATTTAGTTTTTTTTTTTTTACAAAAATATCAATATTTTGTGTACATACGTAAGTGCATTCACTCAGAAATATTTGTACAGTAAAAAAAACATTACACTGGAAAAAAATTTTACACTCACAAAAAAAATTAGTAATTTTTCTTTAAAAAAAAAAATGACAATTTTACACTCAAAAAAAATTTTACACTCAAAAAAATTTTACACTCAAAAAAAGTTTACACAAAAAAAATTTAGTTTTTTTTTACAAAAATGTCAATATTTTATGTACATACGTACGTGCATTCACTCACAAATATTTTTACAGTAAAAAAAACATTACACTGGAAAAAAATTTTACACTCAAAAAAAAAATTAGTAATTTTTCTTAAAAAAAAAAATGACAAAAAAAGAGTTTTTTACTCAAAATAAAATATTTCTAATCAAAATTGTTAATTTTTCACGTTAAAAAATGTACTACCCTTTAAAAAAAATGCATTGTGGAGGGTATTGATAGATTCGGCAAAGTCGAATTTAACTTTTCTACTTGTTTTTTTTTTTTTAATGTTGGAGGGTAGAATATAACACTCTCACTTGTTCGAATTAAAATTGATCTTTTTCGAATTACAATTGGAATTTTTGAATTACAAATGGAATTTTAAAATTACAAATGGAATCTTTGAATTATGAGTAGAATTTTCGTATTATAAATGGAATCTTCGAATTACAAATGAAATCTTCGAATTACAAGTAAAACTTACGAATTACAATTGATATTTTACGAATAAGATCTGTAAATGGTGTAATTGACCAAATTTTGAGCTAAGATAAAAATAACAGAATTAAACAAATTTGCATTTATTCTAGCTCGAGGTCATATTTCCTTTTCTATGATATTTTGATAAAAATAATTAAAAAAAAAAAATAAATTTTAAAGAAAAAACTGCGGTGAAGTTATTAACCAAATTCTTCATTTCAGTGAAATTTTACGGCACTTTCGTATGAGAAAATGTTTCGTCATGAGAAAATTATGCATGTATGAATGGACCCTATAGGTGTCCATTCTTAAATTCTTTTTTTTTTTAAACAACCTTAATGAAATAAATATAAAACCGGCTTTTAACAATTTCAATACTTACCACTTTTTCACGACTCCTTAAGACACCTAATTTGCCAAATCTAACATGAAATGGTGAACATTGAAATTCACCATCTGGCTGTTCAACGACAATAACATCAATGGCTCCTGTCAAAGTAGCACCATTGATTTCACTATAAAATTCTTTAAAATTACTAAAAACTTTAACTAAACTATTCATTTTGAATTTGTTGTTTTGATGGGTTTTGCTCAGTCCGCAGTTATTCCAGCTGTTTATGACAATATAATCTGAATATGCCTGTTGGTAGAACACGAACGAAACGAACC
Source organism: Pegoplata infirma (assembly GCA_963921195.1). Classification (NCBI taxonomy): domain Eukaryota; kingdom Metazoa; phylum Arthropoda; class Insecta; order Diptera; family Anthomyiidae; genus Pegoplata; species Pegoplata infirma. Next base: position 106,445,156 of record OY992538.1, on the reverse strand, counting down.
GTTTGTTAATTTGTTTTGTATAGTTAGACTGTTGAACAGTTAATAATAGTTCAATTAGTTCGTTAGGTTGTGGTTTTCGATATAGCTGCTACTTTCGCCTGCGATTCCCCTCTTTTATGCGGTGTTATCGCTAGAAAACAAATTACGGTTTCTGTATAATTTTATATTGTTTTATTACACAACGTTGTTTAGTTGTCGTAATTAGGTTTTTGGTTTTTCGTTGCAGAAATTCCTTATAGTTCTTTTATGATATAGGGAGGTTGTTTCGTTTTTTTATGGCCTATTTGTTTTTGGTTTTCCTTTTACAAAGAAAGTTTATTTCTTGGCCATTTTATTGATTTGTGGGTATTTTCTAGGGAGGGCTTTTTTTGTAGCAAACAACAAAAAGCGCCTACTTTGAAAATTTTAACAGTTTTATCTTCAATCGATTATTATTGATTTCCAGCCAGGCAAAAAATTATTATTCTTATCTGAAAATAAATAAAAAAAAACAAAGAAAATTAATACTTAAATATAATTTAGTGAATTGATAATATATTGATGATAAAATTTAATTTGAATTCGCAAAAGGAAAGTATGATAAAATATTGAAAATATTTCAAATAATGAATCATATCATAACACAGTTTAACAAAATTTAAAAAAAAAAAATCTTAACACTGCATTGAATCCGTATCTAGACTCAGAATTTCTCCACCACATCAGGTTTTCGAGATATCATAGCTCACAGTTTGAGGAAACCCGGTTTTCGCCATTTGAGACAGCGTAAATTCAACTGTTATATCTTGTTCCTTCTTTGAGATAACTTAACCTTTAATTTGAATAACCCTGTTTTTTGCTAAATTCATGGTATTTTAGCTACGCATGTGAAAAATTCTTCAGGTTTGCCGTAAAATAATGGCGAAATGTAGCGCTAAATTATTTTTTTTTTTGCATTCAAAGCGAAAATACCACGAATATAGCGAAAAAGCTTTATTTTCAAGAAATCTCAAAAAAAAAAATACCCTCCAACACGTAAAAAAAAACAGGGGCGTATTTTTTTTTTTTTTGGAAACTTCCTTTCTGGGGGCACAACCTTTCTGGATCCAACTGCAGGACTTTTTCTGACATAAAAATGTTTCGTTTGCTAAGCAAACGAAACATTTTTATTTTTCGTTTGCTAAGCAAAAGTACAAAAAACCAATAAAAAATGGCGTTGATGTCTTAGAATCGATCACTGATCAATAATATATATACTTTATGGGGTCCTAGACCGATATTTCAATGCGTTACACACGGAATGACAAAGTGAGTATACTGTGGTTGGAGGGTATAAAAAATAGATTTAGTAAAGGTCCTTTATTTTAAAGAACATTGGTAAAACTTTCAGACGACATTAAAAATTTTATAAATTAAGGTAAACTAGCGCTGTTATAACGCTTCAAAAATGTCGGAAAACGGGGTTACTTTAAAACTTGGACTAATTTATCTACAACATTTACTGATGTAATTCGAAAAATATCAATTGTGCTTCGAAGATTCTTTTTGCAATTCGAAGATTCTATTTGTAATTTGAAAATTTAATTTGTAATTCGGAAATTTCATTTGTAATTCGAAGATTTTACTTGTAATTCAAAAATTCCATTTGTATTTCAAAGATTCCAAATGTAATTCGAAAAAATCAATTGTAATTCGAAATAGTTCAATTGTAATTCGAAAAAGACCAATTATATTTCGAAAAAGAAAAATTGTTATTAGAAAAAGTTCAATTGTAATTGGAAATAGATCAATTGTAAATAAACAAGTTAGGAGTGTTTTTTTGGGAGGGGCTTCGGCGGGGGCTGTAGGGACACCTCCCTTCTCGCCAAAAAATTTACTAAGTAATTCATTTATTATGCTTTCGGAACTAAAGTTGTACAATTTTATCATTATTTAAACTATTTTTTTACATCCACTCTCTAAAAAGGGGGCGGGCCAAAAACAAATAACATTCTTTAGTTCCTTCGGTCCTAGCGCAGGACTCTGAACTTCTTCTTGCATAAAAATGTTTCATTTGTATAACAAAAATATAAGAAAACACGTAAAAACAATTGTGTTTTTCAGAGGTTGGTTTAGTTCTTCAAGTGGGAACTTTTTCCCCCTTAGTTCTTTAAGGGGGAATTTTTTTCCCCCGGTCAGATTTTGCCCATTCACGAACTTAACTTGCATATGACCATAAGACATATTCGTGCAAAATTTCAGGAGACTAGCTCTTTTATTTTTGGACTGCATTGTACCATCTACAGACGGACGGACGGACGGACATTCATAGAATGTCTTATAATCTATCATGGATCAATAATATATACACTTAATGGGGTCCCCGACCGATATTTTTATGAGTTACACACGGAATGACAAAGTGAGTATAAGTTGGAGGATATAAAAAGATCAATTGTAATTAGAAGATTTTTATTTTAATTTGAAAAATATTGAATTTCCATTTATCTTTTTCGAATTACAGTTGAAATCTTCGAATAACAATTGACTTTTTTTCGAATTACAATTGATCTTTTTCGAATAACAATTGATCTTTTTCGACCCGAGTAAAAATGTTTAGATATATTCTTATATATCACATCTTATCCGAGATTTGAAAGATCAGTACTGATCCGAAAAATGGACCGCTAAGATTAGATCAGTTCTAATCGGACGGATACAATTTCATCCGAAAATTGGGTTTATATAATTAGATACATCCATTTTTCGGATGAAATTTTATCCGTCGGATTAGAACTGATCTAATCTTAGCGATCCATTTTTCGGATCAGTACTGATCCTTTACATTTTACTTGGGGAATTACAATTGATCTTTGTCGAATATCAATTGATTTTTTTCGAATAACAATTGATCTTTTTCGAATTACAATTGATGTTTTTAGAATAACAATTTATCTATATCGAATTAGAATTGAAATTTTCGAATTACAAATGGAATATTCGAATTACAAGTTGAATCTTTGAAACTCAAATGGAATCTTGGGATTACAAATATAATCTTTTAATAACAAGCTGAATTTTCGAATAACAATTGATCTTCAAAGGGTTAAACATTTGTTGGCCAGTGTAATTGTTACAAATTTTATTATTAAAGATTTTATATTCTTGTGATTAATGTTTTTAAATAATGTGTTATGATGACATTAGAGTGAGATGAAAAGATCTTGTTCAGAAAATTTTAGAAACTATCAATGTTAATTTCAGATGAAATTTTCTGAAGATTTTTAATGAAGTTTTTTTTTTAATTTTAACGTCCAAATTCATAAAAAATAAAAGCGTTTAATAACAGGTTTATTAATCGAATATCCATTCACAATTTGTTTTTTAAACCTCTTATTAGCTTCTTTAAACTTTTATGAATTTAAAGGTTAGGTTTTAGAATTTAAAATGGGTTTTCTGATTTTAAATTGGACTTTTCTGTACTTTTTTTGATGTGAAGTTAACAATTTTAGTTGGCCTTTGTTAAATTTAAAAAAATTCTTTTCTGAATTTCTATTTCTGATTTTTAATATGATTTCTTTAACAAACCGTGTCGATGATATAACTCATCTGCGCTATTCCGTTTATAACAATATGATTTTTACAGTTCACTTTTAGAAACATTTGAAAAAGACAAAAGCAATTAAAATATATTGACTGGTTCCATTTTAAATAGCATAGGCAATCAGCCGATGGTGGTTCAATTTATCCAAAAATTAATATATCCATTCTTCTGATTTTTATTGAATTTCGGTTTTTGTTATTTAGTCGAAATTGTGAATGGTTCGCGTTTTATCGCTGTTCAAAGTTGGTATTTTGCAACAATTTTATGAAAAATACATAATGTTTAAATGATCGTATCTTTGGAACGCATCATCCGATTGTCACGAAATAAAGCGCAAAATAATGGTTATGTCCTGGTCTTAAAATAGAATTTTGAAAAAGGATAGGATGCTTTGCAAAAAGGATATTGAAATTTAAAAAATGTCCTTAATTTGCAAATATCTCAAAATGCGTATCTTTAATTTTCCTATATTTTTTTGCACATATAGCCCTAAATATACTTAACAACATATGCAAATCCCAAATTGGGATGGTAAGCGGTTTAATTGTAAACGCGGTTTCATGAAACGCCTTATTGATTTTTTTTTAATAACTCTCGTTTACAAATGAAAAACAATTTCTGCGCACTAACCGCGAATAATTTTTTTATATGTATTTTTGATCGCTAAACTCAAAAATTTCATCAAAAGAACATTTCGCGAATAACTTTTTGTTTAATGAATTTTTTAGCGTTTTTTGGAGGTATTTTGACTATTTTTCTTATATCTTAAGTTCTGTTTATCTGATCTTCTCGCAATAAAAACCAAACTAAAGATAATCAAATTTCCAACAAATCCTACATTCATCATTTTTTCATAAGTTCATAGCTTTACGCGCAAATAATTTTTTTAGCGTTATTTGGAGGTATTTTGACTATTTTTCTTATATCTTGAGTTCCGTTCATCTGATCTTTTCGCAATAAGAACCAAATTAAAGACAATCAAATTTCCAACATATTCTTCATCCATTATTTTTATATCAGTTCATAACTTTACGCGCAATAGGCAAACATATGACTAAAATAAGTTTTTTGATTAACAAATCATTTAAAAAAAGTTTAAGAAATAGAAATCTTTGCAATTAATTGCATCTTTTTATTTATCTGCAAAGCCTGAACATTGAGAAATATAATAAAGTTGATTTGATGAAAATCTATAGGTTTACTCCGAAGTTATCACAAATTTTATGAATATACATGATAAAATACAAAAAAAAATTATATTTTTTTACAATTTCTGTTTTTAAAATTTTTAAAAAATGAGCTTTGTTAATAAAAAATAGTTTTTCCTTGTTTGCCTATTGCGCGTAAAGTTATGAACTGATATAAAAATAACGAATGAAGGATTTGTTGGAAATTTGATTGTCTTTAATTTGGTTCTTATTGCGAAAAGATCAGATGAACGGAACTCAAGATATAAGAAAAATAGTCAAAATACCTCCAAATAACGCTAAAAAAATTATTTGCGCGTAAAGCTATGAACTTATGAAAAAATGATGAATGTAGGATTTGTTGGAAATTTGATTGTCTTTAATTTGGTTTTTATTGCGAGAGAATCAGATAAACAGAACTTAAGATATAAGAAAAATAGTCAAAATACCTCCAAAAAACGCTAAAAAATTCATTAAACAAAAAGTTATTCGCGAAATGTTCTTTTGATGAAATTTTTGAGTTTAGCGATCAAAAATACATATAAAAAAATTATTCGCGGTTAGTGCGCAGAAATTGTTTTTCATTTGTAAACGAGAGTTATTAACAAAAATCAATAAGGCGTTTCATGAAACCGCGTTTACAATTAAACCGCTTACCATCCCAATTTGGGATTTGCATATGTTGTTAAGTATATTTAGGGCTATATGTGCAAAAAAATATAGGAAAATTAAAGATACGCATTTTGAGATATTTGCAAATTAAGGACATTTTTTTAATTTCAATATCCTTTTTGCAAAGCATCCTATCCTTTTTCAAAATTCTATTTTAAGACCAGGACATAACCATTATTTTGCGCTTTATTTCGTGACAATCGGATGATGCGTTCCAAAGATACGATCATTTAAACATCATGTATTTTTCATTAAATTGTTGCAAAATACCAACTTTGAACAGCGATAAAACGCGAACCATTCACAATTTTGACTAAATAACAAAAACCGAAATTCGACACAGATCTCGAGAATTGATATGCCAATTTTTATGCAAATTAAAATAGGTAAGGTCGAAAAAGTGTTTTTTTTGTTTTCAAAAATTTTGGAATCCTTCTATTATTTAAATATAATATAAATTACCCAGTAAAAACTTGGTAATAAGTCCCCATTACCGCCTGCATTCTATGTAATGAGGACTCGTTACCTGCTCGATTACTTCTTGTTAACAAATAATGAGTTACCGATAACCTGATACAGAACCGGTTACTTCTTATTAACAAATAATGAGTTACCGATAACCTCATACAGGACCGGTTACTTCTTGTTAACAAATAATGAGTTACCGATAGCCTCATACAGAACCAATTACTGGTAAATACGATTTAAAATATTTGATAAGTTGTCCAAATAAATTTTTTTTTATTAAAATTAAAAAAATGCTAAAGAAAATTTAGAAAGAACTTGCACATTTAGCTTAAAAAAGATTAACATTTCTCTACTTTTTCTAAAAAAAACTCCGTTAGTAAAAATTTTAATTCAGGAATTCTGATTAAATTGGGAACAGGCAAATTAAAGTTTAGAAAACCAAATTGATATTTAAAAACCTGGATCTAGCTGACACTTGATAGTGATTTATGAGCCTTTATTAGTCTTTATATAACTTCTATTGAAGTTTTCTGAATTTTAATTGGCTTTTTCTAAATTGTAATTGTTTTTCTAGAAATTTTGGGGCGTTTTCCAAATTTTAATTTAAATCATTTGTTTGCCTTGTTGTTTAAAGTATGTTAAAACCTGTTAAAAGGTAAAAAACCATCATAGACAGTATTTCCCTTAAAAACTTACTCACTCTTATATAGACTAAAATTTAAGATGGTGTTTAATGCGGTTTCCATGGGCTGAGCAGCAGTCGCTTCTGTAAATTTGTTATTGGTCCTGCCCTAAGCAGCCAAATGCCCCTTTCTACGATGTTCCAAGATATATTTTCGGTCCTTTTATTATTTGAATTTTACAATCAAACATTTGGAGGAATGGATATCAACGTAAACATTGGTTCCGTTGGCTTTTCTTACATTTAGATTGTAGAAATTTTCCCGCTTGGTTGCTCTTGAAATAACCTCGTTTAACATGAACTTTATCATCATGACGAATCGGCATGAAGCGAACATTTTACTTTTGACGCAATTCTTTGCTTAGGGAAGACGGCCAATTTTTAGGACTAATATATGCTGCTATTTGGTAGCATTTTTGTAAGGAGTGGGCAACGAGTTATTTTTGGGCTACTGGTAGCTACTTATTTTTAGGACTAATGTATGCTGTTATTTGGTAGCATTTTTGTAAGGAGTGGGTAACGAGTTATTTTTGGGCTACTTGTAGCTCATTATTTGTGGTACTAATGTATGTAGTTTTTCAGTAGCATTCTCGTAAGCGAGTGGGTATGCGGTCATTACTCCAATGACATCGCCATGTTAAAATAATGAGTGTTTCACCAACCTAGTAACTAGATATCACCATCTATTTTAAGGCGAAAACCCCATTACTTGGTAATAGAAGTTTTTACTGGGTATTGTTGTAAAAAAAGCAATGTCTTAACACATTTTAATGGTCATATGAGGAATATATATAGGGTGACCTTTTTTTTCTGAACTCAAATCAGTACGCCCAAGTTTTTACGTTTATATTTTCGTGAAATACCTCTCTAAAAGCTCTTTTCTAAACACTGATAATTTTTTCAACACTCAAAAAAATTCGGTTAAACTAGCAAATTTGGGGCAATTAGTATTTCAGTAAAAACAACTGTTTGAAAAGAGCTGGTTAAAAACAAAGGTTTAAAAACAACTGTCTTAAACTGTTGTAGTTATTTTGCAAAAAATTTAACTGACTTCAAACAACCTAATTATAATGTTGATCATTTCAGTGCAGAAATTGTAACAAACAAAAACCTACAGGTTTTAAGTTTAAGAAAATCCCTAAAATTCTGAGGACTTTTTTCCATAAAATTTGATAACTCTGACTTTTACAAAACTTCCCAGATAAAAAGCACATGTTTTTTAAATAGCGGCTGATGTTCTGAATGATTTGTCCAATAAATTCTGAAGACATTACCTCATCGAACATTTCACGAGTCATTTGAATTTTTGCAGTTACATTATCTTTCTAAAAATATAAAAAATCCATCATCCCGTGAACTTTTTGTTTAGAAAACCTCAAAGATTATGGGCGTCTTTTCATATAAACCTTTTCATATTTAAAGGATCAAAATAACCTCATGCTCAGATACATTTTTGCGTTAATGAACATCTTGATTCACATTCTCTGAACTTTTCAGAATTTATTTAACTCAAAGTATCACTTTGTCATACTTAAGTTATAAAAAACTACTCCGATGACTTATTTTATGGAAATTCAAGTTTTTGTATAAAATTATCGAAGAAAATTATTTTTTATGTTGAAATAATAAAAAATCACTACAATCAGTACATATTTCAAAAAATCAGTACAAATAAGTACAACGTCTTTTGATCAGTACACGTGATCAAAAATCAGTACATGTACTGATCAAATCAGTACGTATGGTCAGCCTAAATATATACCAAAAAAAAACTGTTAAAATCAAATCATCAACAGATTCATTGATGTGCTCAATTTTTGACATCATTATTTTTAGAAAGAAATTTATTTCGCTGTACATCAAAGCTACTGAACCGATTTGAAGTATTTTTTTTATTTGTAGATTATTAAATTCTCTAGTACATATCGTAGCACTTTTTTTGACATTTTTACCTAATAAATGAAAGAAGAAAAGTATTTTTTCCATTTTTTAAAATAACATTAGCAGAACCTCAACAAAAAAAAAAAAATTAAAAAAAAAATGGCCACGATATGTACTAGAGAATTTAATAATCTTAAAATCAAAAAAAAATTCATCGAAATCGGTTCAGTAGCTTTTGCTGAACAACTGCAAGCGATTTTGTCCTTTAAAAAAGCATCCCACAATTCAGGAAATTGTCTCAGAATCTAAGACATTTTTCTTATATTGGAAAACTATCTTACACTCAATATAATAACTCTGTAAAATACTCTGTAAAATGACTGTAATCTCAATTCAACAGATATTTGACAGAGTTTTCTGTCAAAATACAGATTTAAAGAAAATACTTTGTATTTTGTTGTGACAAAAAAACAAAGTTTCCTCTGTTATATTTCTTTTTACTTTATAATCTTAATTTTACAGATAATTAACAGAGTTTTCTGCTAAAATACAGATCTAAGCAAAATACTTCGTATTTTTTTATAACCAAAAAAGTTTTCTGTTTTGAGTAGTTTCAGTTTTTGTTACCAAACATCAAAACTTTATCTGTATGTTATTTTTTTTTTGAGAAAAAGTTGAAAAATTAGCAAAAAAGTTATCAAAATTTTTTTTTCAGAAATCTTATAAAAATTTTACAAAATAACATGCATTTAACTAAACTCTGTAAATTTACAGAGTTTTTTCTGTAATTTTTTTTTTGCATCAAATGCATTTTACAAATATATGTAAATTTACAGAGTTTTCTTTGCTAAATGGTGGTTTATTTAACCAATATTTTACTAGAAACTCTGTAAATTAACAGTTTTTTTTGTCCAAATCATTTTACAGAGTTTTTCAGTAAAATTGCAGAGTTTTCTCTGTAAAAAAGCTTTCATATTTAACCAATATTTTACTATAAACTCTGTAAATTAACAGTTTTTTTCTGTCAAAATCATTTTACAGAGTTTTTTAGTAAAATTACCAAGAAATGTTGTTAGCTGGAAAAGTATGGTGTACTCTGTTAAATTAGCAGAGTTTTTCTGTAATTTAACAGAGTTATTATTTTGAGTGTAGAATCTATACGAAAAATGTCGTAGAATCTAATACTTCTTCTTTAGGAAAAATATCTCAGAATCTTATGACATTTTCTATAGAAAAAAATGCCTCAGAGTTTAAGAACACACAGAAAAATAAGTTTCCAATCGAATTTTTTAGTTGCATCAACACATAATTCGTATGTCGCTACCAATTTTTTGGTGTGACAACCGAATTTTGTTGTTATTTCAACTAAATGTCTGCTATATCAACCGAATTTTAGTTGATACTACCAAAATTCAATTAAGACGATCTAAATACAAATGTATCAACCCATTTTTAGTTGTATTAACTGAATTTCAGTTGGATATTTGGAACATTTTTTTCTGTGTGAATCTTTAGTGCTATATATGCTATCGCTATCATATATTTTTCCTTGATTAAATGAGTTTATAAAGTGTCTGTGTTATCAATATGCATTTTCAACAATAATATTAACTGACGCGTTTAATTAGAAATAATAAAATAGATTTTTGTCATTTTAACAACATACATTGTTGTTTCAATTAAAAACGTTGTTAAACTAGAATTCCGTTGTTAACAATTTGTTTAGTTACATTTTATTTCACGATATTTTTTCTGTGTAGGAAGGGTTTTACCCGGATACTGTGACAAAACTACATTTGTAAAAAAAGATCACTCATTTAAAAATAAAAAAAAAAACTGTTAGTCACACACTAGGGTTAATCCCCAACATTTTGAACACCACTGTTATACACTCACAAAGTCTAAAGGTACATAAATATTCATATAAATATTCAAAACAAGTAAAATTTTGGCAATGATCATGAATGAACAAATTTAAATATATATATTTTTTTTGTTGCAAATATTAGGGAAAATAATAGCTACAAATGGAAAATTTTTATTTTCTTTTACGTTTGTTTTATTTGAATAATATTTTTTAAACAAACATCATCATTGTCTGGCAAATTTTTAAGATTATTATTCACACGAGGTTTTTTTTTTAGAAATTTTTTGTCTTAATGAATATTAATTTATATTTAATGCAATTGTAATGTATGTTATTTGTATCCAGGGCTGTCAGTTTTAGGGTATTTTCTCTATAGTCGGGGATTTCATGGGAGTAAAAAAGACACAAAATTGCACAATGAGAGAAAAGTATTCCGGGGATATTTAAAATTGTATATTTTCAATAAAGCAGGCGAAATTTTTATATTGAACGATTTCTGAAATAAGTTTAAGTGCTAGTTTACAGAAGGCGAACGATACACACGAACGAAAATTTTACATGTATTTTGTTGTTGTTACAATAACAAAACACATGCAAAATTTTCGTTCGTGTGTATCGTTCGCCTTCTGTAAACTGGCACTAAGTGATAAAAACTTTTTGGTAGGCATTGAAGAAGCGTAAAAATTGATTAGATCAGTTCTGATTTGTAAATATCTAGTTTAATCTGATCCTATCCGATTTTATTTAATTGTATCTGATCAGATATGTCAGATTTAAAATTTGGTCTCCATTTTCGGAACATGATCAGATCTGGCCATTATAAGATCCAGAGAACGGTGACCAAATTCGAGAAACGACATATTATTTTAAAAATTTTTAGGGAATTTTTTTAGTTTTTTATTGGGAAATCGTTCAAAAGTATTTGGCAACGTTACTTGTATCTACGTATAAGATGAGTAGGTGGATTAAATTAATAGATGCGTGTAAAAAAATGTTTTTGAACTTGACTCAATAGATACAAAAGTATTTTAATGAATAATTCCAACAAATATGCAATCAATAGGACATGGCGTGAAACCATAAAAATGCAGATGTTTTCTTTTTATATAAATAAAGACAAAGAAAATTGAGGTATTTTCTTCAGCTCACAGCCTGAAGTATTTTTATCAAGCAAGAAAAAAAGTAAAATTCATCATGTTTCATCCAGAAAGTTTTCTGCATGGTTGGTTACCGTTACCCTTATTATACCGTTACCGATTCAAAACCCTTTCAAATCGAATACCGTTACCGATACCGCTAAAAATATTTTTAGAATACCGTTACCCTTACCGTTACCGTTATAATTATTAGAAGTTACCGGTATTGTACCGGTATTCAAAATTTTACCTGTTTTAAGGGATTTTAACGAACAAAAAAATCAAATCAAATTGCTAACATAATTTTAAATTTATAATTTGCAAATTATCATAAAATAAATGACAAAAATAATAATCATATCAAATCTATACTGGTTTTTGGGTCTATAAAATATTTTTGGCTTTCAGTTCTATATTTTTTCAAATTTTTAACTAAATTAATAATACCGGTACGTACCGGTTTGGTTGGTTCGGTACCGGTACATACCGTTACCGAAACGATTTGAAAACACTTACCGTTACCTTTACCGAAATAAATAAAAATTAGATACCGTTACCGTTACCCTTACCGTTATTCGTTTCGGTAACCAACCTTGGTTTTCTGAGACATTTGCTTAAAGAAAAATTTTAAGATTCTGAGGTATTTTCTCCATAGAACAGCTTTTTTTTCTTAAAAAGTTTCCTATCGAATATAAATGGAATACATTGGAATTAGCAGAGTTTTTCTGTAATTTAACAGAGTTATTATTGGGAAAAAATTTTGAGTAATCAATTGTTTAAATTTAAAAAAAAAAATTAATAATTTTTTAATCGACTCAATTAAAAATTAACTCAAAAGTTTTTAAAAAAAATTAAGTAAATAATTTCATAAAAATTTAATAGTTTTTTTTCTCTTAGTTTCTAGAATTCTCATTTAGTTTATAGTTTTTTGTATATGTATACAAAAGTTTGAAATCATCTTAATGAAATTTAGCTATGTCTTTAAAATATAAATATATTTCCCGAGTAAAAAAGTTTTTATATAGTTGTATATAATCTTATAAACATCATATATGATTATATAGAATTATTTCGGATTTGATGCGAAAAATGAGTCGATAAAACCATATAAAATTTTATCAATGTTACTTATGTTTTGATAAATTTTTTATATAATTTTATGCGAAATTCGGACCGCTATTTTTATATAACAACAGCAAATTTATATAATCAGATATAATTATATACAACTATATCAAATTATATAAAACATTATATAATTTTATAAAGTTATATAAAATTATATCAAGTTTTATATAAATCATAAAATTTTGTTTTAATTATATAAAATTATATATAATTTTATGTAACTTTTTATAGTTTTATACAGTTTTATACAATTTTATATATTTTTATATAATTGCATCTGATTATATAATTTTGCTATTATTACATAAAAATAGGGGTCCAAATTTCGCATAAAATTATATAAAAAATTTATCAAAATACAAGAAACATTGATCAAATTTTATATAGTTTTATCGACTCATTTTTCGCATCAAATTCTATATAATTCTATTTAATCATATATGATGTTTATAAAATTATATACAACTATATAGGAACTTTTTTACTCGGGTAAGTAAAAGTTTGAAAAAATTTTTTTTTTGTAAAAAAATGTGAAACTTTTTTAAACTTAAAAAAAAAAAATAAATTGATAAATATTGAGTAAATTTATACTTGACGCAATTAAAAACTTAATTAAAAAAAAAAAAAAAATTTGATTAAAGTTTTAATTGTGTCAATTAAAAATTTGCTTACATTTTTTGGCATACATTAAATAAATTTTTATTAAAAGTTTACTCAATACTATTTAATTGATTACTGGTGAAAAATTGAGTAATTTTTTATTCAATAGTATTAAAAATTTACTCAAATTTTTTTTTCTGTGTATAGAAAAATGTTCAAAGTTTTCATATAGAAAATTTCAAAAATTTTGAGACTTTTTCCCTATAGAAAAATTCAATGATTCCGAGACTTTTTTATTATTATTTTATTTTCTTTTCGTTTTCTCTTCTCAGATTTTTCGCATAGAAAAATGTTCATTCTTTTTTTCCAAAAAAAAACAATTTACATTCTATTTTTTCCTAAGTTTTAAGATTCCAAGACTTTTTTGTATACAAAAATTCTACGATTCCAACACTCAAAATAATAACTCTGTAAACTACTCTGTAAAATGACTGTAATCTCAATTCAACAGATATTTGACAGAGTTTTCTGTCAAAATACAGATTTAAAGAAAATACTCTGTATTTTGTTGTGACAAAAAAACAAAGTTTCCTCTGTTAAATTACTTTTTACTTTGTAATCTTAATTTTACAGATAATTCACAGAGTTTTCTGCTAAAATACAGATTTAAGCAAAATACTTATTTTTTTATAACTAAAAAAGTTTTCTGTTTTTTTTTGTTACCAAACATCAAAATATTATCTGTATATTTTTTTTTAGAAAAAGTTGAAAAAGTAGCAAAAAAAGTTATAAATTTTTTTTTTTTAGAAATCTTATAAAAATTTTACAAAATAACATGCATTTAACTAAACTCTGTAAATTTACAGAGTTTTTTCTATAATTTTTTTTTGCATCAAATGCATTTTAAAAATATATGTTAATTTACATAGTTTTCTTTGCTAAATGGTGGTTTATTTAACCAATATTTTACAAGAAACTCCGTAAATTAACAGTTTTTTTGTCCAAATCATTTTACAGAGTCTTAAAGTAAAATTATACAGAGTTTTCTCTGTCAAAAAGCTTAAATATTTAACCAATATTTTACTATAAACTCTGTAAATTAACAGTTTTTTTTTGTCACAATTATTTTACAGAGTATTTTAGTAAAATTACCAAAAAATGTTGTTAGCTGGAAAAGTATGGTGTACTCTGTTAAATTAGCAGAGTTTTTCTGTAATTTAACAGAGTTATTATTTTGAGTGAAGTAATTTTTCCAATAGATTATTCCTACACTCAAAATAATAACTCTGTTAAATTACAGAAAAACTCTGCTAATTTAACAGAGTACACCATACTTTTCCAGCTAACAACATTTCTTGGTAATTTTACTAAAAAACTCTGTAAAATGATTTTGACAGAAAAAAACCGTTAATTTACAGAGTTTATAGTAAAATATTGGTTAAATATGAAAGCTTTTTTACAGAGAAAACTCTGCAATTTTACTGAAAAACTCTGTAAAATGATTTGGACAAAAAAACTGTTAATTTACAGAGTTTCTAGTAAAATATTGGTTAAATAAACCACCATTTAGCAAAGAAAACTCTGTAAATTTACATATATTTGTAAAATGCATTTGATGCAAAAAAAAAATTACAGAAAAAACTCTGTAAATTTACAGAGTTTAGTTAAATGCATGTTATTTTGTAAAATTTTTATAAGATTTCTGAAAAAAAAATTTTGATAACTTTTTTGCTAATTTTTCAACTTTTTCTCAAAAAAAAATAACATACAGATAAAGTTTTGATGTTTGGTAACAAAAACTGAAACTACTCAAAACAGAAAACTTTTTTGGTTATAAAAAAATACGAAGTATTTTGCTTAGATCTGTATTTTAGCAGAAAACTCTGTTAATTATCTGTAAAATTAAGATTACAAAGTAAAAAGAAATATAACAGAGGAAACTTTGTTTTTTTGTCACAACAAAATACAAAGTATTTTCTTTAAATCTGTATTTTGACAGAAAACTCTGTCAAATATCTGTTGAATTGAGATTACAGTCATTTTACAGAGTATTTTACAGAGTTATTATATTGAGTGTACTATTTTCCCCCCTCTACTTTTCCTTCTTCTCGTTTTCTTTTTTTTTTTCTCTTTAGCATTCGGTTTGGGGGAAGGGATTTCCTATTTCGCCATCTGTGAATTCTCGTCTGCGTATAAGAACTTCTCAAGCCAAAGGCTGACTTTGTTGAAATTCAAGACCAACTAGAAAAATTAAAGAACGACAGACGGACATCGCTAGATCGTCTTAAAATCGATCGAGGATTATGAATTCACTCAGAAAATTATTACTTTATAGCCAGCAAAAATATCGAGGTTTTGGCAGCACAGATTTTTTAGCATCCAAAGAGTGCTCTTCAGGATGCAGCAAAAGTATGGGGGAAACATTTTAATTTTTTGTTAACATTTTTGGTTTTTAAACTTTTAATATGAAATTCTTTGTTGATACGAAAGAATGCTCCAATTAACGCCGAAGACACATGATTTAACTGCATCTTAACCGCGCTTTTTCAGTGCTACCAACTAGCGCTCTAAACTGTGACATTGCCTTAGGGAATCATGCATGAATTTATGAATCCCTTCAAAAGGCTGCTGTCTGTTCAGCAACAATTCTGCTAGGGTATTTCATAAGCTTTAATTAAAAAAGACGAATTCTCCGATTTTGTCTGGAGATATTGTTATTTATGTAAAACCAGCTTTTTAAATATGACATTTTGGTAAATTTAAAAAAAAACTTTTGAAAATTTTGACTTCCCTTTCGGATTCAGTTCGCGATTTTGCATTGGAAATAAATATCAAACTGTAAGCTGGTGTTATACTCAATATACCAGTGTAAAAAAATAATTATATCAAAACATATCTCCTTTGATAAATATATATGGATCATATCTAATGGATATAATCAGATCTACTCCATATATATTCATATCTGCTTCAGATATGTTATGATCCGTAAATTGAGTCTATCTGGCATATATGGCATATATGATTAGACGTTTTCAGATATGTTCATATATGTAAAATTGTCAGATAGACTCAATTTAAGGATCAAAACATATCTGAAGCAGATATGAATATATATGGAGTAGATCTGATTACATCTATTTATATATAATCCATATATGTTTTTATCAATGGAGATATGTTTTGATATAATTATTTTTTTACACGGGTACTTAAAGATTTTAAAATCTGAATTTCTGAATTTTTAATCAAATGCATGTAACTTTTACAAATTTCAAAGTATTTTTTTTGAAACCCTCTTATTTTCTTCATAATAGATCATACTTAAATTGCAAATAGAGAAAAGAGTTTTAATTTTTTTTCTTTCTGATATTTGCAATAAAATTTACTTACTGGGCAAAATCCAATCAGGGGGAAAAAGTTCCCCCTTAAAGAAGAGAGGTTGTAACGTCTAAAACAGCTTTAACATTAATTATTTTTAAACTACTTTAAAAAAAAAAATAAATGTTTTTTAACTTCGCTTTTTTTTTAATTGAAAGAAAAACTATTGTAATATTTTTAAAATTTTATAACTCAAAATTTGGCCAGTTAGAATTGACAGGGTTGCCACTTAATTGTGAAATTATTTTTTTAAAGGTCAAAATCGGCTGCAGTTGTACATCAAAAACTACTGAAGCGATTTTGATGAATTTTTTTTGATTTGTAGATTATTAAATTCTCTAGTACATAACGTGGCCATTTTAATATTGATTTTTGTTAAAGTTATGCTTATTTTATGTCAAAATGTGTTTATTTTACAATCTTACTTGTTTTGAATAGTTTTATAATCATTACTGATAATAAATGATGATTTAATATATTATTGCACACATGTTTACAAAATAACAAAATACTGACGTTAGGTTAGTAATTATTAAACAACAGACTTTGCAAAATATTTATAAAAAAATATGTCAAAATATTATTGTAAACGTATTTATTGCATAAACGTCATATTGCAAAAAAAAAAAATAATCAGGTGTTTTCCAACCAATCAATTGGGAAAAAATGCTAGACTTTATCAAATCCAATAAAATTAATTTATAGATTTAAGTATAATTTTCAAAACGTAAAAAAAAAAAATAATAAATTTTATTAAAGGAAATTTTTATTATATTATTTTAACAATTTGCTATCATAAATGGTATTAAAGGAAAAAAAAAATGCAAAATTGCAACATTTGTTGTGGTGAGTAAAAAAATAAATTTCGCAATGTTACTAGGCTATTGCAAAGATTAACAATTACGGTATTCTAGAAAAACTGGGAAATTCTGGTATCTTTTTTTAGCTCTATTTTCAGAATTTTTTAGTTCCGATCATGGGTTAAAAAAACATTATCTCTGAATTAATAAAGAAAATAATACAATTATCATATGGTGTTCCCTTTATGACAATTAAATTACGAGTGCAATTTCCCATTTTCTCTTGTTTTGGTGTATCCCCTTATTGTATTTAAACTTCTTTACTCTTCAGTGAAAGTTCATAAAATTTGCTCGTGTTTTTATACCCTCCAAACACAGTATGGAGGTATACTCACTTTGTCATTCCGTGTGTAACGCATCAAAATATCGGTCTAGGACCCCATAAAGTATATATGGGGCATTCCATGTGAAATCGGACACTTTGAAAAACTTTTTTTTTTAGATTTTCCCAATTTGTTTACAGTTTTTAGTACCCTTCGAAAACTCCTTCGTGGTAAATTTTCAGATTTTTTTGATGACCCGTTCAAAAGATATCGAATTTTTAAAAATTGGTAGTTTGTTCCTTTACTCAAACTTCTTTTAATCATAACTTCTTCAATAATGGTCCAAATTTCAAATTTTTTTTTTTTCAAAATGTTTGTTTTTTTACGTACTTTCTAAAAAAAAATCCCAAAAAATTCTTAAAAGCGCTCTAGTATGCGATTTTTAAGTTTTAAAATTTAAAACTCATTTTTGAAAATGTTTGTACTCTTCGATTTTTTTGAAATTTTTTTGTGTAAAACTTCTATCAATTCTACAAATTTTTTGCCCAGGAAGATCTTGGGATAACGATTATTACTATTTTTTAAAATTTTTTGAAAAAATTTTATTGTAATTTTCCAATCTTAAAATCATTTCTACTGCTCCAATGGTGCGTCATAGAGGGGTCCTTTATAAGACCGACCCCCATTAATTTTTACGTCTTAACATTTCTTTGGAACAAACTAATACCCTATCTCCAATTTCTAAGGGGGCTCCCACACAAAGAGACATTATTTAAAATTTGTTCCAACCGCTCTAACTGCCCTAATAGTGCCCTTAGAGCAACAAAATGTATGACCGACCTACAATATTTTTTTAGTCCAAACATTTTCTCTGAACACACCTACCCTCTATCTTTAACTGTTAAGGCTTTCCCCATACAATTTTTTTTATTTTTTGAAAATTTGTTTTATTTAATCAGCTTCTACCGGTCCAATGGTGCGTCCGAGAGGGGTCATTAGTGAGACCGACCCCCACTTATTTTTACCCTACAACATTTTTTCAAAATATACCTACGCCCTATCTCCACTCCCTAAGTAGGCTCCCATACAAATAACAGTTGGAGCAAATTTTATAAAAATGAAATTTTGTATGGGAGCCTACTTAGGGAGTGGAGATAGGGCGTAGGTATATTTTGAAAAAATGTTGTAGGGTAAAAATAAATGGGGGTCGGTCTCACTAATGACCCCTCTCGGACGCACCATTGGACCGGTAGACGCTGAATAAATAAAACCAAATTACAAAAAATAAAAAAAATTGTATGGGGACCGCCTTAACAGTTAAAGATAGAGGGTAGGTGTGTTCGGAGAAAATGTTTGGACTAAAAAAATATTGTGGGTCAGTCATACATTTTGTTTCTCTAAGGGCACTATTAGGGCAGTTAGAGCGGTTGGAACAAATTTTAAAAAATGTCGTTTTGTGTGGGAGCCCCCTTAGAAATTGGAGAAAGGGTATTAGTTTTTTCCAAAGAAATGTTAAGACGTAAAAATTAATGGGGGTCGGTCTTATAAACGACCCCTCTATGACGCACCATTGGAGTAGTAGAAATGATTTTAAGATTGGAAAATTACAATAAAATTTTTTCAAAAAATTTTAAAAAATAGTAATAATCGTTATCCCACGATCTTCCTGGGCAAAAAATTTGTAGAATTGATAGAAGTTTTACACAAAAAAATTTCAAAAAAATCGAAGAGTACAAGCATTTTCAAAAACGAGTTTTAAATTTTAAAACTTAAAAATCGCATACTACAGCGCTTTTAAGAATTTTTTGGGATTTTTTTTTTGAAAGTACGTAAAAAAACAAAAATTTTGAAAAAAAAAAATTTGAAATTTGGACCATTATTGAAGAAGTTATGATTAAAAGAAGTTTGAGTAAAGGAACAAACTACCAATTTTTAAAAATTCGATATCTTTTGAACGGGTCATCAAAAAAATCTGAAAATTTACCACGAAGGAGTTTTCGAAGGGTACTAAAAACTTTAAACAAATTGGGAAAATCTAAAAAAAAGTTTTTCAAAGTGTCCGATTTCACATGGAATGCCCCATATATAATTGATCAGTGATCCATTCTAAGACATTCTAGCGATGTCCGTCTGTCGGTCCGTCCGTCTGTGGAAGACACGATACAGTCCAAAGTAAAAGAGCTAGACTCCTGAAATTTGGCAGGAATATGTCTTATGGTATTGAGCTGGTTAAGTTCGAACATGGGCAAAATCGGATCAGGGGGAAAAAAGTTCCCCTCTTAAGAACTAAACAAACCTCTAAAAAAAGCCATTTTTTATAGGTTTTTTGTACTTTTGCTTAGCAAACGAAACATTTTTATGTCAAAAGAAGTTCAAAGTCTTGTATTTGGATCCAGGAAGGTTGTCTCCCACCGACGTAACCCCCCCCCCCCCCACAGTGGGGGGGGGGGGGGGAACGAATCGATATATGATTCGTTCCCATATATCGAGTGGGCAAAAATAGAATATTGGTCGCAGATTTCTGAAATTTGGTACACAAGCATTAAATTATCTAATCAAGAAAACAACGAGTTTTTGGAAAAATCGGAGCAAGGACACGCCTACCCCCCATATATCCTGAAATTTAAATATGTGATTAAAACTACAAAAATGGTCACAAAATTCCCAAACTTTGTCAATGTTACCAATTTTGATATAGTATTTTATGTGTAAATTTTTTTCTAGATTGAAGCAAGGACTCGTGTGGCTGCCATATATCCTTTTTCTTAAAAATATTGTAAATCGCTCAAAAATTACTCGATACCCTTGAAATTTTTTGTAAAAATTTGAATAAGTGATGACAATGTGTGTGCCAAATTTCGCTGAAATCGGTTCTGTAAAACAAAAGTTATTTATATATCCTTTTTAAAAACTACAATACAGTGTTAATATAGTTTAATCACAAAAATAAAATAGAAAGAGTTGTCAACGATTTTCCAAATTTTGTACGCAAGCACAAAATTAATTAATAGAAAAAAAATAAAAATTTTGAGCAAATCGGTCGAAGGACATTTGTACCTGTCGTATATCCTGAAATTTAAAAGTGGAGTTTTAGCCACAAAACTTGATATAAAATTACTTAACTTAGTTATTGTCTTAGAAATTTAGATAACTATCGACGTACAACATTTTTATTTTAATCTGAGCAAGGACTCGCGTGGCTGCCATATATCCTTTTTCTTGAAATCGCTGTAACTATTTTAAAAATCTTTCAATTGCTATCAAATTTTTAATATAGATTAGATCAAATGGCGTTAATAAGTGTGCCAAATTTCATTGAGTTGCTTGCGGTAACAAAAACGTTGTTAATATATCCTTTTTTTAAATATAGTCAAATATATAAAAATACATAATAACTGCAAAAACAAAACATTCGCAACACTTATTTCCTATTGCATTACGAAAATAAATTTATTCAAAATAAGTTTTAAGTAAACTCGTTTAATATTTGCTTTATTTCTAAGTACATACCCCGTTAATAACAAAAAACTTTAAAAAAAAAAATTTTTTGGGTACTTAAAATTTTTTTTTTTCGTTTTTTTTCAAAAAGTTAGTTATTTTTATTATTTGATCGTATAGAAAACAGTCTAGGATGTTAAAAAAATCAATAAAAAATAATTTTTAAGTACGAACTTTTTTTATGTATCTCAAAAAAAATTTTGGTTTTGATTTGGGATACCAACTAAAATCAAATACTGGTTTTAAAGCAAAACGGCCCACTGTATACTTATTTTATCGAATTATTTATTATAAATTTATGGTATACAATACAATAAATCCCTTTATATAAAAAAACACTAAAATGTTGATGTATTTTTTAAATTTATTTACAGTAAATAAAATAAATAAAAAAAAAATAATCCAATTTTAGATTTTAAATTTTTTTTTTTTTTTTTCAACTTAAAAAAAAAAAACTTAGTTATTTTTATTTTTTGATCTTATAAAACATAGTTAGTTAAAGCTACAAAAAAAATAGAAAACAAAAAAATTTTATTCACGAACTTTTTTTATAAAGGCCATTAAAATTTGGTGATTTTGGGGATTTTAGTAAAAGTCATAGATAACTTTTAAAGCAAAACGGCCCACGTACTGCATAATTTTTTTCTGATTTTTTATTATATTTTTAAAGAATACTATATAATATATCAATGTGCAAAGAAAAACTACTTAATATTGGATTTTTTTTCTAATATTTTTTCCATTAATAATATAGCTTTAAAAAAAAAAATTATAAAGACACATACAAAACCCTACTTTTTTCCAACTTCAGACAAAAACTTAGTTATTTTTATTGTTTTGCCTTATAAACCATAGTCCAAAATATCGAAAAAGCAAAAAAAATAATTTTTTGACTCACGAACTTTTTTTATGGACTCCATCAAAATTTGTCAATTTTTAGGGATTCTGTAGAAAAAATACAGATTTCAGAGCAATACAAAAATGTATTTTAAGATTAATTCAAAAAAATTGAAAATACAACTCTTAGCAAATATATTTAAGTAACTTTTGCAAAAAAAAGTTCGTTGATTTTTTTAAAATTCGATTTTTTATAATTATTTTAGTAAACCTATAAAATTCAATTTTTTTGTTTACACACAATAGCGTAAAATTTCCATACTTTAGCGCCCTCTTGTGGCAACATATGACTTCTTAAAAATCAGAAAAGCACATATTTTTTTTAGTTTACTATTAAACTACAAAAATACAAAAAATCATCAACATTGAAGACATACTTTTTTTTTTGATTTTTGCCAATGAAACGAATCACCCAAAAAAAGACGCCCCTGTATTTTTTTACGTGTTGGAGGGTATAAAAGATTCGGCACAGCCGAATTTAACACTCTCACTTGTTTTTATTGATCTTGCCATCAATTTAACCAACCAACTATCAGCCCATATGGCGTGATATCGTAACAACGTCGTATATCATGCGAAGTAACCAACAAAAAAAACCCCAAAAAGATATTAGTGTTTTTGTAAATATAATTTGTTAAATAACGTACGATTTGGAGTGGTACAAAAACAAATAATAATAATAATAACAAAATAACCAAGATGTAATTAAAACAAATTCACAAACTTATAAAAGTTTATGTTTAAATAACGAGTTTTTGATTATAAAAAAAACTAGTGCCAAAATTATATTTTTTTCTTAAAGATTATTTACATTACATAGAAAACAAGTAAGATTGTAAAATTCGGCTGACAAGGGAAGTCTCCCTAGTGTCACCCGCGGATCTTTATGGAATTGGTTTTATTTTGTAGAGCAGAAAAAATAAAGGGACACGTATTTTTTTTTAGCGGACCAAATTCATATTTAAGGGGTAAAAAGGAGGGGGGAAGACAAGGTCATTTTTCAGTTTTTTCGTTTATCTCCTATATTATGCAATGAAACCTAGTAATTTTAGGACATTTTTGTTAATAAGTCGAAAAATATTAACTTCTTTGGCCCTTTGTTAGCACCACGAGATAGGTATTTTTAATACCTTTAATCTGATACCACACATGCCTATACTTATTTTGTTTAAATAAGCGTAAATCGTAAAAAACTGAAAAAGGTCAATTTCCCCCCATACAAATCGACCCCACCTAAAAATGAGTTTGGGCCGCTAAAAAAAATACGTGCCAAATTAATTTTCGTTCTTAACAACATATCCAAATTTCATGAAGATCGGAGGGTGACACCAGGGAGACTTCCCTTTTGAGCCGAATCTTTTAAACCCTCCAGCACGATTTACAAAATCCTTTCTTATGCTTTTTGCACTTAAGAAATACGACTTCATCATTATTTAAAAAAAAAAAATAATATACACGCCCCAAACGGGGCGGTAAAAAACGGCATTTCTTAATACCCTAGGTCCAAGTCCAGGACTTAGAACTTAAAAAAAAAAAATGCTTCATTTGTTTAAAAAAATAAAAAAAAACATGAAAAAAATATGGCGTTAGTTGGCTTACTTAGTTCTTCAAAAGGGAACTTTTTCCCCCCAGGTATCCATATCTCGAAAACCGTTCGACCGATTTCAATTTTTTTTTTAATATTTGTGTTTAGCGCATCAAAATTGATTGTTAAATATGATGTTTAGCAAGATATACCGTTTTCTTCTTTCCATTTTGCAGCAATTGCGTTTTCACAAACTTTAATGCACGTGCGGAACGTGCATCGAGCTCATATTTTTGTCAACAATGTTTTTACCATAACCTCACACAATACTGGGGTCGAATTTTTCTGGGTACTCTAGAAAAAAATTCTTGGAACAGATTCCAATTTCAATAGATTCTTGAATACATATAGGGCATTCCATGTCAAATCGGACACTTTGAAATTTTTTTTTTAGATTTTCCCAATTTGTTTACAGTTTTTAGTACCCTTTGAAAACTCCTTCGTGGTAAATTTTCAGATTTTTTTGATGAGCCGTTCAAAAGATATCGATTTTTTAAAAATTGGTAGTTTGTTCCTTTACTCAAATTTCTTTTACTCATAACTTCTTCAATAATGGTCCAAATTTCAATTTTTTTTTTTTTTAATTTTTGTTTTTTTAAAAAAAAATCCCAAAAAATTCTTCAAAGCGCTCTAGTATGCGATTTTTAAGTTTTAAAATTTAAATCTCATTTTTGAAAATGTTTGTACTCTTCGATTTTTTTGAAATTTTTTTGTGTAAAACTTCTATCGATTCTAAAAATTGTTTGCCCAGGAAGATCGTGGGATAACGAATATTACTATTTTTTAAATTTTTTTTAAAAAATTTTATTGTAATTTTCCACTCTTAAAATCATTTCTACTGCTCCAATGGTGCGTCATAGAGGTGTCATTTATTAGACCGACCCCCATTAATTTTTACGTCTTAACATTTTTTTTTAACAAACTAATACCCTATCTCCAATTTCTCAGGGGGCTTTTTAGAATTTGCTCCAACCGCTCTAACTGCCCTAATAGTGCCCTTAGAGCAACAAAATGTATGACCGACCCACAATATTTTTTTATTCCAAACATTTTCTCTGAACACACCTACCCTCTATCTCTAATTGTTAAGGCGGTCCCATACAATTTTTTTTTATTTTTTGTAAATTTGTTTTATTTAATCAGCTTCTACCGGTCCAGTGGTGCGTCCGAGAGGGGTCATTAGTGAGACCGACCCCCATTTATTTTTACTCTACAACATTTTTTTAAAACATACCTACGCCCTATCTCCACTCCCTAAGTAGGCTCCCATACAAATAACAGTTGGATCAAATTTTATAAAAATGTAATTTTGAATGGAAACCTACTTACATTTTACATAACAAAACAATCAAGGCTTTTTTAAGATCAGTGCTGGATTTTTTTACACGCATTTAAAGTTTTTGTATACTAAATATGTTCTACTTTAGGGGCCCCTGGTGATGTTCTTATGGGACATGTGGGGGCAGGGTTGCAAAAGTTGGTACAATTGTACCATTTTTGGTACAATTCGAAGCACAAAAGTACAATGGTACACCAATGACTCATTTGGTACAACTTTAAATCTTTCTCAGATTATGTTTTTTTCATGGAATTTACCCAGATTATAGTTTTGATTGATTTACGGTGTCGTCTAAACTTTGCTATCATTTCTTTGTGATTGGATCCATGTTTGGCCAGATCTGAAATTGGTGTAAAAATACGTACAAACCAAATTTGAGTGAAATAGGCTTATATTGTACCAATAGGCAGATTTAAGTAAATATCGGGAGGACGTTTAAACGACGACTGGAAAACATCGCAATATCGACTCAAAAGTGATTCTGCGTCGATCGGTGTATAAAGATAGCTGCCAGCCCTGTCAATATTCCCAAAGAGTACTTTTCAAAAAATACATGGGGGTATTCAGAGACCTACTTGCCAGCCCTGTTACCGGTGATAAAAGAGTACTTTTCATTTTTTTTTTAAATCTATATATATAATTTCCCTATTTGTGTGTTCCTCTTTTTTTGTCTATCCAGAGCTTTTTGAAGCCCACTGATGAGCTACAAAGCTGAAAATTGGCATGCTTATAGTAAAACACCTGGGGCAGATCCTAACGTAGCCGGATTTTCGATTTTTTTTCTTGTGGGCGGAGAAATAATCGGGAAAGTGGGCGTGGCAAAATGCAATTTTTTGACGTTTTTGCTTAATTTAAAGCCCCCAAATGACTTAGGAATCTGAAAATTTCCTAGAATATAGTCCTAACGATGCCGCATATCCCCAAGTAGTCGGATTTAAAATTTTCGCAATGTGGGCGGAGAATTGAGGGGAAAAGTGGAGTGGCAAAATTTAGATTTTTTTTAACATTTTTACTTCTTTTGAAGCCCCTAAATGACTTAGAAAGCTGAAAATTTCTTAGAATATAGTCCAAACGATGGCGCATATCCCCAAGTAGTCGGATTCAAAATTTTCGTAATGTAGGCGGAGAATTGAGGGAAAAGTGGCGTGGCAAAATTGGGATTTTTTTAAAATTGTTACTTCTTTTGAAACCCCAAATGACTTAGGAAGCGGAAAATTGCATAGCATTTAGTTCTAACAATGAAGCATATCCTGAAGTAATTGGATTTAAATTTTTTAAACTGTGGAAGGAGAATTAAGAGAAAAATGGGGCGTGGCAAAATTGTGTTTTTTAATATTTAATTTGAAGACCCCAAATGATATATGAAGATGAAAATTGGCATTTTTGCTTATTTTAAAGTCCTCTAATGACTTAGGAAGCTGAAAATTTTCTAGCGTATAGTCCTATCGATGAAGCATATCCTGAAGTAGTCAAATTTTAAATTTTTGGACTGTGGGCGGAGAATTGAAAGGAAAATGGGGAGTGACAAAATTGAGATTTTTAACATTTTAACTTCTTTTAAAGCCCCAAAGGAAGCGGAAAATGCACAGAATTGGCATGTATATAGAAGGTTTCATGTGGAAGATCAACACGAGCCTGGATTTTTGATATCCAGTGTATGGGTGGAGAATAAGAAAGGCAAAGGGCGTGGTAAATTTATTTCCATTTATTTTCTGAATATATATTTTATTTTTTTGTGTTTCTCTTATTTTTTGTGTATCCACCGCCTTTTGAATCTCATTGATGGACTTAAAAGCTTAAAATTGGCATGTATATAATAAAACACCAGGGACAGATTCTTACGAAGTCGGATTTTTTGCCTGTGGGCGGCGAATTACGAGAAAAAAGGGAAAATTTTTTTTTGTAACATTTAAGAGTATTTTTAAGCTCAGCCCCAATAAATACGGAAGCTGAAAATCCCTAACATGTAGTCCTTACTATGAAGTATATTCTAAAGTAGTCCGATTTAACATTTTTGGAATGTAGATGGAGAGTTGAGAGGAAAAAGGGGCAAGGCAATATTGTGTATTATTTTGTTTATTTGACTAACTTTAAAGCCCTAATGACCTACGCAGCCGAAAATTGCAAGCATATTGTCCTGACACTGGAGCATATCCTTAAGTAGTCAGACTTAAAATTTTTGGACTGTGGACGGAGAATTGAGAGGGAAAAGGGGCGTGGATACGAGTATAGTACTAACGATGGAGCTTATCATAAAGTAGTCAGATTTAAAAATTTTGGAATACACAGAAAAAACAGTTTAATTGTGCCAGCCGAATTAAGAGCCAACTGCATGGTTTAATTACAACAACTGAAATTTTCGGTTGTGATTACCGAAATTTATTTGGACCAACAGAAGTTAAATTTTCAAAACAAATTTTGGTTATAGCAACCGAAAATTTCGGTTGTTGTTATTAAACTACACTCAAAATAATAACTCTGTTAAATTACAGAAAAACTCTGCTAATTTAACAGAGTACACCATACTTTTCCAGCTAACAACATTTCTTGGTAATTTTACTAAAAACTCTGTAAAATGATTTTGACAAAAAAAAACTGTTAATTTACGGAGTTTATAGTAAAATATTGGTTAAATATGAAAGCTTTTTGACAGAGAAAACTCTGTAATTTTACTTTAAAACTCTGTAAAATGATTTGGACAAAAAAAAAACTGTTAATTTACAGAGTTTCTAGTACAATATTGGTTAAATAAACCATCATTTAGCAAAGAAAACTATGTAAATTTACATATACCTGTAAAATGCATTTGATGCAAAAAAATACAGAAAAAACTCTGTAAATTTACAGATTTTAGTTGAATGCATGTAACTTGTAAAATTTTTATAAGATTTCTGAAAAGATTTTTTTTATAACTTTTTTTGCTACTTTTTCTCAAAAAAAAAATATACAGATAAAATTTTGATGTTTGGTAACAAAAACAAAAACTACTCAAAACAGAAAATTTTTTGGTTATAAAAGATACAAAGTATTTTGCTTGAATCTGTATTTTAGCAGAAAACTCTGTTAATTATCTGTAAAATTAAGATTACAAATTAAAAAGTAATATAACAGAGGAAACTTTGTTTTTTTGTCACAACAAAATACAAAGTATTTTCTTTAAATCTGTATTTTGACAGAAAATTCTATCAAATATGTGTTGAATTGAGATTACAGTCATTTTACAGAGTATTTTACAGAGTTATTATTTTGAGTGTATGCAGTTGGCTTTAAATTCGGCTGGCACAATTAAACTGTTTTTTCTGTGTATTCCAAAATTTTTAAATCTGACTAAACTGTTCTCTCTGTGTAAGGACGGAGAATTAAGAGAAGAAATGGGAGTGGGAAAATTATGTTTTTACATCTAACCTAATTTTGAAGACACCTTATGACCTTGAAAGATGAAAATTAGAATACATATGGTACGGACAATGGCAAAGTTCAACTCTGACCTGGATATCCAGTGAAAGGGCGGAAATACAAAAAATCCGTTGTGAATTTTGTTCAGTTTGTATATATAATCTGTAACGTAGCCGGATTTTCGGCCTTTAAGTCAGGGGGAGTGGCGGAAGACGGCGAAATTTAGTTTTTAAATATTTAAACTATTTCTGAAACCCCTAATGACTAAGGAAGCTGAAAATTGTAAAGCATAAAGTATTGACAATGGATCATATCCTTATGAAGTCAGATTTAATATTTAAACTGTGTACGAAGAATTATAAGGAAAAATTTAAGTGGAAAAATGTTTGTGTTTTTTAACATTTTAACTAACTTTAAAAGATAAAGAAAGATAAAAATTGCCATGTATATAGGAGTGACCATGGTACAGATCCACACGATGGATTTTTGATATCCGGTTTATGGACGGAGAGACGAAATGGACGTTCTAAATTTAGTTCTAAAATTTTATCAATAAAACCTTTTATACTCATTAATTTTTTTCCAGTTTGGGAAATATATTGATGTAACTCAATCTAGCAATATTAAATTTTTAAGGACAAACATAATTTTTTTTAAAGTTTGGTAAAATATTAGAACTATTGAGAAAAATGATTTGGTGTTCCGCCTGGCAGGGACAGGCTATTCGACTAGTACATACATGTATTTTTTGAAAAAAGTAATATTTTGCTACATTGTCAGGGCTGACAGTAAGATTCTGAAGACCTCTCGTGTATTCTGAAATGTATTTTCAAAAATTCCTCATTTTCCACCAGTACTAGGACTCTGAATACCACCTGATACATTTTTAAAGCATAAATAAAGTACAAATGTTAATTTTATAAAAATTTGTTTTGATTCAATGTTTTTTCGTTCCTTTTTTAAATTAAAACAAAAAAATTAGGGAGATCCTCCTCTTTAATTTACTATTCCCAGTGGTATTCTAGGACAAGTACAAATATTAAAAAAATATTTTACAAAATGTAATCCTTTACAACTTTGAAGTCCTTTTAAAAGGAAACAGGATCATGAAATGAAAAACTGTAAATGCAGTTTTAAGCCTGAATTACTTTAAACGTGGGTGTAACGTAGGCTCTTTAACAAAATTCAGTAAGTAAAAATAGTACAGAACATTTTTATTTATGTTTTTTTTTGTCCAACGAATTGTATTTTTTGTCACGTTGAAACGTAGAGAAATTCTATTTTCAATAATTTGATAAAATTATATATAATTTGATAAAATTATATATAATTTGATAAAATTATATATAATTTGATAAATTTATATGTAATTATATTCACCAAATCCTGGAAATAATTATATAAAATTTTATAAATTATTAATAATTATAAATAATTTTATATAATTTTATACAATTTTTTGGAAAATTTTACCTCTATACATAATATTATATAGTTATATATAATTTGATATAATTCTATCAAATTATATATAATTATATTAAAAACTTTTTTACTCGGGTTTATTATTGTAATTAGCCAACATTTATCGAATATATGTAATTTTAGTATGACGTGTGAATATTTGTTTTTTAAATTAAATGCATTTGTTTGATTCTGTTGTATTTATAATGGTGTTGGCAACAGATAATTGTCGTAAACAGTTGTTACCGATTTGAGTGAATAAATATTCGAAGGAAATACAAATTGTAGAAACATTTTATTTTTTTTGCATATCTTAGAGAAACACTTTTTTTGACAAAATGGTTTACTTTTAAACCGGAAAATGCTTTATAATATAAATAATAGAAAAAAAAGAAAATTGTTCAAAATATTCTTTTCCAAAGAATAGTATTTGTTAGACTTTCTAGAAATAATTTGGTTTTCAGATACGACGGGTTATCAGCCTATCAGGAAGCAGAAAACGGGTTCGGCCAAAGAACACCTGGCGACGATTTACAATGCAAGAAATAAATTCCATATCAGTCAGTTTTGGACGCAGTATTGTAAGCGTCGAATAACAAATGGAACTTTCGAATTGCATATGAAATTTTTAAATTACAAATGAAATTTTTGAATTAAAAATTAAATTTACGAATTGCAAGTAGAATCTTTAAATTACAAATGGAATTTTAGAATTAAAAATGGAATTTTCGAATTACAAATATGATTTTTTGAATTACAAATTAAGATTTTCGACTTATTACATTTATAAATGCTGTAGTAAATGCATTATTTATTCGAAAATCATAATTCCAAGTTTTAACGGAATTGAATCATTTTTCCCCACAGTTGCCAACATGTTTTGTTAAGGCCTCTACAGACGTTTCAATATTATACACAATATGCATGTATTTTTTTCAGTACAATATTTTATACAGTTATTATTGTGCATAATATTGCGTCGTCTGTACACTCAAAATAATAACTCTGTAAAATGACTGTAATCTCAATTCAACAGATATTTGATAGAGTTTTCTGTCAAAATACAGATTTAATGAAAATACATTGTATTTTGTTGTGACAAAAAAACAAAGTTTCCTCTGTTATATTACTTTTTACTTCGTAATCTTAATTTTACAGATAATTAACAGAGTTTTCTGCTAAAATACAGATCTTAGCAAAATAATTCGTATTTTTTTATAACCTAAAAAGTTTTCTGTTTTGAGTAGTTTTTGTTTTTGTTACCAAACATCAACATTTTTGAGAAAAAGTTGAAAAAGTATCAAAAAAAGTTATGAAAAAAATCTTTTCAGAAATCTTTTAGAAATTTTACAAAATAACTTTCATTTAACTAAACTCTGTTAATTTACAGAGTTTTTTTCTGTTAATTTTTTTTTTGAATGAAATGCATTTTACAAATATATGTAGATTTACATAGTTTTCTTCGCTAAATGGTGGTTTATTTAACCAATATTTTACTAGAAACTCTGTAAATTAACAGTTTTTTTTGTCCAAATCATTTTACAGAGTTTTAAAGTAAAATTACAGAGTTTTCTCTGTCAAAAAGCTTTCATATTTAACCAATATTTCACTATAAACTCTTTAACTTTTTACTCTTTTTTTTTTGTCAAAATCATTTTACAGAGGTTTTTAGTAAAATTACCAAGAAATGTTGTTAGCTGGAAAAGTATGGTGTACTCTGTTAAATTAGCAGAGTTTTTCTGTAATTTAACAGAGTTATTATTTTGAGTGTATGCTTCAAGTTGGTATAATAATATTTTAAATAGTTAAACGTGAAGTTATCAACGCATCAAAATTTATATTATAGTGGTTTTCTATACAAAAAAAAAAATATAAAAAACAAGATTTTTTGATTATTTATTTTTTTTTTTGCATTTTTTTACAGTTTGGAATTAATTCAGCTATTCACGTGATCAATTTGATATTTTTTTGTAGAAAAAACATTTTAAATCTTCAAGGTTTTCATTATTTTTTTTTATAAAATATGCTGATTATAATTAAAATTATATATATTTTTTAAAAAAAATTTGAAGTACACTTAAATATTTTTTGGTATAATAACAAGAAATATTATGTACATATATTAACTTCATATCGCGCGATTTTTTTATAATTGTATTTATTATTTATTTATTATTTACTGACTCATAATCACAAATAAAGTGTAATAGTTGTTGTTGAGTTGAATTTCTTTTGATGTTTTTATACCCTCTATCACTAGAGTGGAGGGTATACATAAGTTTGTCATTCCGTTTGTAACTCATCGAAATATCGGTCTGGGACCCTATAAATTATATACATTCATGATTCTCGATCGATTTTAAGTACACTCAAAATAATAACTCTGTAAAATACTCTGTAAAATGACTGTAATCTCAATTTAACAGATATTTGACAGAATTTTCTGTCAAAATACAGATTTAAAGAAAATACTTTGTATTTTGTTGTGACAAAAAAACAAAGTTTCCTCTGTTATATTACTTTTTACTATGTAATCTTATTTTTACAGATAATTAACAGAGTTTTTTGCTAAAATACAGAGGTAAGCAAAATACTTCGTATTTTTTTATAACCAAAAAAGTTTTCTGTTTAGAGTAGTTTTTGTTACCAAACATCAAAATTTTATCTGTTTATTTTTGTTTTGAGAATAAGTTGAAAAAGTAGCAAAAAAAAGTTATAAAAAAAAATCTATTCAGAAATCTTATAAAAATTTTACAAAATAACATGCATTTAACTAAACTCTATAAATTTACAGAGCTTTTCTGTTTTTTTTTTTTTGCATCAAATGCATTTTACATATATATGTAAATTTACATATCCGAGTAAAAAAGTTTTTATATAGTTGTATATAATTTTATAAACATCATATATGATTATATGGAATTATATAGAATTTGATGCGAAAAATGAGTCGATAAAACCATATAAAATTTTATCAATGTTACTTGTGTTTTGATAAATTTTTTATATAATTTTATGCGAAATTTGGATCCCTATTTTTATATAACAAAAGCAAATTTATATAATCAGATATAATTAAATACAACTATATCAAATTATATAAAACAATATATAATTTTATAAAGTTATATAAAATTATATCAAGTTTTATATAAATCATAAAATTTTGTTTTAATTATATATAATTATATATAATTTTATGTAACTTTATATACACTCAAAAAAATAACTTAGTCAAAATATTAGTAAAAGGTGTTGTAATTTACTTCAACCAAACTTTAGCAAAAAAAATTGTAAAAATTTAACTTTTACAGTTTTTGTTGGCAATTTACTATTGGTAAAATACAAAAATTTTGTGGTACTTTTACTATATTTTCTTGCTAGTTTTTTTTTTTTATTTTACTATAATTTTAGCAAAAATATTAGTATTTTCCTTAAAGAAATGGTAATACTTTTTATTTTTTTTTCTTAGTTTTAAGAAAAAAAAAATTGTTTAAAGTGTTCTAGTGTGAAAAAAAAACTCATTGCAGATTGATGATGCTGCCAACACCATAGCAAAGTAGCCATCCATCAACTGAATGTGCGCTCAAAAATAGGCTACACAATTTTTAGTATTTTTTACCATATTTTTTGCTAATTTTACCATATTTTTTTCTAATTTTATATGAAAATTTTTTAAAATTTGCCACCTAAATTGTTAATAAAAAGTTGATAATTTTGAGAAATTATTTTTTTAAAATGTTAACACATAGTTAGATATCTAAACTTTAATATCCAAAAGTTTTTTTAAATTTTTTTTTAAATACATGTGAAAAAAATTAAAAATTAGAAAAAAAATTGTTAATTTTTTACAAATTTTACCTGAAAATGTAAGAAATTTCTTGTGTAGACTACTACGCAATTCTCATTTGTTCTACTTAAGCTAAAAAAATGACGCAAAAAAATAAAAAAAGTGAAGTGTTGTTCTTCAAGTTTTTTGTTTAAAGTGTTTAAGTGAAAAAAAAAAATTATTTTGGATTTTGATGTTGTTGGAAGTCCGGTTACTGAAACTACAGCTGCTGAGAAGAAGGCAAAAGAAGATGCTGCCACCATCAAGCCGAAGAAACCATCCAACAACTGAAGTAATAGTTGATGCTGCTATTACTACATTTAAAGAACGTGGTGCTCAAAAATTTTTTTAGTATATTCACCAAATTTTAAATCAACTACTAATCAGAAAAAAAAAAAAAAAAATACTAAATAAAACAGTTTTTTTTACCAAATTACATTTTTTTTTATCTATTTAAATTTTACCATTTTTTTTGGTAATTTTACCATATTTTTTGATAATTTTACAAGGTTGATTTTTTACAAAAATAAAATGGTATTCTTGTAATTTTACCATTTTTTTTTCCTAATTTTTTGATTAGCAAAATGGTTTTGCTAATATTACCAAAATTTTTGCAACGTCCAAAACTACAGTTTTTTTTGCTAATTTTAACCATTACAATATTTTTTTTTTGAGTGTAGTTTTATACAGTTTTATACAATTTTATATATTTTTATCTAATTATATCTAATTATGTAAGTTTGCTGTTATTATATAAAAATAAGGGTCCAAATTTCGCATAAAATTATATAAAAAATTTATCAAAATATATGAAAAATTGATCAAATTTTAATAGTTTTATAGTAAAATTACAGAGTTTTCTCTGTAAAAAAGCTTTCATATTTAACCAATATTTTACTATAAACTCTGTAAACTAACAGTTTTTTTCTGTCAAAATCATTTTACAGAGTTTTTTAGTAAAATTACCAAAAAATGTTGTTAGCTGAAAAAGTATGGTGTACTCTGTTGAATTAGCAGAGTTTTTCTGTAATTTAACAGAGTTATTATTTTGAGTGTAGATCTAACGATGACAGTTCATCTGTCTGTCTGTAGAAAACACGCTAACTTTTGAAAGACTTTACTTGGGCTGCTGACGTTTGGCTTTTATGTTTGTCATTTACCTATGCAGATTGGTATTGCAATTTAGTGAAGTCGGTCCAGGGGTTCCAAAGTTATAAGCAAAAAAATTAATTTACTTAAAAACACATTTTTTCAATAAAAAAATTATGAGGCTCTGAGGCATTTTGGTACAGAAAAGCTTTTAGAATATTCTTGCTGTAGAAAAATTTTCAGATTCTGATATACTTTCATACATATAGAAAATTTTCAAATACTTTGGCAATTTTCCCACCAAAAAAATTATATATTTAGAAAAATTGCTTGTATAGAGAAACTTTTAAATTTAGTGATTTTTTCCCATCGAAAACTTCATCGGTTTCTTTTCTTGAGGCGACATTTTTCAAAATATTAAATATTTTCTTAAGTTGAAAGACTTTTTCTACAGGAATAAATCTTTAAAATTTGGAAATGTTTCTTTAGAAAAAATTAAAATAAACAAGAGGTAAGAAACAAAAATTCTCAACTAATTTGATTCAAATTCGACCTTAGGTCCCCTGAAAAAATTTTTTTTTGAGTAAAAAAAAATTTTCCCCCCCCCCCAAACCCAAGAGCTAAATCCGCGCCTGAGAGACCAGTAAAAATAGTTCGTTATAAGCGAAGTTCGCTATAAGCAGGGTATATTTTTTGTCAACCTAGTTTTATATCCAAAAAAAATATATCCAATTTTGTTTTAAATAAACTACTTATTGAGAAGAAAACATTAAAAATATCCCGTGTAAAAAAATAATTATATCAAAACATATCTCCTTTGATAAAAACATATATGTATCATATCTAAATGGATATAATCAGATCTACTCCATATATATTCATATCTGCTTCAGATATGTTTTGATCCGTAAATTGAGTCTATCTGACAATTTTATATATCGGAAAATGTCTGATCATATATGCCATATATGCCAGATAGACTCAATTTACGGATCAAAACATATCTGAAGCAGATATGAATATATATGGAGTAGATCTGATTATATCCATTTAGATATGATCCATATATGTTTTTATCAAAGGAGATATGTTTTGATATAATTATTTTTTTACACGGGATAAATAAATTTTTATCGAAATTATAACAGTGGTATTCATTTAACCGTATAAACACCTCGTATACCGTGTATATCTGGTTAGTTTACACAATTATTGTCAAAAATATTTTACGAGGCCTGATATATTTGTACACATATTTTGGTGCGTAAACTTGTATCGTATAATTATACAGGTTTAGGATTGCCAATGTTCAAATAATTTTGATATTTTTTTGCTATTTTTTGTTTTTTTACAGTTTGGCAATCTTGTTAAAAATGACAAATATTAAAAAAATAATATAAAGAAATATTTTTGTTTGCAGTAAATTTATTAATTAGTTTAGAATTTATTAATTATTTGAAATTTTGTTTTTTTGTGGTATTGTAAATTTTCCAAATACAAAAATTATTTTTTTTTGTTTTGACAATTGTGTAAGTAATACCAGGTAAACAAAAAGGGCATTCATAAAAACTACCTCGTATAATTATACAAATACGAGTCGCGTATAAATATACGGTTAAATGAATACCACTAACATAAACCAAAAATTTCCAACCTTTTGTGAGTTTGATAAACATGATTGCCACACATTACAAAATATTTATGGGAGTTCGTTATTACAAGGTAAATACACATGAAATACTGTTCGAGGGACCATAATAAGCAGTTCGTTTTAACCGAGGATTCGTTATAACCGAGTTCGTTATAAAAGAAGTATTTTGTGTGAAAATTGATGCCAAAACGTCGGGACTTTGAAATTAGGTCGTTATAACCGAGAATTCGTTATAACCGATTTCGACAAGTTTTTTTTTCGCGAATTTACGAGTTTAAAAACACGTTAACTTTCGAAAGGCAACTCTTAAGCTGCTGAAGCTTGGCATATATATTTGCCATTCTCTTCGCCTATTTGGTATTGAATTTCAGCTAAATCGGTCCAGTGGTTCAAAAGTTATTAAGAAAACCGCGAATTTCAGATTGGCTTCACATTAAACTCACGTGTTAAAACAAAACATTGGCAAGTCAGAAAAATATTTTACAAAGTATTTTTGTCACTCAAAAATATTTTGACACTAAAAAAAATTAACAATCGAAAAAATTTAACATTCGAAAAAAATTTTACACTAAAAAAAATTTAGTCAATTTTGATTTTCAAAAATTACTAAAAAAAAGTTTTTTACTCAAAATTAAATAAGTATTTCTGCACTCAAAAACAATTTTTTTTTTTTTTAAAAATGACTAAACAAAAAGTTGTTAACTTAAAATAAAATATTTCTTAGGCCGCTGTTCCAAAAAAAGTAATTCACATAAAAAATGTGTAAATGAAAATTTCCGATTTTTTTTGGTGTTCTAGATTTCACATCCGAATTTCTTTTTCGTTTTGTTTCACATAAATTAAATTTGGTGAAAGTAAAACGAATGCACTTTTTTCCTTATAATTTTTTAAGTTTTAATTATTCGATTTCAACTTCGAATGAAAACGTGATCAACAAAACACTAAACTTGATTTCATGTGATTCGGAAATTTTCATGTGAATTGAAAAGTTGTGAAAGACAGAACAGAGGCCTTATTGTAAATTTTTTTTCACGTTAGAAAATTCACCTCAAAAGGGCATTGTGGAGGGTATTCATGAATTCGGCCAAGTCGAATTTAACATTTCTACTTGTTTTTTTTTTTTTAATATTATTGAATGTATCAATAAAATAAAAATTATACTCTATCTACTCATAAGTAGTTAACGAACGTTAAAGTTCAATGTACAATTTTTATTTAAACATATATAAGAATGCGTGCGTGTTTATAAGAAAATTAAACAAAAAAATAAAAAAATTTGTTGCAAAAAAAGAATAAAGTTTAAACAATTAATAACCGAAATTAGGTATTTTTAAAATAGATAAAATAAAAGTTAGATAATTATAACGAAACAGTAATTTTTAAAACAATAAATAATTACAACGGTTTTTTAATATTTTTTTTGGGATACAAATATACAGTAAATTATTTAATTTATTTTTAAACTTTTTGTTTACTAGGGGTATTCATTTCAGAAATTGCAAATATGGAAAAATGCAAAAAAGCACCATTCCACTTCAATTGATGTGAGCGTCTACATAACAAAATTTTCAAAAAAAGTTAAATTTTCCAATAAAATAACCTATAAACTATTCAATTGTCCTTTAAACTTGTTTTATTAGTTTGAAAATTTCTTCATTTATATTTTTACACACGAAAATTAGCTAAAATGAATACCCTTAATAATTTTTCAAAATATTGTATTTGAGTATTGTGTGTATAGAATTTTCGATCTATTTTCCGGGATCTCGGGATTGAAAAATGTCGAGAATTCCCGTGAAAAACTCTAGTGGAAGATAAACATTTATGTGGTTATTCATAAAACCTGAAATATATTTAAAGTAGGTTTATTTGACAGATATTGCAGGAATAATTGTCAAATAAACCTACAATAAGTCTGTTATACACAGAAAAAAATAAAAAAAAAATTTAATTAAAAAATTCGTAGATTTAATTAAAAAATTAATTAAATCCGGACCAATCACTAAAAAGCGCAAATAAATTAAAAATATTTGTATGTCGTTAATTAAAAATAAATGGATATTTATTTAATTAAAAACTTAATACTATAAATTAAAAAATTTAATTAAAATTTAAAAAAAAAAAATAATTAAAATTTTAATTGTATAAATTAAAAAAATTAATTAAAAATATTATATTAAAAAAAATAATTTGTAAAAACATTCTTTTTGAATAAAATAGTTTAAAAAAAAAAAAATATTTCTTCAAACTTTACCAAATTTATTTATGCCGTAAAGACATAGTCAGTGAGATGATTTTATAAAGTTGATTATAAACCTTTCATATTCATACACATAAAACTATAAACAAAATGAGAATTTAAAAACCTATGTGAAAAATAAAAAAAACTTTCAACAAACTTTTTATACTTATGTATTTTTTTTGTATGTAAAGCAATGCAAGAGAAAAACACACACTCGCACACACACGGAAAACAAAACAAAAAAAACAAGTAAAGCTAGAAATTTAATTAAACATTTAATTATATAAATTAAATACTTAATTAATATTAAATTTTGAAAACAATTAAAATATTAATTAAAATAAAGTTAAAAATTTAATTAAACAATTAACTATATTAATTAAAAGTTTAATTAATATTAAATTAAAAAACATTTAAAATTTTAATTAAAATAAAATATACGATATTATTTTCTGTGTAAGTATTATGAATAAGAGCCTTATACTTTAAACATTTTTTTTTGAAAGTGCCCGTATTTTTAATAAATTAAAAAATGGAAAATTTCAGAACGGGTTCTG
Source organism: Pegoplata infirma (assembly GCA_963921195.1). Taxonomy (NCBI): domain Eukaryota; kingdom Metazoa; phylum Arthropoda; class Insecta; order Diptera; family Anthomyiidae; genus Pegoplata; species Pegoplata infirma. The sequence continues at coordinate 106,405,922 of OY992538.1, read as the reverse complement.
AAAATTTAAAAAAAATAAAAAATTACTCGATAGCGCATACAAAACTGTACATTAGGGTGCTCAAAAAAAATGAAGTTGTTAAATATTGGCCGTAACTCCCCCTAGAAATATGCATTTGGGTGTAAAAATATGTTTTGCAAAATTATAGGGTAATCGGATGTGGGTAAGGTGTGCCGCATCGGCCCTGAAGTTTGAAAAACGGATTACAAGGGGAAAATATGACTTTTTTGTGATTTTCCCAATTTTTTTGGTATTTTGAGTTAAGTTTGAATTCAAATGATTACTGAATTGTGATTAAGAGCTAATTGCCTATCTAATAAGGTATTAAAAATTAAAATCGGTTGAAAATCAGCCAAGTTATTACAACTTCCCCAGGCAACTAACGTGTGTCAGCCCACTTAATCAAGTAATTCGAGCCCCATTTTTGAAATTTATTGAAATTATCTACTGTAAAAACATTTTTTTATTCTTCAAGTCCCAATGTACTAAGGAAATAAATATTTTTCATATTGCGTTTTGCTAACTTGTTTTAAAAAAATGCTAAAGTGGTCTTAATTTTTCAACACTATTTTCAAATCTCCAATTTTATATTTTTTGTTAAAGAAATTTTAAAAAATCGGCTATTGGAGTTTAAGGATTTGTTAAGCACATATAAAGGAATAAAAACCCCAAAAAATGTAGGGTTTGCTGTTTTCATTTGACTATTACAGTGATGTCATTTCGGCGGAGTTCGGGAAAGTAGTGATTTTTGGGCCTTTTTTAGCTTTTATTTATTTTTTTTTGGGTTTTTTTTACAAACTTGATATGATTTGGACCGAATTATATCAACGCGAGATAGAATACTTCAATTCGCAAAATTAGGGCGAAATTGAAATATAAAAAATTGCCCCTGTTAAGGGTCAAAGGTCAAATTTTAGAAAATTTTGAATTTTTAAACATTAACAGATTAGCTGGGCGGATTTAGCTGAATCTACTTGATGTTATTTTAATTGGTCTAAACTAAATGTCAAATAATTAAAATTTAGAAATTTAACCCTTAAGTGCTGTTGGGGCCTATAATTTTTTTAATTTAATGGCGATAATGTAAGTGTATTTTGTTCAAAGGGTCGAATAGGCCCCACCATCACTAAAGGGTTAATATTCTGAATTTAAATAAAAAGACATATGTTAAGACCTTTTAAAATGACATCAAGTAGTTGCATATATTTCCACTCAGAAAATCTGTTAATGTTTAAAAATTCAAAATCTTCTAAAATTTGACCTTTGACCTTTAGTTGGGGCAATTTTTAATTTCCCATTTTTGCCCTAAATTTGCGAATTGAAGTATTCTATCTCGTGTTGATATAATTCGGTCCAAAACATATGAAGTTTGTAAAAAAACCAAAAAAATAATAAATAAAAGCTAAAAAAGTGCCAAAAATCACTGCTTTCCCGAAATCCCCCGAAATTACATCACTGTAATAGCCAAATGAAAACAGCAAAGCCTACAATCTTTGGGGTTTTTATTCCTTTATATGTGCTTAACAAATCCTTAAACTCCAATAGTAGATTTTTTTAAATTTCTTTAACAAAAAAAATAAAAATTTAAAATTGGAGATTTGAAAACCGTGCTTAAAAATTCAGACCTTTTTAGCATAAAATTAAAACAAGTTAGGAAAGAACAATATGATAAATACTCATCATCTTAGGACATTGAAGCTTGAAGAATAAAAAAATTTTATTACAGTAGATAATTTTAATAAATTTCAAAAATGGGGTCTGGAATTCCTTGATCAAGTGGTCTGCCACACGTTAGTTGCCGGGGGAAGTTGTAATAACTCGGCTAATTTTCAACCGATTTAATTTTTAATACCTTATTTGATAGACAATTAACTCTTAATTAAAATTCAGTGACCATTTGAATTCAAACTTTACTTAAAATATCAAAAAAATTGAGAAAATGGATAAAAAGTCATATTTTCCCCTTGTAATCCGTTTTTCAAACTTCAGGGCTGATGCGGCACACCTTACCCACATCCGATTACCCTATAATTTTGCAAAACATATTTTTACACCCAAATGCATATTTCTAGGGGGAGTTACGGCCAATATTTAACAACTTCATTTTTTTGGAGCACCCTACTGTACATACATATCTGCAGAGCTTCGAACAAATTAATTCTATTGAGAATTAATTCACAAAAAGTTTAATTCTAGGAACAAGTCTAGTTGGCAGACATTGCTTTTTTTTCAGAAAAAGGGATGAAATAGGTGAGTCTAAAAAAAAAAAAATTCTCGGAGGCCCATGGTTTCCGAGTTATGGGCCTCCAAAGATTGGAGCTTTAATTGGATATATCTTATGAAATAATGATCCGATCTGGTCGAAATTGGTTTCATTCGAAAGCATATTGAAATACCTTTAGTATGACATTTAAAAACATTGAATCCATTAACCCATTAGGGAGCAACAGCAAATTTTAGATTTTTAAACTGGACTTTTTGCAGGAAAGTAATTTTATTTAAAAATTATGCCTTATTAACCTATCAGCAAGAAAATAAAATAAATTTAAAATGAGCTTTTAATTTTATTTCCATACAAATTGTTTTTGTTTTTAAAATCGACTTTCAAAAAATGTATTGAAAACTTTAAATTTAAAATAAAACTTTTGTTAAAATAGACTTTTTATTTTCTTGTGGTAAGGGCCTATATATTTATGGAACTAGGATTAAAGCTTACCCGAGTAAAAATTTTTATATGATGCAATATATAATGATATGTAACACGATATATATTTATACGCAATTTGATGTGAATAATGGTGGATGTTTTTGCATTAAAAAAGATCAACTTGTATAAAATACGATTTGATTTCATCCGAGTTTTGACCAGACATTACCATATATTGCTGGATCTAATTAGATCTAATTGCATAAAACCATATAAAATCCTTGTGTTTTTTGGTTTGGGTTGAGATACACCACAGGTCAACGATACATTCACCAAACATATAATTTTCTAAAACAAAAAAATTTTTGGGTACACTAAGAAAATTATGTCGTTAACTGTTTGTAGGTTATTTTAAAAAGTAATCAGTAAAGTTATTTTAAAAGAAAAATCATTAATTTTATTATGGACTTCTTATTTTCTACTGTTTCTGTAGTTTAAAAAAAAATAATTTACTGTATTAAAAACGAATTTTCTGTTACATTTAATTTCGGCAGTAAAAAATTTCTTTTATAGTTTTACTGTTTTTCAATACAAAATAACTGAATATTCACTAATTTTTTAATGTTTTGGTTAGTCATTAAATTAACATTTAAAATTGACTGTATTGTGTTTTTATTTTAAAAGAAAAAACACTGGAATGGTTTTTAAATAAAAGTTCATTTGTTTTAAGTGAATATTCACTGGAATTTACCTACATAATTTTTTGAGTGTACGCTTCGAACCAGATAGGTGATATACATAACCCTAACAAGGAAATGTTTAGGAACATTTTAAAAAGTTTCTTATACTTTGCCTAAAAAACTTAAAACATTTTTGGTTAATTGGAAACATATAAAGTTTTATATGGAACAGAATAAGCTATATATACCCAACAAACCAAAAGATATTGCTTGTATATCATAATAATATAATATCAATGATAAGTTTGCCCGAAAATAATATTATACATGATACAAATATAATCGGGGTAGCTGCTGAGAATGTACCTATCGTAATAATATCGAAATTCAAATAAAAAATTACAATATAATGATATCGAAAATTTTAAGCAGCGCAACAATAATTTCGATAAATTCCTGGAATTTTATCGTTATTTTATCATTATTCCATTAAAATATGATATCTTTTCGATATCAATATAAACCAAAAATATAATATTTTTTATGATATCTAAATGATACTAAAATTAATAAACGGGGTTTTTTTTTTAATTTTTTGCTTTTAATGCATTTTTTGACTTAAAATAATTTACATCAATAATAAATAACAATTAATTTAAATTATAAAAATTACATAAATTAAGAACAATAAAACAGCATGGAAATATTGACTTGTTCCTTTTACACGTTCATCGGCTCTGGATTTTCGTAAAATACTTGCAGCTTCTGAAAAAATATAAAGTTTAAAATTAAATTTTACTGCCGAAAATCTAAATTTTTTCAAATAAATTTTTTATAAAATCTCAGAGTCTAAAACATTTTTCCTATAGAAAAAGTCCCAGATCATGAGACATTTTTCCTAAAGAAAAAGTCTCATACCCTAAGAAATTTTTCCTATAAAAACGGTTTCATATTCTGAGATATTTTTCCTATAAATAAAGTATCAGATTCTGAGACATTTTTCCTATAGAAAAAGTCTCAGATTCTGAGACATTTTTTCTATAGAATCTAAGAAAAAGTCTCAGATTCTGACACATTTTGAGATTCTGAGACATTTTTTTCTATAGAATCTGAGAAAAAGTCTTAGATTCTGAGACATTTTTTATATAGAAAAAGTCTAAAATTCGGAGACATTATTCCTATAGAAAAAGTCTCAGATTCTGAGACATTTTTCCTATAGAAAAAGTTTCAGATTCTGAGACATTTTTCCTATAGAAAAAGTCTCAGATTCTGAGACATTTTTCCTAAAGAAGAAGTCTCAGATTCTGAGACATTTTTCCTATAGAAGTCTCAGATTCTGAGACATTTTTCCCATAGAAAAATTCTCAGATTCTGAGACATTTTTCCTATAGAAGAAGTCTCAGTTTCTGAGACATTTTTCCTATAAAAGAAGTCTCAGATTCTGAGACATTTTTCCTATAGAAGAAGTCTCAGATTCTGAGACATTTTTCGTATAGGAAAAGCCTCAGATTCTGAGACATTTTTCCTATAGAAAAAGTCTCAGATTCTGAGACATTTTTCCTATAGAAAAAGTCTCAGATTCTGAGACATTTTTCGTATAGAAAAAGTCTCAGATTCTGAGACATTTTTCCTATAGAAAAAGTCTCAGATTCTGAGACATTTTTCCTATAGAAAAAGTCTCAGATTCTGAGACATTTTTCCTATAGAAAAAGTCTCAGATTCTGAGACATTTTTCCTATAGAAGAAGTCTCAGATTCTGAGACATTTTTCCTATAAAAGAAGTCTCAGATTCTGAGATTTCCTATAGAAGAAGTCTCAGATTCTGAGACATTTTCCTATAGAAAAAGCCTCAGATTCTGAGACATTTTTCCTATAGAAAAAGTCTCAGATTCTGAGACATTTTTCCTATAGAAAAATTCTCAAATTCTGAGACATTTTTCATATAGAAAAAGTTTCAGATTCTAAGACATTTTTCCTATAGAAAAAGTCTTAGATTCTGAGACATTATTCCGATAGAAAAAGATTCAGATTCTGCGACATCTTTCCTATAGAAAAAGTCTCAGATTTTGAGACATTTTTCTTATAGAAAATGTCTCAGATTCTGAGACATTTTTTCTATAGAAAAAATCTTAAATTCTGAGAAATGTTTCCTATAAAAGTCTCAGATAATGTGAGATTTTTCCTAAAATATATTAATTGGGGACTTACTCTGTGAAATGAAGCTCCATCTAAGAATCCATATCCACAAAATATCCAAATTCGTGATGAAACCTTAAAACACACAATGATATATTAACAGAATGCAATTATTTTTATAGTTATGTAAACATACATACCTTGGGTTTAATTATTGCATTGTGGGAATGATGAGAATTGCTAGTATAACGAGCAATTTTCGCAATAGTGTCTCCAATAGAACACATTTTTAAAGAAAATAATATGTATATTTTGTGAAAAGTTTTGACTGCTTTCACAAATAAATAAAATTAAAAATTTCCAGCCAAACTATCAAAACAAACATAAATGATTATATTTAGATATTTTCATGATACAATTTTTTTATCATTATAATGATAATTTATAACTCACATTTTTTGTAAAAAATTATATTAGTTATGATAGAGTATTATTTTTTGGTTTGTTGGGTAATTTGATGTTAAATTATACAGAAAAACAGATTTTGTATTGACCCTCATATTATTTTATTTAATTATATCAACCGTACACCTTTTAATCCGAATTATGATTAAATTATATATTACTACATATGACTGCATAAAAAAAAATTTAGAAAATATCTCACGGATGTATAATCATATGTAATTTATTATGTTTGTATCAAGTTATATATTGTAATATATGCTTATTTTTACTCGGGTAGATATTAAGTCTTAATTTGACATTTTGTTCGACCCATTAACCATTACACAAGTTCTACACGTACCAGAAAATCATAGATTTTTCTGTTAAGAAACGTCAGTTGTTTTATGTTAACGCATCGTAGACATAATTGTTAAGCATTTTCCCTTAACAATTATGTTAGAGATCAATCAAAAAGTAATGTCTACAATATTATTTAAATTAAATCGATGTTAATACATTAACAAAAAATCAAGTGACATTTGTTAACAGAAAAATCTATGCATTTCTGGTACGTGTAGAACATGTGTTATAGAACCGGAGATATCAAATGTTGTACATTGATAATTTATTTCTTTTTTTCAATATTATTTTGATTTAAGTGTTGAAAAAGTTCCATTTTAAAAAATCGCTCATGTTGCTTAAAAACAGCTTGTTTTCATTTCTAAGCGTTTACATTTTATGAAAAGTTTACATCATTAAGCTGAAATTTTGTAGGAAATTGGGCAACTCTGTTAATTTGTTTCACTTATTGCCTTTTTTACGAGTATATTAAGCGAATTCTGGAAATTTGCTGGCCAATTATATGATCACATGAATCCGTGCACCGAATGTGATACTATTTGAGAATTAGCCGAAGAAGATCCATTGGAACTAGACTCTGGTGATGAGTCTATATTTGACTCTGGTGATGAGAATTTATTAGACTCTTCCCTATCATCTGCAACAAGCCAAGAAAGTGAAGATCATATTGACGAAGATATAATTTTAATAGATCCTCTAATATAGGATTAAAACTGTTTCTAAAACATTAGATGAAATAATGTTTAGCAAAAATAATCCCATTATCTGTAAAAAAATCGCGCGAGCTTGCGAGCGCGGCGAAAATCAGCCATATCTGGAAAGAAAAAAAATTTTTTTTTCAGATGTGGCTGATTTTTGCCTTTTTGTGATTTTGAAAATATGGCATTATTTTTTTTAAGAAATCTTTCTGATTTTATACATGTAAATATATAGTACATTCAAACCCGGTAAAAATAGTTCGTTATAAGCGAAGTTCGCTTATAGTTTTATTTCCAAAAAAATATATCCAATTTTGTTTTATTTGATGCTTCCCAGCAAAACTTACCTTACCATATAAGGTATAAAATAAGGTATAAGATCTCTTATTTTATACATTGCAGCATTGATGATTTTAACAGGCGATGAGACTAAAAGTAATGCATATACATTATTACAAAGAATACCAGTAAGGTATAAAATAAGTCATACATTTATAACAAAGAATACGAGTAAGGTGTAAAATATATGATATTTTATAGGTTACGAGTAAGGTATATAATATAGCATACCAGAACGTAATATATAAGGTGTTACGAGTAGTGAAAAAGTAATTTTGTATTAAATTTACTCACGTGATTGTAAGCGAGATAAAATATACTCCTGGGTGAGTGTGTGTCATTAACAAATTTCTGTCGTGAATCCATCTCTAGTTTAAACTTATGCATTTTTTTATAAAATATTTATTTTTTATGTTATTGTAATGCATTATGTATTCAATTATAAATAATGCATTATTTCAAACTTTGAAATAATACATAATGTAACCAAATATAAGTCATCCATGATTTAATGTTTAGAAATAATAAATATGAAATACATTTTTTCCAATAATCATGCATTACGTAGCTAATTATTAGTAATGTATTATTTTTCACTTTAAAATAATACGTTGTGGAACAAATGTTTGGTAAGACATCATAAAATAATGCTACAAATAAGATATATACATTACCTGGTAATGTGTTATATAATCACCACCCATTACCAAAGTTTTGCTGGGTTTGTTTGTAAATAAACTACTTATTGAGAAGAAAACATTAAAAATATAAATAAATTTTTATTGAAATTATAACATAAACCAAAAATTTCCAACCTTTTGTGAGTTTGATAAACATGATTGCCACACATTACAAAATATTTATGGGAGTTCGTTATTACAAGGTAAATACACATGAAATACTGTTCGTGGGACCATAATAAGCAGTTCGTTTTAACCGAGGATTCGTTATAACCGAGTTCGTTATAAAAGAAGTATTTTGTGTGAAAATTGATGCCAAAAACGTCGGGACTTTGAAATTAGTTCGTTATAAATGAGTTCGACTGTATAAGGCTATTTAATACGAAAAAATGAAATACAAATAAAAAATTACATTTTTATAAATGTTCAAAATTTGATATCTCCGGTTCTATAAGGGTGAATGGATCAAACTAAATGTCAAATTAAAGCTTAAGCTCTAAGCTTGGTTGCATAAATATATAGGTTAATAATGCATAATTTTCAAAAAAAAATTATTTTACTGCAAAAAGGCCACTCAAAAAATCTAAAATTTGGTGTTGCCCCCCAATTTAATGGATCCAATTTTTGTAAATGTCATATGAAAGGTATGTCTATAAGCTTTCGAATGAAACCAATCTCGACCAGATCGGACCATTATTTCAGAAGATATATCCAATTATAGTTCCAAACTTTCGTTTTTTTTTTTTAAATCTGAATCGGGTGACATATTTATTTTTTTTTTAATTTTGGGTGCCCCTTAAACTGCAGTTTAGCCACATTAATAAAGTATGAAAAAAACGTACCTAATATTTTTATTTAATATAACGAATAAGAACTTGATAAAAACCGATAGCAACAGATGTTGTTGCTGTTGCTGGGTAAATAAGAGCAAATAAAAACAGACAAAATTAAAATCGAGAGTATAAAAGAAACAGAGAATCCATGCAAATAATGTGCATTTGGCAGCAAACAGACAACAAAAACGACTTTAAAATGTTTGTGGGCATTTAAAGGGTTAAACCGTAAAGAGGGGGCTCTGGCTATAACAAAAAAAAACGTTAGTTAGAATTGTAGAAGACGTAAGTATTAAACATCAAAAAAAAAAATAAAACCAATGAAATCGACAAATTGTCTATCTAATAAACAAACAAACAGTATCAAAGTCCAAATCAGATGTTTGTTTGTGGTGATTTAGCAGAAATAATTTTTTTTTTTTTTTTAAATAACTGCAAAAATATAAATAATTAAGGAAAGTGTGGATGATAAAGAGAAACCAAAATCTAAAAGTTTCTACTATATGAATAAATTGAATTTAATTTTTACCTTTTCTTTTGATTGTAAAAATAATTTATTAAATTTGAACGGGTAGTTTTTTTTTTTTTTGATTTTTCTTCTTTGTTTTTTAAAGTTTTCCAAGAAAAACTAGTGAGTTTTTTTTTAGTATTAAACAAGTTTTTTTTTATTTTTTTTTTTATCTAATCACTCACTCTATTTCACAATTATAGTTATAAATTTTTTTTATGTTTAGTTTTATTTCAATTCAAAACTAGTATATTCTTTTATTGAATTAATAAAAAAAAATTTCAAATATTTTTTTTCTTTATTAACAAAATATTTCTTAATTTTTTTTTTCTTTGTTTAACTACTTCTTTAGTTAGTAGTTTTTTTTAGGGGTTATTTTTTTTTTCTTTTGCATATATTATTTAGGGTTTTCCCTATTCTGTGTAGTATATTTTTTGTGTTCTGTGCTTTTTTTTTATTATTTTTTTTGTAGTTGCTCCGACAAGTGCGATTTTAAAACTAAAACTTGCGCGTTGACGACCTCGAATGTTATAAGAAAAATACAGAAAATGTGAATGTTAAGGCCTAGTTAGCCGAGAAAACGTAACCGTAACCCTAACGTAAAAAGTCAGCTGATTGTTTTTGACATGCGTAAACTAATGAAAACGATTACCGAATTCAATTGTCACGTAAACGGAACGTTCCGACCTGTTTAAAACAGAATTTTACAACGTTTCTACGTGACATTTGTAAACAGCTGATTTTCGGTTTGTTTATTTCCAAAAAAAGATGTGATACAAAACTAAAAGTGCAAAACAAATAGAAAAATCACTAATTCAATTTAAATAAACAAACTAATTTAAAGTCTATATATAAAAAAACATAAATAAAATAACAAAAATGAACGACGAGTTTTTTTTACGTCAAAAACATATGACACGTTATTAAGTTTCGATAATTGCAATAAATAAATACGCTACGGTTAGGGTAAAGATACGGTTACGTTTTCTCGGCTAACTAGGCCTTTAGTAGTAAAATATAACAAATACAATAACAACAAATTGTATTTAATCGAATTATACAAAGATAAAGAGTAAACTTGTACTCTCAGTTGCAGTGTTGCCATAAGAGAATTTTGAAAAAATGCTAAATGGCAGAAAAAAAAGTGCTAAAATGCTCTACAAACCAAAAAAAAAGTGCTAGATTTTTTTTTTTTATTAAATTAAGAAATAATGATTTTTAACAATAACTCTAGTTTAACACGAAAATGCGCACTAACTTCGTCTACATATTTTTTTTGACCGCTAAACTTAAAAATTTTATCGAACAAAATTTTCACGGATACATTTCTAATAATTTTTTTATCGTTTTTTTGAGTTATTTTCAATGTTTTCCCAATATATTTCTAATAATTTTTTATCGTTTTTTTGAGTTATTTTCACTGTTATATATTGAGTAATGTACCTCCGATCTACTCGCGATAAAAACCAAATTAAAATTAATCAAATTTGCAACAAAATTTACACACGTTACTTTCCCATCCTTCATAAGTTTACGTGCGATAGTCAAATATATTGTAAAAATTCATTTTTTTTATCAAAACTCATTTTTAATTCAATTTTTTTAAGAATCAGGCTTAAAAAAAACCATAACATTTTTTATACCCTCCACTCTAGTGATAGAGGGTATATATAAGTTTGTCATTCTGTTTGTAACTCATCGAAATATCGATCTAGGACCCCATAAAGTATATATATTCATGATGCCCGATCGATTTTAAGACATTCTAGCGATGTCCGTCTGTCCGTCTGTCTGTGGAAAATGCTGTCGCGGACAAGATATTGCACAGAGATGACTGAAACTTAACATATTTATTGGAAGTTCTCCCGAGAAGTTTGGTATTGCATTTGAGCGATATCGGTTCAGCGGTTCAAAAGTTATGAACGAAAATGTAAGCACACCTCAAAAATTTCAGCACATTCAACATAACCTAAAAATACAAAATGCTTTAATTCGGCTTGTGGTTGGCATATGTGAACATAATTGAACACCAAATGGTATTTAAACAAGTACGATCACAAAAAAAAAAAAAAATCGCGGATTTTTTTTACCAAAATTTTTTTTTCGCGAAAATTTTTTTTTCAAAAAATTTTTTTTTTTTTAAAAGTAATTTCCTTTTAAATAAAGTTTTTTGCAATAATGTTTTTAAAAATTGTGGAGGGTATCACTACATTCGGCAAGGCCGAATTTAACTTTTTTACTTGTTTTTGTTACGGTTTCAATCAAATTCATATTTTCTTACTCAAATAATGCATTTTTGTCATATGTATGCCAATTCCACGTTATCTAATGTGTTGATTGGAAAAATAATGTTTATACGATTTGTTGCAAGTATGATTCTCTTTACAATGGTTTCAATTGCGTGAAGTTGGGATGTATACAACGCGAGATATAAGGAAAATAGACAGAAAAACGCATTTTTTTTTTTAAATAACTGAATGCGTGAAAAAAATGTTTTATATATTCTAAATTTTTGAATTTCAATTTTTACTTCCCTAATTTCTTGGGATTCCTGATTTTCAATTGAGCGCCATGAAATAAGTCCCAAGAAGAAAAAAATAAATTCTATACGATTTGGGAGTTATTTCATTATACAGGTGCAAAGAAAGCGCCGCAGGCAAAAAATTTTTACAAGAGATTAAAAAAACAAATTAAAATGTTAAAAAAATGCTAAAAATGCTAAAAAATTATAAAAAAGTGCTAACTTAGCACTTGGCACTTTTTTCCAAAACTTTAGTGCTAAGTCCAAAAAAAAAGTGCTAGATCTAGCACTAAAAGTGCTAAAATGGCATCACTGCTCAGTTGTTTCAAAACAAAAGAGAATTAAGTGGATCCCTGGTATATTCTTAAATGGGGGGCTTATCATTTAGTCATTGACAATGAAGCTTTTTTCATGTTAAATTTAGCGTTTTTGTTTGCTTAAATTTTGGAATAAAAACAATTTTTTTTTTTTGCAAAGTGTTATAACTAGGCCAACCAAAACAAGTAGAAAAGATAAATTCGACTTGGCCGAATCCACGAATGACATATATGAGGCGTTCCACACCAAATATCCAGCGAAAAAAAACATGTGTATCGTAAAATTCTGAAAAAACATGTGTACCGTAAAATTCCATATAGGGGAAGCCCCAGACCTTTGAAGATTTAATTCCCTAATTCAATTTCTTAAATCTGATTTAAAATAATTGAATTAATTCCCTTATTCTATAAATCGAAAAGAATTAATTCATTTTTTAATTCACTTAATTTCATTGCAAAGAATTAATTCTTTGATTTGATTAAATTGAATTAATACATTTTGATTTGAATCAACTGCTTCAAATCACTTTGATTTGAATTACCTGAATCAAATCACTTTTGATTTGAATCAACTTGATTTAAACTTTTTTCACTTAAATCAAACTCTAAAAATGCACATTATAAAAATCTTATCATGTCTGATTGCATTAAAGTCATTGGAATATCGTCAATTTTAAACACACGCCATCAATAAACAACACTCCAAATTGTACAGTATTATTAAATATGTACCTTTAGTCTAGAGATGGGCGCTGGTCACGTGATTTGCGTGATTCACGTGAATCACGCGTGAGTGTGAGTGATTTTCATTTCAAACACGTGATTGTGAGTGAGCGTGATTTGAAAAAAAACTGAGTGAGTGATTAGTGAGTGAGTCATTTATTTTTTGCGTGAGTTTGCGTGATTAGATTTTTTGATTTGCCCAAATTTTTTTAAATTTTCGTAAAAAAATGTTTTTTTGAGTTTTTGTTTTTTTGGTAAAAAAATTTTATTGCGTGAGTAGATTTTGCGTGACTCACGCGTGAATCTGGCGTGAGTCACGCGTGCGTGAGTGTGAGTAAGTTTTTTATTACTCACGTGAATAGTGAGTGAGCGTGAGTAAAAAAATATTGCGTGAGTGATTAGTGAGTGATCCGATTATTTTTTACGTGAGTGAGTGTGAGCCAAAATCCACTCACGCGCCTATCTCTACTTTAGTCAATAACGAATTTGGCTCTTCAGCATAAAAATAACTTTAAATTTAACACAAAAACAATTAATGATTTACATTTTTATTATTATTATACACATACGTACATTTCCATTATATCGAAAAGTCGTGCATTATCCCACCCTTAATATATACCCAAGTAGAAATTCATGACGGTTATAAAAATAAAGCGTCTTTAGAGCACTCTTAAGTAGAATTTCATGACGGTAATAAGAAAAAGCGTTTTCAAAACACCCCCAAGTATAAATTCATGATGGTTATAAAATAAAATCAAGACTTATCAAAAATAACTCAATTTTAAAGCATAACTTCATAACGCTTTTCGAACGATTCGTAAAAGCGTTTTGAGAATACTTTTTAACCAAACCTAGATTTTATTTCACTGCCATTCAAAAAATAACTGTCAAAATTGTTTTTGGCTTGATTTAGGCAAAAAATTGGGTTTGCTATCATAATTTTCCCATTACAAAGTACTTTCAACATTATATCCTATTATGTCCTGTATCTATTGATGAAATTGGGTTATAAAATGTTCATTTCATTGAAGATATTGTATCACTTTGTGATAAAAATTTGATTTACAATCATAGTTTTTGCATTTCAAATTGGGCATACGTTATCAGGATGAGAGGCAGCCATAAGAAAACACCAATTTTGTTGCATTGGATTCTATTCTCACACAAAAAAAAATATAAAAAAATTGTGTCCGTTTTGGGGATAATACAACCTATAAAGTGGTTTTGTATAATTTACCTAAGTTTTTTAGAGCAAAAACTTTGGTAAGTTATCCAAAACCACTTTATAGGTTGTAATTAAACCAAAAACTGGCACAATTTTTTTAATTTTTTTTTGTGTGCTTGTAGAGTGGGTATACTACCAATGGCGTTTTATTTTGAGAATTTGTATGAAGCATTTACAATTGATTTTAAGAAACTGGTTTCAAAATCGAAGTCAGAAAACTGAGATATTGTAGCTTCCATATTAGCTACATCATCTGCGATGTGAAAAATTTTGTGAAAATTCATTGTTTGTTTCTAATAATTTTCTTAAAATTGTCTTCGCATTAATCGCTTTTGAAGTATCTATTTTTCGGGATGGAAAAATACGACAAACTGTATAAAGAATTTAAAGTGTCTGTACTGGTTAAATTCCACTACATTTTTTAGAATTATTGCTGAACCATATAACAAAAATATCTAATTTTCCAATTTTCAATGTCCATTAAAACGAAAGATTTCCTCTGAAACTATAAAGTTATGTCATCAGATATTTTATTAAAATTTTGTTGCAATATTACATTTTCTTGCAAACTTTAACATTTTTAAAACTAATTTTTGCAGCAATTTCTTGCCTATACCAAGATACAACTTATATCGTCCAGTACGACAAAGTTTACAAAAATTTTAAAACTGCTATATTTTTTTGCTTTTTAACGCTTTAATAATGCTTTAACGAAGCGTTCTCAAATCACCATTATAAATTTCTTTAAAAACGCTTTATATAAACCGTTTAACGGTGTTATCATTAGGACTATCTGAGAGCGCTCTGAGGATGGTTTTCCGTATGATCTGAAAGCATTCGTACTACCATGCAGAGCGCTTTAAAAGCGTTTTTACGGTTGTATTTTTCTACCTGGGTACGTATGTGCAAATTAATAAATGTTATATTAAAGCACACTCAGAAAATTATGTAAGTTACTACATGTTAGTTGTTTGTATATTTTACAGTAGTAAGTTGTTTTCAACTACAAAGTCAGTTGTTTTTGTATGAAAAATATCAAACAACTATTTCTGTTAGTTATTTTAAGTAGTTTTTTTGAATAACTAACAAAAAAGTACTGTGATGTAGTAACAGTTATTTAAAGCAGTTAATTTTATTTTTTTTATCTCTGAAAAATTTTCAAAGTTTTTTTCCAAAAAATAAAAATAAATTTTCGTTTGTTTTTTATTTTCCACAACTTTTTTTTAAAAAAAAAAAAAAAAACTGAAAAAATTTGGTCTTCAAATTTTTTTCTGAAAAATTTTTTGAAAAAAAAAAAATATTTATTGATTATTTTATTTTTACTATATTTTAGTTGTTTTGACTACAAATGTAAGTAGTTTTTACTACATAAGTCAGTTGTTTTTTGTCAGTTAAAATAACTGACATTGTTAGTTGATTTAACTGAAAAAGTAGTTGACCCCAAAACAACTTACAAAGTAGTTATTTTAACTGCCATTTTCAGTTGATTTTACTAACATAATTTTTTGAGTGCAATGTCTTGCATTTTTGTGATTCCTATGCATGCGGGCATAGGCTAAAAAATGCTGCTTGTGAGCTTTAAGAAAAAAATGTTTAAATCAACTGATTCAAAACATTTTTGATTTTAATCAATTGATTTGAATCAAGTGAATTAATTCTTTTTTGATTTGAATCAAGTGAATTAATTCTTTATTTAAACAAGGAATTAAACAAAAAATTAGTTAATTCTTTCAACAAATAGTTGAAATTAATTCTTTTGAATCAAATCATCAGAAATTAATTCCTTGATTTATTAATATGAATTAATCTTTTTGCGAATCAAATCAAAAAGTGAATTAATTCTTCAAAGGTGCATGAAGGTCCTGTCCCTGGTTCATTCATAAACTACACATATTTTTTCAAAATTTTAAGCAAAATTAAAGAAAATTAAATTGACAATTCAAAATTAAATTTCAATTCCTTTTTGTTTCGACATTTTATTTTTTTAGTACACACGGATTTCTGTCGTTCTTCTTCATCCTTTATATAAGGCATTCCACACCAAATGTCCCGCTACAGAAAAACATGTGTCCCGTGAATTTCTGAATAGATTGTATGAATAGCCCTATACTAGGGATTCCAAACGGGAAATCCCGAATCCCGAAATCCCGAATACCGGGATTTATTTTTTTCAATCCCGGGATTTTTCGGGATTTTCCGGGATTGAGAAATCCCGAAGAATCCCGGGATTTCGGGATTTTTTTGTCAAATATAGTAATCAAAATTGACTATTTCTTCAGTGTTTGTTGTCCGATGGTAACAAAATGGATATCGTTTGAAAGGTGTTTGAAATATCTTTCAAATGAGGCATGTTGGGCTTAAATTCTCTTACTCTTTTGGAGTACAATTTAATTTTCAGGTCGTATTACTTAATATACAGGAGGGTGAATCATATTTTCCTTTTTTTCGAATTTAAAAATTGTCGGAGTCAGAATTGATGCCTTTTAGGGTCAATATTATTCCTGCAGGGAAATGTCTTTAGGTTCCTTTTTTACTTCAAAATCGGAAAATTCCGAACAAAGTAAAACATTTTTTTACTTTGTTTGAAACCTTCACATTTTCTTGTCTAAAAAGGAGCCCTACAGGCCATTTTAAAATTCGGAAAAAAATTTGCCCCACCCTAATATGCAGTTAGCTGCCGATTTTTAAAAATGAGAGGAAAATTTCCCCCTTAAGAACCAAAACAACCTCTGAAAACCCAAATTTGTTTACCAATTTGTACTTTTGTTAAGCAAATGACACATTTTTAAGTTTCACCTTGCCAGAAAATACAATTTTTCTCGTCCCACCCCTTTTTGTGGGCGTGAATATAAAAAATAATATAAATAATGATAAAATTCTGTTAAAATGTATTTGTCAACATTTACCGCAAAGGGAAGAAAACCGTTAAAATACGATTCGCCTACCAATAGGACAATTAATACAAATTTTGTATTGGCAGAGGACGTTGGGGACACCTTCCCCTCGCGAGGAAGTGTAACAAATTTATTAACACAATTTTATCATTATTTAAACAAATATTTTATATCCACGTCTACAAAAGAGGCTGACCGAAAAAAAAGAATTTCTAATCTTTTGAATTCGACTGCATCGCGTCTTTCACAGACGCACATCGCTCGAATTTGAGGTCATAGTTGTTCGATTTGAGGTCATAGTTCTTCCTAAATTTTCGGGTTTTCTGTGCTAAATATGTAAAACTTTACGATTATTATTCAATGGTTATGAATTAATTGAATATTTATGTATGAAAAAAAAATTATTAAAAATATAACGTAAAAAATCCTAATTTTTAAAAATCCCGAAATCCCGAAAAATCCCAAAAAATCCCGAAAACCCGAAAAATCCCGGGATCCTGGGATTAGGATTTTAAAATCCCGAATCCCGGGATTTTCAATTTTTTTAACACTGGGCTTATGAGGCGTTGTCAAATATTGGAAGAATGGTCAAATTTGTGTCGAGTTACCTTGTTTAAATATTTATCAAATTAAAACGGAATCTCAAAAATTTACATTCTTGTATAGTTTTGTATGGGCTATCGATAAATTTTTTTTTTTGAAAATTTTTAGAACCCGTTCTGAAATTTGCCATTTTTTAAAAAAGTAAATTTTTAAAAAATCCGGCCACTTTTGTTTTTTTCACATTAAAATGTTTTCTTAGAACCCGTTCTGAAATTTGCCATTTTTTTAAAAAAGTCAATTTTTAAAAAATCCGGCCATTTTTGTTTTTTTCACATTAAATGTTTGATTTCTTTAAAAAAAAAAAATAAAAAAAAATAAAATAAAAATGGGGTTTTCAAAGGTTGGGTTTGTTTTTTATGGAGAACCTTTTTCCCCCATGGTCCAATTAACGAACATTAACTGTCCAAAACCATAAGGCATACTCGTGCATTGTGTCTTATATACATACATAGATAGACGATCGAATGGAAATTCATAGAATGCATAAGAACCGATCATACTCGTGCACTGTGTCTTATATACATAGATAGACGATCGAATGGGAATTCATAGAATGCATAAGAACCGATCATGGATCAATGATATATATCTAGTGCGAATATTCAAAACTTGATGTCTGCAATATTTCCAAAAGAGAGTTTTCGATAGAAATGTGCTCACTAGGTGTGTATAAAGGTATGGTGAGCCCATGGGTACACAAGATTTCGGGGCGCGATGGACTATTAAAAGCATAACAAGAAAAAAAGTTTTTGTTTTGATTTTATTATTATGGTTGTTGGTTAAATTTTTCTGTGGGGATAAATGTCTCAGAATCTGAATTCTTTTCTTTTTTAGGAAAAATGTGTCAGAACCTTAGACCTTTTTTATAGTGTCCGACCGAATATTCGGCTTCGGCCAAAAAGCACTATTCGGCCACTATTCGGCTTCGGCCACAATTTTGGCGGATAGGCCGAATAGCGAATAATTGTATAATATTTGTGCTCACGTGTTGAAAAACATACTAAACTAACTTTGAATAACAATTGTAAGCCACAAAAACATTTTACTAAGTGTTTTTGCAACTACCCAGCAAAACTTGCATGACTTCCAGAACTAGTGCTGGAGTACTTCTTTTTTGCTCGACTAGTTCTCTATCTCGTTCTCAGAGTCATGATTTTTGTTTGAAATTGTCACCCTCAGAACTAGTTCTAGGGAAGTAGTCTAGGAACAATCACCCCTCCTATGGAACAGTTCCATCACTACTTCTAGAACCAGTTCTTTATCCCATTCTTTAACCCATGATTTTTCTTTCAAATTGTCACCACAGGAACTACTTCCAAGAAGCTATTGTGGCACTAGTTCTCTATCTCGTTCTCAGTCATGATTTTTGTTTGAAATTGTTACCATCAGAACTAGTTGTAGGAAAGTAGTCTAGGAACCCATGTATGGAACGGTTCTTTAAGTCATTCTAGAACCAATTCTTTATCCCATTCTTAAACTCATGATTTTTTTTTGAAATTGTCACCATCAGAACTAGTTCTAGGGAAGCAGTCTAGGAACATTTTGTACATTTTTTTTTTGCAAAAAAAAACATTTTTGAATTATTTTTTGTTGAAAATATAACGCAATATCAGCACTTTACTGAACAAAATTAGTAGTATTTTTTGTTTTTTTAGTCGTTAATGCAATTAGAAATTATCTAGAAGGAGAATAAGGGATTTAAAAAAAAACTATATTGTAGGGACTCAAATTGCTTACTATTTTTGCTACAATTGGAAAGTTTTGTTTACTTTTTGTAATAAAAAATTCCAGCTGTAGTAAATAAAGTAGTTTATTGCAGATTGTAAGTAGTAAGGTAATTGAATGGATCTATAAAAACCTATTTGCACTAATGCCCCAATACTTAATAATACCAAACAAATTACCCAATACTTAATAATATTTTTAGCCCCTCTGTACATTAGGGTGGCAGCTATTTTGCAAAACTGCGAATTTGTAGGAGTGCACCCCTAATTTTTATTACATTTGGTCTAAAAATGCTATGCTAAAAATTTCAGCCAAATCGGACAACGTTAACACGAGGCGCATCGAGGTCAAAGGTCAAAAAATAGCCATATTTTGATGAAAAACATTAAATAAATGGTGTTGTTTTTTTAATATATTGTTAAAAAGTGGTACACGAGTTGTTTTTGGTATAATAAGATAAATTAAAAATTTTTGGGTTTTCAAAAATTAACCCTTGTAAGTCTTTCGGGGTCAAAATGACCCAATTTTCACAAAATGACCCCTAAAACACGAAAATCAGCCCCAATTTTCTAAATTTATTGAAATAAACCAACCCGAGTAAAAATTTTTATATGATGCAATATATTATAATATATAACACAATATATATTTATACGCAATTTAATCCGAATATGGTGGATGTTTTTGCATTAAAAAAGATCAATTTGTATAAAATATGATTCGATTTCATCCGAGTTTTGACCAGACATTGCCATATTTCATTGGATCCAATTAGATCTAATTGCATAAAAACACAAAAAATCTTGGTGTGTTTTGGTTTGGATGAGTTACACCACAGGTCAACGATACATTCACCAAACATATAATTTTCTAAAACAAAAAAAATGTTCGGGTACGCTTCGAACCAGATAGGTGATATACATAACCCTAACAAGGAAATGTTTAAGAACATTTTAAAAGTTTCTTATACTTTGCTTCAAAACTTAGAACATTTTTGGTTAATTGGAAACATATAAAGTTTTATATGGAACAGAATAAACTATATATAATTTGATGTTAAATTATTCAGAAAAACAGATTTTGTATTGACCCTCATATTATTTTATTTAATTATATCTACCGTACACCTTTTAATCCGAATCATGATTAAATTATATATTACTACATATGACTGCATTTAAAAAAATTAGAAAATACCTCACGGGATGTATAATCATATATGATTTATTATGTTTGTATCAAGTTATATATTGTTATATATGTTTATTTTTACTCGGGAATGTAAACCCATATTTATATTCTATTCTATCATAAATACTCAGATATGAAATACTGTCTTTCTAGGATGTCATTCACCTGTTTCACGGTAAGGCCAAAAATATGCATTTTATTTGGCGTGGTTCTCAAAACTGATATTTTGTTTTTTTCAAAATTTTCTTAAACAAAATTAGGAAAAATGCTGAAAAAACCACAGAATCTTATAAAATATATGTTAACATATAAAAAAAAATTTTTTGCGGGATATCGCTCGGATAGTTTGGCGGGGGCATCGATTTAAACTCAGCGGATTTCGAGGAAAATGCCTTTTTTGCCCACAATTTATTGAATATGGAAAAAATTTGGTAAATATTTTAAAATTTGACAAAGTCAGGGTCATAAATTATTAAAAACTATGTTAGACATTAACCCTAAACGTTTTAGGAAAATATAATAATTTTAACCCGGTTTTTATTCGGGTCAAAGGTCAAATTTATTTATATTTGGATTTTTTTTTGGAAAAAGGCATCTAAATATGAAATGTTTATTGCGATTTTTTATAAAACTCAGTATAATTATTGTACGAGCTCAGAAAAATAATTATTTAATTTTTTTATAATTAACCCATAAATGAACATGGGGTCAAAATGGCCCAGCACATTTAAATTTCTTTATATAGATTTTTATATTTTCTTTCGATTTTTATAAAACTGGTTATGATTATGTGCGAGGTCAGAAAACTTATTATTTGATTTTTTTTAATTAACCCATAAATGAACATGGGGTCAAAATGGCCCAGCACGTTAAAAATTCTTAATATAGTTTTTTTTATTTTTTTTTCTATTTCTATTAAACTTGTTATTATAAATAATTATTTTTTCAGACGTCGCATGAAAATAATAACAAGTTTAATAGAAATAGAAAAAAAAATAAAAAAAACTATATTAAAAATTTTTAACGTGCTGGGCCATTTTGACCCCATGTTCATTTATGGGTTAATTAAAAAAAAATCAAATAATAAGTTTTCTGACCTCGCACATAATCATAACAAGTTTTATAAAAATCGAAAGAAAATATAAAAATCTATATAAAGAAATTTAAATGTGCTGGGCCATTTTGACCCCATGTTCATTTATGGGTTAATTTTAAAAAAATTAAATAATTATTTTTCTGAGCTCGTACAATAATTATACTGAGTTTTATAAAAAATCGCAATAAACATTTCATATTTAGATGCCTTTTTCCAAAAAAAAATCCAAATATCCCTAAATTTGACCTTTGACCCGAATAAAAACCGGGTTAAAATTATTATATTTTCCTAAAACCTTTAGGGTTAATGTCTAACATAGTTTTTAATAATTTATGACCCTGACTTTGTCAAATTTTAAAATATTTACCAGATTTTTTCCATATTCAATAAATTGTGGGCAAAAAAGGCATTTTCCTCGAAATCCACTGAGTTTAAATCGATGCCCCCGCCAAACTATCCGAGCGATATCCCGCAAAATTTTTTTTTTTTATATGTTAACATATATTTTATAAGATTCTGTGGTTTTTTCAGCATTTTTCCTAATTTTGTTTAAGAAAATTTTGAAAAAACCAAAATATCAGTTTTGAGCAGACACCGGAAAACTTTTTATTTTTTGTTTTTATCAAATATATTTATCGTAGGAGTTCAAAAAACTTTAAATTATTCAAACAGAAAAAAAAAATATAAAAAGTTTTTTATTTAAAAATTTTCATCATGATCGAAATAAATAACAAACAAAAAAAAAAACGTTTTCCAAAAAGATATTTATCAAAAGTACAAAAAATAAAACGTTTTTTTTTTGATTGTTCAATATTTATGTACATATTTTTTTATTATTATTTGAATTTTTGTTATTTTCAAAATTCAAAATACATAATTTCTCTAGAAGCAAGAAATTGGAATCTGCCAAGCAAATTCCGATGGAAATTGATGTTTGCGGCGTAGTAAAAATTAGGGATGCTTTAAACAACATTGCCCAGCAAAACTTTGGTAATGGGTAGTGATAATGTATATACCTTATTTGTAGCATTATTTTAGGATGTCTTACCAAACATTTGTTCCACAACGCATTATTTTAAAGTGAAAAATAATGCTTTACTAATAATTTGTTACGTAATGCATGATTATTGGAAAAAATGTATTTCATATTTATTATTTCTAAACATTAAATCATGGATGACTTATATTTGGTTACATTATATATTATTTCAAAATTGGAAATAATGCATTATTTATAATTGGATGCATAATGCATTACAGTAACAAAAAAAATAAATATTTTATAAAAAAATGCATAAGTTTAAACTAGAGATGGGCCCACGACAGGAATTTTCTAATGACCTACACTCACTCACGAGCATATTTTATCTACTTACACTCACTTACAATCACGTGAGTAAATTTAATACAAAATTACTTTTTCACTACTCGTAACACCTTATATATTACGTTCTGGTATGCTATATTATATACCTTACTCGTATACATTACTTTGAGTCTCATCCCCTGTTAAAATCATCAATGCTGCAATGTATAAAATAAGAGATCTTATACCTTATTTTATACCTTATTTGGTAATCTAAGTTTTGCTGGGTGGTTTGCATTTTGTTATGTATGCAACATATTTTTACAGAGTTAAAATATGGAATCTTACGATTGGTAGTCCAAAGCTATTTAGATTTCGTTATGATTATAACAATCTGCAACTAAATAATAGTAATTTAACAAGAATTTGGATCCCTAAAGCCCTTTCTGGTTCCTAATTTCGCTTGACAAGTATGAATTTATTTGTCCCTGAAATAGATATTATTTTTTCACAAACTTTAAGGACTTAAGAGACTTACTGATAACAAGACTTTCGTTACCCTCACACTTAACAATTCTTTTTTAGCACATTTACCCTTTCTTTTATGTGAATAAAAATTTAAAAGTACATTTTCTTTCGAATGGATTATCCCTTAATATTGCTTCTCAGCGACCTAATAAAAGTTATGCCATACAAAATTAAACACTTATGCCTCTCCTTGCTTTTTATTTGTGAACAAATTTGCTCTTTGACGATTAGTTAGCTTTTTAGATTCCGCAGTGACTTTTAAGAAAAAATGGATCTCGGAACCATCAGTGTTACTTTACAACAGTGATTCTTTTTTTTTGGATCTCAGAACCACCTTCTTGGCCCAAATTTCGCTTGACATGTAAAGAGGCTTCTGCCCCTAAATATCAACATTTAAGGGACAAAAGCATCGATACATGTTCAGGAACTTGGAGAACTTACAGTAGCTAAGTGGTTCCAAATAGAGACTTACTAAATTAGGGGTTTGTTACCCTAACATTCTACAATTCATCTATCACATTGACCATATTGTTTATCTGGACAAAAAGGCTTGACAAGATCACAAACTCTTTAATTTATTAAATGGACGTCCTAAATACGTTTCCAATGGTGTGCTACTCCAATTTATCAGACCAAAATGGACAAAGATATAAAGGATTCAATACATATCACAAGTTCATTTAAATAAACATACATACATATTTCCAATTATTTGTTGATACAAACAAAAAAAAAAGTTTTTTTTTTGGTTTTGTTTTTTTTTTTTTTTTTTTTTTTGTACGATAAATATCTTTTTCAAATTTTATGGAAAACGTTTTTTTGTGTACTTTATATTTTTATGTTTTTGAAAGAAAAATATATTTTGAACTTGCGATGAATACACAAAACAATATTACAGAAAAATATTTTATTTGGAACACAATAATTTTTTTTATTTTTGATGAAAACTTTAAATTTTGTGTTTTCGGTTTTTAAAATCCGGTGTCTGGTTTTGAGAACCACGCCAAATAAAATGCATATTTTTGGCCTTACCGTGAAACGGGTGAATGACATCCTAGAAAAACAGTATTTCATATCTGAGTATTTATGATAGAATAGAATATAAATATGGGTTTACATTGGTTTATTTCAATAAATTTAGAAAATTGGGGCTGATTTTCGTGTTTTAGGGGTCATTTTGTGAAAATTGGGTCATTTTGACCCCGAAAGACTTACAAGGGTTAATTTTTGAAAACCCAAAAATTTTTAATTTATCTTCTTATACTAAAAACAACTCGTGTACCACTCTTTAACAATATATTCAAAAAACAACACCATTTATTTAATGTTTTTCATCAAAATATGGCTATTTTTTGACCTTTGACCTTTGACCTCGATGCGCCTCGTGTTAACGTTGTCCGATTTGGCTGAAATTTTTAGCATAGCATTTTTAAAAATAAAATAGCATTTTTAATAATAAAAATTAGGGGTGCACTCCTTCAAATTCGAAGTTTTGCAAAATAGCTGCCACCCTACTGTACATATTTCAAAAGGTTTGACTTTTTCCAAATAGAAGATGCAACAGAGAAATACGTAATCAAATATATATTTTTTTCTTTTTTGAAAAAAATTATAAGTTTTTGAAACAGCTTCTAAGATGTTATTTGAGAACCAGTATTTGTTTCATGGAAGTGGTGCAGAAGTCATGTACGACTAGTTCCAAATCACTAGTTCCCAAACTACTCCAAAAAAGCTCTTTGGAATCAAAATATTACCCTTTTGGATAACTTCTAGAACTAGTTGTGACATCACTAGTTCCAGGATGCTCTTTGAGAACCTATCGTGACAAGCTTTGAAGTACTTCTAGAACAAGTTATTTTTGAATGACTCCGAAAAGTTTTGCTGGGTAAAAACATTTTTTTTTTAATATTCGGCTTCGGCTTCGGTTTGGCCGAATAGTGAAAATTTGGCCGAATATTCGGCTTCGGCCAAAAAAGGTGTATTCGGTCGGACACTACTTTTTTATACGAAAAATTTCTCAAAATCTGAGACCTTTTTTATACGAAAAATATATCTGAATCAGAGACCTTTTCTGTTAAAAAAATTTCTTTGAATCTCACACTTTCTGTACAAATAATGTACCAGAATCGAAGACTTTTTCTGTACAAAAAATGTTTTATAATCTCTGACTTTTTCTATAGGAAAAAAGTAGCAGAATCTGAAATTTTCCTATACGAAAATGTCTTAGAATCTGATAACTTTTCTGAGACTCGTAGCAACTTCAGCATTTAAAAGTTTCTCAGAAATCATAAAATCGGAGACGTTTTACACACACACAAAATTATTGGCTAAAAATTTTCAATTGAATCTATTGATCCACAAAATTTAAATGAGTCAATCAATGTTTTAATTGCAATTTTTGTTATTTTCTTTAACTGTCGAATTACAAATCTTCAACATACCAGATTTTTTTTTCGCCTTAATTTATTTGAATAGATTAATTCAAAAATATACAAAATAATCTGGTTTTACTTTTTTTTATTGTTGGCAACAAATTGGAAAGCACAAAAGATGAATTTTTTGATAATTTTGTCATAAGCTTACAATTCATTTGTTAAATCAATCATTATTTTGATTGACTATAAATAAAAAATTTATCAAATTTTTGATCAAAATCAAAAAAATTTTTGATTGAAAAAATATTCAATCAATCTACAATTAAATGATTGGTATAACACTTTTTTTAATTATAAAATTGATTAAATCCGCGTTTTTGTTGATTGAAATTCGTTTAAAATTTTTTTCTGTGCAGAACTTAAGACTTTTGCTTTACGAAAAAAAGTCTCAGAACCTGAGACTTTCTATACGAAAAATGTCTTAGAAACTGAGACTTTTTTTAAACGAAAAATGTCTTAGAATCTGAAACTTTTTCTATTAGAAAAATGTCTCAGTACCTAAGACTTT
This sequence comes from Pegoplata infirma, assembly GCA_963921195.1. Taxonomy (NCBI): domain Eukaryota; kingdom Metazoa; phylum Arthropoda; class Insecta; order Diptera; family Anthomyiidae; genus Pegoplata; species Pegoplata infirma. The sequence goes on along the minus strand of OY992538.1, from coordinate 106,379,519 downwards.
TGCTATACAAAAGATGTTTTAGAGTCTGAGGCTTTTTCTATACGAAAAATGTCTCAAAAACTGAGACGAAAAATGTCTCAGAAACAGTGACTTTTTCTATACGAAAAATGTCTCAGAATCTGAGACTTTTTTTAAAAGAAAAATGCTTTTTCTAAAATGAGACTTTTTCTAAAAGAAAAATGAAAAAATCTGAGAATTTTTCTATACGAAAAATGTCTCAGAATCTGAGACCTTTTTTATACGAAAAATGTCTCAGAATCTAAAACTTTTTCTATACGAAAAATGTCTCAAAATCTGATAATTTTTCTATACGAAAAATGTCTTAGAATCTAAGACTTTTTCTATACGAAAAATCTGAGACTTTTTCTACACGAAAAATGTCTCAAAATCTGAGACTTTTTCTATAAGAAAAATGTCTCAGAATCTGATAGTTTTTCTATACAAAAAATGTCTCAGAAACTTTTTTTATGGAAAACATCTACACGAAAAATGTTAAAAAAATAAAACGGATTTTTGGCCCCCGTAATACCCCAACTATGAAACTACCAAAATATTTAAGATATTTAGCGATTTCTTTCTTGTGTGTTTTTTTAACAGTTAACATCACTGTGACTAATCGTCAGAGACATGGGGCTTTTGCAATAAAATACAAAATAAGCTTAAAAGTGTAAAAAAAAACTCTTTTGTGCTCCCTTAAAATGATCATATTCATAAGTATATGTGCATTATTGAAAGCTTTATTGTTGTGCCTTCATTAAGTTTATGTATGTCGGTTGAAAAAAAACAAGTTTTTCTTGTAATTCTACTTTTTCGCTACTTTGTTTAATTATTGCGTGTAAATATATGTACATATATTTGTAGTAGATATAACTAAATGTGAGTTGAAGTAGCAAAATCTTTAAAAATCTTAAATTTGATTTGCTCAAAATGGGGGTGTGTAAAATTTGTGTTATTGTTTTTAAACGATATACATACGTATGTATGTATTAGGGTGGGTCGTATTCCAACAAAAAAATTTTTTTTTTAATTTGAGCCAACACTCAGGGGATGCCCCCTACTAATGCAATGCATTGTGTTGGTATTGCAATTGTGCGAAACAAGTACAACATAATACAAGCATTTTAAACCAAAATGATTCAAATCGGTCTATATCTTCCGTTCGCACATCGCGGGTCAAAATTGGGGTTTTTGAAAAAAAATGAACATAATTTAAAAAAATATTAAAAACAAGTAGAAAAGTTAAATTCGACTTGGCCGAATCTATGAATACCCTTCACAATGCCCTTTTTAAGTGATAGTAAATTTTCTAACGTGAAAAAATATTATTTTTGATTAAAAATATTTTATTTTGTGTAAAAAAAAATTTTTTTTAGTAATTTTTGAAAAAAAAAAAATAATTTACTAAATTTTTCTTTGAGTGTAAAATTTTTTTTGAGTGTAAAATTTTTTTTGAGTGTATTTTTTTGGTTTTAGTGTAAGAATATTTTTAAGTGACAAAAATACGTTGTAAAATATTTTTGTGACTTACCAATGTTTTTACAACATGTTTAACGGGTTTCCAACATGTGAATTTAAGGTAAAACTAATCTGAAATTCACGGTTTTGCTAATAACTTTTGAACCACTGGACCGATTTGGCTGAAATTCAATACGAATCAGACCAGTGATACGACAAATATATATGCTAAGCATCCTGTGAATTGCCTTTCGAAAGTTAGCGTGTTTTTATACCCTACACCACACTGTGGTACAGGGTATAATGAGTTTGTGCTGATGTTTGTAACTACCCTAAATATTGGTCCTAGACCCACTTTTAAGTATACCGATCGACTTAGAATCACTTTTTGAGTCGATTTAGCGATGTCCGTCCGTCCGTCCGTCCGTCCGTCTGTCTGTCCATGTAAACGGTGTAAACACGATACAGGTCGCAATTCTTAATCAATTGACTTGAAATTTGAAACTTAAGCCTCTTTTGGCCCAAGGACGAAGCCTATTGAAATTGGAAAAAATCGGTCCATATTTAGACCTAGCCCCCATACAAAGGTCCTCTTTAGTTTTGGCTCAAATGACTCTAATAGCCGCATTTTAATAGGTATCTTTTCGAAATTTGCCAGGTAATCATATTTTATCCACACAAATCAACATTCCGAATTTTAAAGAAATCGGACTAGTTCTTCTTGTAGCCCCCATACAAACCACCTTCCCGATTTTCACATAAATCTCTCAAATTTCATGAAAATAGAAAATATTTAATTAAAATTCTGTTTGTGTATGTTAAACGCGTTCTTTAATAACCTTATCAAATCTGATTATCATCGGACCATTTTTGGACTTAGGTCCCATGTGGAAATTTCCCCCGATATTCAGTTGAAGCGATTTATTGTCAACAAAAAGAAGCCTATTCCACTCAAATTTTATTAGTGAGTGCTTTTTACACTTATTAAAGATTTGACAAAATATAGATCTAATCAGTCCATGTTTGAACTTGGGACCCATTTTCCGGGAAACTCTGGTGTAGGGTATTAAATGGTCGGTCTTGACCGACTATAATTTTCTTACTTGTTTATCTTGTAAATTCACGAAAAACCCTTGCCGAAATTCAGTCTTTTACTTATAACTTTTGAACCACTGGACCGATTTTTCTGGATTGCAATACCAACCTGACCAGGTAAATACCCAACATATATGCCAAACTTCAGGAGCCTTCGTAAAGTGTTTCAAAAGTTAGCGTGTTTTCAACAGACAGACAGACAGACAGACGGACAGACGGACGGACGGACGGACGGACATCGCTAGATCGTCTTAAAATCGATCGAGGATCATGAATATATATGGGGCATTCCATGTGAAATCGGACACTTTGAAAAACTTTTTTTTTAGATTTTCCCATTTTGTTTACAGTTTTTAGTACCCTTCGAAAACTCTTTCGTGGTAAATTTTCAGATTTCTTTGATGATCCGTTCAAAAGATATCGAATTTTTAAAAATTGGTAGTTTGTTCCTTTACTCAAACTCCTGTTACTCATAACTTCTTCAATAATGGTCCAAATTTCAATTTTTTTTTTCAAAATTTTTGTTTTTTTACGTACTTTAAAAAAAAAAAATCCCAAAAAATTCTTAAAAGCGCTTTAGTAAGCGATTTTTAAGTTTTAAAATTTAAATCTCATTTTTGAAAATGTTTGTACTCTTCGATTTTTTGAAATTTTTTTGTGTAAAAGTTCTATCAATTCTACAAATTTTTTGCCCAGGAAGATCGTGGGATAACGATTATTACTACATATTTTTTAAATTTTTTGAAAAAATTTTATTGTAATTTTCCAATCTTAAAATCATTTCTACTGCTCCAATGGTGCGTCATAGAGGGGTCCTTTATAAAACCGACCCCCATTAATTTTTACGTCTTAACATTTCTTTGGAACAAACTAATACCCTATCTCCAATTTCTAAGGGGGCTCCCACTCAAAACTCAAAAAAAAAATTTTAAAATTTGTTCCAACCGCTCTAACTGCCCTAATAGTGCCCTTAGAGCAACAAAATGTATGACTGTCCCACAATATTTTTTTAGTCCAAACATTTTCTCTGAACACACCTACCCCCTATCTTTAACAGTTAAGGCGGTCCCCATACAATTTTTTATATTTTTCGTAAATTGGTTTTATTTAATCAGCTTCTACCGGTCCAATGGTGCGTCCGAGAGGGGTCATTTGTGAGACCGACCCCCATTTATTTTTACCCTACACCATTTTTTCAAAACATACCTACGCCCTATCTCCACTCCCTAAGTAGGCTCCCATACAAATAACAGTTGGAGCAAATTTTATAAAAATGTAATTTTGTATGGGAGCCTACTTAGGGAGTGGAGATAGGGCGTAGGTATGTTTTGAAAAAATGTTGTAGGGTAAAAATAAATGTGGGACAGTCATACATTTTGTTGCTCTAATAAGATAAAATCTAATGTAATAAGATTGGAAAATTACAATAAATTTTTTTCAAAAAATTTAAAAAAATAGTAATAATCGTTATCCCATGATCTGCCTGGGCAAAAAATTTGTAGAATTGATAGAACTTTTACACAAAAAAATTTCAAAAAAATCGAAGAGTACAAACATTTTCAAAAATGAGATTTAAATTTTAAAACTTAAAAATCGCATACTAGAGCGCTTTTCAGAATTTTTTGGGATTTTTTTTTAGAAAGCACGTAAAAAAACAAAAATTTTGAAAAAAAAAATTTGAAATTTGGACCATTATTGAAGAAGTTATGATTAAAAGAAGTTTGAGTAAAGGAACAAACTACCAATTTTTAAAAATTCGATATCTTTTGAACAGGTCATCAAAAAAATCTGAAAATTTACCACGAAGGAGTTTTCGAAGGGTACTAAAAACTGTAAACAAATTGGGAAAATCTAAAAAAAAATTTTTTCAAAGTGTCGATTTCTCATGGAATGCCCCATATACTTTATGGGGTCCTAGACCAATATTTCGAGGTGTTACAAACGGAATGACAAACTTATATATACCCTCTATCACTAGAGTGGAGGGTATAAAAAGATATTTAAAAACTAACAGAATTTGTTTTGTATCGCATTAATTTATAACTGTTCAGATAAACACTTTCAAATTTATCGAATTTTGAAACAAAATTTTATAAGTTTATCTACTTGATTTTATTGAATACATCCCAGGGATTGTACAAAAAAAAATTAGATTAATTCTTTCATCCAGTTGGTCTGTGGAGCAAGTTGAATTTACCGGATTTCAAGAAAATGTGTTTTTATAGAATTTTTTTTCTAATTTTTAGTACTAAAAATGTTAGTACTAATCTCTAAAATTTTCTTGGGGGGATATTTTTAACCGCGTGCCGGAAATAGTTAACGCTGTCCAAAAAACCTATTATTTTCTAACAGAGTAATTATGGTCCAAAACAACAATTTGAAACAGAAGGTTGGTTAATTTTGAGTAAAATGTTGCTTAGACAAACATTTTTATAGAAACACATTTGCTTGAAATCTGGTAAATTCAACTTGCTCCACAGACCAACTGGGTGAAGGAATTTAACCCAAAATTTTTTTGTACAATCCCTGGGATGTATTCAGTGAAATCAAGTAGACAAACTACTAAATTTTGAGATTTTGTTTCATAAAATTTTGAAATGTCTGAAAAAGTAGTTTTAAGCTCCATGCTAAAAATGTTTGTTTTTTTGGATCTCAAGTTTGGGCGGGTTATCAATATTCGAAAAACTTCAAAATTTTTATCTGAGCATCTATGAATTAATTCGATACAAAAAAAGTTGTTTGTTTTTAAATAATTAGTTTTTTTAATATTTTTTTTATTTTTTTTAAATTATGTCTATTTTTTCAAAAACCACAATTTTGACCCGCGATTCGCAAACAGAAGACATAGACCGATTTTGATCATATTGGTTTTAGAATGCTTGTTTTATCTTGTACCCACTTTTCCGCACTATTAATAACACTGTTGAACAAATTCATAGCAATTTGCACTACCATGAATTAAAATCAAGGTTGGCAATCGAAACGAATAACGGTATCGATATCGGTATTGGTATCGATTTTTTATTTATTTCGGTATCTGTTACGGTATTTGAGTTGAATCGGTTACGGTATTACCGATACCAAAACGTCAATACCGGTACGTACCGGTATTATCGAAAAAATGCTAAAAATATAAAAAAACGTATAAAAACTTTAAAAAAAATTGTAAAAACAGGTAGAACTTGGACGAATCCACCAATACCTTCCACAATGCCCTTCTAAAGTGATAGTTAATTTTCTTTTGATTAGAAATATTTTATTTTGAGTAAAAAACTTTTTTTAGTCATTTTTGAAAAAAAAATAAATTGACAACATTTTTTTTTTTTTGAGTGTAAATTTTTTTTCGAGTGTAAGTTTTTTTTGTTTTAGTATAAAAATTTTTGTGAGTGACAAGAATACTTGGTAAAATATTTTCCTGACTCATCAATTTTTTTAAAGCTGGTTTAACGGTTGTTTCAACAAGTGAATTTAAGGTGAAACCAATCTGAAATTCACGGTTTTCTTAATAACTTTTTAGAAACTGGATCGATTTGGCTGAAATTCAATACGAACCAGGCCAGGGGAACGGCAAATATATATGCCAAGCTTCAGCATCCTCAGGATTGCCTTTCGAAAGTTAGCGTGTTTTTTATCTCGAAAATTCACCAAAAACCCTTGCCGAAATTCAGTCTTTTGCTCATAGCTTTTGAAGCACTGGACCGCTTTCGCTGGAAATTTTGCTATGTCTTAAGTACATAAATATAAGGCCGTATCGATTTTTACTTTTTTTTGTTTGAGCTGAAAGGGGTCCAATTAGTTTCTATTGGGTGTCAAAATGACTCCATAAAATTTATTTCCCTCCCGCATCGCGGTTAAAGTAAAAACAAATTACATATTTCATTTTATTTCTAGGCAACCAAGTTTTTTTTTGGTGGTGTTATCTATTTGGAAAAATAGGTCTTCCCTGTCTAGACAAGATCACATTCAAAAATATTGCAAACAATTTTTTTTTGCGAATTATGGGACTTTTATGGACGATTTCTACGAGTTAAGCCACTTCAAAAAATTATACTGTGGTGGAAAACCTCCTGCTAGTATTCCAAATGCCTTTCCCGAAGTCCTGTAAATATCAAAAAAAATCCTTGGACACCCACATCACGGAATAAATAAATATCCCCAAAAAACTATACTATACGAAAGGGGTCCAGAAAGTTTCTATTGGGAGTCAAAATGAATCCATAAAAATTTCGTGAAAATCAAAAATTTTCTTTTGCTCTCGCATCGCGGTTGAAGTATGGCTTTTTTGAAATTTTTATTTAATTCACGATGTGGGTGCCAAAGATTTTTTTATTTTTATGAGACTTCGGTGAGGCATTTGGAGTACGATTTTTCAACTACAAAAACCAAAAAATTTACAAACTTTCTATTATTTTTTTTTTTTTTTTGTAAAAAAAACATGGTTTTTAAGAAAAACCGTTTCAATACCGGTACGTACCGATACCGAAGGAAAAGGTTTTTGGATACCGGTATCCGATACCAAAACTGAGTTTCGGTAATGGTATTGGTACCGGTATTCAATTTAAAGGGTTTTGAAACGGATAACGGTATTGAAAAGGTATCGATTGCCAACATTGATTAAAATACATGAATAAAATAAATTTTGACATCCTGATTACAAATCTGCCTTCCAAATTTTTTTATCAAGCAAGGTTTTTAAGATATTTGCGATGGTTAATTGTAAAATACGCAAATTTAGCTTTTTTTTTCATCTCCCCTGTAACGTGTTCTTAAGTTGCTCACACAAAATAAGACGTGATTTAGTATAAATAAGACGTCTTGATTTTAAATCTGGCATCAAAATTTTTCTAACGCTCACCGTTTTTGAAATATTGGCGTTTGAAAAAGTAAAACTCCAATGTTACGCACTTTTTTTTTCTTTATAAATCATAATAAAATTTTCAAACGCAAATAGCTCAAAAACGGAACTTCTAGCATAGAAAAGTTTGGATTGCATTTTTGGAATCGAAGGTCCATTTTATATAAATTCAAGTCCTATTTTGCGGAAGCAACGTAAGAATATGTAACAGTGGATCCCTAAAAGTGCTAAAATATTGTTTTTTTTTTTGTTTAATTTTACAGCGAATATCTCAAAAACGGCACGTGCTAGAAGAATTTGGATGGCAGATTTGGAATCAGGAGACCAAAATCTATAAGGACCAGTTTGACATTTCATTGGAAGGTTTTTGGTGTCGAACAGTGCATTTGATCTAAGCAGTTTGTTAGAATACGACCCACCCTAGTATATATGGTTGTATGGATGTATTCGTTAACTAAATAAATAGTTTTATCAATAAAATGTTTTAATTTTTTTGCATAAATAAATTACGTTCAAGTGTTTTGTTGATTGTTTTTGCAAGTTTTGTTTTTATACCCTCCACTCTAGTGATAGAGGGTATATATAAGTTTGTCATTCCGTTTGTAACACCTCGAAATATTGGTCTAGGACCCCATAAAGTATATATATTCATGATCCTCGATCGATTTTAAGACGATCTAGCGATGTCCGTCCGTCCGTCTGTCCGTCTGTCTGTCTGTCTGTTGAAAACACGCTAACTTTTGAAAGACTTTACGGAGGCTCCTGAAGTTGGGCATATATGTTGGGCATTTACCTGGTCAGGTTGGTATTGCAATCCAGCGAAATCGGTCGAGTGGTTCAAAAGTTATGAGCAAAAGACTGAATTTCGGCAAGGGTTTTTCGTGAATTTATGAGATAAAAAGCACTATAACTTTCGAAAATCAATTCTGAGGATGCTGAAGCTTGGCTTATATATTTTTCGTTCCTCCAGCCTAGTTCGTACTGAATTTCACCCAAATCGGTCCAGCGGTTCAAAAGTAATTAGCAAAACCGTGAATATCAGATTAGCTTCACCTTAAACTCACGTGGTGAAAACCCGTTAAACCTGTTTTACAACCATTGGTAAGTCACAAAAATATTTTAAACCGTATTTTTGTCACTCAAAAATATTTTTATACCAAAACAAAAAAAATATACACTCGAAAAAAATGTTACACTCAAAAAAAAATTTACACTAAAAAAAAAAAATTAGTAAATTTTTTTTTCAAAAAAAAATTTACACTCAAAAAAAAATTATTTTTTTTTTCAAAAATTACTAAAAAAAAAATTTTACACTCAAAAAAAAAATTAGTAAATTTTTTTTTGAATGTAAAATTCGAAAAAAATTTTACACTCCAAAAAAATTTTACACTCATAAAAAAATTATTTTTTTTTTTTTTTTAATTACTAAAAAAAAATTTTTTTACACAAAATAAAATATTTCTAATCATAACTGTTATTTTTTCACGTTAGAAAATTTACTATCATTTAAAATTTTCATTGTGGAGGGTATTCATAGATTCGGCCAAGTCGAATTTAACTTTTCTACTTGTTTTAAGCTAAAATTATTCTTCCTTATTTGCATAGATTTTATTTAGTACTTTGTTGAATGTTTTCTATTTTTCACATAAATTAAAATAACGAACATAATCTGTTTTTAATTTTAAGTAGGTATTTCTAGTTTGTTTGCGTTACGCAAGTTAAGCCCATTAGGTCGGAACTAGGGCTGTCAAACGGGATCGGTTTTTTAAAATCCCGGGATTCGGGATTTGAAAATCGAAATCCCGGGATCCCGGGATTTTTCGGGATCACGGGATTTTTCGGGATCCCGGGATTTTTCGGGATTCCGGGATTTTTCGGGATTAAATTTCTTTGATTATAAGAGTAAAAAAAAATAGTAGACTATTTATGTTTCAATTTTGTTGTGCATATTAAGGGGGCTACTGTGGGTTAGTTGGTAGCGTGCCTATTAAGCAGGTAGTCGTGGGTTTAATTCCCACGAAAACCCTTTGGTCTATTTCGCTACAACGAAATTATTTAAAAAAAAAACATTTCTAATTATTCTAATTGTTATTTAAAGGCAATTAAAAAATTAGGTATACGCCACTTATGTAGTTTTCAAGTAATTATTATTATTAAATATTTAGCAATGAACTAAAAAAGCCCTGAGGGGTTTGTTATGGAAAATGACAACTTTTATTTGCTTTTGGTTTCATCCCATTCCGATTTTGGTTGTTGCACTGTATAATTTTAAAACAAATTTAAAGAAAATTTAAAATAATAAATACATATAAAGGAGAAAAGTAATAATATAATGCATTAGACTTTAATTTTTTTGTAATAGAAAAGTTTTTCTTCCAATTTTGAACGTCCGGCAAAATTTTTGTTCTCCTACGCCTAAAACTTAAGTGGTACAAATTTGAGGCCAATCGGATTAAATTTACCCGTGGCGCCCTTCGATCAAAGTTTCGATTTTTTAGAAAATTTTCGCCAAAACCTGCAAACTTTGGTTAAAGGGCTCCGTGACTGTCGCTAAATGGTTAGTGCGTTGGACTATTATTCAGCAAGCTTGGGTATAATTCTCAGCTCGGCCAAATTCGTGGCCAGCTACGTTGAAAATTAAAAAAAAGTTTTAGTTTTAATTTGTTTATGTAAATGTAATAATAATTGAACAAAGTTGTATTTTTAAAAATAAATTCTCACACATTTTTAATATTTACAAAATCCCGGGATTTGAGCTTAAAAATCCCGGGATTCGGGATTCATTTTATGACAAAAATCCCGGGATTTCGGGATTCGGGATTTCGGGATTGACAGCCCTAGTCGGAACGAAAGAAACTCTTTGCGGTAGTCCGTGTATAACACCGTCCGACAAAAAGTGAAAAAAAGTCGTTGAACACGAACTGGATAATATACGTTTGAAACTAGAGACTAAATGTGGTAAAACTGCATTTACAGTTTTTCCTTTTCGTGATCCTGTTTCCTTTTAAAAGGACTTCAAAGTTTTAGAGGATTAAATTTTATAAAATAATTTTTTAATATTTGTACTTGTCACTACACCACCCGAGTAAAAAAGTTTTTTATATAATTATATATAATTTGGTAAAATTATATCAAATTATATATAATTATATAAAATTATATATAGAGGTAAAATTTTCCAAATAATTGTATCCACCAAATCCTGGATATAATTATATAAAATTTTATCAAATTATATATAATTTTATAAAATTTTTTGGAGAATTTTACCTCTATATATAATTTTATATAATTTTATATAATTTGATATAATTTTATCAAATTATATATAATTATACAAAAACTTTTTTACTCGGGCATTTACAGATGTAATTCGTAAAAGATCAATTGTAATTCGAAGATTCTACTTGTAATTCCAAGATTTCATTTGTAATTCGAAGATTCCATTTGTAATTCGAATATTCCATTAGTAATTCGAAGATTCTATTTGTAATTCGAAGATTCCATTTGTTATTCGAATATTCCAATTGTAATTCGTAAAAGATCAATTGTGATTCGTAAAAGATCAATTGTAATTCGAAGATTCTATTTGTAATTCGTAAAAGATCAATTGTAATTCGTAAAAGATCAATTGTAATTCGAAAAAGATCAATTGAAATTTGAAAAAGATCAATTGTAATTCGTAAAAGATCAATTGTAATTCGTAAAAGATCAATTGTAATTCGTAAAATATCATTTGTAATTGGTAAAAAATTGGGGGAGATCCTTCTCTTTCATTTTCCATCACCAGTGTCATAAATATTTCAAAAATATTTTACAAAATGTATCCTTTAAAACTTTGAAGTCCTTTTAAAAGGAAACAGGATCATGAAAAACTGTAAATGCAGTTTTACTCCATTTTATCTCTACTTTCAGACGTTTATAGCGTATGAATTGGATGTAGGGTTGCCATATTTGAAATCGAAAGGGGGGGTTGTATAGAAAATTTCGTTTTGTCCCGCCGCCTTTTTTGTGCGTGGATTTAATTCAGCATTCAATTTCTCAAATCAAAATTTTATTTAATGAATTAATTCATGGTTGAATTAATTCATGGTTGAATTAATTCTTTGAATTAAATTTGAATTATATAAAAAAAGAATTAATTCATTTTGTGAATAATTCAATTTTAATTCAAAGAATTAATTCTTTTTGAATTAATTAATTTTCAATTCATTTTTTGAATTAATTCTTTTTTGAAATAATTCCTTTTTGGAATTAATTCATTTTTTGAATTAAATTTTTTTTTAATTCATTTTGCACGGTCTATTTTGATTTTTTGAAACTATAAAACATTGTTATAAATCAAAATGTTTGCAAGAGAAAACAAAAGTATTGTTCTTTTTCGCGGTATCTCTCAATTATATTGGAAGTTATTTAAATTCGGCACTGGCAAATATAACACTCACTAGTTTTTTTTCCTATATGGTAGAGGGATTCGGCGAAAAAAGAAAAAAACTTTAATTTTCGATTGCAAACATTTTGGTTTATAAGAGCCTTTATAATTCCTATGACCATATGCTAAAAAATGCTGCTTTTGCGACGTTGACGTATGTACAAAAAAAAGTTGTTGTTTAGTTGATTTTTTTTCTTGCTACTTTCGCACAAGCATAAATGTTATAGTATGTGTGTGCTTTCCAAAAAATTAATTAAAAAAAAAATTAATTCAAAAAAAGAATTGATTAAAAAAAAAATTAATTCAAAAAAAGAATTGATTAAAAAAAAATAATTAATTAAAAAAAATAATTAATTAAAAAAAATAATTAAAAAAAGAATTAATTAAAAACAAGTAGAAAAGTTAAATTCGACTTGGCCGAATCTATGAATACCCTCCACAATGCACATTTAAAGTGATAGTAAATTTTCTAATGTGAAAAAATAAATGTTTTGACTAGAAATATTTAATTTTATGTAAAAAAAAAAAATTAGTAATTTTTGAAAAAAAAGCCTCTTTAATGCCAATTTTGGTGCTGAGGCGCGTACTTAATATGTATTATTATTATTTTTTTTCAAATAAAATTATTATTAAAAAAAAAAAAAAAAAAAAAAAAAATTGTTTACTAATTTTTTTTTGAGTGTAAAATTTTTTTTTGAGTGTAAAATTTTTTTCGAGCGTAGTTTTTTTTGTTTTGGTATAAAAATATTTATGAGTGACAAAAATAAGTTGTAAAATATTTTTGTGACTTACCAATGTTTTTAAAACAGGTTTAACGGGTTTTCAACACGTGAATTTAAGGTGAAGCTAATCTGAAATTCACGGTTTTGCTAATAACTTTTGAACCACTGGACCGATTTGGGTGAAATTCAATACGAACTAGGCTGGAGGAACGAAAAATATATATACCAAGCTTCAGCATCCTCAGATTTGCTTCTCGAAAGTTATGGTGCTTTTTTTCTCATAAATTCACGAAAAACCCTTGCCGAAATTCAGTCTTTTGCTCATAAATCACCAACTTTAAATGCGTGTAAATAAATAATATAGCATAAATAATCTAGCGCTGAACTAAAAAAACGCCTTGAGGGTTTCGTTATGCAAAATTTCAACTTTCATTTTCTTTTGGTTTCATCCCATTCCGATTCGGAAAGTTTGATTTTTTATCACTGTGTAATTGACAAAACTAAAAAAAATCAGTAGACTAAATTGCTAATTTTACAGAAACATTTTTTATACCCTCCACTCTAGTGATAGAGGGTATATATAAGTTTGTCATTCCGTGTGTAACACCTCGAAATATTGGTCTAAGGCCCCATAAAGTATTTATATTCATGATCCCCGTTCGATTCTAAGACGATCTAGCTATGTCAGTCCGTCCGTCTGTCTGTTGAAAACACGCTAACTTTTGAAAGACTTTACGGAGGCTCCTGAAGTTTGGCATATATGTTGGGCATTTACCTGGTCAGGTTGGTATTGAAATCCAGCGAAATTGGTCAAGTGGTTCAAAAGTTACGAGCAAAAGGTTCGGCAAGGGTTTTCAACGAATTTACGAGATAAAAAACACGATAACTTTTTTAAAGGCAATTCTGAGGATGCTAAAGCTGGGCATATATATTTGTCGTTCCTTTTGGCTGTTTCGTATTGAATTTCAGTCAAATCGGTGCAGTGGTTCAAAAGTTATTAGCAAAACCGTAAATTTCAGATTCGCCTCACCTTAATTCCACGTGTTGAAAACCAGTTAAACGTGTTTTAAAAACATTGGCAAGTCACAAAAATATTTTGCAACGTATTTTTGTCACTCAAAAATATTTTTACACTAAAAGAAAAAAAAATACACTCGAAAAAAATTTTACACTCAAAAAAATTTTACACTAAAAAAAAAAAAATTTTGTAAATGTTTTTTTTTTTCAAAAATTAGTTTAAAAAAAAGTTTTTTTACAAAATAAAATATTTCTGATCAAAAATGTTATTTTTTCACTCTAGAAAATTTACTATAGAGTTAAAACACCTCAATTCAACCGAAAAAAGTAGCATTTTTGACCTTACCCCTTTCGAATTTGATGAAACTTGGAATATAGTTGGGCCCTTACAAAAAAAATCAGTGCCACAATTTTGGACTTCTGGTAGTTTTTCTTCCCGAGATATAGGGTCTTGAAAATTGGCAAAATCGTATATATTTGACAAAAGTGTTCTGAGATAAATAAAGATAACTCGAAAAGTAATAACAATACAGGTCTCAGTCAGGTTGCAAATAATAGGTAATGAGACAGCCTTTAAAATGGCGTTCCCCAAGATTTTTTTTTTAAAAAAGGTCATTGGTTTTTGCCTTATTTTTTGGAGAGCTATATCTCAAAAAGCGATATTTTTAAAATTTTGGAAAAAAATATATGTTATTAAGGGTCACCTATAGTACTAAAGTTTAAATTTTCAGGATGGAGACTTCATTGGAACTTTTTATATTAATAGAAACATAGTGACAGAATAGAAAAAGCGGTGTAATTTCCCTAAGAAATTAATAGTGACCTATCACTATTAATTTTCGAGATGTCTGCACATAAATGTGTGAAAATTGCTAAAATGCTATTGCTGTGTTTTTTTAAACATTTAGGTTCATATATCTTGAAAAGTAATAGCGATAGGCCAGTTCAAAGGTCATATTTGGACTCAGCACGTCAAAAACATTCAGAAAAATGAATTTTGGTACAAGAATTTAAAAGACAAAAAAAAATATTTTTTTTTCTTATGGAAATTACACCGCTTTTTCTTTCCTGTCACAATGTTTCTATTAATATTAAAAGTTCCAATGAAGTCTCCACCCTGAAAATTTAAACTTAAGTAGTATAGCTGATTCTTAACAACATGTATTTTTTTCAAAATTTTAAAAATATCGTTTTTTGAGATATAGCTCTCCAAAAATTATGGTAAAAACCATGACCTTTGACCTTTTTCAAAAAAAATCTTGGGGAACACCATTTCAAAAGCTGTCTCATTACCTATTATTTGAAACCTGAATGAGACCTGTATTATTATTACTTTTCGAGATATCTTTATTTATGTCAGAACACTTTTGTCAAACATATACGATTTTGTTAATTTTCAAGACCGCATATCTCTAATACTGGATTGACCAGAAGCCTGAAAAATTGGCAAAATCTCTTTTTTGTTAAAGTAAACCCCAGTACTTAATTTCATTAAATTTGGAGGGGGTGCGGTCAACTCGTCGGTTGAATTGAGGTGTTTCAGCTCTATAACTTAAAAAGGGCATTGTGGTGGGTATTCATTAGGGTGATTAGACCGGTTTTTCGAAACCGGTTCAAACCGGTTTTTTGTGGATTGCATCAGTCGGTTTTTTTAAATCTTAACTATTCAAAAACCGGTTAGACCGGTTTGTCGACTGTCAAAACCCGGTTTTTTAAATCAACCTTTTTAAAGCAGTTTAATTCGATATATTTCTTTTAAGTGTAGTTTGATTACTAAAAAATATGTTAAAAAAAATCCCAACTGATTTCAAAACGTGTAAATAAATAATTTTTACTTTGCCGAATTCATAAATACCATTGACGTTGCCCACCATTTGGAATAAAATTTAATTTGAGTGATTAGTTTTGGAAGTTTTAAATTTTTACGCATAAAAAAAATTAGTAAAAAAATGTTAACATTTTTGTCGACTAGCAAAATTTTATTTGAAGTAATTTTTTAATATTCGCTAGTTATTTTTGTTTAAAAATAAAAAAGTTTGAAGTAAAAAATTTTCCATTTAAATTTAAAAATTTTCTAAATAATTTTCGCAAAATTCCAATTGAATTAAAACAAGTAGAAAAATTAAATTCGACTTGGTCGAATCTATGAATACCCTCCACAATGTTATCTGACAATGTTATTAGAAATATATTATTTTGAGTAAAACTTTTTTTTAATCAATCAAATTTTTTTGAGTGTAAAATTTTTTTGACTGTCAACATTTTTTTGAGTGTGACATTTCATTAAAAAAAATAATGTGTACATTTTTTTTGAGTGTAACATTTTTTTTTTTGAGTGTAAATATTTTTTTAGTGTACAATTTTTTTGAGTAACAAAATTACTTTGTAAAATATTTTTGTTGTTTTATACCTACATACATATATGTAATACAAAAAAAACTATTTCACATATTTCTCTCTTTTTATTTTACCATCCTATTTTTTAAAAACCAAAAACAAACTAACATTCAATCATATCAGGGATGGAAAAGTTAGTACTTTAGTACTTTTTTCATTACTTTTTCACTCTCAAAAATACCGTAGTACCCCCGCGACTGATTTAGTACCTTTTCTATACCAGACGATTTCATATATTTTTCAACCAAATCTAAAAAAAAATCCGAAAATCGATCGATTTTCATTGGAAAAATGCTTCAAATAAATGAAATTTTTGATTTTAGCCAACCTTTATTGAAGTTTTTTTCTAAAAAAAATAAATGAGGATGTCCTCAATTTAAGAACTTTTATATTGAATTATGCCTAGTTTCTTCTTATTCGTCGCAGAGGAACGGCGTTAGTCGTACCGAAACCGGACTTTAATTTTTTTAGTACCGTCGAGGGCGAAAAAGTACTTTTTTGGTTGAACTCCAGTACCATTTCCAAATTCCAATTTTCCATCCCTGAATCATACACATACATAAATCCCACTGTATTTGATATTTTTCCAAAAATACTAACTATACACCGTTACCCAGTTGGAAAATGCGTCACTGAGGAAATTTCCACAGTGATTCCTTGAGGAAATGTCATCAGGTTCTGACAAATCATAGGCAATCCTTGATGACATGTCCTAACATTGTCAGCACTGAATGTTTGCTTTAAGAGTGTGGACAATTCCTCTAAGACGTCTAAAAGGAAATGTCTTCAGAATAGCAGTATATTAAATTGAAATTTTAAATCTGGGCAACTCTTCAATTTCCAAGAAAAAGATGGCAATATTATCGACTTAATTAAAATAAAATCAAAATCTAACAAGTAGAATAAAAGTAATAAATAGACAAACAATTTTAAAAATAAAGTTTGGAACAAGTGGTTAGGTGTGGGACTAATAAACTGGAGGTTCCAGGTTCAAATCCAGTTGGGACTAAAAAAGACGAAAAGTTTTTTCTAAATATGAGAAAGATAATTTATAAAGGAAAATGGATAAAAGTAAAAACTAAAGGAAATACGAAAATTTTTTGTATTTTCGCATGACCTATGTCAGACATTTCCCCAAAGAAGTCTTAGGTGACATGTCCCCAGAAGGTCAGCCCTGACCACTGCTGACTTTGAGTGAGGACATTTTGAAAATTTGTATGAAACTGTCCTCAACCCAGTACATAGAGATGTCTTGTGGATGTCAGGTGTGACTCTGACATGTCATCGCTCCGTCACTGAGGATGGCTCGAGGATGTTGCCAACTGGGTACATACAGTTACAAAAACAATAACAAAATTTACTTGTCTAACAACTAAACTGCACGCCACGGCAGGAAAACAAACAACAACAAGTTTTAAAAAAAACTGGTATTTCACCATGCTTGTTAAAACTTGTTTAACGAGTTTTCAACAGTTTAAGGTGAAACCAATCTGAAATTCAGAGCGTTGCTTATAACTTTTGAACTACTGAACCGATTTTGCTGAAATTCAAAACCAAACAGACTTGGGGAACGAAAAATATATATGCTAAACTTCAGCACCCTCAGAATTGTCTTTCGAATGTTAGAGTGGTTTTAATCTAGTAAATTCGCAAAATACCCTTGCCGAAATTTACTCTTTTGCTAATAACTTTTGAACCACTGGACCGATTTCGCTGGATTGCAATACCAACCTGACCCGGTAAATGGCCAACATACATATATGTCAAACTTCAGGAGCCTCCGTAAAGTCTTTCAAAAGTTAGCGTGTTTTCAACGGACAGACAGACAGAAGGGTTACTAGATTTGAAATATGGAATAACAGTACATTTGGTCTCAAAAAACAGTACATTGCAAATAAAAACAGTACTTTTTATACCCTCTACTCTAGTGATAGAGGGTATATATAAGTTTGTCATTCCGTTTGTAACACCTCGAAATATTGGTCTAGGACCCCATAAAGTATATATATTCATGATCCTCGATCGATTTTAAGACGATCTAGCGATGTCCGTCCGTCCGTCTGTCTGTCTGTTGAAAACACGCTAACTTCTGAAAGACTTTACGTAGGCTCCTGAAGTTTGGCATATATGTTGGGCATTTACCTGGTCAGGTTGGTATTGCAATCCAGCGAAATCGGTCCAGTGGTTCAAAAGTTATAAGCAAATGAGTGAATTTCGGCAAGGGTTTTTCTGGAATTTACGAGATAAAACATACGGTAACTTTCGAACTGCAATTCTGAGGGTGCTGAAGTGTGGCATATATATCAAGAAATCTTTTTTAAATTTCAACTCAGTGAAACTGAAATAAATGTTATAAAAAACCGGCAGTTTTTGGAATTAAGAAAAACTGTAAATGCAGTTGTGTAAACAAGACCTTGAACCATCACTGAGCAATGTTTAAGGATTACCCCACTTTATCCGTAAAAGTTACAGAGGGTTAAAGTTGAAAAATCGATAAAAATGGCTTGAAATAATCCATAGTTTTTACATTATTTCGCTTTTTTTTTAAGTTCTCCTTATATTTCAATCTTTTCCGGCATAACACAAAGTCAGTACATATAAGAGATTATTTTAATGTTGGTTTGATAGATGCTTCATCGCTTGGTAAGAAGTTATAAGACGGTTAAATTTTGAAACCAAAAATTAAAAGTTTTCAAATTTTCGAGGTTTTTTGATCAGGGATTTCGGCCCCCTCTATAAAATGAAAAAAGTTGAACTAGAGTTGGTAGCTGTTGTAATTCTTAGCATTTTGGAATTAATCCCGTTAATGTGCCACGAATAGTTAAGGAGTTTCAGCAGATCAAAGTTCGCAAGAAAAAACGTAATTTTTTTAAAATACCAGTTTTTCGCGAGGCACATTCGCGGTTTCATTCGAAATTTGGTGGACTCTTGCGTAAACCGAGTTTTTTGTGAGTTTACATAAAAAAATCACTGGCGGGTTTATAAAAAATAAATTGCAAAAATTTTATGGCATTTTTGAAAATTGTGCGAAATTTGCAATCTGTTTCCTATTTTTTTAGTAGCAATTAATGCATCATGTTCATTTTAATACACCAAAAGACGTGCCTTAACGAGTAGAACTGATTTGCTTTTTGACTTTTTACTTTAAGCCATTCTGAGCGGAAAGCGCGATGATTTTATCTAAACCTGTTTTGATCTGGCACATCCAAGGCTTTACACGAAATCGGATGAAATTTTTTTTAAATGAAAGCCCACTTGATGTGTCATCATAAAATCACAGGCGGGTTAAAAAATTTTGATGATTATAGATTTTTTGGACCATATTAAATTTTCTTGTTATAAAAAAGCATCACCGATTTTTTTTTAACTACTGGTACAATGATACGATTTTCCGTGATTTTCTTCAGTAATACCAACGCGTATTGCCTAAATATGTTATAAAAAATTGTGAAACTTTTCTTTTACCGCGAATTAATCGCGATTTTAGGTACTTAGATATTTTTTTTTTTTAAATCGTTTGGTCATTAAAGGGTTAAATTTATATCATATATTTTAGAAGAAATGATATATCCTGGCATGTTTTAATAACGCATGCAACAAATGTGTAGAAAATAAAATCTTTAAAATATTTTTAAGATTTTTAAAACCGCTAAATCTTAAAACCGCCATAACTTTTGACCCCCTTGCGCGATTTAATTGACGCGAACGAATTTCTTATTCTTAAATAGCATCTAATATTTATGCCAACTTTCATCGATGTGCCATCAAAACAAAAATCACATCTTTTTTAACTCAAAATTTAAGTCTAAAACGGAACTCCTCATATATGCCGTTCCTCTGGTCCGGTTCGATTTAAATTTCAGCTAAATCGGTTCAGTGGTTCAAAAGTTATTAGCAAAACCGTAAATTTCAGATTAGTTTCACCTTAAATTCACGTGTTGAAAGCCCGTTAAACATGTTTTAAAAACATTTGTAAGTCAAAAAAATATTTTACAAGGTATTTTCGTCACACAAAATATTTTTACACTGAAGCAAAAAAAAAATACACTCAAAAAAAATTTTACACTCAAAAAAAATTTTACACTCAAAAAAAAAAATTAGTAAATTATTTTTTTTTTTTTCAAAAATTAATAAAAAAAAGTTTTTTTTACACAAAATAAAATATTTCTAACCAAAAACTTTATTTTTTTCACGTTAGAAAATTTACTATCACTTAAAAAGGGCATTGTGGAGGGTATTCATAGATTCGGCCAAGTCGAATTTAACTTTTCTACTTGTTTTAAAGTCTTATTTTATATCAAACTACAAAAACTTAGCCCTTTTACCCTGATTTCAAACAGATCTCAGCCAAAACGAGCATAAAAGGTTGTTGACAGAACGGTGGAACATTTTAGGTAAACCGTCTCAAATTTATTATATTTTTTTTTTAACAGTGTTGAAAAAAATTGCGATTGACTTTTTGGAGCATTTGTCTTAGTTGCCGCGATATCTTACTTTAAAAGCTTTTGTAGTATATCAAAAACATATGAAAAAATCCATAAAACAGTGTTTTAATTAAAACACGACTTTAAAAAGCAAACGCGAAAGCGGTATTATTACACTCAAACAAAGGCCTAACTAAATTTTAGGAAAATGTTTTTTTTTTTTCAAAATTTAGTAAAATTCAATAAAAATTTTTAAATTTCTTCGACATAATTTGCAACCAATTAGTTCATCATATTTATCTTTTTAGAATTGATAAAGTTTTTTCTTCAGGTTTAGTAAATTTTATGCAATTTAAGGATTTTTTTTTTTTTCAAAAAATGTTTCAAAAATTTCAAAAACTAAGCCAGAAAGAGCAAAAAAGTTTTCATTTTCGATTCTAAAAATATCTAAAGAATCTCCGGTCCTCTTTCAATGTATGGATTCCTCAATTTGAATCTAAAAATTTGGGCGTTCCTCATTTCTCAGAAAATATTGCCGAAACAAAAAAAAAATGCCAAATACATTTTTGTAGTTCTTTACACGACCGTCTTAATCCCTTCGTGTAATAGTTTTTTAGTTATCCCGTTAAGATTCTAAAGACCCTTTTAGGCCCTTAAATTCCCGTATCCTAAAAACTAAGCAAGGTAGAGCGAAAAGGGCAAAGATGTTGAATCAAAATCTATGACGATCCTTAATAGACCCAATGGGACTAGCCCTAAGGTGGTCTGGACCCATGGGTTCCGAACCTAATGGGGTCTGCCCGCAATCGGAACTTTAAATGAGATGTACTTAATAAAATAAATTTTTTCTCATTTTCCTAGTTTTTTTCTTTTTCTTATTTTTCAGAAAAATTTAGATAAAAAGAAGGAAAACATGACAATGGAGATAATCATTACTGAATTTAGTTAAGTTTTCCACTTTTTAAATAATTTTTCTTTTTGAGTGTGATATAAAATTAAATTGCATTTAGCTCCTTTTTAAAAATTGAATTAAAATTTTGTCAAATATGAAACATTTTTCGAAAAATGTTACATTTTGGTGATGAGTATAAAAAAACAGTACAAAAACAGTACACGCTTTACAAAACAGTACTTTAGCGTACTGTTTTAGGTGCTGTGCATAAAACAGTACTTTTTATAAAAAACAGTACATGTACTGCTTAAAACAGTACGAATGGCAACCCTAACAGACAGACAGACGGACGGACATCGCTAGATCGACTTAAAATCGATCAAGGATCATGAATATATATACTTTATGGGGTCCTAGACCAATATTTCGATGTGTTACAAACGGAATGACAAACTTATATATACCCTCTATCACTAGAGTGGAGGGTATAAAAATTTCCCTTTGTATTTCAATATTTTCTAAATGCGTTTTACAAAATTGCATTTGTATTCAAAAATTTTCATTTGTATTAAAAAAAAAAAATTTTCATTTGTATTTCAAAGATTTTCATTTGTATTTCAAAGATTTCCAAATGCTTTACAGAAAATTTAATTTTTCAAAATTTTTTGTTTTGTATTTCAAAATTTTCTACATAGTTTATAGAAATTTCCATTTGTTTTTCAGAAATTTTAATTTGCATTGCAATTTGTACAAATGGACCCCTCTGAAATACAATTGAAAATTTCGGAAAAATAAATGGAAGTTTTTGAAATATGAATGAAAAATTCTGAAATAACATTAAATTAAAACATTTTTAAATAAAATTGGACATTTCTCAAATATATGTATTTAGAAATTTCTAAAATATGTATAATTGAAAATTTCTTAAATACAATTTGTATCTTTTGAAATAGAATTTGAAATGTTGTAGACCGATTTTGTTGACAATATCTGCTTTATAATGGCTGTGGTCATCGTTGTTTACCTAATTTTGCAAAAAAAACCGAAAAAACCGGTTCAACCGGTTTTTTGTCAATTTAAAAAACCGAAACCGGGTTTTTTAAAAATGCTGATTTTCGAACTATTCGAAAACCGGGTTTTGAAAAAAAGTCGAATAATTGATCACCCTAGTATTCATAGATTCGGCCAAGTCAAATTTAACTTTTCTACTTGTTTTTTTTTTTAAGTTTAAATTAAAAAAAACTATTAAAGCTTTTATGAAAACAAATTTTCTAAAAACAAAAATTTTCTACCAAATGTCTTAGCAGATTTTTCTATTGTTTTAACAGATTTCTCTGCTCATGACAGATTTTCAGCAAACAGTGTCTGCTAATATCAGTAGATTTCTCATATGGCTCAAAATGGGTGTATTTTCAGCACATTTTTTTCTGCTGATTGGACTTATTTTGAGTGTAGAATATAAAAAAAAAATATACAAAATAATTAATAGTAAATAATCAAGCTCGAGGTCTTTATTTTATTTAAAAATCTTCTTTATTGCATTCCTCCAATATTTCGTTATTAATTAAATAACATCCTCAGGGACAGTACAAAAATTCTTATAAGCTAGTGCGTAGCTGTTGCTGTTGTCGTCGTCATAATAGCTACGCACTAGCTTATAAGAATTTTTGTACTGTCCCTGAGGATGTTATTTAAATAATAACGAAATATTGGAGGAATGAAATAAAGAAGATTTTTAAATAAAATAAAGACCTCGAGCTTGATTATTTACTATTAATTATATTAATAACAAGTAAGAAAGCTATATTCGGCTGTGCCGAATCTTTAATTACCCTCCACCAATGTGATGATTTAAAAAACAAAAAAGTTTGTTTTATTTATACCTCAAAAAATAAAAAAGTACCAAAAAGTGTACTTTCGGTACCTTTAATAAAAGGTACTTTTTATAAAAGGTACTTTTTATAAAAGGTACTTTTTATAAAAGGTACTTTTTATAAAAGGTACTTTTTATAAAAGGTACTTTTTATAAAAGGTACTTTTTATAAAAGGTACTTTTTATAAAAGGTACTTTTTATAAAAGGTACTTTTTATAAAAGGTACTTTTTATAAGAGGTACTTTTTATAAAAGGTACTTTTTTAAAAGGTACTTTTTATAAAAGGTACTTTTTATAAAAGGTACTTTTTATAAAAGGTACTTTTTATAAAAGGTACTTTTTAGAAAAGGTACTTTTTATAAAAGGTACTTTTTACAAAAAGGTACTTTTTATAAAAGGTACTTTTTACAAAATGTACTTTTTATAAAAGGTACTTTTTATAAAAGGTACTTTTTATAAAAGGTACTTTTTATAAAAGGTACTTTTTATAAAAGGTACTTTTTATAAAAGGTACTTTTTATAAAAGGTACTTTTTATAAAAGGTACTTTTTATAAAAGGTACTTTTTATAAAAGGTACTTTTTATAAAAGGTACTTTTTATAAAAGGTACTTTTTATAAAAGGTACTTTTTATAAAAGGTACTTTTTATAAAGGAACCTTTTATAAAAGGTACTTTTTATAAAAGGAACCTTTTATAAAAGGTACTTTTTATAAAAGGTACTTTTTGAAAACGGTACAGAATTTTCGGAAAGTACTTGTTCCAGAATGTTTTATTTCACTAAAGGATCCTACATTCTAAATTTCAAATTTGAATAAAATTTCAGTAAATAAAAAAAAGTACCAAAAGTACTTTTTTAACCATTTTACCTCAGTAGAATCAACATTGGCAAAACCCGAGCCTTAGTGAATCTTTTTTCCGGAAGGTGAACCGACATTGCAAATTTCCATTTTCTAGTACCATTATTTAAGGAAATATAAAATGTAACAAAAGTACATATTTTTTACCCCAGCCTTAGGGGATCTATATTTCGGGAGGTGAACATACAGTCCAAATTTCAAGTCTATGTGACAATTTTTTAAGGAAATATAAAAGGTGCCAAAAGTACAGATTTTTTCCCTTTTTACCCTCTTAGAATCAACATTGGCAATAATCCAGCCGTACTGGATCTATATTCTAGGATGTGAACATACTGTCCAAATTTCAAGTTTCTATGACCATTATTTCAGGAGATATAAAAAGCACCAAAAGTACAGTTTTTTACCCTTTTGACCCCCTTAGAATTAACACTGGCAAAAATCCAGCCTTAATGGATCTATATTCCGGGAGGTGAACATACAGTCCAAATTTCAAGTCTCTATGATCATTATATCAGAAGATTTAAAAAGTACCAAAAGTACAGTTTTTTACCATTTTTACCCCCTTACCATTGGCTAAACTCCAGAAATAGTGGATCTATATTGCGGGAGGGTAACATACAGTCCAAATTTCAAGTCTCTATGACCATTATATCGGGAGATATAAAAAGTACCAAAAGTACAGTTTTTTACCCTTTTTACCCCCTTAAAATCAACATTGGCATTGACATTGGCATTGACCTTCCGGAATAAAGATCCTTAGTGGATCTTTATTCCGGAAGGTCAAACTACAGTCCAAATTTCAAGTCTCTAACTTCAGCGGTTTGGTCTGGGCGATGATGAATGAGTATGTCAGTCAGTCATATTACTCTTTTATATACATAAATTTTCCGGATTTGGGCGATTTTTGCCATAAAGTTTATTTCTGTCTTTTATTATTTAACAAAATTTATTTTTTTAAATGAAAATACTTTTTTTTTAAGAAATCTGAACAAAATTGAATTTTGGCGATATTTTACATCCGATTTGGCGACAAAGCCAAAAAAAAGTCTGGCAAACCCGTTAATATGACGAAGCAAAAAATGGACACACACACACACATGCTATATAAAAATAACAATTAATTTTTTTATTATTACTTAACGAACTTTTTTTTAATTAAATTTAGATTTTGTTTTACATGTTTTAAAGCTTTTTTGTAAAGATTTTTTTCCTTTTTCTCAGTTTTTTTTTTTTTTATTTCCGTTTTCTTTCTTATGTATCACACAAAATATGAGTTAATTTAGGGTTATGTTGAAAAAAACTATGTGTTTTTTAGTAATTCGCTCATAACTTTTAAAATACTTAACCGATTTAAACAAAAAATATATCAGTTTTTGCCTGGGAAAATTACGCAACTTTTGGTACCCCAAGCGTTAAAATCGGTTTCGGAGTATTGCCAAAAACGTGATTTCAACAGACAGACAGACAGACGGACGGACGGACGGACGGACGGACGGACGGACGGACAGACAGACAGACAGACAGACAGACAGACAGACAGACAGACAGACAGACAGACAGACAGACAGACAGACAGACAGACAGACAGACAGACAGACAGACAGACAGACAGACAGACAGACAGACAGACAGACAGACAGACAGACAGACAGACAGACAGACAGACAGACAGACAGACAGACAGACAGACAGACAGACAGACAGACAGACAGACAGACAGACAGACAGACAGACAGACAGACAGACAGACAGACAGACAGACAGACAGACAGACAGACAGACAGACAGACAGACAGACAGACAGACAGACAGACAGACAGACAGACAGACAGACAGACAGACAGACAGACAGACAGACAGACAGACAGACAGACAGACAGACAGACAGACAGACAGACAGACAGACAGACAGACAGACAGACAGACAGACAGACAGACAGACAGACAGACAGACAGACAGACAGACAGACAGACAGACAGACAGACAGACAGACAGACAGACAGACAGACAGACAGACAGACAGACAGACAGACAGACAGACAGACAGACAGACAGACAGACAGACAGACAGACAGACAGACAGACAGACAGACAGACAGACAGACAGACAGACAGACAGACAGACAGACAGACAGACAGACAGACAGACAGACAGACAGACAGACAGACAGACAGACAGACAGACAGACAGACAGACAGACAGACAGACAGACAGACAGACAGACAGACAGACAGACAGACAGACAGACAGACAGACAGACAGACAGACAGACAGACAGACAGACAGACAGACAGACAGACAGACAGACAGACAGACAGACAGACAGACAGACAGACAGACAGACAGACAGACAGACAGACAGACAGACAGACAGACAGACAGACAGACAGACAGACAGACAGACAGACAGACAGACAGACAGACAGACAGACAGACAGACAGACAGACAGACAGACAGACAGACAGACAGACAGACAGACAGACAGACAGACAGACAGACAGACAGACAGACAGACAGACAGACAGACAGACAGACAGACAGACAGACAGACAGACAGACAGACAGACAGACAGACAGACAGACAGACAGACAGACAGACAGACAGACAGACAGACAGACAGACAGACAGACAGACAGACAGACAGACAGACAGACAGACAGACAGACAGACAGACAGACAGACAGACAGACAGACAGACAGACAGACAGACAGACAGACAGACAGACAGACAGACAGACAGACAGACAGACAGACAGACAGACAGACAGACAGACAGACAGACAGACAGACAGACAGACAGACAGACAGACAGACAGACAGACAGACAGACAGACAGACAGACAGACAGACAGACAGACAGACAGACAGACAGACAGACAGACAGACAGACAGACAGACAGACAGACAGACAGACAGACAGACAGACAGACAGACAGACAGACAGACAGACAGACAGACAGACAGACAGACAGACAGACAGACAGACAGACAGACAGACAGACAGACAGACAGACAGACAGACAGACAGACAGACAGACAGACAGACAGACAGACAGACAGACAGACAGACAGACAGACAGACAGACAGACAGACAGACAGACAGACAGACAGACAGACAGACAGACAGACAGACAGACAGACAGACAGACAGACAGACAGACAGACAGACAGACAGACAGACAGACAGACAGACAGACAGACAGACAGACAGACAGACAGACAGACAGACAGACAGACAGACAGACAGACAGACAGACAGACAGACAGACAGACAGACAGACAGACAGACAGACAGACAGACAGACAGACAGACAGACAGACAGACAGACAGACAGACAGACAGACAGACAGACAGACAGACAGACAGACAGACAGACAGACAGACAGACAGACAGACAGACAGACAGACAGACAGACAGACAGACAGACAGACAGACAGACAGACAGACAGACAGACAGACAGACAGACAGACAGACAGACAGACAGACAGACAGACAGACAGACAGACAGACAGACAGACAGACAGACAGACAGACAGACAGACAGACAGACAGACAGACAGACAGACAGACAGACAGACAGACAGACAGACAGACAGACAGACAGACAGACAGACAGACAGACAGACAGACAGACAGACAGACAGACAGACAGACAGACAGACAGACAGACAGACAGACAGACAGACAGACAGACAGACAGACAGACAGACAGACAGACAGACAGACAGACAGACAGACAGACAGACAGACAGACAGACAGACAGACAGACAGACAGACAGACAGACAGACAGACAGACAGACAGACAGACAGACAGACAGACAGACAGACAGACAGACAGACAGACAGACAGACAGACAGACAGACAGACAGACAGACAGACAGACAGACAGACAGACAGACAGACAGACAGACAGACAGACAGACAGACAGACAGACAGACAGACAGACAGACAGACAGACAGACAGACAGACAGACAGACAGACAGACAGACAGACAGACAGACAGACAGACAGACAGACAGACAGACAGACAGACAGACAGACAGACAGACAGACAGACAGACAGACAGACAGACAGACAGACAGACAGACAGACAGACAGACAGACAGACAGACAGACAGACAGACAGACAGACAGACAGACAGACAGACAGACAGACAGACAGACAGACAGACAGACAGACAGACAGACAGACAGACAGACAGACAGACAGACAGACAGACAGACAGACAGACAGACAGACAGACAGACAGACAGACAGACAGACAGACAGACAGACAGACAGACAGACAGACAGACAGACAGACAGACAGACAGACAGACAGACAGACAGACAGACAGACAGACAGACAGACAGACAGACAGACAGACAGACAGACAGACAGACAGACAGACAGACAGACAGACAGACAGACAGACAGACAGACAGACAGACAGACAGACAGACAGACAGACAGACAGACAGACAGACAGACAGACAGACAGACAGACAGACAGACAGACAGACAGACAGACAGACAGACAGACAGACAGACAGACAGACAGACAGACAGACAGACAGACAGACAGACAGACAGACAGACAGACAGACAGACAGACAGACAGACAGACAGACAGACAGACAGACAGACAGACAGACAGACAGACAGACAGACAGACAGACAGACAGACAGACAGACAGACAGACAGACAGACAGACAGACAGACAGACAGACAGACAGACAGACAGACAGACAGACAGACAGACAGACAGACAGACAGACAGACAGACAGACAGACAGACAGACAGACAGACAGACAGACAGACAGACAGACAGACAGACAGACAGACAGACAGACAGACAGACAGACAGACAGACAGACAGACAGACAGACAGACAGACAGACAGACAGACAGACAGACAGACAGACAGACAGACAGACAGACAGACAGACAGACAGACAGACAGACAGACAGACAGACAGACAGACAGACAGACAGACAGACAGACAGACAGACAGACAGACAGACAGACAGACAGACAGACAGACAGACAGACAGACAGACAGACAGACAGACAGACAGACAGACAGACAGACAGACAGACAGACAGACAGACAGACAGACAGACAGACAGACAGACAGACAGACAGACAGACAGACAGACAGACAGACAGACAGACAGACAGACAGACAGACAGACAGACAGACAGACAGACAGACAGACAGACAGACAGACAGACAGACAGACAGACAGACAGACAGACAGACAGACAGACAGACAGACAGACAGACAGACAGACAGACAGACAGACAGACAGACAGACAGACAGACAGACAGACAGACAGACAGACAGACAGACAGACAGACAGACAGACAGACAGACAGACAGACAGACAGACAGACAGACAGACAGACAGACAGACAGACAGACAGACAGACAGACAGACAGACAGACAGACAGACAGACAGACAGACAGACAGACAGACAGACAGACAGACAGACAGACAGACAGACAGACAGACAGACAGACAGACAGACAGACAGACAGACAGACAGACAGACAGACAGACAGACAGACAGACAGACAGACAGACAGACAGACAGACAGACAGACAGACAGACAGACAGACAGACAGACAGACAGACAGACAGACAGACAGACAGACAGACAGACAGACAGACAGACAGACAGACAGACAGACAGACAGACAGACAGACAGACAGACAGACAGACAGACAGACAGACAGACAGACAGACAGACAGACAGACAGACAGACAGACAGACAGACAGACAGACAGACAGACAGACAGACAGACAGACAGACAGACAGACAGACAGACAGACAGACAGACAGACAGACAGACAGACAGACAGACAGACAGACAGACAGACAGACAGACAGACAGACAGACAGACAGACAGACAGACAGACAGACAGACAGACAGACAGACAGACAGACAGACAGACAGACAGACAGACAGACAGACAGACAGACAGACAGACAGACAGACAGACAGACAGACAGACAGACAGACAGACAGACAGACAGACAGACAGACAGACAGACAGACAGACAGACAGACAGACAGACAGACAGACAGACAGACAGACAGACAGACAGACAGACAGACAGACAGACAGACAGACAGACAGACAGACAGACAGACAGACAGACAGACAGACAGACAGACAGACAGACAGACAGACAGACAGACAGACAGACAGACAGACAGACAGACAGACAGACAGACAGACAGACAGACAGACAGACAGACAGACAGACAGACAGACAGACAGACAGACAGACAGACAGACAGACAGACAGACAGACAGACAGACAGACAGACAGACAGACAGACAGACAGACAGACAGACAGACAGACAGACAGACAGACAGACAGACAGACAGACAGACAGACAGACAGACAGACAGACAGACAGACAGACAGACAGACAGACAGACAGACAGACAGACAGACAGACAGACAGACAGACAGACAGACAGACAGACAGACAGACAGACAGACAGACAGACAGACAGACAGACAGACAGACAGACAGACAGACAGACAGACAGACAGACAGACAGACAGACAGACAGACAGACAGACAGACAGACAGACAGACAGACAGACAGACAGACAGACAGACAGACAGACAGACAGACAGACAGACAGACAGACAGACAGACAGACAGACAGACAGACAGACAGACAGACAGACAGACAGACAGACAGACAGACAGACAGACAGACAGACAGACAGACAGACAGACAGACAGACAGACAGACAGACAGACAGACAGACAGACAGACAGACAGACAGACAGACAGACAGACAGACAGACAGACAGACAGACAGACAGACAGACAGACAGACAGACAGACAGACAGACAGACAGACAGACAGACAGACAGACAGACAGACAGACAGACAGACAGACAGACAGACAGACAGACAGACAGACAGACAGACAGACAGACAGACAGACAGACAGACAGACAGACAGACAGACAGACAGACAGACAGACAGACAGACAGACAGACAGACAGACAGACAGACAGACAGACAGACAGACAGACAGACAGACAGACAGACAGACAGACAGACAGACAGACAGACAGACAGACAGACAGACAGACAGACAGACAGACAGACAGACAGACAGACAGACAGACAGACAGACAGACAGACAGACAGACAGACAGACAGACAGACAGACAGACAGACAGACAGACAGACAGACAGACAGACAGACAGACAGACAGACAGACAGACAGACAGACAGACAGACAGACAGACAGACAGACAGACAGACAGACAGACAGACAGACAGACAGACAGACAGACAGACAGACAGACAGACAGACAGACAGACAGACAGACAGACAGACAGACAGACAGACAGACAGACAGACAGACAGACAGACAGACAGACAGACAGACAGACAGACAGACAGACAGACAGACAGACAGACAGACAGACAGACAGACAGACAGACAGACAGACAGACAGACAGACAGACAGACAGACAGACAGACAGACAGACAGACAGACAGACAGACAGACAGACAGACAGACAGACAGACAGACAGACAGACAGACAGACAGACAGACAGACAGACAGACAGACAGACAGACAGACAGACAGACAGACAGACAGACAGACAGACAGACAGACAGACAGACAGACAGACAGACAGACAGACAGACAGACAGACAGACAGACAGACAGACAGACAGACAGACAGACAGACAGACAGACAGACAGACAGACAGACAGACAGACAGACAGACAGACAGACAGACAGACAGACAGACAGACAGACAGACAGACAGACAGACAGACAGACAGACAGACAGACAGACAGACAGACAGACAGACAGACAGACAGACAGACAGACAGACAGACAGACAGACAGACAGACAGACAGACAGACAGACAGACAGACAGACAGACAGACAGACAGACAGACAGACAGACAGACAGACAGACAGACAGACAGACAGACAGACAGACAGACAGACAGACAGACAGACAGACAGACAGACAGACAGACAGACAGACAGACAGACAGACAGACAGACAGACAGACAGACAGACAGACAGACAGACAGACAGACAGACAGACAGACAGACAGACAGACAGACAGACAGACAGACAGACAGACAGACAGACAGACAGACAGACAGACAGACAGACAGACAGACAGACAGACAGACAGACAGACAGACAGACAGACAGACAGACAGACAGACAGACAGACAGACAGACAGACAGACAGACAGACAGACAGACAGACAGACAGACAGACAGACAGACAGACAGACAGACAGACAGACAGACAGACAGACAGACAGACAGACAGACAGACAGACAGACAGACAGACAGACAGACAGACAGACAGACAGACAGACAGACAGACAGACAGACAGACAGACAGACAGACAGACAGACAGACAGACAGACAGACAGACAGACAGACAGACAGACAGACAGACAGACAGACAGACAGACAGACAGACAGACAGACAGACAGACAGACAGACAGACAGACAGACAGACAGACAGACAGACAGACAGACAGACAGACAGACAGACAGACAGACAGACAGACAGACAGACAGACAGACAGACAGACAGACAGACAGACAGACAGACAGACAGACAGACAGACAGACAGACAGACAGACAGACAGACAGACAGACAGACAGACAGACAGACAGACAGACAGACAGACAGACAGACAGACAGACAGACAGACAGACAGACAGACAGACAGACAGACAGACAGACAGACAGACAGACAGACAGACAGACAGACAGACAGACAGACAGACAGACAGACAGACAGACAGACAGACAGACAGACAGACAGACAGACAGACAGACAGACAGACAGACAGACAGACAGACAGACAGACAGACAGACAGACAGACAGACAGACAGACAGACAGACAGACAGACAGACAGACAGACAGACAGACAGACAGACAGACAGACAGACAGACAGACAGACAGACAGACAGACAGACAGACAGACAGACAGACAGACAGACAGACAGACAGACAGACAGACAGACAGACAGACAGACAGACAGACAGACAGACAGACAGACAGACAGACAGACAGACAGACAGACAGACAGACAGACAGACAGACAGACAGACAGACAGACAGACAGACAGACAGACAGACAGACAGACAGACAGACAGACAGACAGACAGACAGACAGACAGACAGACAGACAGACAGACAGACAGACAGACAGACAGACAGACAGACAGACAGACAGACAGACAGACAGACAGACAGACAGACAGACAGACAGACAGACAGACAGACAGACAGACAGACAGACAGACAGACAGACAGACAGACAGACAGACAGACAGACAGACAGACAGACAGACAGACAGACAGACAGACAGACAGACAGACAGACAGACAGACAGACAGACAGACAGACAGACAGACAGACAGACAGACAGACAGACAGACAGACAGACAGACAGACAGACAGACAGACAGACAGACAGACAGACAGACAGACAGACAGACAGACAGACAGACAGACAGACAGACAGACAGACAGACAGACAGACAGACAGACAGACAGACAGACAGACAGACAGACAGACAGACAGACAGACAGACAGACAGACAGACAGACAGACAGACAGACAGACAGACAGACAGACAGACAGACAGACAGACAGACAGACAGACAGACAGACAGACAGACAGACAGACAGACAGACAGACAGACAGACAGACAGACAGACAGACAGACAGACAGACAGACAGACAGACAGACAGACAGACAGACAGACAGACAGACAGACAGACAGACAGACAGACAGACAGACAGACAGACAGACAGACAGACAGACAGACAGACAGACAGACAGACAGACAGACAGACAGACAGACAGACAGACAGACAGACAGACAGACAGACAGACAGACAGACAGACAGACAGACAGACAGACAGACAGACAGACGGACATCGCTAGATCGACTTAAAATCGATCAAGGATCATGAATATATATACTTTATGGGGTGCTAAACCAATATTTCAATGTGTTACATACGGAATGACAAACTTATATATACCCTCTATCACCAGAGTGGAGGGTATAAAAAGGTCGAATAACATACCCAGCAAAACTTAGATTACCAAATAAGGTATAAAATAAGGTATAAGATCTCTTATTTTATACATTGCAGCATTGATGATTTTAACAGGGGATGAGACTCAAAGTAATGTATACGAGTAAGGTATATAGTATAGCATACCAGAACGTAATATATAAGGTGTTACGAGTAGTGAAAAAGTAATTTTGTATTAAATTTACTCACGTGATTGTAAGTGAGTGTAAGTAGATAAAATATGATCGTGAGTGAGTGTGTGTCATTAGAAAATTCCTGTCGTGGGCCCATCTCTAGTTTAAACTTATGCATTTTTTTATAAAATATTTATTTTTTTTGTTACTGTAATGCATTATGCATCCAATTATAAATAATGCATTATTTAAAATTTTGAAATAATACATAATGTAACCAAATATAAGTCATCCATGATTTAATGTTTAGAAATAATAAATATAAAATACATTTTTTCCAATAATCATGCATTACGTAACAAATTATTAGTAAAGCATTATTTTTCACTTTAAAATAATGCGTTGTGGAACAAATGTTTGGTAAGACATCCTAAAATAATGCTACAAATAAGGTATATACATTACCTAGTAATGTGTTATATAATCACTACCCATTACCAAAGTTTATATTTATAAATATGCAAAATTTAAAAAGATTACAAAAATTAAGGAAAATTAAAAAAAACATAAGTAAAATTTTTAAAAATTCGTAAAAAATTTGAAAATCTAAAAATATTAGAAAATCTCAAGAAAATTAATAAAAATCAATAAAAAATAGTTTTCCATCTATTTTTTAATATTTACTTAATTCCAAATAATGCATTTGAAACTACCTTTTAAAATTGAAAATGTAGTTTTTAAAAAATGTGTGAGTATGTGTGACTAATGATGTTGTCACCATGAACATTTTGACAAAAGATTTTTTTTTGAAGATTTTTAAAGAAAAATATAAATAATATTACTCATAGTTTATATAAATATTTTTCATAAATATTTTGCGAAAAACAGTCTATTATGTTCACGAAAAAATAGGAAAAATTTATCAATGAAACAAAAGAAAATAACAAGAAAAATTAAGAAACAAAAAAAAACAAGAAAAACAAATAACAAAACTATGTGAAAAACAAGGTCAGACAGTCTATTAGGAAAATAATTATAAAAAAAAAACACGTGCTATAAATTATAATAAAATTATAAATTAATATAAAAACATAAAAACTTACCTATAAACAAAATAAAAAAATATATTTTTTTACAAATTTTAATGTTTATTTTAGGAAAAATAATAGGAAAAACCCCATATTGGAAATTTACAATAATAAAATTATTGTAAGATTTTTTTAAATATGTATAAATTTTTTTTTAATATTATTTAATATACTTTTTTAAAAATTTAACAAAAAGAAAAAACGGAGTATACTAATATTTATGAATAATTTTTTTTTATAATTAACAAAATTTAAATCAAATAAAAAAAAATATTGATAAACATAAAATTTATAATAAAATAATAATTATTACAATGTAAATAATATTTAAATTTAAAATTATAATAAATATTGGCAAATGAAGAGGAAAAAAATAATAAAAAATACTTTTACAATCAATTAAACAGCCCCACAAAAAAAAAAAAGTTCTGACCCAAAAACCGGACCAACAAATTTTAATGTATTTCGACCGCCTGAACTCGATTCTGTCATCAAAGAAAAATTTATCGTTGGGTTTTCCTGTAATCTAACATGGAAAGTCCCCAAACGGATAATTTCAGATTTTTTTTGGGAAATTTAAAAAAAAAAATAATACTTAATAAAAAAAAATTTAAATGAATCTTTAAGTATTTTGACCTCCTGAACTCGATTCTGTAATCAGAATGAAATTCTATCGTTGGGTTTTTTTGTAATCTTACATAGAAAGTCCGCAAAGTGAAACTTCCTGATTCCTTTTAAAATGATACACAAGATAGAGAAAAAAATTTAAGATCGTCCTGTCTTAGCGGAATTGAATTCAGGAGGTAAAAATACATAAAGACTCAATTCAGGGGCGTATCCAGGATTTTATTTCGCAGGGGGCCCAACATTTTTTTTTTAATTTACATATCTATTTCTCCCACCGTCTTTCCCTTGAAACAAAATGAAACTGATAAAGAGAAACCAAATTCTGATAATTTTTCTCCCCAAAATTTAAATTTTTTTAAGATATGTATACTAGCGTGTCCCGAAAATGAAAAATTTTAGAGCTTTCCCTTAGAATAATGCTTAGTAAAGAGCTGATAACGGGAAAAAAAATTAAAACATTTTTGGAGGTCATCTTCAGGGCGCAACCAGCGCTTAAAGTCCGTAATGCATTTGGTAAAAAAAACATTTTTTTTAATTTTAAAAATTGGTGCCAAAAGTTTCGTTAGATGGAGTACATTCTGGAAAAAAAACTTGCAAAGTTTTCATGGAGCAATTTTGGTCCAGCACAACATTTTGAAATTTTGAAAAGGTGTAAATTATATATTTTTTTAAGTTTTTTGTAAAACCCGGAGTTTGTAAGAGTTCTTTTAAGATTTTGTATAAAACGAAGTTTATGTTCAAGTCTTTCTATAAAAAGCTATTTTTTACAAAAACTTAAAACAAATTTGTAATAAATTATACATTTTCGAAGTTTCAAAACGTTGCGCTGGAGCAAAATTGCTCCATGAAAACTTTCTAAATTTATAAAGTTTTAGTTTTTTATTAATATTTTTTCCTGAAAGTGCTCTACCTAACGAAACTTTTGGCACCAATTTTAAAAATAATTTTTTTTTTTTTACCAAATGCACCACAGATTCAAACTTTAAGCGCTGGTTGCGCTCTGAAGATGACCTCTAAAATTTTTTAAATTATTTTTCCCGTAGTCAGCTCTTTATTAAGCATCGTTCTAAGGGTATGCCCTAAAGAAATTCTAAAATTTCCCGATTTCGGGACATGCTAATGTACACACTTAAGACATTTTTTATAGAAAAAGTGCAAGATTCTAAGACATTTTTTCTATAGAAAAGTCGCAAATTTTCAGACATTTTTTAGAAAAAGTCTCAGATTCTGAGACATTTTTTCGTTAGAAAAAATCTCAGATTCTGAAACATTTTTTTTATAGAAAAAGTCTCAGGTTTTGATACATTTTTTCTATAAAAAAAGTCTCAGATTTTGAAACATTTTTCACATAGAAAAAGTCTTAGATTCTGAGGCATTTTTCCTAAAGAAAAAATATCAGATTCTGAGACATTTTTTCTAAAGAAAAAGTATCAGGTTCTAAGACACATTTCCTTAAGAAAAAGTCTCAGATTCTGAGACATTAATTCTATAGAAAAAGTCTTAGATTTTGAGACATTTTGCCTATAAAAAAGTTTCAGATTCTAAGATATTGTCCAAATAGGAAAAGCCTTAGATTCTGATACATTTTTCCTATAGAAAAAGTTTCAGATTCTGATACATTTTTCCTATAGAAAAAGTCTTAGATTCTAATACATTCCTATTCATATAAAAAGAATCAGATTCTGAAACATTTTTCCTAAAGAAAAACCATCAGGTTCTAAAGAAATGTATTAGATTCCCAGAAATTTTTCCTATTAAAAAAAGTCTCATAATCTGAGACATTTTTCTAAAAGAAAAATTCTAAGATTCTGAGACATTTTTCCTATTGAAAAATTAGAAGATACTGACACATTTTACCTACAGAAAAATTCTCAGATTCTGAGACATTTATTCCAGATTCTGAGACATCTTTCTTTTTTAAAAAATTCTCAGATTCTGAGACAGTCTCAGATTCTAAGAAATTTTTTCTTTAGAAAAAGTCAGTATAAATACCAGATTCTGAAAAGATTTTTACATGAACTAATAATAAATTTTTAAATTATTATTACAAATTACTTACAATTAGATCCCTTTTGTGTATACATAAAGCTCCAGTTTCTTGAATCGTTTCAAATTCTTAAAGAAAAATTTTCAGATTGGAAAAATTTTTCTTCAGAAAAATCTTTAGATTCTGAAATGTTTTAAAAATTTTTTTAAGAAGTTTTTTTTTAATTTGTACATAATATTTAATACCGAATACTGAAATTTATGAAATCATTTCGGTATACGCCACTGACTCGATTTAGATTTTTTCCCTTGTGTTAAAATTTCAAAAAAAAAATCTGGAAGTCACTTTGGGGAACTTCCTTGTAAGATTACAGGAAAACCCAACGATAGATTTTTTTTGAAGGCAGATTCGAGTTCAGGGGTCGAAATACATAAAAATTGTTTGGTATGTTTTCTGGGTCATAACCTTTTTTTGTAGGGCAGTGTTATTATTATGAGAGACGAGTTTTTTTTTATGACCAATTACACTAGTTTACAATTTTTTGTTTGTTTTTGCTCAAAGGATCCTCTTCTGTTACATACTTCGTTGAGGACAATTATCCCCGTTTAGAAGGCTTGTTTTTCAATGCTGCCATATTTTTTTACAAAAATGACTATAATTTTTCAACGAAATTAACAAATAATACAGGCAGTGTTGCCAACTTAATGCTACTGGCAATGTTTATTGATTTGTACGGATTTTTAGTAACAAAAATTTGCAACACTGAACACCAGTGTTGCCATTCTAGCATGTTTTCGAATAGATTTATTACACTATGCGACAGAAAAAAAACCTGGAATGTGTTAATTTTTTTCTAGTAGTTGTTGTTGAGTACAACAAGACTCTGTCCTTAAAATTTGCAAAACACCTCCAAAATCTCGAGATACGGGTTTTTGTACTTTTTACACTTATAAGCAAAGCACGTAACTTCGTAACTTTTTTTTGGCGGATAAAAAAAATCTCAAATTTTTTAAAATTTTAAGATTTAAAATTTAAAAACAAAAAAAAATTTCCAAAAAAATTATAACAAAAAATTTTTCTCGGCTACCGTGAGTCGTTCGAAAAAAACTTATAAAAATAATATTCTAGATCAAATTATGAATATTTAAAATTTAGAAAAAAACTTTTTTCAAAAAAATTTCAACAAAAAATTTTGAAAACAATCAGCTTTACCACAAGAAAATAAAATAAATTTTAAATGAGCTTTTAACTTTATTTCCATACAAATTGTTTTTGTTTTTAAAATCGACTTTCAAAAAATGTATTGAAAATTTGAAATTTAAAATAAAACTTTTGTTAAAATAGACTTTTTGTTTTCTTGTGGTAAGGGCCAATATTTGTATGTCTTTTTTTCCTGGTAAGGGTATTATAAAGTTCAAAAAACAAAATTTTGTATTAAAGTTTAGAATGTCCTTTTAACGCTGCGGAAATTTCAGGAAGGTGTTTTTTCGTATTGTCGAGCACTAAATTTTCAAAGTTGGTGATAGAGCTAAATATTTAGCTCTCTAACAAACTTTGAAAATGTATTGCTCAACAATACGAAAAAACACCTCTCTGAAATTTTAATAGCGTTAAAAGGGCATTCTAAACTTTGATATAAAATTTTGTTTTTGCAACTTTATGATGCCCTTACCAGGAAAAAAGGACATACAAATATGTATTGTTTTTAAAATTTGTTTGTTGAAATTTTTTTGAAAATTTGTTTTTTTCTAAATTTTAAATCTTCATAATTTGATCTACAATATTATTGTAAAGGTTATTTCGAACGACTTACGGTTTCCGAGTGCAAAAATGGTAAAAAATTGTCTTACAGTCAATATTGCAAAAAACCGTTTTTTTAAAGCGATATATTTCGAAGAGTTTAACACGAATTGACAAATCGAGTATACCACCCTATGCTGTGGTTGGAGGGCACAAAAAAACGTATAAGCTGCCTTCGCACTGTAAATTGGCTGTAAACTAGTGTTTTATTTTCAAAAAAAAATTTATAAAATTTTAGCAATATTATTGACAATAAATGAATTCAAATGCAATATTGTCTTTTTTTCTAATTATCAATTTGTTTGTCTTTTTTTTTTTTTGTTTAAAGAATTTTTCTTTACTTAAGATTTTTACTAAAAATTTCTACATAGTTTGTAAAATGAATACTTAAACTGTTTGTTTTTTAAATGTTTTTTTTTTTGTACAACTAATTTTTGGCGGATTTTTTACGTCTGGCATCTGTTATAGCACCCCATAATTCTATGATGAAATCATCCGTAAAACCAAATGATTCTAAATCGGAATTATCAATAGCCTCGGCAAAATCCATGGAATTTGTCTTATCATTACCAAGATCCCAAATTTGTGTAGCCAATTCGGCATCGTTAATACCCATAAAGGATTCCAATAAATTATTTATGGCCTCAATACCCGCCTGGGTGGAATCATCAAATTTATCCTCAATCTCTACATTACCATTTGCCTTAAAACGCAACGTCTCTTTGCCACTACCATAATTGCCGCCACGTCCAGATGGCATACGGGATTGTGAACGTGGTCCGATACCTTGAAAGCCACTTTTCATGGGTTCCACTAAACGCACGGTAAACGTTGAACCAGTAGGAATTTCTTTCAGCAAACGTGCCACTTCATAATGACGTTTACCCACCATTGTAACACCATTTAGTTTTTCAATATGATCCCCCACCAGTATATGTTCAATATTATCGATTATGGAACTCTCCTTAATACGTTTAATAAATGCGAAACCAGCACCATTATCTGTAATTGTTAGACCCAAAGCATCTTCAGATTTTAAAATTTCAATTTCTTTTGGTTGCCCCTTTCGATGGGCAAATATGAAATCGTCCAATCCAATTTGTCCGCCCAACAATTTCGACATATCCACTTTATGGGAATTGAGTGTGCAAAATA
The DNA here is from genome assembly GCA_963921195.1 of Pegoplata infirma. Lineage (NCBI taxonomy): Eukaryota > Metazoa > Arthropoda > Insecta > Diptera > Anthomyiidae > Pegoplata > Pegoplata infirma. The sequence continues at coordinate 106,338,544 of OY992538.1, read as the reverse complement.
ATATCTCCTCGGCTGGTATTTCATAACATTCGGCAATTTTCTTATACAACTCTCGTACACTGGCAAAGCCAGTTATCAAACCAGTCGGACTTCCATGGGCCAACTGACAATGAAATACCAATTGCGGTTTTGTTACATTTGATTCGGTATTATTTTGATTACTAGCACTACTACTCGTCTTTTGGCTATGACCATTCATGGAATTCTGTTTACCATTTGTCAATGTGCCATTATTGTTGTCATGTGAAGATGTATTGGAATCGGGCAATGAGGATTTCGGTATTTTCTTGGCAAAAAGTGGCATTTTTAATTTGTAGGTATTTGTAGATTTTTATTAGTTTAAAAGTTGGTTTGTAAGATAGAATTACACTTACGATTTTTAATTTCTCAATCTATTTTTAAATAAAATAAAAAAAAAATTGATTTTCAGACTTTTGATTTTTTCTGAGAAGGATTGATGTGGAATTTAGTTTTATTTATTCGAATGGTTAGCTTCATGTTGTGGCTGATGAAATTTTGTGTATTTAGGAAATGTTAGTTACAAATTAAAGATTATAATGCAAAATATTATTTTAACTTTGATATGAATTTTGTTATCTACACCATTTTTTATTTGAAATTCGAAAAAGATCAGTTGTAATTGTTTAAATATTAATTGTGGTCATAAATATCAATAAAAGTTCGAAAAAATCCACTGTAATTCGAAAAAGGTAGAGCGTTAAATTCGGTTGTGCCGAATTTTGGGAGGAGGACAGGGCTTTGAGGGGGTCATTGGGGACACCTTCTTTATCGTAAAAAATATTAAAAAATTTATTTATTACACTTATTGCACTAACAATAAGTTATACAAATTTATCATTATTAAAATACTTTTGTAATATCCACGCCCCCAAAAAAGGGGCGGACCGAAAAAACACCATTTTCCAATCCCCTTTGGTCTTCTTTAAACATAAAAAAGGTGTACAAATATACTTTTTTTAGAGGTTGGTTTAGTTCCAGGTGGAACTTTTGTCCGCTAGCCCGATTTTGTCCGTTTACGAACTTCAACTGCCTATGACCATAAAACATTTTCGGGCCTAACTTTTATTTGAACTTCATCGTATCTTATACAGGTGGACTGACATACGCCCATTCCAAGCATGTCTTAAATTCGATCAAGGATCAATAATAGGGTGGATCAAATTTAGCTTTTTTTCGAATTTCGAAAACGTCGAGTTCGGGAAAGTTGCCTTTTAGGGTCGATATTAACTCACAAAAATATTGGACCTGTAGGACAATGGCTTTTGGGTTCCTTTATTGACTTCAAAATCGAAAATTTCCGAACAAAGTGAAAAAAAAATTTGTTAACTTTTTTTATTGTAAATTTTTTTTTTTTTTTACCATAAAAACACTTTTTCAGTAATAATTTTTTTTACCATAAAAACACTTTTTCAGCAATGTCCGAATATTAACTAATATTTTAAGAAAAAACAAGTAGAAACGTTAAATTCGGCTTGGCCGAATCTATGAATACCCTCCACTATGCATTTTTTAAGTGATAGTAAATTTTCTAACGTGAAAAAAATTTTTTGGTTAGAAATATTTTATTTGGTATAAAAAAAACTTTTTATACCCTCCAACCACAGTATGGGGGTATACTCACTTTGTTATTCCGTTTGTAACGCATAAAAATATCGGTCGGGGACCCCATAAAGTATATATATTATTGATCTATGATCGATTCTAAGTCATTCTATGAATGTCCGTCCGTCCGTCCGTCTGTATAAAACACGATTCAGTCTAAAATAAAAGAGCTAGACTCCTGAAAATTGGCACGAATGTGTCTCATGGTCATAGGCCGGTTAAGTTCGGATATGGGTAAAATCGGACCAGGGGCAAAAAAGTTCCCCCTTAAAGAACTAAAAAAAACTCTAAAAAGCGTCAATTTTTACACCTTTTTTGCATTTTTGTTAAACAAATGAAACCTTTTTATATCAGAAGGAGTTCAGAGTCCTGCACTTAGACCCCGAGGGCTACAAAATTTATTTTTTTTCGGCCCGCCCCCTTTTGTCTGTCCATGCAAACGTTGTAAACACGATACAGGTCGCAATTTTTAATCAATTAACTTGAAATTTGAAACTTAAGTCTCTTTTGGCTCAAGGACGAAGCCTATTGAAATTGGAAAAAAATCGGTCTATATTTACACCATTTACAGATGTAATTCGAAAAAGATCAATTGTATTTCGAAGATTATACTTGTAATTCGAAGATTCCATTTGTAATTCGAAGATTCCATTTGTAATTCGAAAATTCCATTTGTAATTCGAAGATTATACTTGTAATTCGAAGATTCTATTTGTAATTCGAAGATTCCATTTGTAATTCGAAGATTCCAATTGTAATTCGAAAAATATGAACTGAATTTCCATTGATATTTTTCGAATTACAATTGGAATCTTTGAATTACAAATGGAATCTTCGAATTACAAATAGAATCTTCGAATTACAAGTATAATCTTCGAATTACAAATGGAATTTTCGAATTACAAATGGAATCTTCGAATTACAAATGGAATCTTCGAATTACAAGTATAATCTTCGAATTACAATTGATCTTTTTCGAATTACATCTGTAAATGGTGTAGACCTAGCCCCCATACAAAGGTCCACTTTAGTTTTGGCTCAAATGACTCTAATAACCGCGTTATAATAGGTATCTTTTCAAAATTTGGCAGGTAATTATGTTTTATCTACACAAATTTCCATTCCGAATTTTAAAGAAATCGGACCGGTTCTTCTTGTAGCCCCCATACAAACCACCTTCCCGATTTTCACATACATCTCTCAAATTTCATGAAAATAGAAAATATTTAATTAAAATTCTGTTTGTGTATGTTAAACACATACATTCACAACCTTATGAAATCTGATTATCATCGGACCATTTTCGGACTTAGGCCCGCCCCATTTAAAAATGTTGTCCAATATTCAGTAAAAGCGGTATATTTTCAACAGAAAGAAGCCTATTTCATTCAAATTTGATTTAAGAGTGTTTTTACACTTATTAAAGATTTGACCTATGCTCCTTGCAGGAGTAAAAGGAACAAATATATATGGGGCATTCCATGTCAAATCAGACACTTTGAAAATTTTTTTTTTGACTTCCCCAGTTTGTTTACAGTTTTTAGTACTCTTCGAAAACTCCTTCGTGGTAATTTTTTAGATTTTTTTGATGACCCGTTCAAAAGATATTGAATTTTTAAAAATTGGTATATTGTTCCTTTACTCAAATTTCTTTTACTCATAACTTCTTCAATAATGGTTCAAATTTAAAATTTTTTTTTTCAAAATTTTTGTTTTTTTTGGAGATAGTGCGTTGGTATGTTTTAAAAAAATGTTGTAGGGTAAAAATAAATGGCGGTCGGTCTCACTAATGACCCCTCTCGGACGCACCATTGGACCGGTAGAAGCTGACTAAATAAAACAAATTTACAAAAAATAAAAATATTTGTATGGGGACCGCCTTAACAATTAGAGATAGAGGGTAGGTGTGTTCTGAGAAAATGTTTGGACTAAAAAAATATTGTGGGTCGGTCATACATTTTGTTGGTCTAAGGGCACTATTAGGGCAGTTAGAGCGTTTGGAGCAAATAGTAAAAAATATCGTTTTGTGTGGGAGCCCCCTTAGAAATTGGAGATAGGGTATTAGTTCGTTCCAAAGAAATGTTAAGACGTAAAAATTAATGGGGTTCGGTCTTATAAATGACTCCTCTATGACGCACTATTGGAGCAGTAGAAATGATTTTAAGATTGGAAAATTACAATAAAGTTTTTTAAAAAAATTTAAAAAAATAGTAATAATCGTTATCCCACGATCCTCCTGGGCAAAACATTTGTAGAATCGATAGAAGTTTTACACAAAAAAATTTCAAAAAAATCGAAGAGTACAAACATTTTCAAAAATGAGATTACAATTTTAAAACTTAAAAATCGCATACTAGAGCGCTTTTAAGAATTTTTTGGGATTTTTTTTTTAAAGTACGTAAAAAAACAAAAATTTAAAAAAAAAATTTGAAATTTGAACCATTATTGAAGAAGTTATGAGTAAAAGAAGTTTGAGTAAAAGAACAAACTACCAATTTTTAAAAATTCGATATCTTTTGAACGGGTCATCAAAAAAATCTGAAAATTTACCACGAAGGAGTTTTCGAAAAGTACTAAAAACTGTAAACAAATTGGGGAAATCAAAAAAAAATTTTTTCAAAGTGTCCGATTTGACATGGAATGCCCCATATGTATATATATAAAGATTTGACAAAATATAGATCTCATCAGTCCATGTTTGAACTTGGGACCCATTTTCCGGGAAACTCTGGTGTAGGGTATTATATGGTCGGTCCTGACGACTATAATTTTCTTACTTGTTTTTGTTTAAATAAGTGCAGGAACAGAACAAGCACGGGGACGGTTTCCAATTAGAATGAGTTTTACCACCTTTTAAAAAATAAAACAAATTTTATTTCACACCGGCGACGGCCACAGGTTTTATCTGTCAAATCGTTGAAAAAGTCGGGACGGGCTTGTTCTGTTCTGCTCTTACAGTTAAAACAATTAGTGTAAATCAGAAAGCATTGTCGTGTTTTTTAGTTGCAATCTCGATTTCACTTGTGTTGTTAAAGGGAAACACAATTACAATTTCTTAAAACATTTTTACACTTTTTTTTTTGATATTTCAATTAAAACAATTAATTATTATTATGTTATCATGTTAATTTAAGAATATTTTGCATTATATCTTTTAAATAAAATTTGTAATCATTTTTATTTTTTGAAGTTCAATGATGATTAAGAACAGTTAGGTTTGATGTGCGTAAATGCTTTGTTATTTGAAATGATAATAAAGTGAGGTTATGTTATTAATAAATATTTTATTTTCGTTTGTTATAGGTTTTTGTTTTTATATTTTCAATTCACCATTAAGATATATATTTGTTTATAATTTATATACATTAGAATTAACTGGAAAGCCCAACACCTTGAAAAATATGTTTTTTTTTTTTATTAATAAATAAAACTGCTTGAAAATACTTAAAAAACACTCACTTTTTTTAACGAAAAAAACAAAAATCTATTGTATTCCTCAGAAAAAAAATTTAATAAATTTAATTTGATAGAATATTAACTTCAATTTTCTTTCTTTGTCAAAATTAACACACGAAAACAACGGCGACTACGACAACGGCAACAAATACATTGAAAATTTTGAAAGATAAGATTTTAGTAAAAGACAAGAAAGAGTATTGTTTTCAATGTGTGGGGGTTGATAAGACGACTTGTATTTTGTTTATTTTATAAAAAAATTATTTATTTTTTTTTGTGATAGTGAACTAAACATATTTAGAATCGTGTAGTTTGCAGGTAGAGGTATTTTGTCTCCGATATTCCCGTCTTTTACCGTATCGCGCACTCCACTCCGTCTACTTAAACTATAAATTTAATACTAAAATGTAATATTTAGGTGCATAGGGCAATAAGTCTACACAAATTTGAATGACTAGGGTGATAAAATCAAAGTCAAAGACAATTTGTTCTATTTTGGGAATAAATCTATAAAAACCACCATATAATTAAGTTTTTTTTTGTTTGGAGAATTAAATTAAAAAAAAAAAATTATGATAAGAACTTAATTTTAACAAAATTTTGTTATTAACCCTTTAACGTAACAGTACAGTTGAGGTTAAAAGATCTAATGAGTTGTTAACAGAGGAAATGAGGTCGCTAGGGGTCATTGGTGGCACCTTTCACCTCGCGGTAAATATTTACCAATTCATTTTCATGTTTTTGCACTTAAGCAATACAATCTTATAACTATTTGAATACATTTTTAATAACCACGCCCCCAAAAGGGCGCAGGGCAAAAAAAAAACACATTTCCAATCCCCTGGGTCCAAGTCCAGGAGTTTGATAACACAGGGCAACACTTTTTTTTTGCCCGGGTTCTGATAGCTAATTGTGGGTATTATTATGCTGGTTTCAAATCTGGCTGCCGTTTTTTTGGGTCAGCTCTAGTTTTTGAGATATAGCCTAAAGAAACTTTGAAAATAGGCAGTTTTTGGCATGTTTGTGAGTCTATATTTACCAACACTTAAAAAATTATGTTAGTAAAATCAACTGAAAATGTCAGTTAAAATAACTACTTTGTAAGTTGTTTTGGGGTCAACTACTTTTTCAGTTAAATCAACTAACAATGTTAGTTATTTTAACTGACAAAAAACAACTGACTTATGTAGTAAAAACTACTTACATTTGTAGTCAAAACAAATATAATGTAGTAAAAATAAAATAATCAAAAAATTTTTCAGAAAAAAAATTGAAGACCAAATTTTTTTTTTAAAAAAGTTGTGAAAATAAAAAAACGAAAATTTATTTATATTTTTTGAAAAAAAAACTTTGAAAATTTTTCAGAAATAAAAAAAATAAAATTAACTACTTTAAATAACTGTTACTACATCACAGTACTTTTTTGTTAGTTGTTCAAAAAAACTACTTAAAATAACTAACAGAAATAGTTGTTTGATATTTTTCATACAAAAACAACTGACTTTGTAGTTGAAAACAACTAACTACTGTAAAATATACAAACAACTAACATGTAGTAACTTACATAATTTTCTGAGTGAACACTAGTCTTACATCCAAAAAGTGAATGACGATTTTAGGTATGTTGGATATGCTGATTCCAAAAATGCTCTTACTTTTGTTGAGTCATCTTTAGTTTTTGAGATATCGCTAAAATAAAATTTTTAAATTTATGACCTCTTCAATTTTGTCCGAATATTTAATAAATCGAGAACTAAACTAAAGCTGTCAGAAAAAAGCTAATACCAGTTTTGGAATGCTGGCATCCAATATAGTTAAGTTCGTGTTTAAAACTGAGGCACTAAATTTTTTTTTGGAAATTATAGCCAAGCAAAGTTGGTAAAAAACGCACTTTTTCGACTCTTTAACAGCGATTTGCTCGCGGACGCGAGCTGATGGAAACAATCGGATAACAGATTCGGAATCAGCACACTAAAATCCATATAAATCAGTTGTCAAAGGTCAAATTTTGTCAACCTGTGTAATAAAATTGTTTCACTAAAAAAAAAAACTATAAAGTTAGCAAAAAATTTAGTTTAATTTAACTAAAAAAGCACCTGATTTTGGGCCTACTAAATTTTTAGTTAATTTAACTAAAAATATTTAGCTAACTTTTCGTAGAATGAATGTAGCAAAAAAAACCGTAACTTTAACTAAAAATTTAGCTGAAATTTCGTAACGTTTTTATGTACATATATTAACAAAAAAATTAGTTGAATCCAGCTAAACTTTTTGTTACTTTTCGTAAACTAAAATTTACAAAACATTTTGTAAAAAATTGTAAGTTTATTTTTTCTGTTTTTTCATCAGCTTAAGTAGAACTTATGAGATTTGCATAGGAGGCTACATAAGAAATTTCACTTAACAAATTTGTTACGAAAAATCAGCAAATTAATTAGTTAAAATTCGTAAACTCAGTTTTGAAGTCAACAAAAAAAATTAATTCAAAATTTGTTCAAAACTAGTATTTTCGTAAATTGAACTTAACTAAAAAAAGTAGTTAAAACGCTGATTTTAACTAAAAATTTGCTAAAAAGCCAGTAAACTCGAGTTAACAAAAAAAAAATTTGTTAACTTTACAGTTTTATTTTTTTGAGTGTTCATTTTCTTAACAAAAATTCAACGACATGTAAATAATATTGCCAATTTCAGAGGTTGAGTTAGTTCTTCAAGAGAGAACTTTTTCCCGCCTGGTCAGATGTTACCATTTCCGAGCTTAACCATCCTATGACCATAAAACATATTCGTGCCAAACTTCAGGAGTGTACTTCTTTTATCTTGAACTGTATCGGGTATTCCAAAGACAGACATACAGATGGACAGACACCGCAAGAATATCTACACTTAAAATAATACATTAGTAGATTTACTAATTTTTTTTTGCTAATGCTGGTTAGCTAACTTTTAGCAAATTTTTAGTTGAGATTAGCATGTTAGCAAAAATATCTTGTAAACTTAATTTAACGCATTAGCAATTTTAAACAAAATTTAAACTAATTTTTTTGCTAAATTTAAAACTGAGTTGACCTAATTTTTACAAGCTTTTTTGCTAATATTAACAAAAATAAATGGTAATTTTTTTTTTTATTTTCAGAAAACTTAAAATGGCTCTATTTCAGAAACTAAGCCAGATAGAGCAAAATGGAGGCCATTTTTGGTTCTCGGGCTCCTCATAGTATCGCTGGTCCTCTTCACATGTGTGGACCCTAATGGGTCCTAACTTTGAATCCAAAAAAGTAAGCATTCCGAAAAATTTTAAAATGCTCATATCTCGATAAACAAAAAGTCCCAAGGCATTTTTGTAGCTCTCAACACGTAGAACAAGATCGCAAAATGGTCAAAAGCTCTCCGAGTAATATTTTTGAAGTTATCGAGTTTTGTAATTTTCAAAGCTTTTTTTGCTAATATTACAGTTTTTTTTTTGGGTGTAAGAATCGATTACTGATCAATAGGGATGTGATTTCCATGCAAATGCATGTTTTTTATCGATAGTTTAAAAACGATATACACTAATTATTAGTGTCCGACCGAATACACCTTTTTTGGCCGAAGCCGAATATTCAGCCAAATTTTCACTATTCGGCAAAGCCGAAGCCGAATATTAAAAAAAATGTTTTTAGTTGCAAAAACACTTAGTAAAATGTTTTTGTGGCTTACTAATGTGATTCAAAGTTAGTTTAGTGTGTTTTTCAACATGTGAGCACAAATATTATACAATTATTCGCTATTCGGCCTATTCGGCAAAATTGTGGCCGAAGCCGAATAGTGCTTTTTGGCCGAAGCAGAAGCCGAATATTCGGTCGGACACTACTAATTAGTGTATATCGTTTTTAAACTATCGATAAAAAACATGCATTTGCATGGAAATCACATCCCTATTGATCAGTAATCGATTCTTACACCCAAAAAAAAAACTGTAATATTAGCAAAAAAAGCTTTGAAAATTACAAAACTCGATAACTTCAAAAATATTACTCGGAGAGCTTTTGACCATTTTGCGATCTTGTTCTACGTGTTGAGAGCTACAAAAATGCCTTGGGACTTTTTGTTTATCGAGATATGAGCATTTTAAAATTTTTCGGAATGCTTACTTTTTTGGATTCAAAGTTAGGACCCATTAGGGTCCACACATGTGAAGAGGACCAGCGATACTATGAGGAGCCCGAGAACCAAAAATGCATATTTTGGTTTTAATGTCATATTTTGTTCATATTTCCAACTTTCAAGTGCATATTTATGCATATTTTGGCATAATTAGCAATAAAACACAAATTGAAATTTATCTGTTTCAAAAACTATTTTAAATTTAAAAAAATTTATTTCGAAAAAAGGAAAAATTATTTTTTTTCTTTGTAATTTTTTTTAATGGATTGTCTTAATTTCTAGAAAAATTGTTCTTACATAAAGTTTTAAATGTAACTATTTAAACCCGGCGTTATTTTTTGCCTTTTTAAGAAGTTTTTCGTATGAAAACAAGATTTTTATTGCACACATTTTATTTTTTATTGCATATTTTTAGGTTTTTAAGTGCATATTTTGAATTTTTCAGCGCATATTTTAAGCGCATATTTTTGATTTTTTAGTGCATGAATATCTTAACCCTACTGATTAATAACACTACTAAACATAGAAAATGCGACTGGGACGCGACTTTATACACTTGATTACAATAGTTCTGCTTTCCAAAAATCCGGTCTCTAAACTTTTCTATCGCATCAGTTTTTTGAGAAAATCGAATTCAAAGTTCCGAAAAATCGCCGTTTTGAGCATTTTTGGAAACTTACACACAAAATTTTTTTTTTTCCATGAACGATTTTCATAGTATTTATGAACAAATTCATACAATTTATTAACTTTTTCATAATATTTATAAACTTTTTCATAGTATTTCTGAAAAATGTTGAAAATTCTTAAATTTCACATATTATGATTTATTCATAAATACTATGAAAAAGTTTATAAATATTATGAAAAAGTTAATAAATTGTATGAATTTGTTCATAAATATTATGAAAATCGTTCATGGAAAAAAAAAATTTTTGTGTGTATAGCGCATGAACCCGATGTAATGGCGACTTAAAAATAAGTCAAGTTTAAAGAATAAACATTACTCTTTAAGATGCAGAACACATTTGGTCAGTTGTCTTAAGTCTTTGGGCGCTAATTGTCTTTCAATGTTGTCTTAATCCCAGTACAGAAAAAAAAACGTTTTTGGGGGAAAATACTTTATTTAAAGACAATTAGTGCTTCAACGGTTAAAGCGACTGTTCAAATGAGGTATACATTTTAAAGAGAAATGTTTGAGCTTTACCCTTAACGTATTTTTAAGTCGTCAGTACATCGGGTTCATCCGCTATAAGTTGTCAATGTGTCCGAAAACGCATTTTTTTTGTATTTCAAATTTTTCAAAAACCTGATGTTATGGAAAAGTTTTGAGACCCGATTTGTGACCTAGAGAATAATTGTAATCATGTGTATAAGGTTGCGTTCTATTCGCATAAAGTGGAATCTATCGAAAACTTTATCTGCCATTGCTCAGCACTTTCTGGTAGAGAATAATTGTAATCATGTGTATAAGGTTGCGTTCTATTCGCATAAAGTGGAATCTATCGAAAACTTTATCTGCCATTGCTCAGCACTTTCTGGTCAGAGACTTGCTTCACTGGAATCTTGGAAGCTGCACGATTTTTTATGATTTGTCGAATATCAAAATTCAATGTCGTAAGAGTTTTATACAGAGCTCATATTGGCTTAACGGATGGGACTAGTAGAGGAACCGCATAAAAGTCCCGTGGTTTCACAACGGACCTTGGAATCTATGTGTGCTGACGTAAAACGTCAGCCACTTACAACCTAACCTACATAAGTGAAAATATCAAAACAAATGGATTTGCTAAAAATTTATCGCAAGGGGGAAAGTGTATCAAAACGTCCTGGTGACCCCTCCCAAAAACGCCCACGTCAAATTGTTTTTTTATACCATCCAATCACAGTTTGGGGGTATACTCACTTTGTCATTTTGTGTGAAAGGTATCGAAATATCATTCAGAGACCCCATAAAGATTCTTCTGTTGAAACTACGATTCAGTCCAAACCAAAACACCTAGACCCCCGAAGTTTGGTATGAATAAGTTATTCATAAGGTCAAGTTAGTATATGGGCAAAATCGGACAAGGAAGAAAAAAGCTCCCCCTTGAAAAACTAAAACTACCCCAGAAAAACACATTTTTTACATGTTTTTTTTTTTTGTACCAAGGCCTTGCAGGGGATCAGCAAAGAAATCTTTGTTTTTTCTCAGAATTAAGTTGGAATCATTGAATTTCAATTGCTTTTTTCAAATTTCAATTGGTCATTTTCAATTACACAGTGAAACAACCAAAATCGGAATAGGATGAAACCAAAAGCAAATAAAAGTTGAAATATTCCACAACAAAACCCCTTAAAGCTTTTTTTTATGTCAGCGCTAGATTTTTTTACACGCATTTGAAGTTGGTTAAATTTTATTATAATTATAATAGCAATTGCTTGAAAACTGTAAAGGTGGCGTATGATTAATTTTGTAATTGCAATTAAGAAACAATCATACTCACAGTGGATTATTTTTAATAATTTGGCTATTCAGTATGTAGGTATTGGAACGATTGCAGCGAAATTCATACTGGTTATAGCTAACGTAATTTCAAGCTTTAGTTTGGCCGCTGATCCCCACATGTTTAGTACACAAAAACTTTAAATGCTTTAAAATCACCAAATTTAAATGCGTGTAAAAAAATCTAGCGCTGAACTAAAAAAAGCCTTAAGGGTTTTGTTATATAAATTGTCAACTTTAATTTGCTTTTGGTCTCATCGCATTCCGATTCGGAAAGTTTTTTTCGATTTTGCATCACTGTGTTATTAGCTGATCTCTTTCGAATTTAAATTGATCTTTTTTACGAGTTATTGATATTTTAACAATTTTTTTAATTTTGAATTGATATTTTTACAATTTCTATTTAATTTTGTTAATTTTAAAAATATTTTTTTTAATTTTAAATTGAGTCTTTAAATTTCTATTATCATATTTTAAAAACACTCTTACAATTTATCTCTAACAAGTTGTAAAGATTTTTTTAATTTCATTTAAAAAACTAAAAAAAAACATTACAGGGTTAAATGGAGAAAAAATTATTTTAAATTGAGCGGAAATGCAACTGAAAAAGTACCAGCACAATTTTATGAATATTTCTTAGAATTCTTTAAAATTTTACGCTTTACACAGCATGCGTTTACTTTGTGTATTGATTTCAGAAACACATTTAAGAAGAACATGTTTTATAACAAAATTATTGATAAAGTAACTATCAGATAACATTTTAAGGTTTTCTACAGCGTTTAAATTACTATGAAGAAAGTAGCTTAAACAACCAAAATTGATGATATGTGTAGTTTTAAAAACAAACAACATGTAAATCATTCAATTGCTATAGCTACTAATACTTGGACATTTCTGTTTTTGTAGCGAGAGCTTACGATTGTTTTTAAAAATGAATAAGTAGCAAAAAAAACAAAAACATTAGAATTGTGTAGCGCTACAAGTAGCCTACAAATTATTTTTGGTAGCCTACCTGTAGCCTACAAATTATTTTTGGTAGCCTACAAATATTGTTTTTGTAGCCTACAAAGAAAAAATTTAATAAAACTATAACACACACACACACACTTATCTTGTTTAACATAACTGTTTTATTTTAATGTGTATAAAGATTAGGGTTGGATTGTTTTAATGTAAAATTATAATTCAACTTCTCAAAAAAAAAAACTTTGGCAAACATTGTTGTGGTGTTCCCTTGTCATTAAAAGTAGAGATGGGCACATGAGCAGATTAGAACGTGATTCACGCGTGACCACGCTTGAGTGTGACTAAATTCAATTTTACTCACGCGCGTGTGAGTGGAGTGTGCGTGAGTAAGATTTTTGCGTGAGTCGATTTTTTAAGTTACGCTGAACTTTAAATTTTGTTGAAAATTTTAAAAGATTTTTCAAATTTTAGTTTTTAATTTTTTTTTTGTATGAATAAGAGTTTCGTGAGTGTGAGTCAACGAGAGTGTGAGTGAAGCTTGAGTGAGTGTGAGTTGTATTAAATTTACTCACGTGATTGTGAGTGTGAGTAGAAAAAATTTGCTCGTGAGTGAGTGTGCGTGATTCAAAAATTCCTGTCGTGGGCGTGAGTGAGTGTGAGTCAAAAATCTCTCACGCGCCCATCTCTAATTAAAACCATGTTTTGTGTATTTTTCACCACGTGAATTTTCGAAAAACCCAATGTAGAGATGGGTGCGTGAGTGGATTTTGACTCACACTCACTCAAGCTCACGCAAAAATAATCGAATCACTCACGCAATTTTTTTTTATTCACGCTCACTCACTATTCACGTGAATAATAAAAATCTTACTCACGCCAGATTCAATCACGCTCACGCGTGAGTCACGCAAAATCTACTCACGCAATAAAATTCTCTTACCAAAAAAAAAACTCCAAAAAAATTTTTTTACAAAAAATAAAAAAATTGGGCTAATCTAAAAATCTTATCACGCAAACTCACGCAAAAAATAAATGACTCACTCACTCAGATTTTTTTTCAGCTCACACTCACTCACAATCACGTGATTTAAATGAAAATCACTCACGCGTGATTCACGTGAATCACGCAAATCACGTGACCAGCGCCCATTTCTAACCCAATGTTAATGTCACGGTTTTTCTCATAACTTCTGAGCGTCTAGACCGATAATATTAAAATCGCGTACATATTCGAAAATATCGAAAAATTCGACAAAATTCCAAATTTTTCTATATTTTTTTGACCAAAATTAAAAGAATTTTATTAAAAATTATTATTATTCTTTTTTCGATGTTGTATTCATTTTACACCATCTTAACGAAATTTTTAATATGATCACGTTTTTATATTGCAACATTTGTTTACAATGTGATACTGTAGTAATACTACTGTAGTAATACTACTGTAGTAATACTGTAGTAATACTGTAGCCTACAAATATACTACTGTAGTATATTTGTAGGCTACAACAATAAAATTTGTTTTCCGCTACTGCTCTGTTTGGAGTTTTTATTTTTTTCATGTTGTTGTAGTTTAAGCAAACACAAAAAAGAAAAGTAAACAAAAGCTATAACTTATAATATTGAAATTGTTTGAAGTGATATGAAAAGCAAAAGCAAAAAAACGGGTAGCTAACGTAGTCTTTCAAACGCTGGTTTTTTACAGTCACGGGCAAATTAGTCTGGTAAATGACAAATTTGCCAAACGTCAAATTATTTAACTACAGGTAAAAAAATCTTTACCGGGTACTTGGTAGTATTCTCATTTTAAAAGCTTTTTTCATTATTACGAAAAATTAAAACAGAAAAAAGAAAAACTTTCTAATTTTTTTCTATTTTTCACAAAATAACAAGCGCTATCTCAAGATTTTTTTTATTTGTAGAAAATTTATTTGACGTTTGGTAAATTTGCCACACTATAATGACAGATACCGTGAAAACCCCTTGTATTAAGGTTTTAATAAATGTTTACCTTTGCAATTTTTTTTAGCAATTTGATTTTTTAAACATTTGAGGTTTTCACGATTTCGAGCTTTTAAGTGTCTTAATTGGCAAAATTGCCAAACGTCAATAAAATTTTCTAAACGTTACTAATTTGCCAATTTACGTCAACCAATTTTTTCTTAATTTGCCGAACTTAAATGTTGAGTAATGTAAATTAAGCAAGGCGCAATAAAAAAGGGAAACTGCTGTGAACGCTGCAAAAATTATAACAATTATAAATTTTTTTAATTTGATATTTCGTATGCAAAAATACACTCTTATTAAAATAATTTTAGTTTCCTATTATAAATTGGGTAAATTTACACAAATTGCGTAATTCTGCTTAAAAATATTGTAAATTTACTCTACTTATGGTAGTATATTTTTTGATTTTGTTGAAATTTACCCAATTTAGAGTAAGAAACTGGACTCATTTTTTTAGGGTATAGGTCTGTTTGTTTACCCAAATTTCTTAAAATTTTTACTGCAACTGGAAAGTTTTGTATTGAAAATTTCCAGCTGTTGCAAAAGAAGTACAAAATAGTAGATTGTAGTAAGGTAAACGAACAGACATAATATATTACTATATTTGTTGTTCAAATTATTTTCAAAAAGGATACTCACGATATGTAACAAAAAAATGGTGGCAAATATTTGACGCCACACAAAAACGCCTGATTTTTTACCTAGATTTTTTTTAGAAATTTGCAAATGTTGAACAAATAATTTATTAAAAAATTTTCACCAAAAACTTTAAATGTTAACAGAATAATAAAACCCGCTTTTTTAAAATTATTTATTTTTTTTTATTTTTAACAACTTTTATTTAAAAAATTTTGAATTATATTAAAACAGAACAAACAAAAATGACAAACACTGGAAAAAATAACAAATAAATACAGTTAGAGAAATTAGTAGGGGGTTTCACGATCTCTCTCATTTTAGTGAGGTATTTGGCAATTATTCTAATTGGAAATGCGACATTTACTAAACTTGGTTTTAATTTAATAAAGTTTAATAAAATTCCGGTTTAAACTAAGTTAAAACATAGCCTTAGAGTATGACAATTTTGTATACGAAAAATATTTAAGAATCCGAGGCTTTTCCAACACGAAAAATGTCTTGAAATCAGAGAATTTTTCTACACGAAAAATGTCTTAGGCTGCGTTTTTGACATATCGCTTTAACTTAATTTAACCGGGAGTTTTATTAAACTTTATAAAAATAAAACCAAGTTTAACCAAGCATTCTGTTTTTCAGTTCAAGTTTAGCAAATGTCGATTAACGCGGTATTGCCATACCAAATGCCACATTTCCAATTAGAATAGTTGCCATCATCGCACATTTTTTCGAATAAAATACCACAAAATGCCAATACTAACCAGTATATTTGAAAATCAGAGGTGTTTTTTTGACGTTTTTGTACCTTAGTTTAACTCTCCAACATTCGTGAGTTAAACTTAAAATAAATCACATCTCAAAAACAGAATTTGTGGTTTTAACTCAGTTTAAACCTAAAATCATTAAATTTTACAACTCAAAAACTCGCCCTTAGAATGTGTGTCATTTTCCATAAGAAAAATGTCTTATTGTTAGAACCTTATGCGTTTTGTATACAAAAATGCACATAATCTGAGAGTTTTTCTATACAAAAAATTCTAAGAATCTGACTTTTTCTATACGAAAAATATCTAATCAGAGACTTTCTCTATACGATAAATGTCTCAGAATCGAAGATATCAGAATCTGAGACTTTTTTAGGAAAAATTCTCAGAAACTGCGACTGTTCCCAGTTGGAAAATGTGTCACTGAGGAAATTTCCACAGTGATTCCTTGAGGAAATGTCTTCAGGCTCTGACAAATCATAGGCAATCCTTGATGACATGTCCTAACATTGTCAGCACTGAATGTTTGCTTTAAGAGTGTGGACAATTCCTCTAAGACGTCTAAAAGGAAATGTCTTCAGAATAGCAGTATATTAAATTAGAATTTTAAATCTGGGCAACTCTTTAATTTCCAAGAAAAAGATGGCAATATTATCGACTTATGGTGTTTTCTTTTCTGGCAAAAAATGTGCCTTTTTTTGCATTTCGCCCCGAAAATTGTGTTTTTGTGTTCTTTTCTAAAAAATGTCAACCCTTATAAAGAATATCGTGTTCTTTTCTAAAAATGTCTGCCCTATAAAGTGCAAAAAAGTTGCACTTTTTACCCCGTAAAAAATCACGGGGTTGAAATTGCCTTATACAACAGCTGACTTTTTCTGTGTTGTTTTCCCAAAACAGCTGTTAAAAAATACAGGGCAGAGTATTTCTGTATGTTGTGTTCTATTCCAGTCAAATAAAATGCAATTTTTTATAGATTTTTTTAAGGTGTGTTAAACATTTTAAAAATGTATGCCCTAAAAAGGCAAACATTTTTTTTTAGAAAAGAAAACACCATTAATTTAAATAAAATCAAAATCTAACAAGTAGAATAAAAGTAATAAATAGACAAACAATTTTAAAAATAAAGTTTGGAACAAGTGGTTAGGTGTGGGACCAATAAACTGGAGGTTCCAGGTTCAAATCCAGTTGGGACTAAAAAAGGCGAAAAGTTTTTTCTAAATATGAGAAAGATAATTTATAAAGGAAAATGGATAAAAGTAAAAACTTAAGGAAATACGAAAATTTTTTGTATTTTCGCATGACCTATGTCAGACATTTCCCCAAAGAAGTCTTATTTGACATGTCCCCAGAAGGTCAGCCCTGACCACTGCTGACTTTGAGTGAGGACATTTTGAAAATTTGTATGAAACTGTCCTCAACCCAGTACATAGAGATGTCTTGTGGATGTCAGGTGTGACTCTGACATGTCATCGCTCCGTCACTGAGGATGGCTCGAGGACGTTGCCAACTGGGTTTCTATATGAAAAAGTTTTTAGTATCTGAGACTTTTTCTTACGAAAAATTTCTCAGAATCGGAGACTTTGGCCTCTGTTCTATCTTTCACAAGTTTTCAATTCACATGAAAATTTCCGAATCACATGAAATCAAGTTTAGTGTTTTGTTGACCACGTTTTCATTCGAAGTTGAAATCGAATAATTAAAATTTAAAAAATTACAAGGAAAAAAGTGCATTCGTTTTACTTTCACCAAATTTTATTTATGTGAAACAAAACGAAAAAGAAATTCGGATGTGAAATCTAGAACACCAAAAAAAATTCGGAATTTCACATTTTTTATGTGAATTACTTTTTGTGGAACAGCGGCCTTTCTCTTTACGCCAAATGTCTCAGAATCAGAGACTTTTTCAACACGAAAAATGTCTTAGAATCTCAGACTTTTTCTACAAAAAAAAAAATATCTCAGACTCTGAGACTTTTCTACATCAAAAATGTCTCAGAATCTGAGACTTTTTTTATACGAAAAATGTCTCAGAAACTATGACATTTTCTATACGAAAAATGTCAGACTTTTTCTGTACGAAAAATGTCTCAGAATTGAAAAATTTTTCTATACGAAAAATGTCTTAAAATCAGAAACTTTCTCTATACGAAAAATGTCTCAGAATCAGAAACTTTCTCTATAAGACAAATATCTCAGAATCAGAGACTTTTTCAACACGAAAAATGTCTTAGAATTTCAGACTTTTTCTACACAAAAATTATTTCAGTATCTGAGACATTTTCTACACCAAAAATGTCTCAAAATTAGAGATTTTTTTAATACGAAAACTGTCTCAGAGTCTGTGACTTTTTTTACGAAAAAAGAATCTGTGATTTTTCTCAGAACTTGAGACTAATGAATGGAATGCAAGAGATGGGTTGTTTTCGACTTTTTTTACCGAGATTTCTATCTCGGTTAAACGCACCTTTAGATTGATGGGAGCGTGGGTGGTGCAAGCATCAGATTAAATTAAAATTCACTTCAACACATAACAACACTAATTGTAAGACTATTTACCTAAGTTTTAGTCAAAGAAGTGTTTTTTAAAAAATGTTGGACTAGGTTAGGTTAGGTTAGGGTGGCGGTGCCAGATGGGCACTCCGCATAGACCAGTTGGTCCATAGCGATACCACAAAACTCTTTCCGCTTATCGATGTAAACTAAATACATTGACCTTCATCGCGAACTGTTTCAAACTCTTCAGGTCTATCCTCGTAATTTCCTCCAAAGTCTCGAACTGTGAACTTCCCATAATGGATAGTCGAGTTCATGCCAAAGCCGGGCAGTGACACAGGATGTGTTCAATGGTCTCCTCGACGTCTGGTGTCTCGCACCTTTTACAGCTTGCGTCCGTAATAAGATTCATGTTCTTGGCATGTTTTCCGACAAGACAGTGTCCCGTTATTAGACCTGTCAACATACGACATTCTATTCTCGTAAGTGTTAGTAAGAATTTTGTTCTTCCTAAATCATAGCGTGGCCATAAAATTCTGCTTATACGACTTGTCCTAAGTTCCTTCCATCTTCGATTTGCCTTGGCGACAGTAAGGGTATTTCGTTTTAGTTTGTAATGCTGGAGTGGCGGTGAAAGCATTATGGTGGTACCTATGCCATCTGCTCCAAGTTTCGCGAGTTCATCTGCTTTCTCGTTTCCTTCTATTCCTTCGTGCCCTGGTACCCATAATAAGGTAACTTCATTATTCAAGCAAAGTTGTTTTAAATTCTCGTAACACTTTAAAACCGTTTTCGATTTAATTTGGTAGCTCAAGAGTGCTTTTAGAGCAGCTTGACTATCCACGTAGAAATTAAGGGTTGCACCTTTTTCCTTTGCCATAAATTCCACAGCTTTTGATATAGCAGCTATCTCAGCCTGAAAGATACTCGAGTCTGCGGGTAATTTAAAAGATAAGTGTTGGTCTAGTTCCAATATTGTGAAACCAGCTCCCACACCATGCGATTGCTTCGATCCATCAGTAAAGATATTTATCGAGTTCGCAGGAGGGCCCTGCCAGATCGACCAGAATTCTCGATCCGGAAATCTAACTTCATATTTCCGGTCGAAAACTAGTTTGGGCACTGTGTAATCAGAGTCAATACGGTCCATATTAGCAATGTTACTGTGTCCAAAGTTGCGATACTTGAACCAATTTGACTCTTTGAGTCTGAGGCAAGCCTTGTAAGCCTCGCCCTTAGCAAAGAGATCAATTGGTAATAAGTGCAATAAAGTGTCGATAGAGTCGGCTGATGTTGTTCTCAAAGCGCCAGTGGTACTCCGTCCCATTTGCCGTTGAAGCTTCTGAAACATTTTAAGCGTCACATCCTTTTCGAGTGCCTTATGCCAGACTAAAACTCCATAGAGTAAGATTGGTCTTACGATTGAAGTATAAATCCAGTAAGTGACTTTAGGTTCTAGACCCCAGGTACTGCCGAACATTTTCTTACACGCGTAATACGCGTTGTTTGCCTTTTTTACCCTTTCTTCAGAGTTCTTGTTCCAGAACAGCTTACTGTCCAAGAACACTCCAAGAAATTTGGCATGCGGTGATATTGGAATTTCAACTCCTCCCACTCGAACCTTTCTAAATTCTGGGATTTTGTATTTTCTAGTAAAAAGGACCATTTCCGTTTTCTGCGGGTTGACATTAAGTCCATTTCCTGAAGCCCACTTCCACATAGCCTTAAGTGAGCCCTCTAAAATCTCGGATACAGTATCCAGATATTTGCCACATGATAGAATAACCACATCATCAGCGTATGCTATTGTTGTGGTTCCTAAAGTCTTTAGTTCCTTTAAAATGGGGTCCAACACCAGAAGCCAGAGCAGTGGTGACAGAACCCCACCTTGTGGTGTTCCTCTAGTAGCGTAACGGGATGTTTTTGCATGACCCCATTCGGCCGTTATTTCCCGACATGAAAGCATTTGCTCTATCCATTTACTCAAACAGCTGTTAGTTGAAGCCTTGTTCAAAGCATTAACGATCGTTTCCGTATTTACATTGTTAAAAGCCCCTTCTATATCCAGAAATGCTGCAAGAGCAAATTCCTTATACTCCAGGGATGCTTCTACCTTCTGTACAAGTGAATGAAGCGCAGTCTCTATGGATTTACCCTGCTGGTAAGCATGCTGTGCATCCGATAGAAAATTCGTACCTAAATGCTCTCGTATATATAGATCAATTATCCTTTCCAGTGTTTTTAAAAGAAAAGATGTCAAACTGATTGGTCTGTAATCTTTTGCCGTCGCGTGGTTCAGTTTACCGCTTTTGGGCAAGTATATAATACTTGCTTTTCTCCATCCTTTTGGTATATAGCAAAATTTCAGGCATGCAGTAAAAATCGATAATAGATGCGGAATTAAAATACTGGAGACGTTCTGAAGCATTGCCGGAATAATGCCGTCAGGTCCAGGTGATTTGTATGGTTTGAATGAAGCTAGAGCCCATTTTATTCGGTCCGCAGTTAAACAATTTTCTGGAATAATTGAGGGATTATCGCGGATTACATTCACTGCAATTGGATTTATCCTACATCCCGGAAAGTGTGTCGTAAGTAGAACATCAAGTGTTTCATCTGCACTTTCTGTCCATGTATCATCACTTTTTTTCAGTAGGATTGGTGGAATGTTCTTCTTCGATAAAATTTTTCTTAGCCTTGCAGCCTCAGTGGTATGTTCAATATTGCTACACAGGTTTTCCCAGCTAATTTTTTTTGATTTCCGTATTAGCTTTTTGAAGCTTTTTAGTTCACTTCTATATTGCGCCCATCTGTCATCTGTGTTGCCCCGTCTAGCGTGCTTAAATAAGTCCTGCACTAAACTACGAGCGTTTGATAGTTCTCTAGACCACCACGGAGGTTGGGGTTTCTTGCGACTATACCTTAAGGGGCAAGATTTTTCAAAGGATTCGCGTAAAATTGACGTAAGATTATCATTTACTAGTTCTATAGTATTATCCAGTGGGTATCAAACTACATGGGGCTGAAAAAAATGCACTCTTTTTTTACAAAGGAAAAAATGGTTCTCTTAATGCATAAAAATATCTGCAAAATTTAAAAAAAATGCTGCAAAAACAGGGGAAAAAGTAGAAAGAGTAAGCAAAATGCTCCAAAATCAGGGGAAAAAGTAGGGAAATTAGTTAAAAGAGAATTTAAATAACGGAAATAGTGGTAATCCTCTCAATAGAGATAGGAAATCCTCTCAATAATAGTGGTAAAATTTACTCATTTTCTAATTCTCTTTGATCTTTTTACAAAATTTTTAAATGTCTGCAATACATTAAGTTTACCAATTTTCATAAACTTGCAGACTTATTTTGGGTCATTTCAAAATCTCTTACTTTCCTTACTCTATGGTATTATCATCTAAAATTTCTCGTTTTGGTAGAGCACCCATTTTCTTGTTTACTAAACTACTATATTTACCCCAGTTTGTTTTCTCAGGGTTTCTATACGGTTTATTTGTCATTAAATTTTCCAGCTTTACCTTAAAACTTAAGTATTTGTGATCCGAGCAAGAAGCCTTTTCAAGGATTCCCCACTCGACTATGTTCAAATGTTGGACTAAAAAAATGGAAAATTTATGCAAAAAAAATTGTGTTGACGTAGTCACTAATATTTATAAAAACTTGTTGTTTTAACTGTCAAACCGTAATCTTCCAAACTGTCAAAAATGCCAATAGTTGCGGTTAAGATTACAAAGTAGATTAAGTTAACAATCAATTCTATTGAATTGAAACACTGTTTCTTAACCAATTTTACAACAGAACAAAAAAAAATCCAAAATTACCTAGTTTTTTAATATTTTATAGGAAATTTTGTTTATGGTATTTTTCACCTAAAAATTGATTGATGCATTGGCAAACATCCAACATGAAACTGTAAATGAGAGCAAATTAAATATACGCTATACAAAAAAATTATACAATTTGTTTTCCATGACAACTAACTAGAAACCACGCTTCGTCGGAACCGACATTAACCTAACGTTGCGAACACTGTAAATGTCTTTCTTGAATATGAAACTGGGGTTCCCCATTACTATATTTCTATAAAATTCAAAATCTTTGCTAGAGCCGTTTTTTTTTTAAATAACCTTCAAACGTCAAAAAGATTGATATTTCAATCTTATCTCGATAACAATGAGAGATATGAAAAAATGACTAAAGACAAAAATTATTGCTCGGGACAAATGCAAGGTTTTTGTGGCCAATTCTTTTCAATTCCGAAATAAAAACTTCACGTTTTCTGTAGAAAAATATCAAATTGTAAATACCGCGGTTCGAACTTCTTTATTAATTTACTTTCCTTAAATTTGATCGGTTTTGTTGCAAATTCGCTCTGGCGAAGATTTTAAATTTTGTTGAAATATAGTAGTGGGGCACCCCAGATTTATAATCAAGAAATACATTTACAGTGTTTGCAACTTGAGGTTAAAGTCGTTTCGGACGAAGCGTAAATCGCCTTATGAAAATCAAATTTAACTACACTCAAAAAAATAAAACTGTAAAGTTAACAAACTTTTTTTTGTTAACTCGAGTTTACTGGCTTTTTAGCAAATTTTTAGTTAAAATCAGCGTTTTAACTACTTTTTTTAGTTAAGTTCTATTTACGAAAATACTAGTTTTGTACAAATTTGGAATTAATTTTTTTTGTTGACTTTAAAACTGAGTTTACGAATTTTTACTAATTAATTTGCTGATTTTTTGTAACATTTTTGTCAAGTCGAAAATTTTAAACATTTCTTGTGTAGCCTCCTATGCAAATCTCATTAGTCCTACTTAAGCTGAACTTAACGCTGTGAAAAATATTATTTTTTTTTTTATTTAAAAAAAAAGGTTAGCTGAATTCACCTAATAAAAAATGTTACGAAATTTTCAGCTGAATTTTTAGTTAAAATTACTGTTTTTTTGCTACATTCATTCTACGAAAAGTTAACTAAATATTTTTTGTTAAATTAACTAGAAATTTAGTAGGTTCAAAATCAGGTGTTTTTTTAGTTAAATTTAACTAAATTTTTTGCCAACTTTACAGTTTTTTTTTTTGAGTGTAATTTATTTTGTCAAACATACACACAAAAAAAAAGTGTCGCATATTACTTCAGTAATTTTAAGTATTCAAATTTGACCTACATTGTGGTAATGAATAAGCAAAATAAGTAGAATTAAATACAAAAAATATGCAAAAAAAAAGTTTTATAAATATTTTAGAACAAAAATAAGTAGACAACTGACCCTGGACAAATTCACAAGTAAATTAAAAAATGCGACTTTAGACAGTTTGTTGATCTTTCACAACCTAAAGAGTTGGCAAAAAAACTACAAACATCAGAATATTATTCGTATTAATATACAAATAATTAGGGATATTAATCTTTTGTATAGTTTTGTTGCAAAGATTTGGCGATAATACCTTTTACAAAAATTTTACAAAAAAAAAAAATTCGAGAAAACAATTTTTTTTTTGTAAAATTTTTTTCCTCGGAATTTTTTATTTTTTGGTCAAAAAACAAAATATGTCAACCAGCAGCCGAATTAAAGCATTTTGTATTTTTAGGTTATGTGGAATATGGTTGATCGAATTTAGCTTTTTGGCGAATTTCTTTCCGGCTCAATGACAGATGTGTTGGAATAGATGTAAAAACAATATGGTATAAATTTCATGCAGATCGGTGGTCATCTTCTGCTGCCCTGCCCCGGAACCTTTTACAATCTGGCAATTTCAAAAAAATCTAATTTATTTTAAAAAATTGCCAAAATTACAAAAATCACGCAATATTCTTGTTTTTTTGCACTCAAAAAAATAATCTTGTAAAATTACCAAAAAAGCCTCGTTTAATAATTTCGTGCTAGACTATTTCTGTAAAATTACAAAATAACCTGCATAAAATCTGCACAAAAATATTTTGAGATTCAGCAAACATAATCAGTGAAATTGCAGAAAACTTGTTGTTATTTTCTAAAACTAAATGACATAGAGTTTACTTAAAATATCCATTTCAACAAAAAAATCTGCTAAAAGTTTGCTAATTCAAATTGAAAGTTATTTTACAGATTTTGAGTGTAAGCTTTTTACAAAGAAGCAAATTTTCAGGAACGAAGATTTTTACGAAAATAACCAATTCTGTGATTTTCAGATAAAAAAGAGAATAATGTCTCGGAATCTTAGACTATTCTTAAAGCAAAAATGTTTTAGAATATAAGAGTTATTTGATAAGAAAATAAAAAAAATTATCAGAATCCGAGACTTCTGTATAGGGAATAATGTCAGAGATAATAATTTTCTCATTTGACGTTTTGTCATTACAAAAACAAGAAAAACAATTTCTTTTCATTTACTTTCTAAACATTTTACAAATGTTTATTTCTCTTTTTATCTAAATATGCATGCTTTTTTTTCAAATAAAGCTTTTTATCTATGTATATCTATGTATCTAAGTATGTACTATTATGTATCCCATATATCTATCATAATTTGTTGAATTGCGAAAAAAAGCCGGCAGCTAAAGTCTTCCGCATAACATTGAAAACAAAATACAAAAAACATTATATACACAGAAAAAAATAAAAAATAAAAAAAATGTAAAAAATTACTAAAAAAATTTGCACCACTAAACAAATTACTGAGACTTTTTCGAAAACTGTCTCAGATTCTAAGGTGGTTATTCATAAAATCTGAAATATATTTAAAGCCGGTTTATTTGACAGATATTGCAGGAATAATTGTCAAACAAACCTACAATAAGTCTACTATAAGTATTATGAATAAGAGCCTAAGACTTTTTCTATACGAAAAATTTCTTAAGATCTAACACATTTTCTCTAACAATAATGTCTCAGAATCTGAGACTTTTCTATACACAGAAAAAAAACATTGTCAATACAATTAATTTCATTGTTAATACAATTAAACATTTAATTGAAACTGAGCCTACATTGGATTTTGTCAATACAACATTGACTTTTGTAACTTTTAAAAAAAATATCAACTCTTTTTTGTCAATTAAATTCATTGTTGTATCAACAATGAAATTAATTGAAAAGTTTGTAATAAATTATATTAGGGCCATTCCAGAAAATTTAGCTCAAATTTTAGTGATTTTTGGAAATGGTGTCTCAGATTAATTTGAACCTTGACACATAGATAGCCCTCATAAATATGATATATGTACCATATATCGTTTTTTTACATTTGGTATATTTAACGAATTATGGCGGGTCAAAGATTGACTTTTTAAGCAAAAGTAAGAAAAATACATCACGTTTAAAGAGCTGTAACTTCTTAACCAATGACCCGATTTTTACAAATTTAGGCTCATGTGAAAGCTGGGGTTTTTTTTTTAGAAAATATTTTTAAAATAACACAGTTTTTTTTACAGAAATGATGCAAAAATGCAAAAACATTTTTTCTTTTCGAATATTTAAAAAAACACATCTTCGATTTTTTTTAAAAAAATTCTGGTGAAAAATAACAATGTATTGTATAACATATTCAAAATTCAGAGTGGGATCTCCATGGGATCAAAAACTATTCTGTTTTAAGTACGAGATTCTCATATTTTTCCCTTAGAAAATTTAAATTTCTAATGTTTTGAATGTTTTTCAAAATTTTAATAGTATAATTTTCTTTGAAAATTTAAATTTTTATATTGAAGAAACATAAAATTTTAATTTTCTAAGGTAAAATTTAAAAACTTCGTACTAAAACCAGAATATTTTTTGATCCCATTGGGATCCCACTCTGAATTTTGGATATGTTGTACAAAACAGTATTGTTTATCACCAAACTTTTTTTAAAAAAAATCGAAGATGTGTTTTTTTAAATATTCGCAAAAAAAAATGTTTTTGAATTTTTGCAACACTTCTGAAAAAAAACCTTATGCTTTTGAAAATATTTCCTAAAAGAAGAAGAATTAAGCTTTCATATGAGCCATTACTTGTGATAATCGGATTACTAGTTAAAAAGTTAGAGCACGTTAAACGTCATGTATTTTTCTGACTTTTGCTAAAAAAGTCGAACTTTGACCCGCGATAATTTGAAAACTACAGCAAATTTTGAAAATCCAAAAATGCAACATATCTCATATAAATGTGGATATCTATGAGCCAAATTCTCAGTGGCGTCCAAAGGCATGTTTCCGAACAGTGGGGCGAAAATTTTTGGAATTACCCATTAACGGAAATAAGCATGCTTTAATGTCATTTTATAAAAAAAATCTAAAAATAGAACAAAAAAAAACCTAAAAATTTAAAAAATAAAAACAGTAGCCGGCAGCTGGAATCGAACCCGCAACGAACATGATACGAGTCTAGCACACTACCACCGTGCTATTCCTTGTATATATTTGTAGTTGACTATACTCGTATATTAAAGAAAATAAACCTGTTTCAATGTCATTTTATTTAAAAAAATAAAATATAAAAACTAAAAAAAAATCAAGCGGCAGCTGGAATCGAACCAGGAACGAACATGGTACGAGTCTAGCACACTACCACCGTGCTATTTCTTATATATTTTTTACTTGACTTAACGCGTATAAAAGGTGTTGCAGAATAGCAAAACAAAAATAATTTAAAATAAAAATAAATAAAAATAAAAAAATATTTCCGCCAGCTGGCAACGAACCCGCAATATTCATGATTTGAGTCTAGCACACTACCACCGAGCTATCGTCACATAAATTTGAGCTTCATTAAATGAATTTATAAGGTGTCTGTGTTATCAATGAGCATTTTGTGCGTTTTTTAACAATGATTTTAATTGATGCATTTAATTGGAAATTAAATTGGATTTTTGTCACATTAACTATATATATTGTTGATACAATTAAAAACGTTGTTGAACTGGAAGTTAGTTGCTAACAATTTGTTTTGTTACTTTTGATTTCCCGATATTTTTTTCTGTGTACGAAAAATGTTTCAGCATCTTAGAATGTTTTTAAAAGAAAAATGTCTCGGAATATAAGACTTTTCTCAGAATTTTGTAACTTAAATTTCTATACGTAAAATGTCTCAGAATCTGACACTTTCTATACGAATAATGTCTCAGAATATGAAACTTTTTCTATACGAAAAATGTCTCAGAATATGAGACTTTTTCTATACAAAAAAAATCTCAGAATCTGAGAATTTTTCTTTCGAAAAATTTCTTAAAATCTGAGAATTATTCTATACGAAAAATGTCTCATAATTTGAGACTTTTTCTATACGAAAAATGTCTTATAATCTAAGACTTTTCTCCAGTGTTGCCACCTCATGTGTAATTACACATCCCAGGAAAATTTTTCAGGACCGATTCTGAAACACTTGTTCTAGAACAGGTTCTTTGGTAACCACACACTATTACACTTTAATTATTCAAAACAAGTTAAGTGAAAATTATTGTGAAGCTTGTTCTCTGCAATCAAAGTTTCATAACATTTTGGTTCTCAGGAATTAAAAAAAAAAAAAAATATGTGTCAAAAAAATTAAAAACTAAATATCAATTTATTTTTGTTAACCGAGAAAAAAACACGATATTCTAATAAAATAGCAGGATATAATCGTGAAAATTGTTGAAACAAAGGTGAGTAAATTAAATTTTCATTGTCTGGGTCGTGTCAAATACTAATAGTATTATGTTTTTTTTATTTTTGTTTGCAGAAAATCCATGTTCTGGTATGACATTATTGTAAGGCCCAAGATGCAACTTTTGAGGCGAAAAAGGACAAATGTGTGTTAAAAAAATGTAAATATTCCATGATATGATTGTCTTTATCTTTGTTTAATAAAATAATTCAATTCAAAATATTTCTTTAATTCTCATTTCTGTTTCAAATTTTACTTCTAGAACCGATTCCGAGGAACAAAAATATGTTCTAATTTTGCTTACAAACACCTGTTGCTTTTGGGACAATTTTTACTGATTCTGTTTGCTGAGTTTACAAAAATATTTTTGTGAGTATTTTAGCTGAATTTTTCCGCTTTAATCAGCAGGGTTTTCTGTTAAAATGAGCAGATATTCAGCTGAAATCAATATATTTTTTTGCTGTTTTTCAGATTTTCTTCTGATTTACATTAGTAGATTTACTAATTTTTTTTGCTATTGCTAGTAAGCTAATCTTTAGCAAATTTTTAGTTGAGATTATCATGTTAGCAAAAATACTTACCTTGTAAACTTCATTTAGCGCATTAGCAATTTTAAACAAAATTTGAACTAATATTTTTTGCTAAATTTAAAATTGAGTTGACCAAATTTTTACAAGCTTTTTTGTTAATATTAGCAAAAATAAATGGTAAATTTTTTTTTTTTTAGAAAACTTAAAATGGCGTTATCTCGGAAACTAAGCCAGATAGAGCAAAACGGAGGCCATTTTTGGTTCTCGAGCTCACAATAGTATCGCCGGTTCTCTTCACATGTGTGGACCCTAATGGGTCCTTACTTTGGATCCAAAAAAGTTAGCATTCCCGAAAATTTTAAAATGCTCATATCTCGGTAAATATTGCCGACACGATGAAAAGTCGAAAAGCATTTTTGTAGCCCTCAACACGTAGAACAAGACCACAAAATAACCAAAAGCTCTCCGAGTAATATTTTTGAAGTAATCGAGTTTTTTAAATCTCAAAGCCCCAGTGGTCCCCTAAAATCACGTATCTCAAAAACTAAGCAAGATAGAGCGAAACGGACAAAAATTTTTGATCAAAAACTATGACGATTTTTTAGGAACCCAACTAGGTCTAGGCCCATCGGGGTCTGGACCTATCGGGTCCAAACCCAATGGGGTTCTCAAATGTGTATGAACTAAGTCGAAATAAAAAAAATCAGTTAACTAATTTTTAGCAAAACAGTTTTGCTAACTTTACCAAAAAAATTGTGGGTTCAAAATCATCAAATTTTATTGTAGGTTTACAAGCTTTTTTTGCTAACATTACAGTTTTTTTTTTTTGAGTGTAGGTTATCCCGACAGAAATTTCGCACAAAACGATAAATTTTAGGTTTTTAGAGCAGTAAAAAACAGACTTAGAGCGGACTTAGAGACTTAGAGCGGAATACATGTCCAGTTAGCTGTCAACTGTCGATTTAACGGAGTTTTATGTCAAAATCGACTTAATCGACAGACTTAACCGTTATATTTTGAAAATTTACAAAAAAAAGTTATTAAAAAAATCATGTGTAATTCTTGATTTCATGTGTAATTTTGGCATGATCCATGTGTAATTCGTGATTTCATGTGTAATTTTGGCATAATCCACGTGTAATTTACGATTTTGTTGGTGGCAACACTGCTTTCTTTACGTAAAATGTCTCAGAATCTGATACTTTTTCTATACGAAAAATGTCTCAGAATCTGAGACTTTTTCTATACAAAAATTTCTTAGAATCTAAAACTTTTTCTATACGAAAAATATCCCAGAATCTGAGACTTTTTCTATACGAAAATGTCTTAGAATCTGAGACTTTTTCTGTACGAAAAATGTCTCAGAATCTGAGACATTTTCTATGCGAAAAATGTCCAAGAATCTGAGACTTTTTCCATACGAGAAATGTCTAAGAATCTGAGACTTTTTCTTTACGAAAAATTTCTTAGAGTCTGCTACTTATTTTATACGAAAAATGTCTCAGAATCTGACACTTTTTCTGTACGAAAAATGTTTCATAATCTGAGACTTTTTCTATCTCAGAATCTGAGACTTTTTCTATACGAAAAATCTGAGATTTTTTTATTTGTACGTAAAAAGTTTCAGATTTTTTTAATCAAAAAATATCTGCAACTTTGTCGATATGAAATATGTCTCAGAATCTAAGACTTTTAATGTATTGCTATAAATTCGAAACTAAAGAAAAATTGTGACATTTTCTTTAAAAACAAAAAACATATTTTTTTTTGCTGTAAAAATCGTTTTAAGCGCTTAAAAAAGCAGTATTTAACGGAAATATCATAATTTTTCGCCCGTGATGTCGGGCCCTTGTTTAATTGCTTCAATTAAATAATTACTCAAAAATTTATTTTAATTTAAATGATTGCTTAAAATTTTTTTTTATCCAATATTTTTTTCTGTGCTTGCAAAGTTAAAATAAATTGCGTTTTAGTTTAAACAAATTTCTTGAGAGCTTTCAATAGTTTTGTTTTCACACTAGTTTATATTTAACTAGATTAGAGTGGGCAGAAAAAATATAATTTAAATCGGTACAGAAAACAAAAACAAAACTATTAATCACAATGTGTAATTTAGGAAAATTTATGTTTTCCACCAATCTTGCTTTCCAAAAACAAATTTTTCGAATAACATCATCAAATAATTTTTTCTAACCCCACTCTAATGAATATATCTAATCAAATAACTTAAAATTCTTATAATTTAACAAGTTTTTGTATTCGTTCTTTAGACCTCACGCGTTTTTATTATTTTGTAGATATTTTTCGATTTCAAAATTTAACCTTGCACAAATTTTAAAATTCATCCATTGATCATAAGTGTGAGGATTTGTTATGATTATAATTGCCACGTGTTTTTGTTATTTTTTTTTATTGTTTTTTTATTATAAATTTTTGTCAAAACAAAATAAAGGGGGCTCGTTTTTTGGAATGTGACGTAAATATGAATCTCTCATTATATGTTAATCATTTAAATGGAATTTAAAAATCTGGTTAGTTTAAAAAAATAAATATAAGTTACAAACACACAGAATAAATTAAATTAAAATAATTACTAGGCATGCTAGGGCATGTAAAATTTAATATTTGAACAAAAAAAATTAAAGTCATAACATTAATGAATACCCTCTTAGGTTAGGTTGTAAGTGGCACGTAGACTCCGAGGTCCGTTGTGATACCACGGAACTGTAATAGGTTCCCCTACTAGTCGCTGCAGTTAAATCAATTTGAACTTCTTTTAAAACTCCTTAGATATTAAATTTTGACATCCGACAAATCAGAAAGATCGTTCAGTGTCGGACAAGGGCAGATGAAGTGTTCGATAGTTTCCAACTCCTCCTTATCCGTGTAACTCCAGCAAATCATTTAATGGCACATTTAACTGCTCTG
Source organism: Pegoplata infirma (assembly GCA_963921195.1). Taxonomy (NCBI): domain Eukaryota; kingdom Metazoa; phylum Arthropoda; class Insecta; order Diptera; family Anthomyiidae; genus Pegoplata; species Pegoplata infirma. The sequence continues at coordinate 106,306,905 of OY992538.1, read as the reverse complement.
AGTGTCCTAAAAGACGCTGTCCGGTAATTATAGAAACCACCGTCGAATTTCTCCTCTTGAAAGCGATACCAACTCACTTGTGTGCTTCTGATTAAATGAAGGCCAAATCTGTAGTGTTGGCTCTCACGTCCATCCATTTGCCCATCACTGATTAGTATCCGTCAAGGAACAAGGTCTTATATTTCGCTTGTTTCTGGAGGCATACTAACACATTCCAATTCCGTTCGAACCTGTAAGGTAGTTCCCAGTCTTGCAAGCTCACCGGCTTTTCAATTTCCTGTAATGTCTCTATGCCCTAGAACCAATATGAGTTGTATGCAAACTGCTTGGCCATCTCATTTTAAGACGTGCGGCAGTTAAGGCCAGATCTTGTTTTCAAAAACACTAGACTCAAGGAACTTGACCGCGGCTTGACTGTTAGAATAGATGTTGGTTGCATTTGTAGACAATACATTGCAACTTAACCAGTCAGCAACTTCTTTATTGCCAGCATCTCTGCCTGGTTAACACTGCAATGATCTGGCCATCTTCGAGCTAGGCTCAACCTAAGCCCCTATGAATAGACTCCAAAGCCCACTTGTTCGCTCCTCTGAATAGACTCCAAAGTCCACTGCATTTGTGTAAAAATTTATGGAGGCTCCACTTCCTGGAATGCCCCTTATTGAAGTCTTCCTGGATGGTAACATAGTGGTAAAGTGGCGCTCAAAAAGGCACAGAGAGGGAGCACAGTCTACATTTTGTGGTAGTGTTATATTCTTCAATCGCTACTCCTCCATTGCAGTCTGCTATTAATTCGAATTGCCGATCCAATATGTCCAATGGTATCAGGTGCAGTACGAAGATCACCAGTGATGCACATCGACGCCATTCTATGTACCTTCGTGATAAAGATACAGGGGGGTTATAATTTGAAAGAAAATATTTTTTTCATCACCAAATAATGCAAAAATATAAAAAACAATTATTTAGCAACGCCATGTTTTTTGCTACAAACGATTAAAAATTTCCGAATTCAAACGATTTCTTTCGAATAAAGTTACGCAGTAACCCCCCTGTTCCCTTTTGTCACTAAAGCAGGCCACCAGACCATGATTCCATACAGCAGAATTAGATGAACCACTGCTGTATAAATCCAATAACCGACTTCGGGGCTAAAGCCCTATCGTTTTCCAGTGTCTCTTATACAGGAATATAAAGCAATCGTTGCTTTTCTCACCCGTTCCTCAATATTAAGCCTGAAATTCAACTTCCTATCTAGAAATACTCCAAGATATTTGGCTCCATCTGAGAAGGCGATTTCGGTGCCGTCCAGGGAAATAGAATTAAAAGCAGGAATTTTATTTTTCATTGTAAATAAGACAAGCTCTGTTTTACTTGGATTTACTACCAGACCACAGTCCATTGCGCATTTAGACAGATCTTTCAGAGAACCCTGAAGAATGTCTCTCAATGAAAACCACGTGTTTCTTGAGAGAGCAGCATCGAATTCAGTGCCAGGTTCCAAAGAAGTGACGAACGAACACCTTCCTGTGGTGTGCCGCTATTGACAAATCGAGATATGATTAGTAGACGCTCCCAATTTAGACGTCATACGTCTATTGGCAAGTAGATTTTCCATAATTAAAACGATCTTTACTCCCAGACTAAACATAACCACAATTTTCACTCCCCTCTATATCAAGAATGGCCACCGTAGTGTACTTCTTAACCGAAAGTGATCTCTCGATGGTGCCAACGAACTCATTAACCCATTCCTGCCTAATGGGTATTTAAATACCCAAAAAAGTGTTGATACTTAAAAAAATTTATCTCGGGCCAGTTGGAAGCTATCGGGCTAATTCTTTTTTCATAAAAAAGAGAAAAGATTAGGCTAAATGCGAACATTTAACAAGATTTTTTTTTTGTTTTGTTCAACTTTTGTTTTTCACTGACAAAAATCGAAGATTTTTCTTAATCTAAAATACTCAGGAAAAGTGCACCATAACCGCGATGCAGGGGGTAAGGACAATTTTGTTTTTCACGAAAATTTATTGGAGTTATTTTGACACCCAATATAAACTATTTGGACCCCTTTCAGCTCAAACAAAAAGTAAAATTAAAAAATTACACGGCCTAATACCCATGTCATATCTCAGGTCGGAGCTGAGGTAATTTTATTTTTATTTTTTCTATCAACTTCTGTGGTCTTCCAGGCACACATATCAAAATTTCATCAAAATCGTACGAGCCGATCTATGGGCAGGCAGTAATGGGTTAAGAGCTGTGTCCGTTAATCTACCCTTGCTGTATGCATGTTGTCAGTCATTCTACGCAAACATGAGTCTATCATTCGTTTCATTGTCTTTAACAAAAAAGAAGACAGACTTATCGGTCTGAAATCCTTCGGAACTGTATGAGAATTTTCAGAGCCTTCGGGATAAAAACGACTCTGGTATCTATCCATTTTAAAGGAATATACGACCAGTTTATGCGTGCTGTGTAGAGGCTATATAGTCCGACACTTGCTGCATCTCAGCCGGGATTATACCATCAGGTCCAGGGGATTTATAGGGTCTGAATCTTTAAATCTCCGAGTTTAATGTTGGCATATTTATTATTTCCGATGCAGTTTCAGATGCTTGGACGTCAAAAAAAAAAAAATAAACGCTAAACAAAATAAATTATTTCAGTGTAGTAGTATTTTATAGAAATTTTAACATTGATCCTCATTCCCATTTTTTAAATCGGGACAGCTATTATGGAGTACCTCATATCGCTATGTAAACAATCAGATGTTGTTATTAAATAACGCTTTGAATATTATTTTATGTTAATCTCACAAATTATTTTTTACTACGACATATCGTAAAAACGCAAATGTACCCAGTAATTTATTTGTAGCAAAATTTGCTTCCGTATTGCGGTTATTTTTTGATTGGCTACAAATTGTGGGCTCGTCTGGATGTTGTTTTTTTTTTTATTATTTACCGTTGGCGTCGTTGTTTTGTCAGACCCCCACATATTTTTTTCGAATGTGTTGTAATTAATGACGCCGCCGCCAGTGATTTTGTAAAATAAACAACATTTTTGTTTTGATTTTACCCAAGGTTTTTCTGTGTGTAAACTTGTATCATATAAACAAGTTGTTTAAACTACAATATTTATAAAATTATGGGATTATTTATCGGCTGTTAAGAAATTAACCTATTTCACTTAGTTACTATTATCAAATACTAAGAGCGTAATCTACAAGAGCGGACGAGAACTGGTATGAATATACGCTGCAACTTAAGAGTTATAGGTTAGGTTAGGTTGTAAGTGGCTGCTGACGTTTTACGTCAACACACGTAGACTCTGAGGTCCATTGTGATACCACGGGACCGTAATAGGTTTCCCTACTAGTCCCTGTCGTTAAACCAGTTTGAGCTTCTTATGAAACTCCTTAGATGTTGAATTTTGACATCCAACAAATCAGAAAGATCGTAGCTCCCTAGATCCCAGTGAAGCAAGTCTCTGACCATAAAGTGCCGGGCAATGGCAAATAAAGTGTTCGATAGTTTCCAACTCCTCTTCATACATGCAACTTCGGCAAAAGTCATTCGACGGCACATTTAACCGCTCTGCGTGCTTCCCTATAAGACAGTGTCCGGTAAGTATAGAAACCACAGTCGAAATCTCTCCTCTTGGAAGCGATATCAGCTCACTTGTGCGCCCCTGATTAAGAGAAGGCCAAATCAGTCGTGTTGTCTCACACGTCCATCCATTTGCCCATCTTTGATTAGTCTCCGTCGCAGAACAAAGCCGTAGGTTTTGCTTGCAAGTTTCTAGAGGCATACCAACACATTCCAATTCTGTTGGAACCTGTAAGGTAGTTCCTAGTCTTGCAAGCTCATCGGCTTTGCATTTCCCTGGAATGTCTCTGTGCCCTGGGCCCCATATGAGTCGTATGTTAAACTGCTTGGCCATCTCATTTAAAGACGTGCGGCAGTTAAGGGCAGATCTTGTTTTCAGAAACATTGAATCCAGGGACTTGACCGCGGCTTGACTGTCAGTATAGATGTTGACTGCGGTTGTAGACAAGACATTGCAGCTCAACCAGTCAGCCACTTCCTTTATTGCCAGCATCTCTGCCTGGTAAACACTGCAATGATCTGGAAATCTACGAGCCAGGCTCAACCCAAGTTCTTCCGAATAGACTCCAAAGCCCACTTGTTCGTGCAGCCTCGATCCATCTGTGTAAAAGTTTATGGTAGCTCCACTACCCGGAGTATCCCCCATCCAAGACTCCCTGGATGGTATCATAGTGGTAAAGTGGCGCTCAAAGAGGCTCAAAGAGGGAGCACAGTCCACATTTTGTGGTATTGTTATCTTTTTCAAGATCGCGCTATGGCCACAATCGCTGCTCCTCCATTGCAGCGTGCTATTAAGTCGAATTGCCGACGCAGCCGCATACTGCCTACCCAATATGTCCAAGGGTATCAGGTGAAGGAGGATTTCTAATGCAGCCGTAGGTGTAGTACGAAGAGCACCAGTGATGCACATTGACGCCATTCTCTGTACCTTCTTGATAAAGACACAGTTCGCTTTTGTTTCTAAAGCAGGCCACCAGACAATGATTCCATACAGCAAAATTGGACGCACCACTGCTGTATAGATCCAATGAACGACTTGAGGGCTAAAACCCCATCGTTTTCCAATGGCCCTTTTACAGGTATACAAAGCAATCGTTGCTTTTCTCACCCGTTCCTCAATATTACGCCTGAAATTCAGCTTCCTATCTAGAAATACTCCAAGATACTTGGAGAAGGTGATTTCAGTACCGTCCAGAGAAATAGGATCAAAAGCAGGAATCTTATTTTTCCATGTAAACAAAACAAGCTCTGTTTTACTAGGATTAACTCCTAGACCACAGTCTCTTCCCCATTTAGACAGATCTTTCAGAGAACCCTGAAGAATGTCCCGCAATGTTGGCAGATGCTTCCCCTTTACCGCTATCGCGACATCGTCAGCATATGCGACAACATGACAACCACGTGCTTCTAGAGATAGTAGCATTGAATTCAGTGCCAGGTTCCAAAGAAGCGGCGAAAGAACACCTCCTTGTGGTGTGCCCCTATTGACAAACCGAGATATGACGGACGCTCCCAATTCAGACGTTATACGTCTATTGGCAAGTAGGGTTTCCACCATTAAAACGATTTCACGCTTTACTCCCAGACCAGACAATGCCAATATTATCGATTCTGGGATGACATTATTAATAGCCCCCTCAATATCAAGAAAGGCCACCATAGTGTACTCCTTTACCGAAAGCGATCTCTCGATGGTACCAACGAGCTCATGAAGAGTTGTTTCCGTTGATCGTCCCTTGCTGTATGCATGTTGCTAAGAGTTATAAGAAGATGATAAGAATTGCCAAATGTGACTCTCGAAAAAACATCTGTGGAAACATGGAAGATGTTCTAAGGCATATGTAAGTTGTTTCTAAGGCACATGGAAGACGTTTCCCGGGATACCTGGAGGATCCAACTATTAAATACACATTTTCCGGGCAATTCCTTGGCGACGTTTCAAGCTTTGGAATGCTGTGAAGTCCAATTTGGACTATTAAAAGCTTTTGGCCCTATAAATACCCAGGACCTGATGATATAATTCCGTCTGAGATGCAGCAAGTATCGGACAGCATGCATGAACTGGTCGTATATTTCTTTAAAATGGAGGGATACCAGTCGTTTTAATCCCGAAGGCTGCGAAAAATTCCAACACAGCTCCGAAGGATTTTAGACTAATTAGTCTGTCTTTTTTTGTTTAAGACAATGGAAGAAATGATAGACTCATTATTTGCATAGAGTGATTGAGCCGAGATTGCTTTCGGCAAAATATATACAGGGTATATCAACGGAAACATCGAAATATCGCAGACTTGATAATTGTAGCATTGTCTGGTCTGAGACTGAAGAGTGATATCGTTTTAGTGGTGAAAAATCTACTTCTCAATAGACGTATAACCTCTGAATTGGGAGCGTCTGTCTTATATCGAATTGTCACAGTATTCAATGCTGCTCTCTCTAGAAGCACGTGGTTTTCATGTTGGAAACCACGGTCATGTTGTGGAAAGCACCTGCCAACATTAAGGAATATTCGTCTCTGAAAAATCTGTCTAAATGGGCAATAGACTGTGGTCTGGTCGTAAATACAAATAAAACAGAGCTTGTCTTATTTACAAGGAATATGATTTCCTGATTCTATTTCTGTGGACGGCACTGAAATCGTCAAGTATCTTGTTGTATTTTTCGAAAGGAAGTTGAATTCCATGCGTAATATTGAGCAACGGGTACACTCAAAAAAAAAAACTGTAATGTTAGCAAAAAAAGCTTGTAAACCTGCAAGAAAATTTGCTGATTTTGAACCCACAATTTTTTTGCTAAAGTTAGTAAAAATGTTTTGCCAAAAATTTTTTTTTTGAACTTAGTTCATACACATCTGAGGCCCCATTGGGTTCGGACCCGATAGGTCCAGACCCCGATGGGCCTAGACCTAGTTGGGTTCCTTAAAAATTGTCATAGTTTTTGATCCAAAATTTGTGTCCGTTTCGCTCTATCTTGCTTAGTTTTTGAGATACGTGATTATAGGGGACCACTGGGGTCTTGAGAATTAAAAAACTCGATAACTTCAAAAATATTACTCGGAGAGCTTTTGTCTTGTTCTACGTGTTGAGAGCTACAAAAATGCTTTTGGACTTTTTGTTGTGTCGGCAATATTTACCGAGATATGAGCATTTTAAAATTTCCGGGAATGCTAACTTTTTTGGATCCAAAGTTAGGGCCCATTAGGGTCCACACATGTGAAGAGGACCGGCGATACTATGGAGAGCTCGAGAACCAAAAATGGCCTCCATTTTGCTCTATCTGGCTTAGTTTCCGAGATAGCGCCATTTTAAGTTTTTTGAAAATAAAAAAAAAATTTACCATTTATTTTGCTAATATTAGCAAAAAAGCTTGTAAAAATTTGGTCAACTCAATTTTAAATCTAGCAAAAAAAATTAGTTCAAATTTTGTTTAAAATTGCTAATGCGCTAAATAAAGTTTACAAGATATTTTTGCTAACACGCTAATCTCAACTAAAAATTTGCTAAAAGTTAGCTAACCAGCATTAGCAAAAAAAAAAAAATTAGTAAATCTACTAATTTATTATTTTGAGTGTAAGAAAAACAACGATTGATTTACATTCCTGCAAAATTGACTTGGAAAATGATGAGTCTTTAGCTCTAAGGTCGTTCACTGGATTTATACTGAAGTGGTGCGTCCAATCCTGATGTATGGCATCATTGTCTGGTGTTCTGCTTTAGAGACAAAAGGGAAATGTGTCTTTATCACGAAGGTACATAGAATCGCGTCAATTGTGTCCATAGCGTGATCTCGAAGAAGATAACAATACCACAAAATGTGGTATTGTTATACCATATTTTCCCTCTATGAGCCTTTACCCCAATGATACCATTCCGGGTAGTATAGCCTCCATACATTTTTACACAGATTAATCGAAGTTACACGAACAAGTGTGTTTCGGAGTTTATTCAGAAGAGCTTGGGTTGAGCCTGGCTTAAAAATTTCTGGATCATTGCAGTATTTACCAGGCAAAAATGCTGGAAATAAAGTATGTGTCTGACTGGTTGAGTTGCAATGTATTGTTTACAACCGGTCAAGTCCCTAGAGTCAATGTTTCTGAAAACAAGATCTGCCCTTAGCTGCCCCCCTGGGTACAGAGACATTCCAGGGAATTGCAAAGCCGATGCTCTTGGAAAACATGGTACTACCTCACAGGTTCCAACGGAAATGAAATGCGTTGGTATGCCTCTAGAAACTTGCAAGATAAATCTACGGCTTTGTTCCGCGACGGAGACTAATCAGCGATGAACACATGGATGGACGATAGATTTTGCGTTCTCTTAATCAGAAGCGCACAAGTGAGCTGATATCGCTTCCAAGAGGAGAGTGGTTTGACAGGGGTTGCTGAAATTACAGGACAATGTCTTAAAGAACAGCACACAGAGCTGTTAAATGTGCCGTCAAATGACTTTTGCCAGAGTTGCATAGATGAGGAGGAGTTGAAAACTATTAAACACTTAAGCCATTTTTAGATGACCTGGGTCCAAGTTAAACATTTTATAAATACTATGAAATAGCTTCGTAATATGATAAAATACTTAGGAAAAATATAATTTATTCCATAAAATACTATAATATACTTCTTAATATTTATAAAACATTTCACAATATTTATGAAGAGTTTCATAAAAATTACAGAAATGTTCTTTGTTATATTAATGAAAATTTTCATAAATATAATGAAACATTTGATTAATTAATATTGCCTCTATGAACAATTATGAAATTGTTTCATAGTATTTAAGAATATGTTTCATTGGACGAACTTTAATTAAGAGTTTCATTATATTTATGACACTTTTCATAAATCTAATATAGATTTTTTTCTGTATGTGGCAACACTTTTACACAAGCTTGACTTTTTTGATTAATTGTTTAAATAACAAATATTAATTATAAACTTATTTTGACCACAAAAATAAATACTCTTTCAGTATAGAAAGGTTTAATATATGATTTGTTTACAATGTTTTTTTTTTTTATTTTTTAAATAACAATAATATTTAAATATGAACTAAAAGAAAAACAACAAGTTTATTTTGCTGTAATTTTTTTTATTTGTTTATCAGTTTTGAAAGAAAAATATAAAACAATACACATTTTAATTAATTCACTTAAAAACACATACTATCTCTGTATAGATAATAAATTAGAAATAACTAACAAAAGAACAACAAATGTAATGAATGGTAAATTTGTCAAGGTTTTCAGTATAGAGTAATAAAGATGCGAAACTGTCAGAAACAGAATTGACAAAGTAGTACGACTTGTCAGCATGCATGTATGCTGGGAATAGCACAAATTGAGTGATGCCAGGTTTTTTGGTAAAAAAAATCATCAATCAATTACACGTAAAATAGCTAAATTCGACTCGGCCAAATTCATGAAAACTCTCCTCCACAATGCCCAAAATATATTGTGTGGACTTTATTCCACATGCGGCTAGTTCGACCGAGAAAAGTATTTTCTCTGTAATTCGTTGTACGATACATTGGACAGTCGACAAGGAAGGAATGTGATCTGCTGGAAAGGCAAAGAGTACAAGCAAGCGCCCGCGTCTCAGTAATGAGTTCTCTCATCTCAGCTGAACATTTACCGTGGTAATATCAATAGAACAATGACGCACAACCCATGTTCCGTCGATGCTACAATGAGTCAATAGAGCAAGATATTTTGTCATTGATGAGCTTTAACGCTTTGCTTTGCACCTGATCCAGAAGCTTCAAGAAAGATCTTGAAGCACTTGCCCAGAAATGGGAGTATCCATTTATCCATTTTTTCTCGAATATAGGCGGTATAAATAGTATATCGCACTATTTTAAGAAACCAAGACACTTTAATGCTTCTTTTGACACTTGAAACACATGTTGGTTTTAATGAACATCACATTGGATTTTCATGCTTAGAACATCAAGAGTGTCTGATTTCTCAATAGCTACCACCTATATTATCTATTGATACAGATGAAGCTGATTCCACAAGTCGGGTCAACATACAACATTGGGTCTTACGAGTATTAAAATCGACCCTATTCACAAAACCCCACTCGGAGGTTATCGTAAGGTCATTATTGAGTGTGTCATTCATGTTCCGTTTTGTTTATTGACAAAAACACTTTATAAAATATTTGTTGGCTTACCAGTGTCTTTTGAGTCGTACTTAAAGGATTTTTCAACATGTGAATTCACGAAAAACAATCGAGAAATTCATGGTTTTACCGATTTTGCAGAAACTCAATACCAATCTGAGTAGAAAATTTACAAAGATATATGCCAAGCTTTAATAGTCTCAGAGTTTTCTTTCAAAAGTTAGTTCTCAGATGGAGCCAAGTATCTTGGTGTATTTCTAGAGTGGAAGTTGAATTTCAGTCGTAATATTGAGGAACGGATGAGAAAAGCAACGACTGCTGTATACTCCTGTAAAAGAGCCATTGGAAAACGATGGGGCTTTAGACCTAAAGTCATTCATTGGGTTTATATAGCGGTGGTGCGTCCAATTCTGCTGTATGGAATCATTGTCCGGTGGCATGCTTTTAGAGACAAAAGGGAACTGTGTCTTCATCACGAAGGTATAGAGAATGGCGTAGATGTGCATCACTGGTGCTCTTCGTACTAGTCCTGATACTATTGGACATAATGGGTAAGCTGTATGCGGCTACGTCGGCAATTCGACTTCATAGCACACTGCAATGGATGAGAAATCCTCCTTCACCTGATACTATTGGACATAATGGGCAGGCAGTAGTCTTGAATGAGGGGTTTTCCGGGTAGTGGAGCCACTATAAATCTTTACACTGACAGCTCGAGGCTGCACGAGCAAGTGCGCTTTGGAGTCTATTCGGAAGAGCTTGGATTGAGCCTGGGTCGAAGATTTCCAGATCATTGCAGAGATGTAATGATCTGGCAGGGATGCTGGCAATAAAGGAAGTGGTTGAGTTGCAATGTCTTGTCTACAACCGCAGTCAACATCTATTTTGACAATCAAGCCGCGCTTAAGTCTCTGGAGTTCCTGTTTCTGAAAACAAGATCTGTACTTAACTGCCGCACGTCTCTAAATGAGATGGCCAAGCAGATTGATATCCGACTCATATGAGTCCGAGGGGACAGAGACATTCCAGGGAATTGCAAAGCCGTTGAGCTTGCAAGACTGGGAACTACCTAACAAGTTCCAACCGAATTGGAATGTGTTGGTATGTATCCAGAAATTTGCAAGCAAAATCTACGGCTTTGTTCCGCGACGGAGACTGGTCATAAATGGGCAAATAGATGGACGTGTGAGACAACACGACTGATTTGGCCATCTCTTAATCAGAGGCGATTGATTAAAAATTGCAGCCTGCACCGTGATTACACTGTTTACATGGACAGGCAGACGGACGGCAGGACGGACATCGCTAGATCGACTCAAAAAGGATTCTGAGTCGATCGGTGTACTTGAAAGTGGGTATAGGACCAATATTTCGTGAGCTTTTTATAAAAGAAACAAATCAGAAAGATCGTGCAGCTACCTAGATCTCATTGAAGTAAATCTCGGAGAAGAAGGGCCGGGCAATGTCAGCAACACCGGCAGAAGTCGTTTGAGTGCACACGCTCAGCGTGATTTCCTATACAGCAGTGACCAGAAATTACAGAAACAATCTTTGAAATCTCTGCTCTTGGTCAAATCTGATGTGTAGTCTCACACGTCCATCCATATGCCCATCTCTTATTGGTCTCTGTCGCGGAACAAATTCGTAAATTTTGATTCCAAGTTTCTAGAGTATACCAAAACATTGCAATTCTGTTGGAACCTTTAAGATAGTTCCCAGTCTTGTGAGCTCATCGGCTTTGCAATTCCCTGAAATGTCTCTGTACCCTGCAGGTACTTGGGACCCATATGAGTCGTTTGTTGTATAAATATATTAAGTTTCAGTAAAATCGGTGTACAGCGGTTGGGATAGTTCTGAACATAGAAAATACATTTCACAAAGAACAACTTCCACAAATTTTTTTGCTGTCAAAGTACGACTTGTAAGTGTGGCTAATTCACATCGACTACATTGACATGTGATTTCGCCTCTATGTTCTCTATGCTTCTAGCATTTAGTTAGGGTTTCAAAAATGAAATTGAACTGAATGTATTTAAAACAAGTAAGACAATTCTAGTCGATCAAGACCGACCATATAATACCCTGCACCAGTACTGTCTAGAAAATGGAAAATGTTCAAAATATGAATTGATTGGAATTATATATCGTTAAATCTTAAATTTGTATGAAAAACTATTATTTTTGTTGCTACAAAAAGTAATTCGAAATCGATCGGTATACTTGTAGTTGGGTCTAGGACCAATATTTCAGGTAGTTACAAACTTCAGCACAAATTTATTATAATCTGCACCACAAAGTGGTGTAGGGCAAAGTCATAAAGTAATCCATCGACCGTTTTGTAGATCACCGAAGACAATTGGAAAATTCTGGCAATGCCAAACTAAAGTTCAAACGCAAAGAAAAGAGAGACAAAAAACAATCTGCATTCTCACCAGTGTTGCCGTTTTGACGCTTTTCGGGTATTTTCTGGTGCTTTTTTGGTCTGTTTACCCGGAGTTTTTTTCGAATACCCTTTTTTAAAAAAACGGGTATTCATGGCGCTTTTTTATTTTTTCGTGACGCTTTTGGTGCTTTTTATAAAAACATTCTGATTTTGTTATTATTTCGTTTTGCTGATTATTTTTATGTCAAGGTCTTTCAGCAAATATTTACTAAAGTTTTTGTAACAAAACTATTATTTTTTATGTTTTTCTGGACTGTTGTTTCTTGAAACAATTCTGAAATTTGTTGGCTAAATTATAAACTGCCTTCAAGTTTTTACATTCAAATTAATTCAAATCAAATCTACCAAATATCATTTACAAAAGAGGCATTTTATAAAAAAAATCTATTTCGTGGCAGATTTATATGAAAGTTATTAATTTTTCTATAAATTCGAATATTTTTATTTAAATTTTGTGTTTATTTTTATCTTAATATAGTTTTAGAAAATTAAATTGCAATTTTTTTAGTTTTGTATCAATAAATTTAGTAAATTCACGAAAAAAATCATATTTTTTTTTTGATTTCAAGTTTTTGGCGCTTTTTACCCTTTTATGTGTCAATTTTACCCTTTTTAATATGTTATTTTTGTAGTGAAAAAGTACATTTTTAAAATAAATTTTTAAATTGTGACTTTTTCCTCTTGGCGCTTTTTTACCCTTTTTTTGTTTATTTTTACCCTTTTTTACCCTATTTTCCAAAACTTTGGCGCTTTTCATCATTTTGGAAATGGCAACACTGATTCTCACTGTAAAACTGGTATCTTCCATCTCGCTCACATTTCGATTTGTGATAAAATTTCGTAAGCAATACCATATGGTTTTTGTTTACTACTTTTTCAAACGCCATTTCTTATACTACTCTATAACTCTGGTGTAGGGTATAAAAATGTATTTGTTTATTGTTTATATTTATTATTCATATTTTTTTTAATTGTTTGAAAAAAAAAAACAATAATAATGTAAGAAAATTAAAAAAAAAAAAAAAACAACAAGTTAAAGAATCAAAACAATAACAACTTAATAAATGCTTAATAATTTGTTTATCCCATATGTGTCAAAAGATAAAAAAAGAGCAGGAGAGGGAGGGGAAATAATTTGCAATAAACAATTATTACACAATTTAATTATTATCATAATAATACAAACGAATGAATAATAAGTACACATCAGGCAGAATAAAATTGGTACAAATGTACTTTTTTGTTGGTACATTTTCGTCATTGTTAGTACCGCGATTAATTTTGTACAATTAAAAAGTTTTCAAAATTTATAAACAATTTAAAAATGTTTGAAGAAGTCGTAGCTCCCCTCTAGATTTTTTTTAAACCTTTCACTTTTTTGTTGGTACATTTTGGTCATTGTACCGCGATTAATTTCCTACAATTTAAAAGTTTTCAAAATTGGTAAAAAATTTAAAAATGTTTGAAGAAGTCGAAGCTCCCCTCGAGAATTTTTTTTTGAAAAAACCTTATAAGAAAGAAGGGGTCTTCAGACGTTGATTTAGTTCCTCAGGGGGAAACATTTTCCCCTTGGTCCGATTTACAAACTAAGCCTGCCATTTTTCCCTTGGTCCGATTTACAAACTACGCCTACCTATTACCATTAGACATATTCGGGCAAAACTTAAACGGTCTAGTTTTTTTTTGGCCTACATCGTACTTTTTACTGATAGTCAGACATGGATAGAACGTCTTACAATTAGTATCGATCAGAGCTTCGAAGAATGAAATCCTTTTCGAATGAATTCTCAAAAAAATCCATTCAATTTTCATAGTCAGTGAATGCATTCGATTTCATAAATCAACATTGAATGCAGTCCTTGGAATTCATTCGATTGAATGAACAAAAATGAATGCATTCGATTTCTTGTTCATTCGATTTAGAAAAATCGAATACATTCGATTTTTTATCATTCCACTGCGAATGCAATCGATTTTTTAAATATATAGACCAAAACGGAGCCAAATTTTGGTCCATAGTATCGCCTACTCTCTTTACATACGATGACCCCAATGGGCTCTAATTTTGAATCCAAAAAAATTGGTGTTCCCGAAAATTTTAAAAATGCACATATTAACCGCCTATACGACAAAAAAATGTGAAGAGTGTTAGCGATACTATGGACAAAAAATTGGCTTCGTTTTGCTCTATCCTGGTTAGTTTTTTTAAGTTTTTTATGCAATGAATGAATAAGCCATTCGATTTTTCAAATTGACTGAAAAGAAAATCGATTGCATTCGCAAGTGAATGCATTCGATTTTTAAAAGTCGAATGAAAAAAAATCAAATGCATTCGATTTTTGAAAGTCGAATGAAAAATAAAACGAATGCATTCGATATTTATAAAGTGAATTCATTCAATTCGCTTAAATGCAAATCGAATTAAGAAATGAAATCCATCGAAGCTCTGGTATCGATGGATCAAAAATCTATAACTTTAAGAGTTATAGGCCCATTTTATCATGGCAGATTACCAAAGTAAGTATACCCCATTTCTGTGGTTGAGTCTATATTATAAAATTTATCGTGCACAACCTTAATTCAAATCGAAAAAAAAAAAAATTTTTTTTTTGATAAAGTGCATTTTTTCAAACTGGTTGTTACAAAATAGTGAATTAATTGTATTTCTCATCCCTAGTACACATATTGTAATATGTATTTATTAAACCATTTGAGTATAACAGATCTACGTGTTTTCAATTTATACGTTCATGTTATTTTTTATAAAAGACATTTATACATTTAGCAAAAATACAAATATTTTAAAAATCATTTCTCTTAACTTGTTTTAAAATAAATCTCTTTTAAAAAATATAAGAGAATAAAAGCTATTAATTTTTACGGATAAAGCTTTTTTGACGAAAGCAGAAATTTTTAAACTTGTAGCGATTGTGTACTAAAATCAAACTTTTTGTACTAAATAGTTTAGTTTATTTAAAGAAAGCTCGTCAGATAAATCTGAAATTTCCAACATTTAGAAGAATGCGTGCCAAAATTGATTTTCGATCTTGTTAAAAATGAAATCTGAATATCAGCTCAGTATTGAAAATGTATATATTTTTAATTACACTGCGTAACATCAAATTTGTGACACGAGGTCTGGCCATCATTTCTATATAATTAAGGCATGCTGATTTCTGTGGTGAAATCCGTTTTTGAATCTATGGAACAGTTTTCTTGCAAATCTTCATCAAAGTTTTGCCCATTTTTTGGCGGTTTTTTATTAAAAAAAATCTGTTTTCACAAATTTTAATTTGTTTGGTTTGGGAAATGTGGATTAGACCCATAGCAATATACTAAGTACTCAATTCGATAAAATTGTTTGCGTTTTAGTGGTAAAAATCGCGATTTTTCTCATAATATATTAATTTTGCGCTTTTTTTGCAACTCCATAAATAATTTCAAGACCTGATCTAATTTATGTAAAAAGACTATTATGAGTTTTTAATGTATGCAAAAAAAAGTAAGGTGCATCTAAATTTTTTAGCAAATCGCGAAAAATCATTTTTTTATAATGGCAGCGCCCGGGCGCGCCTCTTTAAAGTGTGATGTGTCGCTTCATATTTTAGTATAATATGTAAGCATGCCTAAAAACCTTATGCTCCCAACGTCCCCCATCATCCCCCCCCAAAAAAAAAAAACAAACGCCCCTAAAATTTTTTTTTTTATTTTTTTTTTACATTTTGAAGGGTATAAAAGATTCGGCACAGCCGAATTTTACACTCTCACTTGTTTGTTTTATTATTGACACTAAAAGGCCACTCTTCCGACCGGGACGCTAAACGAAATCAAAAAAATATTCTCCACAGTACTTGCCGGAAAATGGCTCCCAGATCAAACATTACTATTTGAACAATTTTAAATATAAATTTGGCCACTTTAAAGTAACATTTGGAGGACTTTTAACTACACTGGGAGTTTTGCAAATCCATTAAGATAAAGCTGAATACAATTGAAATACATTTAGACAATGGAAATATATGTAAATAATTTTTAAATATATTTTAACAATTTTTAAATATATGGGGGTTTTCGTGTCAACTGACACAACTTTTGAAACCGATGTCTTCCGATCGGGATGAAATTTGCACCAAGGTTAGTCCTATTGGATAGTAGTTCAGACACAATTTTTCAACGACATCGGTCAAGGACTTTCTGAGTTAGAGGGGGTCGAAATTTTACATTTTGGCCAAAGAGGTGTTTATTCTCATCCATGTAACTTCTTACCTATTGTTTTTAGCAAAATGTGTCCCAAATAGTATAGATAGCTATTTCTTCAGTCTTTTGGAAAAAAATTATAAAAAATTAAAAAAAAAATTTTTTGATTTTTTTTTTTAAAATCCAAAACTTTTTTGACCTTTTCCTCAAATTGGGCCCTTTTTTTTTTTTTTTTTTTGATTCTAAAAAAAGCTTATTTTATTTCCTTTACGACCTATGGGGTCGCTTAGTGGGATGCGAGTGGGATATCTATGAAAAAATTTTTTTTTTAACTTTGAACCACAAAAAACGGTTCTTAAATTTGCACTATTAGGCGTGGGAATGCTAACCAGTTTTCGATTTTCATTCGCGATACCCTCTAATTTTTATAGGTTCGAAAAAGAAAGCATGAGCCAAAAAATGAGGGCGTTGGGGTGGGGTCAAATGGCCCCACATCGGGGTCAAAGTTGGGCGTTAAGTGGTAAAATACCTCAAAAAGCCCCACAACTGCCCTACACACGCCCCTGGAGGGGTGCAATGTGAGACGAACCCCCAATAATTTTCAGCACCCAACATTTTTCTTGAACATACCTAACCACTATTTCCAATTCCTAAGGGGGCTCCCATACAAAATAACATTTTTTTAAATTTGCTCCTACCGCTCTAACTGTCCACAGGGTGCCCCTAGAGAAGTAAAATGTATGACCGACCCCCAATATTTCTTCAACTCCAACATTTTCTCAGAATATACCCAGTGGGTATCAGGTTGGTTGGCTACCATTTAATTTCCTCTCTCAAAAAGTTGGTTCTCTTAGTGTTGCCTATGCTATTGCATGTAAAAACTCTCTTAAACATTAAGAGAACCAATTTATATAAAGTGACATATTGTTTTGGGGCCTATCAAAATCTCTGATATATTCTTTACTCTATGAATATACCTACCCTTTATTTTCAACTCTTAAGGGGATCCCCATACATTTTTTTTATTTTTTTATTAGTTTTTAAAGATACATGTTTTTATAATGTATGGGAGCCCCCTTAGGGAGTGGAGATAGGGTGCTATTATGTTCGGACAAAATGTTGGTAACTAAAAATTAATGGGGGTTGGTCGTAATTTTTACCTCTCTAGGAGGCACGGTAGGGGCGGTAGGAGCTGGTTAAATAAAACAAATTTATAAAAAAATAAAAATATGTATGGGGACCACCTTAAGGGTTAAAGATACATTGTAGGTATGTTCGGAAAAAATGTTGGAATTAATAAAATAATGGAGGTCCGTCATACATTTGGCTCCACTAGAGGCACTTTAGGGTAAGTTAGAATGGTAGGAACAATTTTTTTTTAAATGTTTTGTATGGGAGCCCCCTTAGGAATTGGAAATAGGGGTTAGGTATGTTCAAGAAAAATGTTGGGGGCTGAAAATTATTGGGGGTTTGTCTCACATTGCACCCCTCCAGGAGCGTGTCTAGGGCAGTTGTGGCGCTTTTTAAGGATTTTACCACTTAACGCCCAACTTTGACCCCGATGTGGGGCCATATGGCCCCACCCCATCGCCCTAATTTTTTGGCTCATGCTTTCTTTTTCGAACTTATAAAAATTAGAGGGTATCGCGAATGAAAATCGAAAACTGGTTAGCTTTCCCACGCCTAATAGTGCAAATTTAAGAAGCGTTTTTTGTGGTCCAAAGTTAAAAAAAAAATTTTTCATAGATATCCCACTCGCATCCCACTAAGCGACCCCATAGGTCTTAAAGGAAATAAAATAAGCTTTTTTTTGAATCAAAAAAAAAAAAAAAAAAAAGGGCCCAATTTAAGGAAAAAGTCAAAAAAGTTTTGGATTTTTAAAAAAAAAAATCAAAAAAATTTTTTTTTAATTTTTTATAATTTTTTTCAAAAGACTGAAGAAATAGCTATCTATACTGTTTGGGACACATTTTGCTAAAAACAACAGGTAAGAAGTTACATGGATGATAATAAACACCTCTTTGGCCAAAATGTAAAATTTCGACCCCCTCTAACTCACAGAGTCCTTGACCGATGTCGTTGAAAATTTGTGCCTGAAATACTATCCAATAGGACTAACTTTGGTGCAAATTTCATCCCGATCGGAAGACATCGGTTTCAAAAGTTGTGTCAGTTGACACGAAAACCCCCATATTTATATGCTATTTACATATACCCCGAAATCCACATAAAATTGGATTTCAAATCCAATTAAAATCTATACCGTTTACATATGCTTTTTTGACATTTAGCGGGATTTTGTTTGTACTAACTCTGTATTTTCTTTTCATTTGTGTATAGGGTTGTTAGTTGGAAAATTACCAATATTTTCAATCCCACTAGTATATGTTGGGACCACAATATCAAAAAATGTGTTTTTATGTAGAGCTGCTTCTTTAAATGCAAGAAAATTAACATTTTTGCCAAGTTTGGGGCCGCCACCATTGAGTGTTTTTCTTTCTTAGGAAGACCAAATTGGTCAACTAAATTGTGCGTTTACCATTTGCAATGGTAAATTTTAAATGAAACATTGGGTACGTTCAGCAGAGAAAGCTGCTACCCAGCTGCACCTCAACATTCTGCTGAACGGTTTAGTTTTTGACATTTAAGTCAACATGTTGAGTGAGCGCTTCTCATCACTGGTAGCGTTAAAAAAGTATGCTACATTTGATCACAAACTGATAAATAAGCTGTTTTATTGAAATTATTCCTTTTTTTTGACGTTATTTAAGGAAATAAACAAAAATATAATAAAAAAGTAATTTCCACAGATAAAATAAATGAAAATATAAAAAAAAAAACAATCATTTATTCCAATATTTTAAAACATTCATAAAAAATTGCGTTCAGCAGAATCAACTAATCAAAACATGCTACATCTCAACTGTTGAGTAGCAGGTTTCTCTGCTGAACACGCTCATTGTTAAACATTGTTTTTATTAATCTTTTAATAGTTTTAAAAAAATAAATTTTAATTGTTTTTTTACTTTATAAAAACAACAACAGCTGATAAAAAATCGTGTGCAGCGTTGTAAAAAACGCATGAGGGATGATTACAGCGTGACAAAATCGAGGACTTTGGAAGTAACCTGAGGTTTGAACATTGATTTTATATATTTCGGGGACGCTGATTCCAATGGTGCACTCCGTTTTTAGTTCTAAGGTACAGATTTTTCTTAAAACGTCTTCAAAGTTTTTCATGTCCCCGCGAAGTTTTTTTAATATAAATTTTTTTCTATTCAAACAAACTCATGTTTTTTGGTTGAAATTGAAAGTCTAGATCTGTAGCTACAATTTAAGTACAAACATGGCAGTTTAACATTAAAAAATTTGGTGGTACTTTGAGTTTATAACAATTTTTTCTCGTATTTTAACATTTTCGCGATTTTTAGCGATTTTTAACCAACTAACCTAAGCAGCCATTTTGTCTAAATATTGATGAATAAAAAACAGCATGTTTCATTAAAAAATAAGTTTTTTTTGTTAAGTGTCTTAATCGAAAATTCAGCGGTGTGTGAAAATCTCTCTATGATAGCATCCCTTTCCAAGATGACCCCATGATCCAACTTTTTGTATAATGTGTAGAAATCTCTAAAAAAATTTAGTTCCGAATTTCAAGTCAAAATGTTTTCATTTGCAAAAGTTATTGGTAAAAAACTTTTATTTTATAACATTTAATTAAGTTAGTAAAGTATTTATTTTTAATTAATACTTTACTAACTTAATTAAATGTAATAAAATAAAAGTTTTTTACCAATAACTTTTGCAAATGAAAACATTTTGACTTGAAATTCGGAACTAAATTTTTTTAGAGATTTCTACACATTATACAAAAAGTTGGATCATGGGGTCATCTTGGAAAGGGATGCTATCATAGAGAGATTTTCACACACCGCTGAATTTTCGATTAAGACACTTAACAAAAAAAACATATTTTTTAATGAAACATACTGTTTTTTATTCATAAATATTTAGACAAAACGGCTGCTTAGGTTAGTTAATTAAAAATCGCTAAAAATCGCGAAAATGTTAAAATATGAGAAAAAATTTTTATAAACTCCAAGTACCACCAAATTTTTTAATGTTAAACTGCCATGTTTGTACTTAAAATGTAGCTACAGATCTAGGCTTTCAATTTCAACCAAAAAACAGGAGTTTTTTTGAATAGAAAAAAATTTATATTAAAAAAACTTCGCGGGGACATGAAAAACTTTGAAGACATTTTAAGAAAAATCTGTACCTTAGAACTAAAAACGGAGTGCACCATTGGAATCAGCATCCCCGAAATATATAAAATCAACCCAGGCAGAAAAATACATACGGGCCAGATCTGGCAAAGTATCTAATAAGGTAGTATTAATACTGGCAAAGTACATTTTTTTTGGGTTTTTAATACTTGCTAAGATGCTAAATGATAACACCATTTAGTAGTGGCTAAGTACTTTTAAAAGCGCTTTCCCTGTACTT
Source organism: Pegoplata infirma (assembly GCA_963921195.1). NCBI lineage: Eukaryota > Metazoa > Arthropoda > Insecta > Diptera > Anthomyiidae > Pegoplata > Pegoplata infirma. The sequence goes on along the minus strand of OY992538.1, from coordinate 106,286,024 downwards.
TAAAAAGTACTATCCGAGAATTTTTAAAATAGCTTTTTAACTAAAACAATCCATTACAAAATTAAAAATGTATTTAATAAAATAATTTTTATTTAATAATTTGTACATTAGAAATCTTTTTTTAATTTTTTCTATTTTAAATAAATTATATATTAATTACACAGCATGACAAAAGTGACCACTATTATAGAAAATAAGAGGTATGACCCAACATTTCCATCTATCTGAGACATGCTGTGTCGAATGGCGTACTCCGTTTTTCGATGCATGGTACAGTTTTCTTGACTTGTAGCAATGTTTCTTAAGCAAATTTGGTTTAAAGCTTTTCATCTTAAGCCCTTAAATTCGCGAATTTCTTAATTTTTCGAGGTTCTCGCGAAATAAACCTCTAAATTGGTATTTGATAAAAAAAACTTGCTTTTAGTGGATCATAAAGGCATCCCTAACACTACGAATAGTGAACAAAAAACATCTATGTGATATAGACCATCATGTTAAAAATCGTGAAAAACTTTTTTTTATGGCAGAATCATTTTACAAGATGACTTAAGGGTCCATCTTTAACTATATAATGTGGTAACTTAAACAAATAACTGACGAAAAATTTGTCCAAAAAAATAATTTTTGTTCAGTTAATTCTGTAAGGTTCCCACATTATTTACTTAAAGATGGACCCTTAAATTATCTCGAAAAATGGTGCTGCCATATACAACATGATGATAAAATTCAACATGATTGTAAAAGTAAGTTTTTTATCAAAGGCCAATTTAGGGGCGTCAACAAATTAAGAAATTCGCGAATTTATTGCTACATCCTCTTAATAAAAGTTCCAAATACTCTCTAGGAATATAAAAGAAAGCTCGGAATTGAGAGTTGTATTTTCTTTCGTAAACATTAATGGTTTTAAAATAAAACCAATTCATCCAGATAACGTATGTTTACTCGACAATGAAAATGTAATTAAAGTTACTGAAATTTTTGAAAGGCAATATTTTCATTGAATGTAGCGATTTTTTAAATTTCCACTACCATCAAGAAAAACTTAAACAAATTTGATAAAAATAACATTGAAATCAGTATCCACATAGTAGAATCAAAATGTATTCATACTAAATTTGATAATGACATCATTGTCATAACTTTATAACATAACTAGCGTGCGCAGAGTATTTCGTTGCCCGTAAATACAGAAAAATTACATAATGATAATAAAAGACCCATTTTTGGAACTTTTCGCAATGTAATCTTTATATATCGTCACCTGAGAATTGGTTTGCTCCATAGGATAGAGCAAACCAATTCTTAGTCCTTTACAAAAACTGTGCTTATGCTAATCACAACACTTACAATAAAATTCCAAATACATTAGCTGTTATAATAAATACAACGTCAAGTTTAGGACAGTCTTATGTTATAAAAAAAAACATTGATTTATTAATTTGAGCAAAAAAAAAAATTGAGTTAACAAAACTTTGAGTCAAAAATTTAATGAAAAAAATTTGTAAAAATATGAACAAATATATGTATGAATGAAACAAAAAAAATACTGAAAAATTAATTGATAAACAAATTTTAGTACAAAAAAGAATTTAGTTAAAAAAATATGAAAAAAAAAAAAAATAAATTGAAAACATTTTCATTTGAATTCGTTCCCAGTTTCATTCCATTTTGTTCTCTGTTCTATTCCATTTGGTTCCCTGTTCCATTCAGTTTCGTTCAATGTGGTGTTCATTCCTTTTCGAATAGTATCCGTTAAAGAACAAAAGAGTTTCTAGGGATAAGATCATTAAATTAAAAAGAATCATTTTGCCCCTTATTTTGTTTGAGACAATTTAAAAAGTACCCCCTTAACTCCTTAGGAATCAGAATTAAAAAAAAAATCTTTTGGGAACGACTTTTTTTCGCTAGACGATCCTACATTCCAAATTTCAAGTTTCCAGTACCATTATTTCAAATAATATGAAAAGTACCAAAGTGCTCGTTTTTACTCCCTTAGAATCGAAATTTCGAAAAATGTACTTTTTACAGAATTATTTTCTGTTGTTGGATCCTACATTCCTAATTTTAAGTTTTTATGACCTTTATTTAAGAAAATATAAACAGTACCAAAAAGTAATTTTAGGGGGGCCTTTTTCCCGTACATTCCAAATTTCAAGTTAATATGTTCATTATTTAAGAATATATAATTCCCTTTTTTAATTAATTTCCTTAGGGATCAGAATTTCCAAAAGTTATTCTTTTGGGAATATTTTATTTCGCTGGACAATCTTACATTCCAAATTTCCATTATAATTATTTCAGAAAATATAAAAGGTATCATAGAACTCGTTTTTTTCCCCTTAGATCGGAATCGGAATTTCCAAAAAGTAAATTTTTCATAGTTTTTTCTGTTGTTGGATCCTACATTCCTAACTTTAAGTTTTTATGACTTTTATTTAAGCATGGGATGCTACATTCCAAATTTCAAGCTAATAAAACCATTATTTAAGTATATATATATATAAAAAGTATTGAAAAACCTTTTTTACCCGTTTTACCCCCATAGAATCACTATTTCAAAAAACCCAGTCTTGGTGGATCTATATTCCGGGAGATGCAGCTACATTCCAAATTTCAAATCTCTAGCCTCATTGGTTTGTGGAACTATAAAAAGAATCAACATTTCCAAAACCCAAGCCTTAGTGGACCTATTTTCCGGGAGGTGCATCTATATTCCAAATTTCAAGTCTCTAGCTTCAGTGGTTTGTGGAAATATAAAAAGTACCAAAATACCTTTTTTACCCCTATTCCCTAGAATCAACCTTTCCAAAAACTCAGCCTTAAAGGATTTATACTTCGGGAGGCGCACCTCCATTCCAAATTTCAAGTCCCCATTTCGTTCCCTGTTCCATTCCGATTAGTCCCATGTGGCTTTCATTCCGTTCCGAATATGCGCTTACATGCGCTAAAAAACAAAAAATTCTTTGCCTTCTTTAGAAATCTTTTTTCGCTAAATGACCTTGCATTCCAAATTTAAAGTTTCCAGGACCATTATTTCAGGAATTATAATAGGCACCAAAATACACTTTTTCACCCCCCTTAGAATCGGAATTTCAAAAAAAGTACTTTTTCAAAATTTTTCCCGTTGTTGGAACTAACATTTTAAAATTTTTTGTAGGACCTTAATTTAAAAAAATTTAGAAAGTACATAAGTAAATTTTTTTACCACTTTTTACCCTTAGGAGTCCGAATTTCCAGAAAGTACTTTTTTGGGGAATGTTTTTCCGTAAGAGTATCCTACATTCCAATTTTCAAATTAATACGATTTTTTTCAGAAAAAGTAAAAAGTACCAAAGTGCTCGCTTTTTACCCCACTTAGAATCGGTATTTCGAAAAAGTACTTTTTCATAATTTTTTTCATTGTTGGAAACAACAATGAAAATTTTAGTTTTTTTGTAGGACTTTAATTTAAAAAAATATAAAAAGTACCGAAGTACAATTTTTTACCCCTTTTTACCCTTAGGAATCCGAATTTCCAGAAAGTACTTTTTTTGGGAATGTTTTTCCGTTAGAGGATCCTACATTCCAATTTTCGAATTAATAGGATTTTTTTTCAGAAAAAATAAAAAGTACCAAAGTACTCGTTTTTTTACCCCCCTTAGAATCGGAATTTCGAAAAAGTACGTTTTCAGAATTTTTTCCGTTGTTGGAACCACCATTGCAAATTTTAATATTTTTGTAGGACCTTAATTTTAAAAAATATAAAAAGTACCAAAGTACCATTTTTTACCCCTTTTAACCCTTAGGAATCCGAATTTCCAGAAAGTTCTTTTTTTTGGGAATGTTTTTCCGTTAGAGGATCCTAAATTTCAAATTTCAAATTAATTGAATTTTTTTCAGAAAAAATAAAAAGTACCAAAGTACTCGCTTTTTCCCCTTTTTCAACCCTTCATTTTTACCCCTTAAAATCAACATTTCCAAAAACCCAGCCTTAGTGGATATGTATTCCAGGAGGTGAAACTACAATCCAAATTTCAAGACTCTAGCTTCAGTGGTTTGGGCTGTGGGATGATGCGTGATTAGTATGTCAGTCAGTCACGCAACTACTTTATATATATAGATTAAGTGTTTTCAAATAAAATGTTAAAATTTAATTAAATTATTAAAAAATATTTCAAATTAATAAACCGCCTTTAGTTTGGTAAAAATGTACTAGCAAAGTACTTAATTCGGTGAAACCAAGTACTTTACTAAAAAGAGCTTGCTATACAAAAAATAAATTGCTTTGCCAGTACTTTTTTTTTGGTACGGTTGGCAATTTCTGGCTGGGAATGGTCAAAACTCAGGTTACTTTTTCACCGTCACACAGTGTTATTTTGTGAAAAACCATAGTTGTACAATTAAGTAGTAGAAATTTTTTTGGGATTTTGAATTGCGATTTTACGATTTTCCCAAAATCCAAGTTTTTTTTTTATATGGGATTTGACATTTGAAATCCAACAAAGTAATAGGATTAACTTGGATTTTCATTGAAATCCCATTTTTTCTGGATTTCGAGGTATATGTAAATAGCATATTAGACAATTTTAAATTACATTTGGAAAACGATTTCATTCCATGTGCCATTGGTTTGACATACTAGTAACTGCATACTAATACTACATTCTAAAGTACTAATTGTTTGGACTGGGTCAACGGAACGAAATTTAAAAGAACAACAACAAACAATATTATTAACGAAAGACAGCTGGTTTTTGTGTTGTGACGCGATAAGAGACAACAAAGCAATTTCAATTTACTTAGCATACGCAAAAATTTATATGTTAAATTAATTAAATTAGGTACAATTTAGCAGAAATCAGTGCTGCCATTTTGGGATTTTTTCGGGTATTTTCTGATGCTTTTTTGGTGTGAAAATTAGTGTGCAAGTTGTGTTAGTATAAAAAATTATGTTTCATAACCACATTATTTTGATAAAATCGATTTGAGCTAGTTGATCCCGACCTCCAAAAAATCTCAAAAATGTTTTAGGCCATAAGAATTCAAATTCCGCTTCAAGAGTTGCAGAAATCCAAAAAAAAAAAGTTTTTGATGAAATGCCCTAAGGTTCAAAATGTAGCAGGTAATCATATTTCTTATTTACAAATCATCAACCAAAATTTTAAAGGAATTGGACCAATTCTTTTAATAGTCCCCATACAAACTTCCCTTTCGATATCTCTCAAAATTCATCAAAATACAAAATATTTTATTAAAATTTTGTTTGTAGGTGTGATTTGAACTTTGGTAACTTTGCACCATTTTAGAACTAGCTCACTAACAATAAGTTCGAATTTCGCCCAATTTTCAGTAAAGTCGGCCTATTGGAACTAATTCTACACTATTTAAACACCTAACGAGTGATAAATCCAATCGGTTCATGTTTGGACTTTGTACCGATTTCCCGGCGAAGGCTGGTGAAGGGTATCGTATGGTATCATAATTTTCTTATATTGCTTTTTCTGAAAACAAAAACTTTTTTCCTCACCTGTATGAGTTGCTTATTTTTTTGTTTATAAAAATGTTACTCTTTATTTGTTCGATTAATCGAATAATTTTTTTAACTTATATCGTTTGATCGATCAAATAAAATGAATTATTTGATTTTTTCGAAAAAAGCTAAAAGCCAAATAATTGACAACTCTACACCATTTACAGATGTTATTCGAAAGAGATCAATTGTAATTCGAAAATTCTATTCGAAATTTAAAGATTCCATTTGTAATTCAAAAATTACATTTTTAATTCGAAGATTCTACTTGTAATTCGAAGATTCTATTTATAATTCAAAGATTCCATTTGTAATTCGAAGATTCCAATTGTAATTCGCAAAAGATCAATTGTAATTCGTTAAAGATCAATTGTAATTCGTAAAAGAGCAATTGTAGTTCGTAAAATATCAATTGCAAATCGTCAAATTTCAATTGTAATTCGAAGATTCCATTTGTAATTCGTAAAAAATCAATTGCAATTCGTAAAAAATCAATTGTAATTCGAAAAAGATCATTTGTAATTCGAAAAACATCAATTTTAATTCGAAAAATATCAAAAGTAATTCGCAAAATATCAATTGTAATTCGAAAAAGATGAATTGTTATTCGTAAAAGATCAATTGTAACTCGAAAAAGATCAATTATAATTCGTAAAAGATTAACTGTAATTCGTAAAAGGTCAATTGTAATTCGAAGATTCCATTTGTAATTCGAATATTCCAATTGTATTTCGTAAAAGATCAATTGAAATTCGGAAAAGATCAACTGTAATTCGAAAAATATCAATTGTAAATTGTAATTCGAAAAAGATCAATTGTAATTCGAAAAATATCAATTGTAAATCGAAAAAGATCAATTGTAATTCGAAAAATATCAATTGTAATTTGTAGAAGATCAATTGTAATTCGTAAAAGATTAATTGTAATTCGAAAATTCAAATTCTAAATCTAAATCGAAGAAGATAAATGAAAATTCAGTTGGTTTCAAATTACAATTGGAATCTTCGAGTTACAATTTAACTTATTCGAATTACAATTGATCTTTTTCGAATTACAATTTATCTTTTACGAATTACAACTGATTTTTTACGAATTACAATTGATCTTTCCGAATTACAATTATTCTTTTTCGAATTATAATCGATCTTTTTCGAATAACAATTGGTCTTTTTCGAATTACAATTGATCTTTTACGAATTACAATTGAAATCATTGAATTACAAATGGAATCTTCGAATTACAATTGATCTTTTTTGAATTACAGTTGATCATCTTCGAATTTCATTTGATCTTGTTCGAATAACAATTGGAATCTTCGAATTACAATTGATTTTTTTAATTTCAGTTGATCTATTTCGAATTACAATTGATCTTTTTTGAATTTAAATTGATCTTGTTCGAATAACAATTGCAATCTTTGAATTACAATTGATCTTTTTCAAATAACAATTGAAATCCTCGAATTACAATTGATCTTTTTCAAATTACAATTGATTAATTCGAATTACAATTGATCTATTTCGAATTACAATTGATATTTTTCGAATAACAAATGAAATCTTCGAATTACAAATGGAATTTTAAAATTACAAATTAAATTTTCGAATTACAAATGTAATTTTCGAGTTACAATTGATATTTTTCTAACTACATCTGTAAATTGTGTAGTATACCCCCATACTATGGTTGTAGAGTATAAAATATCTAAGACTTGTAATTATTGAAGTTTTAAATTTTTTTTAATTACAGCAAAAGTAATTAATTGAAAAATTAGCATAAATTAATTTTTTAACACGTAAAAACTACGTGATTTTAAATTAAAAGTTCAATGATCTCTTAAAATGCAATATGCAAGTTTTGTTTAATAAAAAATAATTTTTAAAAAAGTCCAACAATAACAAAGAAGTTAACAACTCATACAACAGCTTAAAATGTTGTGTTGATACAAAGTGAAAAATTGTGTGATGAAAAGTAGGTCAATGAGATTAAATGTGATGCTATTACTCATATTACTCATACTGTTTTTTTTTTTACAGAGATCATATTGAATTTCAAAACTGAAATTTCTCTCCATTTTTTTGTATACCCTTCTAAGAGTGATGAGTTTATAAGTTTGTTTTAACGTTTGTAACACATTGAAATGAAGATCTAAGGCCGAGAATTGAGAGTCTGAGAATTTTTGACTGGAGAGTTATGGAAGAAGATTTTTTTCTCAAATCATCGCTACATTGAGGTTTTACTCAGGAAGCATGTCCGTTTGAAGGTAGGAACAGAACAAGAACGGCACGACTTTTTCCATACGATTTGACAGTTAAAAACCGTGACCGGCACGACAAAAAATTAAAACTTATTTTATTTTATCTCCGGGTTCTATCAATTTCCCTCCCTCTCACACTCCAGGGTTACCGCATTTTCACAACAATTTTTTATTTTTTCATTCACAATGGTGTCACAAACATACAGTAGTGCCAACTTAATCACATTGACTATGTGATAAGCGATTTTTTTCCGTAAAATTACTCTAATTTGATTAAAAGTTAGCACCACTGAACAAACAAATGACATTTTTTGCCGTCGCCGTCCTCCGTCATTGCTTTGGGCCTATATTCTCCGGCAACGGCAACCGTCCCCCTGAGATACTTGAAGGGTTCTAATGAGGTGTGGTCCACCTCCAGTGGAAAGGCGGTATTTTTTTTTCTGAACACGCATTTTCCAGGCAATTTCATGACGCCGTTTAAAGCTTTGGGAACTTTATGCACCCAAGCATCTGAAATTGCTTCGAAACTAATAAATATGTCAATATTAATCTATGCGATTAAAAGGCGCTATAAATCCCATGAACCTGATGGTATAATCTTGGTTGAGATGCAGCAAGTGTCGGACTATATAGCGCCCTTGGCTGTATAATCTCTACACAGCATGCATAAACTGGTCGTATATTCCTTTAAATTGAAGGGATACCAATGTCGTTTTTATACCTAAAGCTGGAAAGAATTCCCTCACAGTTCCGAAGGATTTCAGACCAATTAGTGAGTCTCCTTCTGGTTAAAGACAATGGAACGAATGATAGACTCATATTAGCGTAGAGTGATGCAAAGTTGCTTTCGACTAGGCAACATGCATACAGCAGGGGTAGAGCAACGGAAACTACTCTCCATGAGCTCGTTCATACCATCGAGAGATCGCTTTCGGTAAAGGAGTACACTATGGTGGTCTTTCTTGATATCGAGGGGGCTTTTAATAATGTAATACCAAACTCGGTAATTGTGGTATTGTCTGGTCTGGGAGTAAAGCGTGGGATCGTTTTAATCGTGAAAAATCTACTAGCCAATAGACGTATAACGTCTGAATTGGGAACGTCTATTAATAGACCACAGGGAGGTGTTTTTTCGCCACTTCTTTGGAATCTGGCACTGAATTCAGTACTGCTCTTTCCCGGTAAAGAAAATCACCTGCCCACATTAAGGGACATTCTTCAGGGTTCTCTAAAAGATCTATCTGAATGGGCAAGAGACTGTCGTCTGAGAGTTAATCCAAGTAAAACAGAGCTTGTTTTTTTTTAATAAATAAGATTCGTGCTTTTGATCCTATTTCTCTGGACGGCACTGAAATCGGAGCCAGTATCTTGGAGTATTGGAAGTTGAATCTCAGGCGTAATATTGAGGTGCGCGTGAGTAAAGCAACATTTTATTTACATTTCTGTAAAAGGGCCATTGGAAAATTATGGGCCTATGGATCTAAAATCGTTCATTGGAACTCTGCTGTATGGATTCATTGTCTAGTGGCCTGCTTTAGAGACAAAAAGAAACTCTTCGTTTTATCACGAAGGTAAAGAGAATGTCGTCGATGTGCATCATTTATCATTTATATCGTATTACACCTACGGCTGTATTAGAAATCCTCTTTCACCTTATACCATTGGATATTCGACTGAATAGCACACTGCAATTAAAGAGCAACGATTGTGGCCATTGCGTGATTTTGAGGAATAAAACAATACGAACTGTGCTCGTTCTATGAGCCATTTTGAGCGCCACTTGACCACAATGATACAATGCAGGTAGTCGTGGATGAGGGGCATTCCGAGTAGTGGAGCCTCCATAAATTTTTACCCAGGTGGATCAAAGCTACACGAACAAGTAGGCTTCAGAGTCTATTCGGAAGAGCTTGGGTAGAGTCAGCTTAAAGATTGTCAGATCATTGCAGTGCTTATCAGGCAGAGATGCTGGCAAAAAATGAGGTGGTTGAATAGTTGAGATGTAATGCCTTGTCTACAACCGCAGTCAACATCTATTCTGACAGTCAATCCGCGGTCAAGTTCCTAAAGTCAATGTTTCTGAAAACCAGATCTGCCTTTAACTGCCGCCCGTCTTTGAATGCGATGGCCAAGCAGTTTGACATACGACTCATATGGGTCCCAGGGCACAGAGAAATTCCAGGGAATTACAAAGCCAACGAGCTTACAAGACTGAAAACTTTCTTACAGGTTCCAACAGAATCAGAATGTGTTAGTATGCCTTTGGAAACTTGAAAGCATAATTTTCGGCTTTCTTCCGCGACGGAGACTATTCAGAGTTGAGCACATAGATGGATGTGTAGGACTACACGATAGATTTGAACTTCTCTTAATTAGAAGCGCACAAGTGAGCTGATATCGCTTCCAAAAGGAGAGATTTCGACGGTGGTTGCTGTAATTGCCGAACACTGTTTGACAGGAAATCACGCAGAGCGATTAAATGTAACGACTTTAGCTGGAGTGAGGAGGAGCTGGAAACTATCAACCACTTTATCTGCCATTGCCCGGCACTTTCTGCTCAGAGACTTGCTTTACTAGAGTCTGGACGCTCTTTCTGATTTATCGGATGTCAAAATTCAATATCTTAGGAGTTCTCAAATTGGTTTAACGGCAGGGACTAGCAGTGGATTCTATTACCGTCCCGTAGTATAACAACGGACCTCAGAGTCTATGTGTGGTGACTTTTAACGTCAGCAGCCACTTGCAAGCTAACCTAACCTAAAACAAGTCAGGATTAAAAATGCAAAAACATTTTCAATTTACATATTGTTGTATTAACAAAAAAATAATTGTTTAAAAACACACAATTTTCCAATACAATTAAAACATTTCTTTAACCAACAATACAAAACGAAATTCTGTGTACATTGTGAAGGGTATTCGATTATTCTTTAATGCCGAATGTAACAATTTTCATTGTTTTTAAAAATAAAATAAAAACATATTTTAGTTTTTGTTACTACTGTTGCATGAATTTAGAGTATTATATTTAATGTTAAAAACCTTAGTAATGGCAAATTTGGCATTTACATTTTATTGACATTTAAGCGTTTCACCTGGTTGAACCTAAAAAGAGTTGTAAATGGTAACATGAAATTATGGTAGTAGTTAAACAAAAATGGGTGTATATAATTTCAAGGAAAGTGCCCTAGGCTACAGTGACTCACGTATATTGGAATTATTTAAAGACAGACTTTAACAAACATTTCTTCAAAAAATAATGTTATATGCTATTTACATATACCTCGAAATCCGTATAAATTTGGATTTCAAATCCAATTAAAATCTATACTATTTAAATATGCTTTTTTGACATTTAGCGGGATTTTGTTAGGAAGACCAAATTGTATAACTTTTTATTTCATAAAAAAACGACAACAGCTGATAAAAAAAAATCGTGTGTAGCGTTGTAAAAAGCATTAGGGATGAATATTTTAGGAAAAACCATAGTTGTATAGTTGTAAGAAGTACATTTTTTTTGGGATTTTGAATTGGTATTTTACGATTTTGCCAAAATCCAAGTTTTCTTAGTATGGGATTTGACTTTTGAAATCCAAAAAAGTAATGGGATTTACTTGGATTTTCATTGAAATCCGATTTTTTCTGGATTTTGAGATATATGTAAATGGCATATTAAATAATAATGGAAAAACTAAATGCGAACTGTAAGATCCTTTGTAAAAACACAAAATTGTGAATTTAAAAAAAAAATTCTATAAATAAATTAATTTTATTGTTCAACGCTCGTAACACATTGTTAACTTTGTCTTTAACGATTTTCTATCTACTGCACGAAAAAGGTGTGAGTCACTGTATATAAGGGTGGGTCAAATGGATCGGGTGAGAAAAAAAGCAAAAGCTGCAAACCAAAAAACATAATCTACGCAAAATTTTAAGAAAGACGATCTAACGATGTCCGTCCGTCTGTTGAAAACATGCTAACTTTTGAAAGACTTTACGGAGGCTCCTGGAGTTTGGCATATACCTGGTCAGGTTGGTATTGCAATCCAGCGATATCGGTCCAGTGGTTCAAAAGTTATGAGCAAAAGACTGAATTACGCCAAGGTTTTTTCGTGAATTAACGAGATAAAAAACACGCTAACTTTCGAAAGGCAATTCGGAGGATGCTGAGACTTGGTATATATATTTTTCGTTCCCCTGGCCTGATTCGTAATTTCAGCCAAATCGGTCCAGTGGATCAAAAGTTATTAGCAAAATTGTGAATTTCAGATTAGTGTCACCTTAAATTCACTTGTTGAAAACCCGTTAAACATGTTTAAAAACATTGGTAAATCACAAAAATATTTTACAACTTATTTTTGTCACTCAAAAATATTTTTACACAAAAAAAATATTTTTACACAAAAAAAATATTTTTACACAAAAAAAAATACACTCGAAAAAAAATTATGCACTCAAAAAAATTTTTGTAATTTTTGTTTTTTTCAAAAATTACTTAAAAAAAAGATTTTTTACAGAAAACAAAATATTTCTAATCAAAAATGTTATTTTTTCACGTTAGAAAATTTGCTATCACTTTAAAAGGACATTGTGGAGGGTACTCATACACTCAAAATAATAACTCTGTTAAATTACAAAAACTCTGCTAATTTAACAGAGTACACCATACTTTTCCACCTAACAACATTTCTTGGTTATTTTACTAAAATGCTCTGTAAAATGATTTTGAAAAAAAACTGTTAATTTACAGAGTTTATAGTAAATATGAAAGCTTTTTGACAGAAAAAACTCTGTAATTTTACATTAAAACTCTGTAAAATGATTTGGACAAAAAAAACTGTTAAAATACAGGGTTTCTAGTAAAATATTGGTTAAAAATTTACAGAAAAAACTCTGTAAATTTACAGAGTCTAGTTAAATGCATGTTATTTAGTAAAATTTTTATAAGATTTCTGAAAAAAAATTATAACTTTTTCTAAAAATAAAAAAAATATACAGATAAAATTTTGATGTTTGGTAACAAAAACTACTCAAAACAGAAAACTTTTTTGGTTATAAAAAATTCGAAGTATTTTGCTTAAGTCTGTATTTTAGCAGAAAACTGTTAATTATCTGTAAAATTAAGATTACAAAGTAAAAAGTAATATAACAGAGGAAACTTTGTTTTTTTGTAAAATACTCTGTAAAATACTCTGTAAAATACTCTGTAAAATGACTGTAATCTCAATTCAATAGATATTTGACAGATTTTTCTGTCAAAAACAGATTTAAAGAAAATACTTTGTATTTTGTTGTTACAAAAAAACAAAGTTTCCTCTGTTATATTACTTTTTACTTTGTAATCTTATTTTACAGATAATTAACAGAGTTTTCTGCTACAATACAGATTTAAGCAAAATACTTCGTATTTTTTTATAATCAAAAAAGTTTTCTGTTTTGAGTAGTTTTTGTTTTTGTTACCAAACATCAACATTTTATCTGTGTATTTATTTTGAGAAAAAGTAGCAAAAATAGTTATCAAAAAAAATCTTTTGAGAAATCTTATAAAAATTTTACAAAATAACATGCATTCAACTAAACTCTGTAAACCCGAGTAAAAAAATGGTATGACACAATATATAATTTAACTAGTCGAATAGCCTGTCCCTGCCAGGCGGAACACCAAATCACTTTTCTCAATAGTTCTAATATTTTATCAAACTTTATAAAAAATTATGTTTGTGCTTCAAAAATTTAATATTTCTAGATTGAGTTATTATTATAACTCAATGAGTATAAAAGGTTTTATTGATAAAATTTTAGAACTAAATTTAGCACGCCCATTTCGTCTCTCCGTCCATAAACCGGATATCAAAAATCCATCGTGTGGATCTGTCCCATGGTCACTCCTATAAACGTGGCAATTTTTATCTTTCTTTTTATCGTGAAGGGTTTTTAAATTAGTTAAAATGTTAAAAAACACAAACATTTTTCCACTTAAATTTTTCCTTATAATTCTCCGTACACAGTTTAAATATTAAATCTGACTTCATAAGGATATGATCCATTGTCAATACTTTATGCTTTACAATTTTCAGCTTCCTTAGTCATTAGGGAAATAGTTTAAATATTTAAAAACTAAATTTCGCCGTCTTCCGCCACTCCCCCTGACTTAAAGGAAGAAAATCCGGCTACGTTACAGATTATATATACAAACTGAACAAAATTCACAACGGATTTTTTGTATTTCCGCCCTTTCACTGGATATCCAGCTCAGAGTTGATCTTTGCCATAGTCCGTACCATATATATTCTAATTTTCATCTTTCAAGGTCATAAGGTGTCTTCAAAATTAGGTAAGATGTAAAAATATAATTTTTCCACGCCCATTTCTTCTCTTAATTCTCCGTCCCTACACAGAGAGAACAGTTTAGTTGTGCCAGCCGAATTTAGAGCCAACTGCATAGTTTAATAACAACAACCGAAATTTTCGGTTGCCATAACCAAAATTTGTTTTGAAAATTTAACTTCTGTTGGTCCAAATAAATTTCGGTAATCGCAACCGAAAATTTCAGTTGTTGTAATTAAACCATGCAGTTGGCTCTTAATTCGGCTGGCACCATTAAACTGTTTTTTCTGTGTATTCCAAAATTTTTTAATCTGACTGCTTTATGATAAGCTCCATCGTTAGTACTATACTCGTATCCACGCCCCTTTTCCCTCTCAATTCTTCGTCCACAGTCCAAAAATTTTAAGTCTGACTACTTAAGGATATGCTCCAGTGTCAGGACAATATGCTTGCAATTTTCGGCTGCGTAGGTCATTAGGGCTTTAAAGTTAGTCAAATAAAAAAAATAAAACACAATATTGCCTTGCCCTCTTTTTCCTCTCAACTCTCCATCTACATTCCAAAAATGTTAAATCGGACTACTTTAGAATATATGTACTTCATAGTTAGGACTACATGTTAGGGATTTTCAGCTACGGTATTCATTGGGGCGAAGCTTAAAAATACTCTAAAATGTTAAAAAAAATAATTTTGCCAAGTCCCCTTTTTCTCGTAATTCGCCGCCCACAGGCAAAAAATCCAACTTCGTAAGAATCTGTCCCTGGTGATTTATTATAATATTTGCCAATTTTAAGCTTTTAAGTCCATCAATGAGATTCAAAAGGCGCTGGATACACAAAAAATAAGAGAAACACAAAAAAATAAAATATATATTCAGAAAATAGATGGGAATAAATTTACCACGCCCTTTGCCTTTCTTATTCTCCACCCATACACTGGATATCAAAAATCCAGACTCGTGTTGATATTCCACATGAAACCTTCTATATACATGCCAATTCTGTGCATTTTCCGCTTCCTTTGGGGGTTTCAAAAGAAGTAAAAATGTTAAAAATCTCAACTTTGTCACTCCCCATTTTCCTTTCAATTCTCCGCCCAGAGTCCAAAAATTAAAAATTTGACTACTTCAGGATATGCTTCATCGATAGGACTATACGCTAGAAGCTTCCTAAGTCATTAGAGGACTTTAAAATAAGCAAAAATGCCAATTTTCATCTTCATAGATCATTGGGGGTCTTCAAATTAAATATTAAAAAACACAATTTTGCCACGCCCCATTTTTCTCTTAATTCTCCTTCCACAGTTTAAAAAATTTAAATCCGATTACTTCAGGATATGCTTCATTGTTAGAACTAAATGCTATGCAATTTTCCGCTTCCTAAGTCATTTGGGGGCTTCAAAAGAAGTAACAATTTAAAAAAATCCCAATTTTGCCACGCCACTTTTCCCTCAATTCTCCGCCCACATTGCGAAAATTTTGAATCCGACTACTTGGGGATATGCGCCATCGTTAGGACTATATTC
Source organism: Pegoplata infirma (assembly GCA_963921195.1). Classification (NCBI taxonomy): domain Eukaryota; kingdom Metazoa; phylum Arthropoda; class Insecta; order Diptera; family Anthomyiidae; genus Pegoplata; species Pegoplata infirma. Next base: position 106,270,407 of record OY992538.1, on the reverse strand, counting down.
TAGGAAATTTTCAGCTTCCTAAGTCATTTGGGGGCTTCAAAAGAAGTAAAAATGTTAAAAAAATCTAAATTTTGCCACTCCACTTTTCCCCTCAATTCTCCGCCCACATTGCGAAAATTTTAAATCCGACTACTTGGGGATATGCGGCATCGTTTGGACTATATTCCAGGAAATTTTCAGATTCCTAAGTCATTTGGGGGCTTTAAATTAAGCAAAAACGTCAAAAAATTGCATTTTGCCACGCCCACTTTCCCGCTTATTTCTCCGCCCACAGGCAAAAAATCGAAAATCCGGCTACGTTAGGATCTGCCCCAGGTGTTTTACTATAAGCATGCCAATTTTCAGCTTTGTAGCTCATCAGTGGGCTTCAAAAAGCTCTGGATAGACAAAAAAAGAGGAACACACAAATAGGGAAATTATATATATAGATATCAGTTCATTCGATATAAAGTTGATCGACTTTGATACGAGTTTTGGTCTAATCCAATGATATTAAATTATATCCAATAATATTAAAATTTATACAGTTTTATAAATCGGATTTTTTTTTAGTTTTTAATAAAAAGTAAAAATAATAAAAATAAGTTGTTCTGAAAAAAAACTTAGAAAAATTTAAAAAATGGGGTCATGTTAAACTTTATATAAAACACTTACAAAATATTCTCATAAATATTTGTTCTTGGAAAAACTTAGAAATATTAAAAAAATGGACTTATATAAAATTTTATATAAAACACTTACAAAATATTCGTTATAAAAAAGTTGTGCTTGGAAAAAACTTAGACAAATAAAAAAATATGGGGTCATATGAAATTTTATATAAAACACTTTGAAAATATTCGCAATAAAATTATGTTCTTGGAAAAAACTTAGAAAAATTAAAAAATAATGGAGGCATATAAAATTTTATATAAAACACTTAGAAATTTGGTGTTACAACATAAAGTTATGTATGACGATATCTTAAAAAAACGCACATCAAAATTTATTATATAAATTTATCTCGCAAGATATAGTGTCACATATGATCATATATGAAATAATATGACTATATAAAAGTATATAAGATCATATTAAATTATTTTTACTCGGGAATTTACAGAGTTTTTTTCTGTAAATTTTTTATGCATCAAATGCATTTAACAAATATACATATGTAAATTTACATAGTTTTCTTTGCTAAATGGTGGTTTATTTAACCAATATTTTACTAGAAACTCTGTAAATTAACAGTTTTTTTTGTCCAAATCATTTTACAGAGTTTTAATGTAAAATTACAAAGTTTTCTCTGTCAAAAAGCTTTCATATTTAACCAATATTTTACTATAAACTCTGTAAATTAACAGTTTTTTTGTCAAAATCATTTTACAGAGTTTTTTAGTAAAATTACCAAGAAATGTTGTTAGCTGGAAAAGTATGGTGTACTCTGTTAAATTAGCAGAGTTTTTCTGTAATTTAACAGAGTTATTATTTTGAGTGTAGTTGATATTTTCCCCAAAAATAAGGAAAACAAAGTAATTTAATGCCAATTTCAACTAGAAATTGGGAAAATTTCTATTAAACACATTTGAGGACTAGATTGGAAGTGTTTCACGAGTTAAGAGCTACAAAAGTGACGCAGGACTTTTTGTAGTGTCAGCAGTATATACCGAGACATTTTCATAATAAAGTCTCGGGAATGTCAAATTTTAGATCCATTTTGAATTTTAAACTAAATTCTAAGAAGTCGTTAACAGTTTGGTTCATTTTTTAATTTTTGACAACTCATAGCGGGTCGGGTTCCCGGATGAATTCATGCTGGCGACTTACAAATTAGTCAAGGTTAAATATTCCCAGCAAAAAAAGTGCGGAGTACTTCTATTTGGAGTGTTTTAAAACTATAACAAATGTAATGAAATACAACAAAAATAACAAAAAACACAAGAAAAAAACACACACAGTTTTTTCTACTCCATAAAAAGTTGTTATTCAGCTCTTAACTCATTACCTTCCGCGACACTCCCATACAAAAGTAAGTAGATATTCAGTAGATAAGAAGTACTCCGAGCTTTCAAACAACTTCCAACTACTTCCACGGAGTAGTTCTTATCTACTGAATATCTACTTACATTTGTATGGAGGTGTCGCGATAGGTAATGAGTTAAGTGCTGAATATCTATGTATTCTGGAGTAGAAAAAACTGTTTGTGTTTTTTTGTCTTGTGTTTTTTGTTATTTTTGTTGTATTTCATTACATTTAGAGTCCGACCGAATATTCGGTTTCGGTTTCGGCCGAATAATGGGGTTTCGGCCTCTATTCGGTATTCGGCAAAATTTTGGCCGAATATTAGCCGAAACCGAAACTTTTTGGTATTTTAAAAAATATGTAAAAAAGTCGGAGAATTTTTTGATTTCGTATTTCATTACACTTGTTTCAGTTCAATTGATGAAAATGTTACAAGTTTATGCAGTAAATGTAAAACTGTTTCAGTTCAAAAATTATTTTCTCCTAATCTGCAAATGAAATATACAATTTTTTTGTAAGTTTTTTAAAAAACATATTTTTTTTTTCAAAAATACAACATTTCATATGGTTTAAAAGCATTATATGCTGTATATTAATCTTTTACAACTTTTTAATAATTTTATTCATGCCAGACGGTAATTTTTTTTAAGTTTCGGTTTCGGTTCGGTTTCGGCCGAATATTATTTTTTCGGCCGAATATTCGGTTCGGTTTCGGTTCGGCCTCGAAAACTGGTTTCGGTCGGACTCTAATTACATTTGTTATAGTTTTAAAGCACTCCACTGAGAAGTGGTAATGACTTTTTTTACCGTGATTTTCAAATCACTGTTCTTTTAAACAGTTACCGTTATCACAGTTTTTCAATGTGATTGAAGAAAAAAAAATTTTAATGGGTTCCTTAATTAAGTATTCTTAAAATAGAAAATACTAATATTAAGTATTACATATTTGTAATGCCGGACTTAATATTTAAGAATAATTTATTCACTTACTTCTTTGGAACTGAAATTTTTTGCTGGGATATTTTCTTCGTCAGCTTAGCTATCTCTAATTTAAAAAGTGGTTTTTTATAAAGTAGCTAAAAAGTTAAATTAAACTTAATTTGTTTTGACTGTAAAAAACTCAACAATAAATGCAATTTTACTGACTTGACCATATTAACAATAAATTGTCCATCAAATTTAATCATTAATCTTATTTTGTTGTCTACGAACTATAAAAAGTTTAAATTAATGTTTTGTAAATACTTACATATGTACTAACAAGGGAAGTCTCCCTAGTGTCACCCTACGATTTTTTTTTTTTTTGTTACGAGAATCTTTAAAAACTATTCGGCAATACTCTCGTCTCTCTAAATGGGTACCAGGACATATGGAGTAGACGGGTACGAAAAGCCAGATAATTTTACAAAACTAGGTGGAGATGGGGTAGGAGATTTTGTTCATATTGAAATCCCGATGCAGTTCTACAGATCGAGAAGTGATTGTCAGTGTATTTCCATGCACTCAAAAAAAAGACAACTTAAACTTTTGAACATTTTTTTGAAAAAATATTTTTAAACATATTTCTTACAACAGAACAAAAAATTATGTTTTAGGACGTAATTTACTACCAAATAGTTCATCATATTCATCTTATTTAATTTGAGGAATTGTTTTCCACTATTTTAGTAAATTTTTCATAACTTGGGAATAATATTGATTCCCTTTTTTATGCCTGCTTGTGCAATTCACATTTGGTTTATTATTTGAAGTATATGAATAAAATAGTTTGATCATGTATAAAGAGTAATAAATTTAATGTTTACATTTTTTTTCTACACATGTATGTGTTGGAGAAAAAATAATATTTTAATCACAATAAAGGCCTTGGCGTGCTTTCCCATAGACTGGGAACAAACGTCAAAGACAAAATCTTTGTTGTAATTTAACTTTAAAAACTAATGAAATGTATTACATGATTTATTTATAATAAAAAATGTACCTAATGAGAATTCTGTGTGTATTCACATGATATTCTATAAATATACCATTAAAAAATATAAAATTAACTAATTTTTAGGAAAAATGTTCTCATCAATCAAAAATCTTTTTTTTTAACTAAAAAATGGAAAATTTTTTCCCACTGTCTAGTTCAAATTGGTCCTAATTTTTAAGAAAAATATGGACTAAAAAGTAGGAGTACATGGCAATGGAGCTAAATCATTATCAATTTTCCTTCGATTTAGTTAATTTTCACATTTTTGAGTTAGTTTTTTTTTTTCTGAGTGCACTAAAAAAAAGACTTAACTTAAACCTTGGAAAACTTTTCTTCAAAATAGTTTATAAATTTTCCCACAATTTAGTTAAGTTTAACTAAAACTTGGGAAATTTTCTTAACTGTTAAGAAAACATTTTAGTTCATGTACTGTTAAATACTCCATAATTTTCCTTAAATGGAATTCCCTAATAAGTACATGGAAGAAATTCTTACCGCCAAAGAAATTTTCCCTAAATATATGAAAAAAATTTTTAAGACATATTTTGTAAAACAGAATTTAGTTCAAAAAATTCAGTTTATGGACGTAATTTACTACCAATTAGTTCATCATATGTATCTTCTTTAATTTGAGGAAAGTCTGGGAACAAACGTGGAACTATAAAAACTAATGAAATTTATTACTTGATTATAAGAAACAAAAGTTTCTTCATATTTATAATAAATTATGTAGCCAACGAGAATTTTGAGTTTATTCACATGCTATTCTATAAAAAAAAACCATTAAAAATATAAAATTAACTAATTTTTAGAAAAAATTTTCTCATCAGAAATGTTTTTTTTTAACTAAAAAATGGGAAATTTTCTAGTTTAAATTGTTCCTTATTTTTTTTCAAACAAAGGATTCCTGTTTTTGCTTCTCCGAAACGGTGAATTGATGACTTTTTTTATTCGATGTAAAAAAAAATTCCCTCCTCCCAAACTCAAAACTGTACTCGCCACTGCTTGACAAGATATTGGCGAGATCGAAACACGTGTCAGCTAACAAGGGAAGTCTCCCTAGTGTCACCCGCGGATCTTTATGGAATTGGTTTTATTTTGTAGATCAGAAAAAATAAAGGGACACGTATTTTTTCCTAGCGGCCCAAATTCATATTTAGGGGGTAAAAAGGAGGGGGGAAGACAAGGCCATTTTTCAGTTTTTCTCGTTTATCTCCTATACTATACAAAGAAACCTAGTCATGTTACATACCAAATGAAAGGTCTTTGGAAAACCTATGTACGTGTGCTAAGAGCTTGTCCAAACATGCACAACTTTTCGTCATATTGAGTAAAATGCCAAAATTTGAGGACATTTTTGTTAATAAGTCGAAAAATATTAACTTCTTTGGCCCGTTGTTAGCACCACGAGATAGGTATTTTAAATACCTTTAATCTGATATCACGCATGCCTATATTAATTTTGTTAAAATAGGCGTAAAGCGTAAAAAACTAAAAAAGGTCAATTTCCCCCCATACAAATCGACCCCCCCTAAAAATTAGTTTGGGCCGCTAAAAAAAAATACGTGTCGAATTAATTTTCGTTCTTAACAACATATCCAAATTTCACGAAGATCGGAGGGTGACACCAGGGAGACTTCCCTTGTAAGTCGTGCAAAAAATTACCAATATAAATAAATATAAAACAAAAAAAAAATTTCTTGAAAACTATTCCATGCTAATATCATAGCGTAATAAGTACACCGAAAAAATTTCCCAGTTGGATAGTTACGAAAAACCCCAGTTGATTTGAAATAAATTTAAAATAACTGGAATAATCACCAATAACTATTAAACCCAGTTAATTTGAACAGTCTTTCAGTTACCTGTAAATCAAAATTAATTTTATTGACAGGAAATTAAAAAAAAAAAAACATCAACAAATTAAATCAAATAGATACAAATAAGAACAAATCTTTGGTAAGTTTCTATTTATTATTTTGTATTTTAATTTTTGCAAAAGTTAATAAAGAAATTATTATTTTTTAGATCTAGATGAAGGATGTAAAAAATCGGAAGCTTGTAAAAGACCATATGTGATGACGAAATCGGCGAACTTGTTATTTAGTGTCGTGTTGGTGAGGCACGTATTTCAAGATCGTTTGGTAATTAGAAAAATAATTTAAAGTGTAAAGATTGTATATTTTTTTCTCGTGTGTATTTAATAAAGGTTGTTTAGAATTAAAAAGATCTTTTATTTCCCTAAAAACGTTAAAGCCCAATTGTCAATTTTCAGCCAGTTATTATGTACTAAATTCCAAATTTTCATAGATTTAATTAACACCTTGTTGCCAGTAACTGGAATCTCAGTTAAATTCAAAATAGAATTAAAAAATAGTTATCATTAACTGAGCCAAATCAACTGGGGCTCAGTTAGGTGTATTTTAACTGGGACTTAGTTAATAAATTAGTCAGCAGTAACTGGGAAATTTTTTGGGTGTAAAGAAAAATTACCTCCAGCTTGAATAAACCTTGCATTGAAATTTTTTAATTTTAATAAACATTTTATAAAATTTCTGTGAATTTTAGTTGAAATTTTCTGAATAACAATTGGAAAGGGTGGCGGTCAATAATTTGAGTTTAATTGAGATAAGCAAAATATGTATTACTAGCTAACTCGCCCGGTACTTCGTTACCGGTTACTTAGCCGTAAGTGGATCGTAAAGTACCAATTTTAAGTATCTCAACTTTCTCCCTTTTTCCCTATTAGGAGCAGAATTTTCATAAAAGTACTTATTTTTGAATGTTATTTTCTCGAAAGGATCGTACAGTCCATATTTCAAGTATCTAGGACCATTAATTCAGCAGATACAAAATTGCCCTACTTCCCCATTTTCTCCCTTAGAAGCAGAATTTTCTAAAAAAGTGCTTCTTCCAGAATGTTATTTCCGCGAGAGGATAGTACAGTCCAAACTTCAAATATCTAGGACCATTATTTCAGCAGATACAAAACAGTTCAAAATTCAAGTATCTAGGACCATTAGTTCAGCAGATACAAAATTGCCCTACTTTCCCCCTTTTCCACCTATAAAACAAAATTTTCAAAAAAGTACTTCTTTCAGAATGTTTTTTCCGCGAGAGGATCGTACACTCCAAATTTCAAGTATCTAGGATCGTTAGTTCAGCAGATACAAAATTGCCCTAATTTCCCCCTTTTTCCCCGTAGAAGTGAAATTTTCAAAAAAGTACTTTCATTAGAATGTTGTTTCCGCAAGAAGATTCAAATTTCCCTACTTTCCCTCTTTTTCCCCCATAGAAGCAGATTTTTCCAAAAAAAGTACTTCTTCCAGAATGTTATTTCCGCGAGAGGATCGTACAGTCCAAACTTCAATATCTAGGACCATTAGTTCAGCAGATACAAAATTGCCCTTCTTTCCCCCTTTAAAAAGAAATTTTCAAAAAAGTACTTCTTCATGTTTTTAAGACCATTAGTTTAAAATATACCAAATTGCCCTGTTTTCCCCCTCTTGGCCTCCTTAAAACCAAAATTTTCAAAAAGTGTATTTTTCAAAAAATTATTTCCGCGAGAGGATCAAACTTAAAGTTTTAGTTTAGAAGATACAAAATTGCCCTATTTTCCCCCTTCTACTTTTTTCAAGATGTTTTTTTGCGAGATGATTAAAAGATAAATAATGTACCGATTTTCCCTATTTCCCCCCTTTCCCACCGTGGAGGAGGAATTTTTCAAACAATATTTTTTCGGAATGTTGTTTCCGCGAGAGGATCCTAAAGACCAAACCTCACGTTTCTGGGACCATTTGTTCAGAAGATAAAAAATTTACCGATTTTCCCTATTTTCCCCTTTTCCCACCCTTGGAGGCGGAATTTTCAAAAAATTTTGTTTTCCGCATGTTAATTCCGCGAGAGGATCCAAGAGTCCAAATTTCAAGTTTCTGGGACCATTTGTCCAGAAGATAAAAAATGTACCAATTTGCTCTATTTTCCCCACCTTAGAAGTGGAATTTTTAAAAAAGTTCTTTAAGTATGTTATTTTCGCGAAAGGATCGTTCAGTTCAAATTTCAAGAATCTAGGACCATTAGTTCAGCAGATTCAAAATTGCACTTCTTTCCCCCTTTTTCCCCCAGAATTTTGAAAATTACTTTCTTAAGAATGTTATTCCCGCGAGAGGATCGTTCAGCCAAATTTCAAGTATCGAGAACCATTAGTTCAGCAGATATAAAATAGCCCTACCTTCCCCGTTTTCCCCCTTGAAATCGGAATTTTCAAAAAAAGTACTTCTTTCAGAATGTTAATTCCAAGAGAGTGGATCGTGCAGTCTAAATTTCAAGTATCTAGGACCATAAGTTGAGCAGATACAAAATTGCCCTACTTTCCGCCTTTTCCCCATTAGAAGCGGAACTTTCCACAAAAAGTACTTATTTTAGAATATTATTTCCGCAAGAGGATCGTACAGTTCAAATTTCAAGAATCTAGGATCATTAGTTCAGCAGATGCAGAATTGCCCTACTTTCCACCTTTTCTCCCTTTAGAAGGAGAACTTTCAAAAAAAGTACTTCTTCTAGGATGCTCTTTCCGCGAGAGGATCGTACAGTCCAAACTTCAAGTATGTAGGACTATTAGTTCAGCAGATTCAAAATTGCCTTACTTTCTCCCTTTTCCCCCCGTAGAAGCAGAACTAAAAAAAACGTACTTCTTTTAGAATGTTATATCCGCGAGAGGATCGTACAGTTAAATTTTAAGTATCGAGGACCATTAGTTCAGCAGATACAAAATTGGCCTACTTCGCCCCATAGAAGTAGAATTTAAAAAAGAGTGCTTCTTTAAGAATTTTTTTTACAGTTCAAATTTTAAGTATTTAGGACCATTATTTCAGCAGATACAAAATTGCCCTACTTTCAGCCCTTTTCCCCCTTAGAAGCGGAATTTTCAAAAAGTACTTCTTTCAGAATGTTATTTCCGCGAGAGGATCGTACAGTCCAAGTTTCAAGTCTCTACGACCAGCAGACACAAAATTGACCTACTTTCCCCCTTTTTCCCTCTTAGAAGCGGAATTTTCAAAAACGTACTTTCTTCACAATGTTATTTCCGTGAGAGGATCCCATAGTCAAAATTTTTAAGTTTCTGGGAAAATTAGTTCAGAAGATACAAAGTGTACCAAACTGTACTATTTTCACCCTTTTTACCACCCTAGAAGCGGAAATGAAAAAAAAAACTTTGTTTAAGAATGTTATTTCCGCAGATTCAAAATTGCCCTACCTTCCCCTCCCCCCCCCCTTAAAAGTAGAGTTTTCAAAAAAGTACTTCCTTGAGAATGTTATTTCCGCGAGAGGATCGTACAGTCCAAATTTCAAGTATATAGGACCATTATTTATGAGATACAAAATTGCCCTACTTTTCTTCTTTTTCCCACTCAAAATCGGAATATTTAAAAAAGTACTTCTTTCAGAATGTTATTTTCGCGAAAAGATCGCACAGTCCAAATTTCAAATCTCCCTGACCATTAGTTCAGCAGATACAAAATTTCCTACTTTCCCCCTTTTCCCTCTTAGAGGCGGAATTTTTCAAAAAATCCTCCGTTCAAATTTTATTTCCGCGAGACTACTTTCCCCTTTTTCCCCCTTAAAAGAAGAATTTTTAAAAAAGTATTTCTTTCCGAATGTTATTTCCGCGGGAGGATCGTACAGTCCAATTTTCAAGTATCTAGGGCCATTAGTTCAGCAGATTCAAAATTGCTCTATTTTCCTCTCTTTTCCCCATTAAAAGAGGAATTTCTAAAAAAGTATTCCTTTCCGAATGTTATTTCCGCGGGAGGATCGTACAGTCAATTTTCAAGTATTACCATTACTTTAGCATATACAAAATTGCACTACTTTCCCCCTTAAAAGCGAAATTTTCAAAAAAGTACTTCTTTTAGAATGCTATTGCCGCGATATGATCCCATATTCCAAATGTCATGTTTCTAAGACCATTAGTTTAAAGTTTAGCAAATTGCCCTATTTTCCAACTTTTGGGCCTCCTTAAAACCAAAATTCTCAAAAAAGTATATTTTTCAAAAAATAATTTCCGCGAGAGCATCCAGATTCAAAATTTCAAGTTTGTTCAGAAGATACAAAGTTGCCCTATTAAACCCCTTCTACCCCCACCCTTATAAAAGGATTTTTCAAAATATTAGTTTTTACAAAATGTTTTTTCCGCGAGAGGATCATAGAGTTAAAATTTCAAATTTCTGGTACCATTCGATTAGCAGATACGAAACTGCCCTTCTTTCTCCGTTTTTCCCCCTTTCAAAACGAATTTTCAAAAAAGTACTTCTTTTAGAATGTTATTTTTGGAATAGGATTGTACAGTTCAAATTTTAAGTATATAGGACCATTAGTTCAGCAGATACAAAATTGCCCTACTTTCCCCCTTTTTTGCCGTAGAAGCGGAATTTTTAAAAAAGTTTTTATTTAACAATGTTAGCTCAGCATATACAAAATTGCCCTACTTTCCCCCTTTTTCCCCGTAGAAGCATAATTTTTAAAAAAGTTTTTCTTTAACAATGTTATTTCCGCGAGAGGATCGTTCAGTTGAAATTTCAAGTATCTAGGACCATGAGTTCAGCCGATTCAAAATTACCCCACTCACCCCTTTTTCCCCCGGAATTTTCCAAAAATACTTCCTTTAGAATATTATTTCCGCGAGAGGATTGTACAGTTCAAATTTCAAGTATCTAGGACCATTAGTTCAGCAGATACAAAATTGCCCTACTTTCCCCGTAGAAGCGCAATTTTTGAAAAAGTTCTTCAAGAAGAATGTTATTTTCGCGAAAGGATCGTACAGTTCAAGTTTCAAGTATTAAGGACCATTAGTTCAGCAGATTCAAAATTGCTCTACTTTCCCCATTTTCCCCCAGAATTTTAAAAAAGTACTTCCTTTAGAATGTTATTTCCGCGAGAGGATCGTTCACTCCAAATTTCAAGTATCTAGGACCATATTTTCAGCAGATACAAAATTGCCCTACCTTCCCCTTTTCCCCCTTTAAAGCGGAATTTTCAAAAAAGTACTTTTTTCAGAATGTTATTTCCGCGAGAGGATCGTGCAGTCCACGCGAGAGGATCGTGCAGTCCTATTTGTTCAGCAGATACAAACCGGAATTTTCAAAAAGTACTTCTTTCAGAAAGTTATTTCCGCGTGAGGATCGTACAGTCCAAATTTCAAGGATCTACGACTATTAGTTCAGCAGACACAAAGTTACCCTACTTTCCCCCTTTTTCCCCCTTAGAAGCGAAATTTTCAAAATAGAACTTTCTTTACAATGTTATTTCCGCGAAGGATCCCATAGTCAAAATTTTTAAGTTTCTGGGAAAATTAGTTCAGAACATACAAAGTGTACCAAATTGTCCTATTATCCCCCTTTTTACCACCCTAGAAGCGGAATTGAAAAAAAACTTTGTTTCGGAATGTTTTTTCAGCGAGAGGATCATATAGTCCAAACTTTAAGTCTCTAGGACCATTAGGTCAGAAAAAAGAATATGTACCAAAGAAGTGCCTTTTAAAAAAAGTACTTTCTTTAGAATATTACTTCCGCGAGAGGATCCTATAATCCAAATTTCAGGTTTCTGGGACCATTAGTTCAGAATATAGAAAATGTTCAAAATCGTCCTATTTCCCCCCAAATTGGAATCAAAAATTTTCAAAAAATATGTACCAAAGAAGTGCCTTTTAAAAAAAGTACTTTCTTCAGAATATTACTTCCGCGAGAGGATCCTATAGTCCAAATTTCAGGTTTCTGGCAGGGACATAACGGTTATAATTTATATTTAAAAAAATTACTAACTTTTAAATACTTTAAAATTTTTATATTTCAACAAAAATCAAACAGTTTGCTAACGATTTTTATTTTAAAATTTAAAATATTCAATCAATATTTTGATTTTTATTATTTGAAATATAATAACGGTTATTTTATAACCAAATATAAAAATCAAAATAAATAACAAAAATAAAACAAACTAATTTATTTGACTTTCAAATAAATAAAATAAAATTTTAACAAAATTGAAAATATGTACAAAATTTTGTTTAACAAAAAGACATTTTGAAGCATCCGCAAATAGTCTTGAAGAAAATTGACGATGGCCATTAACGAGTGGATTGTGAAATAAAACTTTGAATACATAAATGTTTGAGACAAACAGCGCGCAAAGAAATTTAGTTGTTGATCAAAATTCGTATGATTTGTTTTGTTAAATTTGCTCAAAGTTTCGCGTAATTTATGGACAAAATATTTTAATAATTCTAAAACCGGGATTTGGTCCACAGATGTTGCTTTCTGTAATAAATTCTTGTTGGACTAAAATTTTTAAAATCTTGTGTAAACAATGGCAAAATATTTTATGATCCTAAAACAGCGATATTTTTCCCTAAATCAGCATTATGATTTTGCCCATAATGCTGATTTAGGCCATCGTTACTTTTCTCAATGATTATTTCCGGATGCTTCGTTTTTGAATGTCCATCAATATGAAATGTCTTGAAAATATGAATAGAAATCGTGTATAGATTACAAAAAAAAAAAAAATATTTTAGAATCGTGAAAAATGCGATTTTGGTCCAAAGATTCTAATCAGAATTTTGGACCAAAATTTGTATTTTTAATTTGCCACATTTTCCCTAAAATCAGCCTTTAATGGCCACCGTCCGGAATGGCTTTTGATATAATAGGGCTTTGCAGATCTTGTAGAGATTATGGAAAAGGATAAAAAGTTTTGAATAAAATTCTCACATTTAATAATCAGCTCTTCAATTCATATGCACATATTAGTTTGTAAAATATATCTACAAAATTGATTGAATAAAATAAAAATCGAAATAAAAGTTATTTCTTGATTAAATAAACAAATCAAAAAATAACTTTTATTTTTAGGTTGAAAATAAAAATCCAAATATTAACCGAAAAGTTTGAATAAAAAAATAAAAATTAATTTTAAGAAATCTTTGCAATTTTTTGTTAATTTTTAACTAAAATGTGTCTTCATATATTTGCTGTTAAATAATTAACAAACTTTTTTAAATTTTTTTAGTTGATTTTTATGAAATCATAACGGTTATTTTTGGTCCCTGGTTTCTGGGACCATTAGTTCACAATATAGAAAATGTTCAAAATCGTCCTATTTCCCCCCCCCCCCCCCCAAATTGGAATGAAAAATTTTCAAAAAATACTTTCTTCAGAACATAATTTCCGCGAGAGGATCATTAGTCCAAATATTTAAGTTTCTAGGACCATTAGTTCAGAAGATACAAAATGTACCAAATTATCCTACTTTCCCCCTTTCAACTCTCTAGAATCAGAATTAAAAAAAAAACTTTGTTTCAGAATGCTTTTTCCGTTAGAGGATCTTATAGTCCAAACTTTAAGTTTCTAGGACCATTAGGTCAAAAGATAGATAGATACTGGGGCCATTAGTTCAGAAGATCGAAATGTTCAAAATTGTCCTATTTCCCCCTAAATTTAAGTGATTAAATCAATAAATTCCCAAAAATAAATGAGAAAAAAAAATTGATTAAAAAATTTGAGTCAAAAATTAAGCGAAAAAAATTTTGAGTGTAAAAAATTTGGGTGAAAACACCTTCTAAGTAAAAAATTTAAGTAAAAAAAATTGAGTAAAAAAACTGAAGAATAAAATACAATTGAGTGAAAAAATTTTTAGTAAAAAAATTTTGAGTAAAAAAAAAATTGTAAAAAAAAATATTTGAGTGAAAAAAAATTTTGAGTGAAAAAAAAATTTGAGTGAAAAAAATTTGTAAAAAAAAAAATTTAGAGTGAAAAAAAAATTGAGTGAAAAAAATTTTTGAGTAAAAAAAAATTTGAGTGAAAAAAAATTTTAAGTAAAAAAAAATTTTTGAGTAAAAAAAAAAATTGTAAAAAAAAATTTTGAGTGAAAAAAATTTTGAGTGAAAAAATTTTGAGTGAAAAAAATTCTGAGTGAAAAAATTTTAGTAAAAAAATGTTTTTTCCCCGCGAGAATACTATAGTCCAAATATCTAGTTTCTAGGACCATTAGTTCAAAATTCACAAATTGCCCTATTTTCCCCCTTTTTGTCCCCCTTAAAACCGGAATTTTCAAAAAAGTACTTTTTTCAAAATGTTATTTCCGCGAGAGTATCCTATATTCAAAATTTCAAGATTGTAGGACCATTAGTTCAGAAGATACAAAATGTACCAACTTGCCCTATTTTCCCCCTCCCCCCACCTTAGGCAAGAAATTTTCAAAATATTACTTTTTCCAAAATGTTATTTCCGCGAGAGGGTCCTAGACTTCAAATTTCAAGTTTCTGAGACCATTTGTTTAGAATATAAAAAATGTACCAATTTGCCCTATTTTTCCCCTTTTTCCCCCCTTGGAGGCGGAATTTTCCAAAAATATTTCTTTCGAAATTTTATTTCCGCGAGAGGATCCTACAGTTCAAATTTGAACTTTCTACGACTATTAGTTCAAAAGATACAAAATCCCCCAAAGGGCCCTATTTTCCCCCTTTTACCCCCCTTAGAATCGGAATTTTCAAAAATCCCTTCTTAGTGGGTGGTTTTGTCGGGAGCCGAACCTACATTCCAAATTTCAAGTCTCTAGCTTCAGCGGTTTGGGCTGGGCGATGATTATTGCCAATCAGTCAGTCAGTCAGTCAGTCACCACACTCTTTTATATATATAGATCAATGATGCCCATTTCTTTACACAATTGTGCATTACGCTCTTCACACATATTCTTATGCTCATTCATTTAGTCGTCGATGAGACATCGAAGAATGCAGATGCTAAATTGATCATCGCTTATGTTTTTTTATATGCACTGATAGAAACAAATGATGCCATTCATTATAAATTTTTTTTTTTAATATACAATGCTTTTTATTATTAATTGAATTTATTTATAAAGAATTAATTTATTTATAAGAAATTAATGGTAAATTAATAGTAAATTAAAAGTAAATTAAATTTTCGAAGATCTAAAAAATATGTTTCTAACAATATCATTAAAGTTGTATAAAAATAAATACAAATATATATTTTAATCATTAATAATATTTCAATTATTAGTCTGATTTTAACGACATCTTTTATAATTCGGTCAATTTGTTTTGCTCAGTGCAGTCACTCTCGTGCTCACTAATACTAATGCAAAAACTTTTTGGACATCACTGATATAGATGTACCTTGTACCGCAGAATATTGTAGGGTATAAATTTGTTGTATGTATGTCATAGAAGAGTGAAATTGTCACGCGAAACAAATTAACATAATGCTGTTGGTTTGTTTTTTGTAGTTTTTTCAACTTCCGTTTCCCCGGTTGTAAGTCACATAATTATGCACCATCGAATTTTCGTTTAAAATTATTCCGAAAGCCATGTGAACGTCATGTGCTGTAGTCAGAATATTATGTCTGCAAAATTATATACGTACGAAACAATTGATCAAACAGAAAACACACATTTCTGTAGGTAGAAAAATAATAATAAAAAACAAGAGTGTTAAATTCGGCTGTGCCGAATCTTTTATACCCTCCAACATGCAAATAAATAAAAAAAAGTCCAGGGGCATTTTATTTTTTTTTTTTTGGGGGGGGGTCGGTAGTGGTAATTGGGGGGTTCATTTCTTCTCGAATATGTGTTTAAAAATTCATTGTTATGCTTTTTTCACTAAAGAAATACAAGTTTATCATTATTTAAAAATAACAAATTTTCCACGCCCATAAAAGAGGGGGGGGGCGGAATGAAAAAATTACATTTTTTAATTCTGTGGGTGTAATTGCAGGACTTTGTACTTCTTGTAGCATCAAAATGTTGCATTTGTTAAACAAAAACACAAAAAATCATTTAACAAGTAGAAAAATTAAGTTCGACTTGGTCGAATCTATGAATACCCTCCACAATGTCATCTGATAGTAATTTTCTAAAAAAATTTCAAAAAATTGCATCACAAATTTTTTATTAGAAATATATTATTTTGAGAAAAACTTTTTTTTAATCAATCAAATTTGTTTGAGTGTAAAATTTGACTGTCAGCATTTTTTTGAGTGTGACATTTCATTAAAAAAAAAAAATTATGTATACATTTTTTTTGAGTGTAACATTTGTTTTAGTGTAAATATTTTTTTTAGTGTACAATTTCTTTGAGTAACAAAATTACTTTGTAAAATATTTTTGTTGTTTTATACCTATATGCAATACAAAAAAAAATATTTCACTCTTTTTATTTTACTTCATTTGATTTTTTTTTCCAAAAATTCTTACTATACACCGTTACATACAGTTACAAAAACAATAACAAAACAATAATAACAAATATTTACTTGTCTAACAACCAGGGTTGCAAAATGTGGACATCAAAATTGTACCAACTAGCTCCTAAAATTGTACTTTTTCGACCCCAATTGTACCAAAAAACTTTTTATTATTTTTTTTTTATTAAAAAAAGGACCGAACAAACAAAGAGCGCAGCCAAGTCGCCTGACCAGGGTTGCCAGAATTGTTGGGTACAAAATCGTCAAAAATGTACGATTTTTATCGTCAAAATCGTCATCCCATTTGCAGAAATCGTCAAAAAATCGTCAAAATAAAAAAGGTATATTTATCATTGATTAAAGACTCATTCAAGCGGTGTCCGCCTGTCTGTTGAAGTTCAAACCAAAAGAGCTTAATCCATGCATTTTGTCTCAAACATATCTTATGGCCATTGGATGGTACAGTTTGAAAATTGACAAAACCAGACCAGGGAGAACAAAGTTCCTCCTGGTAAAACTGGACCTACCTCCGTAATTCCCTCTTTATATTCTTTGTTCACCTTCTTAAACATATGAAATATTTTTATGAAAGAAAAGATCATGCTGTTGGGTCAAGTTAATTAGAAAATTATTTTTTTTTCGTCCGCCCTTTTTTGTGGAAACTTCCATAAAAAATAATTTTGATAAAATTGCGTAAATATAATAAGTCAACTTGTTAACATTTATCACGAAAAGAAAAAAAAAAACCCTATAATTTGTTTACCTTTTGAAGGGAAAAAGAGAATGTGACTTTCACTTGTCCTCTTTGTCCCTTTTTGTACATAAATATTAGTGGATACTTTTTTTAACTAACAATAAGCAAAAAATATTCATTGAATACTAAAGTTTCATTAAAACATTTTTAAAAAGTAGACAAAATTGACAGGTTTTTGTTATTTTTAAAAATCGTCATTTTTTTGGGCAAAAATCGTCAAATCGTCATTTTGCTATTTTGGGGAGTAAAAATCGTCAAAATGCAGAGAAATCGTCAAATCTGGCAACAGTGCGCCTGACTAATGCCACGATTCCTGTGGGCGCTGTCACAGTTTCAAGCACTAAAAAAGCGCTATTGCTGATGCAGCGGAATCATGTATCTTCTTAGCGTACTTCTTTGAAAAAAGTACGCTTTGCCATATTGCCAGGGCTGGTAGTTATCCGACATATTGGTCCTAGACCTATCTTAAAGTATATCGATGGACGCAGAATCACTTTTTGAGTCGATTTTGCTACGATTCACAGTGGGTTGAAACATATGTAAACTGGGGATTAATTCAGAAAAGCCCTTTATTATAAATATTTATATTTTTTAGGCTAACTATACATTATTTAGTAAAAAAAAAAAATGTTTTGCAGAAAAAAAAAATTATAGAAAATATTTTTTTATTAAAAAAGAAGATATAATATTATAAAAATTGGCTCCTACCGCTCTATCTGCTCCAATAATGCCCCAAGAGATGTCAAATGTGTGACCGACCCCAAATATATTTTCAATCCCAATATTTTCTTAGAATATACCTACCCTCTATCTTTAACCCTTAAGGTGGTCCCCATACAATTGTTTTTTATTTTTTTTAAATTTATTTTATGAAATCAGCTCCTACCGCTCCCAGGGTGCGTCTTAGAGTATTAGTCAATAAGACCGACCCCCATTAATTTTTACCCCCCAACATTTTTTGGAACATACTTATACCGTATCTCCACTCTATAATGGGGCTCCCATATAAAATGCTATTTTTATAAAATCTGCTCCTACAGCTCTAACTGATCCAAGGGTGCCCCTAGAAATGCAAATGTGTGACCGACCCCGAATATTTTTTTAACCCCAACATTTTCTTAGAATATACCTACCCTCTATCATTAGCCCTTAAGGTGGTCCCCACCAAATTTATTTTTATTTTTTATAAATTTGTTTTATGAAATTAGCTCCTACCACTCCCATGGTGCGTCCTAGAGTGGTATCCACTAAGACCGACCCCCATTAATTTTTACAACCCAACATTTTTTTGGAACATACTTATACCGTATCTCCACTCGATAATGGGGCTCCCATACAAAATGCCATTTTTATAAAATCTGCTCATACAGCTCTAACTGCCCCAAGGGTGCCCCTAGAGATGTCGAATATGTGACCGTCCCCCAATATTTTTTTAACCCAAACATTTTCTTAGAATATACCTACCCTGTATATCTAACCCTTAAGGTGGTCCCCATACGCATTTTTTTTTTTTTAATGAAATCAGTTGCTGCCGCTCCATGCTGGCTCCTAGAGGGTGAAATGTGAGATCAACTATCATTATTTTTTCATCCCCAACTTTTTTTCAACGTACGCACCCCGTATCTCCTCTAACTAAGGGGTCTCCCATAATGCCCTTTCTCATATGTTTTCAGCTTTTTTTAGCAACTGGAGTTCTGTCACGAAAATTTTAATAAGTAAAAAAACGCGGTGCCTCTGCAAAAGTTTGGTATGGAATATATAAGCTAAAATACTATATTAAAATATCACTTAATAAAATTTACTGGATCGCAAAAAGAAATTTGTTGAAACTCTGTGTATATATCGAAAATACCCCAAATATAGAGCACTTTTTAAAAAAATATTAAAAATATTTGCAAAACATTTATCTACAAAACATTAATGCAATTATGTAGCCAAATACCTGAAGTTGATGGTTCCATTTTAATAAAATTACTTTTAGAACGCTTAATAAGAATTATCAGCACCCAAAATATCTCAATTTTCAGTATTAGGCACGGCACGAAAAATTTTGAAAAATTATTTGACTTTGACAGCTCACAGTCGATAGAGTAATTTACTCAAAACAAAAGTTTTTCACAAATAGTGATGTAGAATTTAATTACCTTTCACCCAGTACCACACACGAATGTGTAGGATAAAGTTCAGCTTTTGAATTAATCCTCACTTTTGGTACATTTCAACCCTCTGTGCGATTGTCCGTTCCTCTGTCAGTCCATGTAATTAGTATCCATACAAACGTCCTCCCGATATTTTCTTAAATCTGTCTATTGGCATCCCTATGTTCTTATTTAACTCAAATTTGGTTTGTATGTATTTCTACACCAATTTCAGATCTGGCCAAACATGGATTTAATCACATACAAATGATAGAAAAGTTGAGTTGCTACCGTGAATCGTTTAAACTAGAAAAATTCACCAAAAAAGGGATAAACTGAGAAAGATCTTAAATTGTACCAAATAAGTCATTGGTGTACCATAGTACTTTTGAGCTCTGAATTGTACCAAAAAAAGTACAATTGTACCAACTTTTGCAACCCTGCTAACAACTAAACTGCACCCCACGACAAGAAAACAAACAACAACAAGTTTTAAAAAAACTGGTATTTCACCATGCTCTTAAAACTTGTTTAACGACCCAGGCAGAAAAATACATACGGGCCAGATCTGGCAAAGTACCTAATAAGGTAGTATTAATACTGGCAAAGTACCTTTTTTTTGGGTTCTTAGTACTTGCTAAGATGCTAAATGATAACACCATTTAGTAGTGGCAAAGTACTTTTAAAAGCGCTTTCCCTGTACTTTGAAAAGTATTATCCGATATTTTTTGTAAATAGCTTTTTAACTAAAATATTCCATTACAAAATTAAAAATTGCGAATAAAATTATTTTTTTATTTAATAATTTGTACATTAGAAGTCTTTTTTTAATTTTTTCATTTTAAATAAATTATATATTAACACAGCATGCCAAAAGTGACCACTATTTTAGAAAATAAGAGGTATGACCAACATTTTCATTTATTTGAGACATGCTGAGTCCAATGGCGTACTCCTTTTTTTGATGTATGGTACAGTTTTCTTGCAATATGTCATTAAAGATTATCTTATTTCCAGCCTGTTTTTAAAAAAAATGTAAAATTTGGTTTAAAGCTTTTCATCTTATAGTACGTTCAGATTGGCCTCGAAACCCCGTTTAACGAGGTTTCGTGCCAAACCTCATTTGAAAATACGTATTTTCCCTTACAAATTGAAAGCTTTTTGTAGTGAGGTTTCAACGAAAGTACGATTGAAACCTTTTAAATTTCATAATTTTACATATTTTTACCACTGTGCTACAATGAAAAATAAGGAAAATGGGAAAATGCCAAAAATAAAAAAATAAATAAATCAATTTATTTATAAAATTTGTGTAAAATATTTAATTATTTGGAATAAAAATAAAATTAAACCGTGTACAAAATAATTTCTATATAATTAAATTAGTTTATAAAAATATTTTTTTTGTGATAGTTTCCGAAACCTAGGTAAGTGTCAAAATTATTGGGTGTGAACAGTAAAGTTTTTAAATTTAAAATACGAGTTTTCAACGCGGTTTCGAGGCCAATCTGAACATAGTATTAAGCCCTTAAATTTGAAAATTTCTTCATTTTTCAAGGTTCTCTCGAAATTAACCTCTAAATTGGTATTTGATAAAAAATTTGCTTTAAGTGGATCATAACACTACGAATAAGGAGTGAGATCATAAAAATGTTAACACACATAAAGTTAAATAAAAAACAGACTACTGAATTTTAAGACTTCAAACCAAATTTTTATTAAATAAAATTTAATACAAAATCATAACAAAAAAACCGCATGGAACTCTAACCACTACGAACAAAGTTATCCACTTTTTCCGGAAACCCTCCCATTAAGGCTTTTATGGTAGTTTCTGTCACCTTTTTAGAGCATCTACGTTTGAAATCTTGCATGTCCTGGGAGACCTTTTTTGTGTCCTTTAATTCTTTTTTAACAAGAGCCCAATATCTCTCCACTGGCCTGAGCTCCGGGCAGTTTGGTGGATTTGCCTCTCTTGGTACAAAAACCACATTATTATCATTATACCACTCCAGCGCTTTCTTGCTGTAGTGACAAGATGCTAAATCGGGCCAAAAGTAAGTGGATACATTGTGCTGACTCAAGAACGGAAGAAGTCTCTTCTGCAAACACTCCTTGATATAAATTTCGCTGTTTATAGAGCCAGATGTCACAAATGACTGGCTTCTTTGGCCGCAGCTACATATGGTTTGCCATACTAGGAATTTTTTGGGGAATTTCGTTTGCTTTTTTGACCGAAATTTTTCCGCAACATTTCCTCGAACATCGGAAACATAAAATTCTTGACCAGGGAGCTGCGCAAAATCAGCCAGGACATAAGTTTCGTCGTCCATTACACAACAGTTGTATTTTTTTATAAAATTTGATTTCAATTTTCTAGCTCTGGTTTTGGCCTCCAAATTTTTAAAAGCGTTTCTATCGGGAACTTTTTGAACTTTGTAGGACTTTAGTCCCGCCTTACGTTTCACTTTACGTACAAAAAAGTCTGAGCATTGGGCTAACCGAGCTATTTTTCTGCCAGATGTGTTAGGAGCTCTCTTAAGGATGCTTTTAACTTTATATGCCTTACCAATGTTACGATAACCAGTCGTTGTTCCTGTTCCCGGCTTCCTTTCAATTGTTAGGTGTTCCAGATACCTTTTTACCACTTTTGAAACTGTTTGGCGGCATACATTAGTTTCTTTGGCAATTTTTTTGTATGTCCATGTTTGGTTTTGTTGAAAATATTTAATTGTTTTTGAACGCACTTTTCTTTCATCGTCCATTGTGTAAAAAATTACAAATTAAAACTCATGATGTAAATTAATTTATTAACTGGCATATTTTTAAAATGTAAACTGCCGAAAAAAAAAAAATTTGGAAGCTTTACACCAAAGTTGTAGGCAAAAATGTGTGTTAACATTTTTATGATCTCACTCCTTAGTGAACAAAAAACATCTATGTGATATAGACCATCATGTTAAAAATCGCGATTTTTTTTTTTTATGGCAGAATCATTTTACAAGATGACTTAAGGGTCCATCTTTAACTATATAATGTGGTAACCTTAAAAAAATAACTGACGAAAAATTTGTCCAAAAAAATAATTTTTGGTCAGTTAATTCTGTAAGGTTCCCACATTATTTACTTAAAGATGGACCCTTAAATTATCTCGAAAAATGGTGCTGCCATATACAACATGATGATAAAATTCAACATGATTGTAAAAGCAAGTTTTTTTTATCAAAGGCCAATTTGGGGGCTAATTTCGCAAAAACTTCAAAAAAATTAAGAAATTCGCGAATTTATTGCTACATCCTCTTAATAGAAGTTCCAAATACTCTAGGAATATAAAAGAAAGCTCGGAATCGAGAGTTGTATTTTCTTTCGTAAACATTAATGGTTTTAAAATAAAACCAATTCATCCAGATAACGTACATATGTTTACTCGACAATGAAAATGTAAATAAAGTTACTGAAATTTTTAATAGAAAGCTGTCTAAATACAAATGTGATGATATATTTTTGAAAGGCAATATTTTCATTGAATGTAGCGATTTTTTTTTAATTTCCACTACCATCAAGAGAAATAGGACTCTACAATGTTAAACAAATTTGATAAAAATAACATTGAAATCAGTATCCACATAGTAGAATCAAAATGTATTTATACTAAATTTGATAATGGCACCATTGTCATTACTTTATAACATAATTAAGTGTTTTCAAATAAAATGTTAAAATTTAATTAAATTATTAAAAAAAAATATTTCAAATAAATAAACCGCCTTTAGTTTGGTAAAAATGTACTAGCAAAGTACTTAATTCGGTGAAACCAAGTACTTTACTAAAAAGAGCTTGCTATACAAAAAATAAATTGCTTTGCCAGTACTTTTTTTTTGGTACGGTTGGCAATTTCTGGCTGGGGAGTTTTCAACAGTTTAAGGTGAAACAAATCTGAAATTCAGTGCTTTGCTTATAACTTTTGAACCACTGAACCGATTTTTCTGAAATTCAAAACCAAACAGCCTTGGGGAACGACAAATATATATGCTAAGCTTCAGCCCCCTCAGAATTGTCTTTCGAAAGTTATAGTGGTTTTAATCTTGTAAATTCGAAAAATACCCTTGCCGAAATTTACTCTTTTGCTCATAACTTTTGAACCACTTGACCGATTTCGCTGGATTGCAATACCAACCTGACCCGGTAAATGGAGAACATATATGTCAAACTTCAGGAGCCTCCGTATAGTCTTTCAAAAGTTAGCGTGTTTTCAACGGACAGACAGACAGACGGACGGACGGACGGACGGACATCGCTAGATCGACTTAAAATCGATCAAGGATCATGAATATATATACTTTATGGGGTCCTAGACCAATATTTCGAAGTGTTACAAACGGAATGACAAACTTATATATACCCTCTATCACTAGAGTGGAGGGTATAAAAATATGGTATTTTTTAGAGGTTGGTTTAGTTCTTCAAGGGGGAACTTTTTCCCCCTGGTCCGATTTTGCTCCTTTACGAACTTAACCTGCCTAGGAACATAAGACATATTCGTGCCAAATGTCGGGGGGTCTAGCTCTTTTATTTTGGACTGCATCGTGTTAACTACACTCAAAAAAAAAAAACTGTAATGTTAGCACACAATTTTTTTGCTAAAGTTAGCAAAAATGTTTTGCCAATAATTAGTTAACTAAATTTTTTTTTTTTGAACTTAGTTCATACACATCTGAGAACCTCATTGGGTTCGGACCCGATAGGTCCAGACCCCGATGGGCCTAGACCTAGTTGGGTTCCTTTAAAATCGTCATAGTTTTTGATCCAAAATTTGTGTCCGTTTCGCTCTACCTTGCTTAGTTTTTGAGATACGTGATTATAGGGGACCACTGGGGTCTTGAGAATTACAAAACTCGATAACTTCAAAAATATTACTCGGAGAGCTTTTGACTATTTTGCGGTCTTGTTCTACGTGTTGAGAGCTACAAAAATGCTTTCGGACTTTTTGTTGTGTCGGCAATATTTACCGAGATATGAGCATTTTAAAATTTTCGGCAATGCTAACTTTTTTGGATCCAAAGTTAGGGCCCATTAGGGTCCACACATGTGAAGAGGACCGGCGATACTATGGAGATTCTAAGAACCAAAAATGGCCTCCATTTTGCTCTATCTGGCTTAGTTTCCGAGATAGCGCCATTTTAAGTTTTCTGAAAATAAAAAAAAATTTACCATTTATTTTGCTAATATTAGCAAAAAATCTTGTAAAAATGTTGTCAACTCAATTTCAAATTTAGCAAAAGAAATTAGTTCAAAGTTTGTTTAAAATTGCTAATGTGCTAAATGAAGTTTACAAGAATTTTTTGCTAACAGCTAATCTCAACTAAAAATTTGCTAAAAGTTAGCTAACTAGCGTTAGCAAAAAAAAATTAGTAAATCTACTAACGTATTTTTTTGAGTGTACAGACGGATGGACATCGCTAGAATGTCTTAGAATCGATCACTGATCATAAATATATATACTTTATGGGGTCCTAGGCCGATATTTTGATGCGTTACACACGGAATGACAAACTGAGTATACCCCCATACTGTAGTTGGAGGGTATAAAAATAAACAAAATATCCCAGGAAAATTTTTTGTAATCGGTTCTTAACTTAGCTTTAATAAATTTGGAACATTTTGAACTTTACTTTGAAATTCTACTGACATATGTCATATATAAAAATTATTTATGTAAATGCTTAACAAATGTACAAAAAACTTGTTAAAATAATGGTGTTTTCCTAAAGGTTGGTTGAGTTCTTTAAGGGGGAACTTTTTTTCCCTTAGCCCGATTTAGACCATTTCACAACTTAACCAGCCTATGACCAAAAGACATATTCGTTCCAAATTTAGATCTTTAATTTTAAGCTGCTTGTCTTCCACAGACTGACGGAAGGGCATACGCTACAATGTCTTAGAACCGATCAAGAATATGGAATCCTAGACCGATAATTTAAAAAATTACCCCATTTTCAAATAACGTCTAAAAATGTCGTAGTCTAGGAACTGTTTCTTGAAGAACTTTAGGTGCTGTTTCATGGAAAAATCAGAAAGTTTAGAAGATATTTTTTAAAATATAAGCTGTTTTTCATTTGATTCTCTGTAACCGAAATTTTTGCGGGGATATGTTTGTATATATGAATTTAATTAAAAAAGTTTTCATGTAGGTATTACAAAATATGTACATATGTATATAATTATAGGTAAATTTTAAAAATAAAAACGATTTAAAAATGGTAAAACATCAAAATAAAGTAGTAGAGCCTTCTGCGTTTTTTTTTTTTAAATAAATAAAACTAGCATGTGTTTTTTAACATTATTATCAACAGAAACTTAAGCCCAGCAAAAACAATCATTGCTTGTTAGAAAAAGAGGATTTCGTGAAAACGTTGTGTACGAACTTCAGACACATCTTGGCTATAATGGTGTGGAATTTTCCTACCTTTGGCATAAATATCAAATCAGAACACACATTTTGCACTTCGGGTTCGTCAATAGGAGCCCAAATTTTGACATGGCAAACTCCCACGACTATTATGACTTTGTATCCGATTCATTAACGGAATCCTTAGGGTCTATTCAAGTAGTGAAATAGTCGCTGCCGTGGACTTTAATGTGCATCTTGGCTACGCCATACGAACCCCGAGGGTTTATATGTTGAGCTCTTTGCTTCACACTAATCACCTTGTGCAACTTGTGAATGAACCAACACACATTCCGTGCGTTGAAAAGCAGTTTTGTAATACCCTCGAGCTTTTTCTCACTTTGCATCCTGACAAATACGAAGTTGTGCTACTATCCTTTTTATTTTAGAACCTTCGTAGGCTTTCCAAACCAGCCACGAAGCCCTCTATTTTTTCTATTACTATATAATTACAAATTATATACTAATTTTACCTAACCGAGAACCTTCGTCTCGTTGTAGCGAAACAGACCAAGGTCTCTGGTGGGAATCGAACCCACGACCCCCAGACTCATAGGCCAACTAGCCTATTGGGGCGCCTGTATTTTTGTATATAAAAAGGCTCGTTGGTCTTAAATTAAATTTTCTTGACAATGTTAACGCTGATGCTAAATCAAAAAAAGTGCAGGTTTAATCAGACGTGCCGGAATGCGATCAGATCAAGAGATGTTACGTTTAGTAATTGGCGTAATGACAAAAACAAAGTTATTGACGTGTAACGTAAACAGATGAGAAATGAATGTGCCAGAGTAATCAGACATAAAAAGCTTTTTTACTAACAGAGTCTGCGTGCTAAGCACTGTTGCCAGATTTGATGATTTCTCTGCATTTTGACGATTTTTACTTCCCAAAATAGCAAAATGATGATTTGACGATTTTTGTCCAAAAAATTACAATTTTTAAAAATAACAAAAACCTGAATTTTTTCTACTTTTTAAACATTTTTTAAAAGAACTTTAGTATTCAATGAATATTTTTTTTGCTTATTGTTAGTTAAAAAAAACTATCCACCAATATTTTTGTACAAAAAGGGACAAACAAAACAATTGAGAGTGTTACATTCTCTTTTTTCTACCAAAATGTAAAAAACTGATAGGGAGCTTTTTGGCGAAGGACCTTTCTTTTCGTGTAAATGTTTACAAATTGATTTATTATGATATTTATGCAATTTTATCATTATTTTTTTATAGAAGTGTCCACAAAAAAGGGTGGACAAAAAAAATACATTTTCCAATTAACTTGGTCTAACTGCATGACCTTTTCTTTCATAAAAATATTTCATACACTCAAAAAAAAAAACTGTACTGTTAGCAAAAAAAGCTTGTAAACCTACAAGAAAATTTGCTGATTTTGAACTCACAATTTTTTTGGTAAAGTTAGCAAAAATGTTTTGCCAAAAATTAGTTAACTGAATTTTTTTTAATTTTTTATTTCATCTTAGTTCATACACATTTGAGGACCCCATTGGGTTCGGACCCGATAGGTCCAGACCCCGAAGGTGCTAGACCTAGTTGGGTTCCTTAAAAATCGTCATAGTTCTTGATCCAAAATTTGTGTTCGTTTCACTCTACCTTGCTTAGTTTTTGAGAAACGTGATATTAGGGGACCACTGGGGAGGAATAGTTCACCACTACTGGCCTCGAGCTCGAAAAAAAAAACATTTTTATTTCAAAATTCTTCATTTAGTAAAATTTTACGGAACTTTAGAATGTATTTTGTGTTTTGTCATGAGAATTGCATATTTTACACCCAAAAAAAAGTGGGTATTTAATACTAAAAATTTAACTAAAGTTTAGTCCAAAAGGACCTAGTGCAGGAATTGGTAACCAATACTAAAATTTTTTACTAATATTATTAAAAACCAGTAAAAATTACTAGTTTTTGAAATTTGAAGATACTAAAATTAGTAACTTATTAGTAGATTATTAAAAATCAGTAAAAATTACTAATTTTAGAACTTTGAAGATACTAAAAATTAGTAACTTATTAGTAGATTTTGGTACAAAATCACTTACTAAACCTTTTACTGTAGAATTCTTTTGAGTGAACGAATTACAACTGGAATCTTCGAATTACAATTGGAATCTTCGAATTACAAATGGAATCTTCAAATTACAAATGGAATCTTCGAGTTACAATTGATCTTTAACGAATTACATCTGTAAATGGTGTAATGACATGTAAAAAAAAATTATCAAAAGTTATTTTTTACCAATGCAAAATTTCTTCGACAAACATGTTTATAGGCTTTTTTTGAGAATAAAAATTTTTAATTTATTTTTATTATGTATTCACATTTTGTATATCAGTACTGAAAGTAAAATCAGTTTTACGCTTTAATAATTTTTACTTTTATATTTTTTTTAACAAAAACTAATAATCATGCTAAAAGCACGTTAGAAAATTGTTAATTTATACAAATCATATTTCAAGTACATTAGATTTAAAATTATAACTAACTGCCCTTGGTTTTTGGTGTTTAATAGCAGTAGAAATTACTATTATATTCTAGCAATTTGGTACAATGTTTTTTGAAACTTTTAAACATAATATTAATGTCTAAAGAATGGGATCGTTCCTAATGTCACCAAAAAATAAACCAACGTCATATCGCTCATTTACTTGTATAACGTCATAACTCAAAATATTTGATTTTGCAGAAATCGAGTTTAAAGTTTACATTGAAAATGTAATAATGGCGTTTTCTCTTCTAAAACGGTGAGTTAAAAATATATTAATACGATTTTTTGACACAATATAAAGCATTATATAACAAATAATTCTGCATCATTAACTCTAAAATAGCGTTTTTTGAATTATGACGTTTTACAAGTAAATGAGCGATATGATCTTAATTGCATTTTTAATGGTTAACAAATTTCCTTAAATCAAACTGTTCGAAAAAGTATATCGGTCAAAACTTCAGATTTTTTCATATTATGAACACAGGTACTCTATGGAACCATTTTGGCTGAGTTTTTGAGATCTCAGTTAAACTTGGTTTAGTTAATCTGGAATCAGATTTGTGTTGCCATTCCTAAGTTTGTAAACACAATTTTGGCGAAACAGCTTTATTTTGATGTAAATGTTGGTCTATAATGAACTAACAAAAGATAAATAAATTTGATGGCAAAAGCCGAGTTTCTTATTTTTAACCCTTGAAGTGGTACCGATACAATTTTTTTTTATATTTTTTTTTAATTGTATGGTTTTGAAAAAAACAGGTTTAAAAACTATTGGCGGTTGGTCATACATTTGACCTCTCTAGGGACACTCATGGGACAGTTAGAGCGTTGGGTGCGGGTACAAGGGGGGGGGGGAGGGAAAATGTCCACCCAGACCAAATTTGAAAAAAAAGAGAAAAAAAGAAAGAAAAAAGGAAAAAAGAAAGCAAACAAGTAAAAAAGTTAAATTCGACTTGGCCGAATCTATGAATACCCTCCACAATGCCCTTTTTAAGTGATAGTAAATTTTCTAACGTGAAAAAAATAACATTTTTGGTTAGAAATATTTTATTTTCTGTAAAAAACTTTTTTTTATTAATTTTTGAAAAAAAAAAAAAATTACTAATTTTTTTGAGTGTAAAATTTTTTTTGAGTGTATTTGTTTTTTTTTTTGTTTTAGTGTAAAAAAACTTTTTTTTATTAATTTTTGAAAAAAAAAAAATAATTTACCAATTTTTTTTTTTTGAGTGTAAATTTTTTTTTGAGTGTAAACTTTTTTTTGAGTGTATTTTTTTTTTGTTTTAGTGTAAAAATATTTTTGTGTGACAAAAATACCTTTTAAAATATTTTTCTGACTTACAAATGGTTTTAAAACATGTTTAACGGGTTTCCAACACGTGAATTTAAGGTGAAACTAATCTGAAATTTACGGTTTTGCTAATAACTTTTGAACCACTGGACTGATTTGGCTGAAATTTAAAACGAACCGGACCAGAGGAATGGTAAATATATATGCCACACTTCAGCACCCTCAGAATTGCCGTTCGAAAGTTACGGTGTGTTTTATCTCGTAAATTCCAGAAAAACCCTTGCCGAAATTCACTCATTTGCTTATAACTTTTGAACCACTGGACCGATTTCGCTGGATTGCAATACCAACCTGACCAGGTAAATGTCCAACATATATGCCAAACTTCAGGAGCCTCCGTAAAGTCTTTCAAAAGTTAGCGTGTTTTCAACAGACAGACAGACAGACAGACAGACAGACAGACGGACGGACGGACGGACGGACGGACGGACATCGCTAGATCGTCTTAAAATCGATCGAGGATCATGAATATATATACTTTATGGGGTCCTAGACCAATATTTCGAGGTGTTACAAACGGAATGACAAACTTATATATACCCTCTATCACTAGAGTGGAGGGTATAAAAAGAAAAGAAGAAGGAAATTATTAAAAAAAATTTCCAAGGAAAAAAAATCTTAAAATCCAAAAATTTTTAATGGAAAAAAAATTTAATTTTTTGAAGGAAAAATCTAAAAAATTTATAGGGAAAATCTGAAAATTTTTAAAGGAAAACTGTGAGAAAATGTCGCAGAATCTGAGTCTTTTTCTTTAGGAAAAATGTCTCAGAATCTGAGACTTTTTCTATAGGAAAAACGCCTCAGAATCTGAGACTTTTTCTAATGGAAAAACGCCTCAGAATCTGAAACTTTTTCTATAGGAAAAACGCCTCAGGATCTGAGACTTTTTCTTTATGAAAAACACCACAGAATCTGAGACCTTTTCTATAAAAATAAAACTCAGAGTCCGAGAATTTTTCTATAGGAAAAATGTCGCAGAATCTGAGACTTTTTCTATAGGAAAAATGTCGCAGAATCTGAGACTTTTTCTATAGGAAAAATGTCTCAGAATCTGAGACTTTTCTTATGGGAAATATCTCAGAATCTGAGACTTTTTCTATGGGAAAATTGAAAAAAATTCTCAAAATCTGTGACTTTTTCTACAAAAAATTTTTAGAATAATTTAGAGGCAAAAGGTCGCAGCATTTAAAACTTTTTCGCATTTTTGTCGAACTGTTGTTGAAAAATCGGCTGTAGTTTTTCAGGAAAACTGCAAAAATATTTGATTTTATAGCTTTTTTTGAAGAAGAGTATCCCTTTTCCTGGTTGTCCGACAACGGTGAATTGATGATTTTTTTATTCGAAGTTAAAAAAAAAAATGACCCCCCCCCCCCCCGACTCAAAAGCTATACCCGCCACTGGATGGGGTGTAAGTATATATAAGGAAAAAATGCTGAGGGCTAACAATAAATAGCGGTCGATCTCACTTTTGACCACTCTAGGAGGCTCCATGGAAGCAGTAGGAGCTGATTTTATGAAATAAATTTATAAAAAAATAAAAAAAATTGTATGGGGACCGCCTTAAGGATTAGAGAAAGAGCGTGGATATGTTCTGAGAATTTACACAGTTTTTTTTTTAACTAGAGGAGTTTAACTTTCAATTTCAGTTTTAATTTTAAAAATCCGATATTTACTTTAGAAATTATAGCTCTTCAAACTACACCACTTCTAAATTATTTTTTTTTTTTATTTAAAAAAAATTAAAATGATGAATAAAATCGCGAGTTTTTTGAATTTAATTAAACTGTAAATGGGTCAGTCTTAGTGAAATCAATCAAAAATAGCTAAAAATTTTCGTGACCCCCTCCGATTTTGATGAAATTTGGTTTAGTTGTAACACTAAGTGATAAACTAATGCACACCTTTTTTCAGCCCTCTAAGTAAACAGTGGGCGAAAACACGGAGGGTCAAAATTTCCCCCAAAATCTCCCAGTCGCGACACTTTGCACCGTAAAAACTTAATATTGTTGGTTCTATTATAGCTAGAAAGCCCATTTTTGGTTTGTTTTGAAGCTCATAATATGCTCTATAAGACCTACCATAACCAAAAAATTTTCGAAAAAAATAAGGGTTACCACCCTTATTTTAAGGTCGTGATAAAGGGAGGAGAAAATGGGGATGATGGTATCCCCCGATTTTTTTTTTACTTAATAATCTTATAGAGAAAGTCCTAAAGAATATATTCTCAAATTTTTAAGTTGGGACAACAATGGGATCGCTCAAAATCAAAATTTTTCACAATTTTCCCCAAAATCTCAAAATCGCAACAGTCTTTAACCTTAAAAATTTAATATCATTAGTGCTTATGTAGCTACAGAGCCAATTTTTTTTGTTTTAAAGCTTATAATACGCTCTACGAGACATACCAAAACCAAAAAATTTTCCAAAAAAAGGAATTGGTGCCCCCCTTATTTGAAGGTCGTGGCAAAGGGTGGAGGAAATGGGGGGAAGTATCCCCCGATTTTTTTTTTTTTACTTGGGATTCTCAAAGTGCAAGTCCTAATGAACATAGTTTACAATTTTTATGTTGGGACAACAATGGGATCGACCAAAATCAAAATTTTTCAAAATTTTCCCCCAAAATCATCAAATCGCGACATTCTTGCGCCTCCCATTGTAGTCCCAAGATAAAAATTTCAGGATATGCTCTCTAGAACTTACTCTTTAAAAAAAAAAAAAAGGTAAAAAAAAATTGGGGGATACTATCCCCCGATTTCCCCCACCCCTTGCCACGATCTTATAATACAAGAGGCACCCCTAATTTTTTTTATTTTTTTTTTTTGTAATAGTAATATTGTTGGGCATATAAAGAGCTTTAAAACAAACCAAAAATGGACTCTGTAGCTACAATACAGTCCACGATATTAAATTTGTAATGGGCAAGAGTGTCGCGATTTGGAGAAAATTGTGAAAAATTTTGATTTTGGTCGATCTGATTGTTGTCCCAACATAAAAATTTTAGGATATGTTCATTAGGACTTGTTCTTTGACAATACCAAATAAAAAAAAAATCGGGGGATACTTTCCCCCCATTTCCTCCACCCTTTGCCACGACCTTTAAATAAGGGGAGCACCCTTCCTTTTTTTCTAAAATTTTTTGGTTAAGGTAGGTATTGTAGAGCGTAATATAAGCTTTAAAACAAACAAAAATGGACTCTGTAGCTACAATAGCACATATGATATTAAATTTTTAAGGTTCAGGAGTGTTGCGATTTGGAGATTTTAGGGGAAATTGTGAAAAATTTTGATTTTGAGTGATCCCATTGTTGTCCCAACTCAAAAATTTGAGAATATATTCTTTAGGACTTTCTCTATAAGATTATCAAGTAAAAAAAAAATCGGGGGATACCATCATCCCCATTTTCTCCTCCCTTTATCACGACCTTAAAATAAGGGAGGTAACCCTTATTTTTTTTTCGAAAATTTTTTGGTTATGGTAGGTCTTATAGAGCATATTATGAGCTTCAAAACAAACCAAAAATGGGCTTTCTAGCTATAATAGAACCAACGATATTAAGTTTTTACGGTGTAAAGTGTCGCGACTGGGAGATTTTGGGGGAAATTTTGACCCTCCGTATTTTCGGCCCCTGTTGACTTAGAGGGCTGAAAATTTGCATTTGTTAGTTTTTTACGTAGTGTAAGAACTCAACCAAATTTCATCAATATCGGAGGGGGTCAAGAATATTCATGATTGATTTCACTAATAATGACCCAAATAGGAATGTCTAAATGGCTTCATAGGCTATCTATATTCTCAATATGAAAAAAATCTAAAGACCCCAGGTCAAACAATACCCTTTTTCTTATGCTGTTTTATAGAAAAGACGATTTGTTATTGAATTTCAAAAGTAAAAAGGATTATAAATCGATTTTCCTTTTTTTTGGAATTACATATAAATTTAAGTAATACTCTTAACTAAAATCAATAAAATTTAAATGGTATAACATGTGGATGAGTTCTCCTTAGAAAGGGCTTACACTAACATTTGTTGAGTCATGACGAAATCAGGGTGTTTTCTCTACTACAAAAACAAAAACCCGGCATTTTCACAGACAACCATGAAAATAAAATCAATTGTTGCGAATATATATAAAAGAACTTTCATAAATAAATCCACACCCTTAGGAGAAAAATATATAATAAAGTAAAATACGCAAATAAAACAACCCCTGTTGTCAAGGCTAAAATATATATAAAAAACAAAGAAAATTTAATAAGAAAAAACCCACAAAATACGGAATGAATGACTAAATTAGACAACACCTAAAGTTCCTAAAACAAAAACTATTAAAACATGTGATTGTATAATGATTTCAAAAAAACACTTGTTTCAACGATTTTTTTTAATAAAGAATTACTTTAAAACATCTGGCAACTATATTAATTACACTACTTTACACGGTTTTTGCACAGACAGGATGAATACATTTTCTAAAGTATTTTGGCCTACTAAACATGAATCTGTCATCAGAAAAGTTGTATTAAATCGCAAATATTTCTGGATATACTCAATGGATTTTGGATTTTAACAACAGGTTCTCTTTATTGGAGTGTCTACTTTTCATATCTGCTACGAACAGGAAATTTCTTGCAAAATTCGGATACTTATAAGGATATACCCTGAAAAAGGACATTATGAACTTCCTTATAATGTCCAGATGGTATCCTTGATCGTATCGAGGTGGGGAATTTGAATAAAAAAAATATGAATAACAAACACTTATCTAATATTAAAAAAATTTTCTGTTTTGAGGACTTGGTCCACAAAATATATAAATGCCTATATCTCAAAAATCTATTTGAGATATAGGCATTTCTGATGATAGATTCGTGTTAAGGAGGCCAAAATACTTAAGAAAATGTACCCTAGAAGTGTGTGCAAAATAAAAGTTGATTTTTGTAGAGTAGTGTTATTACATTTAATAGGGTTAAGACCGAACTACCGTTAATTCTTTGATATTTAAATATCATCATAACCAGTTCATAATCACTTTTTGTTTTAAAATATTTTAAACAAATTCAATTTATAAAATTTGTTATGCGAATATTTTGAATATAAACAAACAAAAAAAAACATATTTTGCATTAATTTACAAAGCATTATGTGTTATAAGTAAAAATAATCCAAAAAACAATAATAATAATTATAAGAAATATGATAAAAAAAGATTGTGCAAAATTGTATAAACAAATTATATACAAAAGATTATTAAATGATTTAACATAAAATATAATAGAAATGAAGACACAGTGATATTATGCAGAGCTTTAAAAGAAATCAATACCTTTAAAATTTAAACAAATTTAATACGATTTGAGAGAATTTTTGTATAGAAAAATTCTAAGATTCTGAGACATTTTTCCTATAGAAAAATTCTCAGATTTTGAGACTTTTTTCTTTAGAAAAAGTCTTAGATTTTGAGACATTTTTCGTATAGAAAAAGTCTCAGATTCTGAGACATTTTTCGTATAGAAAAAGTATCAGATTCTGAGACATTTTTCGTATAGAAAATGTCTCAGATTCTGAGACATTTTTCGTATAGAAAAAGTCTCAGACTCTGAGACATTTTTCGTATAGAAAAAATCTCAGATTCTGAGACATTTTTCCTATAGAAAAAGTCTCAGATTCTGAGACATTTTTACTCTAGAAAAAGTTTCAGATTCTGAGAAATATTTTCTATAGAAAAAGTCTCAGATTCTGAGACATTTTTCCTATAGAACAAGTCTCAGATTCTGATACATTTTCTATCGAAAAAGTCTCAGATTCTGAGACATTTTCTATAGAAAATATTTCTCAGAATCTGAAACTTTTTCTATAGGAAAAATGTCTCAGAATCTGAGACTTTTTCTATGGAAAAAATGTCTCAGAATCTGAGACTTTTTCTATAGGAAAAATGTCTGAGAATCTGAAAATTTTTCTATACGAAAAATGTCTCAGAATCTAAGACTTTTTCTATAAAAAAATGTCTCAAAATGTAAGATTTTTTCTATACAAAAAAGTCTCAAAATCTGAGAATTTTTCTATAGGAAAAATGTCTCAGAATCTTAGCATTTTTCTATAGGAAAAATGTCTCAGAATCTTAGCATTTTTCTGTACAAAAATTGTCTCAAATCGTATTAAATTTGTTTTCCTATAGAAAAAGTCTCAGATTCTGAGACATTTTTCGTATAGAAAAAGTCTCAGATTCTGAGACATTTTTCGTATAGAAAAAGTCTCAGATTCTGAGACATTTTTCCTCTAGAAAAAGTCTCAGATTCTGAGACATTTTCCTCTAGAAAAGTTTCAGATTCTGAGAAATATTTTCTATAGAAAAAGTCTCAGATTCTGATACATTTTTCCTATAGAACAAGTCTCAGATTCTGATACATTTTCTATAGAAAGTGTCAGATTCTGAAACATTTTTCCTATAGAAAAAGTTTCAGAAAAATTCTCAGATTCTAATCATTTTTCCTATAGAAAAAGCCGGAATTCATTAAAAATACCGAACTTGCTAAAAATAAAAATATGACCTTGACCTCTGACCTCTAAAAAGTCGAGTGTGGTGTTCAAACCCGTGGGGTCGTACCCCGTTTGGGAGGGGCAGGGGTTTAAAGTTAAAATTGTTTTTCTTAAATATTTCAAAAACTACTTATCCGATCAAGACGGTTATGGTATCGTTAGAAAGGGTAATTAAAGACCTTTCCAACGGGGTGCAACATGACGTAGTTTTATTAACTCTTTAAGTGACAAAACTTGATTTCAAAAAATTTGGACTAGACTTTTTTTACAAAGTGCTTATTATCTCAAAATCGCACGTATATAAACATCTTTTTTGTCTATATAGGCTTGTAGCTAAGATTTTAAGCTTTCATTTGCGCTAAAAAACGGCGCTGTAAGTCTAAAACTTACAGAGATATTAAGGGTCAAAGTTGTTTTTTAAAAACTTTTTTCAGGTTTTTTGTTAAAATTGTATTTGTAGAAACATACAGACATCTGACTAACTACTAATCGAATTTAAAAATTTTTTTCTGCGTAGCCGGCCTTCGGCCGGGCTTAGGGATTTCAAACTCCATGCATTAAACCCACCCTCTCTGCAGAAAACGGGGATTACTTATGACCAAAATTGCTCCCCATAATGTGAATGGGGGTTATGCAAAAAAAGTTCGGTCGTTCAGCCCGGTTAAAATCACCTTTTTAATGATACCACATTCGTCTCGATCGGACTAGTAGTTTGTCAGATATCTGTATGTTTCCACAAATCAATAAAATTTTAACAAAAATCCTTAAAAAATTAAAAAAAAATAAAGTTACAATTTTGACCCCTAATATCTCAGTATGTTTTAGACTTACAGCGCAGTTTTTTGGCGCA
This sequence comes from Pegoplata infirma, assembly GCA_963921195.1. Lineage (NCBI taxonomy): Eukaryota > Metazoa > Arthropoda > Insecta > Diptera > Anthomyiidae > Pegoplata > Pegoplata infirma. The sequence goes on along the minus strand of OY992538.1, from coordinate 106,233,583 downwards.
AATGAAAGCTTAAAGTATTGGCTACAATGGACCTCAGAGTCTACGTGTGTTGACGTAAAACGTCAGCAGCCACTTACAACATACGTGCGATTTTGAGATATTAAGCATTTTGTAAAAAAAGTCTAGTTAAAATTTTTTACAATGAATTTTTGTCGCTTAAAGGGTTACGTCATGTTACACCGCGTTGGAAAGGTCTTTAATTACCCTTTCTAATGATACCCTAACCGTCTTAATCGGATAAGTAGTTTTTGAAATATTTAAGAAAAACCACTTTAACTTTAAACCCCTGCCCCTCCCAAACGGGGTACGTCCCCACGGGTTTAAACACCACACTCGAAATCTAACAGTCCAAGGAATAAGGTCATATATATTTTTTTTAATTTAAACAAAGTTCGGTAAAGTTTATTTATGCCAAAAAGCCTCAGATTCTGAGACATTTTCCTATAGAAAAAGTCTCAGATTCTGAGACATTTTTCCTATAGAAAAAGTCTCAGATTCTGAGACATTTTTCCTATAGAAAAAGTCTCAGATTCTGAGACATTTTTCCTATAGAAAAAGTCTCAGATTCTGAGACATTTTTCCTATAGAAAAAGTCTCAGATTCTGAGACATTTTTCCTATAGAAAAAGTCTCAGATTCTGAGACATTTTTCCTATAGAAAAAGTCTCAGATTCTGAGACATTTTTACTGAGAGATTTTTCCTATAGAAAAAGTCTCAGATTCTGAGACATTTTTCGTATAGAAAAAGTTTAAGATTCTGAGACATTTTTCCTATAGAAAAAGTCTTAGGTTCTGAGACATTTTTCCTTTAGAAAAAGTCTGAGAATTTTTCTATATGAAAAAATGTCCCTGAGAATTGTTCTTTAGGAAAAAATATCTTAGAATTTGCTATATAAAAAAGGCCTCAGAATCTGAGACTTTTTCTATAGGGAAAATGCCTCAGAATCTCAGACTCTTTCTATAAGAAAAATGGTTCAGAATCTGTGACTTTTTCTACAAGAAAAATGTCTCAGAATCTGAGACTTTTACTATAAAAAAAATGTCTCAGAATCTGAGACTTTTTCTACAGGAAAAATGTCCCAAAATCTGAGACTTTTTCTATAGGAAAAATGTCTCAGGATCTGATATTTTTCTATATGAAAAATGTCTCTGAGCTTAAAAATTTTCTATAGGAAAAATGTCCCTGAGAATAAGTCTTTAGGAAAAATATCTTAGAATTTGCTATATAAAAAATGCCTCAGAATCTGAGACTTTTTTTATAGGAAAAATGCCTTAGAATCTGAGACTTTTTCTATAGGAAAAATGCCTCAGAATGTCAGACTCTTTCTATAAGAAAAATGGTTCAGAATCTGTGACTTTTTCTACAAAAAAAATGTCTCAGAATCTGAGACTTTTACTATAAGAAAAATGTCTCAGACTTTTTCTATAAGAAAAATGTCTTAGAATCTGAGACTTTTTCTATAAGAAAAATGTCTGAGAGTCTGAGACTTTTTCTATAAGAAAAATATGAGACTTTTTCTATAAGAAAAATGTCTCAGAATGTCATACTTTTTCTATAGGAAAAATATCTTAGATTCTCAGTTTTTTATATAGGAAAAATGTCTCAGAATCTGAGAATTTTTCTATAGGACAAATGTCTTAAAATCTGAATATTTTTCTATAGGAAAAATGTCTCAGAGTCTAATCCTTTTTCTATAAGAAAAATGTCACGGAATCTGAGACTTTAACTATAGGAAAAATGTCTCAGAATCTTACACGTTTTCTATAAGAAAAATGTCTCAGAATATGAGACCTTTTTTATAAGAAAAATGTCTCAGAATATAAGACTTTTTCTATAGGAAAAATGTCTCAGAATCTTATTTCTCAGTGTCTCATAAATTCTCCAATTTTTCTATACCCAATAAGCACATCTAAAATTCAAGTGCAAATCAAGTATAAATCAAGTGTAAATCAAGCCCTTATTTTCAGTCTATGCTTGATTTATACTTGAATTACACTTGAATTCAATAGCATTCTCCAGCAAAACGGATACTTGAATTCAAGCGCTGTTTTTACGCTTGAAAGCCAGGGAAAAGGCTGTAAAAACAGGGCTTGAATTCCAGTGTCCGTTTTGCTGGAGTATGCTATTGAATTCAAGTGTAATTCAAGTATAAATCAAGCAGGGGCTGGAATTTAGGGCTTGATTTACACTTGTTTTATACTTGATTTGCACTTGAATTTTAAAATTGCTTATTGGGTATACATAAAAAGTCTCAGATTATAAGGCACTTTCCTTTAGAAAAATTTTCAAATTCTCAGATATTTTTACTATAAAATAGTCTCAGATTCTGAGACAATTTTCGTATCAAAATTTTTTTAAAAAATTATGTAAAATTATTTAAAAAAAAAGAAAAGACTCTTTGAAACTCTGTTGCTAGTAATAGGCAACCATTGATAGATTTAGCAACCAAATATAAATATTAACCTTTCACTCCGATTGCCCATTGTGCAAGTTAAAACCATAACATACCAACAAAAAAATTATAAATTTTAATTAAATAAAGACGTGCATATTCAAAAAAACCAGACAAAGACTTACCTTTAAAATTGCATATAAGATGGTGACAATTGAAATTGGATTATTCAAGATGTGTAAGAAAATTTCTTTTTCGTTTCGCTTTTTTTTTTTTTGCTGCAGGTGTTTATATTTTCCAAATTCTAATTGAACACTTTTATTTTACACTTGGTTTTCGTTTTTCAATTAAATCGCTTTCATACTTTTTTTATGTACTTGATACTTGATATATATATTTTTTTATTTAATCTTCAATTAATGATTGCAACTAGCTTGATTTTTTTTTTTTGCTTTTCCAAATCAGGTTTTGCAACAAAAAGAAAATTGTATATTAAATTTTTATTTTTCACTTTTTATTTTCTTTTCACTTGTACATTTACCCTAATATGACACTCAGTTGTTGTTGGAATTTTTTTTTCGTTAAATATTGCTGTTAAATTTTTACTACCGACTTCTTCATTTATTATTAATCAATACAGTAAATAAGTAAATTAGTGTTTATTTTCTTATCATTATTTAATATTTTTTTATATTTCTAGAATATACATAATTTTCTTCTTTGCTTATTTAATATTTTTTATTTTAATTTTTATCTTCTTCACTACTTTTTTTTAATTCACGTTTTATTTTTAACAATTTGCAACCAACTGAGTTCGTGCCGCTATTATTTTGATGACGAAGTCTAATTTATCGGCGTGAAAATAACAAACGAAAAAAAAATATAACAAACAACTTCAACAAACAGCGAAAACTGTATTACCATCCAGATAATACAATGTTCGCAACATTTGTGTGATGCCAACTAATATTTTTACATAAAACTGGCATCTACGCAAACTCTTTAAAAAATAAAGTGGTAGCGCTCCGCAATGACAATTATTGTGAATATTTTACAATTTATTTTGCAAAGAATTCTAACAAACAGTTCCCACAACTTAACAAACAGTTTCCACGGTCATTTATTATTAAAAATAAACTATAATATAATTAAATGTAAAACAAAAAATAAATTTGTTATATGTAATAAAAATACTTTTTTAAAATTGTGCCCAAGTGTTTTTTCTTAAATGTTACTAATCCAGTACACACACTAGAACCTCGTGGGAGTCACGGCAGTTTTTTCCTTCTGGAATACTTAATGTCACTTGTAACAAAAATGTAATGATAAGGATCGGTTGATAAACGGATTAGTAACATTTCTACATTATTAGATTTTTCCCCTAGTGTTTTTCCTAAAAGTTTCCAGTACAAAAACTATTGACCCAGTGACCAGGACAGATTTTTCTTCCAGGAATACTTAATGTCATTTGTTACAAAAATGTTATGATGAGGATCGGTTGATAAACAGATTTTTAAGATTTCTACATTATTAGATTGATCCCCTAGTGTTTTTTCTAAAACTTTCCAGTACAAAAACTTTTAACCCACAGTGACCAGGACAGATTTTTCTTTCAGGAACACTTAATGTCACTTGTTACAAAAATCTAATGATGGGGATCGGTTGATATACTGACTACTAACATTTCTGCATCATTAGAATTTTCCCCTAGTGTTTTTCCTAAAAGTTTCCAGTACAAAAACTGTTGACCCAAACTGACCAGGACAGATTTTTTTCCAGGAACACTTAATGTTATTTGTTATAAAAATCTAATGATGGGGATCGGTTTATATATGGACTATTAACATTTCTGCATCATTAGAATTTTCCCCTAGTGTTTTTTCTAAAAGTTTCCAGTACAAAAACTTTTAACCCAAAGTGAACAGGACAGATTTTTTTCCAGGAACACTTAATGTTATTTGTTATAAAAATCTAATGATGGGGATCGGTTTATATACGGAATATTAACATTTCTGCATCATTAGAATTTTCCCCTAATGTTTTTCCTAAAAGTTTCCAATACAAAAACTATTGACCCAAAGTGACCGGGACAGATTTTTTTCCAGGAACACTTAATGTTATTTGTTACAAAATTCTAATGATGAGGATCGGTTTATATACGGACTATTAACATTTCTGCATCATAAGAATTTTCCCCTAGTGTTTTTTCTAAAAGTTTCCAGTACAAAAACTTTTAACCCAAAGTGACCAGGACAGATTTTTCTTCCAGGAACACTTAATGTCACTTGTTACAAAAATCTAATGATGGGGATCGGTTGATAAACAGATTTTTAAGATTTCTACATTATTAGATTGTTCCCCTAGTGTTTTTTCTAAAACTTTCCAGTACAAAAACTTTTAACCCACAGTGACCAGGACAGATTTTTCTTTCAGGAACACTTAATGTAACTTGTTACAAAAATCTAATGATGGGGATCGGTTGATATACTGACTACTAACATTTCTGCATCATTAGAATTTTCCCCTAGTGTTTTTCCTAAAAGTTTCCAGTACAAAAACTATTGACCCAAAGTGACCAGGACAGATTTTTTTCCAGGAACACTTAATGTTATTTGTTATAAAAAGCTAGTGATGGGGATCGGTTTATATACGGACTATTAACATTTCTGCATCATTGGAATTTTCCCCTGGTGTTTTTTCTAAAAATTTCCAGTACAAAAACTTTTAACCCAAAGTGACCAGGACAGATTTTTCTTCCAGGAACACTTAATGTCACTTGTTACAAAAATCTAATGATGAGGACCGGTTGATAAACGGATTATTAACATTTCTGCATCATTAGAATTTTCCCCTAGTGTTTTTTCTAAAAGTTTTCAGTACAAAAACTTTTAACCCAAAGTGACCAGGACAGATTTTTATTCCAGGAACACTTAATGTCACTTGTTACAAAAATCTAATGATGGGGATCGGTTGATAAACAGATTTTTAAGATTTCTACATTATTAGATTGTTCCCCTAGTGTTTTTTCTAAAACTTTCCAGTACAAAAACTTTTAACCCAAAGTGACCAGGACAGATTTTTTTCCAGGAACACTTAATGTTATTTGTTACAAAAATCTAATGATGGGGATCGGTTTATATACGGACTATTAACATTTCTGCATCATTAGAATTTTTCCCTAGTGTTTTTCCTAAAAGTTTCCAGTACAAAAACTATTGACCCAAAGTGACCAGGACAGATTTTTTTCCAGGAACACTTAATGTTATTTGTTACAAAATTCTAATGATGAGGATCGGTTTATATACGGACTATTAACATTTCTGCATCATTAGAATTTTCCCCTAGTGTTTTTTCTAAAAGTTTCCAGTACAAAAACTTTTAACCCAAAGTGACCAGGACAGATTTTTCTTCCCGGAACACTTAATGTCATTTGTTACAAAATTCTAATGATGAGGATCGGTTGATAAACGGATTATTAACATTTCTGCAACATTAGAATTTTCCCCTAGTGTTTTTCTAAAAGTTTTCAGTACAAAAACTTTTAACCCAAAGTGACCAGGACAGATTTTTATTCCAGGAACACTTAATGTCACTTGTTACAAAAATCTAATGATGGGGATCGGTTGATAAACAGATTATTAACATTTTTGCATCATTAGAATTTTCCCCTAGTGTTTTTTCTAAAAGTTTCCAGTACAAAAACTTTTAACCCAAAGTGACCAGGACAGATTTTTCTTCCCGGAACACTTAATGTCATTTGTTACAAAATTCTAATGATGAGGATCGGTTGATAAACGGATTATTAACATTTCTGCATCATTAGAATTTTCCCCTACTGTTTTTCCTAAAAGTTCCCAGTACAAAAACTATTGACCCAAAGTGACCAGGACAGATTTTTCTTCCCGGAACACTTAATGTCATTTGTTACAAAATTTTAATGATGAGGATCGGTTGATAAACGGATTATTAACATTTTTGCATCATTAGATTTTTCCCCTAGTGTTTTTCCTAAAAGTTTCCAGTACAAAAACTATTGACCCACAGTGACCAGGACAGATTTTTCTTCCAGGAACACTTAATGTCACTTGTTACAAAAATCTAATGATGGGGATCGGTTGATAAACAGATTTTTAAGATTTCTACATTATTAGATTGTTCCCCTAGTGTTTTTTCTAAAACTTTCCAGTACAAAAACTTTTAACCCACAGTGACCAGGACAGATTTTTCTTTCAGGAACACTTAATGTAACTTGTTACAAAAATCTAATGATGGGGATCGGTTGATATACTGACTACTAACATTTCTGCATCATTAGAATTTTCCCCTAGTGTTTTTCCTAAAAGTTTCCAGTACAAAAACTATTGACCCAAAGTGACCAGGACAGATTTTTTTCCAGGAACACTTAATGTTATTTGTTATAAAAATCTAGTGATGGGGATCGGTTTATATACGGACTATTAACATTTCTGCATCATTGGAATTTTCCCCTGGTGTTTTTTCTAAAAATTTCCAGTACAAAAACTTTTAACCCAAAGTGACCAGGACAGATTTTTCTTCCAGGAACACTAAATGTCACTTGTTACAAAAATCTAATGATGAGGACCGGTTGATAAACGGATTATTAACATTTCTGCATCATTAGAATTTTCCCCTAGTGTTTTTTCTAAAAGTTTTCAGTACAAAAACTTTTAACCCAAAGTGACCAGGACAGATTTTTATTCCAGGAACACTTAATGTCACTTGTTACAAAAATCTAATGATGGGGATCGGTTGATAAACAGATTTTTAAGATTTCTACATTATTAGATTGTTCCCCTAGTGTTTTTTCTAAAACTTTCCAGTACAAAAACTTTTAACCCACAGTGACCAGGACAGATTTTTCTTTCAGGAACACTTAATGTAACTTGTTACAAAAATCTAATGATGGGGATCGGTTGATATACTGACTACTAACATTTCTGCATCATTAGAATTTTCCCCTAGTGTTTTTCCTAAAAGTTTCCAGTACAAAAACTATTGACCCAAAGTGACCAGGACAGATTTTTTTCCAGGAACACTTAATGTTATTTGTTATAAAAATCTAGTGATGGGGATCGGTTTATATACGGACTATTAACATTTCTGCATCATTGGAATTTTCCCCTGGTGTTTTTTCTAAAAATTTCCAGTACAAAAACTTTTAACCCAAAATGACCAGGACAGATTTTTCTTCCAGGAACACTTAATGTCACTTGTTACAAAAATCTAATGATGAGGACCGGTTGATAAACGGATTATTAACATTTCTGCATCATTAGAATTTTTCCCTAGTGTTTTTTCTAAAAGTTTTCAGTACAAAAACTTTTAACCCAAAGTGACCAGGACAGATTTTTATTCCAGGAACACTTAATGTCACTTGTTACAAAAATCTAATGATGGGGATCGGTTGATAAACAGATTTTTAAGATTTCTACATTATTAGATTGTTCCCCTAGTGTTTTTTCTAAAACTTTCCAGTACAAAAACTTTTAACCCAAAGTGACCAGGACAGATTTTTTTCCAGGAACACTTAATGTTATTTGTTACAAAAATCTAATGATGGGGATCGGTTTATATACGGACTATTAACATTTCTGCATCATTAGAATTTTTCCCTAGTGTTTTTCCTAAAAGTTTCCAGTACAAAAACTATTGACCCAAAGTGACCAGGACAGATTTTTTTCCAGGAACACTTAATGTTATTTGTTATAAAAATCTAATGATGGGGATCGGTTTATATACGGACTATTAACATTTCTGCATCATTAGAATTTTCCCCTAGTGTTTTTTCTAAAAGTTTCCAGTACAAAAACTTTTAACCCAAAGTGACCAGGACAGATTTTTCTTCCCGGAACACTTAATGTCATTTGTTACAAAATTCTAATGATGAGGATCGGTTGATAAACGGATTATTAACATTTCTGCATCATTAGATTTTTCCCCTAGTGTTTTTCCTAAAAGTTTCCAGTACAAAAACTATTGGCCCACAGTGACCAGGACAGATTTTTCTTCCAGGAACACTTAATGTCTTTGTTACAAAATTCTAATGATGAGGATCGGTTGATAAACGTATTATTAACATTTCTGCATCATCAGAATTTTCCCCTAGTGTTTATTCTAAAAATTTCTACTACAAAAACTATTAATCAAATGACACAAGTGCATAGATGTTCTGAAAAACTAAATAAAACCATAGAGGAATAAAGGAAAGAGATTGTAGCTCTCTCTACTCTTTTTTTCCTCTAACGCGAAGTCTGCCTGGGATCAAAAAGGAAAATTTTTGGTTTTTTTAAAGTCATGAAATTTGTACTTTATTTGCACTTTCAATAATTTTTTTTAACTATATTGAATCATTAACAATTAAAGAACGTAATTATCATAAATTTGTTTTGTTTTAAACAATATAAAAGTGTTTTTTTTAAAGAAAACAAAAATCATTTTTTTCAATTCCTCTTTCAACCTTCATTCTTTTAATCCAGGCAGCTAATGATTGAGTGTTAGAGATGCATGCCTAGCCCGATTAAACATCTGCAAACGTTGCGGCCACCTTTCTCAAGTGAATTAAAAAGTTTCTTGTCCTGAAACAGGATGAAAAGTGCATGAACAATAAATTGTTTTTTTTTAGCATCAGGAAGTAAACAGCTTCTTTTATTTCGGCGACATATCTCATATTTTAAATCTTTATATAAATATATGGCGATATTGCAATATACCATATATATACGATTTTCATATTGCCGGGATGTATTGCCTTCGGGTAACAGTTTCTCCAATAAGGTGTATCAATGGTGATACGAAATCGATGTCGTATTATTTTGTTTTCAGGGCACTGCTCCCGGTTTAAGTATGGCACATGAGCATAGCACAACAGTTACACTGACCAAGCTTCACCATGAAATCCGCTGCTGTGATGCCAGATTTAGGTTTTTCTGTTAGAAACTCGGGGAAACGTTTATATTGCAAATTACAAAAAGAACTTTTAATTATAAATGAAAAATATTCAAATGTTTTGTTCGGCGACTTTTATACACTAATCACACTTATACCCTATTCACACTTATAGTTTTAAACCGTTTTTAGCAATTATTTTTAGCATTTTCTGTCAATATACTGTAATAGAATAAAGAAAGTGCTAAAAATATTGCTTCTAAAAACGACTTAAAACTGTACGTGTGAATAGGGTATTACAGTTCCAAACCGTTTTTAGAAATTATTTTTAGCATTTTCTGTCAATATATTGTAATAGCATAAAGAAACTGCTAAAAATATTTTCTTAAAAACCCGTTTTTAGCAGTAATACCCTATTCACACGTACAGTTTTAAATCGTTTTTAGCAGCAATATTTTTAGCACTTTCTTTATTCTATTACAGTATATTGACAGAAAATGCTAAAAATAATTGCTAAAAACGGTTTAAAACTGCAAGTGTGAATAGGGTATAAGTGAGAAAAGGGTATATTTTTGGCACTTTATTTACGCTATTACAGTACACGCAAAAAAAAACTTGGTATTGGGTCATAAAATTAGGGGTAATAATTACCAAGTTTATAGGGAGGATATGCGTTCTACAAGTTTTTTCCAAAATTTACCAAGTCGCTTAGAAAAATAACTTAAGCCGAATTAATGACATTTTAGAAAAAAACTTGGTAAAATATTCCAATTCAGCTTTCATTGATATCCCAAGGCACATTGATAAATATTCCTATATTTTTTTTTCTAAATAATAACACTTTATTTTGGTTATAATTAAAAAAAATTTTTATTAAAAAAAATTGTTGCAAAAAAATATAAAATTATTAATATATAAATTAAAAGAAAAAATATATACAAGTTAAAATTATTTTTTTTATACCTTTGATAATGATATTGCAGCATCTTTGTAGTCATCTAAGGTGTCTCATTTTGTGGCTCCACTACAAACAAGACAATTTTTGTTGTAACTAAAAATAAAATAATGGTGTAACTATATTATTTAATATAAAATATTTTTTTTACTTACCTTTTTATGTTTTATTTACCATTTGACTTTTTTAGTTAAAAACATAAATTGCTTCTGCAATTGCACCGACATATTGCTGGTCATCGTTGTGAAAAAAAATAATACTAACTTTTTCCATATATCTTGATATATTGTCCCATTTTTACCTTGCTAATTTTTACCAAGTTGTACTTGGCAACATGATGTTCATTTTTTACTGCCAAGTACTGGGTCAAATTATGAAAGGATTGGGCAACAGCCGGCATCTTCATATAAAAAAAAAAATTACCAAGTATACTTGCTAAATATTACACACCGATTTTTTTTGCGTGTATATTGACAGAAAATGCTAAAAATAATTGCTAAAAACGGTTTTAAACTGTAAGTGAGAAAAGGGTATTAAACTTTATGACACATTAAAAAATAATTATATTTTTAAACAGTTTTTAACTTTTAATTAAGAAAACAACTTACGCTTCAAAATTTTTAATACTTTTTGGCAATACATTTTTAATTGAAAATTTTCGATAGTAAATTTTTGTATACAAAATTTTTGATAAAAAACTTTTCTATGCTAAATTTTCAATTATAATTCTTCGATAGAAAATTTTTCTATAAAAAATTTTTGATTGCACATTTTTCCGTAGAAAATTTTAAATAAAAAATTTTTTTATAGAAAATTTTCAAAAAAAAAAATTTTTCTTCGCAAAATTTTCAATTAAAAATTTTTCGATAGAAAAATTTTGTTAATAAATTTTTTAAAAAAAAATTTGTTAATAAATTAAAAAAAAAAAAAAATCGATAATACATTTTTTCATAGAAAATTAGCGACAAAAAATTTTTCTAAGAAAATTATCGATAAAAAATTTTCTAGACAATTTTTTATCGATAATTTTCAATTGAAAAATCGAAATCTATAATTTTCTATGGAAAAATCGATTTTTAATGAAATCGAACGATTTCAGTTTCATTAAAAATCGATTTTTCCATAGAAAATTATAGATTTCGATTTTTCAATAGAAAATTATCGATAAAAAATTGTCTAGAAAATTTTTTATCGATAATTTTCTTAGAAAAATTTTTTGTCGCTAATTTTCTATGAAAAAATGTATTATCGACTTTTTTTTTTTTTTAATTTATTAACAATTTTTTTTTTTAAAAATTTCTTAGAAAAAATTTTTGTCGCAAATTTTCTATGAAAAAATGTATTATCGATTTTTTTTTTTTAATTTATAAACAAAATTTTTTTTAAAAAATTTATTAAAAAAAATGTTCTATCGAAGAATTATAATTGAAAATTTAGCATAGAAAAGTTTTTTATCAAAAATTTTGTATAGAAAAATTTACTATCGAAAATTTTCAATTAAAAATGTATTGCCAAAAAGTATTAAAAATTTTGACGCGTAAGTTGTTTTCTTAATTAAAAGTTAAAAACTGTTTAAAAATATACTACCTCCGTCCCAAAATAATCTTAACATTTCTATATTTTGGCTGGGATTATGGAGTATTTTTTAAAAAAGCTTTGTTTTTTTTGTTAATACATATCGGGACATATCAATAATTTAGAAATTCTTTATAGCTTTGCAATTTTTCAATTCACGTGCAAAATGGATTCAATAAACTACATCCAGATAAATGAGACAACTTGTTTTCGACGTTACAAACAGGCATGATGTCCACTATGGTCGAAAAGATGAAAATAATTACAAAATGCGGCGTATGAAATAAGAAATATTACTCTAGAGGCCCTTTTAACGGTTTTTAATAAATGCATTATGGATGCAATAGGGACATCTTGCAAATATTTTTAATTAATTTTGTTACAATTTTAGTACACGAGATTAGTATAAGATTGTTTTTTTAACTTTATTTTGTAATATTTCAACTAAAACACTGCTTAATAAAATGTAAAGTTTATTTTGGGACAAAAAAATCTATAGAAATGTTAAGAATATTTCGGGACGGAGGTAGTAATTATTTTTTAATGTGTCATAAAGTTTAATACCCTTTTCTCACTTACAGTTTAAAACCGATTTTAGCAATTATTTTTAGCATTTTCTGTCAATATACTGTAATAGCATAATTAAAGTGCCAAAAATATACCCTTTTCTCACTTATATGGAGTTCACACTAGCGACCTTAAACAAGTTGTTCAACAAAACACCAGTAGCAGAATAAAAACGTAATGGACACAGAACAAAGACTTTTTTAAACATCTCACTCTTGAACACTTCAAAACAGCAAGTGTGAACGCCGTATTACTGCTAAAAACGGGTTTTTAAGAAAATATTTTTAGCAGTTTCTTTATGCTATTACAATATATTGACAGAAAATGCTAAAAATAATTGCTAAAAACGGTTTGGAACTGTAATACCCTATTCACACGTACAGTTTTAAGTCGTTTTTAGAAGCAATATTTTTAGCACTTTCTTTATTCTATTACAGTATATTGACAGAAAATGCTAAAAATAATTGCTAAAAACGGTTTAAAACTATAATACGGCGTTCACACTTGCTGTTTTGAAGTGTTTAAAAGTGAGATGTTTAAAAAAGTCTTTGTTCTGTATCCATTACGTTTTTATTCTGTTACTGGTGTTTTGTTAAACCACTTGTTTAAAGTCGCTAGTGTGAACTCCATATAAGTGTGAATAGGGTATAAGTGTGATTAGTGTATAATACCCTATTCACACGTACAGTTTTAAATCATTTTTAGCAGTAATATTTTTAGCACTTTCTTTATTCTATTACAGTATATTGACAGAAAATGCTAAAAATAATTGCTAAAAACGGTTTAAAACTGTAAGTGTGAACAGGGTATAAAAGTCGCCGAACAAAACATTTGAATATTTTTCATTTATAATTAAAAGTTCTTTTTGTAATTTGCAATATAAACGTTTCCCCGAGTTTCTAACAGAAAAACCTAAATCTGGCATCACAGCATTTAAAAGTGACAATAGTATTTTCATTGTTTACATTTTGGTGGTGCAATTTTTTTAATATATTTTAATTATTAACAAATAAAACAATTAAAGTCTACAAACAAACAAACAAATAAAACAATGCAACACGCGGATTTCATGGTGAAGCTTGGTCAGTGTAACTGTTGTGCTATGCTCATGTGCCATACTTAAACCGGGAGCAGTGCCCTGAAAACAAAATAATACGACATCGATTTCGTATCACCATTGATACACCTTATTGGAGAAACTGTTACCCGAAGGCAATACATCCCGGCAATATGAAAATCGTATATATATGGTATATTGCAATATCGCCATATATTTATAAAGATTTAAAATATGAGATATGTCGCCGAAATAAAAGAAGCTGTTTACTTCCTGATGCTAAAAAAAAACAATTTATTGTTCATGCACTTTTCATCCTGTTTCAGGACAAGAAACTTTTTAATTCACTTGAGAAAGGTGGCCGCAACGTTTGCAGATGTTTAATCGGGCTAGGCATGCATCTCTAACACTCAATCATTAGCTGCCTGGATTAAAAGAATGAAGGTTGAAAGAGGAATTGAAAAAAATGATTTTTGTTTTCTTTAAAAAAAACACTTATATTGTTTAAAACAAAACAAATTTATGATAATTACGTTCTTTAATTGTTAATGATTCAATATAGTTAAAAAAATTATTGAAAGTGCAAATAAAGTACAAATTTCATGACTTTAAAAAAACCAAAAATTTTCCTTTTTGATCCCAGGCAGACTTCGCGTTAGAGGAAAAAAAGAGTAGAGAGAGCTACAATCTCTTTCCTTTATTCCTCTATGGTTTTATTTAGTTTTTCAGAACATCTATGCACTTGTGTCATTTGATTAATAGTTTTTGTAGTAGAAATTTTTAGAATAAACACTAGGGGAAAATTCTGATGATGCAGAAATGTTAATAATACGTTTATCAACCGATCCCCATCATTAGATTTTTGTAACAAGTGACATTAAGTGTTCCTGGAATAAAAATCTGTCCTGGTCACTTTGGGTTAAAAGTTTTTGTACTGAAAACTTTTAGAAAAAACACTAGGGAAAAATTCTAATGATGCAGAAATGTTAATAATCCGTTTATCAACCGGTCCTCATCATTAGATTTTTGTAACAAGTGACATTAAGTGTTCCTGGAAGAAAAATCTGTCCTGGTCATTTTGGGTTAAAAGTTTTTGTACTGGAAATTTTTAGAAAAAACACCAGGGGAAAATTCCAATGATGCAGAAATGTTAATAGTCCGTATATAAACCGATCCCCATCACTAGATTTTTATAACAAATAACATTAAGTGTTCCTGGAAAAAAATCTGTCCTGGTCACTTTGGGTCAATAGTTTTTGTACTGGAAACTTTTAGGAAAAACACTAGGGGAAAATTCTAATGATGCAGAAATGTTAGTAGTCAGTATATCAACCGATCCCCATCATTAGATTTTTGTAACAAGTTACATTAAGTGTTCCTGAAAGAAAAATCTGTCCTGGTCACTGTGGGTTAAAAGTTTTTGTACTGGAAAGTTTTAGAAAAAACACTAGGGGAACAATCTAATAATGTAGAAATCTTAAAAATCTGTTTATCAACCGATCCCTATCATTAGATTTTTGTAACAAGTGACATTAAGTGTTCCTGGAAGAAAAATCTGTCCTGGTCACTTTGGGTTAAAAGTTTTTGTACTGGAAACTTTTAGAAAAAACACTAGGGGAAAATTCTTATGATGCAGAAATGTTAATAGTCCGTATATAAACCGATCCTCATCATTAGAATTTTGTAACAAATAACATTAAGTGTTCCTGGAAAAAAATCTGTCCCGGTCACTTTGGGTCAATAGTTTTTGTACTGGAAACTTTTAGGAAAAACACTAGGGGAAAATTCTAATGATGCAGAAATGTTAATATTCCGTATATAAACCGATCCCCATCATTAGATTTTTATAACAAATAACATTAAGTGTTCCTGGAAAAAAATCTGTCCTGGTCACTTTGGGTTAAAAGTTTTTGTACTGGAAACTTTTAGAAAAAACACTAGGGGAAAATTCTAATGATGCAGAAATGTTAATAGTCCGTATATAAACCGATCCCCATCATTAGATTTTTATAACAAATAACATTAAGTGTTCCTGGAAAAAAATCTGTCCTGGTCAGTTTGGGTCAACAGTTTTTGTACTGGAAACTTTTAGGAAAAACACTAGGGGAAAATTCTAATGATGCAGAAATGTTAGTAGTCAGTATATCAACCGATCCCCATCATTAGATTTTTGTAACAAGTGACATTAAGTGTTCCTGAAAGAAAAATCTGTCCTGGTCACTGTGGGTTAAAAGTTTTTGTACTGGAAAGTTTTAGAAAAAACACTAGGGGATCAATCTAATAATGTAGAACTCTTAAAAATCTGTTTATCAACCGATCCTCATCATTACATTTTTGTAACAAATGACATGAAGTATTCCTGGAAGAAAAATCTGTCCTGGTCACTGGGTCAATAGTTTTTGTACTGGAAACTTTTAGGAAAAACACTAGGGGAAAAATCTAATAATGTAGAAATGTTACTTATTCGTTTATCAACCGATCTTCATCATTACATTTTTGTAACAAATGACATTAAGTGGTCCAGAAGGAAAAAACTGCCGTGGCCCCCACGAGGTTCTAGTTTTTGTGCAGGAATAGTAACACTTAATAAAAAACAATTTGGCACAATTTCAAAAAAGTAATTTTTATTACATATAACGAATTTATTTTTTATTTTACATTAAATTATTTAAATTGAAGTTTCTTTTGATTAATTAATGACGATGGAAACTATTTATTATCTTGTGGGAACTGTTTGTTAGAATTCTTTGCAAAATAAATTGTAAAATATTCACAATAATTGTTATTGCAGAGCGCTACCACTTTATTTTTTTTTTAAGATTTTGGATGGATGCCACTTTAGTGTAAAAAAAATAGTTGGCATCACAAATATGTAACGAACACTGCGTTTTTCTGAACATGGTAATACAGTTTTCGCTGTTTGTTGAAGTTGTTTGTTATCTTTTTTGCGTTTGTTATTTTCACACGCGCGTCTAATTTTTTCTCTACCACTGTTTTCTTCATTTTACTGTATATCAGGGATGGAAAATTTGAATTTTAAATGGTACTGAAGCCTTAGCTAAAAAGTACTTTTTTGAACTTGACGACAGGGCTGCTGGGATTTTTTATACCCTCCACTCTAGTGATAGAGGGTATATATAAGTTTGTCATTCCGTTTGTAACACCTCGAAATATTGGTCTAGGACCCTATAAAGTATATATATTTATGATCCTCGATCGATTTTAAGTCGACATCTAGCGATGTCCGTCCGTCCGTCTGTCTGTCTGTCTGTCCGTCCGTAGAAAACACGCTAACTTTTGAAAGACTTTACAGAGGCTACTGAAGTTTGGCATATATGTTTGTCATTACCTGGTCAGGTTGGTATTGCAATCCAGCCAAATCGGTCCAGTGGTTCAAAAGTTATGAGCAACAGAGTTAATTTCGGCAAGGGTGTTTCGCGAATTTACGAGATAAAAAACACGATAACTTTCGAAAGACAATAATTTTATTTTGAGTAAAAAATGAGACTACTGAAGCTTGGCATGTATCTTTGCCGTTCCCCGGGTCTGTTTGGTACTAAATTTCAGCTCAATCGGTCCAGTGGTTCAAAAGTTATAAGCAAAACCCTGAATTTCAGATTAGTTTCATCTAAAATGCCACGTGTTTTAACAAGTTTTAAAAGCATTGGTGGTAACTAAGCAATGCTTTTTAAACTTCTTTAATTTTAAAGCAATGCTTTTTAAACTTGTTTAGTTTTAAAAGCATTGGTAACTTAAAAATTACACTCAAAAAAAATTTTACACTCAAAAAAAAAAAAATTGCACAAAAAAAATTTAGTTTTTTTTTTTACAAAAATGTCAATATTTTGTGTACATTAGCGTGGATCGAATTTGGCTTTTGGGCGAATATCGTTCCGGCTCACCGACAGATGTGTTGGAATAGACCTAAAAACAATGTAGTTAAATTTTCATGCAGATCGGTGGTCATCTTCCGCTGCCGAAATGACGCTGAAAATCCGCGATTTCTTAAAAAATAGTATTTATTTAAAAAAATTGCCAAAATTACAAAAATCACTTAATCTTCTTTTTTATTTCAGTCAATCTTTTCAATTCGATCATATTTTCTTAGAAAAAAATTTCAGCTTAATAGGACATTGTTAACCCCTCTAAAATGGTTGCCGAAAATGGCCCATTCATTTTGCCCTAAACTCAAAACCACCAAATTTAAAAAAAAATTTTTTTTTTGATTTTAAGTTGCACAATCTAAAGTTTTTATTGCATTTATTTCAAGTATATATAAGTTCGTTTGACAAAATTTTTTTTTGAAAAAATACAAGATTCTTAAACAGCGCGTGCAACGGTCTGTTTCCAGGACATTTTGGGAAAATTGCACTTTTTTTTTACAACTCAACATTTTTAGTTAAAAACTTTTCATTTTACACTAGATACATTATAAATTATAAAACTTAATATGGAAATGTTGGATTTTAAGAAATTATTTAACCCTTAACAGCTTTGGGCCCTAAATGACCCATGATGAACAAATGCATCTAGCAATAAACCGCTTTTGGCGGGCGACTAACCATTGGGAACATATTTTTTCCATTAAAAATGGGAGCGTGAGTAAAGATGGGAGCGTGAGTGGAGATGAGAGCGTGAGTGATTTTGAGCAACTCACGCTCACGAAGAAAAAAAAATTTCGCGCAGGAAATCTTTTAAGTTTGCATACATTTTACGCAGGATCACGTGATTGCAACATATTAAACTCGTTCACGCTATAATCACGCTTACGAAAACTCAACATAACTATATTTTGACGTGTTTTATTTTTCTGTCACCATAAAAAATCATGCAATCTCTCGAAATTTCACTCACGCTTACGAGTGAATCACGTGAAATTTGTGTCACGTGTGCATTTGTACAAATTATATTTTTAATACAAAATAAAAAAGTGATCCATATATATTTTTTAAACAAGTTTAAATATTATTTCCCATTTAAATGCTCCCACCCCGAAAGCATTATCCCCTTAAATGCCAGAATATAGCAAGTAAATAGTCTATTGAAATTATTCAGCAATATTCTTATTTAAATGTGAATTACTTTTTTTGTCAGATATAAATAAATGGTTAATGGTGGGTACGAAAAATGCTTTAAGGGTGGGTGCATTTAAGCGGGATACTATTTGAATGATATTTGAACTTTTTTGTTTCATTTGCATTAAAAATATTATTTTTAAAATTGCACTGTTAAACGTGAGTAAAATTTCGTGAGTTTGCATGATTTTTATGGTGATGGAAAAATGAAACACGTCAAAATTCAGCTTGAGTGAGATTAACATGTGACACTCATGTAATCCTGCGTAAAATGTATGCAAAATTAAAAAATTTATTGCGTGAGAATTTTTTTTTTTTTCGTAAGCGTGAGTTGGTCGAATTCACTCACGCTCCCATCTCTACTCACGCTCCCATCCTTACTCACGCTCCCATTTTTAATTGAAAAATATGTTTCCAATGGTTAGTCGAATATATTTATTGCTAGATGCATGTTCATCATGGGTCTTTTAGGGCCCAAAGCTGTTTAGGGTTAAATAATTTCTTAAAATCCAACATTTCTATATTAGGTTTTATAATTTATAATAAATCTGGTGTAAAATGAAAAGTTCTTAACTAAAAATGTTGAGTTTTAAAAAAAAGTGCAATTTTCCCAAAATGTCCTGGAAACAGACCGTTACACGCGCTGTTTAAAAATCTCGTATTTTTTCAAAAAAAAATTTTGTCAAACGAACTTATATATACTTGAAATAAATGCAATAAAAACATTAGATTGTGCAACTTAAAATCAAAAAAAAATTCTTTTTTAAATTTGGTGGTTTTGAGTTTAGGGCAAAATGAATGGGTCATTTTCGGCAACCGTTTTAGAGGGGTTAACAATGTCCTATTAAGCTGAAATTTTTTTCTAAGAAAATATGATCGAATTGAAAAGATTGACTGAAATAAAAAAGAAGATTAAGTGATTTTTGTAATTTTGGCAATTTTTTGAAATAAATACTATTTTTTAAGAAATCGCGGATTTTCAACGTCATTTCGGCAGCGGAAGATGACCACCGATCTGCATGAAAATTTAACCACATTGTTTTTAGGTCCATTCCAACACATCTGTCGGTGAGCCGGAACGAAATTCGCCAAAAAGCCAAATTCGATCCACCCTAGTGTACATACGTACGTGCATTCACTCAGAAATATTTTTATACTATGTTTAGACCAAACAAAAACTAACTTCTTTTTGACCAAAACTGATTTTTGAAAACCAAACCATTTACACCAAATAAATAGAGTTTTTGTTTGTCAAATCAAATTAATTATTTTATAAACTCACCAAAAAACACAAAATAACAATAGCCACACATTAATAAAAAAAATAAATTGCATATTTATTAACTTTTTTTACAGATTGGAATAATAATTTCACAAAAAACAAATATTTTATTTTTGACATTCGAGTTAAGCAAAACAAAACTGAAAAAAAATATTCACACAGAATGATTAGCTAGTAGTGAACACAGCCAAAACTCTAGTTTTTGTTTAGTTTTGGTTGGCAACGCAGTTTTTAAATTGTATGGGAAAACTACATAGTTTTTGCCAAAAACCAAAAAAATATTCAAAAACAAGTTGTTTTCGTTGGTGTAAATACCGTATAACAGTAAAAAAAACATTACACTGGAAAAAAATTTTACACTCAAAAAAAAAATTAGTAATTTTTCTTTAAAAAAAAAAATACAATTTTACACCCAAAAAAAATTTTACACTCAAAAAAATTTTACACTCAAAAAAAAATTTACACAAAAAAAAATTAGTTTTTTTACAAAAATGTCAATATTTTGTGTACATACGTACGTGCATTCACTCAGAAATATTTTTACAGTAAAAAAAAACATTACACTGGAAAAAAATTTTACACTCAAAAAAAATTAGTAATTTTTCTTTAAAAAAAAATGACAAAAAAAGAGTATTTTACTCAAAATAAAATATTTCTAATCAAAATTGTTAATTTAAAAATGTACTACCCTTTAAAAAATGCATTGTGGAGGGTATTCATAGATTCGGCAAAGTCGAATTTAACTTTTCTACTTGTTTTTGTTTTTTTTGGTAGAAAATCGTTAAAATTGTAAGATTTTTACGAAAAAAATCATCAGCCCATTTGCAAAAAACCGGCAAAATAAACAAGTAAGAAAATTATTATCGTTTAAGACCGACCCTACAGCAATGTATTCCGGAAAATGGGTCCCAAGTCCAATCATAGACCAATTAAATCTATTTTTTATAAGATCTTTATTTATAATTAGTAGAAAACATACTCAAACCAAATTTGATAAAAATAGGCGCCTTTTTGTTGCTGTTATACCGATTTAACTGGATATAGGCAGAGCTTCAAGGAATGAAATCCTTTTCGAATGATTTCTCAAAAAAATCCATTCAATTTTCATGGTTAGTGAATGCATTCGATTTCATAAATCAACAATGAATGCAGTCCTTGGAATTCATTCGATTGAATGGAAAAAATGAACGCATTCGATTTCTTGTTCATTCGATTTAAAAAAATCAAATGCATTTGATTTTTTATAATTCCACTGCGAATGCAATCGATTTTTTAAATTGATAGATCAAAATGGAGCCAAATTTTGGTCCATAGTGAGGGCTACAAGTAAAACTGTTCGGATTTTTTTAAAATTTGGAATGATGCTTTGTTATTATGAAATACGTTTATTTGTTGTTAGAGTTTAAAGAAGCGCTTATATGGGGGCTAGGTCAAAATAAAAAACAATTTTTTTTTTAATTTCAATAGGCTTCGTCCTTCAGCAAAAAGAAATTAAAAATTTTAGCCAAATCGGTTGATAATTGCGACCTGTATCAAGTTTATACTGGTACCTTGACAGACGGATGGACAGACATAAATTGGTAAATCGACTCAAAAAGTAATTATGAGTTGATCGGTACACTGATGTCTTTCAGGAAAACTTTTCATAAATGTATAACTGTTCATTAATTGAGCACAAAAACGATTGTAGAGTTCGAATTTTTTCAAAAACCAAAATTTTTCCCCGCGATGAGCGATCAGAAGACATAGACCGATGCGAATCATTTTGGTTTTAAAGCTTGTATCACAGACTATATACAGACTCGACAGTAGAGTTTTATAACAAAAAATGGGGCAAAACTAAGCGATTTTTGGAGAAAACAGAGCGGGGTTTAGCTAGTTTTAAGATAATATGGCAACACTTTCTACGACTTAGGAGCGAGTGAAACAATAAAAACAGATCTGGCATCCATTTTTCTTATGGCGCGTTATATTAGCTTTCTCTTTCTAACCTAATTCGTAGAATAATTTGAAAACAATTAACCATATGGTTAATCGTCCAACCTGAATCAAATTGCGTTGCGTAAAGCGTAAAGCTGCCCATTCACTTGCAATAAAATTGCTCAACTTAAAAAAAAAATTATTTTACAATATTATTGTCGTTTTACCCTACACAGCAAATAAAATTGCTCAATACTTAAACCCAATATATTGTACAAGATATAAACATAAACATAACATAATAAAAGTTGTACAATATAGACAACACACTGATAAAATATATTGCAGTATTCTTGTTTGTACAATAAATATCAAAAGTGTTTTGATATTCTCCAATATATTGCACAACCGTAAATATTAAGGTACCTACAGACGACGCAATATTATGTACAATATTCAATTATATTGATGGTGTGTGGGTAATATTGACGATTGTACAATGGTCAATCTTATCCACACACGATCAATATAATTGAATATTGTACACAATATTGCGTCGTCTGTAGGTACCTTTACATACACACAAGCGATATTATTGTACAATTTGAAAAGTTGAACAATAATATTGCAAGTGAATGGGCAGCTTAACGCCCAATAATTTTTCGTTTCTAATATTTAAATGTGACGTACCTAGTGTTTATAAACCGGTTCACCGGTTAACCGAAAAACCGGTTTTTTCCCAAAATTTCGGTTTTTTTGCAAACCGGTTAACCGGAATTGAAAATTTCCGGTGCACTGAAAACCGGTTTTTTTCTGTCGGTTAACCGGTTTTTTAAAACGGACTATTTTTGTAAATATTAAGGGTAAATACTTATTCTTTTATGATAATTTCAAAATTTCGGTGAAAACACCTTGAAAATTCGTGAGAAAG
Organism: Pegoplata infirma; assembly: GCA_963921195.1. Taxonomy (NCBI): domain Eukaryota; kingdom Metazoa; phylum Arthropoda; class Insecta; order Diptera; family Anthomyiidae; genus Pegoplata; species Pegoplata infirma. The sequence continues at coordinate 106,210,923 of OY992538.1, read as the reverse complement.
AAAGTCTTAGATATGTTTTGTCTTCAAGAAACTATTTTTCAAATAGGAATTTTATTCTGAATCTGGTAGATATTTGAATTACTCACCGTTGTTAGGATTTTTTAGACACTTTCATTGAACATTTTATAAGTTTTGTTAACCAGATACTAAAATTCCTGTTAATGGATCAAATGTCAATAAAAAAACATCACAATAATATACGGTTCTACAATTCACAACGAATTAATGATTTTTTTTTAATAAAGTCAATAAAAATTAAATTAAAGCACCGGTGAGTATGGGAAAATAAAGCACCGTATTTAAATACCGATATCTTTAAAGGATAACAGTTGCCAACTTTGCTGAAAGAAACAAATATGTTAACATAAGTTATATTCGCTTTTTATTTTATAAAAATTAGACTATTTTAAAGTATTTTTTGGGTTTGTCAGTTAAAGAAAAAAAAACGGTTAACCGGTTTTTTTATTCCGGTTTAACCGTGAAAACCGGTTAACCGAAAAAGCTGATTTTCGGTTAACCAAAAAACCGGTTTTCCAAAATGTCGGTTTTTTATAAACACTAGACGTACCTAAATCAAACGGACGTAAAAATTTCAAATTTGATGTGTTTGTTTTTATTTTTTGTTACGTCTTGCGCGACGCAATTTGATTCAGGTTCGACCCTAAGAACTACTTTTTTGACACCTGTCACTTATGTCGAGTCTGTATTATGGTGTTTTCTTTTCTAAAAAAAAATGTTTGCCATTTTAGGGTATACATTTTTAAAATGTTTAACTCACACCTTCAAAAAATTGCATTTTATTTGACTAGAATAGAACACAACATACCTCAATACTCTGCCCTGTATTTTTTTAACAGCTGTTTTGAGAAAACAACACAGAAAAAGTCAGCTGTTGTATAAGGCAATTTCAACCCCGTGATTTTTTACGGGGTAAAAAGTGCAAATTTTTGCACTTTATAGGGCAGACATTTTTAGAAAAGAACACGATATTCTTTATAAGGGTTGACATTTTTTTAGAAAAGAACATAAAAACATAATTTTTGGGGCAAAATGCAAAAAAAAGGTACATTTTTTGCCAGAAAAGAAAACACCATTAGTCTGTGCTTGTATTATCTTCTACCCACTTTTCAGCAATATTAATATTTGACCTGAGCACATAATTGGAATACGCACCACCCTAACTGTCAGTGTCTCTTCACAATACAGCAGCAAACAGCAGACAGCAAAATTTTTACATGTATTTTGTTGTTGGCGCAACAACAAAATACATGTAAAAATTTTGCTGTCTGCTGCTGTATTGTGAAAAGACACTCACCCTGTATGAAAACGTTTGGTATAGAATATTGCGCGAACGCCCGGTATTTTGGAAAGTGAAAAAGTACTGAAAATAGTACTTAAGTACCGTCTTTTTCAACACTGTTTGTTTGAAAAAATAAAATTGTTTTTGTTGTTCTTGCTGGTTGTTTTTATGTTGTGAAAGTGCAATCAGCTGAAACTGTAAAAAAAAAATAACAACAGAGTTACCAAGCTATTTGTAACTGTATTATTTATAGGGAACGGAAGTAAATAACGATTATCGATAACTTCATAATTGAACAAATATGGTGTTTCTTTACAATTCAGCAGCAAGCAGTATCCAAACTTTTTTATTACATCAGGTTTTTGAGAAATTTTAAATTAAAAAAAGGCTATACTATAGTTTACTGAATTTTTCCAAACCTCTTTAAATTGATATCATTAATAGATCTCGTCAAGCAGATTCCAACAAAAAAAATCAAGGATCGGCGAGAAATATTTCGCGAGATATATCCCTTTAAAGTTAAAAGCGAAATCGCTTATATCTCGGCTTGTAATGATCGGAATGAATAGGGTATCGTTGGAAAGGTAATTTTAATACCTTTTAAACTATCCAAATTTCATAAAAATCGGTTAACCCTTTGCGAGCCAAATCAAGTTTTTCTAAAAATAAAAATGGTAAAAATTAAAAAATGTATGTATCTAAAAAAACGCATATATATTACCATCGTTTTATTACATAGTATTAAAGCCAAGGAAATAAGCTTTCATTTGGAACCAGTCTCGATCCCGTAGCTATTTTAGGAACGAAGTTATTAATGTTCAAAGTTAAGCGGAATTTTTTTTCTGGTGTATTTTGGTTTTTTGTTATTATAACGTGTAATTTTGCTTTAGATTTTAGTATCGAGATAAATTTGGTGGCTGTAGTCAAAATCGCCCAAAAAATTTTATGAAAAATCGTCCAAATGCAAAATGCCCAAAAAATATGAAAAATTACCCAAAAAAAAAAAATACGGAATTTCGCCCAAAATTAACGAAAAAATGCCCAAGAAAGAAATGAAAAATTACCCAAAAATAAAAAATAAATAAAAAAAAGATTTTCCGAAAACACATTTTCCCCAAAACACATATTACCCAAAAAAGTTTTATTTTGCGGAGAGGGTAGGTTTAAGGCATGGAGTTTGTAATCCCTAAGCCCGGCCGAAGGCCGGCTATGCAGAAAAACTTTTAAGAAAAAAGAAACAAATTTTAAGGCATGACTTTTTGTTATGTATCCCTATTAATAGCTCCATTCGATTACCAAAATTTCTTACTATTTTTTACTACAACTGGAAAGTCTTAGGTCTATTCGATTACCAAAATTTCTTCCTATTTTTTACTACAACTGGAAAGTCTTGTTTACTTTTTGTATTGAAAATTTCCAGCTGTAGTAAAATGAGTAAAAAATATTAGATTGTAGTAAGGTAACACTGTGCAACAAGAAAAATGAGCCTGAATGGCTTCAACGCCATATGAAAGTAGACCATCAAGTGAACAAAATCACCAAAGGGTTTTGCAAAGTCAGTTCGGATTTCTTTTTTATAGCCCACTGAAGTTTTTATATTTTCATCAAAGGCGTTTGGGAAACGTCAAAAATACTATAATAAGAAAACATCTGAGCTTCAAAATATGATTTGATGTTTTCAGTGAAATTTTATGGCAGTTCTTTTCATTTTAACCCTCTAGTTGCCATGTTAAGGGGTAATTTTAGTCCTTTTTCAAAAACTAAACACATAAGTCTAATAAAACGTCCATTTAGAGGGTTAAAATGTTCTACAAATATTTTCCCCATAAAATTTCACTAGGGGTTGTCAAATGTTCAAAGTTTGTGCGACATGCGCAAAATGCTTTAAAAGGGTCAATTATAAATAATCAATGTTTGTTATTTTTTTTTACCAAAGCAGTTTTAAAAAATATCGACAAAAAACAGTGCAGATATACTTTTGAGCTAAAAATGATGTTCTGATGTGTTTTATAAAATTTTATGATGATTCTTTTCTTTGACCAAATTACCCCTACAGCTCCCGTTTTAAAGGGTAATTTTTGTCCTTTTTTAAAAGAATTACAAAAAAGTCTATAAAAAAGGCAGTTAAAGGGTTAAAATGTTTTACAAATATTTTCTGCATCAAATTTACTAGGGCACGTCTAAGACAGATTTTTTTTTTATATTTTTTTTGGGCCGAAATATAAAAAAAAAAGTAACAAAGTTAAATTTGACTTTGTTGAATGTATTAATACCCTCCACGATGTAAAAAGTCTATTTGCAAAAATAAAAACAAAACAAAAAAAAATTAAAAAAAAAAAATCCGCGAAAAAGTTTTTTGTTAAAAAAAAAATTGACTAAAATGTTTTTTTTTTGTAAAAAATATGGGTGTACTTGTCTAAATTCCATTCGAAGATCAATTCATACTTTAAAATTTTTAAGCATTTTCTATACGCTGGACGAACATTCTGTCTTAGACGTGCCCTAGTAAAATTTGATGCATAAAATATTTGTAAAACATTTTAACCCTCTAACTGCCTTTTTTATAGACTTTTTTGTATTTCTTTTAAAAAAGGACAAAAATGACCCTTTAAAATGGCACCTAGAGGGTTAATTTTGTCAAAGAAAAGAATCATCATAAAATTTTATAAAACACATCAAAACATCATTTTTAGCTCAAAAGTATATCTGCACTGTTTTTTGTCGATATTTTTTAAAACTGCTTTGGTAAAAAAAATAACAAACATTGATTATTTATAATTGACTGTTTTTTGTCGATATTTTTAAACACTGCTTTGGTAAAAAAAAATAACACATTGATTATTTCTACTTGACCCTTTTTAAGCACTTTGCACACGTCGCACAAACTTTGAACATTTAACAACCCCTAGTAAAATTTTATGAGGAAAATATTTGAAGAACATTTTAACCCTCTAAATGGACGTTTTATTAGACTTCTGTGTTTAGGTTTTGAAAAAGGACTAAAATGACCCCTTAAAATGCCAGTTAGAGGGTTAAAATGTTCTAAGAAAAGAACCACCATAAAATTTCACTGCAGACATCAAATCATATTTTGAAGCTCAGATGTATTTTTATTGTAGTATTTTTGGCCTTTTCCAAACGCCTTCAACAAAAAAAGGAAAACTTCAGTGGGATATAAAAAAGAAATCCGAACTGACTTTGCAAAACCCTTTGGTGTAGATTGTAGATAGTAGATTGTAGTAAGGTAATCGAATAGACCTAATATTTTATATATCGTCTTCTTGATATACATAAGAAGGTAATTGATGTAAAAAATATTAAGTGTGTAACATATATTATGAAGAAATAGAAAAAAATTACATGGCGGTGCGATAAAAGTGCAGGCTAAAAATTTTAACAACAAATTTAAAAAAAAATCGCCCGATTTTTGGTTAAAATTTGTTGTTAAAATTTGGTACCCCCCATAAAGTAGCGAACAAAGCAAAAAAGCTTAATACACCAAAAAAAAAAAACTTTATTTAGCGAAGCCGCTAAATTAATTTATGGAGTTTGTAATCCCTAAGCCCGGCGAAAGGCCGGCTACGCAGCAAAAAAAAAAATTTAAAAACAAAAAAAAAATTTTAAGATGTTCCTATTAAAAAACTGCAATTTTGACCAAAAATACACGTTATAATCAGAAATAACGACGATATAACAAAAATACACCAGAAAAAAATTCCGCTTAACTTTGAACCTTAATAATTTCGTTCCTAGAACAGATACGGGGTCAAGACTGGTTTCAAATGAAAGCTTATTTCCTTTAATACTGTGAAATAAAACTATGGTACTATATATGCGTTTTGTTAAGATACATACATTTTTAAGTTTTTTTATATTATTCTTTTTAGAAAAACTTGATTTGGCTCGCAACGGGTTAACCGATTTTAATGAAATTTGGATAGTTTAATAGGTATTAAAATGACGATGCCCTATTCATTCCGATCGGACCAGTACAAGCCAAGATATAAGGGATTTCGCTTTTAACTTTAAAGCGATATATCTCGCGAAATATTTCTCGCCGATCCTTGATTTTTTTTCGTTGGATTCTCCTCAAAAAGGGCTACTTCATAAAAAAAGAAAAATTTGGAGCAATGCCAGCGAAATAGAGTTGTTCCCATTTTTCGTTTTGAAAAAGCCTCAGATTCTGATGTATTTTTCGTATAGAAAAAGTCTCAGATTTATTTTTCTTATACAAAAACTCAGATTCGATACATTTTTCGTATAGATAAAATCAGATACTGAGAACATTTTTCGTATAGAAAAACTTTCAGCATCAAAGACATTTTTCGTATAGCAAAAAATCTCAGATTTTGAGACATTTTTCGTATAGAATAAGCCTAAGATTCTGAGACATCACTGGGCTTTTTCCAAAGATTGTTTAAAATTTCCTTTTTCTGATATTCAAAATCATTTTTTTTGAAATATTTTAGTTTTATTAAAATATAAACTTACTGATTATTATATTAAAATTTATAAGAATATATAGTTTAAGTGCCGGAATATATATATAATAATAGCAACAAATTTTAAAGCCATTATAAAAAAAATCTCTAGTTTTAATTAACATATTTCTTTTTAGTTTGTTATAATTCATATTCAGTAATTTAGGCTTACAAAAAAAAAAAAAGTGAATTTAAATTTTGTTCGTAGTAACTTTTAAAGTTGTCTTTAATGCAATTACAAATAGATATAGCTAAAATATATAATGTAGAAAATATAAATGATATGGCAAAAATAGTACATAATATAGTATTTAACAACAAATAAAAGAAGGCACAAAAAGAATGAAAATTTATAAGCATTAAATTTTAAAAATATACATTTTACGAGCTTAAGAAACAAAATTAAAAAATTATACATGTACACTGATAGAGAAGGTAAAAGTATTTAACAAAAAAAGAAACCCTGTATAATAATTTTAAACAATTTTAGGATCGTCATCATCGTCGTCATCTAAATTATCTTCATCTGAGTCCTCATTGCCATTTTGTTGCAATTCCAAACGTTCATCGACTGTTGCAAGTTTTTGACTTTTTAAACGCAATTCAAAAACTTCACTTATAGCATCGCGGAAGCACAAGAAATTGTAATCAATAACACCTTGACGATTGAAATTCTCTTCACGTAATATACACACCAAAGCTAAGAACTTATTAACTTCCCGTAAATATAATATTGTATTATTATTTAATTTAATAAGACTAGAACTTTGATGATCAAACGCATCTTCTTCAGAGCTAAAAAAAAGACAATAACGCATGGAATTTATGTTAATTGAAAACAAGTTAAAAAAGTTAAATTCGTCCTTGCCCACACTTTTCTTTAAGCAAGTTTAGGTTTTTGTAAAAATGGTGACAAAATCGGGTAATGTAATTTCATTCATCTTTATTTAGAATCGTTAAAAAGAAAATTCTAGCTAATCTTGTATTCGAGTTATTGCTTAATTGTTACACTTATAGATTTTGCTCTCTTGATTCTAAATCTGTCATTCAAATTTTTTTAGCACGTACCGTTTTTGAGATATTCGCTGGTAAAAAGTAAAACAAAAAAAAATAATATAGTGGACCCTCAATAGCACTTTTGAGGGTCCACTGTTGCATATTCCTACTTTACATTCAAAAAATAGGTCTTGATTTCATATTAAATACATAGATCCCCTGATTCCAAAACCGCAATTAAAATTAGTCTAACATTTTCTGTTAGTGCTAAATTATTGGTTTTTTGACTTTTTAAGAACGATTATTTCAAAAATGGTCATGCTAGATAAATTTGGATAATAAAATTGGAATCAGGAGAGCAAAATCTATAAGAATCAGTTGGATACTTCACTGGGAGGTTTTTTACTTCACTGGAGGTATAATTATTTAGCAATAACACGAAAACAGGATCAGGAATTTTTTGTTAACGATTTTTAATATTCAAAATAAAGAGGAGTGAAATCCCATTAGCCGATTTTGTCACAATTTTAACACAACCTAAACTTGCTTAAAGAGGGGTGTGGGCAGTTAGAGCGGTTGGAGCAAATTTTACAAAATATCATTTTGTATAGGAGACACCTTAGAAATTGGAGATAGACTGTTAGCATGTTCGGAAAAAATGTTAAGGGGTAAAAATTAATGGGGGGTTGGTCTTGCTATTTCCTCTTTGGACCGTCCATTGAAGCAGTAGATTTTAAAAAAATAGATTTACTGGACAAAAAAAATTGTAGAACTAAAAGATATTTTCGACAAAAAATGTTCAAAAAAATCGAAGAGTACAAACGTTTTTAAAAATGCGATTCAAATTATAAAAATCGTATACTAGAACGTTTTTAGGATTTTTTTTATTAAATTTTGGAATTTGGACCATTTTTAAAGAAGTTATTAGTAAAAGAAATTTAAGAAAAGGAACAAGCTCCAAATTTTTGAAAATTAAATATCTTTTGAACGGGTCATCAAAAAAATCTGAAAATTTTTTACAAAGAGTTTTCGAAAGGTACTAAAAACTGTGAAAACTTGGAAAGTGTCCAATTTGACATAGAATGTCAAAGGCCCCTATCGGGAAAGTGTCCAAATTGCCATAGAATGTCAAAGGTCCATATTGGGAAAGTGTCCAATTTGACATAGAATGCCAAAGGCCCATATTACGATGAGTTATGCAGTTACAAACGGATTGACAAAAAGTGTATGCAAATACTTAGATCTGTGTATTTACCTATAAATGCTTGATAAATCTATGACCACATCAATCATATCACAACATAATTCATAGCTTTGCATATCAACTGGTGAACAATCTGTAGCAATATAAATTTTTGATACCACATCGAATAGAAAAGCCTTTTCAATACCAGAATTCTGTAAAAGAAATAATAAAATAGTTAAAGATTTATGTATATCATTATTCAAAACCATATTTTAAATTATTTTAATACCGATATAAATATATTGAGCAAATTTTCCAATGTCGGTAATTGTGGTATTAATTTTTGAACCACTTTCGAAAATGCTTCAAATATTGAGTGATCATAAATGGAAGTTAAATGAAAACTTAAATGGATTTGTGTTAAACCAGCATCGGCTAAATCATCTGAAGCTCGTTGATGTATATCACGTTGCGATTCCATTTTTGTATCATCACTTATGCCATCGACCTTGAAAATAAAATAAGAAATTTGGGGTTAAAAGAAATTATCTTCAATCAAAATTTTTCTATAATGTTACATTTTCGAGATATTTGCGTTCGAAATATTCGCGGGAAACGCAAATATCTCAAAATGGAACATTTAGATTGCAGTTTTGGAATCAGGAGGTCCATTTTATAATTTGGGGTTAAAAGAAATTATCTGCAATCAAAATTTTTCTATAATGTTACGTTTTCGAGATATTTGCGTTCGAAATATTCGCGGGAAACGCAAATATCTCAAAATGGAACATTTAGATTGCAGTTTTGGAATCAGGAGGTTCTTTTTATATGAAATCTAGTCATTTTTTTGGAATCAACGTAAGAATATGTAACAGTGGACCCCAAAAGTGCTAATTTGTTTTTTGACTTTTTAACAGCGAATATCTCAAAAATAGAAACATTTGGATGGCAGATTTGAGTTTAGGAGAGCAACATCTATAAGAATCAGTTGGACATTTCACCAGGAGGTTTTTGGTTGTCAAGTATTGTAATTATTAGGCAATAACTCGAAAGCAGGATCGGCTAGTATTTTCATGAGTTTTAAAATTCTTCATAAAGAGGAAAAAAAAATTGTTTTTTTTCTGTAAGTACACTCGGGCTCTAATTATATTTGTTGTAAGGGTTTAAGTTGAAAAAATGCAGAAGAAAAATTTAATTTCTAAAAGTTATAGACATTTCTGGTATGGGAATACAAGTTTCAAACACTCCAGTTAGTGTTATCATCAGTAGGATTTTAAATGTCGGTTTGTCTTGTTAATGGTTTTTTATATAAAAAATGCCATTAACCGATTTTGTCACCATTTTTACAAAACTTAAACTTGCTTGAAGACGGGTGTGTATAAGAACACTTTGAAAATGTTGGTTCATTCTACATAACCTAAAAACACAAAATGCATTATTTCGGCTTCTGTTGACATATACGGGTTTTAAAAACGGAATTTAATACAGAATAGTATTTAAAGAAATACAAACATTTTTTACACAAAAACATTTTTTCACAAAATTTGTACACCAAAAAATTTTTTTTTGTCAAAAATATTTTATTTATATTTTATTTTTTTTTTTTTAATTTTCTTAAATTTTCGGAATTTTCCCGACTTTTTTTCTAAAATTTTAAGTTTTCATATTTATGTGGTTTATTAAATTTTTTTAAATTTCCTTTTTATATTCTGTTTTTTGGAATTATTTAAAATTTTTTGGAACTACATTCAATGTTTTCCAAATTTGACTGATTTTTTCTTAATTTTACCATATTTTCTAATTGTGTTTATATATTTTTATCATACTTCGGACCTGGCATTGCTTTTGTGTGGAAAAACAATGCCAATGCCTGCTATTTCATTGGCATTTTACATGAAAAAAACTAATGCCTCAATGCTAAGGTCCCAAGTATGTTTTTGTCACTTTGTCATCCCGTGTGTAACGCATCGAAATATCGGTCTAGGACCCTATAAAGTATACTAAGTATATATTATTGGTCAATGATCGGTTCGGTCGGTCTGTCCATCTTAGGTAGAGTTGTCAACTATTCGGCATATTTCAAAAACCGGTTTTCGAATAGTTAAAAAAACCGCCGTTTTTGAAAAACCGGTTTTCGGTTTTTTTATTTGAAAACCGGTTCGAATAACCGGTTTTTTCGTTTTTTTTTTAATAAAAATAGTTTAAAAAAATTAAAAAAAGGTTTTTATTTGCTTTTAGCAAAACAAAAAAAAGGGGAAAAACAAGTAAGAAAATTATAGTCGGTCAAGACCGACCATATAATACCCAACACCAGAGTTTCCCAGAAAATGGGTCCCATGTACCGATTAGATCTATGTGTTGTAAAATCTTTAATAAGTGTAAAAAACACTCACAAATCAAATTTGAGTGAAATAGGCTTCTATTTGTTGAAAAAAACAGCTTTAACTGAATATCGGCCGAAATTTTCACATTGGGCCTAAGTCCAAAAATGGTCCGATGATAATCAGATTTAATAAGGTACGTGTTTAACATACACAAACAACATTATAATTAAATATTTTCTATTTTCATGAAATTTGAGAGATTTATGTGAAAATCGGGAAGGTGGTTTGGGGGCTACAAGAAGAACTGGCCCGATTCCTTTAAAATTTGGAATGGTGATTTGTAAAGACAAAACACGTTTACCTGCCAAGTTTACCTACTATAATATAGTTATTAAAGTCATTTGAGCCAAAACTAAAGAGGACCTTTGTATGGGGGCTAGGTCTAAATATGCACCGATTTTCCAATTTCAATAGGCTTCGTCCTTGGGCCACAAGAGGCTTAAGTTTAAAATTTCAAGTGAATTGGTTAAAAATTGCGACCTGTAAATAAAACTAGATTGATAAAAAAATATACCCCGCTTATAGCGAACTTAGTTTATAACGAACTATTGTTACTGGTCCCTCGGAGTTCGTTATAACCGGGTTTGACTGTAATATTTATATTAAAATTTTGCTAGCTTGTTGCTTGCTGCTAAATTGTGAAGAATCACAACCGCGTCTTTTAATCTTATTTTTTATCATTCACTATGAATTAAGAAACAAAATTTCATATACAGAGTTGTATTTTACAAAATTTTTAACAAATGATGACAAAAAAATTAAGTATTATGTATTCGACACAGTCACGTTAAATACTCAGAAGAGAACGGTCGCATACGCAACAATTAAAAGTACAGCAAGGGTCAATAAATGTTTTAAGGAAGAAAGAATAAAAAGAGAAAACATGTGCACTCGAGTTAAACAACTCCAATAATATTAAAAGAGAACAAAATTGATAATCACAGTGAAAAAGACGCTTTAATTAAATTTATCGTAAAAATTAAAAAATATAAGTTTAAAAATAAAAAATAACTAAAACAGAATTTGAAACAGAATTCATAACTAAATAACAAAAAACAACAACAACTTGCAATAGAAAAAACAGTTAATTTCAACAACCCAAAAACAAAATAACAATTAACAAGTAAAAAAGTTAAATTCGGCCTTGCCGAATGTAGTGATACCCTCCACAATTTCAAAAAGATTATTGCAAAAAACTTTATTTAAAAGGAAATTACTTTTGAAAAAAAAAAAAAATTTTTAAAAAAAAAATTCGGCGAAAAAAAATTTTGGTAAAAAAAATCCGCGATTTTTTTTTTTGTCAAAAAATATGTTCATACCTGTTTAAATACCATTTAGTGTTCAATTATGTTCACATATGTCAACCAGAAGCCGAATTAAAGCATTTTGTATTTTTAGGTTATGTTGAATGTACTGAAATTTTTGAGGTGTGCTTACATTTTCGTTCATAACTTTTGAACCGCTGAACCGATATCGCTCAAATGCAATACCAAACTTCTCGGGAGAACTTCCAATAAATATGTTAAGTTTCAGTCATCTCTGTGCAATATTTTGTCCGCCACAGCATTTTCCACAGACAGACAGACAGACAGACGGACAGACGGACAGACGGACAGACGGACAGACGGACAGACGGACAGACGGACATCGCTAGAATGTCTTAAAATCGATCGGGCATCATGAATATATATACTTTATGGGGTCCCAGATCGATATTTCGATGAGTTACAAACGGAATGACAAACTTATATATACCCTCTATCACTAAGTGGAGGGTATAAAAAGCAAGTAAATATACCTTCTTTTGTAAAATTAAAAATAATTCAAAAAAACAACATAGGAAAGGGACAAAAGAACAAAAAAAATCTCAAGCAAATAAAAATTAGCAAACAACAACTCCTTACAATATTTTCTTAAACAATATTCATTAAAAAAAAACAATAATAAAAATGACTAAAGATAGTGGTAAAAGCGGTGTCATATTATTAAACATGGACAAGACAAAAAAACTGAAAAACGAATTGGCAAATTCCAAGTTCTTAGTAATGGTAAAAAAAGCAAAAGATGAGAATAACGGCAAAGATGAGAACCTGTCTAACATATCACCATTTCTCTTAAAAAATGCTATTGATCAGACCTGTGGTGGTGAAGTAGAACTATGCAAAAAACTACGAAACGGAACGATTCTCTTAAGAACAAAAAATATTAACCAAGCAAAACAACTTATTTGCTTAACAAAAATTACATTTAATGATCTAATTATAGAAGTCGATATTACAGAGCATAAAAGCCTTAACTCTTCGAAGGGTGTTATATATAGAAAAGATCTAATAGGAATACCTGAAACCGTGCTCCTTGATGAACTAAAATTTCAAAACATCACTTATGTCAAAAAAATACATAAAAAGGAAGGCGATATATTAATAGAAACCGGTCTAATAATATTATCATTTGATACAAATATTCTACCTGAAGTAGTATCACTTGGATACGAGAATGTGAAAGTCCGACCATATATTCCATACCCCTTGAGATGCTTTAACTGCTTTAAATTCGGCCATCCCACAAAATTCTGTAATTCCGAAAAAATTTGCAACGATTGTTCGAATCCTAGCCATATTGACAATGATAATAATGAGGTCTGCACCGAAAACAAAATGTGTGTAAACTGCATTACCTACAATCTAGAAGATCGTGAACACGCAGCACTGGACAAAAACTGCCCTGTCTTTTTAAAAGAAAAAGAAATTCAAAAAATTAAAACTGAGAAAAAAGTCGACGCAAAAACAGCAGAAAAAATATATAATATAGGGCACCAACAAACTCACATATTTTCTTCTCTAAGAACCAACATCAGCTACGACGACATTGACATGCTTCCACAAGAGACTAGTATTTTTCAGCACACGCACTTAATCTCTTCCGAAGAGGATAATACAGCATCGTCACTTACCAACTCAAAAGACACCAGCAACAAAGTTCTAACAAAAGCTAAAAATCAAGGATCAAAAACATCAACAATGATTCCTCCAAAAAGGTTATCCAAACGCACCAGAAAACAACTCAACGCTAAATTAAGAAAAATTGAATCAACAACTGCAAGAAACAATACTGATTTATCACCATCAGAATAACTATAAAATATAATATAAACTTTTAATGTATCATACATTCACTATAACTGAATACGTACACCTAAGTGTCTTTATAATTTCAATATTAAAATTACTATTACTATTACTGTTATTGTTACTATTATTGATATTATTATTACTATTATTGATATTATTATTACTATTATTACTATTATTATTATTACTATTAGAATTACTACTTGAATTTACTATTTTTTCCCCTTATTTCCTAAATGATGACACTAAAATGGAACATTAATGATTACTGAAACAATTACAATGAAACTTTATCATAAAAACATACCGCAAAACAATACAATACTAGAAACTGACTACAAACTTACTCCTACAAATTATAAACTAACCTACAACTATACAATGAAACTTACTCAAAATATTTACAACATTTCAAGAAAAATTTATAAAACTAAATCAATACTCTACTAAATTCATATCGCCCAATAGCGCAAAAATCCTTGTTTCGCAAAAGTCTAAAATAAGATTATTGTAAACGGTCTATGGTGATTTATTAATATAAATAAACTACTTATTAGCGACCAAACCGGATTTAGAAAGGACAAAACAGTAGTGAATAATCTACTATATGTAGATAATTTAATTACTAATTCCTAGGACAAACTATATGTACAGATTTGCTTCGGCTACTATTAGTAATAATAGTACGGAAAATCGACCCACAGAAATCATCACGAATTTCCTTGACAGAGCTTAATTATATAAAAAAATATATATGTAAACTTAAAAAAAAAGAAAACAGAAAAAGTAAGCAATCCTTAATGTTCCAAAGGGCTTAAGGCCTCAGTTGCTAGAGCCCCTCCCCCTCCGTTATCTTATAATTTATAATTGTAAGTTAACTTTGTAAATAATAAAAAAATAAAAATAAATAAAATTATGTATTCGAAAATGTCGAATAATTCGACACCAAAAAACCGGTTTTTCAAATAACTAGAAAAAAACCGGTTTTAAAAAACCGGCTTGAAAAAAACCGGAAAAAATCGAAAAAACCGGTTTTTCGAATAATTCGGAAACCGGTTTTGACAACTCTAATCTTAGGGTTATATAGTCGCAACAAAAAGTCGACTTTTCAACTTTTTTCAATTTCTAAAAAATCGATTTTTCGACTTTTCGACTTTTTTCAAATTTTAAAAAGTCGACTTTTCGACTTTTTAAAAAGTCCTTTTTTCGACTTTCGACTTTTTTCGACTTTCGACTTTTTGACTTTTCTGACTTTTTAACTTTTTTCGACCTTTTCCAACTTTAAAAAGTCGATTTTTTTGTAAATAAAAGTTTAGTTTTGACTTGTTGTAAGCATTTAGGTGCTATTTTTTTTTTGTTGTATTTTATTTATTAAAAAAAGTCGAAGAAATCGAAAATGTGGAAGAGGTTGAAAAAATCGAAAGCATAAGAGTCGACTTTCAATTTATAGAACCCTATCACTGAGGTGTTTACAATAATCAAAAATATTGGTAAATATTACACATTCAAAATAATAACTCTGTAAAATGACTGTAATCTCAATTCAACAGATATTTGACAGAGTTTTCTGTCAAAATACAGATTTAAAGAAAATACTTTGTATTTTGTTGTGACAAAAACAAAGTTTCCACTGTTATATTACTTTTTACTTTGTAATCTTAATTTTACAGACAATTAACAGTGTTTTCTGCTAAAATACAGATTTAACAAAATACTTCTTTTCTTTATAACTAAAAAAGTTTTCTGTTTTGAGTAGTTTTTGTTACCAAACATCCAAATTTTATTTGTATATTTTTTTTTTAGAAAAAGTTGAAAAAGTAGCAAAAAAAGTTATAAATTTTTTTTAGAAATCTTAAAAAAATTTTACAAAATAAAATGCATTTAACTAAACTCTGTAAATTTACAGAGTTTTTTCTGTAAATTATTTTTTGCATCAAATTATTATTATTATTATGACATGTTCATATTTTATTTAATAAATTATAAACTTAGTCTATTTACAAAGGATTTCCATTCAGTTCTATTTCTTGCTATATATCTTAACTGGTCTATTGATTTGTCAGTTTCAGAATTAATTGTCCTACGCCACGTATTTCTTGGTCTCCCTCTGGATCGGTGACCTTGTGGGTTCCATTGAAGAGCAGAGTGTGATATTTCGTTTACGTCCTTTCTTAGAGTATGACCGAGCCAACCGTATTTTCTTTTGATGATCTCATTGTGTATACTTTTTTGATGAGTAATAGTCCATAATCTTTGATTGGAGATAGTACGTGGCCACCATATTTTTAAAATGGACCGTAGGCATCTATTAATAAAAGATTGCAGCTTATTAATTATGGCAACAGTCGTTAGCCATGTCTCCGACCCGTAGAGTAATACTGATTTGACACATGCGTTAAATATTTTAATTTTTGTTTGCAGAGCTATTGTTTCTGACATCCATATATTTCTAAGAGATCCATATGCCCTTTGTGCTTTCCTTATTCGATTTGCATCAAATGCATTTTACAAATATATGTTAATTTACATAGTTTTCTTTGGTAGTTTATTTAACCAATATTTTACTAGAAACTCTGTAAATTAACAGTTTTTTTGTCCAAATCATTTTACAGAGTTTTAAAGTAAAATTACAGAGTTTTCTCTGTCAAACAGCTTTCACATTTAACCAGTATTTTACTATAAACTCTGTAAATTAACAGTTTTTTTTTGCCAAAATCATTTTACAGAGTATTTTAGTAAAATTACCAAGAAATGTTGTTAGCTGGAAAAGTATGGTGTACTCTGTTAAATTAGCAGAGTTTTTCTGTAATTTAACAGAGTTATTAATTTGAGTGCACTTAACACTTTCTAACTCATGAATTTGTCATTGACATTTTTGCTTCACATACAAAATACATGGAAATACCAAGGGTGTGAAGTTAGCTTCCCAAAAATAGATATCTTTTTGAAAAATGTTAACATCCTAACAGAGACTGTTATTTAACATTGTGAAGTTAACTTCCAAAAATAGATATCTTTTTAGCAGAAATCGAATATAACGAATTGAAATTGGAAAAAATATCTTATATAGACTATATACCGATATCTGACAACATATCAAATGCATATTAACACTTATTTTTCAAACATGAATTAAAAAAAAGTAAATAGTAAGAAACAAATACAAATTAAAATATATACATTTTCAGAACTGTACGCTACAGATCGGAGTATATATGTATATATATACCGATATCTGATAAAATTACAAATACATTTAGGGGCTTTTCCCGCACATGGGGTTTGTAGCCCGGGACTAGTAGATTCTAAAAAAATATATACCTAAGAAATCGTATGTTTCAGATCGGAGATATATATTTTTTAAAAAAATGAATAATACACTCTGCAAATTATAGGGTTATAATGAGCGACCTCTAAAAAAGTCAAAATACATTTAGGGGCTTAACCCGCACATGGGGTTTGTAGCCCGGGACTAGTAGATTCTAAAAAAATATATAGCTAAGAAATCGTATGTTTGAGATCGGAGATATATATTTTTTAAAAAAATGAATAATAACTCTGCGAATTATGGGGTTATAATGAGCGACCTCTAAAAAAGTCAAAATACATTTAGGGGCTTAACCCGCACATGGGGTTGGTAGCCCGGGACTAGTAGATTCTAAAAAAATATATAGCTAAGAAATCGTATGTTTGAGATCGGAGATATATATTTTTTAAAAAAATTAATAATAACTCTGCGAATTATGGGGTTATAATGAGCGACCTCTAAAAAAGTCAAAATACATTTAGGGGCTTAACCCGCACATGGGGTTGGTATCCCGGGACTAGTAGATTCTAAAAAAATATATAGCTAAGAAATCGTATGTTTGAGATCGGAGATATATATTTTTTAAAAAAATTAATAATAACTCTGAAAATTATAGGGTTATAATGAGCGACCTCTAAAAAAGTCAAAATACATTTAGGGGCTTAACCCGCACATGGGGTTGGTAGCCCGGGACTAGTAGATCGGAGATATATATTTTTTAAAAAAATGAATAATACACTCTGCAAATTATAGGGTTATAATGAGCGACCTCTAAAAAAGTCAAAATACATTTAGGGGCTTAACCCGCACATGGGGTTTGTAGCCCGGGACTAGTAGATTCTAAAAAAATATATAGCTAAGAAATCGTATGTTTGAGATCGGAGATATATATTTTTTAAAAAAATGAATAATAACTCTGCGAATTATGGGGTTATAATGAGCGACCTCTAAAAAAGTCAAAATACATTTAGGGGCTTAACCCGCACATGGGGTTGGTAGCCCGGGACTAGTAGATTCTAAAAAAATATATAGCTAAGAAATCGTATGTTTGAGATCGGAGATATATATTTTTTAAAAAAATTAATAATAACTCTGCGAATTATGGGGTTATAATGAGCGACCTCTAAAAAAGTCAAAATACATTTAGGGGCTTAACCCGCACATGGGGTTGGTATCCCGGGACTAGTAGATTCTAAAAAAATATATAGCTAAGAAATCGTATGTTTGAGATCGGAGATATATATTTTTTAAAAAAATTAATAATAACTCTGAAAATTATAGGGTTATAATGAGCGACCTCTAAAAAAGTCAAAATACATTTAGGGGCTTAACCCGCACATGGGGTTGGTAGCCCGGGACTAGTAGATTCTAAAAAAATATATAGCTAAGAAATCGTATGTTTGAGATCGGAGATATATATTTTTTAATAAAATGAATAATACACTCTGCAAATTATAGGGTTATAATGAGCGACCTCTAAAAAAGTCAAAATACATTTAGGGGCTTAACCCGCACATGGGGTTTATTGCCCGGGACTAGTAGATTCTAAAAAATTATATAGCTAAGAAATCGTATGTTTGAGATCGGAGATATATATTTTTAATAAAATGAATAATACACTCTGCAAATTATAGGGTTATAATGAGCGACCTCTAAAAAAGTCAAAATACATTTAGGGGCTTAACCCGCACATGGGGTTTATTGCCCGGGACTAGTAGATTCTAAAAAATTATATAGCTAAGAAATCGTATGTTTGAGATCGGAGATATATATTTTTTAAAAAAATGAATAATAACTCTGCAAATTATAGGGTTATAATGAGCGACCTCTAAAAAAGTCAAAATACATTTAGGGGCTTAACCCGCACATGGGGTTGGTAGCCCGGGACTAGTAGATTCTAAAAAAATATATAGCTAAGAAATCGTATGTTTGAGATCGGAGATATATATTTTTTAAAAAAATGAATAATAACTCTGCAAATTATAGGGTTATATTGAGCGACCTCTAAAAAAGGCAAAATACATTTAGGGGCTTAACCCGCACATGGGGTTGGTAGCCCGGGACTAGTAGATTCTAAAAAAATATATACCTAAGAAATCGTATGTTTGAGATCGGAGATATATATTTTTTAAAAAAATGAATAATACACTCTTCAAATTATAGAGTTATAATGAGCGACCTTAAAAAAAGTCAAAATACATTTAGGGGCTTAACCCGCACATGGGGTTGGTAGCCCGGGACTAGTAGATTCTAAAAAATATATACCTAAGAAATCGTATGTTTGAGATCGGAGATATATATTTTTTAAAAAAATGAATAATACACTCTGCAAATTATAGGGTTATAATGAGCGACCTCTAAAAAAGTCAAAATACATTTAGAGGCTTAACCCGCACATGGGGTTGGTAGCCCGGGGCTAGCAAATTCTAAAAAAATATATACCTAAGAAATCGTATGTTTGAGATCGGAGATATATATTTTTTAAAAAAATGAATAATACACTCTGCAAATTATATCTCCGATCTCAAACATACGATTTCTTAGGTATATATTTTTTTAGAATCTACTAGTCCCGGGCTACCAACCCCATGTGCGGGTTAAGCCCCTAAATGTATTTTGACTTTTTTAGAGGTCGCTCATTATAACCCTATAATTTTCAGAGTTATTATTAATTTTTTTAAAAAATATATATCTCCGATCTCAAACATACGATTTCTTAGCTATATATTTTTTTAGAATCTACTAGTCCCGGGATACCAACCCCATGTGCGGGTTAAGCCCCTAAATGTATTTTGACTTTTTTAGAGGTCGCTCATTATAACCCCATAATTCGCAGAGTTACTATTCATTTTTTTAAAAAATATATATCTCCGATCTCAAACATACGATTTCTTAGCTATATATTTTTTTAGAATCTACTAGTCCCGGGCTACCAACCCCATGTGCGGGTTAAGCCCCTAAATGTATTTTGACTTTTTTAGAGGTCGCTCATTATAACCCCATAATTCGCAGAGTTATTATTCATTTTTTTAAAAAATATATATCTCCGATCTCAAACATACGATTTCTTAGCTATATATTTTTTTAGAATCTACTAGTCCCGGGCTACAAACGCCATTTGCGGGTTAAGCCCCTAAATGTATTTTGACTTTTTTAGAGGTCGCTCAATATAACCCTATAATTTGCAGAGTTATTATTCATTTTTTTTAAAAATATATATCTCCGATCTCAAACATACGATTTCTTAGGTATATATTTTTTTAGAATTTGCTAGTCCCGGGCTACCAACCCCATGTGCGGGTTAAGCCCCTAAATGTATTTTGACTTTTTAAGAGGTCGCTCATTATAACCCTATAATTTGCAGAGTGTATTATTCATTTTTTTAAAAAATATATATCTCCGATCTCAAACATACGATTTCTTAGGTATATATTTTTTTAGAATCTACTAGTCCCGGGCTACCAACCCCATGTGCGGGTTAAGCCCCTAAATGTATTTTGACTTTTTTTAAGGTCGCTCATTATAACTCTATAATTTGAAGAGTGTATTATTCATTTTTTTAAAAAATATATATCTCCGATCTCAAACATACGATTTCTTAGGCATATATTTTTTTAGAATCTACTAGTCCCGGGCTACCAACCCCATGTGCGGGTTAAGCGCCTAAATGTATTTTGCCTTTTTTAGAGGTCGCTCAATATAACCCTATAATTTGCAGAGTTATTATTCATTTTTTTAAAAAATATATATCTCCGATCTCAAACATACGATTTCTTAGCTATATATTTTTTTAGAATCTACTAGTCCCGGGCTACAAACGCCATTTGCGGGTTAAGCCCCTAAATGTATTTTGACTTTTTTAGAGGTCGCTCATTATAACCCTATAATTTGCAGAGTGTATTATTCATTTTTTTAAAAAATATATATCTCCGATCTCAAACATACGATTTCTTAGGTATATATTTGTTTAGAATTTGCTAGTCCCGGGCTACCAACCCCATGTGCGGGTTAAGCCCCTAAATGTATTTTGACTTTTTTAGAGGTCGCTCATTATAACCCTATAATTTGCAGAGTGTATTATTCATTTTTTTAAAAAATATATATCTCCGATCTCAAACATACGATTTCTTAGGTATATATTTTTTTAGAATCCACTAGTCCCAGGCTACCAACCCAATGTGCGGGTTAAGCCCCTAAATGTATTTTGACTTTTTTTGAGGTCGCTCATTATAACTCTATAATTTGCAGAGTGTATTATTCATTTTTTAAAAAAATATATATCTCCGATCTCAAACATACGATTTCTTAGGTATATATTTTTTTAGAATCTACTAGTCCCGGGCTACCAACCCCATGTGCGGGATAAGCCCCTAAATGTATTTTGACTTTTTTAGAGGTCGCTCATTATAACCCTATAATTTGCAGAGTTATTATTCATTTTTTTAAAAAATATATATCTCCGATCTCAAACATACGATTTCTTAGCTATATAATTTTTTAGAATCTACTAGTCCCGGGCTACCAACCCCATGTGCGGGTTAAGCCCCTAAATGTATTTTGACTTTTTTAGAGGTCGCTCATTATAACCCCATAATTCGCAGAGTTATTATTCATTTTTTTAAAAAATATATATCTCCGATCTCAAACATACGATTTCTTAGCTATATATTTTTTTAGAATCTACTAGTCCCGGGCTACAAACCCCATGTGCGGGTTAAGCCCCTAAATGTATTTTGACTTTTTTAGAGGTCGCTCATTATAACCCTATAATTTGCAGAGTGTATTATTCATTTTTTTAAAAAAATATATATCTCCGATCTCAAACATACGATTTCTTAGCTATATATTTTTTTAGAATCTACTAGTCCCGGGCTACTAACCCCATGTGCGGGTTAAGCCCCTTAATGTATTTTGACTTTTTTAGAGGTCGCTCATTATAACCCCATAATTCGCAGAGTTATTATTCATTTTTTTAAAAAATATATATCTCCGATCTCAAACATACGATTTCTTAGCTATATATTTTTTTAGAATCTACTAGTCCCGGGCTACCAACCCCATGTGCGGGTTAAGCCCCTAAATGTATTTTGACTTTTTTTAAGGTCGCTCATTATAATTCTATAATTTGAAGAGTGTATTATTCATTTTTTTAAAAAATATATATCTCCGATCTCAAACATACGATTTCTTAGGTATATATTTTTTTAGAATCTACTAGTCCCGGGCTACCAACCCCATGTGCGGGTTAAGCCCCTAAATGTATTTTGCCTTTTTTAGAGGTCGCTCAATATAACCCTATAATTTGCAGAGTTATTATTCATTTTTTTAAAAAATATATATCTCCGATCTCAAACATACGATTTCTTAGCTATATATTTTTTTAGAATCGACTAGTCCCGGGCTACCAACCCCATGTGCGGGTTAAGCCCCTAAATGTATTTTGACTTTTTTAGAGGTCGCTCATTATAACCCCATAATTCGCAGAGTTATTATTCATTTTTTTAAAAAATATATATCTCCGATCTCAAACATACGATTTCTTAGCTATATATTTTTTTAGAATCTACTAGTCCCGGGCTACCAACCCCATGTGCTGGTTAAGCCCCTAAATGTATTTTGACTTTTTTAAAGGTCGCTCATTATAACCCTATAATTTGCAGAGTGTATTATTCATTTTTTTAAAAAATATATATCTCCGATCTGAAACATACGATTTCTTAGGTATATATTTTTTTAGAATCTACTAGTCCCGGGCTACAAACCCCATGTGCGGGAAAAGCCCCTAAATGTATTTGTAATTTTATCAGATATCGGTATATATATATATACTCCGATCTATAGCGTACGGTTCTGAAAATGTATATATTTTAATTTGTATTTGTTTCTTACTATTTACTTTTTTTTAATTCATGTTTGAAAAATAAGTGTTAATATGCATTTGATATGTTGTCAGATATCGGTATATAGTCTATATAAGATATTTTTTTCCAATTTCAATTCGTTATATTCGATTTCTGCTAAAAAGATATCTATTTTTGGAAGCTAACTTCACAATGTTAAATAACAGTCTCTGTTAGGATGTTAACATTTTTCAAAAAGATATCTATTTTTGGGAAGCTAACTTCACACCCTTGGAAATACCAATAGCTTCAGTTGTTATTAAACTCGGCTCTCATTTGAATTTTTTTTCAGAAGACAGAAATTATTTTCATCTGGCAAAAGTAAAAAAAAATAAAAAAAAAAATCTAAAAAAGTCGAAAAAAAGTCGAAAAAAGTCGAAACCAAAAATCGGCTTTTCGACTTTTTAAGAACAAAAAAGTCGATTTCGACTTTTCGAATTTTTCATACAAAAAGTCGATTAATCGACTTTTCGACTATAGAACCCCAGTCCGTCTGTGAAAGTCACGATACAGTACAAAAAAACAGACCTAGACTGAAGTTTGGCAGGAATATGTCTTATGGTCATAGGCTGGTTAAGTTCGGAGATGGTCAAAATCGTACTATGGAGGAAAAAGTTTTCCGCTGTAGAACTAAACCAACCTCTAAGAAACGTTTTAAAGGTTTTTTATACTTTTGTTTAGAAAATGAAACATTTTCATGTTGTTTCAAGTCCTGCACACGGACCAAGAGAATAAAAAAATCTAATTTTTCGGCCCACCCCCTTTTGAGGGCGTAAATACAAAAAGATTATTTAAATAATATTATTGTACTGTTTAGGTACAAAAATCCAAAAAAATATTTTGTCAACATTTAGCGCAGGAAAACGTGTTACCCCAATGATCCACACCGATACCCCTCCCGCCCCGCATAAAAACCGCCAATGGAAATTTATTTTTAATATTTTTACATGTTGGAGGTATAGGGCTGCGAATACCGAAATCCCGGGATTTTTGTCATAAAATGAATCAGGAACACCGGGATTTTTAAGCTCAAATCCCGGGATTTTTGAAATATTAAAAATGTATGAGAATTTATTTTTAAAAATATAACTTTGTTCAGTTACTGTTACATTTACATAAACAAATTAAAGCTAAAAGTGTTTTAATTTTCAACGTAATTGGCCACGAATTTGGCTAAACTGAGAATTCTACCCAGGCTTACTGAATAACAGTCCAACGCACTAACCATTAAGCCACAGTCACGGAGCCCTTTGGCGAAAATTTTCTAAAAAACCAAAACTTTGATCGAAGGGCGCCACGGGTAAATAATTAATAATAATAATTACTTGAAAACTGCATAAGTGGCGTATACTTAATTTTTTATTGCCTTTAAATAACAATCAGAATAATTAGAAATAATTTTTTTAATACTTTCGTTGTAGCGAAATCGGCCCAAGGGTTTTCATGGATGCACAGTAAAAAGTTTTGGGTTATATTTAAAACCTAGCGGAGCACATTTTAAACTACTTTGGAATTAAACTCAAAGTTAAGTCCGAAATGGGTTATATGCTAAACCACATAGGGCTTAAAAATTTGATTATCTTTATGTCATTTTTTTAGTTTTATTTTGATGCCAAAAAATAATAAAATTTCTCTCTTGAAAAACTTATAAAAAATAAACGTCAAACGTCATAAAAAATTGTATTTTATCAAGTTTAAGATAAACACTTAACAAGGAATTGAAAACAGCTGTCATATTGAGTGAACAAAAAATGCTTATTTATTCAATGAAAGTGAGAAAAGAGGTTAGCAATGTACACAAAAGTAAAATCTTTATATTATCAAAATTTGTGATCCAGAAAGTGAAGATTTTACTCCGACCGAAATATAAATATCAAGTAAGTATTGACTACAAACGTTTATCAATCATTTTAATTGATTTTTGGTTAACTTTACTTTTAGGCCAGCTGAATCTTGAAGCAGAAGGCAGAGAGATGGAATTTTTAGATCACGACGGTGCCTACCCCCAGGAATAATTTCATAATATAGAAGCAGTAGCAGTTTATTTTATGCAGAGTTGTGCTGAGTTTGGGTGACAAACCAACAGTCCTCTGGATGTTAATTTTATTCATGTATTTGGTCTGTATTTGTATTCAATACACAAAAATATTAAAAAAACATAACCTTACATTTGTTTTATTTATTTTTGGAGAAATTTAAGTCCTGCCTTGTTCAAATAAACACCTGTTTAGGTGTAAAATTATTTCCATATTTTGGTTTTATTATAACACCCAAAAATAAATTCAAAATCCATTCTCTCACTCTCTTTTTATCTCTTTAAACGTAAACTTTTTATGGAATAAATTATTTTTGGCATCACTGTTGCCAACTATTTTTAACCAAAAACCTCTAAATTTCACGAAAAAAGCGCTAGAAACCGCCAAAAATTAATTTAGCGGGGAAAATTTAAAATTTTCCCGCTAAATTACAAAAAAAAGCGCTAAAAACCGAAAAACTTGGCATTTTTGTTAAACAAAAAAGAAAAATTTTAAAAAAAACCTCCAAATTATTTTTTCTACGAAAATTTAATTTTCATTAAAAACGCGCAAGAAACGGTCGAAAAAATTTTAGTGGAAAAATACAAAATTTTCCCGCTAAATTACAAAAAAAGCGCTAAAATTCGACAAACTTGGCTTTTTCGATTGAAAAAAAAAGAAAAATTGGAAAAAACCTCTAAATTTGACTCACTAAATCCAAATAAAAAGCGCTAGATTTTCCCGCTAAAGCACCGTTCCCGCTAAAATCAATTTTTCCCCGCTAAATCCAAACAAAAAGCGCTAGATTTAGCGGGAAAACCTCCAACTTGGCAACAGTGTTTGGCATTGTTATATACCAGCTAGGAATTAAAATTAACCCAAAACTTTTTACTGTGTGGTATTTACACACTGCGTTTTTTCTCGCACGTCTTTTTTATCTGATTGTGAGTTTTTTTTGAAGGCAATCGGGGGTGAGAAGCATAGAAGAAGGAAAAAAGGAATTCGTGATTTTTTTTCTACCCCGTTTTCTTTTCATCCCCGTTGGCCTACAAAAAAAAGTTGCAAGACTTTGTTGCACGCAAAAAAAGGATGTGTACAAATACCGTCATAGGAATAAAACCCACGACTCCCTGCTTAATATGCTAGCACACTACCAACTAACCCACAGTAACCCCCTTAATATGCACAATAAAATAGAAACATAAAAAGTCTACTATTTTTTATTTTTATAATCAAAGAAATTTAATCCCGGGATCCCGAAAAATCCCGGGGTCCCGTGATTTCGATTTTCAAATCCCGAATCCCTGGATTTTAAAAAACCGATCCCATTTGTCAGCCCTAGTATAAATTTAACACATTTGAAATTAATACTCTCAATCGTTTTTCTTAATCATACCCTTTACTACTTTGTGGTGCAGGGATGTTTATAACTAATAGAAATAATGATCTAAGACCCACTTTCAAGTATTCCAATTGACACAGAATCACTGTTTGAGTCAAATAGCACTTTTTTAAACAATAAAAAACATCAAGCTCTCATGAGTGAACAAAGAAAAACGCTGAAAATAAAATTGGGCGGGGCTCAGGGACTCTTTAAGGATTGTCATAGTTTGTAATCTCTAGGCGGGACCAAAGTTCAGTTTTGTGAATATAATTTTCACTCATTCACATTTACTGCAATGAAACCCTACAAGTGTTTTACAAAACCAATTTACACATATGTAGTAAATTTCGCAGACTGATAAGAATTGATATTCGCATAGCCACCAACCCACACATACATATTTAAAATGTATGCAAAACATTTTATATCAATTATTTCATCTTACCTTATGTATAAATACTTCAAATTTAATACGCGGATTAACTTTATAAGCTTTTATAACTGTATTCTTGAATTTTGTCAACGCCTCATTGTAATCATCTTTAGCATCGATGACAAACACCAACGAACCACAATTACCAAATATCATATCCGAATCAAATGTGGGATCAATGAAATCTATTTGTCCAGGAAAATCCCATATGGAAAATTGTACAAAACTTGAATTGTTTATGTCGTCCTTAACAATTTTGCTGGTCGATTCCAAGAACAAAGTCTCATTGGGTGACATTTTATGGAAGACAACTTTTTGTATAGAACTTTTGCCTGATCGTCGTAAGCCCATCAAAAGAATACGTGGCTTTGAATCGGAATCATTGCCGCCCATGCCTGTGGAATCCATACCGTCTTGATCGAATGCACCGTAACCATATTCTTTGGGAAATGTATCCACATGGTAGTCATCATCTTCGTAACTCTGTAAATACGTAGTAGTTTATTGTAAATTGTAAAATTTGGGCGGCACGTTTTGCAACATACCATATTTATGCTTTAGTTTCTTTAAATTTTAAGCGTTTTTCATGTAAAACGCTTTTATTGTAATTTATCATATAAATTGTGCACTTTATTGTTATTATATTTATTGTTTATTTGTGGTAATTTTAACTTTTCGTTATTGTAAATAGAAACACTTTTTATCAAGAAATCAGTCAGCTGATTGATGGCGATGATGAGGTTGTTGTTGAAAGTTTATAGAAAATGAAGCTTTCATATATGCTACAATAAAAACAGATGTTTTCCATTATAGTGCTACCAAGTTATTTAAATAAAGGATAATAACGCCCATTAACTTCACTATTGTTGATAAATTGTTAAGAAAATAACTGATTTTTAAAAATGTTTTTCAAAAAAATTTTATTGTTGACTAATTTTGCTAAAGTCTGCTTGGCAGACATTTTTCTGATAAAAAAAAATATCACAGATAGAACTTTTAGTGCGGTGTCCAAAAAAAAAAATTGTCGGTGGTTCATGGTTCCCTACACCGAACCAAATACGGCAGTAATATTTACGAAAAAGCATGTTAATTTGACGAAAGAACAATCATTATACAGCTAACAAAACAGGGGTGTTGATTTGAATAAATTTTCGTTAATTTATATTTGAGATAAATTTGACGAAATTTTGTCAAATTAACATAATTATTTTCGTCAATTTGAATAAAATATGTAGTTTATTCAATTTGAATAAATATCATCAATTTAATAAAATGATTTTCGTTGATTCTACGATATTTTATCAATTTTACTAAATTTGTCTACCCTTTCAAAAAATGAAATATCCATAAATATTAGGCTTGTTTTTTGCAGACCGGATTTAGATTAGGATTAACTCTATTTAGTTAAAAAATTAGTCAAATCAAGTCCAGAATTTGTTTTTTATATTTTTTTCTGAATCTACATCCAATTGGTTAATATAAATAGGAAAAAAATTAAGCGTTTTCCAAAATGTAAAATGGTATAAATAAATCTGAGTTAATCCTATAGCACAGACCACAGACTAATACAGACTCGACATAAGTGACAGGTGTCAAAAAAGTAGTTCTGAACCATATGGTTAATATTTTCAAATTATTCTACGAATTAGGTTAGAAAGAGAAAACTGATATACGCGCCATAAGAAAAATAGATGCCAGATCGGTTTTTGTTGTTTCACTCACTCCTAAGTCGTAGAAAGTGTTGCCATGTTAGCGTAAAACGGACTAAAAACCGCTGTGTTTTCTCCTAAAATCGCTTAGTTTTTCCCCATTTTTTCTAATAAAACTCTACTGTCGAGTCTGTTTATAGTCTGTGGCACAGACTATATACAGACTCGACAGTAGAGTTTTATAAGAAAAAATGGGGAAAAACTAAGCGATTTTAGGAGAAAACACAGCGGTTTTTAGTCCGTTTTACGCTAACATGGCAACTCTTTCTACGACGTAGGAGTGAGTGAAACAGCAAAAACCAATCTGGCATCCATTTTTCTTATGGCGTGTTATATCAGTTTTCTCTTTCTAACCTAATTCGTAGAATAATTTGAAAATATTAACCATATGGTTCAGAACTACTTTTTTGACACCTGTCACTTATGTCGAGTCTGTATTAGTCTGTGCCTATAGGATTTAACTAAATCAATTTTTCATTCTTTACATTTTGGACAAAGCTTAATTTATTTTTCTGTTTATATTTTCTAATTGTATGTTATTTTAGAAAAAAATTAAAAAAAAATTTCTGGACTTGATTTGACCCATTTTTTAACTAAATAAAGTTAATCCTAATCTTAATCCGGTCTGTAAAAAACAGGGCTATTATTTTTATTTTTGAAATTATATTAATTTTTTTATTAAAAAGAGTATGTTAATATTTTAAAAACTTAAAAAACATGATAAACAAAAAAATTACAATATAATAAATAGCTAAAAAAATTATAATAATAGGTACAAAAAATAATTTATATATTAACTTACAAAAAGGGAATGAATTTGTTAAAGACGAAGAAACTGCTTCCGTGTGTCATATTTCCAATGGGTTAATTTAAATTCCGGACGGAAACTTATCTTGCCTAAACCTTTGTCAATGTAATGTATTGAATACCTAAAAACATTAATAAAAATTAGTTTATAAATTTAATTATTATATACATATATCATTACTTACATAAAGTTTCGTTTTCACATGAAGTTTTGTAGAATTTGAAGACGCTTTTATAATGCCAAAAAAAAAAAAAAACATGGCAAAAACTTAAAATGGCATAAAATTGCATGAAAAAATAAATAAATTTTAGCAAAACATAATTTTTTTTATGACACTGCACAATGCAAAAAGTAATGGCGTCCAAATTAATAGTTTTAGTCATTTTGACGAAATTTAAGGCGTGTTTTTTTCGAGTTTTTTATATATAACTATAACTACTTGTAAAAAAACGATATCACTACTTAACTTTAAAATTTTGGCAACTCTTTTTATTTTGTTGAATAAACTTGGTATCACTTTATTATTTGCTATTTTTTATTGAAGATATTTTTATTTAATTAATAGAATTTTAATATTTCTTTTTTTGTTGTAAAATAAAATTGTTCAAACTAATTTTTGTAATTTATTTTTTTTTTGTTGACTTTTCAAAATAAAAAAAAGTGTTGGTAAAGCTGTGTTTATATCATACCACTGAGTATTAAGACCTGCACCGAAAAAATTCCGCAGTTACATAGTTACGAAAATTCCCAGTTGAAATCAAAATATTTTAAAATAACTGGGATAATTATGACCAACTAAAGCTTCAGTTACAAACAATAATAATTTTTAGTCAATTTTTGAAAAATAATCATTTTTGAGAACTATTGTCAAAAAATTTAATTAAATAAATACATATTTCTACCAAAAAGCTAAATTACTCGTAAAACAAACATCTAAAATGCAAAGTGAAATAAAAATTCGTTAATTCGGAAGGGATTATACAATATTTGAATTACGTTTACGGCTTTGGAAAAGGAGATGTGTAATGATGGTGGAACTGTCTGCTGGTGGAACTGTCCGGGAAAATGTCGGTCTCATGAAGATATCGTTAACATTTAATTTAGTTTAATTGTTACAAAATTATTTAGTTTTAATAAAGAAATTCAAAAACAAATATTTGTTTCTGGTTAATTTTATTCACGAACATTTAGTAAATTTTAACTGTAAAATTCCCAGTTATTTTTATTTCAACTAAGAAACAGTTACAATAAAGTTTTTAAATAAAGTTAGTTATTTTTGATTAATTCAAACAACTGGGAGTCAGTTAGGTGTATTTTAACTGGGAATTAGTTAAAAATTCAGTAGCCAGTAACTGGGAAATTTTTTGGGTGTGTCAAAAAATCGTGTGTACACCCAAAAAAAAAACAATTGTGAAATTATTTAATTTTAGGGTATAATTTACCTAAGATTTTTCGCAGGAATCCAACTTGAAAAGTTTCTTTGCATATTACCCGAATCAACTTAGGTAAACTTACAAAATGCATTTAAGCATTATTTCAAATTTAATTTTGTTTATTTAGCCACTATATTTAAATAAATGGTACAGTTTGATTGGTCAAATAACGTATTTTTTTTAGGTTGATTTAATAGTTTTATATATCCCTTTCCATACAAAATGCTCAATATTATAAATTTTAATTACATTTATTTTTAATATTTTTTTCATATAAAGGACAATTTTATAATAAAATATAAATACTAACAAGCTTAAAATACATACTTAGCATGATCAGTGACAACTAATTTTTTCTATAGAAACTTTCTCAAAGACAATTTTTCTATAGAAATAAAAAGACAATTCTTCTTTAGAAAATTCCTGACAGACAATTTTTCTATAGAAACTTTCTGAAAGACAATTCTTCTATAGAAAATTTCTGAAAGACTATTTTTCTATAAAAAATTTCTAAAAGACAGATTTACTATAGAAAATTTTTAACAGACAATTTTTTTAAAAAATTTCTCAAAGACAATTCTTCTATAGAAAATTTTTAATAGACTATTTTTCTATAGAAAATTTCCAAAGACAATTTTTTTATAGAAAATTTCTGAGAAATAATTTTTCTACAGAAAATTTCTGAAAGAAAATATTCTAAAAAAGTTAATTTTTCTATAGAAAATTTTTGAACAACAATTTTTCTATAGAAAATTTTTTATAGAAAGTTTCTGAAAGACAATTTTTCTATAGAATATTTCTCAAAGACAATTTTTCTACAAAATATTTCTCAAAGACAATTTTTCTACAGAAACTTTTTCAAAGACAGTTTTTCTATATAAAATTTCTGAAAGACAGGTTTTCTGTAGAAAATTTCTGAAAGACAATCTTTCTATGGAAACTTTCTCAAACACAATTTTTCCATAGAATACTTCTGAAAGGCAATTTTCATAGAAAAATTCTCAAAGACAATTATTCTATAGAAAATTTCTTAGACAATATTTCTATAGAAAATTTCTGAGAGAAATTTTTCTAGAGAATATTTTTGAAAAATAATTTTCCATAGAAAAATTCTCAAGGACAATTCCCAAGGACAATTTTTCTACAGAAAATTTCTCAAAGACAATTCTTCAATAGAAAATTTTTTAAAGATAATTTTTCTATAGAAAATTTCCCAAATATAATTTTTATTCAGAAAACTTCTCAAAGATAATTTTTTAATAGAAATTTAAAAAAAAAAAAATTCTATAGAAACTTTCTTAAAGACAATTTTTTATAGAAAATTGCTGAGAGACAATTTTTCTGCAGAAAGTTTCTGAAAAACAATTTTTCTATATAAAATTTCTAAAAGACAGGTTTTCTATAGAAAATTTCTAAAAAAAAAAAAATTTCTGAGAGACAATATTTTTACAGAAAATTTCTGAAAGAAAATTTTTCTATAGAAAATTTCTGAAAGACAGGTTTTCAGAGAAAATTTCTAAAAGAAAATTTTTCTGTAGAAAATTTTTTAAAAAATTTCTCAAAGACAATTTGTTTATAGAAAATTTTTTATAGAAAATTTCTCAAGGACAATTTTTCTATAGAACATTTCTGAAAGTCAATTTTTCTATAGAAAATTTCTGAAAGACAATTTTTCTATAGAAAATTTCTTAAAGACTATAAAAACTTTGTCAAAGACAATTTTTAAATAGAAAATTTTTCAAATACAATTTTTTTCTATAGAAAATTTCTTAAAGACTATAAAAACTTTGTCAAAGACAATTTTTAAATAGAAAATTTTTCAAATACAATTTTTCTATAGAAAATGTCTTAAAGTCATTTTTAAATAGAAAATTTTTCAAATACAATTTTTCTATAGAAAATGTCTTAAAGGCACTTTTTTCTATAAAAAATTTTTGAAAGACAATTTTTAATAGAAACTTTTTCAAAGACAATTTTTGTAAAGAAAATTTCTTAAAGATAATTTTTCTATAGAAAAGACAGTTTTTCTATAGAAAATTATTCTGTAAAAAATTTCGTAAAAACAACTTTTCTTTAGATATTTTTTTGTTTTTTTTTAGAAAGTATCTATAGAAAAATTGTCTTTCAGAAATTTTCTGTAGAAAAATTGTCTTTCAGACATTTCTAGAGAAAAATTGTCTTTAAGAAATTTTCTATGAAAAAATTGACTTTGAGAAATTTTTAAAGAAAAATTGTCTTAATACATATTTTCTATAGAAAATTTTTTTATAAAAAATTGTATTTAAAAAATTTTTTATAGAAACTTGTCTTTAAGAAATTTTCTATAGAAGAATTGTCTTTCAGAAATTTTCTATAGAAAAATTGTCCTTGAGAAATTTTTATACAAAAATTGTTTTTAGAGATATTTTCTATGGAAATATTGCTTGAAAATTTTTTATAGAAAAAATCTTAGATCCTAAGACAATTTTTCTTTAGAACAATTTTCAGATTCTGAGACAATTGTTCTATAGAAAGTACCATATTGTGAGACTATTTTTCTAAAGAATTTTTTCTGTAGATGCTGAATTATCACTAACCGGAATCTGCAATCAAAAACCTCAAGTCATTTTCTGGATCTGCTTTGGTGTATACTGTTGAACCAACACTGAGAACCGGAGACCAATTGTTTTATGTTTTTTATGGCGTTCCTTAAAATTTAAACTGCCTACATTGGGTGGAGATTCCAAGTAATGTATTTTTACAAGTTCCGTGGCGGATGCCGCAAATGTTCGGATAAACCACCACCGTCTGCAACTGAAAGTTAATATTTTGGTTAATATACGTTTATCAAATATATAAACACATTATTTTTGCTTACCTTTTTAATTAATTAAATAAATTAGTTCCTCATACATATATTTTATAAAAAATTAAAGACAATTTGTTGTCAATGTGTTGTTTACAATGTGGCATTAATATGTCGACTTTATCGAATTAAATTTATATATATTTATAAAAAAAAACTTAGGTAAAAGATTCAAGTTTGTGTATGTTGAATTTAATATTGTAAACAATGCTATTTTACAAAATAAATGTCATATACAATTTAGTTAAAACTTGAGCAATTTCTTGAACTCAATATAAAAAAAATTTACCTAAGTCACATTAGACTGTTTAACACTAGTTATTTTTTTGGGTGTAATATGATTATGTTGACAGTCCTATAAGACTTTTGATTTTATGAAATATTTCAAAAAATGGCTGTGTGTTATTAGATTTGCATGCAGACAGCTGTTTTTAAAAATGTCTTTTGATAAAATGCGTTATATTTTAAAATTATGCTTTATTAAGACATGTATTTATACAGCCAGATTTAAAGCTTAGGTATTAAGCTTTTATTTGAGTTTACATTAGACCTGTTAACACTTATAGAACTGGAGTTATTGACTGTTAACCATTGACCCCTCTTATATTTTAACCAGAGACGGAAAATAACCGTTATGATTTGAAAAAATCACAATCAAAAATTATCGCAAATTAGGTTCTAAACATTGCAATATTATATTGCAATGAATTAAAAATAAAAAGTCCTCTTATTTTTCAAAAAATTGCAAAAATCTTGATTTTTATTTTGAATTTATTTCAACCAGTTATTTTCTGAGTTTTTTTTTCGAATCAGAAAATAAAAGTTATTTTTTGATTACTTTCAAAAAATCAACAAATAAAAATTAAAACCAAATCAAAAATAAAATCAGAAATTTCTTATTTATTGGAAAGACAATAATGTGTTACCACGCCGTTTTCCTTGCAATATTTCCAAATCTTACCATAGGTAGTCCTAAATATCATCTGTCCAAGATTGATGACACCGATTTTTAAAATTGACGGTTATTATTTGAGTAAAAAATAAAAATCTCCAAATAATTTATATTTCTTTTGTTTTGATTTATATTTTCAAATCGATTGAATTCAAAACAAAACAAAAAGAAAAGTAAATTTGGGAAAATTATTGTTTGAATTTAAAATATAAATCACACCGGGCCAGTTAACAAGTAAGTTTTTTAAATAAAAATTATAACCGTTATGTCCCTGATTTTAACACAAAAAAACTTTATTTAGCGAAGCCGTTAAATTAATTTATGGAGTTTTAAGTTCCTACACTAAGAAAAAAAATTTTCAAATCAAGCAGAAACAATCTCAAAATAAAAAGAGAACAGTGACAAAAGTCAACAAACTTTGTTTTTGCTTAATTTGAAAATGTTTATTTTCGTTTTTAAAATGGGCGAATAAAAACAAACGTTTTAAAATCAAGGTTGCTTCATTTTTAATTTAAAATTGAGAAATTTTTTATTTAAGGTTGATATAATTTTATTTTTATGTTTTTCCATTTTATAAATTAAAACATTTTTTTTTTATTTTTAAACTAAACAATTTATTTAAAGTTATAAAATATAATATGCAGTTTAAGATTTGTGATTTGTTTTTTATGTGAAACCCAGTCTATGTAGCCTCGTAAAATGATAAACTCTGTAATCAGACTATATAGACTGGGGTAAAAATTTATATTACCTAAAAATTTCACTATTATACTTAACCTCTTTAAACTTAATTGTTTTCCTCTCCGGGAATTGAACTGTAAAGTTAATTTAATAATTCTCATCAATTATTTTTTTCCACGACAACGCCCTTAAAGAAGCTCCTAAACCAAAGAAGAACAACATCATTAACAAAAAAAAAAAAAACATATTAAACTTTATAACTTACCATTACTTTTAGATATTTTCCACAAATTCAGTTTTTTACACACATATGTATGTACTATATATCTTAGAAATTAAATTATTAATTTTTTATCAAAAATTTCCATTTTTTTGCAAAATGACGCAATACATTTTCTTAAAATGAATATGTTCAAATTGAAAATGTTTTCATCTTAAAATTTGACATATGATTTCGAAATGTCAATTCACAACTAAAATTAAAATTGTTTAACATCAAATTGAAAATAAAACAATGTTGTTTTTAAAATGAAAATTTGAATTGACAATAACAAAAATTTTAAACGATTTTTTGCGCCAGCATAATAAATTTAAGATTATTAATTTTTAAATTAAGAGGTTAACAACTTTAAAACAAAAATATTTATTTTTAAGTTAACATACTTCAGTATTAATAATAAAATTTTTTGAAAATAATATAGAATTTTAAAATCAAAAATGAAAATTTTTGATTTAACTATGCGTTTTTCCCTCAGTGTAGGTCCGGCCGAAGGCCCCGTAGACGTACACGCAAAAAAAAATCTGTGTCAGATTGAGCGATCCAACTTGGTAAAAATTTTTTCATACCAAAAAATTTTTTTTACCAAATTTTTGCTAAAATTATGCTTGTCGATGTTAAAGTAACATAATTAGTTTTTTATATAAAATAACCAAGTAGCTTGCACAATAACGCAAATTACTTGCACAAAAATTTATCGAAAGAAAACAACAAAAAAAAAGTAAAGAAATACAGACCGCCATTTTCATTTTGTATTTTTGTGTGCGTTGTTCGTTTAGTTTTTGTGTTATAAAAACGTAAAAGGAAATTAATAAATAAAATTAAAATAAATTAATAAATAATTAGTTTTTTAAAAGATAAATAAATGTAAGATAAAAAAGTGCTAAAGTTAATTTTGCTGTCATAACTTAAAACACCATTCATTTAGCAAAACCAATGGAGTCCCAGACGCATGTTTCGCTGAATTACAAATGGAATGATACAAGTGAGTATACCCCCATTCCGAAGACACCAATAAGGTTTAATAGATTTTTAGTTAAAAATTTGTGTTTGGTAATAATTTTCTATTTTTACAGGGTACTGTTAAATAATTTTTTGAAGCCATGGCGAATCCATCACTACAATAAAGAGCGTGGGCACAGACTAATACAGACTAGACATAAGTGACAGATGTCAAAAAAGTAGTCTTGAACCATATGGTTAATGTTTTCAAATTATTCTACGAATTAGGTTAGAAAGAGAAAGCTGATATAACGCGCCATAAGAAAAATGGATGCCAGATCGGTTTTTGCTGTTTCACTCACTCCTAAGTCGTAGAAAGTGTTGCCATGTTAGCGTAAAACGGACTAAAAACCGCTGTGGTTTCTCCTAAAATCGCTTAGTTTTTCCCCATTTTTTCTTATAAAACTCTACTGTCGAGTCTGTATTTAGTCTGTGGCGTGGGCACCAGTCCTGCCTTTAGTTATAAAATTAAAATCTAAAGGCGCGTTTAAACGGGAGAGAAATCCCCTAGATTTAAAGTAAAACACAACTCTGTGGTAACATACTTTTGACTTTGTGTCAAATCTCATTTCTTTTATACTTGTTTTTGCTTACCATTTTCATATTATTATTATTTGTTTTCGCACATTTAGTCAATAATTTGTAGATTGGAAACTGAATTAAAGTAAATATAAAATATATAATAAAATTTTATTTGACATTCCAATTTTAAAAGTTACCACAGAGTTGTTTTTTACTTTAAATCTAGGGGAATTCTCTCTCGTCTAATCACGCCTTAAAACCTCATTTATATAGCAAAGCCAATGGAGTCCAGACCTGTTTTGATGAGTTACAAATGGAATGACAAAAAGGAAGTGTTCCTCCATACCAAGAGACCAATGGGGTTAACTAGTTTTTTAAATTCAAAATTTGTGTTTTGTAATAATTTTCTATTTTTACAGGATGCTTTTAAATAAATTCGTGAAGCTATAGCGTATCATTCACTTTAAGAAAAAGCGTAGACAGCAGTCACTGGAGAAATTTGTACAAAAAGGGTCAGTTGGTCGTCGGTAAATTAAATCCTACACAACATATATTATATTAATATGGATTTATTGTGTGAAAATTTTAAATTCAACATATATACTATTTTTTACAAAAATTTAATAAAAAAATTATTTTAGCATAAATGTGGTAATTTTTAGTATTATTTTTAGTCACCTTTTCAAATCATTTTGGTATATTTCACCATATTTCTTTTGGTATATTTTACCAAGTTTTTGCTTAAATAGCATTAGCCTTTTCTTCAAAAGTTTTTACATAAGCGTTTTGGCTAAATTGCGAAAACTACTTCGTCGGTTGTAGTTTTAGCATATTTTTGATAAAATTATGCCAGATTTTTGTTCATTCCGCAACATATTTTTTTTTTTGCGTGTAGAAAAACTCTTAGGGAAAAAAAAAAAAATAAACTTCACAGATGTACACTCAACCAAAAATCATTGTATTCCCAAAGAAAATCATTGTAAATTCAACAGAAATCATTGTTGATTTTGACCCTACAAATATTTATGTTGATTTCAATAAAAATTGTTGTCAGTTTTTGTAAAAGTTGATCAACTCGTTTTTTTGTAAATCAACTCGTATTTTTTGTAAACTCAACTCATATTTTTGTTAATATAAGAAATATTATTAATAAAAAAAAAAGCTTGTTGTTATTTGTTAATATTCTTTTATTAAGTAAAAATCACAATATTTTTTAGAATTATCACCGGCTTTTTAAGCTGCAATTCAACACAATATTTTCACACACTTCGTTTATTTATGTTTTGCACTCGTAAGCCATTCTCCAGTTTTCTAATGACACCAAATCAAAAGCCTTAAAAAAAACAAACAAAAGTATAATATAGTATGAATACATAAAGTAACCAATGTATTTTATTACTTACCAAATATTTACAGATCAGAATCTGATCATCAGATCCTATTTTAATTTATTTTTATAATATTAAATATTAAAATAATTTTATAAGAGACAAACAAATTTCACATTGCAATGCATTGCTACCAACTTGATAATACAAAAATGAACCAACAGGGTTGTTTTTTCTTTTTTGGTTTTATCTATTGAATTCTGTATAATACGGCGTTCACACTAGCTGTTTTGAAGTGTTTAAGAGTGAGATGTTTAAAAAAGTCTTTGTTCCGTGTCCATTACGTTTTTATTCTGCTACTGGTGTTTTGTTAAACAACATGTTTAAGGCCGCTAGTGTGAATGCCATATAAGCGATGTAAAGAGTTGATTCAACTTTACTGATTATTCAACGATATCAACATTAATTTTTGTTGAATACGGCAATATTCTGTAAAACTTGATCTACAATGGGTTTACTAATTTTTCTACTAAGATATTTCTATGAGTGTATGGTATACATATTTAAATATGTTTTCCAATATTTTAACGTTAAGAACTCCGGTTCTATATGGGTTATAAAGTCAAATCAAAGCTCTTATAAAAATAAATACCTTAATAATGCATAATTTTAAAATTTTACGCATTTTCTTCAAAAAAGTAGGGTAAAAATTCAAAAATTTAGGGTTGTGCCACAATGGGTTAATGAATCCAAATTTTTTAAAATGTCAAATTAAAGGTGTTTGAATAAGCTTTCAAATGAAAATCTTGGTCTGATCGGTCCATTATTGGAAAAGATATATTAAATTCGGTATCCGAACTTCGGAGGCCCATAACTCGGGAACCATGGGCCTCCGACCATTTTAACAGACAGACAAACCAACACTCAGATTTATAATACATATTATATCTACATTATATATATATATTCCCGTTGTTCCATTTAGGAGCATAGGGCCTCAATCATATCTATATTATAATAGGGATAAATCTTTTATGAACCACAATTGATTTATCCGGTCTTTTGATCTTGATCAAAAATATTTTTTTAGAGATTCCTATTATTTCTATTAAAGTGCTCAATTCGGGAATACTCTTTCACCATTCTTTTGAATTTTAAGATTTTAAATTTTTTTTTTGTTAAAATATAATTTGTAGTTAATATCTTCAATAATTACAAAGAAAAAATTCTTAAAATTCGAAAGCATATCAAATTTTTAAAAAGTAGGTGAATAGTGAAAGAGAACTCCCGAATCGAGCACAGAAAGTGCTACCAAGTTATTCTATTTTTTTGTTTATAAAGCTCAGCTTTCGTATACGACATACAAAACAGCTGTTTCCTTCTTATACGCAAAGCATGTACTACAGATTAATAGCATTGCTCAAGAACCAGCTGATATTGTTTTTCACATTTCAATTTTTTTTTACACAGCAATTTTAGCTAATTAAGAAATTTATTAATTTTGAATAAAAAATAATGTCTGTACGTAATTTACTACTTATGGGACAATGTATGCCCTGCGTTAAACACAATGCATCTAAAATACGCATACGTCGCATGGAGTTGGATACAAATTTAAATATGGTAAGTGCCCATGCAACAACAAATTTCTTGGAATATTTTTTGCATTTTTAATTTTGTTTCATCCAATAGTACTTCAAAAAAGATGAATTTTTATTTGCCCATGATCCTCAGAAAGTTTGCAAAACCGGCGATGTTGTTTTAATACGAGAATTACCCGAACGCTTAACACGCCTAATCACCCATAAAGTTGAAAAAGTAGTTTATCCCCTTGGTGACATAACGGATCCAATTACTGGTAAATCAGTTGTCGTTGGCAAATATCGTGAACAAATTGAGGAGGCGAATCGTATGTTTGGTAAATCTGAAAAGGCCTTTGATTATAGTAAAGCACCACCGCGTGGACGTTTGGAAGGTACAAAAGATTTTACACATGGTGAAACATATATTAAATATCATGAGGATGGTAAAGATCAACCGTTTGCTGTGTAAAACAATAAGAAATGTTTGTTATTTGATTTAAATAAAGAAAATAAAAAAATAAATTAATAAACTTTTAATATAATAGAATTTCCTTCAGATTTAGTTGATTTTTGTCTTTTAACTTTCTTAAAATAGGGGGAGGGTGCCCTCCTACGCGTTCCCTTGAGGTCCTACAGCAAAAAAAGCTAAATTTTGTGATCATCGTTATAAATTTCCAAAATTTTAAATCTTATTTATATTTGGGGCATGTCACAGAC
This sequence comes from Pegoplata infirma, assembly GCA_963921195.1. NCBI lineage: Eukaryota > Metazoa > Arthropoda > Insecta > Diptera > Anthomyiidae > Pegoplata > Pegoplata infirma. Next base: position 106,170,549 of record OY992538.1, on the reverse strand, counting down.
TCAATTGCGTTCGGATTTGAAAAAAGTGGTTTAGTTGTAAAACGCAAACGAATATTATTTTTTTTTGGAATGAAATCACTTAAAAAAGTGGTTTCATTCCAAAAAAAATATTTTCTTTGCGTTTTACGAGTTAACCACTTACTCCACTTCCGAACGGAATTGAGTCTGTGACATTCCCCTTACCTAAAAGTCCTAGGTGCTTTAGCAGAAATAGGGGATCGTCGCTATACACTTCCGAAAATACATTTTCATGTAAATTTTTTCTAAACAAAAATTTAACTCCATACTATTTCTTAACTAGAGGTGCTCGAGCAAAAATAGCAAAAATGGGGGATCATCGCTATTAATTTTCAAAAATCCATTTTAATATGAATTTTTATAAAAAAATTTAATTTCTAGAACTGCAAGAGCGAAAATAATCAAAATTGGGGATCATCACTATAAATTTCAAAAAATCCATTTTTATATGAATTTTGTATAAAAAACTTTTTGTGGCTTAACCAGATGCGCAGGAGCAAAATTAGCATAAATTTTTAAAAATCCATTGATGTATCGATTGTTTTCGAAAAAAAGAAATTAATTGCATTTTATGGCTTTTCTACAGGTCCTAGATCGAAAATAAAATAGGGATTATTGCTATAAATTTTCAAAAATCAATTTTTATATAAATTTGATTAAATTGGATTAAAATTTTATAAAATAAAATTAAATGATTTTGGCTTAAGTGTGTAGAGTTCCGAAAGCGAAAATAACAAAAATTGGGGATCCTCGCTACAAATTTTTATAAGATTTTTTTTTTTTAAACTTCAATTGTATTTTATGGCCTTACTAATGGTGCTAAAGCACAAAAATTCAGGATATTTTTTTTATTTCTTTAAAAAAAAAACATAAATTGCAAATTATGCCTAGGACATCTAAAGTAAAAATTGGGGATTCTCGGTATAAATTTGCAAAAACCAATTTTTATATGAAGATTTTCTAAAAAACTTTTTTTTGTTGTTTTTTTTGCTTTTTTTTCGCCCTAACTGGATCGAAAATAGCAAAACTTGGGGATCATAGTTATAAAATATTCTTTTATGCATTTTACGGTGTTAAAACAAAAATAGCAAAAATTGTGTATCACCGCTATAGATTTCCGAAAATCTATTTTTTTAAAATTTTTTTTTTTCTAATAAATTTTAATTCCAGATTTTGGCTTAACTGGAGGTCTCAAAGGGAATATAGTAAAAAGTCTTGTTTTTTTTTTTGCCTTAACTGAAACAGAAATCGCAAAACTTGGGCATAATAGGTATAAAATATTTGCTCGTGCATTTTAGGGCCTTACTAGAGGTGTTAAAACAAAAACAGCAAAAATTGGGTATCACCGCTATAAATTTTCGAAAATACAATTTTTTTTTAAATTTTTTTGTAACAAATTTTAATTCCAGATTTTGGCTTAACTGTAGGTCCCAAAGCGAATATAGCAAAAATTTTGGATCATCGCTATAAATTTCCAAAAATCCTCTTTTTTATATTTTGTATAAAATTAAATTGCATTTTGGTATAACTGTAGATCCTAGGTCCTTATTACTAATTTTAATTGTATTTTTTGGCTTAACTAGAGGTCTTAGAAGTTCTATAGCGAAAATAGGAAAAAAATCATTAAAATTCTATTTTTAATGAGTTTTTTCTAAAAGCTTTAATTATATTTTTTGGCTTAATTACACTCAGAAAATGATGTAAGTTACTACATGTTAGTTTTTTGTATATTTTACAGTAGTTAGTTGTTTTCAACTACAAAGTCAGTTGTTTTTGTATGAAAAATATCAAACAACTACTTCTGTTAGTTATTTTAAGTAGTTTTTTTGAATAACTAACAAAAAAGTACTGTGATGTAGTAACAGTTATTTAAAGTAGTTATTATACCCTCCAACCACAGTATGGGGGTATACTCACTTTGTCATTCCGTTTGTAACGCATAAAAATATCGGTCGGGGACCCCATAAAGTATATATATTATTGATCTATGATCGATTTTAAGTCATTCTATGAATGTCCGTCCGTCCGTCCGTCCGTCTGTATAAAACACGATTCAGTCCAAAATAAGAGAGCTAGACTCCTGAAAATTGGCACAAATGTGTCTCTTGGTCATAGGCCGGTTAAGTTCGGAAATGGGTAAAATCGGATCAGGGGAAAAAAGTTCCCCCTAAAAGAACTTAAAAAAAGTCTCAGAAAACGCAATTTTTTACAGCTTTTTTTGCATTTTTGTAAAACAAATGAAATCTTTTTATGTTAAAAATTGTTCAAAGTCCTGCACTTAGACCCCGGGGGCTACAAAATTAATTTTTTTTGGCCCGCCCACTTTTGTGGGCGTGAATTTAAAAAAATCATAAAAATTATGAGTAAATGGTATAACTAAAGTTAAAAAAGCATAACAAATAAATTAGTTAACATATATCGCGATGGGGAAGGTATCCCCAACCACCCCCACATAGCCCCCACCCCAAAAAAACGCCTCTGAATTTTTTAAAATATATTTTAACATGTTGGAGGGTATCAAAGATTCGGCACAGCCGAATTTAACACTTGTTTTTTTTTTCATCTATGAAAAATTTTCAGTTTTTTTCAAAAAAAAAATAAATTTTCGTTTTCTTTTTATTTTTAAAAACTTCTTTTAAAAAAAAAAAAAAAAAACTGGAAAAATTTGGTCTTCAATTTTTTTTTCTGAAAAATTTTTTGAAAAAAAAAATTATTTATTGATTATTTTATTTTTACTACATTTTAGTTGTTTTGACAACAAATGTTAGTAGTTTTTACTGCATAAGTCAGTTGTTTTTTGTCAGTTAAAATAACTAACATTGTTAGTTGAAAAATCCACTTTTTTATAAGGATTTTGTTAAAAAAAAACTCTTTTTTCAATTTTTTGGCTTAACTGGAACGTAAATAGCAAAAATTGGGGATCATAGCTATATTAGGGCACATATCCTTGCGAGATGTGTTTAAACAAAAATATAAAAAATTGGGGATAACCGCTAAAGATTTCCGAAAATCAATTTTTTTTTTACTTTTTTGTACACTCAGAAAATTATGTAAGTTACTACATGTTAGTTATTTGTATATTTTACAGTAGTTAGTTGTTTTCAACTACAAAGTCAGTTGTTTCTGTATGAAAAATATCAAACAACTATTTCTGTTAGTTATTTTAAGTCTTTTTTTTGAACAACTAACAAAAATGTACTGTGATGTAGTAACAGTTATTTAAAGTAGTTAATTTTAATTTATTTATCTCTGAAAAATTTTCCAAAAAATAAAAGTTTTTTATTTTTCACAACTTTTTTTAAAACATTTTTTCCAAAAAATAAAAAAAAATTTTCGGTTTTTTATTTTTCACAACTTTTTAAAAAAAAACTAGAAAAAAATTTGGTCTTCAATTTTGTTTCTGAAAAATTTATTGAAAAAATAATTTATATATTAGAGGTATTCAGAGTCTTGTTGCCAGCCCTGGCAATGTAGCAAAAGAGTACTTCTTTCAAAAAATACATGTATTTTGAAAAGTAATTTTGAAAAGTGCTCTTTTACCACCAGTGCCAGGGCTGGCAAGCAAGACTCTGAATACCACTATTGATTATTTTATTTTTACTACATTTTAGTTGTTTTAACTACAAATGTAAGTAGTTTTTACTACAAGTCAGTTGATTTTTGTCAGTTAAAATAACTAACATTGTTAGTTGATTTAACTGAAAAAGTAGTTGACCCCAAAACAACTTACAAAGTAGTTATTTTAACTGACATTTTCAGTTGATTTTACTAACATAATTTTTTGAGTGTAATAAGTCCCAAAGCAAAAAAGCAAAAATTGTAGATCATCGCTATAAATTTCCAAATATCAATTTCTATATGAATTTTGTCTAAACTTTAATTGCATTATGGCTTAACTAAAAACATTAATTTCATTATTTGACTTAAGTAGAGGTCCTAGAAGTCCTGATGTTAGAACAAAACTAGCAAAATTAAGCGATCATCGCTATAAATGTTCAAAAATAGCAAAATTAAGGATTATCGTTATAAATTTCCAAAAATCCAATTTAATTTAATTCTTTTTAAAAAATATTTTGTTGCATATTATTGCTTAACTAGAGGTGCTAGAGCAAAAATATCTAAAATGGCGATCGTCGCTATAAATGTCCAAAAATCCCTTTTTAAATATATTTTTTTCTAAAAAACTTAATTTGCATTTCATTGCAATAGAAAAAACAGAGAAAATAAGGAATAATCGCTTTAAATTTCCAAAAATCCAATTTTATTTAATATTTTTCAAAAAAAATAAGTTGCATATTATTGCTAATCTAGAGGTGCTAGAGCAAAAATAGCTAAAATGTGGAATCATCGCTATATTTTTTCCAAAGATCCATTTATATATGGATTTTTTTAACAATTTAATTTGCATTTTATGGCTAGAAGTACATGATCAAAAACAGTGAAAATTGGGCATCATAATTAATTGCATTTTATTGCTTAACTAGAGGAGCTAGAGCAAAATGAGCATAAATTGGGGATTAATGCTATAAATTTCCATTTATATACGGATTTTTTTTGAAAGAAACTTTAATTGCATGACACTAAAGCGAAAATAAAAAGGGGATTATTGCTTTAAATTTTCAAAAATCTATTTTTCTATGAATTTAATTTTTGTTGGCTAACTAGAGGTCCTAAAACGAAAAAAGCAAAGATTGGGAATCATTGTTGCAAAGTTTTTTAATAAATTTTTCTAAAAAACTTGTATTTCATGGTCTTACTACTTACTGGTGTTAGAGCACAATAATTCGACATGATTTTTTTTTTTTTTTATTTTTTGTTCTAAAAAACATAAATTGCAATTTATTCTTTAACTAAACGTACTAAATCAAAAATTTGAGATTATCGCTATGAATTTCCAAAAAACCATTTTAATATGAAAATTTTCTAAAAAAAAGCTCTTTTTGTTTTTTTTTTCTTAAATGGAGAGAAAATTAATGAATTTCCAAAAAATATTTTTTAAAATACTAAAAAACTGTAATTGCATTTTACGGCCTTAGCAGAGGTGTAAGAACAAAAATAGCAAAAATTGGGAATCGACGCTATAGATTTCTAAAAATACATTTTTATATAAATTTTTACTAAAAAATTTTAGTTTTTGGCTTAAATAGAGGTCCCAAAGCAAAAATCGCAAAAATTGTGGATCATTGTTATAAATTTCCAAAAATCCATTTCTATGAATTTTGTCTTTAATTGAATTTTGGTTTAGAGTTCTTTTTTTCTTAAAATTTTAATTGCTTTTCTTCGCTTAACTAGAGGTTTTTGAGGTTCTAGAGCGAAAATAACTAAATTTTGTGATCATCATTATAAATTTCCAAAAATCATTTTTATATGATACTTTTTTTAAAACTTTAATTGCATTTTTTGATTTACTGGAGATCCTAGAAGTTCTAATCGCTAGAGCAAAACAAGCAAAAATTAGCGATCATCGCAATAAATTTTCAAAAATAGCAAAAATGAGCATTACCGCTATAAATTTCCAAAAACCATTTTGATATTAAATTTTCTAAAAAGTTTTAATTGTATTTTAATCCAAAATAAGTCCTTTTTTTCTAAAACTTTAAAAGCAAATTTTTGGCTTATCTAGAGATCATAAAAGTTCTAGACGGAAAATTTTAGAATTATCGTTATAAATATCCAAAAATCTTTTTATATTATATATTTCCGAAAGCTTTAATTGCATTTTTTGGCTTAACTAAAGGTCCAAAAAGTACTTGGTGCTACAACAAAACTAGCAAAAATTAGGGATCATAGCTATAAATTTTCAAAAAATAGATAAAATTGAGGATCGCTATAGTTTCCTAAAATCTATTTTTATATAAATTTATTCTAATATAAATTTTTTCTAAAAAAATTTGAATTGCATTTTTTGGATTAACTAGGCGTCCTAAAGTAAAAAAATAAACATTGGAGGTCATCGCTATAAATTTCCAAAAATCTATTTTCAATTTTTTTTTTAAAAAGCCGAAACCAAAAAAGAAACATTGAGGGTAATCGCATCAAATTTTTTATAATTTCTTTTTTTTTCTAAAAAATTTAAATTTATTTTTATGCCATTGCTAAAGGTTCTAAAGCACAAATAACAAAAATTCGAGATCATCGCAATAAATTTCACGAATTCTAATTGCATTTTTTGGCTTAACTGGAACAAAATTAGCAACTATTGGGGATCACAGCTTAAAATTTTCAAAAAGTTATTTTTGAATACATTTTGTCAAAAAAATTAGGTGCTAGAACAAAAATATCGAAAATTGGTGATCACTGCTACGGATTTCCGAGAATTTTTTTTATAACTCTTTTTAATTGCATTTTTTGGATTAACTACATGTCTGAAGATCCCAGAGCGAAAATCCATTTTTTTATGATTAATAAATTTTATTTTTAGACAAATTTCCAAAAATCCATGTTCAAGGGTTTTTTTTTCTAAAAAGCCTGAAACAAAAAAAAGAAACATTGAAACAAAATTAGCAAATATTTGGGATCACAGATTAAAATTTAAAAAAATAATTTTTTTATAGAGATTTTGTTTAAAAAACTAGGTGCTTGAACAAAAATAGCAGAAATTGGAGATCACTGCAATGGATTTCCGAAAATTAATTTTTTTCATAATTTTTCTAATAATTTTAAATTGAATTTTTTTGGATTAGCTACACTCAAAAAAATAAACTGGTAAAACGCCTGGTAAAATGCCGTGTAATCCCGTTCTACCAATATTTAACAATTTTCCTTGTTTTTTAACAAAAAGTCTTGTACTTTGCTCAAACGAGAACTACAGTTTTATTGGTAATTTTACAAGTTTATTTTCGTAATTGTATTCTACCATTTTGAAAGGTTATTTTACAAAAAAAAACTGTTATTTTACAACAAAGTTTTTATTACGAGGATTCTAGTTGAAGTACAAAAAAGAACTGTTATGTTACAAAAATTACGTTATACAAGGATTTATGCCGTTTAACAAAAAAAAAAAAAATTTATTGAAAAATATTTAAAAAAAAGTTGACAAAATTTTGAAAAATTTATTACGAGGATTCTAGTAAATTTACAAAAAAAAAACAGTTATTTTACAAAAATGATTTTATTACAAGGATTTATGTTGTTAAACAAAAAAACATTTTTTTTTTTTGTAAATTTACCATTTTTGTTTGTAAATTTACCATTTTTTTAAACACATTTACCATTTTTTCTTGTAAGTTTACCATTTTTTTTTATTTTTTTTTTTTGTAAATTTACCATTTTTGTTTGTAAATTTACCATTTTTTTAAACACATTTACCATTTTTTCTTGTAAGTTTACCATTTTTTTTTTCCGGTTTAAAACAATATTTTTAACAATAAAATTAGTTATTTTACCAATTTTTGGCGCTTTCAAAATTACGAGGAAATCCTCGTAATTTTACGAGAATTTTACCTACCTCTTATTTTACGAGAATAGCCTCACGAGATTTTTTGGTAACTTTGCAAGGTTTTTTTTTTTGAGTGTACAGGTCTGAAGATCCCAGAGCGAAAATCCATTTTTTTATGATTAATTAATTTTATTTTTAGACAAATTTCCAAAAATCCATTTTCAAGGGTTTTTCTAAAAAGCCTGAAGCAAAAAAATTTTTTTATAATATCTTGATTTTTCTAAAACATTTAAATTGTATTTTATGGCCTTACTAAAGGTGCTAAAGTACAAATAACAAAAATTCAAGATCATCGCAGTAAATTTCATGAATTCTAATTGCAAATTTTGGTTTAACTGAAACAAAATTAGCAAATATTTGGGATCACAGATTAAAATTTAAAAAAATAATTTTTTTATATAGATTTTGTTTAAAAAACTAGGTGCTACAACAAAAATAGCGAAAAAAGGTGATGCTAAGGATTTTCGAAAATCCCTTTTTTAATAATTTTTTTTTAAATAAATTTTATTTGCATTTTTTGGCTTAACTATATATAGGTCCCAAGGTCCTAAAGCGAAAATAGAAAAAATGTGGATCATCGCTATAAATTTCCCAAAATCCATTTTTTATGAACTTTGTTTAAAAAAATTCAATTTTATTTTTAGACAAATTTCAAAAAATCTATTTTCAAGTTTTTTTTCTAAAAAGCCTGAAGCAAAAAAGAAGAAACTTTGGGGATCATCGCCAAATTTTTTTTTTTGTAATATTTTTTTTTTCTAAAAAACTTAAATTGTATTTTATGGCTTAAGGTGCTCAAGCACAAATAACAAAAATTCGAGATCATCGCAATAAATTTCAAGAATTCTAATTGCATTTTTTGGCTTAACTGGAACAAAATTTAGCAAATATTGGGGATCACAGCTTAAAGATTCCAAAAAGTTATTTTTATATAGATTTTGCCTAAAGAACTAGGTGCTTAAACAAAAATAGCCAAAATCGGTGATCACTGCTACGGATTTCCCAAAATCCAATTTTTATAATTTTTTGCTATAAGTTCCCAAAAATCCATTTTTGTATGAACTTTGTCTAACAAGGGAAGTATCTCAACCCTTATGAACCGATTTGCCTGAAACTTTAAATATATATAAAAGAGACGATTTTAAGGTAGTGGTATCTCGGCTTATCGGCCATATCAGTATTTCAAAATTTTGTTGTCCCCTTATGAAACAATGTGGACCTCCGGGAAAATTTCGATAACTCCCAAACTAACAGGAATATCCTCTAGCGAAAAAATACGTGCCGTCTTAAATTTAATAAAGATTATTTCATATTCATATGGTCATCGTAGGTCTATGTCTTCATATAAATACCCCCCCAAAATTTACACATTTTCATGAAAAAAAGTATTTAACGAAGCCAAACTTTTACAAGGTTATGCCACCGTTGGATAGTCATTAAAAAACCTTTCTTCTCATATGTAAACATCATATTGTTTCTTAGAAAGAAATAGCTAAAAAATCCAACAAAACGATTTTTTCGCCCTTTTTTGACCCATGTTTTGAACCCCAAAATCCCCGATATGGCCGATAAACCGACACACTTCTTTTACTCATAACTTCTTCAATAATGGTCCAAATTTCAAATTTTTTTTTTTTAAATTTTGTTTTTTACGTACTTTTAAAAAAGAAATCCCAAAAAATTCTTAAAAGCGCTCTAGTATGCGATTTTTAAGTTTTAAAATTTAAATCTCATTTTTGAAAATGTTTGTACTCTTCGATTTTTTTGAAATTTTTTTGTGTAAAACATCTATCGATTCTACAAATTTTTTGCCCAGGAGGATCGTGGGATAACGATTATTACTATTTTTTAAAATTTTTTGAAAAAAAAATTATTGTAATTTTCCAATCTTAAAATCATTTCTACTGCTCGAATGGTGCGTCATAGAGGGGTCTTTTATAAGAACGACCCCTATTAATTTTTTCATCTTAACGTTTCTTTGGAACAAACTAATACCCTATCTCCAATTTCTAAGGGGGCTCCCACACAAAACGACATTTTTTAAAATTTGCTCCATAACTGCCCTAATAGTGCCCTTAGAGCAACAAAATGTATGACCGACCCACAATATTTTTTTAGTCCAAACATTTTCTCTGAACACACCTACCCTCTATCTTTAACTGTTAAGGCGGTCCCCATACAATTTTTTTTATTTTTTGTAAATTTGTTTTATTTAATCAGCTTCTACCGGTCCAATGGTGAGTCCGAGAGGGGTCATTAGTGAGACCGACTCCCATTTATTTTTACCATGCAACATTTTTTTAAGACATACCTACTCCCTATCTCCACTCCCTAAGTAGGCTCCCATACAAAATTACATTTTTATAAAATTTGCTCCAACTGTTATTTGTATGGGAGCCTACTTAGGGGTGGAGATAGGGCGTAGGTATGTTTTACAAAAATGTTGTAGGGTAAAAATAAATGGGGGTCGGTCTCACTAATTACCCCTCTCGGACGCACCATTGGACCAGTAGAAGCTGATTAAATAAAACAAATTTACAAAAAATAAAAAAAATTGTATGGGGACCGCCTTAACAGTTAAAGATAGAGGGTAGGTGTGTTCAGAGAAAATGTTTGGACTAAAAAAATATTGTGGGCCGGTCAAACATTTTGTTGCTCTAAGGGCACTATTAGGGCAGTTATGGAGCAAATTTTAAAAAATGTCGTTTTGTGTGGGAGCCCCCTTAGAAATTGGAGATAGGGTATTAGTTTGCTCCAAAGAAACGTTAAAACAAAAAAATTAATGGGGGTCGGTCTTATAAAGGACCCCTCTATGACGCACCATTCGAGCAGTAGAAATGATTTTAAGATTGGAAAATTACAATAAATTTTTTTCAAAAAATTTTAAAAAATAGTAATAAGCGTTATCCCACGATCCTCCTGGGCAAAAAATTTGTAGAATCTATAGATATTTTACACAAAAAAATTTCAAAAAAATCGAAGAGTACAAACATTTTCAAAAATGAGATTTAAATTTTAAAACTTAAAAATCGCATACTAGAGCGCTTTTAAGAATTTTTTGGGATTTTTTTTAAAAAGTACGTAAAAAACAAAATTAAAAAAAAAAAATTGAAATTTGGACCATTATTGAAGAAGTTATGAGTAAAAGAAGTTTGAGTAAAGGAACAAACTACCAATTTTTAAAAATTCGATATCTTTTGAACGGGTCATCAAAAAAATCTGAAAATTTACCACGAAGAAGTTTTCGAAGGGTACTAAAAACTGTAAACAAATTGGGAAAATCTAAAAAAAAAAAATTTCAAAGTGTCCGATTTGACATGGAATGCCCCATATATAAAAGAGACAATTCTAAGGTTGAGGTGTGTCGGTTTATCGGCCATATCGGGGATTTACGGGTTAAAAACATGGGTCAAAAAAGGGCGAAAAAATCGTTTTGTTGGATTTTTTAGCTATTTCTTTCTAAGAAACAATATGATGTTTACATATGAGAAGAAAGGTTTTTTAATGCCTATCCATTTTTTTGGGGATTTCTTTTTAAAAAGTACGTAAAAAACCAAAATTTTGAAAAAAAAAAAATTTAATTTGGACCATTATTGAAGAAGTTATGAGTAAAAGAAGTTTGAGTAAAGGTACAAACTACCAATTTTTTAAATTCGATATCTTTTGAACGGGTCATCAAAAAAATCTGAAAGTTTACCACGAAGGAGTTTTCGAAAGGTACTAAAAACTGTAAGCAAATTGGGAAAATCTAAAAAAAAAAATTTTCAAAGTGTCCGATTTGACATGGAATGAACCATATATTTTACGTTTTATGTAAATCGGTTCATAAGGGTTGAGATACTTCCCTTGTAAGAAACTTCAATTTTATTTTGGCTTAATTTTATTTTGGCTTAACTAGAGGTCTTAGGTCCCTTTTTCTAAGAACTTTAATTGCATTTTTTTGACTTAACTAAACGTCATAGAAGTTCTAGAGCGAAAATAGCTTAAATTTGTGATCATCGTTATAAATTTTCAAAAATATTTTTTTAAATGGTTTTTTTCTAAAAACTTTAATTGCATTTTTTGGCTTGGGTAGAGTTCTCAGAAGTCCTGGATGCTAGAGTCGGCTATATCGGCTATAAATTTTCAAAAATAGCTAAATTTGAACATCGTCGCTATAAATTTCCAAAAGTCCATTTTTATATGTTTTTTTTCTAAATCTCTAATTGCATTATTGCACATTGACTTAACTAGAACGAAAAAAGCAAACATTTGGGGTAGAAAAAAAAAAAAAAAATAGCTAAAATGAGGGATCGTTGCTATTAGTTTCCAAAAATCCATTTTTATATATTAATTTTCAAAAGTCCATTTTTATATATATTTTTTTTAATTTCTCTAATTTCATTTTTTGGCTTAACTAGTAGGAATATAGCAAAAATTGGGTATCATAGCTATAAATTTTCAAAATGGTATTATTATATGCATTTTCCTAAAACTTCAATTGTATTTTATAGCCTTACTAGAGGTGTTAGAACAAAAATAGCAAAAATTGGGGATCGCCATTTAATTTTTTTTTTTTTTAATTGCAGTTTTTGGTTTAACTAGAGGTCGTAGAGCGAAAATAGAAAAAATTAGGGATCATCACTATGAATTTACAAAAATCTATTTTTTTTTTTTTTTAATTTTGTCTAAAAACCTTAAATTGTATTTTGGCTTAACTATAAATGAAAAAACATTTTTTTTACAAATTTTCTAAATATTTTTTTAAAATAAATATTTAATAATCATTATTATTGATTATTATATTTTATTATTATTAAATCTATGTATAGCAGTGAAAATTTATGCTAAATTTTTTTCAAATTAATTTTGTATTATTTTATTTAAAAGGCAAATTAATAAAAGCAGAAATAATAATAATATATATTTTTTCTTTAACTACTCAATATTTACAAATACATAAATTTGATCGATTGGATTTAGTTTGTTCTTTTTGTTTGAAAAAAAAAAATCAAAAAAAGTATATGGAAGGAAAAGTTTAAATTGAAAGTAGATTTAGCGACAAAAAAACTTATTTTTAAGATACATTTCAATTTCTATTGTAGCAATTCGTATATTTTTGTTAGGATACATGTAGTTGTCGTTTGTTAATCACAATTTCTTAAAATTCTAAAATTGTACTGCAGAATAGTGTTGCCTTCGTTGGGTTGTTCTTGGCAAACATTTGTCTGAAAGAAAAATAAAAAATTTAAATTTTTATATAAATATATTTTAATTAAAAACTTGTATAAAATTCAACTCTCAAATCGATCATAAATTAAAACAAGTAGAAAAGTTAAATTCGACTTTTTAAACACTGACAATTTTTGATTTCACCCATTTATACTCTATGGGATCTTAGACCAATATTTCGAGGTGTTACAAACGGAATGACAAACTTATATATACCCTCTATCACTATAGTGGAGGGTATAACAAATAAATAACGGTAGGTTGTCATCGGTGACAGTTCTCTCAACTCTCTCAAAAAAAATGTCAGTTGAATCTGTAAAAAATTCAGCTGAACAAAAATTTTTACACAGTGCAACAACCAAAATCGGAGTGGGATGAAACCAAAAGCAAATGAAAGTTGACATATTCCATGACACAACCCTCAAGGTTTTTTTTACGCGCATTTGAAGTTAGTGAACTTTTTTATTATTCGCATTGAAACTTTTCAGGTTCTGAGATTTTTTTCCTATCGAAAAATTCGCGCAATTTAAAATTCTCAGATTCTAAGAAATTTTTTCTTTAAAAAAGTATCAGATTTTGAGACATTTTTCATAAAGTCTAAGATTTTGAACATTTTTTCTTTAGCAAATTTCTTAGATTACACTCAGAGAAGAGATATGATTGTCGCAACCATAATTTAAGAGCGTCATATTATGATTGAAAATTGTATCATAATATGTATCATATGTTCATATAAAAAAATGTCTCAGTATCTGAGACTTTTTCCTTTTTATTACACGCAGAGAAGAGATATGATTGTGGCAACCATAATTTAAGAGCGTCATATTATGGTAGAAAATTTTATCATAACTTGTTTGTAGCAACCATAACTTGATTGTCGCAACCATAATTTAAGAGCGTCATATTATGATTGAAAATTGTATCATAATATGTTCATATAAAAAAATGTCTCAGTATCTGAGACTTTTTTCTTTTTATTACACGCAGAGAAGAGATATGATTGTGGCAACCATAATTTAAGAGCTTCATATTATGGTAGAAAATTTTATCATAACATGTTTGTAGCAACCAAAACATTTTCGTAGCAATCATAATATGGCCCTAAATTATAATTTTTCGAATATTTAGGATCATAACATGATTGCTGCAAAAATGTTTTGATTGCTACAAACAAGTTATGATAAAATTTTCAACCATAATATGACGCTCTTAAATTATGGTTGCCACAATCATATCACTTTTCTGCGTGTAATAAAAAGGAAAAAGCCTCAGATTCTGAGACATTTTTTTATAAAAAGCATCTTATGCTTGAGCATTTCTTATATAGAAAAATTCTCAGATTCTCAGTAATTTTTTCTGTAGAAAAAGTCTCAGATTCTGATAAATTTTTTTCTAAAGAAAAATTTTCAAATTTTTACTGAGGAAAATTTTCAGATTTTTTCTATAGAAAAATTCACAAATTTTTTCTATGGAAAAACTAAATTTCTCACAAATTTTCTATAGAAAAATTCCAAAATTCGGAGACATTTTCCCCATAGAAATATTCTCCAATAATGAGAAATTTTTTTAAAAAAATTTTGTTATTCCCAGCTTATTTTCTTTGAGAAAAAAAATTTCAGATTATTTTTAATAAAAAAAATTTTAAATTTTTTGATAAAAAAATTCTTCGATTTTTCTATAGAAAAATTATTCGAGGGGGGGGTGGTTTGGATCTGCGCCAGGTATTACGCACTTATATTCTTAATAATTTTATAAATTTTTATAAATTCACAAACCCAGTTTTCGAAAATCATGTCGCTCTGCTCTTTATGCTATTACAATTAAGCAATACTTTTGCTACATTTTTTTGCAAAACATGTGTTTTGGACTGCAGTGCAAACATAACATTAGACTAAAATTTTCCAACGCGAATATCTTAAAAACGGAACATGCTAAAAAAATTTGGATTTTTGATTTGAAATCTGGAGGTCTATTTTATTTAAAAGCGAGTCATATCTTATGGAAGCAACTCAAGAAAACATAACAGTTGATCGTAACTGTACTAGATTGTTTGCTACCTCCTATTTTACGAGAATTCCTAGTAATTTTACAAGCTTTTTACCAATAATTTTGTAATTTTACAAGCTTTTTACCAATAAAATTGCAAATTTACAGTTTTTTTGGCGCAATAAAAATTATAAGGAATTCTTCTGAATTTACTAGATTTTTTTTGTAAAATAATCTTGGAAATTTGTAAAATTACAAAAAAAAAAAACAATGTAAAATTACAAAAAAAAATGTAAATTTCGATCCAAATTTGTTTGTTAAAAAACAAGGAAAACTGTCAAATATTGGTAAAACGGGATTACGAGACTTTTCCTAGTAATTTGACAAGGTTTTTTTTTGTTTATATGAACATGTTTTCACAAAAACTAGAATAACAGTTGACTGTTTAATGTAATCCGCTTACGAGTCTTTATGTGGAGTTCACACTTGCGACCTTAAACAAGTTGTTTAACAAAACGCTAGTGTCAGAATAAAAACGTAATGGAACACCCCTGAACAAACAAAACCAGCAAGTGTGAACCCTGCATTATGTTAAAGTCTGTTTACAGTACAATCACAGACTAATACAGACATAAGTGACAGGTGTCAAAAAAGTGGTCCTTAACCATATGGTTAATTTTTTAAAATTATTCTTCGAATTAGGTTAGAAAGAGAAAGCTAATAAATACAACGCGCCATAAGAAAAATAGATGACAGATCAGATTTTATTGTTTCACTCCCTCCTAAGTCATAGAAAGTGTTGCCATGTTAGCTTAAAACTAGCTAAAAACCGCTCTGTTTTCTTCTAAAATCGCTTAGTTCTTCCCCATTTTTTCTTATAAAACTCTACCACAGACTAATACAGACTCGACAAATATGACAGGTGTCAAAAAAGTATTTTTTAACCATATGGTTAATGTTTTCAAATTATTCTACGAATTAGGTTAGAAAGAGAAAACTGATATAACGCGCCATAAGAAAAATGGATGCCAGATCGGTTTTTGTTGTCTCACTCACTCCTAAGTCGTAGAAAGTGTTGCCATGTTAGCGTAAAACGGACTAAAAACCGCTGTGTTTTCTCCTAAAATCGCTTAGTTTTTCCCCATTTTTTCTTGTAAAACTCTACTGTCGAGTCTGTATTTAGTCTGTGACTCTACTGTCGAGTCTGTATGTGGTACAATTTTCAGACTCTCGCTTACTTGTTTTTGATCGTTTTGGTAAGTTTTCTGATTAAATAGTTAATTAAATGTACCTTTTCTGGATCATTGGTGGCTCGAAATATTAAATCTTTAACAAAATAACCACGACTGGGTACGTTGAGTAAATGTAATGATGTATTACGTCTACGTTGCAATACATTTTGTGACTGAGGTACTGGTAAAGAACTAATCAAATGTTTGCCATTACTTTTGGAATGTTCATGTATATTACAAAGTATCCACTGTAATGGTATGGAAGATCTGAAATAAATAATAATAATATGTTAAAAATGCACATTATTTACGGCCGATTACTCAGTGAACTGTTAGGTGCGTTTTATTTTAACGGAACCTTGAGTCATCCGGCCAACTATAGTGTACTTACGTTAAATGTAATTCTATACTCTGTTCTTTAAAGAATCGTGACAGCGGTATGACATACGTTAAGTTCATAGATTTTCCCAACTTTGGACAATAGTCATCAACGGCAAAGGTATTATTTAAACGTTCTGCCAATATGCAACTACGAATTTTCCAACAATCTGCATCTGTTGGAGGCCTATCTGGATCCACCGATAATTTCGGCTGTAAAATCGTACCATCCGCTTTATCTTTTTTCACCGGTTTTGTTTCATCATCTAGATTTTCGTCGGAAAAGTTATGCTCCAATAAAACATCTAAATTATCTGAATCTTCAGATTGCTGATCGTCCGTATTCAGTTGTTTAGCCAATGCTTGTGTAGCATGTGCTACTTTACCAGGAACTGGTGGTGCCACCAATATGGAGGCATTAAGGGATTCTTTCGTTTTTAGATTGGCATCATATGTGGCTTGTAAATCATCATCACTATCATGTAGTATAGCATCGTTATCCTCAGATTCACTATGATTATCATTATCGAGTTCATCTTGTTGTAGAGATTTGACTTTTTTATTTTCCGATGGTTTTAAATTCAAATTTGGTTGATTAGGTGCTAATAGTTGATTGTTTTCTTCAAAGCACACAGACTAAAAGTAGAGAAAAGGGAAAATTTGGAAAAAATTTCGTGAAACAGAACCCTTTGGAAGGATTTAAGGTAGCAGATGTTCCATTCACGGATTGGGTAACAAATTTCATTTGGAGTCTATTCAAAGAGACATAAATTCAGTTCATTTTGGCAAGGAGTACACATTAAACACGGAAGGCAAACACTAAAAGGATTTCAAAAGTTGTAACGAGGATTTCATGTGAGAAAAAACATTTAGACGCATTTCAGTTTTGGTCTTCTATTTACAATGCACCGCAGTTACTATCAGGCAAAGGTAGTGTAAATAAAGGAAGTTGGGGCAAAATACCGTATCCAATTTCTGAAATTAAAAACGGTCCTTAACTGAAGCACTTCCTCAGGATGACATAATCAAATTGGATTGTATTAAAATGCCTCTAGAAATTTCAAAAATCACATTACGACCAAGAAAAAGTATTTAAATGTGGGCACAAATGCACCGCTGTCTTACGATAATTAGTTTCAGAAGCAGTTTTGATGAAGAGATCGTAAAAAATTTCGATTTAATTTTCTGCCATTTCCCATAATAACTAACCGGATGCGAGGCAGTCATGATCGGATGTCAAATTACAACATCATAATCTTACAGAAGACAAACATGAACAGAACTATCGAAATCCAAGTATCGACTTGGAAGAACTGGGCAACAACCAATGTTAGGTTAGGTTAAGATGAAGAATAAAATCTCGACTATCTAAGATAGAGATGGGTACGTTTCTGAACACCTCTTTGAGATTTACGGAGAAAAGTAGTGCTTTCCAGCAAGAGATAGTGCCGCGCGAATAATAATGGCAGGGGGCTTAGATCCATATGCTATAAATATTTTCGTTGACACTTGTAAAGCTCTGAAGGACTTGTAAATCTACACGGTGAAATTGGGATGTGTTAAAAGTTGTATACATGTATATTTTTATTTTACGTCGAATCAACACTCAGGAAATGCCCCTATTAATGCAGTGAATTTAGTTGATATTAGGAAAATACTGATACTACTGATGTGCGATCAACTGGACAATGGGTCAATAGAGTTGGATGCACTATTGTCATTGATAGGCATCAACGCCCTTCTTTGCACACGGTCTAAAAGCTTAATAATACACTTTGAACCTCTGTCTATATATGGAAGTAGTATTCCATCATCGTTCGGATGTAGGTGGTATAAACAGTAAGGAGATAGGATGAGGTGAAGTACTTTTAACACTGGTTTAAAAACCAAGACACTTGAACGCTTCTTTAGACACTTGAAAAAACGTATTTATTCCAACAGAAATCACACTGAATTTTCAAGGGTGTCCGATTCCTCAATACTAATACCACCCATATGTACAGATGACGCTGTCGGATCCACATTCCTGTGGGTCAAGAGGTTAGGAATAAGTATGAGGGCACCGTGCCATACATAATAAAGAGCCTTAAAATATCCAGAGAAATAACCTTACGCTCACTAAAATAGTGGATCGAACGACTCCAAAGTTCCAAAAGGAACGTGATTCCTATACGTTAGAGTGTCCCTTATTTTGGAAATGTTGAGACGGGGCCTTAAAGAGTGTGCCTTAAAAATCATTTTTCAATACAAACCAACAATTTTTTTTGATTTTAATTTTTTTTGTTAATTACAAAATCAACCTTCCGTCTTACCAGCAGGTTTGGCTTCTCGCCATTTGGCGAGTACAATCGTAGAACATGCCACCCATTGCTATTCCCTTGATAGTTTTCCCTCTTTTTTCTATACGAAAGAAGTTACCTTACAAACCACACTGATTCCCTGAGATATTGCGCTAGTCCAGGTCGTAATTCTAAAAAGATCAACTTCGAAATAAAAGTATAATGTCTGAATAACAATTGATCTTTTATGAATTACATCTGTAAATGGTGTAGTAGATTTTTCGACTTCCTTAAGGAAGTCTCCCTAACTACTCTAAAAGAATATTTCAGGGAATCGGACTGGTTAATAAGGTAACCTTATTGGTATAGGAGAAATAGGGAATCGGAGGACATGCGGCCCTCCGAGTGAACTCGCTAAATGGTATGTAACGAAAACTACTTTTGAGACCAAATGTGTATTGAACTAAACTTACCTGACAATTAGAAATATCTTCACGTTTTATTCTACTATTACATTGTTCAGGTTCACCAAAAGTTTCCACATAAATCGTAGAACTTTGCACCCAGGCATTAGAATTTGTTTGATGATTCACCGGCGATAAGGAGGCGGTCGAACGACGTCCCAGCAGAGATTGACGATTATCTAGGCCTAAAATAAAATCTACTGGATTACCAATAATATCAGCGGCACTATAAATCGATTCATTGTTGTCATTGGTCAATTGCTGTAAAACTTCGGAATTGTCAGTAGTACGATCGACTAAATTACGACTTTTATTTGAAATCGGTTGGGATTCCAATGAATAATTTGTATGCGGAGCATCTGTATTTATTTTATTCGATGTCGTATGCGTACTAGCCGTAGTAGTGGTGGAAGTGGGAGGTGAAACAGTTTTATATATAATTAATTCACCACCTTTTGAATTGCTATGCCTTAGTATGTTTGATTGGGTGGCAGAATTTTCCAATATTATACCACTATCACCACCGATAACATTACTACTTGATGTACTGACTATGGGAATATCGGCATTTATCTTTTGTATTTCACTATGTGAAGAGGTTTCTTTAGCAACCGATACACGTGCTTTTGAAGCTTTAACACGATTTACACTTTGTTGAGAATCCGTATCAATGGAATTATTTTCAAAATCTTGTTGTACTAATATAACATCTGATATTTTCTCCGTAGAAGTATCAGTAGCATTATGCGAACCTGTAGGATTTTCTTCATTTCCCTGACCAGTGGCACTAATAGAACGTGTCGAGGGCAGAGCATTACGATGAGTTGCAGCTTGCATTACTCTTAAAACCATTTGTGGTTGTGGCCATTTATTTTTATGTTTACTATTAACCGTTTTATTGGTCCGTGCTAAGGTTGGTGCTGTTGTGGCCCGTTGGGGCTCATTATACGATTGTAAGACCTCTTGACCTACTGATGGTTTTTCCATTACCACTGTTATTTCATCATTTCTTGTGGACGATGACGACGCTGATGAATATTGTTCGTCTTGTGTTCCAAAATATCGAAATTCTCCCCGTTGAAAATCGGTTCCATTATGATTTTGAGATCTTGTTAGTCCTCCTCCAATAGGTGCTTGATATGTAAAAGTTGGCCAATGTGTATGATTTCTATTCGATTTTAACATATTAATAAAATTGTGTTCTTGTTCGGTCAATGTTAAGCCTTCATGCCCATAAATATGACCATTATTATTTAAAAGTTGTATACTTTCTAAATATTTAAAATTCTGTTGTTTTTTATTATGTTCAACAAAATATAAAGTAGATACTGCAGCAAGGCTGGAAAAGAGAACATTAAAATTTTTTAGAAGAATTTCCAATAATTAAAAGTTTTTTAATTTTATATTTAAAAGATGTATGTAAAACTGAAAATCTGCAAAATGAAATTGATCAATTAAAATTCGTAACAAATCAATAGTTTTTGAAAAATATCTAATGAAATTCGCAGGGATGACTTCTGCAGGGGAATATTCCACATACGGCTAGTACGACCGATAAACGAATCTCCTCGACTGATAAACGAATCTCCTTTGTTAGTCGATGTGCGATTTGATATACTAGACAACCGAGTGTTGCGAACAAAAACTCGGGCCCTGGGGATAAATTCACTTATCTTAGCAGAACACTTTCCATGGTAATATCGATAGAACAGAGTGACACAACCCACATTACCACTCACGAGGACCCAGCAATGAGTCAATAGAGCTGGATGCCCTATTGTCATTGATAAGCATCAACCCACTTCTTCGCACACGGTCCAAAAGCTCCAACATCGGTTGAAAAACCGAGGCACTTGAATGCTTCTTTCGACATCAAAAACATGCTAATTCCAACGGACATCACACTGAATTTTCATGCCAAGAACATCAAGAGTTTCCGTTTCCTCGATATCTATACCACCCATATGTACCGATAACACTGTTGGCTTCACAGTCCTGTGTGTCAACATATAAAATTGGGTTTAACGTGCATTGAACGTGATCCTATTAGCAAGACCCCACTCGGAGATTGTCAACAGGTCCTGGTTAGGTAATGTCATTCATGATCTGCCTTCTTTCCTCAGCCTCAAAATGATTTGGCCTACGGTCAAAGGAATGGCAAATGTTTCTGTTATCTACCCAAGAGTAAATAGAATTTGAAGTCTGTCTAAAAAAGTCGTTAAGGGTAGGAAAAAGAACAGAATCTTGCGGTACCCCTGAAGGTGAAACTCGTCTGCTGAGAACCCATCTATAAAAACATGAATAGAATGATCAGGAGACTCGAAATAAATCTAGAGTAGTTATAACCGACACCAAAGGCATTACGCTTAAATATGAGCGCACCGTGACACACAATCAAACGCCTTGGCAACCACCTTACTTTTTCCAAAATGATGGATCGAACGACTCTACTGTTCCGCAAGGAACGCCAAGAGATCTCCCGTAGGAGTTATGCGAAAAACATACTGTAGGTATCTTTTAAGAAGGATAGTCTCCATATACTTCACAAGAGGGCAATTCACCATGCTCTCCATTACCTTTGAGAGTGCAGGGCATATTGCGATTGGGCGGTAATTATAGGGGCTGTTAGCTGCAACCATTTTAGAGATTGGAAAGACCCCCGCACGGTATGACTAAATGAAAAGGCCAGTGGACGTGCTAACGGTGAATTTCAATGGTTATACCACTAAAACTTGACATATATACTTGTTGTAGTCCTTAACAAGTTTGGTATTGCATTTGAGCTATATCGGTTCAGCGGTTCAAAATTTCTGAACGATAATTTAAAAATAACTCTAAAATTTTGGTACATTTCACATAACCTAAAAATACAAAATGCTTTAAATTGCGTTTTGGTGGAGTTACGTGAACAAAATGGATACCGAATGGTATTTTAGCAAGTACAACCATATTTTTTACATAAACATTTTTTTCGCGAATTTTTTTTTCACCAAGAACTTTTTTCCGTGAAATTGTTTTCGAAAATTATTTTTTTAAAGTTTTAATAACCTTTTTTACATTGTGGAGAGGCTATCAATTTATTCCACAAGGCCGAATTTAACTTTTTTAACTTGTTTAAAGCCTTAAAGTTTACTTACCATGCAGCCATAACTATTACTAGAAGAAATATGATTATTTGTAACGTTCTATTTGAACAGATTTCATAGCCATCCCGATTGCCGGTGATATTTTTGCAATGCATAAATTGCAATTCATTGTCTTTGGCCCGCTGTAAACGCGTATTGACACGTTCTAAATTTTCAATACGTGTCTCTAATGTATCCGTCACCTTACACAGCTCTTTAACGGCACCAATATTTTCCATTAATATACGATCCTTATTGACCAATAGAAAATTCTCAATAACATTGCCATTTGGCAGTGTAATACTACCAGCCTCTTGTACGGCATCCGGTATAACTTCACGCACCTCTTGAGCTATGACCCCAGTATCAACAATATCTTCAGAATCTTTATGACCTTTCAGGCCTGAATGTAAGGCAAATTGGGGCTCTAAACGATAACGAACAATGCGAATCTTTTGAAGATTTCTCAATTGTACCGAGGTGTCTAATTCAGCAATTTCATGTTTAGCTCTACTATCACTGGGTTGAACTATGTGACCGGTTATTTTCAGATTGCCATGTACTACTAAACTTTCGTCGGGACGGTCAGTATTGATGCCCACACGACCAGCATGGTATATAGAATCTTGTGTAAGACCTCGTTGCCAACAAAGATCAACATCCGATTCAAATTGTCCAGGATTTGAGGCACGTACAATTATTTTATCACTACCTTGACTTATAATCGGAAAATCACCGGAGGCTGTGTGAACGTGTAAGCCCACTACAAGTTGAAAATAACGTTGTTCAGGATTCGGACGACCCTTCTTACGCATATTATTGTTGGTAGTTTCAGAAAAGTGTAAACGTCCTACTGTTACTTTACTAACAATATGACATTGGAGATCGATACTGAAAATAAGAAAAATAAATGGAATTTGTTAGATCACGAGGTTATTTATCAAGTGCATAATTGTTTTTAAAGAACTCATTCTTAATTATATTATACTTCTGTGTTTTAATCAAAAATTCTTTTACTAATCTATGATGGGGGAGGGGGAGGGTATAGGGCGGAGATGTTGGTACCACAAACAAGCTTTAAAT
Organism: Pegoplata infirma; assembly: GCA_963921195.1. Taxonomy (NCBI): domain Eukaryota; kingdom Metazoa; phylum Arthropoda; class Insecta; order Diptera; family Anthomyiidae; genus Pegoplata; species Pegoplata infirma. The sequence goes on along the minus strand of OY992538.1, from coordinate 106,147,338 downwards.
GGTCTTTCGAGTAGCTACTGTGGGAATATTTCAATGGTGTTACATTACCATCATATCACAGCATTAAAGTCAGTTAGCTAAACTACTTAAGGTCTTGTTAAATAATTTCTGTAATGTCGAAAAAGAGGAGTTTGCGACTAGTAAATAATAACAATTATTTGATCTCCTGATCAAGAGTTTTTATTTATTTATTCCATTGAATAACAAATAATTTTTAATAATTTTAACCTTACCGAGAACTGGTAAAAATGACCGTCGTCTCGTTGTAGCGAAACATACCAAGGGTTCTGGTGGGAATCTAACTCACGACCCCCACGTAGAAAGGCTACCACGCTACCATCCAATCAACAGGAAGTGGAGAGAACTAACAACAACCACTAACAACATGTCAAATATCTCCCTTAACTTATACGAAGGGAATGTTGAGCTCTGACTGGGATAATAACTTAAATTATCGGCTTTCATGCCAATACTACTGGATTTATTTCAGACGCTAGGTTAGGTTAGGTTAGGTTGTAAGTGGCTGCTGACGTTTTACGTCAACACACGTAGACTCTGAGGTCCATTGTGATACCACGGGATCGTAATAGGTTTCCCTACTAGTCCCTGTCGTTAAACCAGTTTGAGCTTCTTATGAAACTCCTTAGAGGTTGAATTTTGACATCCGACAAATCAGAAAGATCGTACAGCTCCCTAGATCCCAGTGAAGCAAGTCGCTGACCAGAAAGTGCCGGGCAATGGCAAATAAAGTGTTCGATAGTTTCCAACTCCTCTTCATCCATGCAACTTCGGCAAAAGTCATTCGACGGCACATTTAACCGCTCCGCGTGCTTCCCTATAAGACAGTGTCCGGTAATTATAGAAACCACCGTCGAAATCTCTCCTCTTGGAAGCGATATCAGCTCACTTGTGCGCCCCTGATTAAGAGAAGGCCCAATCAGTCGTGTTGTCTCACACGTCCATCCATTTGCCCATCTTTGATTAGTCTCCGTCGCAGAACAAAGTCGTAGGTTTTGCTTGCAAGTTTCTAGAGGCATACCAACACATTCCAATTCTGTTGGAACCTGTAAGGTAGTTCCTAGTCTTGCAAGCTCATCGGCTTTGCAATTCCCTGGAATGTCTCTGTGCCCTGGGACCCATATGAGTCGTATGTAAAACTGCTTGGCCATCTCATTTAAAGACGTGCGGCAGTTAAGGGCAGATATTGTTTTCAGAAACATTGAATCCAGGGACTTGACCGCGGCTTGACTGTCAGTATAGATGTTGACTGCGGTTGTAGACAAGACATTGCAGCTCAACCAGTCAGCCACTTCCTTTATTGCCAGCATCTCTGCCTGGTAAACACTGCAATGATCTGGCAATCTACGAGCCAGGCTCAATCCAAGCTCTTCCGAATAGACCCCAAAGCCCACTTGTTCGTGCAGCCTCGATCCATCTGTGTAAAAATTTATGGTAGCTCCACTTCCCGGAGTATCCCCCATCCAAGACTCCCTGGATGGTATCATAGTGGTATAGTGGCGCTCAAAGAGGCTCAAAGAGGGAGCACAATCCACATTTTGTGGTATTGTTATCTTTTTCAAGATCGCGCTATGGCCACAATCGCTGCTCCTCCATTGCAGCGTGCTATTAAGTCGAATTGCCGACGCAGCTGCATACTGCCTACCCAATATGTCCAAGGGTATCAGGTGAAGGAGGATTTCTAATGCAGCCGTAGGTGTAGTACGAAGAGCAAAAGTGATGCACATTGACGCCATTCTCTGTACCTTCGTGATAAAGACACAGTTCGCTTTTGTTTCTAAAGCAGGCCACCAGACAATGATTCCATACAGCAAAATTGGACGCACCACTGCTGTATAGATCCAATGAACGACTTGAGGGCTAAAACCCCATCGTTTTCCAATGGCCCTTTTACAGGAATACAAAGTAATCGTTGCTTTTCTCACCCGTTCCTCAATATTACGCCCTAAATTCAGCTTCCTATCTAGAAATACTCCAAGATACTTGGCTCCATCTGAGAAGGTGATTTCAGTACCGTCCAGAGAAATAGGATCGAAAGCAGGAATCTTATTTTTCCTTGTAAATAAAACAAGCTCTGTTTTACTAGGATTAACTCCTAGACCACAGTCTCTTGCCCATTTAGACAGATCTTTCAGAGAACCCTGAAGAATGTCCCGCAATGTTGGCAGATGCTTCCCCTTTACCGCTATCGCGACATCGTCAGCATATGCGACAACATGACAACCACGTGCTTCTAGAGATAGTAGCATTGAATTCAGTGCCAGGTTCCAAAGAAGCGGCGAAAGAACACCTCCTTGTGGTGTGCCCCTATGGACAAATCGAGATATGACGGACGCTCCCAATTCAGACGTTATACGTCTACTGGCAAGTAGGCTTTCCACCATTAAAACGATTTCACGCTTTACTCCCAGACCAGACAATGCCAATATTATCGATTCTGGGATGACATTATTAAAAGCCCCCTCAATATCAAGAAAGGCCACCATAGTGTACTCCTTTACCGAAAGCGATCTCTCGATGGTACCAACGAGCTCATGAAGAGCTGTTTCCGTTGATCGTCCCTTGCTGTATGCATGTTGCTTTGTCGAAAGCAACCTCGGGTCAATCACTCTACGCAAATATGAGTCTATCATTCGTTCCATTGTCTTTAACAAAAAAGAAGACAGACTAATTGGTCTGAAATCCTTCGGAGCTGTGTGGGAACTTTTCCCAGCCTTCGGGATAAATACGACTCTGGTATCCCTCCATTTTAAAGGAATATACGACCAGTTGATGCATGCTGTGTATAGATTATACAGCAACGGGGCTATATAGTCCGACACTTGCTGCAACTCAGCCGGGATTATACCATCAGGTCCCGGGGATTTATAGGGCCTGAAGCTTTTTTTTTTTCAGACGCTAGTTGCAATAGCATCTTAAAATAGGGAGGAAACGATGGAACAGTCGAGGAAACGATGATAAGCTTCGGTAACTTGGAGGGTATAACGCGAATGGATCTTAGAATATTGAAGAGATTCGCAATGATTTTGAACATGTTTAACTTGCGCTGATAGCCGAAAAAAGTTTTGTGGTACCGCTATGGACTAAGAGGTCTATGCGAGGTGTCAATCGGACACTGCCACCCTAACCTAACCTTGTAAACCCATAATTTCTTTTTAAGTATTTACTTGTCAAGCAAAATACGAGTTATGAAGAAGGCTTAGAGATTATTTTTTTGCAGAATAACTATTATCGAGCTACAGATCATAACAATCAAAGAGAAATCGAAAGAGTATTAACCAAGACTCCGTAATCCTCTAGATGCAAAATTGTTCACCAATAAAAATAAGCAGGAAGGAGGGGTGAGGATCATCCAGGGAGTCTTGGATGAGGGATATTCCGGGTAGCCTTCATAAATTTGTATAAAGATGATTCGAAGCTGCATGAACAAGAGGGCTTTGAAGTATATTTGAAAAAGCTTGGGTTGAGTCTGGATCAAAGATTGCCAGATCATTGTAGTGTTTATGAGGCACAGTTGAGTTGTAATATCCTATCCACAACTTTAGTCAACATATATTTTGACAGTCAAGGTGCGGAGTCAAGTCCCTGGATTCAATGTTTCTGAAAACAAGATCAGCCCCCCTTAAGTGCCACACGTCTTTAAATGAGATGTCCAATCAGTTTGACATACGACTCAAATAGGATCCAGGGCAAAAAGACATTCCAAGAAATTGAAAAGCCGATGAGCTTGCAAGACTGGGAACTACCTACAGGTTCCTACAAAATTGGAATGTATTGATATGCCTCTAGAAACTTGCAAGCAAAATCTACAGCTTTGTTTCGTAGATTTCATGTGCCCATTCATGGACCCGTGATGCGACTACATGACAGAATCGGGTTTTTTTAAATCAAAAGCGCACAAGTGAGCTGAGAGAAGGGGAGATTTCGACAGTGATTGCGGTAGTTACCGGACACTGTCTAACAGGAAAGCACGCAGAGAGGTTAAATGTGACGGCAAATGACTATTGCCGGAGTTGCATTGATGAGGAGGAGTTAAAGGCTATTGAACCATTTTTCTGCGCTGCCCGGCACTTTATAGTCAGAGACTTGTTTCACTGGGATCTAGGGAGTTGCGCGATCTTTTTGATTTTTCGGATGTCAAAATTCAATATCTTAGGATTTTCATAAGTAACTCAAATTTGTTTAACAACAGGGACTAGTAGGGGAACCTATTACAGTCCTGTGGTATCACAACGGATCTAAGAGTCTATAACCTAAGTATTAGGATGGATTTTACAGTCAGCACTTAAGTCTAAGTGGACACTGAGGTGCTAGATTTTTCAAGCAATTGAACCACTTGGACGTTTTTCAATGCGATATTGTCTATGCCAAAACAATATATTATTGGTTTTAAATTGGTCGGAATAGCTGGGAAAACCTTTCACTTGAGTGTCCACTTAAACTTAAGGGTTGACTGTAAAGAATTAAGCTAATTCTTATCAAACTTATTGAGAAGTTGTATTAAAAACTAAATTTAAAGTATATAAATTCTTTTAAATACTCTTTTAAAAACTATTTTATACTTACGGTACAGGATAGAAAGGTTTTTTAGAACGATCCGATTGACTTTGTTCAATTCGTATTGTTTGATTGGGTGCTTCTAATTTAACACCATAGAAATGCAAGTGGAAGGACTTTATTTTCTCTAAACCGGACGGTGTTTTCACAAATTTAGCTTCACTTTGTAGGCGAGCATGGCAAGTTATTTGAAAATGATTTTTTTTCTGACACACAAACGCATCATCAGACACGGAAAAATTAAATCCCTTATCAGCATCGACACGATAATAGACTACAGAGATTTCTTGTAAATGTTGATCGCATAATTTATGCCAGTTTTGTTGTTGAAACGGAGCAAAACGTATACAAGGACTTAGGGCATCACCATTCTGCGAACTGGTATCACAATTTTTTACACTACCATCCATGTTGACCGAAGATAGGGCCGGTGAAAGAGATGCCGCTGAGTGCGCCGGTGTATCAACCATCATGTCATGGCTATTGAGTTGTATATTTAATGGTGATATTGATGATCGTTTAGGACCATCTCCCAATAAGGGAGTAGAACAAACAGAACTTCTTGAAGGGCTTAATATTAAGCCCGGATCTGGTTTAACACATGTAAACTCGGGACCATCAATTTGTGTAGTCATTTTACGTTTTCTCGATGATGACTGATGATTAGGCGTTGAGGGAGCCGATGTTCTACTAAGTGTTGGGGTTGATGGTATACTAGTACCAACAACTTGAACATGTGGCAAATCCCCAATAGTGGTAAGCATACAAGGTGATGGTGCATCTACCGCATGCTCTGCAATAGTCATATTAATTTGGTATGGTGCTGCTGGAGGTGGCGGTACAGTGTTGATAGTGTTTGTGTTACCACTAGCACCATATAGTTTATTCGAAAGGCTCTCGTAGGTAATTTGATTGTTATTGTTGTTGGAATACATTAGATGTGTTTGTTGTTGGCTGGGCATCTCTATGTGAGTATCTGTCGTCGCATGGTGATGTAAAGTCTGACTATTAAGTGTTTGTGCTAAACTATTTGGATTGATAATGAGACCGGCTTCATGTTTAATGCGTATGCCGGTTGCACTATCTTGTAATGGACTTGCCATAGGATTAATATTAATTTGACTTTCCAACAGATGCCCATAATGATTGTGATGATTGGGCGGTGTTTGTTGTGTTGGCTGCTGATGATGATGATGTTGGTGATGCACCTGCATATGTAAGTCATTAATAGCTGGCGATGCGGCATTACCAGTTCCAGTTGCACTACCATTATTATGATTGAATATATTACGTGTTGTTAACGTTAAGCCCTGAACATCTTGTAATGGGCTATAGGGTGGTTCAGATCCTGAGTCAGGTGGACTTTCGGGCAGGTGTGTATGTGTTGGATTACTAATATTATTGTGGATTCCATTGTGTGGTGGTGTTACAGATGCTACAGCGGCTGCTGTTAAACTAACTCTTGCTGAAACTGTTGGTATTAGTGGTAAGACAATATCGGGTCCAATTGTTGCCATGGGAGACGGAGATGTTACAGGCGTTTCGGTCTTTGCACTGCATGGCAGTGTTAGATTTTCGCGGTCACCACCACCACTGCTAGTATTTGAAGTATTACAGTGGCTTACATCAGGTGCTAGACGTCCAATACCAGTCGTCACTTGTAAATCTTCAAAAAATATAGCTTCATTATCAATTCCTCCCACATAGTCTGCTCGGTCTGAAATAAATATAAGTGAAAGAAAATTAAGTATTAAAAAATGTTGTTGGTGAAGCTTTAGCATATTTTCTGCTAGATTTATATACACTCAAAATAATACATTAGTAGATTTACTATTTTTTTTTTGCTAATGCTGGTTAGCTAACTTTTAGCAAATTTTTAGTTGAGATTAGCATGTCAGCAAAAATATCTTGTAAACTTCATTTAGCGCATTAGCAATTTTAAACAAAATTTGAACTAATTTTTGTTTTGCTAAATTTATAATTGAGTTGACCAAATTTTTACAAGCTTTTTTGCTAATATTAGCAAAAATAAATTGTATTTTTTTTTTTAAGAAAACTTAAAATGGCGCTATCTCGGAAACTAAGCCATATGGAGCAAAATGGTAGTATCGCCGGTCCTCTTAACATGTGTGGACCCTAATGGGTCCTAACTTTCGATCCAAAAAGTTAGCATTCCCGAAAATTTTAAAATGCTCATATCTGGGTAAATATTGCCGACACAACAAAAAGTCCAAAAGCATTTTTGTAGCTCTCAACACGTAGAACAAGACCGCAAAATAACCAAAAGCTCACCGAGTAATATTTTTGAAGTTATCGAGTTTTTTTAATTCTCAAACCCCCAGTGGTCAACTAAAATCACGTATCTCAAAAACTAAGCAAGATAGAGTGAAACGGACACAAATTTTGGATCAAAAACTTTGACGATTTTAAGGAACGCAACTAGGTCTAGGCCCATCGGGGTCTGGACCTACCGGGTCCGAACCCAATAGGGTCCTCAAATGTGCATGAACTAAGTTGAAATAAAAAAAATTTCAGTTAACTAATTTACCAAAAAAATCGTGGATTCAAAATCAGCAAATTTTCTTGTAGGTTTGCAAGCTTTTTTTGCTAACATTACAGTTCTTTTTTTTGACTGTGTACAGTTTAGTGAATGCATATTTATTTAAAAAAAATAAGCTTTTTGCACATTTTTATTGCAGTTTTATTTAATATAAATTTTTTATTTTCTCTATTCCCGTGGTATCACAACGGACCTTTCAGAGCCAGCAACCACACAACGGACCTCTCAAAATCAGCAGCCACTTACAACCTAACCTAAAAATCTGAGACTTTTTTATTGAATGTACAGACACAGATTTTTTTCTTTTCTTAAGAAACATTGAACAAGGAAGGGGTCATCCTCATGAAGGATAATTACACTGTGCAACACGATTTTGCATCTTGGATGCAACCAAAAAAAAAATTAAAGTATAATATAATAGACCAAAACTCCCAAAGGGTTTTGAAAACTTAGCTCGAGTTATTTTTTTATGGCCCACTGAAATTTTCAAATTTTTTTCAAACGCGTTTTGAATTAGTCAAAAGTAAAAGTATTAAATCTAACTCTGAGATAAACTATGTTAAAAGGTGTTTTCAGTGAAATTTAGTCTATCTCCCAATTTTAGGGGTCATTTTAGTTCTTTTCTCAAATACCACTAAAACGTGCATTTTAAGGGTTAAAATGTTCTACAACATTTTTCTGCATCAAATTTCATCAGGAGTTGTAACAGACCAAAAGTTCATACGAAAAGTTCAAAATGCTTAAAAAAGTAAAATTGTATATTATCCAAGGTTGGCAATCGAAACGAATAACGGTATCGATATCAGTATTGGTATCGTTTTTTTTATTTATTTCGGTATCGGTATCGGTTACGGCATTACCGATACCGAAACGTCGATACTGGTACGTACCGGTATTATCGAAAAAATACTAAAAATATAAAAAAACGCATAAAAACATAAAAAAAAATATTTTTTTTTTTCAATTTTAATACTAAACATGTATTTACGTATTTATTTTTAGCATTTTTCATTTGTTTTATTTGTTAAAGAAAAATAAAAAATATATGTAAAAAAAAGTAGAAAAGTTAAATTCGACTTACAAGGAGAGTCTCCCTGGTGTCCCCCTCCGATCTTCATGAAATTTGGATATGATGTTCAGAACGAAAAAAAATTCGACACGTTTTTTTTAGGGGCCCAAACTCATTTTTAGGGGGTCGATTTGTATGGGGGGAAATTTACCTTTTTCAGTTTTTTACGATTTACGCCTATTTACTCAAATTTAATATAGGCATATTTGGTATCAGATAAAAGGTATTTAAAATACCTATCTTGTGATGCTAACAACGTGTCAAAAAAAATAATATTTTTTGACTTATAATCAAAATTTTCCTAAAATTTTGGTATTTTACTCAATATGACGAAAAGTTGTGCATGTTGGACACGTTCTTTGCACAATAAGATAGGTTTTCAAAATACCTTTCATTTGCTATGCAACATGGCTAGGTTTATTTGCATAGTATTGGAGATAAACGCAAAAAACTGAAAAATGACCGTTTCTTCCCACCTCATTTTCACCCCCTAAATATGAATTAGGGCCGCTAAAAAAAAAATACGTGTCCGTTTATTTTTGCAGCTCTACAAAATAAAACCAATTCCATAAAGATCGGCGGTTGACACCAGGAAGACCTTCCTTGTTAGCCGAATCCATGAATACCCTCCATTTTAGACATTTTTGAAAAAAAAAATGCTAATAGTTTTTGAACCACGAAGTCATATAAATATCAAAAAAATTCTTGGGCACCCACATCGCGGATTAAATAAAAATCTCCAAAAGCCTAAACTATACTATGGGGTTCAGAAAGTTTTTACTGGGAGTCTAAATGACTCCAAAACCATTTCGTGAAAATCAATAATTTTCTTCTGCTCCCGCATAGCGGTTGAAGTATGACTTTTTTTTGGAAATTTTTACTTAATCCACGATGTGGGTGCCCAAAGATTTTTTTTGTTTATTTTTATAAGGCTTCGGGGAGGCATTTGGAGTACGATTTTTCATTTACAAAAACCAAAAAAATTAAAAATTTTTTATAAATTTTTTTTTTGTAAAAACAACACGGTTTTTAGGAAAAACCGATTCAATACCGGTACGTACCGGTACCGAAGGAAAGGGTATTTGGATACCGGTATCCGATACCAAAACTGAGTTTCGGTATTGGTATTGGTACCGGTATTCAATTTAAAGGGTTTTGAAACGGATAACGGTATTGAAAAGGTATCGATTGCCAACATTGATATTATCACATTCTGTTAAATTGTTTTTCACCAAAGTCGTGTGAACTAAGTCGAAAAAATTTTATAAATCTGCTTCTGAGCTAAATAATGTTAAAGGACATCTTTAGTAAAATTTGATGGTGATTTTTTTTTTTAAACATATTAACCCTCTATCTTTCATTTTAAGGTGCCATTTTAGTAATTTCTTTCAAGTTCCCTCAAAGAACACTACTAAATCGTGCGTTCAAAGGGTTAAAATGTTCTACAAACATTTTCTGCGTCAAATTTCACTAGGGATTGTCAAAGGTCAAATTGTAAAGTATCTTGGTGAAACACAATTTGACGAATGACATAAAATCGAACTTTTCGAATCGGAATGGGGTTTCGAATCAGAGCTAGATTTTTTTTTATATGCATTTAAATTTTAAAGCATTTAAAGATTTGTGTACTTAGAATGTCCTACTTTAGGGCCCCTGGTGGAACCCTTATTGGACATGTGGGGTCCAGCGTCCAAACTTAAGCTCGAAATTCCGTTAGCTCTAACCGGTATGAATTTCGCTGCAATCGGTCCCGTACCTACTTACTGAATAGCCAAATTATTATTAAAAATAATCCACTGTGCACCGTTGCGTATGATTGTTATTTAAAGGCAGTTACAAAATTAATCATACGCATTATACAGTTTTCAAGCAATTATTATTACAATTATAATTAAAGTTTACTAACTTCAAATGCGTGTAAAAAAAATCTAGCGCTGAACTGAAAAAAAAGCCTTGAGAGTTTTTGTTATGGAATATGTCCAGGGATATAACAATTGGCATTTTTTTCCAAATATCAAAAAGGACCTATAATAGTGAGAAAGTACATGAAAAATCAATAAGACATGTGTGCTCTTTTTCGGCACCGATCACGATGAAGTTTTTGTAAATATTTTTTTCAATTAATCAGGTAACCCATATTTCTAATGTTGAAAACCATACTTTTTTTTTTTATTTTTGTTTCATTTATGTTGTAAAACGACAAAAACCCAAAAAAACGTTGAAGGGAAGGATTCCCACCACAAAACATAAAAAAATTTAAATTTGTGGTGTTTTAGAAAATGCTGTCGGTGCCGAAGATTTTTTGACCAAAATAACACCGGGTAACGTTTTTTGTTATCAGTATAACATTGCCCATACCGGTATGATAGGTTCTTATTTTGGTTATACGCCTAATGTCATTTGCTTTTGGTTTCACCCCATTCCGATTTTGGTTGTTGCACTGTGTAATTTGATTTTTTCTTTTCTGAAGATTTTGCTGATATCACACGAACTTTTGGTCTTTGACAGCCCCTAGTAAAAATGTATGCAGGAAATGTTTTAGGAATATATTTAATCCTTTAAACGCACGCCTATTTAGCTCAAAAGCAGATTTATAAAATGTTTTCGAATTTACAAGAAAAATTATTGAAAAATTATTATTTCAAAAGTAAAAAAAAGTCCAATTTGACTATGAGCAAAAAAATAGCTCTTCGAATTTTTTTGGGCCCTGGTTCAACAAGGGTTAAAGATGTTTTTTAAGAAAACTTTGCATAAATATATAATTGTTCATTATTTGAAGACATACACAATTTTAGAGTGAGGAATTTCAAAAAATGTAAGAACTTTTCTCTGAAATTTCATTGGGGAATACTTTTAACCGCGTGCCGGCAAGGGTTAACGTTGTCCAAAAAGCCTATTATTTTATATCAGAGTAATTATGACAAGACAACCATTTGAAAATGACTGTTGGTTACTTTTGAGTAAAATGTTGCCTACAGCTCTAAATTAAGCAAAAATTTTGAAAAAAAACACATTTTCTTGAAATCCGGTAAACTCAAATTGCTCCACAGACTAACTGGATGAAGGAATTTAACCAAGAATTTTTTTGTACAATCCCTGTGATCAGCGACGTATCCAGGAATTTGAAAAGGGGGGGGCCCAACTATTTTTCTAGGACTACCCCCCCCCCCCCCTGAACAACATAATCCTCAGAATTTTTGAATTTTTCTAGCGGAAGAATATCTCAGACTCATCAAAATTTAAAACATCTCAGAATCTGCACGCCAAAAACACTTACACAGTTATTACCCAAATTTTTGGAATAAATACAATTCACCAATTGCTTTTGCGTAATTTATGCATTTTTTTTAACAAAAACTTGGTTAAATTATGCAAAAGTCTTAGTGAGTTATATTTTTACCAAAAACTTAGTTAAGTTACGCAAAAGTCTTGGTCTTGAGCAAAAACTTCGCTTAAAAGTGCAAGTTTTTTGGCGTTTAAGTACTTCTTCATAAAAATCTATCTTAGAATTTGAGAATTTTTCTATAGTAAAAACTCCCTTTGAATCTAAGATTTTTTTATAGAAAAAAATGTATCAAATTCTGAGAAGTTTGCTATTTTTTTTAATATGTATTTGTGAGAAGTTTCAAAATTATCGATCGAACACTTTTTGCATAAAACTCAATTGAATTGCAAAAAAATCAAGTTATATGAACAAGGTTGATTTTGCTCTTCTGATTCCAAATTATCTTACCAAATATTTTAATAGTTTAACATTTTTCCGATATTTGTGTTTGAAAATTCGAAACCGCTAATTTATGCGTGTTTACGGTTCTACTGTTACGTAAGTTAGTACGTTCCATTTTCGAGATATTCATGTTTGAAAATTTAAAAAAGCCTTTTTTAGTGCTCACTGTTACGTATTCTAACATAAGAGCCATAATAAAGAACCTGATTCCAAATCAGCAATCCAAATTTATGTAGAACATTCCGTTATCGAGATATTTGGACTTGAGGATTTTATTAATTCTTAGCGCTTTTTACAGATCTACTGTTACCAATCATTGCGTTGGTGCAACATTTTAGGTGTAGATTTTTGTAAAATGGATTTCTAGATCCCAAATTCGTTATTAATTTTTTTTAATGGTGCTTCTATAAATTCTTTTATGAAAATTTATTTATTTTCATTCAAATAAAAGAAATCGAGTTTTTTCCCAGTTTAAATATTGTCCTAAGTCCTTTTTCAATATTTTAAACACAAGTTTTTTAAATCAAACCCGATTTTTTTAAAAAGTGCTAGAATAAAAATTAAATATGAAATTTTTTTTAGAAAAAAAAAAATTTAAAACCTGAGAATTTTTTATGACAATAATATTTCAGAACCTTATATTTTTAATACAGAAAAAGTCTCTTAGATCCTCATAGTTTGAAATTTTATTATAGAAAACTGTTTTCATAGTCCTGATGTATAATTTTCATTAAATAAACCCAATATATTGTGTTTTCTATACATATTTTCCAGATATTTCGATATAAATGACTTTTTAAAAACGAAAATTTATCAAAATCAAGAGTTTTTTTTTTTAATATCATAATCTTTTCTTCAAAAATCAAAATATTTGCAACACTAAAAAACTTATGTCTATTACTTGTATTATGTGTTGGTGAGCATTAATTTTTTAAAAATTTTCAATCCAAAAGGGGGGGGCCCGGGCCCCCTGGGCCCCCCCCCTGAATACGTCCATGCCTGTGATATATTCAATGAAATCAAATGGATAAACTAAAATATTTCGAAATTTTGTTTCATTAAATTTTTAAAATTGTAAAAAGTAGTTTTGAGCTCCATGCTAAAAATGTGCGTTTTTTTTGGACTCACGTTTGGGTGGGTTATCGATATCCGAAAAAAATAAAAAAAATTTATCTGAATACTTAAGAATTAATGCTACACAAAAATTTTTTTTTTTTTTAAATATTTTTTTTTAATTTTTCTTTTTTTTTTTTAAATTATGTCCATTTTTTTCAAAAACCCCAATTTGACCCGCAATGCGCGAACAGAAGACATGGACCGATTTTGATCATTTTGGTTTTAAAATGCTTGTATTTACTTAAACTAACTTTTCCGCACTATTAATAGTTGATCGGAGCACTTCATTGGAATTCGCACCACCCTAATATATATATACAAAAAAAAAACTATAAACTATACGAGAATTCAAAAAACTATGAGAGTTAAATAAAAATTAAAAAAACTATTAAATTTTTATTAAATTATTTACTTAAATTTTCTAAGTCCATGAAGATAAATTCGATTTTACGTAAAAGTTAAATTCGAAATGACGTAACAACATGAAGATAAATTCGATTTAACGTAAAAGTTAAATTCGATATGACGGAACAACTTGGTGATATATTTAATAGTTAAATTCGATTTCAGGTAAAAGTGTGAAGAAAAATCGTAAAAATTGTTTTAAATGTTCTGTGAAAGGGGAATTGTACACTCAAAATAATCACTCTGTTAAATTACAGAGATACTCTGCTGAGCCAGCAGAAAATACCATAGATTTCCAACCAGCAAGATTTTTTGTTATTTTACGAAGAAAACTCTGTAAAATGATTTCGATAAAAAAAAAAAACCTGTAAATTTACAGAATCATCTGTAAAATATTGATAAAAGCGACCAGAATTTTACTATTTTATTTACTATTTGTTTCTGATCAATTTCTCTTTCCTTAATGTGTAAGTAGTGTTGACAATTGGAAAATGCCACCGAGTAAATTTGCCCGCTTTAATGCTTCCAAATTGTAAATTTACTTTTTTTATTTTTGTGAAAATTACGATGTATTTTACGAGTACCTCCAATTTTACCCGACATCCTCGTAAAATTTACCAGGTTTTATTGTAATTTAAGACGCTTTTTAAAGAGCGGTTGAAATATTTGGGAGTTTTTTGAAGAGCTTTTATTTAAAAACTGTATTACAGAGCACTAAGTTAAATTACAGTTGAAATTTAGTATTTTGGTTACGAGAAAATGTATAAAATCTGTATTTTACCAAAAAACTCTGTTTATTATCTATAAAATAGAGATTACAAAGTAAAAACTAAAATTACAGATAAAATTTTGTTTTTCGGTTACAAGAAAATACAAAGTATATTCTAAAAATCTGTATTTCGACAGATAACTTTGTCAAATGTCTGTCGAATTAAGATTACAGTCATTTTACAGAGTTTTTAACAGAGTAATTATTTTGAGTGTAGTAGTAGGCAAAAGTAAAAAATCCTATTAAGTTAATTGACACGGGGCCAAATCCTCTCAAGAAATGTAAGGGCACAAAAACTTAAATAACCGAAACCTGAAAAAGAATATACATATTCTGTGAACGAAATATTGTAGTACAGGGCAAAAGTAATGATTCTCATAAATTTTATTGACGCAGGTCTTTCCTGTGGCTCACAGTGGGCCAAATCCTCTCCTGAAATGTTAGGGCACAAAAAATTTAATAACCAAAGCCTAAAAAAGTATATACATTTTCTGTTAATGGAGAATTGTAACAGAGGACAAAAGTAATAATTCCTATAAATTTTATTGACGCAGGTCTTTCCTTTTGTTCACATTGGGCCAAATCCTCTCCAGAAATGTTAGGGCAAAAAAATTTAATAACCAAAGCCTGAAAAAGAATATACATATTCTGTGGATGAAGAATTATATTAGAGGACAGAAGTAATAATTCCTATAAATTTGATTGACGCAGGTCTTTCCGTTTGCCCACAGTGGGCCAAATCCTCTCCAGAAATGCAATGGCATAAAAAAAAATAACCAAAGCCTGAAAAAGAATATACATATTCTGCGAACGAAGAATTGTAGTAGAGTGCAGAAGTAATGTTTCCTTTAAATTTTATTGACGCAGGTCTTTCCTGTGGCTCACAGTGGGCCAAATCCTCCCCAGAAATGTAAGGGCACAAAAAATTTAATAACCAAAGCCTAAAAAAGTATATACATTTTCTGTTAATGGAGAATTATAACAGAGGACAAAAGTAATAATTCCTATAAATTTTATTGACGCAGGTCTTTCCATTTGTTCACATTGGGCCAAATCCTCCCCAGAAAAGTAAGGGCACAAAAAATTTAATAACCAATGCCTGAAAAAGAATATGCATATTCTGTGAATGAAGAATTATATTAGAGTGCAGAAGTAATGTATCCTATAAATTTTATTGACGCAGGTCTTCCTGTGGCTCATAGTAGGCCAAATCCTCTCCAGAAATGTAAGGGCACAAAAAATTGAATAACCAAAGCCTGAAAAAGTATATACATTTTCTGTTAATGGAGAATTGTAACAGAGGACAAAAGTAATAATTTCTACAAATTTTATTGACGCAGGTCTTTCCGGTTTCTCACAGTGGGCCTAATCCTCTCCAGAAATGCAAGGGCACAAAAAATTAAATAACCAAAGCCTAAAAAAGAATATGCATATTCTGTTAATCGGGAATTGTAACAGAGGATAAAAGTAATAATTCCTATAAATTTTATTGACGCAGGTCTTTCCTTTTGTTCACATTGGGCCAAATTCCTCCCCAGAAAAGTAAGGGCACAAAAAATTTAATAACCAATGCCTGAAAAAGAATATACATACATATTTTGTGAATGAAGAATTGTAGTTAAGGGCAGAAGTAATGATTCCTATTTAATTTATTGACGCAGGTCTTTCCGTTTGCTCACAGTGGGCCAAATCCTCTCCAGAAATGTAAGGGCACAAAAAATTGAATAACCACAGCCCGAAAAAGTACATACATTTTCTGTTAATTAAGAATTGTAACAGAGGACAAAAGTAATAATTTCTACAAAATTGTGGCTCACAGTGGGCCAAATCCTCTCCAGAAATGCAAGGGCAGAAAAAATTAAATAATCAAAGCCTGAAAAAGAATATGCATATTCTGTGAATGAAGAATTATAGTAGAGGGCAGAAGTAATGTTTCCTATTAATTTTATTGACGCAGGTCTTTCCTGTGGCTCACAATGGGCCAAATCCTCTCCAGAAATGTAAAGGCATAAAAAAATTAATAACCAAAGCCTAAAAAAGTACATACATATGAATATGTATATTAGGGTGGGTCGATTTTTTTTGTCAAAAATCGTATAGCAAAAACATAATCTACAAGAAATTCTAAGAACATTTCCCAAAGAAACCATGTTTCTAAAATCAAACCCTATACCGCGCCTAACGACATGAAAATTTGTCCGTCCGTCCTTTTTTTCATAAGCAAAACTAGAACTTGACTCTTTTTTGGTGTTTCTGTTCATTTTTGGGCTTTGGTGTGCTCTGAAGTATATAGTAAAATTTTATTGGCAACATTTTTGTAGAACATTTCATCCCCACCCTCCCCCTCTTTCGGGGTGTTTTTTGCGATTTTTTAGAATAGAGCCAAAAAATACCGTTATGAGAGGGAGTTAGAGGGTTAAAATGTTTCACAAAAATATTTGCCATAATATTTTCTAGGGTAGGGTATGTTCTGCTGAACATACCCTACACCTCAGATGTAAAGAAAACATAGTTTTATATACCGATATGCTACAAGAACATATCCAGCGGCAATGTTTTACTAATTGCCGCTGGATATAATGCATATCGTTGTGTTCGATAAAAATTTTTGATAACTTTTTTTTTTTTTACATCAGTATTTGATTAATTTGAGTAAAAAATTTTTGTTTTTAATTTTTGTAAAAAAAACAAAATTTCGAGTGTAAATTTTTTTGAGTGTATTTTTTTTTTTGAGTGTAATATTTTTTTTAGTTTTTTTGAGTGACAAAAATAGTTTCTAAAATATTTTTTTGGCTTACCATTCCTTTTTAAGGCGTGTTTAGCGTTTTTTTCAACACGGGAGTTCGGGTTAAAACCCATCTGAAATTCCACATTTTGCTAATAACTTATGAACCACTAGACAGATTTCGCTGAAATTTAGTATTAATCTGACCGGAAGTATAACAAATATATACACCACGCTTCAGCAGCTTGCCGTACATATTTTTCATTCTTCCGCTTACATTTGAAAGTTAGCGTGTTTCACACAGACAGAAAGACAGACGGACGGACGGATTTTCATGTCGTTAGGCGCGGTATAAGGTTTGATTTTAGACCAATGGTTTCTTTGGAAAAGTTTCTTAGAATTTCTTGTAGATTTTGTTTTTGCTATACGATTTTTCAGTTTTTTTCGATCCATACAAATCGACCCGCCCTAATGTATATTCTTTTTCAGGCTTTGGTTATTAAATTTTTTATGCCCTAACATTTCTGGAGAGGATTTGGCCCAATGTGAACAAAAGGAAAGACCTGCGTCAATAAAATTTATAGGAATTATTACTTTTGTCCTCTATTACAATTCTCCATTAACAGAAAATGTATATATTTTTTTAGGCTTTGGTTATTAAATTTTTTGTGCCCTAACATTTCAGGAGAGGATTTGGCCCACTGTGAGCCACAGGAAAGACCTGCGTCAATAAAATTTATGACAATCATTACTTTTGCCCTGTACTACAATATTTCATTTACAGAATATGTATATTCTTTTTCAGGTTTCGGTTATTTAAGTTTTTGTGCCTTTACATTTCTTGAGAGGATTTGGCCCCGTGTCAGTTAACTTAATAGGATTTTTTACTTTTGCCTTCTACTACAATTCCCCTTTCACAGAACATTTAAAACAATTTTTACGATTTTTCTTCACACTTTTACCTGAAATCGAATTTAACTATTAAATATATCACCAAGTTGTTCCGTCATATCGAATTTAACTTTTACGTTAAATCGAATTTATCTTCATGTTGTTACGTCATTTCGAATTTAACTTTTACGTAAAATCGCATTTATCTTCATGGACTTAAATTTTCTTTAAAATTTTTGAGTAAAATTTTTAATTGCGTCTATTAAAAAATTACTCAATTTTTTTTATAAATTTAAACAAGTGTTTACTCAAATTTTTTTCCTACATATTTTTTCTGTGTACAAAAAATGTGGTCAAATTGAATGGTTAAAAAAATTTGCAATAAGTTCAGCCATTTTTGCTCCGCAGGAGAATGGGACCAAAAACATGTTTAAGATAACTGTGCCATTATTTTCATTGATGCAAAAACCTCCTGAAAAGTGATGACATGAAAAAATCCAAAGAAAGACACATTTGAAAGCAAACTCTAATATTTATATATTTTTATACCCAGAACCACTCTGTGGTACATTTATAATGACTTCGTGCTGATGTTTGTAAACACCCGAAATACCGATCCGTCCGTCTGTCTGTCCTTTCATGTAAACGTGCTCACAATACAGGTCGCAATTTTTAATCAATTTGTCTGAAATTTTTTCATTTTTTTTAAGAAAAATGTAGTTTTAACTTGCGATAAAAATAAAAAAAAATATTAAAGAAAAATATTTTATTTTCAACACAGCAATATTTTTTAATTTTGATAAAAACTTTAAATTTAGTGTTTTCGGTTTTCAGAATTCGGTGTCTGCTCAAAACCATCTTGGAATACAAGGCTGAAAATTTGTGTGTAAGTTGTCAGGTCAGGGGGTCATATCCGATAATTTGTGATTTGGCATGGAATGCCCCATATATTTTCTTTTAATATGTGAATATAGATTGATATTAAATTTATTTGGAAAATTATTGAACTTTGTCTAAAATAAGTGGGCGTGTAAAATTTTATAAATATTTTAAATATTCATCAAAGAAATATGTATAAATGCAATTATTTTAACTGAAACACACACATTCAACAAACATTGATAACAAGTTGACAAAGTAAAAAAAAAATAATAAATATAAAAATAAGAAGAAAAAAAAAACACTTTGTTTGATCAATACAAAATAAATTTATAATAATTTTTGTTATATATTTCAATAGGGTGAACACTTTTGACGATTTTTGATAACCGAAAAACAGTACAGAAGCCCCCGGAAGTTGAGTAATGAATTTAAGAATTTTTAAATACCACTGCACAGTAGGAAATTTTGCAAAAATATTTATCATAAATCAGAAAAATCTAAAATTTGGGTATGTTTAGAAGTGGTGGAGTCAATAGAGTCAAAACATAGACAGTCTTTTGAGAAAATTTTGATTTCCGGAAGAAAACAAGAAAACGCCTCTGAATAATACAAAACCCAAACTTCCTAGGACTTTATTGCTTATTCTCAGTCCCTTGGCCCAAGTCCAATACCATGCATTTTTCCTGCCATAGACATTTTGTCCTAGTTTATTAAAATGTTGTGTCAGCCCGCACTTTGGGTGCTTGATCTAGCTAGCACCCTTTTAAGTGATTTAGCACCCAAAAATTAAAAATGGGCGCCAAAAGTTTATTAACCTTTTTGCTGAACTTTTTGTAAGAAAGTTATATTTGCCGTAAAGCGATCAACCTCTGCCCTATCTTGGAAGGGTATCCTGTACTATGCCCAAGATTTTATTCCGTGCTCGTTTAGTTAAAAGGCTTATTGCGGATCTCAACGTACATAAGTCACTGGGGACCGATGGCATTTTAGCAACAGTGTTCTTCGACGCTATGTCGTCCATTAGCATATCATTTCAACACTTCCTATAGCTTGGGAATCTTTCTCTCGAGTTTGAAGGTTGTCAATGTTAAGCCTACACCCAAAAAAAAACGTGGGTATTCAATACTAAAAATTTAACTAAATTTTAGTCCAAAAGGACCTAGTGCAAAAATTGGTAACCATTACTAAAATTTTTTACTAAAATGATTGAAAACTAGTAAAAATTACTAATTTTGGTACTTTGAAGATACTAAAATTAGTAAATAATTAGTAGATTTTGGTACAAAAGCACTTACTAAACCTTTTATTGTATAATTATTTTGAGTGTGATTAAAAAAAGGGTGAGGCTACTGACTCCGAAACACCACCCAATCGCAATTTGCTCTGCACCACCCACTCGCAATTTGCTCGGCACTCCGCATAGACCAATTGGTCCATAGCGACACCAAAACGTTTATCGACGTCAACTAAATACATTGACCTTCATTGCAATTTGCTTTAAACTTTTCCGGTCTATACTCGCAATCTCCTCTAAAGGCTCGAACTGTGAACTCCCTATAATTGATAGTCGAGTTCGTGCAAAAGCCGGTCAGTGACACAGGATGTGTTCAATGGTCTCCTCAGCGCCTGGTGTCTCGAACCTGTTGCAGCTTTTGTCCGTAATCAGATTCATGTGTTTGGCATTTTCCCGACAAGACAGTATCCCGTTATTAAACCTATCAATATACATTCTAACCTCGTGAGTGAAAGTAAAAAAAATGTCCTTCCTAAATCATAGCATGGCCACAAAATTATGTTTATATAACAATTCCCAAGTTTCCTCCATTTTCGATTTGCCTTGGCGACAGTGTGAAAATTTCGTTTCAGTTTGTAATGCTGGAGTGGCTGTGAAAGCATTATGGTGGTACCTATGCCATCTGCTCCAAGTTGATCTGCCTTCTCGTTTCTTTATATTCCTTCGTGTCCGTATACCCATTTATTATTATTCAAGTAGTTTTAATCTGCTCCAAGTTGATCTGCCTTCTCGTTTCTTTATATTCCTTCGTGTCCGTATACCCATTTATTATTATTCAAGTAGTTTTAAATTTTCATAACACTTTAAAAACACTTTTGATTTAATTTGGCAGCTCAAGAGTTCTAAAGGCACTGACTTTCCATGTAGAAATTTAGGGTTGCTTCTTTTTACCTTGCCATATATTCCACGGCTTTTGATTTAGCAGATATCTCGGCCTTGAGTCTGCGCGTAATTTAACAGATATGTGTTGGTCTAGTTCCAATATCATGAAACCAGCTCCCACACCATGCGATTGCTTCTAATCATCAGTAAAGATATTCATGGAATTCACAGGAGGGCCTTGCAAGATCGACCAGAATTATCGATTCGGAAATATGATAGTATGATTAATAATCATCTCGTATATTATCAAGAGACCGACTCATTTATCAATGATCGTCAGTATGATTTTCGCAAAAGTCGTTCTACCGGAGACTTGTTAGCGGTCCTATTGGAAGGCTGAAGTCAGTCTATACACCATTTTGGTGAGAGTAAGATGGTAGTTCCAGATATTTCCAAAGCATTCCATCATGTATGGCAAGCCGCGCTTGTGTCAAAGTTTATTTCTTTCGTTTTAGATGGGGTCTATTCAAGGGAATTTCAGATAAATTCAGACGTACCCCAAGGTTTTGTGTCCTTTTTTCTTTATTTATTATTTTTCTAAATGACCTTCTACTAACAATAAGTCAAACTCCCAATGCCACTACTCTACTCATTTGCAGATGACAGCAACATTTGTCATTCATGTTTTTTGTTTAACCAACCCTTAGGGGATGCCCCCTTTATATGGATTGTGCTAATATTAAGAAATAAAGGTTAGAGGAGGAGGACAAATAAGGTAGTGTTTGTGGATATTTAATTTAAATTTGATGATATCGTATGTAGCAGGGAAAACATGTGGAGGTAATTCATTCCATAATCGTATAGTTCGGCAGAAAACCTTACTCTTTCTGTAATGTGTAGTACCATCAGATAGTGCGGCAGTTAAGGCAAGATTTTGTTTTCAGATATATTGACTCCATGAATTTGACCGCGGCTTGAATGTCGAAATAGATGTTGACTGCGGTTGTAGACAAGACATTGCAACTCAACCAGTCAGCTACTTCCTTTATTGCCTGCATCTCTGCCTAGTAAACTGCCTAGTTCAACCCAAGCTCTTCCGAAAAAAATCCAAGGCCTACTTGTTTGTTTAGCTTCAATACATTGAAGATTATTGCCTACATCTCTGCCTAGTAAAGAAGGATTTCTTATTCAGCCGTAGGTGTAGAACGAAGAGCTCCAGTGATAAACATAGACGTCATTCTCTGTACCTTCATGATAAGGGCCCAGTTTCCTTATGTCTCTAAAGCAGGCCACCAGATAATTATTCCATACAGCAGAATTGGACGCATCACTACAGTATAAATTCAGTGAACGACTCTAGCACTAAAGCCCCATCGTTTTCCAATGACACTTTTACAGGAATAAAAAGCAATCGTTGCCTTTCTCAACCGTTCCTCAATATTACGCCTGAAATTCAACTTCCCATCTAAAAATACTCCAAGGTACTTGGCTCCAACTGAAAAGGCGGTTTCAGAGAAATATGATCTTATTTTTTCTAGTACACAAGACAAGTTCAGTTTTACTCGGATTAACTCCTACACCACAGTCTCTTGCCCATTTAAACAGATCCTTTAGAGAACCCTGAATAATGCCCCTTAATGTCGGCAGGTGCTTTTCCTTAACCGCTGACGACATCGTCAGAATATGCGACATGACAACCGCGTGCTTCTAGAGCACTGGTGGGCACATATACTACGCTTCACTACTAGACACATTTATCGAGTCTGGGATGACAATATTAAAAGGCCCCTCTATATCAATAAAGTCCACCATTACCGAAAGCGATCTCTGGATGGTACCACCGAGCTCATGAAAACCTGTTTCTTTTGTATTTAACAAAAATTATGATAAACTAATTGATCTGAAATCCTTCGGAACTGTGTGAGAGTTTTTCCCAGCGTAATGAATAAAAACGACTCTGGTATCCCTCCATTTTAAAGGACGAGCAGTTAATGTATGCGGTAAAGCTTTTACTTAATCGCCTAAATAAATGCAATTTCAAATGCTTGGGCGTCAGAGCGTTCGAAAGCTTGAAAGCGTCAAGGAATTGACCGGAAAATGCGTGAAGAGAAGGAGACTCCCCACTGGAGGTAGACCACGCCCAAGTGGGATCCATTAGGTATCCCAAGGTGCAAGGAGAAAAAGCCAGATCTTTGTGCTGCCAGGATGTCTCAGAAACAGGAGCTATAGAGACTATTCTAAATCTTCTGGACCGTGTCCAAAAAAGGGCAGTGAAGCTTATTAATGACAATAGCGTAACTTACTCTATTTATTTATTAATGCATCAACGCAAAGTGGGTAGTGTGATACGGTTCTATCGATATTGCCATGGAAAATGTTCTGCTGAAATAAGTGAACTCATACCCCGATCCTACCTCATGCCCGATCTAGCACCCACTTTTCTTACCGTGGAATCTAGCATCTGTTTTTCGCTATCAATCACTTTTAAAAACATCTGCTTATGGCAACACTGAATATTAGGTAATTTAAGAGTTACCCTATTATTAAAATATGCTTGGAATGTATGTTAAACACAATCAAATTTGAATACGTCAATTTAATTACCATTACAAGTTTTGTGATAATCCATAAGAATTTTATTTTATGTTTCATTAAGTAGTAGACGTTTTCGCGTTTTATTTTGCACAATTATTAATTCCGTTTACAAAAAAACCTTCAACCGATTATCAACAAATGTAACAACAACTGTAAAACATACAGCTGGATTTAAATGTGAAGAGTTTAGATTTTTTTTCATTATTGTTTATCAAATTTTTTTTTATTAATTTGAGAAAGAGAGCGTTTTCTTCTATGTTTTAATAAAAAAAAAGTAAGTTTTTCAACTTATGAAAACTAAATATAGCTGAAAATACATATTAATTATACATTAAATTATCTAATGGAAGAAGTAGCAACATATCATAGTTATAGTTATTAGAGGAACAATCAGAGTTGCCAGATTTTTTTTTTTTTAATTTTTTGGATTAAAAGTAAGAACCATGACGAAACAAAAGTCTCAGTTTCTAAAAAAAATTTTCTATAGAAGAAATCTCAGATTCTAAAACAATTCAGAATCTGAGACATTTTTCTATAGAAAAAGTCTCAGATTCAGAGACATTTTTCCTATAGAAAAAGTCTCAGATTTAGAATCATTTTTCCTATAGAAAAAGTCTCATATTCTGAGACATTTTTC
Organism: Pegoplata infirma; assembly: GCA_963921195.1. Taxonomy (NCBI): domain Eukaryota; kingdom Metazoa; phylum Arthropoda; class Insecta; order Diptera; family Anthomyiidae; genus Pegoplata; species Pegoplata infirma. Next base: position 106,123,271 of record OY992538.1, on the reverse strand, counting down.
CTATAGAAAGAGTCTCAGATTCTGTAACGTTTTTTGTATAGAAAAATATCTCAGATTCTGAGACATGTTTCCTGTAGAAAAAGTCTCAGATTCTGAGACATTTTTGCTACAGAAAAAGTCCCTGAATGTAAGACATTTTTCCTATAGAAAAAGTCTCAGATTCTGAAATTTTTCCTATAAAATGTTCTATATAGAAAAAGTCTCATATAGTTTCTATAGAAAAAGTCTCAGATTCTGAGAAATTTTCCTATAGAAAAAGTCTCAGATTCTGAGAAATTTTTCCTTTAGAAAAAGTGTCAGATTCTGAGAATTTTTTCCTATAGAAAAAGTCTCAGATTCTGAGACTTTTTTTCTGAAGAAAAAGTCGCAGATTCCGAGACATACTTCCTATACAAAAAGTCTGAGATTCTGAAAAATTTTTTTATTGAAAAGGTCTCAGATTCTGAGAAATTTTAGCTATAGAAAAAGCATCAGTTTCTGAAGCATGTTGCCAATAGAAAAAGCCTTCTGAGACTTCCTATAAAAAAATTTCTCAGAATCTCACACTTTTTCTATAGGAAAAATGTCTCAGAATCTAAGTCTTTTTTATAGGAAAAATTTATCAGTATTTGAGACATTTTCTAAAGGAAAATGTCTATAGGAAAAATTTTTCAGAATATCTCTCAGAATCTTAGACTTTTTGTATTGGAAAAAGTCTTAGATTCTGAGACATTTTGCCTATAGACATTTTGTGCTTTAGAAAATGTCTCAAATACTGAGAAATTTTTCCTTAAGCAAATGTCTCAGAAATTTTTCCTATAGAAATTTTTCCTATAGATTGTGATACATTTTTCCTACAGAGAAAGTCTCAGATTCTAAAAAATGTTTCCTACCCGAGTAAAAAAATTGATATGACACAATATATAATTTAATATGGGTTCGTGTCTATTTTGATATAACCTTATACGAAAAATGGTTTCATAAGATTTGATCGAATAATATCTAATAATATCAGTTTATATAACTTTATATCGACTTTGATACGAGTTTTGGTCTAATCCAATGATATAAAATTATATCCAATTATATTAAAATTTATACAATTTTAGAAATCGGATGTTTTTTTTTTAGTTTTTAATAAAAAGTTGAAAAATTAAAATAATAAAAATAAGTTGTTCTTTGAAAAAAACTTAGAAAAATTTCAAAAAATGGAGTCATGTTAAATTTTATATAAAACACTTAGAAAATATTTTCAAAAAAAATTGTCCTTGGAAAAAACTTAGAAAAATTTGAAAAAATGGAGTTATATAAAATTTTATATAAAACACTTAGAAAATATTTTCGATAAAAAAAATGTTCCTTGAAAAAAACTTAGAAAAAATTTAAAAGATGGAGTCATATAAAATTTTATATAAAACACTTAGAAAATATTCGTGATAAAAAAGTGGTGCTTGGAAAAATCTTAGAAAAATAAAAAAATATGAAGTCATATGAAATTTTATATAAAACACTTTGAAAATATTTGCGATAAAAATATGTTCTTGGAAAACACTTAAAAAATTAAAAAATAATGGAGGCATATAAAATTTTATATAAAACACTTAGAAATTTAAAATGATGCATGGGACCAGATGTTACAACATATAGTTATGTATGGCGATATCTTAAAAAAATCCCACATCAAAATTTATTATATAAATTTATCTTGCAATACATAGTGTCACACATGATCATATATCAAATAATATGACTATATAAAAGTATATAAGATCATATTAAATTATTTTTACTCGGGTATAGAAAAAGTCTGAGATTCTGAGAAATTTTTTTATAGGAAATCTCAAATTCTGAAACTTTTTCTATAGGAAAAATGTCTCAGAATCTGAGACTTTTTCTATAGAAACATGTCTCAGAATCTGACACTTTTTTCTATAGGAAAAATTTCTCAGAATCTGAGACTTTTTCTACGGGAACTATATAAGACTTTTTCTATAGGAAAAAATTTCTCAGAATCTGAGACTTTTCTTTAGGAAAAATGTCTTACATTCAGAGACTTTTTCTGTAAAAATTTATAAACTATTTTGAAGAAAATTTTTCCAAAGTTTAAGTTAAGGCTTTTTTTGAGTGCAGCCATCATTTTACAGAATCTAAAGCTTTTTCTATAGCAAAAATTTCGTTGAACCTGAGACTTTTTCAATAAAAAAATTTCTCAGAATCTGAGACTTTTTCTATAGGAAACATGTCTCAGAATCTGAGACATTTTTCTATAGAAAAAACGTTTTAGAATTTGAGACCCTTTCTATAAAAAAATGTCTCAGAATCTGACACTTTTTCTATAGGAAAAATGTCTCTGAATCGGAGACAATTTCGCAGTATTTGAGACATTTTCTAAAGGAAAAACGTTTATATGCAAAATGTTTCAGAATATGAGCCTTTTTCTTTTGGAAAATCTCTCAGAATCTCAGACTTTTTGTATTGGAAAAAGTCTCAGATTCAGAGACATTTTTCCTATAGAAAAAGTCTCAGATTCTGAGACATTTTTTCTATAGAAAAAATGTCTTAGATTCCAAGACATATTTCCTATACAAAAAGTCTCAGATTCTGAGAAATTTTTTTATTGAAAAAGTCTCAGGTTCAACGAAATTTTTGCTATAGAAAAAGCTTCAGATTCTAAAAAATGTTGGCTGCACTCAAAAAAAGCCTTAACTTAAACTTTGGAAAATTTTTCTTCAAAATATTTTATACATTTTCTCACAATTTAGTTAAATTTAACTAAAAATTGGAAATTTTCTTAACTGTTAGGAAAAAATTTTAGTTCATGTACTGTTAAATAGTGCATTATTTTCCTTGAATGGAATTCCCTAATACATGGAAGAAATTCTTACCGCCAAAGAAATTTTCCCCAAATATATGAAAAAAATCTTTATTTTTTAGCCATATTTCTCGACTTTAGTTTTAGAACGTAATTTTCTACCAATTAGATAATTTTCTTAGATTTGAGGAAGTTTTTTCCTCCATTTTAGTAAAATTTTTATAACTTGGGGAACTTTTTTTTTCAAAAAACTTAAAATGTCGAAAACTAAGCCAGATAGAGCAAAATGGAGGCCATTTTTTGTTCTTTGGCTCTACGTCGAGTCGCTGGTCCTGTTCACATGTGTGGACCCTACTGGGTCCTAACTTTTGATCTAAAAAAGTTGGCATTCCCGAAAATTTTAAAATGCTTATATCTCGGTAAATATTGCCAACACAACAAAAAGTTCAAATAATTTTTGTACACTCAAAAAATTATGTCATTAACTGTTTGTAGTTTATTTTAAAAATATTACGTTTAGTCGTTTTTAAAAGAAAAAACATTTATTTAATGTTCAGTTTTTATTAATGACTTCTTCTGCTCTTGTTTTAAAAATAACAAACTAAAATATAAAGACTTTCATTAACATTTAATTTTTAAAGTCATTTATTTTTGTTCTGTAAGTAAAAACTACTAGTACTTGTCTGACCGAATTATTTTTTGGTCAATAACCTAACAAAGTAGAAAATTTTATTTTTTTGTAATTTTTTTTTTCAAAACTGTAAAAATCCACAATTTTGATAGTTTTTAGTGCATATTGTTGTACACTCAAAAAATTATGTCATTAACTGTTTGTAGTTAATTTAAAAAGTTTTCTGTTTAGTCGTTTTTAAAAGAAAAAACATTTGCTTGATGTTCAGTTTTTATTAATGACTACATCAGTCCTTTGTTTCAAAAATAACACACTAAAAAATAAAGACTTTCACTAACATTTAATTTATAAAATCATTTATTTTTGTTCTGTAAGTAAAAATTACTGATTATTCTTTAAATTTTTAATGAATTGTGTAAGTAATTTTTTTTTAAATTGTTGGTATTTTTTAATGAGATATCATTAGTTTTTACTAGAGTTGTCAATTATTCGACTTTCAACTTTGTTCGAATAATTCAAATAATTGTTTTTCCTCGTTCGATCAAACGATTAAAGATCAAAATTTATTCGATTAATCGAAGAGAATAACGAATAAAAAAATTATTTTAAAAAATATTTTTATTAACAAAAAAAAAAAAAAACACTTATAAAAAAACTTAAAATAAGAAAGTTAAAATTTTTATTAAAAAAATGCATAAAAAACTTCAAAATAAAATAGTTAAAAGTTAAAACAACTTAAAAATTGAATAACTGAAATCACTTTTAATTAATGGATGTCGATTTTAATACTTGTTGAAAAATAATTCAAATTCAAATTATTATTTGAAGTATTCAGACAAAATATATAATAAATTATTTTAATTTTTGTCAAATCAGACAATTTAAGTTGTTCTTAAGAAATAATCTTTTAAAAATAAAAGTTGACTTAATTTTTTTGCTTTCAAACGATTTTTGGTTTTTGTTTTTATTAAATTAGATTTTGAAAACACTCTTTCGCTAATTGTTGAAGTAGGTGATATAAGTAGTAAGAAGAGCATACAAAAGTTTATCTAATTTTTCTGTTCTTTTTTCAGATTTTCCCAAATATACCATATCGCTGAAGTCCTTTTTATTTTCTGAATTTTTAATACTTTGAATTGAATTATTTAGCTCGCATAAAAGATTATTATTTTCATTACTAATAACTTCCTCTATTTCAATACTATTATCTGAATTATTGTGATTACTTTCAACATAAAATAATCTGTAGTATAATTTTTTGGAGAATATTTTAAGAAACTTTCATTGCTCGGAAAATTTCCAGAATTTAGAAAAATTATTAACGTATTTAACACTTTTATATGTCTCTCATTAATTCTTATTTTAATACGTTTAAGTAAGTATGATGCAAAAGAATTATTATTTTTTTCTAAATTATTTATTAAAAACTTGATAACTCCCTCTAATTCTATAATGGATGTGCTATCCAGGGCTATGGCTACAATATATTTTAACTTTTCTACATTTTGTATAAAATCTTTCAAAATTTATTAGAATAAATCAAATTCTAAGCATTTATTTAATTTTTTAATTAAAAAAATTGTTCGATTAATCGACATTAATTAATCGATTTATTCGTTATTCGAAAATCGTCATTTTTGAATTATTCGAACAAGAGTTGGGTTTTGTTTGATCGATTAATCGAATTATTCTTACTCGACTGACAACTCTAGTTTTTACCTACACAAGTAGGTTATTTTTTTGTAGAAAAAAAATTCAAAAAATTATTTATAGAAATATAAAAATATGTTTGTATCAAGTGACTTTGGCACGATGGGTAGAGTGTCTGGCCAGAATGTAGTTGATTGCGGGATCGATTCCCCAAAATTTTATTAAAAATTTTTAAAAAAATATATCAATAGAAAATTGTAAAAAGTAACCTACGATATCATTAATTTTTAATGTTTTCGTAGGTTATTTTTTTGGAAATTGTTGGTAAAAATAACAGAACTATCATTAATTTTTAATGTTTTCGTAGGTTATTTTTTTCGAATTTGTTGGTAAAATTTAATGAAAAAAACGTAATTTTTTAATGTTTAATATTATTTATTTTAGAAAATTTTGTCAACAGTAAAAAATAAGTGTTGGTGTTTGTTAAAATAAATGAATAATTACTGGGATGGTTTTCAATTGTTTATTCACTGGTTTTAAATGTGTTTTTCGTTTGTTTTTGCCTACAAAAAATTTTGAGTGTAGTTCTTAACACGGAGAACAAGATAAAGGTTTTTAAAATTCTTAAGACCCCCAGTGGTCCCCTTAATTAACTTATCTCAAATATAGGCAAGGTAGAGCGAAACGGACAAAAATTTTGGATCAAAAACTATGATGATTCTTAATGATCCCAACTGGATCTGGGACCATCGGGGTCTGAACTTAGACCAATGCGGTCTTCACCCAATCGGGTCCTCAAATGTGTATGAACTAAATTGAAATAAAATTTTTCTCATTTTTAGTTCAAATTGGCAGTAATACTAAAATGTTTTTCTTTCCTTATTTTTAAGAATAACATTGCAATGGAGCTAAATCATTATCAATTTTCCTTGAATTTAGTTAGTTTCCCATTTTTTAGTTCATTTTTTTTTTCTGAGTGTATAGAAAAAGTCTCAGATTCTGAGTGGGATATCTATCAAAATTTTAGTAACTCGAAACAACGGAAAAATCGTTGTTTTGAGTTACAAAAAAAAAAATATATATTTTTGATAGATATCCCACTCGCATCCCACTAAGCGACCTCATAGCTCTTAAAGGAAAATACTTAAGCTTTCTTTTGAGTAAATAAGGGTTCTGCATTTACATTTATTTCCCTTATTCCACACGCCTTTGAAAAAACTTCAGTGTGCCATAAAAAACTGTTGGTAGGGGAAGTAAATCCTTTGGGGGTTTTATTTTTCTATTAGGGTACTTTTTTTTTTTTGGTCTCAAGACAAATACATTAAGTCACCTCAAATTCAAATCAATTTTTACTCGGAATGGCAAAATGCTTCATAATCAAAGAGTTTTTTAACAATCTGTGAAATTGAGAACAAAATACTTTAAGAAAATTGAATTTTTTTGTTTATATTTTATAGAAAAAAATGTCTGGCATTCCTGGCAACATCATTAATCTCTTGAATAATGTTTAACAACACGTTTCTTTATGCGGTTGATGCACTTTACTCTTGGATGATCATCCAAAAATATTTCATTAAGATGCAACCAACAAATAAAAAAAAATAATTAAATAATAAAATAAAGAGTAAGAAACATGTAATGTTTAGTAGCGTTTCTTATTAAATAAATAAAAAAAGTACACAAAACTTCTTAGTTTTGCGAAAAAAATATTTTAACTGAAATTGAAAAGTAAAATATTGAAAAACGAAACGCATTCAATGGTAAAATTGTCATTTGAGTTAAATTGTTGACTTTAAAAAGAAAAATTAAATTAAAAGATTATTTTCTTTCATTTCTTGCGTATGCAATATAATTACAAATAAATAATTACATTTAATAAAATTAGAGAAATTTTAATGTAGAGACATTTTCGTTGTTGCTACACTGAAAAAAAATCCATGCAACATTTTATGAAATAAACTTTCGAAATTTTCACATGGGGCCTAAAACCAAAAGTGGTCTGATGATAATCAGATTTGATAAGGTTATTGAAGTACGTGTTTAACATACCAGGCGCGGATCCACGGGGGGAAAGGAAATTTCCCCCCCAAACCGAATTCGAAAGAAATAAAGAAAAAAAAAATAAAAAAGAAAGGAAAGGAAAGGAAAGGAAAGAAAAGAAAAGAAAGAGAAGAAAAGAATAGGGAAAAAGGAGAGTGAAAAGAAAATAATCTGAAAAACAATTTCTGTGAAAAATGTTCAAGGATCTGAAAAAAAATTTTATGAAAAAATTTAAAGAATCTTAAAATTTTTCTGGAGAAAAAATGTTGCGGAATGTTAAAAATTTTCTTTTTGAAAAAAATTGAGAATTTTTTTTAGAGAAAAAATTGAGAATTTTTCTATAGGAAAATCCTTAAAAGTTTTCTGTAGGAAAAATTGGGAAATTTTTCTATAGGAGAAATTTTTTTATAGAAATTCTTCTATGAAAAATGTCTAAGAATCCTTAAATGTTTCTGAATGTTCGAATTTTTCTATGTGATAAAAGTCTCAAAAAATTAAAAAATTGTATAAAACTTAAAACTTTTCTTTATAAAAAAAACAAAAATGTTTCTAGACGAAATATTTGGGAATTTTTCTACACGAAAAATTTTTTAATTTTTCTCAATGTGTAGCGGCCACATATTTGTATTTAATTATTTTTATATTATATTTATATTTTGTGATATTATTTTTACACTAATATTTTTTACATGCATTTATTTAAATTTCATTGACTGTTTGTTTTTATATTAAATAACTCATTTATTTTTTTCATAAATATCCCATTAGCTAAATGCACTCATTTTAATAATGCTCTTTTCTAATAATGCATTGTATTTGCATATTTTGTTTTAATTATTTTAGCTCAAACCAGTTTAACTTGAGTTTATTTAATTCTCCCTTTTTAAACACTACTTAAGTGTGTGTGTGCATTTAACTAATGTGGTACTAGCTTACCATTAATTTGTCACTCAAACTCTCATTAAATATTTAGTTTATTCTCAATTCATATTCTCGTGATCAATTTATTTTGTTTGTCAATTTTTCCTTTTAAGTTAGAGTTCAAATCAATATTTTGTCATTCCTTATGCAAACGCCAACTAATAAAGTTAAGCTAAATTTAACTGCGGTGTTTTACTTGGAATATTTTTATAATTTTTTTAAATCATAAAAAAATAAGATTGTGTTTAGAATTGGACGCTTGCCGTCTGTTCCGAGCCTTTCTACAATAAATAAAAATAAGAGACATTGACCGTCTTGGACGTATGTCTGGACCAGGTTGTGGCTCCCATAAAAATATTATTTAAATAAGTATCGTCGTCTTTGGTCAATCCCTATCTCTACAAGTGGCGCCCAACGAAAAATTTTACTAAATTTAAACAAAAGAAGATTTGTTTGCAAAATCAACATCGCTGATTCGTCCAATATCCCAAAAAATAATCTTTCGAGGATTTTGGAATATTAAAAGTGTTGTTGTTGTTGCTATCATAAAAAAAAAAATTATTTAATCAACCGTTGTTTGCATTAATCCAGCATTGTTGTCATTGTCATTGTGCTCCAGCATTGTTGTTGTTGTCGTCAAATTACATCGTTTTTATTGTTGTTGTGTCGACGGTACGTGTTGTTGTAATTTTTTTTGAATATTTTATGCGTTTTGCTTTGTGGTTAATAAGATAAAAAATATACAGTGTTTTGGAGAGGATATTTTTTTTACACTTTTGGTAGAGTTGCCCACTATTATTTTGTTTTCTGTTTCTGGGGAAAATAATATAAAATGCGTAGAAGCCCTCGAAACACAGATAGCCCTAGTGGCTCTTCTGGAAGTACATGTCCTCCAAACCAAAGCCATGTACAGAATACTCCTTCCAATTTACAGAGCACTGCGTCAAATGCTTCTTCTGTTTCACAAATACTCAATCCTATAGTACCTGCAGCTTCCCAGCCTAAGGTACCCGTTAATATCAGTCTCACTGAGACTCAGTTTAGAGAACTGCTAGGCGGACTGACCATTGCCCAAAATACAAAACCGACCTTTAGTACATGCACAACTCGCTTTAACGGAGGTCGTAATTCTACAAATGTTGAAGATTTTCTTGCAACAATATTAGTCTATAAAGACGCGGAAAATATCTCTGACGTACACGCGCTTACAAGCTTACCACTGCTTCTCGAAGGCTATGCTTCAACCTGGTGGCAGGGGGTGAAAGATGAAGCCAAAACGTTCAAAGATGCTGTTGAGTTACTGAGAAAAGCTTTTGCTCCTCCCAAGCCTGATTGGCGAATTTTTAGTGAAATATCGCAAGAAAGGCAAAAATTTTCCGAATCTACAGATGTATTTCTTTGCAGAAAACGACGACTTTTTTCACAATTATCCGAAAAACTATCTGAGAAAATAATGATAGATATGATTTTTCATCAGTTAAATATGCAGATTCGTGAGAAAGTTTCACGCGGTAGTTTTACCACTTTCCAAGAACTTTTAACAAAAGCTCGTGAACAAGAAATGGTTATGAAGGATAAACAGGAAAAACTAGAATCTTTTAAAAAATCTGAAAATCCTGAAAAAGCCTCATTAAAATGTTCACACTGTAGAAAACGAAATCATACCGTAGAAAATTGCTTTAAAAAACTCGAAGCTGACAAGCATGCTAAAGTAAAAGAGCCAGAATCAAAACTGAGCTGTTATGGATGTGGTGCTTCCGGCTATTACAGGTCCAATTGCCCATCTTGCAATAAGGATAAGCCCAGTACATCCACAAAAACACTCGATTTCAACTCTATACAAACTAATCTTGTAGGCCGAAATGTTCCCGTTGCCGAAATAAATGTAAATGGCCTAAATGGAGAAGCGTATTTCGATACGGCAGCTAGAACCAGCGTTGCCGGATTTTTATTATATCAAAAACTAAAACAAAAAGGTCTCAAATTCGATAAAGTCTGCGCGGAAATTATACTGGCAGACGGAAAAGCCCGTAATGAAGTCGTTTACTCTACTGTGGCAGATATTATAATCGGAAAAAGATTTAAAAAAATAAAGTTTATTTGTCTTCCTAATGCTGAAGGTAATAGAACGTTGTTGGGGATAGATTTTCTAGAAGAGTGTGGCATAGTCCTAGATTTAGCCCAAAGGATATGGTGTTTTAAGGACGAACCTAATAAACATTTTGAATTCAAGCTCCAGGAAGCATGTGTAATCAACAGTGTTTCAGTAAATGACAAAAGGAAATCTTACACAAATGATGTTAAACAATTTTTTAGCTGGTTCGAACACACTAACGTACAAAATAATGACTATTCCCCTGGTTTCGTAAATAAAGTCTTTCAGGATTCTGTACCCAATGAGTTAGAAATTCCCAAAACATCAGATTTTTTTCCGCCATTAAAGAAATCAAAGTATGATGAATACTGTAATGACGTCTTTCAAACCATTGACTTAAATTCTTTTGATATAAAATTAAGACCAAACGAAGGTTGCAATTTGAATGAAGATGAACGTAATACGGTGAAAAAACTACTATTGGAAGAAAAGGACATTTTTGAAGATATTCTAGTACCGGTTCCCCATGTTGAACACTATATAAATACTGGTTCCCATGATCCGATTTCTAATGCTCCATATAGAATATCTCCGAAAATGAAATCTATGTTGAAAAACGAGCTTGATGATATGCTAAAGAAAGGTGTTATTGAAGAAATGGAATCGCCTTGGGCATTTCCGGTCGTATTAATTCCGAAAAAGGACAAAAGTATAAGGTTGTGCGTTGATTATAGGCGTTTAAATGCAATAACCACAACAGATACGTATCCTCTTCCAAGGATTGATGATTTACTTCATTCTGCTAAAACAACACCATATATGACAACTTTAGATCTTCGTTCAGGCTACTGGCAAATTAAAATTTCAGAGAAAGACAAATTAAAAACAGCTTTTACAACTCCTTTTGGGATTTATGTTTTCAATAGGATGCCATTTGGTTTAAAAAACGCTCCTGCAACGTTTCAGCGTTTAATTGATAAATTTCGAACAGGGCTACCAAATATTACAATCCTAGCTTATCTGGATGACATTATTATATGTTCAAGCGACTTAAATAGTCATATATCAGATCTTAAACAAACCTTTAAAAGGCTACGAAATTTTGGATTTCATCTTAATAGAGAAAAATGTTTTTTCGTAAAATCAAAAGTCAATTATCTTGGTCATATTTTGACAGAAAAGGGTCTCGAAGTTGATCCTGAAAAAACTAAAGCTATTAGCGAACGTACAAATCCAAAGAATCCTAAACAAGTTTTATCTTTTCTACAAACATGCTCATGGTATAGACGATTTGTTCCGTCTTTTGCTGACGTATCTAAGCCATTGTCGGATTTGTCTAAAAAGAACGCAACGTGGACTTGGTCACAAAAACAACAAGAAGCTTTCGATAAACTTAAAATGCTATTAGTTTCTCCGCCGATTTTACAACAAGTAAATGAGTCATTGCCTTTTATTTTAAAAACCGATGCTAGTAATTACGCGCTCGGGGCTGTATTAATCCAGGGGGAGAAAGAAGAAGAACACCCAATCGAGTACGCTAGCAGGCTTTTACTCCCAGCTGAACGAAATTATTCAACAACCGAAAGAGAGGCTTTGGCAGTAGTTTGGGCAGTGCAAAAATTTCGAGGATACATTGAGGGATCAGAAGTGTTGGTTCTTACCGATCATCAACCACTTAAATGGCTATTTAGTTTAAAAAGTCCTACAGGTCGACTCGCGAGATGGGCCCTACAGCTTCAAATGTATAATATCCAATTTGGTTATACACCCGGTCGTCAAAACATGGTAGCTGATACATTATCCAGACCTCCTTGTTTACTTGAAACTCACAGTGATATTCGTTGTGAATGTTTTTCAATACATATTGATTTTCCAAGAAAAGGTGCTGAAGAATTTAGAAAAGCTCAGATAGAAGACCCTGATATTAAAACTATAATTGATTCGTTTGAAAATAACGACGAAAATGTTTTTCGTTACACCAATAGAGGTTATTTAATGCTCGATGGAGTTTTGTATAGATTTTGCTCTGAAGAAGACACTGAAAATGGTCAATTGGTTGTTCCAAAATCTATGCGAAGTTTAATCCTCTTCAAATATCATGACGAACCGACAGCAGGTCATTATGGTATCGATCGTACTATTAATCGAATAACACCAAATTATTACTGGCCACGAATGAGAGCTGAAATCACTGATTACGTAAAATCTTGCATCGAATGTAAAAGATACAAACCATCGAATATGAAACCATCTGGTCTACTTCAAACCGTTTCCAGTAATCGTAGATTCGAAATAATTGCTATAGATTTATTTGGTCCGTTACCAAAAACACCGCAAGGCAATCAGTGGATTCTGATCGTTGAAGATTTGTGTACCCGGTGGACTGAATTATTCGCTTTATCTGAAGCCTCGGCCGAAAATTGTGCTGTTATATTATTAAATGAAGTGTTTTTAAGATATGGAATTCCAAGACGTGTCCATTCTGATAATGGAACTCAGTTCATATCTGCTGTTATGCAAAAGCTGACATATTGTTTAAAAATTGAACAAACGTTTACCCCTGTTTACCACCCCGAAGCAAACCCGGTTGAGAGGAAAAACAGAGATTTAAAAGTTCAACTTTCCATATGTGTTGGTCAAGATCATACCTCATGGGATAAGAAAATACCCTCCATTCGTTTCGCAATGAATACTGCTAAGTGTGCATCAACAAATTACACAGCTGCTTATTTGACTTTTGGGAGAGAATTGAGAACTCCAACAGAAGTACAACATGATCTCAGAACTATTGTCACTGCAGAAAATTTTATACCCCAGATTACACCACACCTATTGCGTCTTGCAGATACGTTAAAGCTTGTTAAAGAGTCAGAAGAGAAAATGCAAGATAAAAATAAATTGTACGCTGATTTGAAAAGAAAACCACAACAGAAAATCGAAGTGGGTGATCGTGTTTTAATATCAACCCACATTTTAAGCAAAAAGGACAAAGGCGTTACGTCAAAGTTTGTGCCTCGTCGTGATGGTCCATACATAGTATTATCAAAGAAGGGCTCTGCATGTTATACGATTGCGTCTCAAGAAAATCCACATGTACCATTGGCAACTTATCACGCATCTGATCTTTCCTTGTACGAAGGTCGTCCGGAAAATCCTGTGAACGCATTACGACAACGAGGAAGACCAAAACGTAATAACAACATAAACGCAACAACATCAACAAATACAACAACTGACGTACATACAACAAACTTACAACGTTCATCAAATGATGCTCCTAAGGCATCATGTAATAAAGTAACAACACCTAATTTAGCTGCAACATCAAATGCAACAACAAAACCTCCAAATAACAATGCAACATCAAGAGCAACAACAACCTCATCATCTACAAAGGCGTCTCCAGCAGTAGCAACAACAACACATTCTACAGATTCTAATACAACTCAACATAATCAACAACCTGTAAGAAGATCCCTAAGAAACCAAAATTTGCTAAAGAAGACATAATTGTGCTGCATCATCATCGGGACGATTTCTGAAGCAGAGGGGGAGTGTGTAGCGGCCACATATTTGTATTTAATTATTTTTATATTATATTTATATTTTGTGATATTATTTTTACACTAATATTTTTTACATGCATTTATTTAAATTTCATTGACTGTTTGTTTTTATATTAAATAACTCATTTATTTTTTTCATAAATATCCCATTAGCTAAATGCACTCATTTTAATAATGCTCTTTTCTAATAATGCATTGTATTTGCATATTTTGTTTTAATTATTTTAGCTCAAACCAGTTTAACTTGAGTTTATTTAATTCTCCCTTTTTAAACACTACTTAAGTGTGTGTGTGCATTTAACTAATGTGGTACTAGCTTACCATTAATTTGTCACTCAAACTCTCATTAAATATTTAGTTTATTCTCAATTCATATTCTCGTGATCAATTTATTTTGTTTGTCAATTTTTCCTTTTAAGTTAGAGTTCAAATCAATATTTTGTCATTCCTTATGCAAACGCCAACTAATAAAGTTAAGCTAAATTTAACTGCGGTGTTTTACTTGGAATATTTTTATAATTTTTTTTAAATCATAAAAAAATAAGATTGTGTTTAGAATTGGACGCTTGCCGTCTGTTCCGAGCCTTTCTACAATAAATAAAAATAAGAGACATTGACCGTCTTGGACGTATGTCTGGACCAGGTTGTGGCTCCCATAAAAATATTATTTAAATAAGTATCGTCGTCTTTGGTCAATCCCTATCTCTACAAATGAATAATTTGGGAATTTATAGAAAAATGTTGGGAACTTTTCTTAGAACTTTTTTTATAGAAAAAATCTTATAGTTTTGACAATTTTTATATGAAAAATCTAACTGTTTTTCTATAGGAAAAATCTGACAAGGGAAGTCTCCCTGGTGTCACCCTCCGATCTTCATGAAATTTGGATATATTGTTAAGAACGAAAATTAATTCGACACGTATTTTTTTTTAGCGGCCCAAACTCGATTTGTATGGGGGAAATTGACCTTTTTCAGTTTTTTACGATTTACGCCTATTTAAACAAAATTAATATAGGCATGTGTGGTATCAGATTAAAGGTATTAAAAATACATATCTCGTGGTGCTAACAACGGGCCAAAGAAGTTAATATTTTTCGACTTATTAACAAAAATGTCCTAAAATTTTGGTATTTTACTCAATATGACGAAAAGTTGTGCATGTGTGGGCACGTTCTTAGCACACGTAGATAGGTTTTCCAAAGACCTTTCATGACCATGACTAGGTTTCTTTGCATAATATAGGAGATAAACGAAAAAAACTGAAAAATGGCCTTGTCTTCCCCCCTCCTTTTTATGAATTATGAATTTGAATTTGGGCCGCTAAAAAAAATACGTGTCCCTTTATTTTTCCTGCTCTACAAAATAAAACCAATTCCATAAAGATCCGCGGGTGACACTAGGGAGACTTCCCTTGTGAGAGTTTTTTTATAGGAAAAATCTGAGAATTTTCTATATTGAAAATTTGACAATTCTTTTGGGTAAAAAGAAAAGAGGAAATGAAATCATGAGTGAGAATTTTTTCTAGAGTTTTCAAGAATCTTAAAAGTTTTCTTTTGAAAAATAGTTTTTAAATCTTAAATTTTTTTATAGAAGAAAAGTAAAATTATAATAAAAATTTTCCATAGGAAAAATAAGAAAATTTTTTTCAGGGAAATTTTGAGAATTTGTTATGCAAAAAATGCAATAGAATCTTAGACTTTTTCTATAGGAAAAATTATACAGAATCTGTGACTTTTATAGGAAAAATGTCTCGCAATCTAAGTATGTCTCAGAATCTGAGATTATTTTTATTAAAAAGATGTCTCAGAATCTAAGACTTTTTAATAGGAAAAGCTGAGACCTTTTCTATACACTCAAAAAAAAAAAAAAAAACTTGTAAAACGACAAAAATAAAGTTTGTAACTTTTTTTGCTACCTCCTATTTGACAACAATTCCTTGTAATTTTACAAGTTTTTTACCAATAAAATTGTAAATTTAAGAATTTCTTGACGCGATAAAACTTACAAGGAGGCTTCGTGATTTTACTAGATTATTTGCTACCTCCTATTTTATGAGAATTTTTAGTAAAAATTAGGAAGTTTTTCGTAATTCTACAGGACTTTTACCCATAAAATTGTAAATTTACAAATTTTTTGGCGCAATAAAACTTACAAGGAAATCTCGTAAATTTACTAGATTTTCTTGGAAATTTTTAAAATTACAAAAAAATTGTAAAATTACAAAAAAAAATTAAATTTCGTTCGACAATATTTAGTTAAAAAAACAAGGAAAACTGTCAAATATTGGTAAAATGGGATTACGAGACTTTTCTAGTAATTTGACAAGGTTTTTTTTGTGTGTAGGAAAAAAGTCCTAGAAAAAATTTCAGATTTTTTCTATGTTAAAAATATCTCAGAATCCAAGTCTTTTTCTATAAAAATTGCCTTAGACTTTTAGAAAAAATATCGCAGAATCTAAAAAAGGTCTTAGATTTTTATTTTTTTATTTGAAAAGTGACTCAGAATCTTAGCCTTTTTTTGTAGGAAAAATTTCGGAGACTCATACTCTGGGACTTTTTCTACACTCAAAAAAAAAAAACTGTAATGTTAGCAAAAAAAAGCTTGTAAACCTACAAGAAAACTTGCTGATTTTGAACCCACAATTTTTTTGGTAAAGTTAGCAAAAATGTTTTGCCAAAAATTAGTTAACTGAAATTTTTTTATTTCGACTTAGTTCATACAGGTTTGAGGACCCCATTGGGTTCGGACCCGATAGGTCCAGGCACCGATGGGCCTAGACCTAGTTGGGTTCCTTAAAAATCGTCATAGTTTTTGATCCAAAATTTTTGTCCGTTTCGCTCTATCTTGCTTAGTTTTTGAGATACATTATTTTAGGGGGGACCACTGGGGTTTTGAGATTTAAAAAACTCGACAACTTAAAAAATATTACTCCGAGAGCTTTTGGTTTTTTGTGGTCTTGTTCTACGTGTTGAGAACTACAAAAATGCTTTTGGACTTTTTATCGTGTCGGTAATATTTACCGAGATATGAGCATTTTAAAATTTTCGGGAATGCTAACTTTTTGGATCCAAAGTTAGGACCCATTAGGGTCCACAGATATGAAGAGGACTGGCGGTAGAGCTCGAGAACCAAAAGAGGCCTCCGTTTTGCTCTATCTGGCTTAGTTTCCGAGATAGCGCCATTTAAAGTTTTCTAAACAAAAAAAAAATTAGTTCAAATTTTGTTTAAAATTGCTAATGCGCTAAATGAAGTTTACAAGATATTTTTGCTAACAAGCTAATCTCAACTAAAAATTTGCTAAAGGTTAGCTTACTAGCATTAGCAAAAAAATTAGTAAATCTACTAATGTATTATTTTGAGTGTATGGGAAAAATGACTCAGAACTAAAACATTTTTTTATGAAAAAATTTCTTAGACTCTCTTATGAAAATATTTCTCAGAAAATGCTTGACTATCTTACAAGGGAAGTATCTATACCCTTATGAACCGATTTGCCTGAAACTTAAAATTTATATAAAAGAGACAATTCTAAGGTTGGGGTGTCTCGGCTTATCGGCCATATCGGGGATTTAGTGGTTCAAAACATGGGTCAAAAAATGTCGAAAAAAATAGTTTTTTTAATTTTTCAGCCATTTCTTTTTAAGGAACTATATAATGTTTTCATATGAGAAGAAAGGTTTTTTTAATGCCTATCCAATGGTGGCATAACCTTGTAAAAGTTTCGCTTCGGTCAATACTTTTTTCATGAAAACGTGTAAATTTTGTTGGGTATTAATATGAAGACATAGACCTACGAAGTCCATATGAATATGAAATAATCTTTATTAAATTTAAGTCGACACGTATTTTTGCTCTAGACGATATTCCTGTTAGTTCGGGAGTTATCGAAATTTTCCCGGTGGTCTACATTGTTTCATAAGGGGACAACAAAATTTTGGAACACTGATATGGCCGAAAAGCCGAGACACCCCAACCTTAAAATCGTCTCTTTTATATATATTTTAAGTTTCAGGCAAATCGGTTCATAAGGGTTGAGATACTTCCCTTGTTAGACTTTTTCTAGGGAAAAGTTTCTCAGAAAACAAAACTTTTTTAATAGAAAAATGTCTTAGAATCTAGAAAATATTTTTTCAAACCCTAAAAATTTTGGTGTAGAAAGATCGTTTCGGTATCTTAAACCTTTTCTGTAGAAAAATAGAATAGATTTTTTTTTTTATATTTCAGAACCTAAGAATATTTCAATGGGAAAAAACTCACTAAATCTGAGAATTTTTCTTTACGAAAATTTTTTCCTAAATATAGAAATTATTGGTGTAAGAATTGCATAAGTATCAGAGAATTTTCTATATGAAGGTTTATCAGTATTTAAAATTTTTTGTATAAATTCTGATTAATTTTTATTCAAAAATGAAAATCGTTACTTTCTAACTTTAAAATATTATGTTTTTAGTAGGTTTATTCTAGCTCGAGGTCATTATTACCTTTACTTATTTAGACATTGATATTCTCATAGCTTTAATAAGTATAGGAAATAATGACCTCGAGCTAAAATAAACCTACTTAAAATATTTTGGTATAAATTTTAAAAGCTTTTCTGTATCAAAATGCCTCAGAACCTCAGAAGCTTTTTATTGGGATAACGTCTCAGAATCATAAAATTTCTATTAGAAAATTGTGTCAGAATCTGAGTCTTTTGCTGTCAGAAAAATGCTTTAGAACCTGAAAATTTCTTGAAGAGACATTTTTCAAAATATCAAACCTTTAAGTTTTTTTTTATTATAGTAATAAATTTTTAAAATTTGAAAATGTTTTTTATAGAAAAAATCATAATAAATAAGAGTTGAACAGTAAAAAACCTTAACCAATGATTCGAATTCGACCTGTAGTTTCCTGCAAAAATTTTTTTTGAGCAAAAAAAAAAAATCGGGAAGGTGGGTTATATGGGGGCTACAAGAAGAAGTGGTCCGATTCCTTAAAAATTCGGAATAGTGATTTGTAATAAAACACGTTTACCTGCCAAATTTCGAAAACATTCCTATTATAATACGGTTATTAGAGTCATTTGAGCCAAAACAAAAGAGGACCTTTGTATGGAGGCTAGGTATAAATATGGAAAGATTTTTTCCAATTTCATTAAATTTTTTAAATTGATTAAAAATTACCACCTGTGTCGTGTTTACACCGTTTACATGGACAGACAGTCGCTAAATCGACTCAAAAAGTGATTCTGATTCGATCGGTATACTTAAAGGTGGGTCTAGGACCAATATTTCGGGTAGTTACAAACATCAGCATAAACTCATTATACCCTGTACCACAGTGTGGTGTAGGGTATAATAAAAATTTGGAATGTAAATGGAAAATTTTGATACTGAGTCTGTGACATAGAAAATCGTGAAATTTTAAAATTTGCAAAATGTATGAATGTATGAATGAATTTAATAGTATTGAGTAAATTTTTAATAAAAAATAAATAAATGCTTACTAAAAAATTTTATTAAATTTTTAATGGACACAAATAAAAATTTAATTAATATTTTTTCGGTTTTTTTAAGTAACTTTTTAATTGTGTCAATTAAAAATTTACTCTAAATTTATCAATTTTTTTTTTTAAAATTTAAAAAAGTTCATTTTTTTAAAATTTTTTTTCAAACTTTACTAAATATATTTGAGGCATTCCACACCAAATGTCCAGCGAAAAAAAACATGTGTACCGTAAACTTCTGAATAGGTGATATGGATAGCCCTATATGGAACTTAGAAAATATCGTTTTTGGTTTTTCAATTTTTCAAAAACTGGGCTTAGGAGGCGTGGTCAAATATTGAAAAAAATGGTCAAATTTGTGGCGAGTTGCCTTGATTAAATATTTATCACATTAAAACGGAATGCACCACAATGTCAAAAATTTACGTTCTTATATAGTATTGTATGGGCTATCGATTAAAATTTTTTTTTTGGAAAATTTTCAGAACCCGTTCTGAAATTTTCCATTTTTTAAAAAAGTCAATTTATCAAAAATCCGGCCACTTTTTTTTTCTTTTTTATTTATTTTTTTTAAAAGTTTAGATGTTTGTCCATCCACACAAAAAAAATCAGAAACACGTTCATCTTTTTTTTCGAGAAAATCGCATTTGAACTTTAAATTTCATAACAATTTAGTAATTTGCTTGTATTTTCTTGTGTCAACAGAGCGTATGACGAATATTTATGCAATTAATATTACTCATTCGCAACTTTAAAACAAAGAAATACAAGCAAATAACAAAATTGTTATGAAATTTAAAGTTCAAATGCGATTTTCTCGAAAAAAAAGATGAACGTGTTTCTGATTTTTTTTTGTGTGGATGGACAAACATCTAAACTTTTAAAAAAATAAATAAAAAAGAAAAAAAAAGTGGCCGGATTTTTGATAAATTGACTTTTTTAAAAAATGGAAAATTTCAGAACGGGTTCTGAAAATTTTCCAAAAAAAAAAAATTTAATCGATAGCCCATACAAAACTATATAAGAACGTAAATTTTTGACATTGTGGTGCATTCCGTTTTAGTGTGACAAATATTTAATCAAGGCAACTCGCCACAAATTTTACCATTTTTCCAATATTTGACCACGCCTCCTAAGCCCAGTTTTCGAAAATTTGAAAAACCAAAAACGCAATTTTCTTAGTTACATATAGGGCTATCCAAACAACCTATTCAGAAATTTACGGGACACATGTTTTTCTGTAGCGGGACATTTGGTGTGGAATGCCTCATTTATGTCTTAAAGACATAGGAAAATTATCATAAAGATGATTTCAAACTTTCATATACATATACAAAAAACTGTTAACTAAATGAGAATTCAAAACACGAAGAGAATAAAAAAAATATTAAATTTTGTGTGAAATTATTAATCAATTTTTTTATACCCTACACCACACTGTGGTACAGGGTATAATGAGTTTGTGCTGATGTTTGTAACTACCCGAAATATTGGTCCTAGACCCACCTTTAAGTATACCGATCGACTCAGAATCACTTTTTGAGTCGATTTAGCGATGTCCGTCCGTCCGTCCGTCCGTCCGTCTGTCTGTCCATGTAAACGGTGTAAACACGATACAGATCGCAATTTTTAATCAATTGACTTGAAATTTGAAACTTAAGTCTCTCTTGGCCCAAGGACGAAGCCTATTGAAATTGGAAAAAATCGGTCCATATTTAGACCTAGCCCCCATACAAAGGTCCTCTTTAGTTTTGGCTCAAATGACTCTAATAACCGTATTATAGAAGGTATCGCTTTGAAATTTGGATGGTAAACATGTTTTGTCTTCACATATCATTATTCCGAATTTCAAAGAAATCGGACCAGTTCTTCTTGTAGCCCCCATACAAACCACCTTCCCGATTTTCACATAAATGTCTCAAATTTCATGAAAATAGAAAATATTTAATTAAAATTTTGTTTGTGTATGTTAAACGCGTACTTAAATAACCTTATCAAACCTGATAATCATCGGACCAGTTTTTGACTCAGGCCCCTTGTGAAAATTTCGCCCGATATTCAGTTAAAGCGGTTTATTGTCAACAAATAGAAGCCTATTTCACTCAAATTTGATTTGTGAGTGTTTTCTTCACTTATTAAAGGTTTTACAACATATAGATCTAATCGATCCATGGGACCCATTTTCCGGGAAACCTTGGTGTAGGGTATTATATGGTCGGTCTTGACCGACTATAATTTTCTTACTTGTTTTTTCAAATTTTTGAATAAATTTTTAATTGCGTGAATTAAAAAATTACTTGAATCTTATTTAAAAATTAAAACAAGTGATTCATAAATTGTTTTCCTCAATATTTTTTTCTGTGTATGGAAACCTGTCACGTGAAAAGCATTTTAAATCACCAATCACGGGATTGGTGATTTCCGTTCGACCGGCACAATTTTTTCTGCAGGGATGTTTCTCGCTCTGCCTTAACTTCTGCATAAATAATTTTTTTTTTAATAATTCGATAAAGACTTTTAATATTTTACGATTTTTGGTTTTAAAAAAGCTTTTGAGTCTAAAACAAGTAAAAAAGTTAAATTCGGCCTTGCCGAATGTAGTGATACCCTCCACAATTTCAAAAAGATTATTGCAAAAACTTTATTTAAAAGGAAATTACTTTTGAAAAAAAAATTTTTTGAAAAAAAAATTTCCGCGAAAAAAAATTTTGGTAAAAAAAATCCGCGATTTTTTTATTTTTTGTCAAAAAATATGTTCGTACTTCGTACTTGTTTAAATACCATTTGGTGTTCAATTTTGTTCACATATGCCAACCAGAAGCCGAATTACAGCATTTTGTATTTTTAGGTTATGTTGAATGTACAGAAATTTCTGAGGTGTGCTTACATTTTCGTTCATAACTTTTGAATCGCTCAAATGCAATACCAAACTTCTCGGGAGAACTTCCAATAAATATGTTAAGTTTCAGTCATCTCTGTGCAATATTTTGTCCGCGACAGCATTTTCCACAGACAGACGGACAGACGGACATCGCTAGAATGTCTTAAAATCGATCGGGCATCATGAATATATATACTTTATGGGGTCCCAGATCGATATTTCGATGAGTTACAAACGGAATGACAAACTTATATATACCCTCTATCACTAAGTGGAGGGTATAAAGAGGATGGATGAACGAACCACTTTCAGACAAAAAATTTAAATATTTCTTTTTTATTATAAAACATTTTTATTTCAAAAATTTTATCATTTTATACAAAACTTTTATTACTTTTATATAATACAAAAAAAACTTTTAGCTTTTTACGAAATTATTGATACAAATAAATTTTCTGTATTTTACGAAAGTCTGCATTAAATTAAAAAACTTGTTCGTATTATATATAAAGTATTTTCGTAAAATTAAAAATATTTTTCGTACAATGTACGAAACATTTCGTGTATTTTACGAATGTCTTTCATTGTGCGAAATTACGAATGTTTTCGTATTTTGTACGAAAGGATTCGTGTATTTTACGAATGGATTTTTTTCGGTGTATGCTATGTTCAATTATATCTGAAGACACCATATCCAAAAATCGGATCAAACATTTTTTATAGTTGTTCTGAAATTAAATTTTAGATATAAACACTCAGAGAAGAGATATGATTGTGGCAACCACAATTTAAGAGCGTCATATTATGATTGATCATTTTATCATAACTTGTTTGTAGTAACCATAACATTTTTGCAGTAATCATGTTATGATTCTAAATAATTTATGATCATAATATGATTGCAACAACAATTTCACGATTGCTATAAACATATTATGATAAAATTTGCAATCATAATATGACGCTCTTAAATTGTGGTTGCCACAATCACATCTATTCTCTGAGTGAACGAATTTGAACTATTATTTCTTTAAAAAAGGTGTAAAATCCCGAAAATCTGGAACATTTTGCATGAAAAAAAGTTCTTAGATTCTTAGAAATTTTGAATATATGCAAAGTATATATATATTTGTTTATAATATAAAACATTTAAATTAAATACTAACACTCCATTTATTTAGTTTTCAATTACAAACAATTGTTGTTTTTATTTGTTAAACATAATTTCGTTATACTGAATGAATTATTTGAAATTATTTATTTAGAATTTTTTTATTGTTGTTTTTAAGTGTTGTTTAATGTTTTTTTTTATTATTATTTATATTATAAATTCATATTACAATAATATGTTTTAAGTACTGTTATTTTATAAAATTTTCTATTAAAACAATTGTTTAATAAAAAGTCGTATGTCTTTATTCTTTTCACTTTCAATTGTAATTGCAAATTATTATTTATTATTTTTTTAATTTTTTATATAATTTATTTAAACGCGTTTGATTGAAAATTATGTTTTATTATTATAATGTGTAGTAAGTAATAGTAGTAAATATTTAATTTTTTTTATTGTTTTTTTATAGATTTTTATTTATTTAAATGTAAATTTCGCGAAATATTTATTGTCTCGCGTTTTGTAAGTAGTTTTTGTAATATTAGCACACAATTGACAAAGCAAACATTTTTTTTCGGTCTGGTTACAATGTTTTTTTAGTTTCCCCCGTCCGTATTGAATATAATTATTGATCAAACAATATTGTTAGGTTACATTTAAAATATTGTAGAATATAGAATAACAAAATGCAACAACTACAATAATAACATTCGTTTTCATCAGGTAGCAGTTGTTAAAAAAAATATGTTTTTATTTTAATTCTCCATGAAAAATAATGTTTGGTATAATCAGTTTGTCATTCCGTATGTTACATTTTAAAGTATTATTTCAAATGTGGACTTCCTGGATTCGACAATTTGGTAGTCTGATTTTGTTTGGGCTTTTCCAAAATCCATCCAAGTTTGGGATTTTTTGAAAATTTCCACAAAACTTTAATTTGTTGAAAGACTCAAAAACAAAAGTGGCACGGTTGGCAATCAAAATGAATAACGGTATCAATATCGGTATTGGTATCATTTTTTTATTTATTTCGGTATCGGTATCGGTTACGGTATTTGAGTTGAATCGGTTATGTTATTACCGATACCGAAACGTGAATACCGGTACATACCGGTATTATCGAAAAATGCTAAAAAACGTATAAAAACTTGAAAAAAAAATATTTTATTTTTCAATTTTAATACCAAACACATATTTACGTATTTATTCTGAGCATTTTTGCTAAAACGCCCTCTTAAATGTGAAAAAAATTTAAAAGAGCAGGACTTTTAAATTATTCTGATAGAGGGTATTTATACACAGCCTTTTTTTGCTTGCAATAAAGTCTTGCAACTTTTTCTTTGTAGGCAATCGGGGGTGAAAAGAAAACGGGGTAGAAAAAAAATCACGATTTCTGTTTTCCTTCTTTTATGCTTCTCACCCCCGATTGCCATCAAAAAAAAGTTGCAAGTCTTTATTGCAAGCAAAAAAAGGCTGTGTATAAATACCGTCTTACAAAAATGTTTTATTTGTTTAAGAAAAGTAAAAAAAATATGTAAAAACATGTAAATTCGACTTGGCCGAATCCATGAATACCCTCCACAATGTCCTTTTAAAGTAAGAGTTAATATTCTAACGTGAAAAAAATTAACAAGTTTGATTAGAAATATTTTTTTTTGAGTAAAAAACTTTTTTGGTCATTTGTGAAAAAAAATTAACAACATTTTTTTCGAGTGTAATTTTTTTTCTTTCTTTTAGAGTAAAAACATTTGTGAGTGACAAAAATATTTTGTAAAATATTTTTCTGACTAATCAATGTTTTTAAGGCTGGTTTAACGGGTTTTTCAACACGTGAATTTAAGGTTTTCTTAACAACTTTTGAACCACTAGACCGATTTTGCTATTCAATACCAACCAGACCATCTAAACTCTTTTGTATATTCCATAGAGTTTAGATGATAAAAACTCAGCAATTGTCTAAATAATAAAAAAAATAATTTTTATATAAAAAAAAATAAAAATAATAACCGCGAACATCGCTAATATCGCTACACACAAAAAATTATTGGCTAAAAATTTTCAATTAAATCTATTGATCAACAAAATTTAAATAAGTCAATCAATGTTTTGATTGAAATTTTTTTCAACATACAAAATTTTTTTTCGGTTTAATTTATTTGAATGGAATAATTCAAAAATATACAAAATAATCGGGTTTTACTTTTTTTTATTGTTTGGAACATATAGGAAAGCAAAAAAGATGAATTTTTTGATAATTTTGTCAATTCATTTGTTAAATCAATCATTATTTTGATTGACTTTAAATAAAAAATTAATCAAATTTTTGATCAAAATCGAAAAAATGTTTGATTGAAAAAATTTTCAATCAATCACCTACAATTTGATGATTGGTATAACAATTTTCTTAATTGGAGGAATTTCAATCAAAAAATTGATTGAATCTGCGTTTTGTTGATTGAAATTCGTTTCGAATTTTTTCTGTGTAATACATACGCTAACTTTGAAAGAACTATATATGACAATGGGATTTAGTGCACACGAACTAGCTTTACCAGATGGCAGTCGTAAATTCAAATCAAACTACAAATATTTGTATTGAATCAATTTTATCATGAAAATAAAGATTTTTCGCGAACAAAAAATGTTTTTCGTAAAAAAAAATTCACAGTATTATGGTTTGTTACGTTAGTTTAACAGACTTGAATGGTTTTAAATTTAAAAATTATCAAAAATGTTTAAAAATATCGTTTTTATTGTACTTGAGTATCAAAATTTTAAATCGCGAATATCGCGAATACGAGCGCTAACTTCGAAAAACGGCTAGCGCCATTGTACCAGTAGGGTGCCCAGCTTGTTAAGAAAAAAGTGTCAAATTCGAGCACAGTGTAATTATTTTAACTTATTGTTAGCTCAAATTTATCAAATATCATTTTTTTTTTATTTGAAGGGGCTTTTGTAGGGTGAAAGAGAATCTGAGAATCGATAAATTTATATTTGTTATTCTTTTATGTTTAAATAACAAGTGTTTTACAGTTCTGATTTATGCAAATTATTTTTAGTATAACAATTTGCATTATAAAAGGAAATACTAAAGAATAACTGTTGCTTAGCAAAAGAAATGTACCTAAAAGTTTAATAAAATATTAAAACTAACGGGCCTATTCACAGTTATGACTGGCTATGATTGTCATAAAACAGTTTTCATGATTAAACGCAGTGCTGCTGATTAAACGCAGTGCTTTGGAGAAATCGTCAATTTAAAAAAAAAATCGTCAAGTTGAAAAAAATTTGTCGTCAAAAAATCGTCATGACAAAAATACGCTAATAAATACTAAAAATGTTAATACCCCAGACCACTCCATAGTCCAAAGTGTAATGAGTTTCCGTTGATGTTTGTAACTATCCAAAATATTGGTCCTCGACCTTTTTCAAGTCCCAATTATCAATTAATTGACCTGAAATTTGAAACTTAAGAAAAGCTTATGACCCAAGGACGAAGATTATTGAAATTGATTTTTTGTGCATATCCCCCTTATTAAAATTCATCCCGATATTGGAGCGTTGTAATTTTAACGCACCAATTAATTTATATTGACCACTTCTAATAACACTGTGCAACAAATTTTGGGTCATCGCATTGAGCCTCAATGCCTTCAACGCCATATAAAAGTAGACCATCAAGTGGACAAAATCACCAAAGGGTTTTGCAAAGTCAGTTCGGATTTCTTTTTTATAGCCCACTGAAATTTTCAATTTTTTATCGAAGGTGTTTGGAAAACGTCAAAAATACTATAATAAGAACACATCTGAGCTTCAAAATATGATTTGATATCTTCAGTGAAATTTTATGGAGGTTCTTTTCTTTGAACTTTTTAACCCTCTAACTGCCATTTTAAGGGGTCATTTTAGTCCTTTTTCAAAAACTAAACACAGAACTCTAATAAAACGTCCATTTAGAGGGTTAAAATGTTCTACAAATATTTTCCTCATAAAATTTCACTGGGGGTTGTCAAATGGTAAAAGTTTGTGCGACATGCGCAAAGTGCTTAAAAAGGGTCAAGTATAAATAATCAATGTTTGTTATTTTTTTTACCAATTACCAAAGCAGTGTTAACCAATATCGACAAAAAACAGTGCAAATATACTTTTGAGGTAAAAATTATGTTCTGATGTGTTTTATAAAATTTTATGATGATTCTTTTCTTTGACCAAATTAACCCTCTAGCTCCCGTTTTAAATAATTTTTGTCCTTTTTTAAAAGAAATACAAAAAAAGTCTATAAAAAAGGCAGTTAGAGTGTTAAAGTGTTTTACAAATTTTTGGCATCAAATTGTACTAGGGCACGTCTAAGACACAAAGTTCGTCCAGCATATAGAAAATACTTAAAAATTTTAAAGTATTCAAATTTTTTTTTATTTTTTTGGGCCGAAATAAAAAAAAAACAAATAAAAAAGTTAAATTCGACTTTGTCGAATGTATTGATACCCTCCACAATGTAAAAAAGTTTACTTGCTAAAAAACAAAACAAGCATT
This sequence comes from Pegoplata infirma, assembly GCA_963921195.1. NCBI lineage: Eukaryota > Metazoa > Arthropoda > Insecta > Diptera > Anthomyiidae > Pegoplata > Pegoplata infirma. The sequence continues at coordinate 106,095,565 of OY992538.1, read as the reverse complement.
AAAAAAAAATCGACTAAAAAATTTTATGGTAAAAAAAAATTCGATGAAAACATTTTTTTTTTGTAAAAAAATATGTTTGTACTTGTTCAAATACCATTCGGTGATCAATTCTGTTCACATGTGTCAACCAGCAGCCGAATGAAAGCATTTTGTGTTTTTAGGTTATGTTAAATGTACCACAATTTTCGAGGTGTTCTTACATTTTTGTTTATAACTTTTAAACCGCTGAACCGATTTCGCTTAAATGCAATACCAAACTGCTTAGTTTGTTTTGGTGTTGGTATACTTTGGCCGTGATCACCATATCAGATATCTTGGGAAAAAGTCGCGTGATGAAGAATTAGGTGGGGAAAACACCTAAGCTTTCGTTTGAGTCAAAAAAATGTCCCGATTTGACAAAAAAGTCAAACAAGTTTTGGATTTAAAAAAAAATCAAGCTATGTTTTTTATTTTTTTATAATTTTGTTCGCAAGATTGAAGAAATAGCTATCTAAACTGTTTGGGACACATTTTGCTAAAAACAATTGGTAAGAAGTTATATGGATGAGAATAAACACCTCCTTGGCCAAAATGTCGAATTTCGACCCCCTCTAACTCAGAGAGTCGTTGACAGATCTTGTTGAAAAATTGTGTCTGCACTGCTATCCAATAGGATAGTAGATCGGGATCAAAAGTTGTGTCAGTTGACACGAAAACCCCCATATATATTATTGATCAGTGATCGATTTTAAGACATTTTAGCGATGCCTATCCGTCTGTGGAAATGGTAAGACTTAGCATATTTACTTGTTCTTGCCCTAGTATTGCAGGGTATTGCATTTGAGCGAAATCGGTTAAGCGGTTCAAAAGTTATGAACGAAAATATAAAAATACCTCGAAAATTGTGGTACATTCAACATAACCTAAAAACACAAAATGCTTTAATTCGGCTGCTGGTTGACACATGTAAACAGAATTGATCACCGAATGGTATTTAAACAAGTGCAAACACATTAAAAAAAAAAAAATCATTTTCGTCGAATTTTTTTTTATCAAAAAATTTTTTTCGCGGATTTTTTTTTTTTTTAAATTTTTTTTTTGTTTTTTTGCAAATAAACTTTTTTACATCGTGGAGGGTACTAATACATTCGACAAAGTCGAATTTAACTTTGTTACTTGTTTTTTTTATATTTCGGCTTAAAAAAAATTTAATACTTTAAAATTTTTAAGCATTTTCTATATGCTGGGCGAGCTTTCTGTCATAGACGTGCCCTAGTAAAATTTGATGCAGAAAATATTTGTAAAACATTTTAACCCTCTAACTGCCTTTTTTATAGACTTTTTTGTATTTCTTTAAAAAAAGGACAAAAATTACCCTTTAAAACGGGAGCTAGAGGGTTAATATGGTCAAAGAAAAGAATCATCATAAAATGTTATAAAATACATCAGAACATAATTTTTATCTCAAAAGTATATTTGCACTGTTTTTTGTCGATTTTTTTTTAACACTGCTTTGGTAAAAAAAAATAACAAACATTGATTATTTATACTTGACCCTTTTTAAGCACTTTGCGCATGTCGCACAAACTTTTACCATTTGACAACCCCTAGTGAAATTTTATGAGGAAAATATTTGTAGAACATTTTAATCCTCTAAATGGACGTTTTATTAGAGTTCTGTGTTTAGATTTTAAAATGGCAGTTAGAGGGTTAAAATGTTCTAAGAAGAGAACCGCCATAAAATTTCACTGAAGACATCAAATCATACTTTGAAGCTCAGATGTGTTCTTATTATAGTATTTTTGACGTTTTCCAAACGCCTTTGATAAAAAAATAAAAACTTCAGTGGGCTATAAAAAAGTAATCCGAACTGACTTTGCAAAACCCTTTGGTGTTTTTGTCCATTTGATGGTCTACTTTCATATGGCGTTGAAGCCATTGAGGCTCATTTTTCTTGTTGCACAGTGTAACAAGTCTATTTTTCAACTAAAAAACTTTTTTTTATGTTTTTTCTGGTGAATTTTTAACTTTTCCTGTCTTTTCCCGAAATTAAAAAAAAAAAAATATAGGTTTTTCTCTTTTCTTTTCAAAAAATTAAGTGAACTTCAAAGTATTTGCTTACAAAATTTGAATTTTTTGACAAAAGTTTACCATTTTTTACTCATTTAATAAAATCGTCATTTTTGTTCCTGGCGAAAATAAAAAATCGTCAATCGAAAAAATAAATGCCACTCTTACCAGACATACACTCAAAAAAGTATGTCGGTAAAATCTACTACAAAAGACAGTTGTTTTGACTACATTTTGTCGTTGAAAAGGCGTCCACTACATATAACGGTAAAAACAACTGAACATGTTATTGTTTTTAACTATTGATTTTCAACTACAAAATGTAGTAAAAACTACTACATAACTGTTTAATACAGTTGTTTTTTCTACAATTGCCTGAAATTTTATTTAAAAAATTTCTTAAACGTTTAAATGATTGATATTTATTTATTTAAAAAGCAATACATTTCAGTTGGTTGTATAGAATTTCGACATGATGACAATTTTTGATGTATTTATCTGGAATTATAGAAGAAAAAAATTATATTAATAAAATGTTAAACGAAATAAATTGATTGTATTTACCTTTGTTTTTTTAATAGTTCATTTCAAATTTTCACCGCTACTGATCAAAATTTGTCTGGAATAAAAAAAAACGAAATGCTTTGGCAAAATTGATTTATAAAAAAAAAAAGAATTAATTTCCAATGTTTCAGAAAAGTATGTACCTGCTCTGTTGTGTATACAAAGAAAAGAAAGATGGCGCGCTCATAAGAAAACAAAACACTGCACACATTTTATTTTGGTTTTTTCCGATTGGTTTTTAAGCACGCTTATGTGAGTGCTATATTATACACACTTGTTATCTCATTTATCCACTTATTTTCTTTCGCTCAAGAATATTTTTCCAAAAACATATTTTTTGTTATAATTAAATTTAATAAATTGTAATTTAATTTATTTAGATATTATTTATTTGGTATAAAAATAATTCCTTCCGCATCCCGCACGACCAACTCGCTCGACACATTCGTTTGCAATAAAAATTTCTAGAAAAAAACGAGTTTTAGAAAAAAAACTAAAAACAACTACATAAATCAACTATTGCTACAGTGTAGTATATTTTTTGTAGTTATTTTTTGAAACTACTACAAAAAAAGTTGTTTGAGATTTTTTCATACAAAAACGACAGAAATTGTAGTTAAAAACAACAGCTACTACTTACTACACAAACGACCGTCATGTAGTAACTGCAATAATTTTCTGAGTGTAGTCCCAAAGACAACTTATGCCAACTGGGTATGACTACTCAATCATTAAAATTAGCTTATAACAGTCATAGTCAGTCATAACTGTAAATAGGCTCATAAATAACTTTAAAATATGCTAAAATATTTGTGTATTTAAATAATCGGATTTATTTTTTAATCGATTAATGGGATAAGACTAGGCTTGCCAGATCGATAATGGTAAAGAGCTTGACATTTAGAAAAAAAAGCTTGATTTTTCTTGCTATGCGAATTTTTTGTATTTTTTTAAAAGTAACTTTTAAACCAATTTTACTTAAATTAAATAATACAAAAGCGGTTTTCGAAAGCTTATCAAAAAAGGTGTCGGGACTTGGAAAATCAAAAATAAAGTCTGACGATCAAATAAATCGATGTTATACGAAAAATTAGTTAAACAAATGTTTAATTTCAGCAAATATTAAATCCGATCTGAAAAAATTTTCTAAATTTTTACTAAGACTTAAATTTTTCTTACTGATTTCAGTTAAGTAACTTTTGACAATTTTTTTTAGGAATCATAATAAAACAAATTTGGAATAAGCTTATATTGGAGTAAATTTTATGTTTTTTTATTTTAATCATTACAAACTTTTTAGTGACGTTACAGAGACATACTTTTTACTGAATGTTTTGAAAGAAACAGTCATTTGGTAAAAGTGACAGAGCTAAAATTAATCGCACAACTTCAATGATAGAGGAAAAATCAGTCCATAAATTATTCTTCTCACTTATTATGAACTAATACTGATATTGGAACATAGTGGTAAAAACATAAGTATTTTTTAAATCAATCTTTAATATTTATTCATTTACATTTAAAGATTTTTAAAATAAGTCTTTCTTCATTTTTCTTGGCCATTTAGTGGGAAATTGTGTAAAATTTGTTTTAGCTTGACAAATGACATTTTAGCTTGATTCTTGACACGTACTAAAAAAGCTTGAAAATCTAGCCAAATCAAGCCAGTCTGACAACCCTAGATAAGACGTTTGTGATATAGAGAAGTCTTTCAAATTATCTTTACACTGTAGTTTTTTCCAGGCTGAAATAGTTGCTATAGATAAGGCAGCCTCACAGTTTCTTGGGGAAACGGGTAAAATGATAAACTTTTACGTCGACAGACAAGCTGCACTAAAGGCTCTAAGAAGCTTTTGTATTAAATCAAAAGTCGTTTTAAAATGTTACGAGAATCTTCAGAAACTATCCGGGAATAATACCGTATCTCTTGTATGGGTACCTGGACATTGGGGAGTAGATGGGAACGAGAAAGCTGATGAGCTCGCTAAGTTTGGAGCAGATGGTGTAGGAACTTTTGTTCATATTGAGCCCCCGATTCAGTACTATAGAACGAGAAGTGACTGTCGTTGCATTTCTATTGCAAACAGGAAATGGAGAGAGCTAAGCACGAACAGTATCACCAGAACAATCTGGCCGCATTACGACCTCGGGAAAACTCGCTACCTACTCTCTCTTAGCAAAGAGGATTGTCGTTTACTCACGGGAGTGGTCACAGGACACTGCCTAATTGCTTTTCACGCGAAAACTATGGGACTTATCTCGGATGCCAATTGTAGAAGATGTGATGAACCTAATACAGATGAAACAGTTGAATATATTCTGTGCAAATGCACCGCATTGGCCAGACACCGCGAGCGAATACTAGGTAAAGCAGAAATCGAGAATCTGGATGATATCGCGGCTACGGACCTTACGCAACTAAAACTGTTCGCAATATGGACTAACGCGTTTTATCCTCGTCGCTGAAGGAAATTGTGGTATCGCTATGGACCAGCCGGTCTATGCGAGGAGTCTGAACTTTAGGCTCCACCACCCCTAACCTAACCTATGGGATATAATTACAATTTTGCTATTTTATATAAAAATTGTCTATTTTTTATTTGGTTTTGAATTAAAAATATTCTTATCCTTAAGTAATAAAATCGTTGAAAACTTTCTTGTGAAAAAAACGACTCAAAATTTGGCCGAAAATCGATATGTCTGGTAAAAATCAAAATCACACTTACCCAAATCTGTTAGTATTTGATCGTTAAAAAAGTCCATGTCCATAAATGTTAAATTTAAAATTTGGTTTTGTTATTTCGAACATCCTTCCAAATTTTATTTTGTAAAAACGTATAAGAAACCTGAAAAGATTGAAAACCAAAAAAACAAAATATATTTATTTATGTATACAAATATTGTATTTTTTTTTTAATTATTATATTGTTAACAACACGCTAGTTAAAATTAATTATGATTATAAGAAAATAAATTGATTTCTTATCACAACAACTACAACATTTAATGGGATTTTTGTTTATTATACAAGTATTAAATAATTATTTATTATCAGCAGAAATTGATTAATTGGGAGAAATTCAACTTAAGAATTAAACAAAAATAATAATATTATTTTTGTTGTTGTTTGTAAATTTGTTGGGGTTGTTATTTTATTATTATGTCAGACCCCCTTTACATTAATTTTTGGGAAATTTGTAGCTGATTTAGGGATGAGATTTTCATGCACTAAAAAATATAAAATATGCGCTAAAAATTCAAAATATGCACTAAAAAACCTTAAAATATGCATTAAAAAATAAAATGTGTGCCATAAAAATCTTGTCTTCATAGAAAAAACTTCTTAAAAAAGCAAATAATAACTCCTGCACTCATAATAATAACTCTGTAAAATACTCTGTAAAATGACTGTAATCTCAATTCAACAGATATTTGACAGAGTTTTCTCTCAAAATACAGATTTAAAGAAAATACTTTGTATTTTGTTGTTATATTACTTTTTACTTTGTAATCTTAATTTTACAGATAATTAACAAAGTTTTCTGCTAAAATACAGATCTAAACAAAATACTTCGTATTTTTTTATAACCAAAAAAGTTTTCTGTTTTGAGTAGTTTTTGTTTTTGTTACCAAACATCAAAATTTTATCTGTAATTTTTTTTTTGAGAAAAAGTTGAAAAAGTAGCAAAAAAAGTTATCAAAATTTATTTTTCAGAAATCTTATAAAAATTTTACAAAATAACATGCATTTAACTAAACTCTGTAAATTTACAGAATTTTTTCTGTAAATTTTTTTTTGCATCAAATATATGTAAATTTTATAGTTTTCCTTGCTAAATGGTGGTTTATTTAACCAATATTTTACTAGAAACTCTGTAAATTAACAGTTTTTTGTCCAAATCATTTTACAGAGTTTTGTGGTAAAATTATAGAGTTTTCTCTGTAAAAAAGCTTTCATATTTAACCAATATTTTACTATAAACTCTGTAAATTAAGAATTTTTTTCTGTCAAAATCATTTTACAGAGTTTTTTAGTAAAATTATAAAGAAATGTTGTTAGCTGGAAAAGTATGGTGTACTCTGTTAAATTAGCAGAGTTTTTCTGTAATTTAACAGAGTTATTATTTTGAGTGTGGTTTCAATACACTCAAAATAATAACTCTGTAAAATACTCTGTAAAATGACTGTAATCTCAATTCAACAGATATTTGACAGAGTTTTCTGTTAAAATACAGATTTAAAGAAAATACTTTGTATTTTGTTGTGACAAAAAAACAAAGGCCCTTACCACAAGAAAACAAATAGTCTATTTTAACAAAAGTTTTATTTTAAATTTCAAATTTTCAATACATTTTTTGAAAGTCGATTTTAAAAACAAAAACAATTTGTATGGAAATAAAATTAAAACCTCATTTTAAATATATTTTATTTTTTTATGGTAAGGCTGAAAGTTTATTCTGTTATATTACTTTGTAATCTTAATTTTACAGATAATTAACAGAGTTTTCTGCTAAAATACAGATTTAAGCAAAATACTTCGTATTTTTTTATAACCAAAAAAGCTTTCTGTTTTGAGTAGTTTTTGTTACCAAACATCAACATTTTTGAGAAAAAGTTGAAAAAGTAGCAAAAAAAGTTATGAAAAAAATCTTTTCAGAAATTTTACAAAATAACATGCATTTAACTACACTAAGAAAATTATGTCATTAACTGTTTGTAGGTTATTTTAAAAAGTAATCAGTAAAGTTATTTTAAAAGAAAAATCATTAATTTTATTATGGACTTCTTATTTTCTACTGTTTCTGTAGTTTAAAAAAAATAATTTACTGTATTAAAAACGAATTTTCTGTTACATTTAATTTCGACAGTAAAATATTTCTTCTGTAGTTTTACTGTTTTTCAATACAAAATAACTGAATATTCACTAGTTTTTTAATGTTTTGGTTAGTCATTAAATTAACATTTCAAATTGACTGTATTGTGTTTTTATTTTAAAAGAAAAAACACTGGAATGGTTTTTAAATAAAAGTTCATTTGTTTTAAGTGAATATTCACTGGAATTTACCTACATAATTCTTTGAGTGTAAACTCTGTAAATTTACAGATTTTTTTCTGTAAATTTTTTTTTTGAATCAAATGCATTTTACAAATATATGTAAATTTACATAGTTTTCTTCGCTAAATGGTGGTTTATTTAACCAATATTTTACTAGAAACTCAGTAAATTAACAGTATTTTTTTGTCCAAATCATTTTACAGAGTTTTAAAGTAAAATTACAGAGTTTTCTCTGTCAAAAAGCTTTCATATTTAACCAATATTTTACTATAAACTCTGTAAATTTACAGTTTTTTTTTTGTCAAAATCATTTTACAGAGTTTTTAGTAAAATTACCAAAAATTACCATGTTGTTAGCTGGAAAAGTATGGTGTACTCTGTTAAATTAGCAGAGTTTTTCTGTAATTTAACAGAGTTATTATTTTGAGTGTAGTAACATTTAAAACTTTATATAAGCGAGATTTTTTAGAAATTAAGAAATTAATAAAATTAAAAAAAAAAATATTTTTTTTATTTTCAAAATAAATTTTTAAAATTAAAATAAGTTTTTGAAAAAAATAAATTTCAATTTGTGTTTTTGCTAATATAAGTCAAAATATGCAAAAATATGCACTTAAAAGTTGGAAATATGCACAATATATACACTTAAAATCTAAATATGCAAAAATATGCATTTTCACCAAAATATGCAAAAACAAATCAATGCCATTTTAAAGTAAATTTCTTGATTCGGAAGGATAATTGGTCGATATCGATTTTAGACTATCGACAAAAAATACGCATTTGCATGGAAATCTCATCCCTACTGAGTTGTATAAGAAAATGTATAAGGGGCATTCCATGCCAAATCGCATACTTTCGAAGCCGACCCCTTTCGATTTCGCTCATTTTTGGATATGTTTTGGTCCGTATCAGACTTGCATTCCAAATCAATTTTAAGTAACTGATTTTTCAAAATTGCGATTTAAAAAAATAAAAATATAAGAAATTAAATTGTTGATAAATTTTCACCAGTAAAAAATACCGATATCTTAAAAAAAAATTGACAGCATTTTGTTGGTATTTAAAATCAATATTCTTTTTTACCACTTGGATGGGTCCAGTTGCATGGGCCTTATCCAATTTGAATTTATTTTTTTAGCTAACAATAAACAAAACTGGGCCCATCCATCCCAGCAAAACTTTGGTAATGGGTGGTGATTATATAACACATTATCAGGTAATGAATATGAGACATTCCACACCAAATGTCCATTGAAAAAAACATGTGTACCGTAAACTTCTGAATAGGTTGTATGGATAGCCCTATATGGAACTTAGAAAATTGCGTTTTTGGTTTTTCAATTTTTCAAAAACTGGGCATAGGAGGCGTTGTCAAATATTGGAAAAATGGTCAAATTTGTGGCGAGTTGCGTTGATTAAATATTTATCACATTAAAACGGAATGCACCACAATCTCAAAAATTTACATTCATATAGTTTTGTATGGTCTATCGGTTATTTTTTTTTTTTTTTTTTGAAAATTTTCAGAACCCGTTCTGAAATTTTCCATTTTTTAAAAAAAGTCAATTTATCAAAAATCCGGCCACTTTTTTTTCTTTTTTAATTATTTTTTTTTAAGTTAAGATGTTTGTCCATCCACACTAGTGTTTGGGGTCCGGGAATTCCCGGGTCGGATTTCCCGGGAATTCCCGGGAAAACACTGACGGGAATTCCCGTTTTTTTACTAAAATCAAGAGAATTTCTTTCTTGTAAGTTTTATCTCGTCGAAAAATTTGTAAATTTACAATTTTTTTTTTGTAAAATGCTTGTAAAATTTCCAAAAAAAACTCTCAATTTTTAAAAAGTTGTAAATTTAAAATTTTATTGTTAAAAAGCTTGTAAAGTAACAAAATAGATCGTAATTTCTATTAATTTCTGCCTTTAAAGAAAACACTTCTTTCACTTGTAATAACGTCCCTGACCCTCATCACTATGATGGATTATACAGTTACTAACATATATTTTTGACACATTTATGATAAATTTAAACATCTTGATAATATATTTTTTTTTAATAATTTAAAAAGCCTAATTTTAAAAATATAATTTTTTCGTAACCTTATTTGCTGAAAAAAAAAACACATTTTAGTCACATGAGCCACCATATAAAACAAAACAACAGTATACAAAATAAACTTTAAGAAAAAAAAAACAATTTCAATATTCAAAATTAAATCTTAAAGTAACTGGTTTTCACACAATAACAAATTGTTTAATTTACCCGGATGCGAAATAAAGAAGACATCTTTCCCTGATCTAAATTTGATTAAATTACAAGAGATTTACGCGTACAGTAGTTAATAATATTCCGCATAATGTATATTATTCAAAACATTTACACTTCTTTTTCTCGTACATAGGAAAAATAGTACTACATACTGTGCGTTAAGGTGTCAATCTGCAAAAATTATTTTGTAATTCACATATTGCAAACAAAAACCAGTAAGAAAATTATAGTTGGTCAAGACCGACCACATAATACCCTACTACAGTATTATCCGGAAAATGGATCCAGAGTCCAAACAATCTTATGTTAAATCTCTAATTAGTGACGAAAACACATACAAAACAAATGAAATATGCTTCTTTTTGTGGCCAATTGACCGATATTGTGGGGCCAATTGATTTTGTGCGACCTAAGTCCAAATGTGATTTTCTTAAACAACACAGAAAAAAATTGTATTGTTGGCTTATTTTTAATTAATACGTTGTTGGTTGAGAAACAATTTAATTGTATTGGCAAAAATATAATTGTTTTTTTATTTAACAACACAATTTGTTAATACAACTAAAGTGTTTGTTAATACAACAACGTTTGAAATGAACACAATGAGCCAACAATACAAACAAAATCTGTGAATAAAAAAAGATAAAACAATAAAAACAATTAAGAAAGTTATAGTCGGTCAAGACCGACCATATGATACCCTACAACATTGTTTTCCGAAAAATGCGTCCCAAGTCCAAACATGGACCGATTGGGTCTGTCTTTGGTTAGACTTTTATTTAGTGTAGAAAACACACACATATAAATGTTTAGTGGAATTGGTTAATTTGTTTTGTCCATAGACCGATTTAACTGAATATCGGTCGAAATTTTTATATGGGGGACTAATAAGGGAAGTCTCCCTAGGGGATCTTTATGGAATTGGATTTATTTTGTAGAGCAGAAAAAATAAAGGGACACGTATTTTTTTTAGCGGCCCAAATTCATATTTAGGGGGTAAAAAGGAGGGGGGAAGACAAGGCCATTTTTCAGTTTTTTCGTTTATCTTCTATATTATGCAAAGAAACCTAGTCATGTTACATACCAAATGAAGGTCTTTGGAAAACCTATCTACGTGTGCTAAGAACGTGTCCAAACATGCACAACTTTTCCTCATATTGAGTAAAATACCAAAATTTTAAAACATTTTTGTTAATAAGTCTAAAAACATTAACTTCTTTGGCCCGTTGTTAGTACCACGAGATAGGAATTTTTAATAATTAATCTGATACCACACATGCCTATATTAATTTTGTTTAAATAGGCGTAAATCGTAAAAAACTGAAAAAGGTCAATTTCCCCCCATACAAATCGACCCCCCTAGAAATGAGTTTAGGCCGCTAAAAAAAAATACGTGTCGAATTAATTTTCGTTCTTAACAACATATCCAAATTTCATGAAGATCAGAGGGTGACACCAGGGAGATTTCCCTTGTAAGTCCAAAAATGGTCCAATTTTATTCCGATTTGATAAGGTTACTAAAGTACACGTTTAACACCTAAAAATAAAATGTTTATCAAATATTTCCGTTTTTATGAATTTTAGGGGAATACCCGGAGGGTGGTTTGTATGGCGACTACCAGAACGACTGACCCGATTCCCTTGAAATTTAAAATGATAATTCGTGAATTGAAAATTGCGACCTATATCGTGCTTAAACCGATAGATGGACAGACGGACGGACGGACAGACGGACGGACATAGCTAAATCGACTCAAAAAGTAATTCTGAGTCAATCGGTATACTTAACGGTAGGTCTAGGACCAATATTTCGGGTAATTACAAACATCAGCACAAACTCATTATACCCTGTACCACAGAGTGGTGTAGGGTATAAATACCCCGAATAATGGGACTAAATGTATTTGTAAGCATTTAAAAAAGGTATTTTTTATTTAAAAGTTTAATTTTTTGTTGTTGTAACAACTTCTTAATTAGGATAACTTCTGCGAAGTTTAACAAATTTTTTGATCAATACAATAAACTCATTTTTTTCTGTGCGTACATTTTGTATACAAACATCGTCACTTAAATACACTCACACACGCAAAATACACATAAAAAGGCGTTAATTCAATTAATGAATTATTCTTAAGCTTAAGTCACTACTATTTAATCTTAATATGTATAAATTGTAAGTAACAAATGTTTTGTATACTGTCATGTTTATTTGACTTAATATGTACAGTAGGGTGGAGCAAATATAGCTTTTTTCGAATTTTGAAAACGTCGGGGTCGGGAAAGTTGCCTTTTGTGGTCGATATTAACCCTTTTTCTTTTGAAAACCGGAAAGTCCTGAACAAAGTGAAAAAAAAAAATTTTTACCAAACATTTTTTTTTTTTTGAAAATATTGGTTTATATTTGGACATTACTGAAAAAGTGTTTTCATGTTAAAAAAATTTTTTTTTGGTCTATAATTTATTTTTTTTTTTAATTTTCTTTAAAAATCACATAATTTTTTTTTTTATTAATTTCAAATTGCGGTAAAAAGGTCAAAAACATAATAGAATAATTAAAAATATACATCATTTAAATACTGAGTTAATCTTATGTTATATTTTCAGTTAAAAACTAATTAAAAATATTCTTTTTTTTGCAAAACAAGAAACAAAAAAAAAATAAAACAAGTAAAAAAGTTAAATTCGGCCTTGTAGAATGTAGTGATACCCTCCACAATTTCAAAAAAATTTTTCCAAAAAACTTTTTTTAAAAGGAAATTACTTAAAAAAAAAAAAATTGAAAAAAAAATTTCCGCGAAAAAAAAATTTTTTGTTAAAAAAAAAATCCGCGATTTATTTATTTTTTTGTCAAAAATGTGTTCGTTCTTGTTTAAATACCATTAGGTGTTCAATTATGTTCACATATGTCAACCAGCAGCCGAATTAAAGCATTTTGTGTTTTTAGGTTATGCTGAATGTACTAAAATTTTTGAGGTGTCCTTACATTTTCGTTCATAACTTTTGAACCGCTGAACCGATATTGTTCAAATGCAATACCAAACTTCTCAGGAGAACTTCTAATAAATATGTTAAGTTTCAGTCATATCCGTATAGTCACCATTTCCACAGACAGACGGACCAACGGACAGACGGACATCGCTAGAATGTCTTAAAATCGATCGGGGATCATGAATATATATACTTTATGGGGTCCCTTACCGATATTTCGATGAGTTACAAACGGAATGACAATCTTATATATACCCTCTATACTAAGTGGAGGGTATAAAAAAATTTAAAGACCAAAAAAAAATTTTTTACCATAAAAACACTTTTTCAGTAATGTCCAAATGTACACTAATATTTAAAAAAAAATGGAAATTTGTTTTTTCACTTTGTTCGGGACTTTTCGATTTTCAAGTCAAAAAAGGAACCCAAAGCCATTGCCCTAAAGGTCCAATATTTTTGTGGGTTAATATCGACCCTAAAAGGCAACTTTCCCGACCCCGACGTTTTCGAAAAAAGCTATATTTGCTCCACCCTAATGTACAGTAGGGTGGCACAAATAATGACTTTTTTCGAGTTTGGTTGATTACCTTGAAAATTATGGTTCGTTTTGGTCTAAAAACTCTATATTGAAATTGTGCCGTTCCTCTGGTCCAGTTCCTTTTAAATTTCAGCCAAATCGGTCCAGTGGTTCAAAAGTTATTAGCAAAACCGTAAATTTCAGATTAGTTTCACCTTAAATTCACGTGTTGAAAACCCGTTAAACATGTTTTAAAAACATTCAGAAAAATATTTTACAAGGTATTTTTGACACACAAAAATATTTTTACATTTAAAAAAAATACACTAAAAAAAAATTTTACACTCAAAAAAAATTTTACACTCAAAAAAAAATTAGTAAATTATTTTTTTTTTTTTTTCAAAAATTAATAAAAAAAAGTTTTTTACAGAAAATAAAATATTTCTAACCAAAAATGTTATTTTTTTTCACGTTAGAAAATTTACTATCACTTAAAAAGGGCATTGTGGACGGTATTCATAGATTCGTCCAAGTCGAATTTAACTTTTCTACTTGTTTATAAATAAATTTGAGCTGTCCCTGAAGATGTAATTCAGGTAAATTTTAAACAAATTGGACAATTTTAACCCGTGCCACTGGGAGATTAAACTATGGTCCTGAAAAAACTACAAACCAAATTTTTTTCATGGCCAATAGGCTTATTTATATCCCAGCAAAACTTTGGTAATGGGTAGTGATTATATAACACATTACCAGGTAATGTATATACCTTATTTGTAGCATTATTTTATGATGTCTTACCAAACATTTGTTCCACAACGTATTATTTTCAAGTGAAAAATGATGCATTACTAATAATTTGCTACGTAATGCATGATTAGTGGAAAAAATGTATTTCATATTTATTATTTCTAAACATGAAATCATGGATGACTTATATTTGGTTACATTATGTATTATTTGAAAGTTTGAAATAATGCATTACTTATAATTGGATGCATAATGCATTACAATAACATAAAAAATAATTATTTTATAAAAAAATACATAAGTTTAAACTAGAGATGGGCTCACGACAGGAAATTTCTAACGACACACACTCACGAGCATATTTTATCTACTTACACTCACTTACAATCACGTGAGTAAATTTAATACAAAATTAATTTTTCACTACTCGTAACACCTTATATATTACGTTCTGGTATGCTATACAATATACCTTACTCGTAGCCTATAAAATATCATATATTTTACACCTTACTCGTATTCTTCGTTATAAATTTATGACTTATTTTATACCTTACTGGTATTCTTTGTGATAATGTGGATGCATTACTTTGAGTCTCATCGCCTGTTAAAATCATCAATGCTGCAATGTATAAAATAAGAGATCCTATACCTTATTTTATACCTTATTTTGTAATCTAAGTTTTGCTGGGATACGGCGCTTTTTTCGATTTTTGTATGGGCCACACGGCCCATACCGTGAAAAAATAACACGTGATTTTTTTTCAGATTTTTTCATTAAGGTTTAAGAGTCGCTACTGGAACTCAAACTTTGGATCTTAAAAAAAAATTTCACACAATCAAAAAAGAAATTTTTTTGATTTTTATTTTTTTTTAATTTTATTAAAATTTAGCTTGATTAGCTTATAAACGACAAAAAGTTTCATTTTGGTCGGACAAGTATTTCAGTTCCAAAAGTGACCACGATGGTTAGGGTCTTACTCTAAAAATTTTTCAAATTTTTTTTTTAGTTTTAATAAGCTTACATAATCTGCTTGTAGTTAGTCTTGGTAATACATTCTCTATAAAAAAATTGATTTGTCCTGAAATATCGTTAACGTGCAAAGAATGGTACTGCGCAATAACTCCCAAATGAAATAAGTCCCAATGAAATAATTCCCAATGAAATAAATTCCAAGAAAAATGAATTAACTCCACACTTTAAAAAATGAAATAACTCCCAAAGAAAAAATGAAATATCTCCCAATATTTGGGAGTTATTTAAAATCAAAATAATAACTCCCCAAAAAAATGAAAGAACTCCCAATGAAATATGTCCCAAAGAAAATGAAATAAGTTCCAATTGTTTTTTGTAATAAAGGTTTTCTGCGTAGCCGGCCTTCGGCCGGGCTTAGGGATTACATACTCCATGCATTAAACCCACCCTCTCTGCAAACCAAAGCTATTTTGGTTATCAGGCCTTTTTGAGGCATAACAAATTTGATAGCGTAAAGGCCTGCTACCCTAGAAAACTTTACTTTGCGGAGAGGGTGGGTTTAGAGTTTCTGTTTCGGTTAAAACCGTAACCGAAACCGCGGTTATTGAAGCCAAAAACCGAACCCGAAACCGACCCATATATTTTCGGTTATCCGCTTTTTTATACCCTCCACTCTAGTGATAGAGGGTATATATAAGTTTGTCATTCCGTTTGTAACACCTCGAAATATTGGTCTAGGACCCCATAAAGTATATATATTCATGATCCTCGATCGATTTTAAGACGATCTAGCGATGTCCGTCCGTCCGTCCGTCCGTCCGTCTGTCTGTCTGTCTGTCTGTTGAAAACACGCTAACTTTTGAAAGACTTTACGGAGGCTCCTGAAGTTTGGCATATACGTTGGACATTTATCTGGTCAGGTTGGTATTGCAATCCAGCAAAATCGGTCTAGTGGTTCAAAAGTTATAAGCAAATGAGTGAATTTCAGCAAGGGTTTTTCTGGAATTTACGAGATAAAACACACGGTAACTTTCGAACGGCAATTCTGAGGGTGCTGAAGTGTGGCATATATATTTACCGTTCCTCTGGTCCGGTTCGTTTTAAATTTCAGCCAAATCGGTTCAGTGGTTCAAAAGTTATTAGCAAAACCGTAAATTTCAAAATTGTTTCACCTTAAATTCACGTGTTGAAAACCCGTTAAACATGTTTTAAAAACATTTGTAAGTCAGAAAAATATTTTAAAAGGTATTTTTGTCACACAAAAATACTTTTACACTAAAACAAAAAAAAAAAATACACTCAAAAAAAGTTTACACTCCAAAAAAAATTTTACACTCAAAAAAAAAAAATTGGTAAATTATTTTTTTTTTTCAAAAATTAATAAAAAAAAGTTTTTTTACACTAAAACAAATAAAAAAATACACTCAACAAAAATTTTACACTCAAAAAAAAAATTAGTAAATTTTTTTTTTTTTTTCAAAAATTAAAAAAAAAAAGTTTTTACAGAAAATAAAATATTTTTAACCAAAAATGTTATTTTTTTACATTAGAAAATTTACTATCACTTAAAAATGGCATTGTGGAGGGTATTCATAGATTCGGCCAAGTCGAATTTAACTTTTCTACTTGTTAATAATAGAATAGATTTTTTATATTTTTTTTTTTGCATTTAGAAAAATTAATTTAAAATAAACAATTATTTTTTTTTTAATTAAACTTTGAGTGTAAAAAAATTATTTGCCCTTTTTTGTTATGAATAAAGCTTAAAGGGTCTCTTATTTTTTTGGAGATTCAAAATGGGAAAGTTTTAGCATAACTACCCAGTCAGAAAAATACAATCGCAAAAGCGTTGTGAAAGCGTTGTGGACGGTTGTACGAGCGTTCTGTATACCAACTTCAAAGCGCCTTCAGATGATCCGAATGATAACATCGATCTACGCTAGGTTTAAAGCGTTTTAAAAGCGATGTAAAAAAGTGCTTTGAGAACGTTTTTTCAAAGTCATCAAAGCGCTTTAAAAACCCAAACTAAAGAATTTCTGTTTTAGTTCGGTTATAATAATTTGTTCGGTCATAATAATTTGGTGAAATCCAAATAAAAAATTTTTTAAACTCCAAAAAACTTAGAAAGTTTTCAAAAAAATTTTCGAAACTTAGAATTTTCTTTAGATTTTTGAAAAAATTTCTAAGTTCCGAAACTATTTTTAAATAACAATTTTTTGTCAATTTTTTTTTGTTTTTAAATTAAAAAAAATGTTTTTTTGATTTTTTTTTAATTTAAAAACAAAAAAAATTTTCAATATCCTTGAATCCAACGACAACTTTTCTAATTTTGGGTTTAGACTTATTCTTGGTTTACGCAATTCGAAAAAATAAAACAACAAACTAGTGGAGACAAATTTTAGAAATTTGAAGTTTCAGATAACTTATTGTAAGATTGTTCGTCTCAATAAAAATACGGTTTATAATGGCAAATTTAAAATCTTTTTAATTTAAATTTTTTGCTTTACTATTGAGATAACTTAAGTGTATGTATCCAGTTGAAGAATTATCCACTTCTGAATTTAAGAAACCACTGGATCTTTGGAAGATGAACTGAATTCTTCTGTTTAAAAGACATAAGCGGAAGCTAAACCAAAATGTGAATTTAAACTGAATTTGATTCTTATAAAAAACTATTTTAAAATGAAGTTTTTCCACCGGAATAAAATTTTTACTGATAACCGAAAATAACCGAAACCGATCGGTTATTCAATTTTTTGTAACCGTAACCGCGGTTACTAAATTTATCGGTTATTCAGAAACTCTAGGTGGGTTTAATGCATGGATTTTGTAATCCCTAAGCCCGGCCGAAGGCCGGCTACGCAGAAAAAATTTTAAGCAAAAAAGTAAACAATTGCACAGAGGTGTATATTGTTTTCAATTAAAATGAAATAAGTCCCACCATTGATGAAATAACTCCCAATGCTTAACAAGAAATGAAATAACTCCCAATCTATTTTTTGTTGGGGTTTTTTACATTTGGAAGTTATTTCATAATGAAACTAGCTTACCATCCCGGTACTTCGTTACCGGTTGTATTGAATACCGAATAATAGAAGGATCAGGATTACTCTATGATTTCAAAAAATTCCCCTAGGTAGTCTTTGTTTTATTTACTTGTGGACGCTTACGTCTTTCATAAGATAATATTTCAATGAATAATTTAAACAATACAATTTGAATAACTTCGCTGGTACGTTATCATGTGCGTTCCGGTGAAAAAAATATATTGACAATTTTCGAGCCCTTATATCAGGTTTTTGGATTTAAAGTGAATAAATATTTCATTGAAAAAAGAAATGGGAATAAAAATAAGTTTGAGTGAAAAAACATATAGGGAGAAAAAATATGGAATAAAAAAAGTTAAATACAATAAATTTGAGTAAAAATTATCATTCCATATTGTTCCCTGCTCTATTTCATTTCGATCCCCGTTCTACTCCATTTCATTTCCAATTCCATCTCCTTTTGTTCCATGCAAGTTTCATTCCTCTCCGTATAATATGCGTTAAAGAAATACAAATTTATATTGTCGTTATTTTATAGATATGAAAAGTACCATTTTACACCACTTTTACCAGGTACACCAAAAGTACAGTTTTTTACCCTTTTTACCCCCTTAGAATCAACACTGACAAAAATCCAGCCTTAGTGGATCTATATTTCGGGAGGTGAACATTCAGTACAAATTTCAAGTCTCTATGACCATTATTTCGGGAGATATAAAAGTACCAAAAGTACAGATTTTTACCCTTTTTACCCCCTTAGAACCAACATTGGCAAAAACCCAGCCTTAATGGACCTAAATTCCATAATGTAAACATACAGTCCAAATTTCAAGTCTCTATGACCATTATTTCAGGAGATATAAAAAGTACCAAAAGTACAGTTTTTACCCTTTTTACCCCCTTAGAATCAACACTGGCAAAAATCCAGCCTTAGTGGATCTATATTTCGGCAGGTGAACATACAGTCCAAATTTCAAGTCTCTATGACCATTATTTCAGGAGATATAAAAAGTACCAAAAGTACAGTTTTTTACCCTTTTTACCCCCTTAGAATCAACACTGGCAAAAATCCAGCCTTGGCGGTTCTATATTCCGGGAGGTGAACATGCAGTCCAAATTTCAAGTCTCTACGACCATTATTTCAGGAGATATAAAAAGTACCAAAAGTACAGTTTTTTACCCTTTTTACCCCCTTTGAATCAACATTGGCAAAAATCCAGCCTTAGTGGATCTATATTCCGGGAGGTGAACCTACAGTCCAAATTTCAAGTCTCTAGCTTCAGCGGTTTGGGCTGGGCGACGATGAATCAGTCAATAAGTCAGTCATTCAGTCAGTCAGTCAGTCAGTCACGTTACTCTTTTATATATATAGATAAATCCCAACAAAATTTGTGCAATAAGTCCCACTACACTGGGACTAATTTCATAATGAAATAAGTCCCAAATCGTATGTAAAATTTTTGGGAGTTGTTTCATTTTTTTTTTTTTTTTGGAGTTATTTCATTTGGGAGTTATTGCGCAGTACCGCAAAGAATTTCTAATGGATATTTAAAACAAAAACGATGAAAAAATTTTTTTATTTTTTTCCTCCACTTACAAGGGAAGTCTCCCTGGTGTCACCCTCCGATTTTCATGAAATTTGGATATGTTGTTAAGAACGAAAATTAATTCGACACGTATTTATTTTTTAGCGGCCCTAACTCATTTTTAGGGGGGTCGATTTGTATGGGGGGAAATTGACCTTTTTTAGTTTTTTACGATTTACGCATATTTAAACAAAATTAATATAGGCATGTGTGGTATCAGATTAAAGGTATTAAAAATACCTATCTCGTGGTGCTAACAACGGGCCAATGAAGTTAATATTTTTCGACTTATTAACAAAAATGTCCTAAAATTTTGGTATTTTACTCATGACGAAAAGTTGTGCATGTTTGGACACGTTCTTAGCACACGTAGATAGGTTTTACAAAGACCTTTCATTTGGTATGTAACATGACTAGGTTTCTTTGCAAAATATATAGGAGATAAACGAAAAAAACTGAAAAATGGCCTTGTCTTCCCCCCTCCTTTTTACCCCCTAAATATGAATTTGGGCCGCTAAAAAAAAATACGCGTCCCTTTATTTTTTCTGATCTACAAAATAAAACCAATTCCATAAAGATCCGCGGGTGACACTAGGGAGACTTCCCTTGTTAGTGATAGAGGGTATATATAAGTTTGTCATTCCGTTTGTAACTCATCGAAATATCGATCTGGGACCCCATAAAGGATATATATTCATGATGCCCGATCGATTTTAAGACATTCTAGCGATGTCCGTCTGTCCGTGGAAAATGCTGTCACGGACAAAATATTGCACAGAGATGACTGAAACTTAACATATTTATTGGAAGTTCTCCCGAGAAGTTTGGTATTGCATTTGAGCGATATCGGTGCAGCGGTTCAAAAGTTATGAACGAAAATGTAAGCACACCTCAAAAATGTCAGTACATCCAACATAACCTAAAAATACAAAATGCTTTAATTCGGCTTCTGGTTGACATATGTGAACATAATTGAACACCAAATGGTATTTAAACAAGTACGAACATATTTTTTGACAAAAAAAGAAAAAAAAAATCGCAGATTTTTTTTTTAACAAAATTTTATTTCGCGGAAATT
Organism: Pegoplata infirma; assembly: GCA_963921195.1. Taxonomy (NCBI): domain Eukaryota; kingdom Metazoa; phylum Arthropoda; class Insecta; order Diptera; family Anthomyiidae; genus Pegoplata; species Pegoplata infirma. The sequence continues at coordinate 106,074,685 of OY992538.1, read as the reverse complement.
TATTTTTCTCAATTTTTTTTTTTTCAAAAGCCATTTCCTTTTAAATTAAGTTTTTTCCAATAATCTTTTTGAAATTGTGGAGGGTATCACTACATTCGGCAAGGCCGAATTTAACTTTTTTACTTGTTTTTTTTTTTTTTTTTGAAAATATCAATTTTTGGTTTTCGACGCAAGTGAACGTTGTTTAGTAACAAATAAAAAATTTTAAACAGAATATGTTATCAAGAGCAACTGAAACCCTATTACGTAAGCTTAAGTATCAAAACTAAACATTTTTTTTTTTAATTTTAAGAATAAGACCCCAACCAGCCTAAAACTTTTTTTTCATGGTCACTTTTGGAACTGAAATACTTGTGCGACCAAAATTAAACTTTTTGTGATTAATAAGCTAATCCAGCTAAATTATAATAGAAATAAAAAGAAATAACAATTTTTTTTTTTTTTTTTATTGTGTGAACTTTTTTGTTTTAGATCCAATGTTTAGGGCCCGGTAGCGACCCCTGAACCTAATGAAAAATTCTGAAAAAAATCACGTGTTATTTTCTCAAGGTGCTTAATATATATTCCGGGTAACCCGTACAAAAATCCAACTTTTGTTTTTATGAACCACCCTAATATACACATTACTCGGTCCCGAAAATGGCCTTTTTGTAAAATTTCGTTTGGTAATAGCAAAAAAAAAAAAAGATACGTGTTCAGAGCTGTTGATGAAAAAATAATACAAAAAATTTGTTTGTCTTTGCCTTCCTACAACCGGTTAAAGTTTGTAATCGTAGTGTATTATATAAAAAAAAATAATTTTTCGTTTTGACCGCTATTGTTGTCAAAATTCGCGGAATGTTTAGTACATTAAGGGCAAAATATTTAAAAAGTTTTCCTGGAATAATTTTGGTTCACTAGTGGATTTAAAAAAAAAATCTAAGTTGTTGGCAATACTGAAGTTTTAATTTTTATATTGTCGCGGAGCTTACTTATTAAGTAAGTTCAAAAGGAACTTTAAATCGTCCATGTTCTTTTGGTACCATTTTAAGCCACTTAAAAGGAAAAAAACTTACATTACATTTTATTTTTCGGGATAGGCTAATACACATGTTGTATAAGTTTCTATGTCTGTGTTTTTGAGTAAATTAATTTATAAAATAACTTAATGTGTGAAGTTTATATGATTAATTTATTTAATATATTATTCTTTCAACAAAACCTTTAAGGGTAATAACATTATAACTATTTTAAATTGAGATATTAAACAGATTTATTGTACCTACTATATTACAACTCCGGATCTAAACGGAAAACTAACGAGCGCAAAATCGTAAATGCAGTTATTAAATAACTAGATAATGAGTTTTTCGTGTACACATGTTTACCAATTGCCGAATTAAAGCATTTTGCAGTTTTGAGTTAATGACTTACTCTAACCCCCTATCCCACATCCTCGTAAAAAAAAACGTTTCTTGAAAAAAATTAACTAAAAATGGGAAAATTTTGGTCTGTTTCGCTCTACCTTGATTAGTTTTTGAGATAAATGAATTAAGGGGCCCAATGGGTTCTTGAGAATTTTTAAAAACTTGATAATTTTAAAACTCCGAATTACTCAATTACCGAGATATAAGCATTTTAAATTTAAGGGAATGTCAATTTTTTATATCCAAAGTTAGGCCATATAGGGTTACACACATGTGGAGAGAAACTAGAGTTTGAAAATAATCGAGATATTTCATAATCGCGATTACGATTAAAAAAATAACCGTTAATCGCGATTATCGATTAATCGAGTTTTTTAAATAAATATAATTGCAATAGTTTATTTAAAAAAACTCTTTTAAAATTTACAATTCATTTTACATTTACATGTACGATAATACAAAAATAAATATTTTATGCAATAAATTTATATTTCCACACCAAATGTCCTACGATAAAAACATATGTCGCTAAGAAAATTGTGTTTTTGGTTTTTCAATTTTTTTAAAAACTGGGCTAATGAGGCGTGGTTAATTAAATATTGGAAAAATTGTGTCGAGCTTATGAAATTTACGAAATGCGTCACAATTGCAAAAATTAACATTCATGTATATTTTTATATGGGCTATCTACTAATTTTATTTTGGAAATTTTTCAGAAACCATTCTGAAAGTTTTTATATTTAAAAAAAGTGAATTTATCAAAAATCCGGCCACATTTTTTAAGTTTAGATGATTGTCTATTCACTCAAAAAAAAAATCAGGAGGGCATTTTTAGTATTTCGAATATTAGATTTCATAAAAATTCTGTAATTCTTTTGTATTTTATTTTGTCAACACCGCGTATGAGTAACAAAAATTCATTGGTTTCGCAAATAGTCGTTACTCATACGCGGTGTTGACACAATAAAATACAATAGAATTATAGAATTTTTCTGAAATCTAATATTCAAATGCGATTTTCTCGAAAAATTCAAAAAATGCCCTCCTGAATTTTTTATGTGGATAGACAAACATCTAAAAAAAAAATTAAAAAAATGTGGCCGAATTTTTCATAAATTGTTAAGGGGTAAAATACAGGATCCTTTGGTAAAAAAAAACGTCTAAAAAAAGTACTTATAGTAAATTTAATTTCTAAGGGTCGTAAAATTAGTAAAAAAAAGTGTAATTTTTGTCCTTTTCATATTTTATGATATAACGATCCTACTCTTGAAATTTGTAATGGTAAAAAAACATTCCACAAAAATTACTTTTATGTGTATATATTTGGGCGTCCCGAAAATAATAATCTTTCGAATTTCGTGTCAGAATACCTGCTAGCGGCCACTGAAGAGCTGATTGTGTAAAAATTTATAAGTAAATTTAGAAAGAGCGTCTTTAGTCTGCAACCAGAGAAAAATTACGTTTTGCGATAAAACTTTATGCCCGAATTTTTTTACCAAATCCAGCCAAATCCTTTTAGATTGTTTTTAAAACAAAAGTGTGGGGTTACTAAGAAATTTAAATTTTACTTTAAATTTAAATTACTTTTACAAGAAAAAAGGAAAGAGAAAATGCAAATAAGTTAAATGAATCGCAGGCCAATATAATATATTTTAAAATCGATATAAAAACAGTGTATTTCATAGAAAATGATTAATCGTAATCGAATGATTTTTTCGTCGATTACGATTAATTGGTGCGATTAATCGCGATTACGATTTCGTTTTTAATCGTTTTGCAAACTCTAAGAGAAACATCAATACTATGGGAATTTTAAGAACCAAAAATGGCCTTCATTTTGCTCTATCTGGCTTTGTTTACTAGATATAGCCATTTTAAGTTTTTTGAAAAAAAAAATTTGAAAAATTTACTTAGATAGTTTAAAAAACTTCCTCAAATTAAAGAAGATAGATATGATTAACTAATTGGTAGAAAATTAAGTCCAAAAACTTAAAAAGAGGAATATGTCTTAAAAATAAAGATTTTTTTTTAATATACTTATAGAAAATTTCTTTGGCGGTAAGAATTTCTTAAATGTATTAGGGAATTCCATTTAAGGAAAATTATGAACTATTTAGCAGTACATAAACTAAATTTTTTTCCTAACAGTTAAGAAAGTTTCCAAACTTTTAGTTAAATTTAACCAAATTGTGGGAAAATTTATAAGCTATTTTTAAGGAAGTTGTGTCCCAAAATTGATAAACTATTTTTAAGGAAGTCGTGTCCCAAAATTTAGTTAGGTCTTTTTTTTGCCAACATTTTTTTTAATAAAGCCAAGTATCCTATTTGGGATGGATTCCCATATGTCAATTGGAGCTAATGAATGTCCCCTTAGATGTCAAATTCGTCTAATGTTGAGTCTTGGGCACTCACAAAGGATGTGTTCTGCCGTTTCGGCGTCAATTTCACAGAATCTACATATTTCAGTGTCCGATAAATTTTTCTTCCTAAGTTGATAGCGAAGATTACAATGTCCAGTGAGGTAACCAGTTAGAATCCTTAGATCCTTTTTGTCGAGATTTAGTAGTCGTTTAGAAATCCCAGGGGATGGAGAGATAAATCTTTTTGCCTGACGCTGTCCAGAACAATGGTTCCAGTGATTGGCAATTTCAGATTCCCTCCATGATCGTAAACTTTCCCCGATATGCCCAATGGACAAACCGCAGAAGGGTTCCGGACCGATAAAAGGGCGACTTGCACCACAATTGGCCAAAGAGTCTGCCTGTTCGTTGCCCAAGTGCCCCTCATGGCCCGGGACCCAACTGAGAGTAAGTTCATTGTTACGGCCCAGTTCGTTTAGGGAAAGAATACAATCCATAACAAGTTTCGAAGATACATCGTAGGTTGATAAAGCCTTCAATGCTGCTTGACTGTCAGATAGTATATATATATTTGTCCTTTTTGTGCACCTACGTAAACATTCGGACACGCATATATATATGGCATAAAGTTCTGAAATATCGATGGGGATTTACCCAAAGGTAGTGCGCGGTGGAAATTCGGACCGAAAATCCCCGCGTCAGTATCCCAATTGGTCTGTTTTAAGCCATCAGTAAACCACACTAGAGATCCTGGCTCTGGATTCCAAGAGTTAGTAGACCATATGCTCCTCTCAGGAATATCTATTCTAAAATGTCTTATAAAGACTTGTTTGGGTAGCATTCTGTCAGAGATCTTCGCGTATGGGTCCTCTATGAATCGACCCGCTATCTTCATGTGGCCCTGTAAGTCCCCGCCCATTATGTTCCCAAATTCCGGTAGTCTGGTAACACTTCTGCTAGTATCCTCCTTTACAGATATATGTAAAGGTGGGAGGTTTAGCATAGCCCCCATGGCATAGGTTGAACAGGATTTTCGCGCCCCTGTTATGCCAATGCAGGCCAGACGATATACCTTGTCCAGTATAGATCTGGTCGTGCTTTGTTCCACCTTTGGCCACCAAACCAGAGCTGCATAGGTGATCATTGGTCTTACGATCGTAAGAAATGACCAATATATCATGTGGGGCTTAAGTCCCCATGTCCTTCCAAAACAAAAGTAAAAAATCTTAATTTTTTTTTTTCAACAAATAAATTCAACAAACACAATTTTTTGATCTGACAAATGAATTTTTTTTATACCCTCCAACTACAGTATGGGGGTATACTCACTTTGTCATTCCGTGTGTAACGCATCGAAATATCGGTCTAGGACCCCATAAAGTATATATATTATTGCTCAGTGATCGATTCTAAGACATTCTAGCGATGTTCGTCTGTCCGTCCGTCCGTCCGTCCGTCTCTCCGTCCGTCCGTCTGTGGAAGACACGATACAGTCCAAAATGAAAATGCTAGACTCCTGAAATTTGTCGCATATATGTATTATGTATTATGTTCATAGGCTGGTTAAGTTCGGAGATGGGCAAAAAAAGGTAGCTTTTTATAGGTTTTTTTTTGTATTTTTGTTAAACAAATGAAACATTTTTATGCTTAAAAAAGTTCAAAGTCTTGGACTTGGACCCGTGGATTCGAAAATGACTTTTTCTTTGTCCGCCCCCTTTTGTGGGCGTGGGTATTAGCAAATAATTTATATAATGATGAAATTGTATATCTTTTGTACAAAAAGCATAGTAATTAAATTTGTAAACATTTTTGACCAGAGAGAAGGTGTCCCCAAGGACCCCCGACAAGGCCCCCCACATAGAAAACGCCCCTACAATTTTTTTTTCAACGTTGGAGGGTATACAAGATTCGGCACAGCCGAATTTAACACTCTCACTTGTTTCAAACAAAGAAATTCAACAAATACAAACACTATTTATTATTATGATAACAGAATTTTGAAATAAAATTACTTGACTGAGTTTGTTGAAAACAAAATCGAAGTTTTGTATTATGGACTAACAGGCGGGCGTTTTTACTAAAAGTTTCGTTGATATCATGTTTGGTTGATTTACAATTGATGTTTATTGATTTAAATTTGACGATTTTATTTTCTGTGTATATTATTGAACAGTGATCGATACTAAGATGTCGACTGAAATTGATGATGATCTTAGACTTTTTCTATGCGAAAAATGTCTCAGAATGTGAGACTTTTTCTATACGAAAAATGTCTCAGAATCGAGTCTTTTTCTATACGAAAAATGTCTCAAAATCTAAAACTTTTTCTCCACAAAAAAACTTTTCAGAATCCGAGATATTTTGATACTTTTTCTATTCAAAATATAACTCAGAATCTAAGACTTTTTTTCTGCAAAAAATGTCTCAGAATATGATAACTTTTCTGTACGAAAAATTTCTTAGAATCAGAGACTTGTTTAACGAAAAATGTATCAAAAATAAAACGGATATATTGTCACGAGAAATTTAGCTCCATTTTTCTTGGAAGCGAATTTATTGGTCTTTCGGGGACGCCGGGAGGTCGGGGCCCTGGTCACTGAGTATACAACCATCTGAGATTGGTGGGTATAAACAAGGAAAGTGTAAAGGGTACTTCTGATTCAGCGCAGTCGAATAGTGTTCTTAATTGTTTTGTGTAAGGTCAATTTCATAAATGCCGGTTAATATATCACGATATTAAAATTATTTATTTTTATTTTTTGATTTTGCACAATAAAATATTCGGATTCGGTTATGAAATAGAAATCCTCATTCGTTTTGTACTACATAGAAAACATGTTTTATATTGATTAGTGCTAAGTTTCATAGACATTGTATACACACTTATTGATTAATAAATTAATAAATTATCAAATTATTTAATTCTTGTAAACCTTGACAGTATATTAATTCTATGGAGTATTAAAAAATAACTCTATTCTGGTAGAAAGACAAAGAGCAACAAAATTAGAGATGCATTATAAATCTTAACTGCTACTTAAAAAAAGTGGCGCTAAAATATAAAAAAAAAATAAATAAAAGTATTTATTTTTATGTTTGCAAATTAAACAACATACGTATTATTGAGATTTTTGAAGTGTTTTTATTTGAAATATTTGTGAATTATTTTGTTAAAGTGTTTGTTGTTTGTGAGAGTAAGTTGGAGATGACAAATTCAATTTGTGTACAAAATTTTTGTCACTGTCCTCTTTTTTAGGGCGTCCGGGGCAGTCCTACTTATTTTTTAAAAAGTGTTAGGGGTTGTTTTACTTTTTGCACTTTTCCCCATAACGGGTTTTGTTTTTGCTACACTCAAAAAAAAAAGTTTGTAAAATGACATAAAATCCCCGTGATTTTACGGGGCAGGTTTTGTAAAATATGTACTAGCAAGAATCCTCGTAATGTTACGGGGATAATTTGTAAATTGATTTAACAAAAAAATTACGGGGAGAAAGTGTAAATTTACAATTTTTTTGGTAAAATATTATTGTAGACTTACAAAAAAAGTTGTAAATTTACGAAATAAAGTAGAAAATAAAAAAATAAAATTGTAGATTTACAAATTGTTTGGTTTAACTACAGTTTTTTATGGCAAAAAACTTTTATATTTACAGTAAAAAGTGGTAAATTAACAATTTTTATTGTAAATATACCATTTTTTTCTTATTTTTTTGCCGTAAAAACAGTAGTTTAACCAAATAATTTGCAAATTTACAATATTGTTTTTGTATTTTCTACTTCATTTTTGTAAAATTACAACTTTTTCTGTAAGTATACAATTTTGTTTTCTAAACTTTCATATTTGTTTTGTAAATTTACAAAAAATTTGGTATATTTACATATTGGTTTTGTAAATTTAAAGGTTTTTTCCATTGGTGCATCTTATTTTTCCTTCTTCGGCAGCTGGAGTAGCACTTTAACAACCTGAAATGATTTTTTTTCACTTGAACACTTTTAACAAACTTTTTAGAGTATAACACTGCACTTTTTTATTTTTTTTTTTCGGAATTTCGTTTTTCTTAAGTAGAACATATGAGAATTGCGAAGAAGGCTACACAAGAAATTTCTTATATTTTCAAGAAAAACTAGTCAAAAAAATTACCTTTTTTTCGAATTTTTAATTATTTTAGCAAGTATTTTTAAAAAATTATAAAAAAAAACTTTGGATATTGTAGATTGGACGTTTAAGTACCTGATAAAATAAGAAAAAACTTAATTTTTCATAATTGACAACTTTTGATTGACATTTTAGTGCCAGATTTAAAAAAAAAGTACCAAAAAAATATGATAAAATTACCAAAAAATGGTAAAAATACAAACAAAAAAACTAGAACAATAATATAGTAAAAACATATAAAAATTGTGGTATTTTACTTAAAGCAAGTTACCAAAAAATTGTCTTGATATTCAATTTTTTTGATAAAGCTTACAACTAATTGAAAAATGTTTGTATCCGGAACTTAAAAAATTTTCAAAATTTTTTTATGAAATTTTTTATTTATAAAAAATAATTTTTAACAAAATATGGACTTCGAAAATTTTTGCGTCTCCTATTGTTGCATAATTATTTTTCAATACAAATTTTTGTTTAATTACATTTTTTTGTGTCAAAATACGGAAAACCTTGTAAACTAAAAAATCTTGAAAAAAAAATTGTTTGTAATAAAACATTTTTTGGTAGAAAGACTAAATACTATCAAATAAAATGTTGTTGTACAATTACAATTTTCTTGTGTAAAACAACTGAACACCTTGTATTTTTTTTTTTTAATTTGTAAAATAATTATTTTTTTTGTTAATTTACCTAAAAAAAATTGTTAAATAAATTTACCAACATATTATAGTAAAATTACAAAGCGCACGGTAGTTTTTGTTTTATTAAAAATACAAGAATTTTTGTAAATAGACAAAAATATTAGTAAAATAGAATTACAAGACCTTTTGCTTGTAATTTTACAAACTTTTTTTTTTGAGTGTACTAAACATTTTTATTATTGGCATCACTGTATTTTTGCATATAAGACCGAATTTATATTGGGCAATTTTAATTGCGGCAATTCTGATTTTTTAGTGTATCAGAGAGAGAGATAAGATTCTTCCCTCTGTCTCCGATACACTATAAAATCAGAATTGCGGCAATTAAAATTGCCCTGTCTGAATTTGGACTAAGCAGTAATGTCAACTTTTTGAGAACAAAAAAATTAAAAATAAACGCTTGAAAATTTCAAAAACGCAAAAATAACTATGTACTGCAAAAATAACTACGTTGACATCACTTATCAGTTCTTGTGTGTCTTAAAGTTTGCTCTCCGAAAAGGATTTGTATATCAAAAATTTCCGTTACAAAATGTTTTAAATAATTTTAAGAAAATTCCTTTTGAATTTCCAAAAATTTCATTTGTATTTCAGAAATTTTAAATTGTATTGCAAAAGTTTCCATTTGTATTTTAAAATATTCTGAATGCTTTTCAGAAAATTCCATTTCAGAAATTTCCAATTGTATTTCAAAAATATCCATTTATATTTCAAAATTTTCTAAATGCTTTTCAAAAAATTTCAATTAATTATATTCCAAAAATTTCCATTTTAAAATTTTTCAAATGCTTTTCAGAAATTTTGATATATATAAATTAACTTTTTTAAAAAACATTAAGATCATTTTTAAATAAAACTGGAAATTTCTGAAATATGTACAATTAAAATATCTGAAATTTAAATTGAATTTATTTAAATTCAAAAGTAGTTCTCTTAAAATCATTTAGAAAATTTTGAAATGAAAATGAAAATTTTTGAATAGAGTTTTCTGAAAAGCATTTAGAAAATGTTGAATTACAAATAAAAAATTCTGATATACAATTGAAAATGTTTGAATTATATTTAGAAATTTTTTAAATGTAACTAGAAATTTTTAAATTATAAACGGATATTTCTAAAATATAATTGAAAATTTCTAATAATTGGAAGTTTATTTAAAAATTTCAAAAATATAATTGAACATTTTTGAAATATAATTTGTATTTTCTAAAATTAAATTGGAAATTTTGTATAAATGTACATTCCTGGAAATGTATGCAATGAAATTATGACAATAGTTTATTTTTTGTGATTTTTTGAATGGAAATAAAAATAGTTTTCTTAATAAAACAAGTAAGAAAGTTATAGTCGGCCAAGACCGACCAGTGTTTTCCGGAAAATGGGTCCCAAGTCCAAACATGGACTGATTGTATCTGTCTTTTGTTAGATCTTTAATTAGTGCAGAAAACACACACAGATTAAATTTTAGTGGAATTGGTTTATTTTTTGTCAATAAACCAATTTAAATGAATATCGGTTGAAATTTTTATATGGGGGACTAAGTCCAAAAATGGTCCAATTATATTACGATTTGATTTGGTTGCTGAAGTACACATTTAACACCTAAAAATAAAATTTTTATCAAATATTTCCATTTTTATGAATTTTGAGGGAATTATGTGAATATCGGGAAGGTGGTTTGTATGGGGACTACCAGAAGGACTAACCCGATTCCTTTGAAATTTGGAATGGTGATTTGTGCATATAAAATTTGATTACCTGCTGAATTTAAATGCGATATCTATTTTAATACGGTTATAAGAGTCATTTAAGCCGAATCAAAAGGGGTCGTTTGTATGGGGGCTAGGTCTTAACATGGACTGATTTTCTCCAATTTCAATAGGCTTCGTCCTTGGACCAAAAGATGCTTAAGTTTAAAATTTCAAGTCAATTGATGAAAAATTGAGACCTGTATCGTGCTTAAACCGATAGATGGACAGACGGACGGACGGACATCGCTAAATCGACTCAAAAAGTAATTCTGATTCGATCGGTATACTTGAAGGTAGGTCTAGGAACAATATTTCGGGTAGTTACAAACATCAGCACAAACTCATTATACCCTGTACCACAGAGTGGTGAAGGATAAAAATATTGTATCGTGTTGTTGACTTTTTTAAAATTAATTTATTGAAAAAAAATGTCCTCTTTTTTGGGACAAATGTCCTCCTTTTTTGAGATTGACGTCCTCTTTTTCTCAAAATGGAAATGGCAACCCTAACTTAGGGCATAAGATTCTCCAGTCACTTCATCAAAAATTGTTCAGGAGTGTAGGAATAGGTTCACAAGGAAGGTCTTCCACAGGTCACCAGCCGATTGTCCTAAAACTTGCATATATGAAAGAGGGGAGCAAAATAAGAGTCACCTGTTTTTTTATAGCTGCCCAATCTCACATTTAGCGGGTCAAAGGGGAGGGGAAAAACGGGATTTTTTTGGTTTATTGAGGATTTTCCCCATTTCTTTAAAAGAAATATGAATATTTTATACAGGTCGAAAGGTTTTTTGAAGACCTATCCAACGGTGTATCGGTAGTGTCCAAATTTGGCTTCGTTAAGTTCGTTATTGTCGAAAATGTATAATCGTTGGGGTAGTTTATATGGAGATGTATATACGTACGACCACCAAAATCATATTAAATAATCTCCATCAAAAGGCCTTAATTTTTCATGAGGTGGCAAACCTTTTTTAAATTTGAGATTGGGCAGCTAAGAAAAAACAGGTAACTCTTATTTTTACCCCTCATTCCCATATTAAAGTTTCAGGACAATCGGTGGGTGCCCTGTGAAAGACCTTCCTTGTCAGTGAAGTTTCATGTGGACAAAGGGTCTATCTTCTGTGGGTTCCGGGACATACGGGGAAACGAAATTGCTGACTCTTTGGCAAATGTTGGATCCGATACAATTCCTTAAAATCCGATACCTCAGATTGGTATATGCTTAATATTTCACTGATTTTCATAGAAAGATGGTCTAATGAATCAAATTGCAAGACATGTAAGAATACTAACCGCTTTGTAATCAGACCAGACAAGAAAAAAAGTTTCTCTCCGCCGCTTACTTGCATTGAGCAGGATACCAGGCGTATGATCGATCTAATTTGAATATAGAGTCTTTCGTTGCCTGGTTAATTCGTCGGCATCACATTTGTCAGTTATACCCATATGTTCAGGCAACCAAATGAGTTCCAGTTATGAATGTTTCGCTATCCCATTAAGAGACGCCCGGTCTTTCTAGACAGTTGTAGATGTGGTAGTCACACCCGCCTGGGATTTAAAAGTAACTTGATTGTCGATAAAAACACAGATATTCCTGAATGATACCCGTTCACACCCTATTCAATCCGCAGATTGATTTATAGCCTTGATTTCAGCCAGAAATACGCTAAACTGGTCCGGCAGCCACCCCAACTCGTCAACCATTTTGTAGACATTAAGTGTCTCCTCAGGTATGTCGATACCCTCCGTCCAATCTAACCGGTTGGGCTAGGTTTGAAGTGGCTTCAAACGCTTTACGTCAGCACACATAGACTCTGAGTGCTGTTACACAACTAGTTCCAGCCGTTACCAATGTAAGCTCCTTGCGAATTCCTAAGAAATTGAGTTTTTACATCCGAAAAATCACAGCAATCGTGCAGTTGTTTAGATCCCAATGAATCATGTTTCAGAACATAAAGCGCCGGGCAGTGTCAGATAAAGCCGTTACCAATGTAAGCTCCTTGTAAATTCCTAAGAAATTGAGTTTTTACATCCCAAAAATCAAAGCAATTGTGCAGTTGTTTAGATCGCTATAAATCATGTTTCTAAACATAAAGCGCCGGGAAGCGTCAGATAAAGTATTTGATTGCTTTTAACTCCTCAACATCCATTAAACTCCAGCAAAAGTCATTTGGCTTCACCTTTAGCTGCTTATCGGTCCGTCAATTACAGCAACCAAGGTCGAAATCTCTCCTCTTGAGAGCGGCAGAAGCTCAATTGCGTGCTTTAATTAATAGAAAAGCCAAATTTATTATTTTAGAAGATTTAATGGATGAGCTAACCTTTAAATTTAAATGTTAGACTGGCATAGGCTTCAGGATACAGCGAGTTAATTGAAAGCAAGTCATTTGGCGCTTAAAATGGTTCTGCATGTAATATTGGAATCGGCGGGTGTCGTAGACGATTATGCTGCTTGACAAGGGATTTAATTTTAAGGACATTGCCTTATTCAATGAAAACTATAACGTTCCATGGATTTAATAGTTCTCACTGGACACTATGTAATAGGAAGTATGGCTGATTTTTGTAGGTTTGTGGATGCTAAGGAGAAGTAAGTACAGCATCGTCAGTGTGAAACCACAGTGCCAAAGGAACGTCGCATTCATAATATTCCAGAGATATTAAAATCATATCCTTATCAGACCCAGACATTAAGTTCTCCTCCTCCATTTCCCCACACTTCGATTTTGCAATATTTTATTTTAAGGCTTTCAGAGCTGCAAGATTATCTACGAAAATAGCGCAAGAACAAGATAACCATATGCGTGGCTTTATCAATTCTAAGTACCTCTGCTTGGAAAACAAAACATTTGTCCGGAAGTCTTATTGAGGCCCCGATTTCAAGGCAGTCAGAGTATACTGCCTCACCCGTCTCCATTTTCAATCCGTCCGTAAAGATTGAGATCAAAGTTCGTGTGTTATAAGATATGGTCGGTTTGCGGTTCCGTTCCGCCGACCGTACCTAATATGATCGAGTGTCTCCAATAGCGTTGCTTTTAGGGTGCCAATCTAATAGCACCAGTGATGGCCACACACTCCAGTCGTTGTACCTTCTGTAGGTGGCAGAGACATGATTTCTTATCCACTGCTCTCCACCACACAATGGAACCATAGGAAAATATTAGTCTTATTATCGAACCATAAATCCAGTGGATAATATACGGTTTTAGACCCCACCTTCTTCCGAAAGTTCTCCTGCGGGTGTAAAAACCACATAACGACTTATTCATTCTTTCCTCTGTATTCCTTTTTCAAGAAAGCTATGAGTCAAGGATCACACCCAGGTATTTCGCCTCATTAGATAGTTCAATGGTGATTCCATCTAATTTGGGAAGGACAAACCTGTCTAGTAAACTTCGTTCAAATATTAAAACAGTCAAGGAAAATCACAGTTCTTCTATGCCGACGCTTTTAAAAGACGATCAAGTTTTCACTGAACTGATAAGGCTAACCTGTTGGCTGGTCTTTTTGCATGAAATTCTTTCTTGCCGGAAAGCAAATAACCACTGCCCAAACTCTAGGATATTGCCTAGGATATTTTTCCGAGCTCGTGCAGTTAAATAGGTTTTTGCGGATCTGAACGTAAATAAGTCACATGGACCGGATGGTATACCAGCACTGGTGCTGAAACAGTGTGCTTCGACGTTAGCGCGTCCATTGACTATTGTTTTTCTGTGCGGGAATCTTTCCATTATGTTGGAAGGTTTCTAATGTGCAGCCAATTCCTAAAAAGGGTGTGGCTAATAACGCTGATAATTACCGCTCGATCGCAATATGCTCAGCGGTTTTGAAGGTGATGGAGAGTATGGTAAATTGCCATCTTGTTAGGTATCTGGAGGCTAACTTTCTTTTAAACGATCGACAGTATGGTTTTCGGATATCTCGTTCTACTGGTGATCTGTTGGCGTTCTTTTCGGAACGTTTAAATCGTTCGATCTTCCATTTTAGTGAAAGTAAGATGGTTGCTCCAAAGCATTTGATTGTGGGTGCCACGGTACGCTCATATCCAAGCTTAATGCCTTTAGTGTCGGTAATGACATCTCTCGATTTAATTTGAGTTTCCTCAGAGATCGTTCTATACGTGTTCTTATAGATGGGTTCTCATCAAATGAGTTTGAGCTTCAATCAATCCTACCTCTTTTCTTATTTTTCTTAACGACCTTCTTTTATTTTTCTTAACGACCTTCTTTCATTTTTCTTAACGACCTTCTTAGTCAAACTTTAAATCCTATCTCATTACTCATTTGCAGATGATAGCAACATTTGTCATTCATTTTCCGTTGATCGTTGACCAAGCCTTGTTGAGGTTGAGGGCAAAAGGTAGATTACGAATGACGCACTTAATTAAGAACTGTTGACAATCTCTGAGTGGGGTCTTGCGAATAGGGTCAAGTTTAATGCACGCAAGACTCAATGTTGTATGTTGACCCACAGAAATGTGGAATCAACCGCGTCATCTGTACACATGGTGGTATAAGTATAGTGGAATCTGACACTCTTGATGTTCTGGGCATGAAAATTCAATGTGTTTTTCGTTGGAATAAGCACGTTTTACAAGTGTCGAAAGAAGCATTCACTTCGCCTCATCCGATCTTCATACTATTTATACCACCTACATCCGACCAAAGATGGAATACAACTCTCATATATGTGCAGGTGCTTATAAGTCTATTTTAGAGCTCTTGGACCGTGTGAAAAAGAGGGCGTTAATGCTTATCAATGGAAATAGGGTGTCCAACTCCATTGACTCATTGGAGCATTCTCGGAATGTGGATTGTGTGACTCTGCTCTATCGATATTACTGTGGAAAGTGTTCTGCTGAGATAAGTGAACTTATCCCTAGAGCCCGAGTTTCGTACGCAACACTCGGTTGTCTAGTAGATCCAGTGACGGTCCGTAAAGTTGTCACTGGGTGTTCTCTACTTCTTTAAAATATCAAAATTATGTATATAGTATGTGTTGTTCTGGACGTAATACGTTCCCGTTATAGACAAAGTCTACAATTTAATAATTTTTAGTTGACATGCAGCCAAAATTTAATTTTATACTCCATTTATTTGCGAAATAATGCTTTTTGTTAATTGTCTATGTGGCGAGACAACAAAATTACCATAAAATAGAATTTGGGCCGCATCTTACTTAAAAATATACAAAACTAATAAGATCGGATCTTTATATATCTCGGCAACGCGTTAGGTCCAGGAAAACATGAATTTTATACGTAAATTTGCTGTTTTTAAAAATTAGAGAACACCCTTGACAACTTCACGGACCGTCACTGAGTAGATCACATACGTTTGTTTTCGATCAACTGGATAGATCGCATAGCGCATTACAGAAAAGGTTCGTTTATCAGTCGATCTAGCCGTATGTGGAATAATCTTCCCGCAGAGGTCTTCCCGGTTTCTTTCAATGTAGATAAATTCAAGACAAATATCAACAAACACTACTCCCTCTTTCCTCGTCCTCATAACCTATTTTACGGATATCAACACTGCATTAATATGGGCATCCCCTGAATGTTTGTTCAACGTAAAAAAAAAACTTCGCACAAGCTTTTATTAGTGAACGCCGTGGTGCTCCGTGTTTTTCTTAATGAAAAGTGTGAAAAGAATAATTCTGAGTTTACGTTACGGTGTTTTTTGCCGTTTTTGAGATTCATAACTTTTTTCAGACAGCCTCAGCTTTAAATGCACACTGAGTAATTTGAGCCACTTTTTAGGCCTACATTAATTACAGCTAAAGTTTTGGTCCGATATTTGGAATTCTAGAGCTTTTCGTGATTTTTTTTTATTAAAAATGTACCAAAAACAAGGTACTTTTTTTAGTACCCACTTTATCATCTGCGATATGAATAAAACCATCCGAAAAACGTGAAGATAAAAAAACTTAACGAACCGGTTCCATCAACATTTCTTTGAAGAAACATATTTTTTCTGTTTTGAAGAGACGTTGTATATTTTTTTAATTTCAGTTCACAAAAAAATAAACATTTATTTGTTTTTGCAGATCAACTTTTAATACAATATCTAAAATATACAACACATCACCTAAGTATTTTCTAGTTGTGCAGTAAATCAAGCTTGAGCAAATATTTATATTTAGTATAAAAATTCCATGTAAAAATAATTCATGTGAGATTTGAATTGAATGGATTCTACAAATAAATGTCAACTATGTATGAATGCAATTATTCTAGTACATTTTGGAATAAATATTTTTACACATATTTCTTTGTATCTACAAGTTGAATAGTTGGAAAAATTAAAAAATAAAATGTTTATTTCTTTCAAAAAACTATAACAATAACATTTAAATTGTCTATGTAGAGAAATAAAAACAACTTAAGATTAAATACCCAGTATAGAATTTTGAAAATCTTATTCTTAACAAATTGCTTGCAAATGCTAGCGGAGATGGGTTTTTTTCTGAAATACTTAAATATCGCGAAGACTTTTGATACAGCCATCAACCATTAATATCTTTTTGGAAGAAAAATGTATAAGGTCTCTTAACCAAACCCGATAATAGTACGTTCAGATTGGTCTCGAAACCCCGTTCAACGAGGTTTCGTGCCAAACCTCATTTGAAAATACGTATTTTCCCTCACAAATTTAAACCTTTTTGTAGTGAGGTTTCAACGAAAGTACGATCGAAACCTTATAATTTCCATATTTTTACCACTGTGCGACAATGAGAAATAGAGAAAATGGGAAAATGCCAAATATAAAAATATAAAGAAATAAATTTATTTACTAAATTTCTGTGAAATATTTATTTATTTGAAATAAAAATAAAATTAAAAAGTGTTAAAAAATAATTTCAGCATAATTAAATTAGTTAACAAAAATATTTTTTATGTGATGGTTTCCGAAACCTATATAAATGTCAAAATTGTTGTGTGTGAACAGGTGAGTTTTGAAAATGAAAATACGGGGTTTCAACGGGGTTTCGAGGCCAATCTGAACATAGTATAACATATCGTTTGACTAGTATGGATTTAGGAACTCAGCAGTCGAGTTAGAAAGACACTAAAATTTGTTACTGATAAAATGTATTATTTTGAATATCATTTGTCGGAAAGATTTATTTCCAGCTTAAACATTTTATATTACATGTAATATTTCTATGTTTCTTTATGTCATTCTTGAATATCTCGCTATCTCGAAGATAAAGCAAAGTCTGTAATAGAGTTGTTTAAATGAAGCACCAGTCGCACGATAGCGTTGATCATAGTGACATAGTAATCTATCGACCGTTTTGTAGATCTGGCATCACCAAAGATAATTGGAAAATTCTGGCAATGCGAAACTAAAGTTCAAACGCAAAGCAAAGAGAGACAAAAAACAATCTGCATTCTCACTGTAAAACTGGTATCTTCCATCTCGCTCACATTTCGATTTGTGATAAAATTTCGTAAACAATACCATATGGTTTTTGTTTACTACTTTTTCAAACGCCATTTGTTGGACTACTCTATGACTCTGGCGTTGATTCTATAAGCCACCGGTCCCACCAATTTCATTTATCTTAGATTTATTTTTTATTTTTTTTTATTTTGATGAAATCGGAATTTAACTTTGTAGGAAGACAGTAAAGGCTGAATTAGTTTAAATGTAACATACACGTACTGAGTCAGCTGATCCGTTTTCTAAGTGAAATGTCTATAGAAATGATTACTTTTGTTGTAACGTACGTATCGTAGACGTAGAGTTCTGTTGAAAATAGAATTTTTGTTACGTTTCTACGTGCAGCAATAAAACAGCTGACGAAAAAAGGTAAACAAACGATTTTTTAAATTCGAATGCCAACAAAAATTTTCAGTTGATTTTACTAACATAATTTTTTGAGTATCAAAACAGCCGATACGTTTTCACATTTAAACTACTTACACAAAAAACAAAATCTACGTTATGGTTAAGTTATTTTACGTTATTTTTAAACTAATCCAGTTTTAACGCAATTTGTATACCAGACATGTGCACGAATATATTCGATTCTTCGCTTACACCTAGTCATTCGCTTCAGAGTACACCGCTTTTAAGCTGAATTCACAATGACGGAGTACTCTGGGCCAGAGAGTGGATTTTGTTCCTTTCTCTTTCGCACTTACATATTTATACCCTACACCACTATGTGGTACAGGGTATATTGAGTTTGTGCTGATGTTTGTAACTACCTGAAATATTGGTCCTAGACATACCTTCAAGAATACCGATCGACTCAGAATTACTTTTTGAGTCGATTTAGCGATGTCCGTCCGTCCGTTCGTCTGTCCATCTATCGGTTTAAGCACGATACAGGTCGCAATTTTTAATCAATTGACTTGAAATTTGAAACTTAGGCATCTTTTGGCCCCAGGACAAAGCCTATTGAAATTGGAGAACATCGGTCCATGTTAAGACCTAGCCCCCATACAAACGCCCCCTTTGGATTCGGTTTAATGACTCTAATGACCGTATTATAATAGATATCGCTTTGAAATTTAGCAGGTAATCAAATTTTTTATGCGTGAATCATCAGTGCAAATTTCAAAGGAATCGGATCAGTCCTTCTGGTAGTCCCCATACAATCCACCCACCCGATATTCACATAATTCCCTCAAAATTCATACAAAATGAAAATATTTGATAAAATTTTTATTTTTAGGTGTTAAACGTGTACTTTAGTTACCTAATCAAATCGGAATATAATTGGACCATTTTTGGACTAAGTGCCCCTCATACAAATTTTGACCGATATTCAGTTAAATCGGTATATGTACTGACAAAAAAAAAATAAACCAATTCCACTAAAATTTAATCTGTGTGTGTTTTCTACACTATATAAAGATCTAACAAAAGACAGATCCAATCGGTCCATGTTTTGACTTGGGACCCATTTTCCGGAAAACATATGGTCGGGCTTGACCGGCTATAACTTTCTTACTTGTTTTTGTATGATGTCGTCTCTATTTTTAGAGATGGTGCTCTGTAGTACAGAGAACTCCGACATTGTATCGGAGCCTATAGAGTACAGTGTTTGCGAACTAGAATGTTTAGAATGATGAGTTTTAGGACGTAATTTAATACCAATTAGTTTATCATATTTATCTTCTTTAATTTGAGGAAGCTTTTTCCACAAGCTTAGTAAATTTTTCATAACATGAAATTAATTTGTTGATTTTTTTTTCATGCTTGCTTGTAGTTCACATTTTGTTTATTATTTGTAGTATATGAAAAGAAGAGTTTGATCTTGTATAACAAGTAATAAATTCAATGTTTACATTTTTTTCTACACATGTATGTGTTAAAGAGAAAATAATATTTTAATCACAATAAATGCTTGGCTTTGGCGTTTTTTTCCATAGTCTGGGAACAAACGTCAAAGACAAAGTCTTTGTTGTAATTTAACTTTAAAGATTATAGATTATAGAAATTTATTACTTGGCTATTAAAAACAAACGTTATTTTATATTTATAATAAAAAATGTACACAATGAGAATTCTGTGTGTATTCACATGCTTTTCTATAAATAAACCAATAAAAATATGAAATTAACTAATTTTTAGGAAAAATGTCCTCATCAGAATGTGTTTTTTAACTAAAAAATGGGAAATTTTTTTCCATTTTCTAGTTCAAATTGGTCCTTATTTTTAAGAAAAATACTAAAAAGAAGAATACATGGCAATGGAGCTAAATCATTATCAATTTTCTTTTGATTTAGTTCATTTTCCCATTTTTTAGTTACCCGTGTAAAAAATAATTATATCAAAACATATCTTCTTTTATAAAAACATATATGGATCATATCTAAATGGATGTAATCAGATCTACTCCATATATATTCATATCTGCTTCAGATATTTTTTGATCCGTTAATTGAGTCTATCTGGCATATATGGCATATATGATCAGACATTTTCAGATATGTTCATATATATAAAATTGTCAGATAGACTCAATTTACGGATCAAAACATATCTGAAGCAGATATGAATATATATGGAGTAGATCTGATTGCATCTATTTATATATGATCCATATATGTTTTTATCAAAGGAGATATGTTTTGATATAATTATTTTTTTACACGGGTAGTATTTTTTTCTGAGTGCACATAAAAAATTAATATAAAATGTCGTGGATCTAAATCTCTGTAAACTAGTGTTAGAGTTCTGGAACGAGTTTAAAATAGTTGTGTCTTAAATTTTAGATATGAAACATATATGTAATCCGATATACAGAAGTGAACAGCAATACCTTCAGAAGGCTATGCATTACTTAGTAATGCATTACATAACCATAATCATTTTCAAGGTTTTGTTTGGGTGGTTCCAACAAATGGAGCTTGAGTTAAAAAAAAAACTTACAAAGAGCTGGATCCGCCCCTGGGCTTAACTGACAAAAGTAATATCAACTGCATTTCTCGAAGCTCCCCTAAAGTACTGGAATCCAACTTACTTGCCAACATACAAATATATTTCTCTTCCTTAGGCCTACGCAACTCAAAATAAATGTTTTGTGATTTGGAAAGCGGAAAAATTATTTACTGGGTATTATTTATTTCATTGTATTGTTAAATGCGTGGCTAATTCTCTATAATAATCTCATTTATTATTATTTGTTTGAACCTATAATAAACATAATTTCTTTTTGTTGTACGATACAGGAATAAAATTCCTTATTTAAGAATTCTGGACATTTTAAAAGCTTTTCTTGGCTCTGTGAAAGATCATGAACCTGCTGTAAAAGCTGTTGAATAACTTCACTCATAACAGTTTTTAGAATTTGAATTGAGCCTTTTCGAATTTAAATTGAGCATTTTTTAAATTTAATTGATCTTTTACGATATACAAGTGATCTTTTACGAATTTCAGTTGCACTCAAAAAAAAGTGAACTAAAATCTGGGAAAATTAACTCAATTTTGAGAAAAAGAGGGAATGATTTGGATCCACAGATTTTTTTTCTTGGTTTTAGTTCATAATTTTCCCAAAAATATGGAAAACAAAGTTATTTAATTTTAAGCCAATTTTAACTAGAAAATGGGGAAAATTATACTTCACATTTTAGAAATAGATTGGGTCTAGACCCTGGACCCATGGGTTCGGACCCCATTTAACTCGAGACCCCGTTGGGTCCTTTAAGGGTCCCCATAGATTTTAAACCAAAACTTGTGTCCGTTTCGCTCTAACTTGCTTAGTTTTTGAGATACGGTAATAAGGGGCCTGATTGGACCTTGAGAATCTTAAAACCCGGATAACTCAAAAACTATTAATCGGAGGGCTTTCGGGTATTTTGCGGAAGTGTTCTACGAGTCAAGAGCTACAAAAATGTCGTTGCACATTTTCTCGTGTTGGCAGTATTTACCGAGATATGTGCATATATAAAATCTCGAGAATTTCAAATTTTAGATCTAAAATTAGGGTCTTGAGACCCCGACAGATATGCAGAGCTAGGCTATTCCATATTATTCTTTGAAGTCTTTCTTTTGAAAATTTCATCCGTTTCGCTCTATCTCGCTTAATTTTCGAGATATCGCCATTTGGAATTTTTAACTAATTTTGAATTTTTAACTAATTATTTACTAAATTCTCAGAAGTCATTAACTAAATTCTAAGAAGTACACTTCCTCCATTCAAAGAAGAGAAACACGATGATGTTTTTTTTAGTAAATTTTAACTAAACTTGAACTATTGTTTTTTAAGAAATATGTCTTAAAAATAAAGATACGATTTTTAGATTTGTGGAAAATTTCTTTGGCAGTAAGAATTTTTTTCCTAATATTAAAAAAATCCATTTAAAGAAAACTATGAACTAATTATAAGTAAATGAACTAATTTTTTTTTTAAGTTAAATTTAACTAAATTTTAGGAAAATTCATGATAAATTTTCAAAGACATTTTTTCCTTAATTTTAGTAAGTAATGTCTTTTTTTCAGTGTGATCTTTACAATATTCAGTAAGTTAAAAATTAAAAAAATTACGTTTTTAAATTAATTTCGGCTTCAGGAATTACAGTTCATTTTTTGTAAATTACAATATGATCTTTTTTGAATATTAATAAGTCTTTAACGAATTACAAACAGAATCTTTGAATTTTAATTGATTTTTTGAATTTCAAATTATCTTATTCGAATTTCAATTGATTTTTTTCGAAATTTAATATTCAATTATAATTTAAATCTTCGACATACAAATGCAAGTATTACAAGTTGAGTCTTCAAATTACGAATGAAATTTTCCAATTACAAAGGAAATCCTTAAATAACAAGTAGATTCTTAGAATTACAATTGGGTTTTTTCAAAAAACATCTGTAAATGGTGTAGAAAAGTTCTGGAAAATAAAGAACAAATCAGAAACAAAAGTCAAAAAACCTCAGGAAAACAAAACCAAATTCGGAAAAATTTGGAAATACGCCGAATCTTTTATAACCTCTAAAATGTATTTAATTAAAAAATAATTAAAAAATTGGCCGGGACATTTTTTAAGGGGGAGACACCTCCAAAATAAGCTTTAACAAATCGGTGCCAGATTTCATAGACTCATATTAAACGGACTAATACCTTACCCATTTTCCAATACCACGCATACGCCCACAAAAGGAGGCGGGCCGAAGGAAATCGTTTTCTAATCCCCTGGGTCTAACAATAAGTGAAGGTATTTGAACTTCTTTTGATATAAAAATGTTGCATTTGCCTTATGGACCCATCGGGTCTGGGGCCGCCATCCCGATGGGTTCAGAACTCGGCGAACCCAGACCCAGTTTGGTACAGACCCCGATGAACCAATAGCCACTTAGGACCCTTTAGGATCGTCATAGTTTTTAATCCAAAATGTTTGTCCGTTTTTCTCTACCTTGCTTTGTTTTGGAGATATGTAAATATACTCCGAAAAGAAAAGAAATAAAAAATGGGAAAATTAACTGAATTCAAGAAAAATTGATAATGATTTAGCTTTATTACCATGTTTTCCTTCTTTTGAGTTCATATGTTTCCTAAAAATAAGGATAAAAAAACTTTTTAACATTATGCCAATTTGAACTAAAAAATGGGAAAAATTTTATTTCAATTTAGTTCATATTTGAGGACCGGATTGGATTCGGACCCAATGGGCGCATTCCCCGACGATCTCTTTGAGACCTACTTGAGTCTCAAAGGGATCCAAAATTGTTGTCTGTGTGTCGCTCTTCCTTGCTTAATTTTTGAGATATTATATCAATTTAGGGGGGCCAATATAGTTTGGACTTTTTGTTTTATCGGCAATGTTTACCGATTTATGATTTTTTTTAAATTTTCGGAAATGACAATTTTTTAGATTCACGATTAGGATCAATTAGGGTCCTAACATATGAAGAGCACCAGCAATACTTTGTAGATCAAATGATCCAAAAATTGCCTACAATTTGCTCTTAGTTTTTGAGATATCGCCATTTTAAGTTTTTTGAAAAAAAGGTTACTCAGGTTATGAAAAACTTACTAAAACGGTGAAAAAAAACTTCCTCAAATCTATAAATATGATAAACTTGTTGGTGGAACACTACACCCTAAAACTGAACTTTTTGAATTAAATTTTGTTTTAAGAAATATCACAGCAGAAATTTTGCTAAACTGGCAGCAGCTTTTGGAAAGGAAACTCGAGTCAAGGAGCGCATCCATCCTGCTGAATTCATGCATGATTCTCTAAGGCGATATCACACTTTAGAGCTCTAGTTGAATACACCGAAAAAGCGCTCTTAAGATGCTCTGAAATCACGTCTCTTTGGAGCCGTGAAAAAAGCGCTATAAAAATGCAATGAATTCATGTACCTTTTCGGTGCTGGGTTTTTCTATAAAAAATTCGATAACTTTAACCAAAAATTTTGAATTTATCGAAATTCCCATAGAAAACCCCTAATAAATGCAGCAACAAATAACTTGAAAAAGCACGTATCATAAAGGTGTTATGATTCAAGCAATCTTTGCAGCGCTGATCAATGCGCAATACTGATGCAGTCAAATCATGTGTCTTTGTCCAACACTCATGGTTTTTCATTCAAAAAGTTTCAAATATAATTTTATATTAAGTTTTATATAAAAAATCTTAACAAAAAATTCAAATTTTCCCCCTTACTTTTACTGCATCCTTAAGAGCGCTCTTTCGATGCGCTTCGGCATGCTATAAAAAGATGCTGTGTCGCCAAAATCTCGATTTATTTTTGCTGGGATATCTTAAAAATAAAGAGTTTTTGTTCTATATTTAGGGAAAATTTCTTTGGTGGTTAGAATTTCTTTCATGTGTTTGGGAACTCCTTTTAAGGAAAACTATGAACTATTTAGGAGTTCATGAACTAAAGTTTTTTCATTACAGTTAAGTTAAATTTAACATAATTGTAGGAAAATTTATGAACAATTTTTAAGTAAAATTGTGTCCAAAATTAAGTAAGGTCATTTTCGAGTTGGATTTATAAAATGGTAAATTCATTAACAATAGTCAGGAAAAAATTAAGAAAACTGCAAAATTTGAAAGTGTGAAGGGTATTTTTGGGTTGGCACAGCCAAACAAGTTAAATATTGAGTCAAATAATTTTGCAAATTAACTAATTGCCTAAATTTCCCAAAGTGTGAATTGTATTGTTTTACATTTAACGACTTGTATTATATATTCCCACAAGTTATAAATGTTGCATAAAATCAAAGTTAGGAATATATACACAGGCCAACAAATGTTTAACCCTTGGAATCTGACCTCTGATTTTCCCTATCACATCAGGTTTTCGAAATATATTAGCTCAAAGCTAAAAACAACGCCATATTCAAGACGTTATTACTTGATGACTTCACATTTTTTTATAAAACATGTTATGTGCTTTTAAAGTCCTTCCAATTACCTTTATAACACCGTCAGACAAATTTTAAATCTTGGGGCCGGAAATAAAATACTCGTGGCTATTTTTCTATATCAAGAATTTCATAAATTCTAAAAGATTTTCTGTAGAAAAATGCCTTAGAACCTCTGAATTTTTCTTTATGGATAATGAATCATAAAATTTCTCTTTAAGCAAATGACTCAGAAATATTTTAAAATCAGGAAACCATTTGGAAATAAACATGTCTTACAAGGAAGGTCTTTCATAGGGCACCCACCGATTGTCCTGAAACTTGCATATGGGAAAGAGGGGAGGAAAATAAGAGTTACATGTTTTTTCTTAGCTGCCCAATCTCACATTTAGCGGGTCAAAGGGGAGGGGGAAAAATGGGATAATTTTTGTTTTTTTAACGATTTCTTACATTTTTTCAGAAGAAACTATATGAAATTTTTATACAGATCGAAAGGTTTTTTGAAGGCCTATTCAACGGCCGTTTCCACATTCGGCTTCGTTAAGCTCCTATTTTCGAAAATGTAAAATCGTAGGGGTAGTTTATATGGAGAGGAACATACGTAGGACCGCCAAAATCACATGAAATAATCTCTATTAAAATTAAGCTGACCCGTATTTTTTCGTTTGGCGAAATTCCTACTAGTTCGGCTTTTATACGGATTTTCCCGAAAGCCCTAATTTTTTCATAAGGTGACAACCCTTTTTTAAATTTGAGATTGGGCAGCTAAAAAAAACAGGTAACTCTTATTTTTTTCCCCTCATTCTAATATTCAAGTTTCAGCACAATCGGTGGGTGCCCTGTGAAAGACCTTCCTTGTTAGCTCTGATATATTTTCTATTGGAAAATTGTTGCAGAATCTGGGTCTTTTGCTGTCAGAAAAATGCTTCAGGACCAGAGAATTTCTTGAATTTCCCAGTAAAAATTATTATATTTTTTTGTAATTTTACAAGCTTTTTACCAATAAAATTGAAATTTTACAAGGTTTTTGACGCGATGAAATTTACATGGAATTCTAGTGACGACTAATTTCTTTTTTGTAAAATTACGTTCGAAATTTGGACAATTACGAAAAAAATTGTCAAATTGTAAAATTACAAAAAGAAAAAACAAGTGAGAGTGTTACATTCGGCGGTGCCGAATCTTTTATACCCTCCAATATGTAAAAACAATATAAATAAAAAAATCCAGGGGCTTCTTTTTTTAGGGATGGGGGGGGGGGGGGCGGGGGTTGGTAATATATGTTGGGGCACCTTCCTCTGACATAAGAATGTTGAATTTGCATAAGAAAAGTACAAAAAACACTGCACAAAATGCGGGGTTTCTACACTCAAAATAATAACTCTGTTAAATTACAGAAAAACTCTGCTAATTTAACAAAGTACACCATACTGTTCCAGCTAACAACATTTCTTGGTAATTTTTTACAGAGAAAACTCTGTAATTTTACTATAAAACTCTGTAAAATGATTTGGACAAAAAAAAAACTGTTAATTTACAGAGTTTCTAGTAAAATATTGGTTAAATATTTAGCAAAGAAAACTATGTAAATTTACATATATTGGTAAAATACATTTAATGAAAAAAAAAATTTACAGAAAAACTCTGTAAACTTACACAGTTTAGTTAAATGCATGTTATTTTGTAAAATTTTTATAAGATTTCTGAAAAAAAATTTTTGATAACTTTTTTTGCTACTTTTTCAACTTTTTCTCAAAAAATATACAGATAAAATTTTGATGTTTGGTAACAAAAACAAAAACTACTCAAAACAGAAAACTTTTTTGGTTTTAAAAAAATGCGAAGTATTTTGCTTAGATCTGTATTTTAGCAGAAAACTGTTAAATTTCTGTAAAATTAAGATTACAAAGTAAAAAGTAATATAACAGAGGAAACTTTGTTTTTCTGTCACAACAAAATACAAAGTATTTTCTTTAAATCCGTATTTTGAGAGAAAACTCTGTCAAATATCTGCTGAATTGAGATTACAGTCATTTTACAGAGTATTTTACAGAGTTATTATTTTGAGCGTAAGGTTGGTTTAGTTCTCTAAGGGGGAAGTTTTTTTCCCTTGGTCCGATTTTGCCCATTTCCGAACTTAACCTGCCTAGGAATATAAGATATATTCGTGCCAAACTTCGGAAGTCTAGCTCTTTTATTTTCGACTGTATTGTGTCCTCTACAGACGGATGGACGGACATCGCTAGAATGTCTTAGAATCGATCACTGATCAATAATATATATACTTTATAGCAATGGTTCCCAACCTTTTTTTACGCCACGTCCCACTTTTAAGTTAAAAAAATTGCCTTGTCCCCCCTACACTCAAGAAAAATTTGTTAATTTTTCAAATTTTTGTTTTTAGTGAAAAACTATTTCTGGTTTAGCAAAGTTTTTGTAAAATAAGCATTTAAATTAAGTTTTTAGTAAAAATTTTAAGCAATTAACAAAATTTTTGTAGTTAATTTTGCTAAAAACTATACTTTTTGTAGTTAAGTTGACTAAAAAAATCTTGAAAATTTGCTCGTTGCCCCCCTGGAACCTTCAAATTGCCCCCCAGTGGGGCGAGAATCAAAGGTTGGGAACCATTGCTTTATAGGGTCCTAGACCGATATTTCGATGCGTTACATACGGAATGACAAAGTGAATATACTCCCATACTGTGTTTGGAGGGTATAAAAACATACCCTCCAACATGTAGAAAAAAATGTTCAGGGGCGTTTTTTGGGAGGGGGCTTCGGCGGAGGTAGTGGGGGACACCTCCCCCTCTCGAAAAATGTTTACTAATTTATTTGTTATGCTGTTTGCGCTAAAGTAATACAATTTTATCATTATTTAAACTATTTTTTTACATCCACGCCCTAAAAAAGGGAGGCGGGCAAAAAAAAAACTAAACTTTTTAGTCCCCCCGGTTCTAGTGCAGTACTCTGAACTTCTTCTTGCATAAATTTGTTTCATTTGTTTAACAAAAATATAAAAAAACACGTAAAAAAATCGTGTTCTTCAGAGGTTGGTTTAGTTACTCAAGGGGGGACTTTTTTCCCCCTAGTCCGATTTTGTCCATTTACGAACTTAACCTGCACAAGACCATAAGACATATTTGTACCAAATTTCAGGAGGCTAGCTATTTTATTTTGGACTGCATCGTGCCATCTACAGACAGACGGACATTCACAGAATGTCTTAGAATCGATCATGGATCAATAATATATATGGGGCATTCCATGTGAAATCGGACACTTTGAAAAACTTTTTTTTTAGATTTTCCCAATTTGTTTACAGTTTTTAGTACCCTTCGAAAACTCCTTCGTGGAAAATTTTCAGATTTTTTTGATGACCCGTTCAAAAGATATCGAATTTTTAAAAATTGGTAGTTTGTTGCTTTACTCAAACTTCTTTTAATCATAACTTCTTCAATAATGGTCCAAATTTCAAATTTTTTTTTTCAAAATTTTTGTTTTTTTACGTACTTTCTAAAAAAAATCACAAAAAATTCTTAAAAGCGCTCTAGTATGCGATTTTTAAGTTTTAAAATTTAAATCTCATTTTTGAAAATGTTTGTACTCTTCGATTTTTTTGAAATTTTTTTGTGTAAAACTTCTATCAATTCTACAAATTTTTTGCCCAGGAAGATCGTGGGATAACGATTATTACTATTTTTTAAAATTTTTTGAAAAAATTTTATTGTAATTTTCCAATCTTAAAATCATTTCTACTGCTCCAATGGTGCGTCATAGAGGGGTCCTTTATAAGACCGACCCCCATTAATTTTTACGTCTTAACATTTCTTTGGAACAAACTAATACCCTATCTCCAATTTCTAAGGGGGCTCCCACACAAAACGACATTTTTTAAAATTTGTTCCAACCGCTCTAACTGCCCTAATAGTGCCCTTAGAGCAACAAAATGTATGACCGACGCACAATATTTTTTTAGTCCAAACATTTTCTCTGAACACACCTACCCTCTATCTTTAACTCGTAAGGCGGTCCCCATACAATTTTTTTTTATTTTTTGTAAATTTGCTTTATTTAATCAGCTTCTACCGGTCCAATGGCGCGTCCGAGAGGGGTCATTAGTGAGACCGACCCCCATTTATTTTTACCCTACAACATTTCTTTGAAACATACCTACGCCCTATCTCCACTCCCTAAGTAGGATCCCATACAAAATTACATTTTTATAAAATTTGCTCCAACTGTTATTTGTATGGGAGCCTACTTATGGCGTGGAGATAGGGCGTAGGTATGTTTTGAAAAAATGTTGTAGGGTTAAAGAAAATGGGGGTCGGTCTCACTAAAGAAAGAAAAAATTTGAAATTTGGACCATTATTGAAGAAGTTATGATTAAAAGAAGTTTGAGTAAAGGAACAAACTACCAATTTTTAAAAAATCGATATCTTTTGAACGGGTCATCAAAAAAATCTGAAAATTTACCACGAAGGAGTTTTCGAAGGGTACTAAAAACTGTAAACAAATTGGGAAAATCTAAAAAAAAAGTTTTTTACAGTGTCCGATTTCACATGAAATGCCCCATATACTTTATGAGGTCCCCGACCGATATTTCGATGCGTTACAAACGGAATGAAAAAGTGAGTATACCCCCATACTGTGGTTAGAGGATATAAAAAATATTTTCTTCTTTTTTTAAACAAGAAAAACTGACATATTGGTAAATTGGGATTATGAGACTTTTGCTAGTAATTTGACAATGTTTTTTTTTAGTGTAGGAATAATTTTTTAAAATTTTGAAATAAAAAGAAAAAAAACTTCAATAAACAAACACTGAAAAACCTTAACTTATGATTCAAATCCGACCTGGGGTACCCTGCAAAAAAAAATTGAGTAAAAAAAATGTTTTCCCAAACCCAAATGTTGGTTCCGCGTCTAGGTTTCGACTTTTTTTAAATTTTGTTGGGCTGTGTTATTTTAAAATTCAATTATCATTGAGTAATTGTAGTGAAAACAAAATAATGAATCTGTTTCAGTTATTTTATAAAGTTTTGTTTTTCAAGTGTAAATCTCAAAATAAAGTCTAAATCTTAAAATGATCATAAAAATGTATTTTTTTGGTACTTACTTGTTAGTTCAACGACGTTTTTGATTTATTTATAATTTTGTTGTTAGTATTTTTTTTTTTAATTTAAGACATTTTTTTATATATAAAAAATTTCCATAATTATGTTTTTTTTTAAGTTTTTGTTGCTGTTGTAGTTTAAATTATTAAATAAATGAATGCGAAATAAGGATGAATATAAAAAAATATACTACTATATTTTATTGAAATATTTTTTATATTTTTTTGTTATAAATTTAATCAATTTGTATGTGCATAACTACGTTTTAATTTAACTTCTTATCACATTAAATTCACTTGTTTTAGTATTAATAATAACTTAATATGCCATCATAATTTCGCTTAAATTGTAAAACAAAAATATTGTAAAAAAAATAAAAGAAAAGAAAATAAAACACATGAACATGTATTTAAGAGATTGTTTTTATTTTTTTTTTACACAGGGCAACAGATTTTTATTTTTTTTTAGTTACATCAACCATAAATTCAGTTGTGACAGACAAATATAGAGATTGTTTAAATAAAAATTTAGTTTTGTAAACCAAATCTTTTTGGCCGATAGATATTCATTGGAAATTAGCCTCTGTTTTTCTCTATGTCTACGAATTGGTAAGTGTTTTCAAATTGTATTTCTTAAAAAAAAAAATATTTAATACATTCATAAAATCTGTTAAAAGCAAGGTTGGCAATCGAAACGAATAACGGTATCGATATCGGTATTGGTATCGTTTTTTATTTATTTCGGTATCGGTATCGGTTACGGTATTTGAGTTGAATAATTACACCCAGAAAAGTTTTACAGTAACTATTTACGGTTATTCAAAAAGTTTTTAGTTAAAGTTTTTTTAAACGTTTTATCAAAGAGTATAAAGAAAGAGATGCCAGTGGAGACTTTTTCAATTTTTGGAGAAAACTCAAATCTCGGACCAACATTTTTTGTCTCAAAAAGCTCTAAACTGCGACAGTATTAGTGATTCTTGTTAGATTCTGCCATTATTCTAATTAAAATATGAGATAGTATTAGTGAAATTTTGTATACAAATAGAAAATGTTGGTCCAATTTTTGAGCCCACAAAAAAGCCAAGTAAACAAATTCATATCTTTTACCACTTGCATACCCTTTGCGTTTTATCGTTTGTTTTTCAAGGAATATAAAATATTGAATGATATATACAATTGTAAAAACAATAAACTACAAAAGTTACGGAAAAATATTTTTATCAGTTAAATTATTTGTGACTGATTATTCCGTATAATTTTACAGAAGTACGGTTTTTGTAGTTTGTTATTCAAAAAAATTTATTTTTACTTCACAAAATAAAAAAATGTAAACAGTTAAAATAACTGAAATATCGTTTGTTTTTACGGAATGTCTAGTCATTTATTAACGTTTAAAAATAACTGAAAAATTATGTTGTTTCAAATGAAATATAAGTAGTCCGTTTTTTAAAAGGAAAAACGATTGTTTTAAACGTTTTTTCAGTTGAAGTTACTTACAAAATATTTTGAGTGTACGGTATTACCGATACCGAAACGTCGATACCGGTACGTACCGGTATTTAAAAAAAAAAAATGCTAAAAATATAAAAAACGCAAAAAAACTTAAAAAAAATATATTTTTTTTCAATTTCAATACTAACACACGTGTTTACGTATTTATTTTTAGTTTCTTTGCTAAAATGCCCTTAAAAATGTGAAAAAAAAAAATAAAATAGCTTATTCTTAGGGGGTCGGCGGGGACTTTGCCGGACCACACTTACAAAAGGGGGAGGACCGAGAAAACTGTAATTTTCTTATCCCCTTGATCAAAGTGCAGGACTTTGAAGTAGAGATGGGCCCGTGAGTGAATTTTGACTCACGCACGCTCACGCTCACGAAATACAAATATTGCTCACGCACGATCACGCACGATTTTTTTCTGCTCACGATCACGTGAGTAACTAAAATGTTTCTTACGATCACGAAGACTCACAAAATTAAAAAAAAAAAACTATTTTTTTAAACTTTTCCGATTTCTTGCACAAAAAGAATTTAAATTCCTAAAAACAATCATAAATATTTCACAATTTGGTATTAATTACCCTCTAAATTCAATATGATAACAATTTTCTTACTTGTTATCTGTTTCAGACAGGACAAAACTATCACGCAAACTCACGAAAAACAAATTACTCACGCACGCTCACGCACGAAACTATTTTTTTTTTAATCACACGCACTCACGATCACGTGAGTAAAAATAAATTTCCCTCACGAACACGTGTGATTCACGCGTGAATCACGTGAATTACGAAAAATTCGTATCACGCGCGCATCTCTACTTTGAAGTTATTCTGACATAAAAATGTTTCATTTGTTAAAGAAAAGTAAAAAAAAAAATATGTAAAAAAAGTAGAAAAGTTAAATTCGACTTAACCGAATCCATTAATATCCACGGTGCCCTTTTAAAGTGATAGTAAGTTTTCTAACTTAAAAAAAATTAACAATTTTGATTAGAAATATTTTATTTTGAGTAAAAAACTTTTTTTAGTCATTTTTGAAAAAAAAAAATTACAACATTTTTTTTTTTGAGTGTAAAATTTTTTTCGAATGTAAGTTTTTTTTTGCTTAATTGTGAAAATATTTGTGAGTAACAAAAATACTTTGTAAAATAATTTTCTAACGTTTTTCAACACGTGAACTAAAGGTGAAACCAATTTGAAATTCACGGTTTTGCTAATAATTTTTGAGCCACGAAGTGTTATAAATATCAAAAAAAATTCTTGGGCACCCACATCGCGGATTAAATAAAAATCTCCAAAAAAAACTAAACTGAGAGTCTAAATGATTTCAAAAAAATTTCGTGAAAATCAATAATTTTCTTGTGCTCCCGCATAGCGGTTGAAGTATGATTTTTTTTGGAAAAAGATTTTTTTGATTTTTATGAGACTTCGGGGTGGCATTTGGAGTACAATTTTTCTTTTACAAAAACCAAAAAAATTACAAATTTTCTATTATTTTTTTTTTTTGTAAAAAAACATGTTTTTTTGGGAAAAACCGTTTCAATACCGGTACGTACCGGTACCGAAGGAAAAGGTTTTTGGATCCCGGTATCCGATACCAAAACTGAGTTTCGGTATTGGTATTGGTACCGGTATTCAATTTAAAGGGTTTTGAAACGGATAACGGTATTGAAAAGGTATCGATTGCCAACATTGATTAAAAGTTACATTGACTTTTTTTAATTTGTTTTAAATTTATTTTTATTAAAGTTTTCAGAATTTGTAATAAATGTCAATTATTACTTTTTATGATTCTTACACTGAAAAAAAAAGACATAACTAAAATTTAGGAAAAAATGTCTTGAAAATTTATCATGAATTTTCCTAAAATTTAGTTAAATTTAACTAAAAAATGAGAAATTTTCTTAACCATGAGGAAAAAGTTTAGTTCATTCAAAGAAATTTTCCCCAAATCTACACAGAAAAAAATAAAAAAAATATTTGAGTAAATTTTTATAGTATTGAGTAAATTTATTAAATGTTTGAAAAAAAATTTGAGTAAATTTTTAATTGACCTTTTAATTGACCCAATTAAAAATTTACTCAAAATTTATCTATTTATTTCTTTTTTTAAAGTTTAAAAAAAGCTTTAAATTTTTTTACCAAAAAAAAAACAAAAAACTTGTTTTTCAAACTTTACCAAACATATTTATGTCTCAAAAACATAAGAAAATTTTATAAAGACGATTACAAACTATCATATACATACACAAAAAACTATAAACTAAACAAGAATTCAAAAAACTATGAGAGTTTAAAAAAAAAAAAAAAACATTAAGAGTCCCCGCACAACAATGTCGGTGACGTTTTTTCATACAAATTTGGCAAGAAAAAACGCTCGACCGAAAATCGCTTGAATAAAATCATTTTTATTTTTGTGTCGGTTTCTCTCTCTCTTTGAATTTTTGATATGAAAATGTTACCACATTTTTATAAATATTTCGATTATGTTCGATAAAGTAAACTAAAAAATGTGATCTCTAAAAAAAAAAATATTTAAAATTCTAAAAAAAACACAAAAAAACTATTGAATATAAGAAAATCAAATTTATATGAAAAAAAACAATAAAATTAAATAAAAAAAGTGTCGAAAAAGTGAAAAATAGTGTACATATCAACGCTTGACTGAATTTACCGCTGCCGCCTTTGTTTTGTGCCTATACTTTCTCATGACCGAAACCGTCAACCGCTCTTAAATTGTTTTTAAAATTTTTAAGTAAATTTTTAATTGCGTCAATTAAAAAATTACTCAATTTTTGTTTTTAAATTTAAACAAGTGATTACTCAAATTTGTTTCCTCCATATTTTTTTCTGTGTAAGAAATGTATCTTTATTTTTAAGACATATTTCTTAAAAAAAACAATTTAGTTCAAGTTTAACTAAAATTTACTAAAAAGAATATCATCGTATTTCTCTTCTTAGAATTGAGGAAGTGTACTTCTTAGAATTTAGTTAATAACTTCTTAGAATTTAGTTAAAAATTCAAAATGGCGATATTTCGAAAATTAAGCGAGATAGAGCGAAACGGATGAATTTTTCAAAAGAAAGTACTGCAAAGAATAATTTAGAATAGCAGAGCCCTACACATCTGTTGGGGTCACGAGCCCCTAATTTAGAATCTAAAATTTCACATTTCCGAGATTTTATATATGGTCATATCTCGGTAAATACTGTCGGCATGCGAAAAAGTCAAACAGAATTTTTGTAGCCCTTTGCTCGTAGAGACTACCGCAAAATACCTAAAAGCCCTCCGACTAATAGTTTTTGAGTTATCCAGTTTTTAAGATTCTCAAGACCCTAACACAAATTACAGTATTTCAAAAACTAAGCAAGGTGAGCGAAACGGACAAAAGTTATGAGCCAAAATCCATGACGACCCTTAAATGACGCAACTGGGTCTCGATTTAAAAGGGTCTGGACCCAATCTAGTCCTAAAATGTAAATGAACTAAAGTGTTATATAATTTTTCCCATTTTCTAGTTAAATTTGGCGTAAAATTAAATAACTTTGTTTTACTAATTTTTGGGAAAAATATAAACTAAAACATATCGTCGAATTATATTCAATAAATGCCAACTCTAAAAAACTTACTTTTTAGGAGAGCTAAAAAACTAGTTGTTTCGCATATTATTGTAAAAACAAGTAAGAGTGTTAAATTCGGCTGTGCCGAATCTTTTATAGCCTCCAACACGTTTAAAATTAAAAAAAAAATCGCAGGGGCGTTTTTTTTTGGTGGGGGTCGGTAAAGTTGGTGGGAGACACCTGTACCCCCGCTTTATATGTTTACAAATTATTTGTTTATGATATTTACGCTTAAATAATAAATTTATATCGTTATTTTTAATTAATTTCTATAACCACGCCCTCAAAGGGGGGCGGCCTGCAAAACAATAGAATTTCCTAACCCCCTTGGTCCAAGCGCAGGTCTATGAACATAATATGGCATACAAATGATACATTTGTTGAGCAAAAATTAAAAAAACTCGTAAAATTATCGTATTTTTTTAAGTTCTTCAAGGGGGAACTTTTTCCCCCTGGTTCGCTTTTGCCCACTCGAACTTAACATTATCAGTAACATAAAAGATATTCTTGCCCAATTTCAGGGGTCTAGCTATTTTGGTTTGGACTGGATCAATATTATATATACTTTGTGGGGTCCCCGACCAATATTTCGATGCGTTACACACGGAATGACAAAGTGAGTATACCCCCATACTGTGGTTGGAGGGTATAATAAACAATGTACCTACCATAAGATGGTTAAAATATTCAAAATAATTTGTACCTATGCCAAAAATTTGATATTTTTTGGCGTAGAAATGGAAAATTGTTCTTTCAGAAAAACCTTAGTTCGACTACAACGAATATTAAAAACACAATTAGACAAATTGATCCAGCCATTCCATTATTAAAAATATATATCGGAAAAAAAAAACGTAAAAGTAGGCGTGGACAATTTTTGTTTCCTTAAAATTTGTTTGCGGACTATAACCAAAACGGTCTAGCCTTTATAGTTCTTTCGATATATAGAAAAAAGTGCGCGTAGTAAAATTTTCTATTCGTCAAAACCTTAGTTGAATTATGACGAACATTTTCAACAAAAATTAGCCAAAGTGGGCGTGATCAACTTCTTTTTTCGTAAAAACGAAAGTTGGAATATGTGAAATTTCATTTAAAAAAATTAAGCCAAATCGGTGCAGCCATTGTCAAATTTAAGGTAAATTGGTGATTACTAAAAACATTTAAATAAAAAAATTCCCAAATCGGTGCAGCCGTTTTCCGATTTTAGATAAATCGAAAAAGTGGGCGTAAAAGTGGGCGTGGTCAATTTTTCTTTACGTAAAAACCTAAGTTGGACTATGACAAACATTTAAAAAAAAAATTTCCAAATCGGTCAAGCCGTTCTCAACTGATGCGGTTACCACACTGAAAAAAAGACTTAACTAAAATTAAGGAAAAAATGTCTTTGAAAATTTATCATGAATTTTCCTAAAATTTAGTTAAATTTAACTTAAAAATGAGAAATTTTCTTAACTATGAGGAAAAAATTTTAGTTCACTTACTTATAATTAGTTCATAGTTTTCTTTAAATGGATTTTTTTAATATTAGGAAAAAAATTCTTACTGCCAAAGAAATTTTCCACAAATCTAAGAATCGTATCTTTATTTTTAAGACATATTTCTTAAAAAACAATTTTGTTCAAGTTTAGTTAAAATTTACTAAAAAAAACATCATCGTATTTCTCTTCTTTGAATTGAGGAAGTGTACTTCTTAGAATTTAGTTAATGACTTCTGAGAATTTAGTAAATAACTTCTTAGAATTTAGTTAAAAATTCAAAATGGCGATTTCTCAAAAACTAAGCGAGATAGAGCGAAACGGATGAAATTTTCAAAAGAAAGAC
Organism: Pegoplata infirma; assembly: GCA_963921195.1. Taxonomy (NCBI): domain Eukaryota; kingdom Metazoa; phylum Arthropoda; class Insecta; order Diptera; family Anthomyiidae; genus Pegoplata; species Pegoplata infirma. The sequence continues at coordinate 106,037,415 of OY992538.1, read as the reverse complement.
TACAAAGAAAAACATGGAATAGCCTAGCATTTATGTAGCTCTTGACTAGTAGAACACTTCCGCAAAATATCCGAAAGCCCTCCGATTAATAGTTTTTGAGTTATCCGGTTTTTAAGATTCTCAAGACCCTATCAGGCCCCTTGTTACCGTATCTCAAAAACTAAGCAAGTTAGGGCGAAACGGACACAAGTTTTGGTTCAAAATCTATGGGGACCCTTAAAGGACCCAACGGGGTCTCGAGTTAAATGGGGCCGAACCCATGGGTCCAGGGTCTAGACCCAATCTATTTCTAAAATGTGAAGTATAATTTTTCCCATTTTCTAGTTAAAATTAGCTTAAAATTAAATAACTTTGTTTTCCTTATTTTTGGGAAAATTATGAACTAAAACCAAGAAAAAAAATCTTTGGAGCCAAATCATTCCCTCTTTTTCTCAAAATTGAGTTAATTTTCCCAGATTTTAGTTCACTTTTTTTTTGAGTGCAACGAACGACAATTGATTTTTATTTATATAGATGATTTGTGCACTCAAAATAATACATTGGTAGATTTACTAATTTTTTTTTGCTAATGCTGGTTAGCTAACTTTTAGCAAATTTTTAGTTGAGATTAGCATGTTAGCAAAAATATCTTGTAAACTTCATTTAGCGCATTAGCAATTTTAAACAAAATTTGAACTATTTTTTTTTGCTAAATTTAAAATTGAGTTGACCAAATTTTTACCAGCTTTTTTGCTAATATGTATTAGCAAAAATAAATGGTAAATCTTTTTTTATTTTCAGAAAACTTAAAATGGCGCTATCTCGGAAACTAAGCCAGATAGAGCAAAATGGAGGCCATTTTTGGTTCTCGGGCTCTCCATAGTATCGCCGGTCTTCTTCACATGTGTGGACCCTAATGGGCCCTAACTTTGGATCCAAAAAAGTTAGCATTCCCGAAAATTTTAAAATGCATTTTTGTAGCTCTCAACACGTAGAACAAGACCGCAAAATAATCAAAAGCTCTCCGAGTAATATTTTTGAAGTTATCGAGTTTTGTAATTCTCAAAACCCCGGTGGTCCCCTAAAATCACGTATCTCAAAAACTAAGCAAGGTAGAGCGAAACGGACACAAATTTTGGATAAAAAACTATGACGATTTTTAAGGAACCTAACTAGGTCTAGGCCCGTCAGGGTCGGGACCTATCGGGTCCAAACCCAATAGGGTCCTCAAATGTGTATGAACTAAGTTGAAATAAAAAAAAATTCAGGTAACTAATTTTTGGCAAAACATTTTTGATAACTTTACCAAAAAAATTGTGGGTTCAAAATCAGCAAATTTTCTTGTAGGTTTTTTGCTAACATTACAGTTTTTTTTTTTAGTGTAATTACTTGGAAAAATAAATGAATAAAAAAACTGATCATTGGATCATTATTGTTTATTTACTTATTTTCTTTTTTTTGGATTTTGATGTGGCACTAAACCTATAGATTTCAAGTCTATAGTTTTGTTTAGGCCTGTTGGACCAGCTCAATGGCTGACATAACCAGGTTATTCAAAAAAAAATACGTCCAATCGTATTTTGTTAATATGTATGTATAATATATGGGTGAAATCAAAAAATGTCAGTGTTTTTGAGCCAAAATTGTACAAACAAAAACTTTTAATTTTTGGTAAATTTTTTTATTAAAATCGATATGTTACATCACTACTAATATAACTATAAAAGATCTCTTCTACAAATTGTTTCAAACAAATTTTATCGACAATTTTATGATTTTTTTGGTGACGGAGTTTACATTCACCTTAGAAAAATACATTAATTTTTTTGAATTTTCTTGGAAAACATTTTATTGTAATTTAAAACACTTATTTATGTAATTGCTAACAATTTTTGTAATTAGGATTTTTTTCTGGTTTTTGTTATTAAAGATTTTACAATTATTTTTTATTTTACTAGGATTTTTCTAAGGAAATGTAAAATAAATTTATTATTATTTCTGTTAAAATTCGTTTTTTTTACTTTTTTGAATGACTAGTGTTAATATTTGCGTCGGTTTTAACAACTTCATTAGGTTTTTTAATGCAATCTGCAAAAAAAAAAAAAAAGTTGACGGAGTTTACAGAGACGGAGTTTACATTTCGTCACTTTTTGCCCTTTTTTTCGAAAACTATTTGTCGGAAATTGGTTTCCGAAAAAAAATCATTAGATGTCAACTAGATACGTCAAAATATGACGATTTTTCAGATGCACGCTAAGTAGTTTTGTTGTAAACGTGGAGACGGAGTTTACAGCATTTTTCGATTTTTCATTTATGATTTAGCTTTTCATACAGGGAAATTAATATGCAATGAGCAAACTTGAAACCAATGATGCAAAATGATACTTTATAGCCTCGCGTTTAATAAATGGGGCAATAATATATTATTTTTCTAAACATAATTCGTCAATAACAACAAAATTGTCGGGTTCCATACTGTCTAAAAAAAGTGTCGAAAAATCGTTACACAATTGAAGCCGCGTTTGTATGGGTAAAAGAGATAGTTATGACTATATAAACATATTTTTTAAGAACGTCAACATGCCCTCTTTAAAAATGTAGTCAATTATTAAGAGTTTGGGTTATTGGTTTTTAAGATATAACCGGTTAAAGTTTAAAAATTGAAAATATTACTGGCGACGGAGTTTACATTTGGCCTACAAAAATGAAAATAACTTGTTTAAAATAGCTTACTAATATCCGGATTGTTTTTAGTTATGTAGAACGCCAATCTATACGACGTTGTACATTAAAAAATATGCGAATACTTTAACCCATGTATGAGATATTACACGATTACATGGTTTGGTTGACATTTTTTGATTTCACCCATATATATAAAAGTTGGCGTACGTGCAAAATGCAACACCAGGTTAAAGTGACAATAGATTAGCAACCACGAAGAATAACGGGATATCCCGTTATTGATGATGACGCCACGCTAAAGCCTAGACACTCAAGTTGGCTCTGCACACAAAAAACGACCATTGCCTTTGCAATGGAGGCAGTGAAACAATGCTCCCAAGTGCCGATAGACAATAATCAGACCACAAGTGTCCGATGCAATGCCGAGTGAACCAGCAGGCTCAACAAAAAAACACGCGGTACAGTTTTGTCTTTAACTTTTATCAACTACAACGCCGCAGCTTACACGTCCTTAATCATTGACTGACCGATTACAACTGTATTTACTTAAGTACCAATTTTTTCTAAAATTGTCGAAAAAAAAAAATCTTGTAATTTAGAAAATTTCTCAATTTGGAATTATTCGATTAATCGATCAATTCTAAAATTTTATTCGTTTAATCGAACAAGTCCAAAATGTCAAATGTCGATTAATCGTTAAATCGAACAATAAAAGAACACGATTAATTAAACACCCTAATATTTAGGAAAAATTTCTTTGGCGGTAAGAACTTCTTCCATGTATTAGGGAATTCCATTTAAGGAAAATAGTAGACTATTTAACAGTACGTGAACTAAATTTTTTGCCCAACAGTTAAAAAAATTTCCAAACTTTTGGTTTAATTTAACTAAATTGTAAAAAATGTATGAACTTTTTTAAGGAAGTTCTGTCTGAAAATTTAGTTAGGTCTTTTTTTTTATTGTGAAGATATCAGCAATTTTATAAAGGGAGGAATGGTTAAAACAGTAGACCGGTTTAGAAAAAACGGTTTTACCAATTTTGTCTTCAGCACAGCCTTAGATCTTATGTTGTCATTTTTAAGAGTTATTTCTGTGAACCTGTGTAATTTTTTTTTACATTTTTTGTTTTGTTTTGATTTTTTTTCTTTCTTTCTTTTCTTTTATTGCACGTTACACCAGATTATTAAGTGACTTTTCTTTTTCGTATTGCTGTTGCAATGGAAAAACTAAAAGAAATTTTTAAAAAAAACGTTGGTTTTTTACGATTTTTGTTCACTTTTTTGATATTTTTGTATTTTGTTTAATTTTTTAATGGTAAGTTTTATAAATTTTGGCTTTATTTAACAGTTAACAGTTTATTTTTTTTAAATTTTATTATTTTTTTGTTTTAACCGTAATCATACACTTGTCGTCACTTTATAAGCTAAGCTTTAAAATCATATAAAAATATTTTCTTTATACACTCACTCACTTATCAATACACACCACTATCCACACCACTATTCAATTGTATAAGTATGTGTGACGGTATGGATATGTGTGTGTTTGCGATTTAGCAAAATAACGAGTTATTTTTTTATTTATCTTTTACTTTTGGATATTTTTTTTATTTTTAATTTTTTTATAGATAAAATACCCGATATCTTTTATCTTTTGTTTAGAACTAGTGTAACCGCACGAGATGAGCAGTTTTACTTTTCGCGTTTACTGCTGTCACTGGAGTGGATCAAGTTGATCAAGCGCAACCTCAGCTAAGCCACACTTTAACTCACAGAGTCTGCCAGCCAAGCCAGCAAGCAATCAGCTAGCAAATAAATTTTGTTTTTGTTTTTTTTTACAGAAATCACGATTGTCGTTGTTGTGCTACGACGATGTCTCTTTATTTTCATTCGTGCCAGTGATAATAACGTTTTTACTAAGGTACATTTTTTTGTAAAGTTTACAAATACAATGTGTCGCTTTAAGCTAACAAGGGAAGTATTCAAACCGTTATGAAACGATTTGCCTAAAACTTAAAATATACATATATAAAAGAGACGATTTTAAGGTGGGAGGTCTCTGCTTATCGGCCACAAATTTCGTTGCCTTCTTACGAAACAAAGTGGACTTTGGGAAAATTCCGATAACTCCCAAACTAATTGCAATATCGTCTAGAACAGCGTTTGCCAACTTTTTTGGCTCGCGTACCCCTATTTTTTAATTCTGTCAGCCGCGTACCCCCTAACGAGTTTTTTTGTTTTCGTTAAAAAAACTTCTGATATAAATATTAGAGTTAATTTTGAAATTTTTGATCTGCGGGTATTATCATTTTTTTTTGAAGGATTTAGGGAAAATCAAAACAATGGTGGTATTTTTTGGAAAAATTTTCTCTCCTTGGGGTGGTTCAACGCATCTGAAAACGCGAAATTTGAACTGATTTTTCTGCAGAGCAAAAGCAGCTGAAAATATTGCAAATCTGATTTCATCAGTCGATTCTACACCAAAAATTAAAACAACGGACATTTTTTGAACTCTTAAAAAAAGTTCCAAAAACACATCACAGAGGGCGGAAATATAATGTTTTTAATTTTTAAGTTTTTTTTAATGCAAGGGCAGATCAACAATTCCGTGACTTTTCGAATGAAACACCTTCGTATATACAATAAAAGTGCATTTGAGCTTAACAAAATGGTACCAAAATTTCAACTCTATCACAACCCGTCTTAAAAATTTCCAAAAACACGTTTTTTGAGAACTTTGACATACATTTTCTAGAAAACCTGACAAAAAAAGAAAAATTTGGGAATCATATTGAGAATCAGCATCGAAAGGTTAATCGAAAACAAGTGGTCAGATCTCAAAATATTGCAAAAAATACTCTCTAAATTGCACAAAAATACGTTTTTTTTTTTATCAATTTTGACCTCAACTTTCTTAAAAAACTGACGTTATTGAAAACTTTGGAAGCCACACTCAAAAACAAAACTGTAATGTCAGCAAAAAAGCTTGTAAATCTACAAGAAAATTTGCTGACTTTGAACTCACAATTTTTTTGGAAAAGTTAGCAAAAATGTTTTGTCAAAAATTAGTTAACTGATTTTTTTTTTATTTCAACTTAGTTCATACACATTTGAGGACCCCATTGGGTTCGGACCCGATAGGTCCAGACCCCGATGAGCCTAGACCTAGTTGGGTTCTTTAAATATCGTCACGGACAAAATTTGTGTCCGTTTCGCTCTATCTTGCTTAGTTTTTGAGATACGTGATTTTAGGGAACCACTGGGGTTTTGAGAATTAGAAAACTCGATAACTTCAAAACTATTACTCAGAGAGCTTCTGGCGGTCTTATTCTATGTGTTAAGGGCTACAAAAATGCTTTTGGACTTTTTGTTGTGTCGGCAATATTTACCGAAATATGAGCATTTTAAAATTTTCGGGAATGTTAACAAACACACATGTAAAGAGGACTGGTGATATTATGGTGAGCCCGAGAACCAAAAATGGCCTCCATTTTGCTCTATCTGGCTTAGTTTCCGAGATAGCGACATTTAAAGTTGTCTTAAAAAAAAAAATACAATTTATTTTTGCAAATATTAGCAAAAAAGCTTGTAAAAATTAGGTCAACTCAATTCTAAATTTAGCAAAAAAAAATTAGTTCAAATTTTGTTTAAAATTGCTAATGTGGTAAATGAAGTTTACAAGATATTTTTGCTAACATGCTAATCTCAACTAAAAATTTGTTAAAGGTTAGCTTACTACTTAGCATTAGCAAAACAAAATTAGTAAATCTACTAATGTATTATTTTGAGTGCAAATGCGGAACCAGCATTGAAAGCTTAATCTAAAACGAATGTCCAAATTACTAAAATTTTGCGTACCCCCGCGGACAGTTTCGTGTACCCCCTAGTGGTACGCGTACCATAGGTTGGTAACCGCTGGTCTAGAACAAAAATACGTGTCGACTTAAATTTAATAAAGATTATTTCGTATTCAAATGGATATCGTAGGTCTATGTCTTCATATAATTACCAACCAAAATTTTCGCATTTTCATAAAAAAAATATTTAACGTAGCAGAATTTTTACAAGGTTGGAAAGCTTTTAAAAAAACCTTAATTAATCTTAATCTATATTCAAAATATGCCAACTCAAATTTGGACAAAATGAGTTTCCAATGACAAATTACTCCACTATGCAATACCCATCTGTAATAAAAATGGCAGATCAAAAAAATAATTTGTAGTCGTTTTACATCCATTTTTGTTATTCTGCTATCTCAAAGTATATTTTTTTGGTGAAAATAAATGCCAACTCCCATTGTAAATTTCCAAAAAATTTTCAAACATTTTTTAAAAAAAAATTAGACCACATTTCTTATTGAATTTGCAATGCTAAACACGAATCTTGTAAAGATTTTGATTTTTAATGACTAGTTTTTGAGATATTGCCATTTTGAAAATATCGGTAAATAGTGGTTGCAAAAAAAAAAAAAAAAATTGCTTATACATATGAAGGTTTCTATTTCAAACGTACCACGAAAAAAAAAATGTTGTTGGATCAGAGTCAAACTTTGAGAGCTTATTGCCCTATATGAAAGTAACAAATCGTGGAACAAAAGTTTTCGTTTTTCGGAAAAATGGGCGAGATAGGCGTGGTCAAACATGGTAAAATTGAGCAATTTTTGCATGATGTCGCTTTATATTTAATTTTTTCTACAGCAACTCAACGATTCTGAAATTTTCGAAATACATCTAATTTATTGTGTTTTGTATGGGCTATCGATTGGCATTATTAGTTTTTGGAAAAAATTCAGAACTATGTCTGAATTTTTCAAATGAAAAATAAAAATCGATGTAGCAAAAAACACGCCATTTTTAATTTTTTTTAAAAAAATTTTAAATTAAAGTTCTTTTCATTCTCTACATCATATCAAATTTTCAGAGAGCAGTTATTTTTGGTTTATGAGAAAATTGGCTTTAAAGTTTGAATGTCTTATTTTATTTTCCATATCACTCATACGCCACGATACATTTATTTTTGCACTTACCAAAAACTTGTTTAATTCTATTTAGATAATTGATTTAGAGCTGATTTGTAGAGTCCAACCGAATATTCGGTTTCGGTCTCGACTTCGGCCGAATAATGGGGTTTCGGCCTCTATTCGGTATTCGGCAAAATTTTTGTATTTTAAAAAATATATAAAAAAGTTGCTGAATTTTTCAATTTCGAGTATCATTACACTTGATTCAGTTCATTTTAAAAATGTAACAAGGATTTCCAATTAAAGTGTTACTGTTACAGTTCAAATAATTTGTTTTTCTTAATCTACAGATTTAATGAACAATTTTTTTTAAGTTTATTTAAATATGATTTTTTTGTAATTTTTTAAAAATATATATATTTTTTAATAAATACAACAATTCCGATGGTTTATAGTACATTCACACTCAGCTCGAAACCTCGTTGAAAGTACGTACTTTCATTTTGAAAACATAACCGTTCACACCCGAAATTTTTGACGGTTATCACGTTTTCGAAAATTACCGAATAAAATTTGCGAACATACCGACATTAATCGCGCACAATTAATTAATTTTCGCACTAATTTACAATAATTTATTTAAATCTTTTGATTTAATGCTATTTTTTTTGAAAATATTTAAATATTTTTATTTTTGACACTTTCTTTAATTTATTTTCTTTATGAAATTTAAGAGCTTTCGAACGTACTTTCGTTGAAAACTCATAACAAAAAGTTTTCAATTTGTATGGGAAAATACGTACTTTCAAATGAGGTTTGAGGCGAAACCTCGTTAAACGGGCTTTCGATGCCAATGTGAATGCACTATTAGAAACATTAAGTGCTGTATATTTATTTTAAAAAAGAAATAAATAAAAAAAATTTTCAGCCAGGCATTAATTTTTTTTTTAGTTTCGGTTTTGGTTCGGTTTCGGTTTGGCCTCGAAAAACTGGTTTCGGCCGGACTCTATTGATTTGTCATATTTATAATAAGAATTCGACTGTTTTTCAAGATTCTTCGTATCAAGGTTGCATTCAATATCAATAAAATGACAATATTTCAGAAGTGATCTTTGCCTTATGATTGTTGAAATTCTGGGACGCCACTTAGCCATTTACTGGAATAAATCCAGGCAACAATATTCACAGTCGTTGTTAATTTTTAAGAATACTCTGATATTAAACACATTGTCTTACAACTAAAAATTTAAAATATGTCAGAAGTAGACAAGTTCCAAAAAATATTTTAAAGTCTGCACTTCAAAAATTTTACAAACCTTCTTCATCATTTCAAAGATTTTAAAGTTCAAAAAAATTGTCATTCTTATTACACAGAAGACGAGTAAGCGATGGCACTGTATGTCTCTGGTCAATAAAAAAACAGTCGAATTCCTATAAATAAGACAAATCAGCTCTAAATCTGTTATCTAAACAGAATTAAACAAGTTTTTGGTAAGTGCAAAAATAAATGTATCGTGGCGTATGAGTGATATAGAAAATAAAATAAGACATTTAAACTTTAAAGCCAATTTTCTCGAAAACCAAAAATAACTGCTCTCTGAAAATTTGATATGATGTAGAGAATGAAATGAACTTTAATTTAAATTTTTTTTTAAAAAAATTAAAAATGGCGTGTTTTTTGCTACATCGATTTTTATTTTTGCTTTGAAAAATTCAGACATAGTTCTGAATTTTTTCCAAAAACTAATAATGCCAATCGATAGCCTATACAAAACACTATAAAATAAATGTGTTTCGAAAATTTCAGAATCGTTGAGTTACTGTAGAAAAAATTAAATATAAAGCGACATCATGCAAAAATTGCTCAATTTTACCATGTTTGACCACGCCTATCTCGCCCATTTTTCCGAAAAACGAAAACTTTTGTTCCACGATTTGTTACTTTCATATAGGGCAATAAGCTCTCAAAGTTTGACTTTGATCCAACAACATTTTTTTTTCGTGGTACGTTTGAAATAGAAACCTTCATATGTAACTTGCAAACTATTCATCAGATTGGGGCAAATAAAGTCAATGATATAAGCTTTCAAAATAGCTAGTTTGGAGTGACCCTATTAGTTTCTAGAGGCATACCAACACATTCCACTTCTGTTCGAACTTGTGAGGTAGTTCCCAGTCTAGCAAGCTCATCGGCCTTGCAATTCCCTGGAATGTCTCCTTACCCTGCTCGTATGTCAAAGTGCTTGGCGACCCCATCGTTTTCCAATGGCCCTTTTACAGGAATATAAAGCAATTGTTTTTCTCACCCGTTCCTCAATATTACGCCTGAAGTTCAACTTCCAATCTAGAAATACTCCATGATACTTGGCTCCATCTGAGAAGGCTATTTCAGTGCCGTCCAGAGAAATAATTTCAAAAGCAGAAATCGTATTCTTCAATGTAACTAAGCTCTGTTTTAAGGGCAGTTTATATGTTAACTACCCTTGACCACCCTTATCTACTATTTCCCAGTATTGGTGATAGAATTAGCCGGGTTGAAATAATTTTGTATGAAAATTATTATTGTTATTTGAATTTGACAACTGTTGTCCTCTAATACTGGGAAATAGTAGACAAGGGTGATCAAGGGTAGTTAACATGTAAAAGTCAACCTTTACGTGGATTAACTCCCTTCCACAGTCTCTTGCCTATTTGGACAGATCTTTCAGAGAACCCTAAAGAATGTCCCTTAATGTAGGCAGGTGTTTTTCCTTTACCGCTTTCGCGACATCGTCAGCATATGCGAAAACATGACAACCACGTGCTTCTAGAGAGAGCAGCATTGAATTCAGAGCCTAGTTCCAAAGAAGTGGCGACAACTTGACAACCACATGCTTCTAGAGAGAGCCGCATTGAATTCAGAGCCTGGTTCCAAAGAAGTGGCGATGTAACACCTCCCTGTGGTGTGCCCCTATTCACAAATCGAGATAAGATAGACGCTCCCAATTCAGACGTATTACGTCTATTGGCAAGTTGATTTTTTAACAGATGTTTTTACTGAAATACCAATTGACCCCAAGTTTGTTAGGTAGGGTTTTTGAGTGTTAAAAAGAGCCATCAGTGTTTTACGATAGGAAAGATCCACTCAAAGATGAGATTGATTTAGAACAGAAAATTTTTAAAAAGTACTTTGCACACAATGGTCATTCTTATAATATATCATCACAGATGTATACTCGATTGCTGCTGTTGTTGTTGATAGAAAACTGCTCCGATCAACAACAGCAACAACATTCGCTTTTGCCCCATTCCCCAAATCATGTTTAGTATCTAAAAGCCATTCTCGTTCGTTCGTATACTTAAAAACATATGCACAAACAAACTTACATACATCAATACATATGTTAATTTTTTTTTTACTTCAATTTATTTGAATCAATGACTTAAAATTAAATCTCTTTGTATTTGCAAATCTCTCTTTCTCTTCGCAGCAATTTGTGCTTTTTTTTATTTTTTGATTTGATTTTCGTTTATAAAACTATTCATGTATGAAAGAATTTATATGTAAATAAAGTTGTTTAATACGAGTAGTTTATAAAAACAAACAAACACTTGACCAACTACTACAACCACCATCACCTCCCACTTATAATACGACATGTTTTCGAATACATGCATATATAAAGTTTATCATGTGTGGTTTTCCCAAACACACAAAATTATGTCTCTAAAAATGTCTGCTCTTAAAACAGTGTGCTATAAAGAGAGACTTTAGAGTCTAAAGAGAGACTTTATAAAGATCAAAGTGTTGCCAGAACATTGTTAACTTTTTGGGAATTGACATTGATAAAAAGATCAAGGATGTTGGAAAAAGAAAAATAGGACTGGTCTGCATAAAGGCTGCAACTTAACCCACTGGCTCCACCTTCTATAATTATGTGGACATTTATTCCGACATACGTCAAAATTCTGTTATTTCTCGTGTGCCATAGTCAAATGTTATACATATTTGTGTTGGAAATAAATGTTAACATAGTTCTCCAAACATAAGTCTTAACAATTATGTTAACATAAGAAACGTCAAATTCATGAGTTTGTTGATGGCGACATTTTGGAAAAATACAAATACACAAAAAACATTCGCTTTATAATTAATAAATGTGGTTTTTGAAAGAAAGTAACCAAATAACGTTAAATTAAAGCTTTTTAATTAAAAAAAATGTGTTATATGTATTGAAAAAATAAATAAAAAATAAAATCAAAACGACCTTCATCAACAAATTCCTGAAAAAAATGAGTTAACATAAATTACGATTACACCACCCTTTAACATAAAATGAAAATACAAAAAAATTATGCCGACGTTATCTCTTATGTTATCTACAATTTAATGTTGGTGGAGCCGGAGCGTAAGAGTTATTCCTAAGTGTGATTCTTTGAAAAACTTCTGTAGAAATATAGAAGACGTTTCTGGCTGCGCAAAGTTTTGGCTTCTTCTTCTTGCACCCTGGGATACCTGAAGGATCCTAATGGGGTGTGGTCTACCTCCAGTGGGGAGTCGCTGGATCTCCTTCTAAACACACATTTCTTGGGCAATTCCATGACGCCGTTTCAGTCTTTGGAACTTTCTAAAACCCAAGCATCTAAAATTGCTTTGGAAATAATAAATTTGCTAACATTGATCTGGGCGATTAAAAGCTTTAGGCTCTATAAATCAACTGGACCTGATGATATAATCCCTCTTGATTGTATAATCTCTACACGGAATTCATAAACTGGTCTTATATTCCTGTAAGATGAAGGGATACCGGAATCGTTTTTATCCCGAAGACTGGGAAAAATTCCCACAGAGTTTCGAAGAATTTCAGACCAACTAGTATGTATTTTTTTTTGTTCAATGGAACGAATGGTAGACTCATACTTGAGTAGAATGATTAACCCGAGATTTGTTTTGACTGGGCAACATGCATACAGCAAGGATAGACCAACGGAAACTGCTCTTCATGAGCTCGTTGGTACCATCGAGATATCGCTTTCGTTAAAGGAGTACATTATGGCGGCCTTTCTTGATATAGAGGGGCCTTTAATAATGTCATCCAAGACAAGTTCAGCAAACTATTCACTGTGGAAAGCTACTAAAATTAAACCACCGGTAGAGGGCGAACCACCGCTGAGAAAGCAATGTGGCAATTGGGCACGCAGTGAAGAGGAGAAAGCATACTCATTTGCAGAACATTTAAGAACTGTGTTCAGTGTTGCCAATTTAGCCATTTTCCGGCTAGATTTAGCTCCTTTTGAACTCGTTTAGCCGGAGAAAAAGGCATTTAGCTCTTAGCCGTTTTTTTAGCCATTTTCGAAAATATTTTAGCAGTTTTTTAGCCATTTTTGAGTTTTCGATTAAAAAGTAATTTTTAGTGTGTTTTTTATACTAAAATAGAAAATTAATTGGGTTTTAAGTTTATACAGATCGAGCACAGACTCTAATACTATTTGTTATAAAGGTTTAAGTTGAAAAATGTAAGAGAAAATTTAATTTTTAAAAATTATAGACATTCCTGGTATTTCCAAACCGGTTTCAAACACTTTTGTTTTGTGTTTTCATCAGAAGGATTTTAAATGTTGGATTGTATTGTTAGTAGGTAATTGTTTTTCATATATTTGAGTTTTTATTAACACTAGTCTGGAATGAAATCACGTAGATTTTTGTCATATTCATACCATGAACATTATACTAAATTTTAGACGATCTAGCAACGCCCGTTTCTCTGTCTTTTAAAAATACGCTAACGTCCAAAACTTAACTTGAAGGCTGATTGCTGAATCGTGGCATATATATTTAAGTAATTCCCAGTCCCAAGGGTAAAAAGTTTCCCATCGAATTCACGTGTTGAAAAGTTTTTTTTAAGCCAAAATAACTAAAAAAGATTTTTTAATTAAATAAATTTTTTGTAGTCAAAATTTTTATATATATTTTTATAAAAAATTTTAATATAAAATATTTAAATCATTCAAAAAGTGTTTTGAACACTCTTCATTTTACCTAAAATATGCCAAAAGATCTCCTTATTTTAATATATGTATCAAAAACGGTACAAATATGAATTTACATTAGTTTTTTTTTAAAAAGTAAAATATATATTTTAGCCTTTTTTTTAGCCATTTTTTAGCCTTTTTTTAGCCGTTTTTTCAAAAGGATTTAGCCGTTTTTGATAACCAAGTTCTGGCAACACTGACTGTGTTTGAGCCAAACTTGGCGGAGAATAACTTTACACTCCCAGAACTGCCTCTGCACATGGATCATAGTAATATATTGTTTGACGCCCAAGATGTTGAGACAATTATTCGAATGCAGATAAGCCCAAAGAAAGCGCCTGGGTATGACTTACAAGGGAAGTATCCCTAGTCTCACCCGCGGATCTTTATGGAATTGGTTTTATTTTGTAGAGCAGAAAAAATAAAGGGACACGTATTTTTTTTTAGCGGCCCAAATTCATATTTAGGGGGTAAAAAGGAGGGGGGAAGACAATGCCATTTTTCAGTTTTTTTCGTTTATCTCCTATATTATGCAAAGAACCCTAGTCATGTTACATACCAAATGAAAGGTCTTTGGAAAACCTATCTACGTGTGCTAAGAACGTGTCCAAATATGCACAACTTTTCGTCATATTAAGTAAAATACTAAAATTTTAGGACATTTTTGTTAATAAGTCGAAAAATATTAACTTCTTTGGCGCGTTGTTAGCACCACGAGATAGGTATTTTTAATACCTTTAATCTGATACCACACATGCCTATATTTATTTTGTTTAAATAGGCGTAAATCGTAAAAAACTGAAAAAGGTCAATTCCCCCCATACAAATCGACCCCCCCTAAAAATGAGTTTGGGCCGCTAAAAAAAATACGTGTCGAATTAATTCTCGTTCTTAACAACATATCCAAATTTCATGAAGATCGGAGGGTGACACCAGGGAGACTTCCCTTGTTAGTCACACCAACCATGATAAAAAACCTACCATTTGTAGCGGTTACTGTTCTTACAAAAATATTTAATGCGATCTTGCAAAAAGGTTACTTCCCAGACACATGGAAAATTTCTCAGATCAAAATGATTCCCAAGCCAGGAAAAGATTTAACTTTAACTTCGTCATACAGACCTATAAGTTTACTTCCGTGCCTTTCAAAATTATTTGAAAAAGTTCTTCTTCAAAAGATTCTTCCAATTATGGAAAAATAATGATAGCATTCCTGCTCATCAGTTCGGCTTCCGCGAAAAACATGGAACCATTGAGCAAGTTAACCGCATAACTTGCGTAATAAGGAAAGCCTTTGAAGAAAAGAAATATTGCTCAGCCGTTTTTCTGGATGTCGCTCAGGCATTCAATAAAGTATGGCACGAGGGTCTTTTATACAAAGTAAAATGTCACTTACCAATGATTACACACAAGCTCTTAGAGTCTTACCTCCTCAATCGCTAGTTCAGAGTGAAATATAATGAAGCTACAACTTCTGATTATAAGATGAATGCAGGTGTTCTCCAAGGAAGTGTGCTCGGCCCTGTTCTTTACCTTATATTTACGTCGGACATGCCGACATCTGAACATATTACAACGTCAACATTTGCAGATGACACTGCATTGTTAAACACTCACTCAGATCCACATGTTGCCTCCTAGAGACTAAACAATCACCTTACAGCTGTGGAGACGTGGTTCAAGATCTGGTGAATTAAAGTTAATGAGCTTAAGAGCAAGCACGTTACGTTTACACTTAGAACGGGCACTTGTGCACCTGTTGATTTAAATGGTATAAGTATCCCACAGTCTGAGAGTGTTACATACCTTGGTATTCACTTGGACAGACGTCTTACATGGCGAAAACACTTAGAAGCCAAGAGGCTTCATATGAAGCTAAAAGCCTGCCAATTACATTGGTTAATTAACAAACATTCTAAACTTAGCCTTGACTCGAAAGTCACCCTGTATAATAGTATTTTAAAACCAATATGGACTTGTGGATTCGTTCAACTGTTGACAAGTGTGGACGTGTTTTAATTTATCTCCGTGCAATTAATTGAATTTTTGAAATTGTTCGTAATAGGTATTTTTGTAATATTTTCATGACCACATCCAGGAAAATGAAAATATGGACACAAATGATACCGATTTAATTCGAGGCTCTGCCTCACTGACTGGTGCTGGTCCTAGCACTGGTCTTAGGGTTGCGACCTTGAAGTCCGACCTTAATTCTGGTAGGGGTGCTCAGCCTAATATTGGTGGTAAAAAGAAAAAGAAACTTAAACCATCAAAGGTCAGGCACAACCAGAGACGGCTTTGTTTGAAAATAATTAACAGACTAAGCCAACTTGATGGAACGAAGCTTTCCGAGCGTGAGAAGGCGTCGCTATCATGGGCGAAAGGAGTCATTGAAGAACAGGACAAACTTTCGGCAATGCGCGCATCTGACAAACAGAGCGCTGTTTCGGCCTCGTCATCGAAGTCTGGTAAAAGGTTGCGCTCCCCCGACGAGAAACCTTTACCTAAGAGATCTAAGGTGACCGGCAACGTCTGGACTCAGTCTTTTAGTGAAGTGGTTAAAGGTAACTTCGTTAGGGCTGTGATAAACAGACAAAATGGGGATTGTAGTATTCCAAGGGACAAGTGGAGTTTAGTTGAAACTAAACTAAATGAAATCTACTATAGGCTCCTTGAGAGTATGCCTGATTTTCTCCCTACTACTGTCAACGCAGGTTGGTATCAGGGGCGAGTAAAACTCGTTGCTTTTGGGAACGAAAGATCCGCAGCCGTGTTTAAGGTTGCCATTAGCCAAGTGGGAGAGTTATGGCCTGGAGCCAGACTGGACGTTGTGGAAAAATATGATATCCCCTCGCAACCCAGAGCTCATGGATCCCAATGGCTACAAATGACACTGCGGTGATTCTTAAGATGATAAAAGTCTGCAATCCTGACCTTCCAACTCAGAATTGGCAAATTGCCAGATTGGGTGAGATGGAGGGCGCTCGTCGTCAAGCAGTGGTCTTGGTTAATGAGGAATCGCTTCCGCTTTTAGCCAGGACTGACGGCATTATTAGATTTGGATTTTTTCATATAAGAGTCAATGTCTACAAGGGCGACCAGAAGACTATTTTGGACGCAGACAAGCCAGTGGCAGAGTCGGCTGGGGAGGAGAATCTGGAAAAGGTTGATATTCAGCTGACCGATTCTAGGCTGATGGGAGATGCATCTGGCATTTTTGAAACCGAATCTGGTAACGAATGCGACCTCTGTAATGGCATGGAGGATAAAGCTGATGCCAAGATGGGTGACATTCAGGACGAGGCCCATGCAGTGAGGAATTCGGAGAGTTCTGTTGCCTCCGATTCAGAACAGATGTGATATATATCTGGCTTATTCGAAACCGAATCTGGGGACGAATGCGACCTCTTTGATCACACGGAGGATGAAGCCAATAACACGGTGGTGGAAAGGATGGTGGAAATAAAACAAGATGTTGCGGTTCCTACAAATAAACCTCCATCACTGTAAGGCAGCCTCAGTTGCACTCTTGCTGCGCCTGAAGACAGGAGCAGTTGACCTGGTTTTTATCCAAGAGCCCTGGGTGCGGGGTGGCAGGGGGTGCGGGGTGGCAGGGTTTGCGGATTAAAGACCCCTGGGTTTAAGTTGGTGGTTGCCAAAGGTGAGGGCTCACCAAGACCCTGCATCTTGGCAAAAAATGGCTTAAATATATTCTTTTTATCAACTTTTAGTGATATGGATGTTACAGCGGCTAGCTTAGAGCTTCATGGGAAGTCTATTTGGCTCGCCTCTGCGTATTTTCCTAATCCGGGGTCAATACCCCCGGAGAAGGTTGTCGGTCTAATTCGGGAGTCTGAATCTAGGGGACACCAGTTAGTAGTGTGTTGTGATGCTAATGCACATCATTCGATATGGGGAAGTACAGACACAAATGATAGAGGCGAATCACTTTTGGAGTTTTTGTTAAGCACTAACCTGTATATTTGTAACAAGGGTGGTGAACCTACTTTCGTTACAAGTACGCGGCAAGAGGTTCTTGACGTAACACTTGTATCAGAAACATTGTCTGATAGAATTGATGACTGGAGAGTTTTGGAAGAGCATTCTTTCTCAGATCATCGCTACATTGAGTTTTTACTCAGGGAGCGTGCCCCGGTTGAGACAGTCTCTAGAAATCTGAGGAGAACAAACTGGGTGAAATATAGGGAGACTTTTTCTTTTGCTTTGGCGGAAATTGACTGTCTGGTTGACCATATAACAAATGTTTGTAATAGGTGCCTGGATGCGTCTTGCCCTTCTATAAAGCCTAGAGGGAAAAAAAAGCCACCTTGGTGGTCAAATGAGTTGCAGACGAGCAGAGGACTGGTCTGCATACAGGCTGCAACTTAAGAGTTATAAAAAGATGATCAGAAATGCAAAATGTGATTCTTGGAAAAACTTCTATGGAAACATAGAAGACGTTTCTGAGGCATCCAGGCTGCGCAAGGTTCTGGCTTCTTCTCCTTGCACCCTGGGATACCTGAAAGATCCTAATGGGGTGTGGTCTTCCTCCAGTGGAGAGTCGCTGGATCTCCTTTTAAACACGCATTTTCCGGGCAATTCCATGACGCCGTTTCAAGCTTTGGAACGTTCTGACGCCCAAGCATCTGAAATTGCTTCGGAAATAATAAATATGCCAACATTAATCTGGGCGATAAAAAGCTTCAGGCCCTATAAATCCCCGGGACCTGATGGTATAATCCCGGCTGAGTTGCAGCAAGTGTCGGACTATATAGCCCCGTTGCTGTATAATCTATACACAGCATGCATCAACTGGTCGTATATTCCTTTAAAATGGAGGGATACCAGAGTCGTATTTATCCCGAAGGCTGGGAAAAGTTCCTACACAGCCACCTTGGTGGTCAAATGAGTTGCAGACGAGCAGAGGACTGGTCTGCATACAGGCTGCAACTTAAGAGTTATAAAAAGATGATCAGAAATGCAAAATGTGATTCTTGGAAAAACTTCTATGGAAACATAGAAGACGTTTCTGAGGCATCCAGGCTGCGCAAGGTTCTGGCTTCTTCTCCTTGCACCCTGGGATACCTGAAAGATCCTAATGGGGTGTGGTCTTCCTCCAGTGGAGAGTCGCTGGATCTCCTTTTAAACACGCATTTTCCGGGCAATTCCATGACGCCGTTTCAAGCTTTGGAACGTTCTGACGCCCAAGCATCTGAAATTGCTTCGGAAATAATAAATATGCCAACATTAATCTGGGCGATAAAAAGCTTCAGGCCCTATAAATCCCCGGGACCTGATGGTATAATCCCGGCTGAGTTGCAGCAAGTGTCGGACTATATAGCCCCGTTGCTGTATAATCTATACACAGCATGCATCAACTGGTCGTATATTCCTTTAAAATGGAGGGATACCAGAGTCGTATTTATCCCGAAGGCTGGGAAAAGTTCCTACACAGCTCCGAAGGATTTCAGACCAATTAGTCTGTCTTCTTTTTTGTTAAAGACAATGGAACGAATGATAGACTCATATTTGCGTAGAGTGATTGACCCGAGGTTGCTTTCGACAAAGCAACATGCATACAGCAAGGGACGATCAACGGAAACAGCTCTTCATGAGCTCGTTGGTACCATCGAGAGATCGCTTTCGGTAAAGGAGTACACTATGGTGGCCTTTCTTGATATTGAGGGGGCTTTTAATAATCTCATCCCAGAATCGATAATATTGGCATTGTCTGGTCTGGGAGTAAAGCGTGAAATCGTTTTAATGGTGGAAAGCCTGCTTGCAAGTAGACGTATAACGTCTGAATTGGGAGCGTCCGTCATATCTCGATTTGTCAATAGGGGCACACCACAGGGAGGTGTTCTTTCGCCGCTTCTTTGGAACCTGGCACTGAATTCAATGCTACTATCTCTAGAAGCACGTGGTTGTCATGTTGTCGCATATGCTGACGATGTCGCGATAGCGGTAAAGGGGAAGCATCTGCCAACATTGCGGGACATTCTTCAGGGTTCTCTGAAAGATCTGTCTAAATGGGCAAGAGACTGTGGTCTAGGAGTTAATCCTAGTAAAACAGAGCTTGTTCTGTTTACAAGGAAAAATAAGATTCCTGCTTTTGATCCTATTTCTCTGGACGGTACTGAAATCACCTTCTCAGATGGAGCCAAGTATCTTGGAGTATTTCTAGATAGGAAGCTGAATTTCAGGCGTAATATTGAGGAACGGGTGAGAAAAGCAACGATTGCTTTGTATTCCTGTAAAAGGGCCATTGGAAAACGTTGGGGTTTTAGCCCTCAAGTCGTTCATTGGATCTATACAGCAGTGGTGCGTCCAATTTTGCTGTATGGAATCATTGTCTGGTGGCCTGCTTTAGAAACAAAAGCGAACTGTGTCTTTATCACGAAGGTACAGAGAATGGCGTCAATGTGCATCACTGGTGCTCTTCGTACTACACCTACGGCTGCATTAGAAATCCTCCTTCACCTGATACCCTTGGACATATTGGGTAGGCAGTATGCAGCTGCGTCGGCAATTCGACTTAATAGCACGCTGCAATGGAGGAGCAGCGATTGTGGCCATAGCGCGATCTTGAAAAAGATAACAATACCACAAAATGTGGATTGTGCTCCCTCTTTGAGCCTCTTTGAGCGCCACTTTACCACTATGATACCATCCAGGGAGTCTTGGATGGGGGATACTCCGGGAAGTGGAGCTACCATCAATTTTTACACAGATGGATCGAGGCTGCACGAACTAGTGGGCTTTGGGGTCTATTCGGAAGAGCTTGGATTGAGCCTGGCTCGTAGATTGCCAGATCATTGCAGTGTTTACCAGGCAGAGATGCTGGCAATAAAGGAAGTGGCTGACTGGTTAAGCTGCAATGTCTTGTCTACAACCGCAGTCAACATCTATACTGACAGTGAAGCCGCGGTCAAGTCCCTGGATTCAATGTTTCTGAAAACAAGATCTGCCCTTAACTGCCGCACGTCTTTAAATGAGATGGCCAAGCAGTTTAACATACGACTCATATGGGTCCCAGGGCACAGAGACATTCCAGGGAATTGCAAAGCCGATGAGCTTGCAAGACTAGGAACTACCTTACAGGTTCCAACAGAATTGGAATGTGTTGGTATGCCTCTAGAAACTTGCAAGCAAAACCTACGGCTTTGTTCTGCGACGGAGACTAATCAAAGATGGGCAAATGGATGGACGTGTGAGACAACACGACTGACTTGGCCTTCTCTTAATCAGGGGCGCACAAGTGAGCTGATATCGCTTCCAAGAGGAGAGATTTCGACGGTGGTTTCTATAATTACCGGACACTGTCTTATAGGGAAGCACGCAGAGCGGTTAAATGTGCCGTCGAATGACTTTTGCCGAAGTTGCATGGATGAAGAGGAGTTGGAAACTATCGAACACTTTATTTGCCATTGCCCGGCACTTTCTGGTCAGCGACTTGCTTCACTGGGATCTAGGGAGCTGTACGATCTTTCTGATTTGTCGTATGTCAAAATTCAACATCTAAGGAGTTTCATAAGAAGCTCCAACTGGTTTAACGACAGGGACTAGTAGGGAAACCTATTACGATCCCGTGGTATCACAATGGACCTCAGAGTCTACGTGTGTTGACGTAAAACGTCAGCAGCCACTTACAACCTAACCTAACCTAACCTGTGGCATCCAACTATGGGGGTACAGCCAGTATGTCTCATGTTAAGCTTATACAGAGGGCACAATCGAAATTTTGAGAATCATTACGGGTGCACCCTGGTATGTCAGAAATGTGAACATTCACAAGGACTTAAATATTCCGCTAGTTAGAGAAGAGTTTATAACCATTAGACTAAAATACGAGGAAAAGCTCGGCAACCACCCAAATTCATTGGCGAGAGCCCTTACTCGGACCCAAGCGCACACCAGACTGCAACGTGCAGATTTACCGCCCATTTAAATATGAGGCCCGTCCTTCAAAATGGCTCTTAGGGAGTAACTAGTACTTAAGTTAGATTGTAGGATTTATTTACTTATTGTTAGGCCAAGAATGGGCAGATTCAATAATCTGAAGAATAAAGTATTTAAAAAATCCAAGACTTAATAATTGTGGCATTGTCTGTTCTAGGAGTGAAGCGTGGAATCATTTTGATGGTGGCTAATCTACTTTCCAATAGAAGTTTGACATCTGAATTGGGAGCGCCTGTCATATCTCGATTTGTCCAAAGGGGGACACCATAGGGAGAAGTTCTTTCGCCTCTTCTTTGGAACCTGGCACTGAATTCAATGCTGCTCTCTCTGTGCTGCTCTCACGTGGTTGTCATGTTGTCGCATATGCTGACGATGTTGGGAAAGTGATAAACGGAAATCATCTGCTAACATAGGTGGACATTTTTCAGGTTTCTCTGAAAAAATCGTCTAAATGGGCAAGAGACTGTGATCTGGGAGTTAATTCAAGTAAAACTGCTTTGGATTCTCTGGACGGCACTGAAATCGCCTTCACAGGATAGGAAGTGGAATTTCAGGCGTAATATTGAAAAACGGAAGTTGAATTTCAGACGTAATATTGAGGAATGGGTGAGAAAACCAACGATTGCTTTATATTCCTGCTTATATTCCATTGGAAAACGGTGGGGTTTTAGCCCTTAAGTCGTTCATTGGATTTATACAGCATTAGTGCTTCCAATTCTGCTGTATGGAATCATTGTATAGTGGTAGAGATAAAATGGAAATGTGTCTTTATCACGAAGGTACAGAGAATGGCGTCGATGTACATCACTGGTTCTCTTCGAACTACCCCTACGGCTGCATTAGAAATCCTCCTTCACCTGATACCACTGGACATATTGGGTAGGCAGTATGCGGCTACGTCGGAAATTCAACTGAATAGCACACTGCAATGAAAAAGCAGCGATTGTTTCCATAGCGCGATCAAGTGGCTTTTGGAATCTATTCGGACGAGCTTGGGTTGAGCCTGGCACGAAGATTGCTAGATCATTGCAGTATTTGCCAGGCAGAGATGCCGGTAATTAAGGAGGTTGCGGACGGGTTGATTTGCAATGTCGTGTTAAAACCGCAGTCAACATCTATTCTGACAGTCAAGCCGCTGTAAAGTCCCTGTCAATGTCAATGTTTCTGAAAAAAGATCTGCCCTTAGGTTAGGTTGTAAAGTGACGTTTTACGTCAGCACACATAGACTCTGAGGTCCTTTGTGATACCATGAGATACTCTTAACAACCGCACGTCTTTAAATAAGATAACACAGAAAAAAACGAATTGTTATATTGACCCCCATATTTGTAAATACAATTAATTTTTTCACTGAAAGTGCTCCTATACGGAAATTTGGTATATCAACAAACTTTTGTATATTTTGATTGTTGAAAAAAAAATTTTGCTTTTTTCAACAAAGAAATTCAACAAACACAAACACAATTTGTTGATCTGACAAAAGTAAAAAATCTTAATTTTTTTTTCAACAAAGAAATTCAACAAAAACAAACACAATTTGTTGATCTGACAAATGAAACTTTTTTTCAAAACAAAGAAATTTAACAAACACAAACACTATTTATTGACATGATAAAAAAATTTTTAAATAAAATTACTTGACTGAGTTTGTTGAAAACTAAAAGTTTTCAACAAACTCAGACGGCCGTTTTTACTAAATGCTTGGTTGATTTGCAATTGATGTTTGTTGATTTAAAGTTGACGGTTTTATTTTCTGTGAACCAAGTAGTTTGACATAAGACTCATATGGGTCCCAGGTAGTGTATTAAAAAAACCGGCCATTTTCAAAAACCGGTTTTCGGTTTATTCGAAAAAGCTTATTTTTGAAAAACCGGTTTTCGGTTTCGGTTTTAGCAAAAAAACCCGTTAAACCGGTTTTTTCGGTTTTTATTCTTCAGGTTAAAAATTAATTAAACTTAATTATATTTTTACAAAACAGGCTTAACCCAATAAACACAAAATCGATAAGTCATAGCGAAAATATTATCATCTGTATGACACCGTTTACGTCGCACAATTTCGCTGGAAACTTCGACAGAAAGTAACAACTAAATTTTAGTTCTTTGCAATTGCGAGCGGAAATCCGTAGATATTTTATTTACAAATTTGTTTTAATTGAATTGTTTAAAGAGCACAATTAATAATAAATTCAGACATCGGAATTTGAAATTCAGATTTCAACAATTTCAAAAGGAGAATTTAAAAAAATGGTTTGCCATAGAACTCCAAGGTGCCAAATTTAAAAAATATATATTGATTTCAATATTAAACGAAGAGACGGACTTCCGGAACTCGTTGATATATTGATATTTACATACCAACATATCCAAGCTGATTATGGAATTACCGCTAAGTTTTGTGAGTGTTTCTAAAAACGTGTAATGTCAATTCATCTTTTAAATCATTATATTATAACTTTTTATAAAAACCGGTTAACCGACACAAAAAACCGGTTTCTCGAATATTCGAAATTCAAAACTATTCGAAACCGGTCGAGTTTCTAAAATGAAAAAACCGGTTAACCGGTTTTCGGTTTCGGTTTTAAATACTCTAGTCCCGGGTGACATTCCAGGGAATTGTAAAGCCGATAAGTTTACAAGACTGGGAACTACCTTACAGGTTCCAACAGAATTGGAATATGTCAGTATGCCTCTAGAAACTTGCAAGCAAAATATACGGATTTGTTCCGCGACGAAAACTAATTAGAGATGGGCACACACACAAAAAAAAAATCCAACGAACGGCTTTCATAGTATTTATGAACAAATTCATACAATTTATTAACTTTTTCATAATATTTATAAACTTTTTCATAGTATTTATGAATAAATCATAATATGTGAAATTTAAGAACTATTTAACATTTTTCATAAATACTATGAAAAAGTTTATAAATATTATGAAAAAGTTAAAAAATTTTATGAATTTGTTCATAAATACTATGAAAATCATTCATTGGAAAAAAAAAATTTTTTGTGCATGGATGAACGTGTGAGACTACACGACAGACTTCGCCTTCTCTTAATCAATATCGCACAAGTGAGCTGATATCGCGTCCAAGAGGAGAGATTTCTACGGTGGTTGCTGTAATTACACTGTGTGACAGCCCAAATCGGCGGGGTTCCTCTTACCAAGGAAAGTTATATCGGCCAAAAAAAAATTTGTACGTGTCCCGGCGTTTCGCTGGGTTAGCTCTAGTAATCGACTTGAAGTTATAGGGCAAATTGTAGTTTTTTGTGCCTTTTTCGTACATTTTGACCATCTAAATGTCCGAATATCGCTAAGTGATGTTTAGCAAAGTTTGTTATTATCTCATTAACTAAAACTGTAAAAGCAAACTAGAAAAAATTTGGGATCACCATTCAAGATATATTGCATGAAATTGTATTAAAACCTTTTTTGACAATTGTCTCCTTAATTAAAAGAGTTAGAGCAAATAATCGAAATCTTGTGATCACCATCTAAAGTTTCTTAAATCTATTTGTGTATAAAATTTTTCTCAAAACCTTTATTTGCAATTATTTTCTTAAACAAAAATGTAAGAGAAAAATAGACGAAAATTAGGGATAAATATTAAAAATTTATAAAATCTGTTTTTTATTTTTATTCATCTTTTTATATAAAAGAGTCAGAAAAAAAAAGTCAAAACCTTCAAAAATTTCAAAATATCTATGTTGAAAAAATAAAGATTATTAAAATCTTTATTTGCAATTATCTCCTTCTCTATATTGCATGAAATTTGTATTTAAAATTTAATGTCAATTATCTCCTCAAATAAAAAAGTTAAAGCAAAATGGATGAAATCTTTATCTACAATTATCTTCTTAAATAAAAAAGTTAGAGAACAATGCATGAAATCAGGGATCAGTCTGGGAATCAGTCTAATTTTGTATGAATTTTTTTTTTTAAATCTTATTTGCAATTATCTTCTAAGCAAAAAAGACGAAATCTGCGATCACCATCAAAGATTTCCAAAAAATATATTTTTGTATGAAACCTTTATTAAAATTTTTATTTGCAATTATCTCCTTAATAAAAAGAGCTGGGAACTTCATTAAAATCTTTATTTTCAATTATCTCCTTAATAAAAAGAGTTGCAACGAAATCTGGGGATTACGGTAAAAAATTACCGAAAATCTACATATATTGTATAAAATTTTAATTAAAATTTTGACTTGCATTTACCTCCTTAAAAACAAGAGTTAAAACAATATGGACAAAATCGGGGTATCATCATCAAAAATTTTTAAAAATGTATACGAAATTTTTCTTGAAAATTTTCAATTGCAAATATTATTAAAAGTGATCACTAGGGCAAGTACTTTAATGAAAATGCATATTTTTACTCAGCGTTGTAAACATGACATAAATTAAATATCTATCCGAATCAAAGAATTTGCAATAAAATGGCATTGATTTGTAGTTGCATATTTTTGCATATTTTGGTATAAATGCATATTTTTGCATATTTTGATATAAATTCGACTTTTTTTAAATTTCATTAATATTTTTTTCAAAACTTCCTTAGGAAAATTCAAACCATATCCCCTATTTCTTTTAGAAAAATGTATTTATTTATCGAAATCATATTCTAATGCATTTTTTAAAGAAAATGGATTCTGGAAGTATAATTTTTAGATTCTGAAAAAGTTTTCCTATTTGAAATGTTTCTATTCTGAGATATTTATGAATATCTCTTCACTAATCGTAAAGAAACAAATGTTTTCGAAATTAAGATTTTTTATAGGAAAATTGAATTTTTGTTTTGATTAGAGTTAGGGTTTTTTTTTTGCCTTTAAGTTAATTTTTTGACTTGAAAAAAGGAAAAAAAGTAAAAAAAAAGTAGTTCAAAAATAAAACTTTTTTTTTTAGAATAAAGATCTCAAAGTATTGAAAAATAACTTGTTTTAGAAAAAAATTGTATTATAATATTTTTTTTTTCTTTTAGAAACTTTTTTACTTCAGAAATATTTAGTGACTCAAAGAAAAAAATCCTTAAGTTGAAAAAATATTTTACTAACTAAAAATTGTTTCCCCTCAATAAAAAATTTTTAAGAATTGTCGAGGGCCTTAAAATATTTGACAAAGCCTAATTTATGTTGACAATTTTTTTTTTTAGTAAAAACAATAATTTTTAGATGCATATTTTTAAAGTTTTTAGTGCATATTTTGGATTTTTAGATGCATATTATAGGCACATATTTTCATTTTTTAGATGCATGAAAGTACTTGCCCTAGTGATCACCATTAGAATATCCAAAAATCTAATTTTGTATAAAATTTCTATTGAAACCCTTATTTGCAATTATCTCTTTAACTAAAACTGCAAGATCAAACTATACAACATTTGGGGATCACCATCAAAAATTTCCAAATATCCATATTGCATTAAAAATTAATTGTATTAAAAAATAGTATTGGCAATTATCTCCTTAATTAAAAGAGTTAGAGAAAATAAAATAAATCTCCAAATTACCATCAAAAATTTCTTAAATCTATTTGTGTATGAAAATTTTCTGGGGGGGTGAAATAAAGCCATAGGCAATAAGGCCATATGGCCTAATTTCTCAATTCAATGGGAAATAAGGCCATATGGCTTTATTACCAACACGATTGAGCAATAAAGTCATATTGATTTTGCAACCAAAGTGGAAATAAAGCCATATCAATTGAAAATGTGGAAATATATTTCCCCGTAAATCCTGCTACCCATAAAAATTATTTAGCGAAGCCGCTAAATTAATTTATTTAGTTTGTAATCCCTAAGCCCGGCCGAAGGCCGGCTACGCAGAAAAAAAATTTTTTTTGACTATCTTTAAATTAAAAAACCACATATACCACGAACCTCGGAACTTAGAGGGGTCTAGAGGCACCAATTTTTTATTGGCAGGGTTTTTAATTTAAAGATTGTTTAACAAAAAAAGTTTTTTTGTGTAGCCGGCCTTCGGCCGGGCTTAGGGATTACAAAATCCATGCATTAAACCCACCCTCTCCGCAAAGTAAAGTTTTCTAGGGTAGCAGGCCTTTGCGCTATCAAATTTGTTATGCCTCAAAAAGGCCTGATAACCAAAATAGCTTTGGTTTGCAGAGAGGGTGGGTTTAATGCATGGAGTTTGTAATCCCTAAGCCCGGCCGAAGGCCGGCTACGCAGAAAACCTTTATTACTAAAAAACAAATCATAGAAGACGTAATTTCGACATTTCGCCCAAAAAAAATATTTTGGATTTTTTGACAATTTTGATTTGGGAGAAATAACTTTTTTAAACCTATCATTTTATGCTATATCTCGCAGCTTGGGCGATATGACATTTACGGTTTTGGGCGATAAGACCTTGACTTTTTTGTTTAACTTTCTTTAAATTAAAAACCCACATTCCAGGAACCTCTGAACTCAGAGGGGCCTAGAGGCACCATTTTTTTGTTAGCAGGATTTTTAATTTAAAGATTGTTTAACAAAAAGTTTTTCTGTGTAGACGGCCTTCGGCCGGGCTTAAGGATTACAAACTCCATAAATTAATTTAGCGACTTCGCTAAATAATTTTTTTTTTTGGGTAGCAGGATTTTAGTGGAAAGATTTTTCCACATTTTCCCCTACACTCTCTGGAAATTAATGACGAATACTTTTATTATTAATTTTCAAATGAGTAATAAAGCCATATATGGCTTTATTTCCAACAGTGGTTGGTAATAAGGCCATATGGCTTTATTTCTCAACTCATTGGGAAAAAGGGCCATATGGCCTTATTGCCTATGGCTTTATTTCACCCCCCCCCCCCCCCCCCCCAATTTTCTTTATTTGAATCAGAATTACCATCAAATTTTTCTTAAATCTATTTGTGTATGAAATTTTTATTTATCTTTTTAAATATAAGAGTTACAACAAACAGACGAAATCTGCTTATCTTTATTGCATGAAATTTGTATTAAAATCTTTATTGGAATTTTTTTCCTAAAATTAAAGCGTTAAAGCAAATTGGACAAAATCGGGTGCTCACCATCAAAAATTTCTAAAATTTTATATGAAATTTTTGCTATACATTTATTTGCAAATATTATAAAAAGAGTTAGAGCAAAATAGACGAAATCTGGGGATCATCATAAAAAATTTCCAAAAATGTATTTCTGTATGAAATTTTTCTTAAAATCTTTATTTGCAATTATCTCCGTAAATAAAAGAATAAGACCAAAATAGACGAAAATTGGGGATAAACTTTAAAAATTTCTAAAAATTATTTTTAAATAAAAGAGTTAGAGAAAAATAAACAAAATCTGGCAATCACCACAAAAATTTCCAAATATCTATTTTGAATAAAATTTTAGTATTAAAATCTCTATTTGCATTTATCTTCCTAAAATAAAAAAAAAAAAAGTTCAAACTGAAATAGACGAATTTTGGGGATCACAATCAAAAATTTCCACAAATCAATTTTTGTATGAAATTTTTGTTAAAATCTTAAGTTTCAATTAATTTTTAAAAACGTTGAGCCCATGATCAAGTGCTCTTTTTATTTTTTATTTAATTACAAATCTTTTTTTAATAATTTCAACCTAACCAAAAACTGGTAACAATGACTGTCGTCTCGTTGCATCGAAATCGACCAAGGGTTTTACTGAGAATCTAACCCACGACCCCCTGTTTCATAGGTTAGCATAGGGTTCTATAGTCGAAAAGTCGAAAAGTCGATTAATCGACTTTTTGTATGAAAAAGTCGAAAAGTCGAAATCGACTTTTTTGTTCTTAAAAAGTCGAAAAGTCGACTTTTGCTTTCGACTTTTTTCGACTTTTTCGACTTTTTTTCGATTTTTTTTTTATTTTATTTTTTACTTTTGCCAGATGAAAATAATTTCTTTCTTCTGAAAAAAATTTTAAATGAGAGCCGAGTTTAATAAAAACTGAAGCTATTGGTATTTCCATGTATTTTGTATGTGAAGCAAAAATGTCAATGCCAAATTCATGAGTTAGAAAGTGTTAAGTGCAATATTTACCAATATTTTTGATTATTGTAAACACCTCAGTGATAGGGTTCTATAAATCGAAAGTCGACTCTTTTGCTTTCGATTTTTTCAACCTTTTCCACATTTTCGATTTCTTCGACTTTTTTTAATAAATAAAATACAACAAAAAAAAAAAATAGCACCTAAATGCTTACAACAAGTTAAAACTAAACTTTTATTTACAAAAAAAATCCACTTTTTTAAAGTTGGAAAAGGTCGAAAAAAGTTAAAAAGTCGAAGAAAGTCGAAAAGTCGAAAAAAGTCGAAAGTCGAAAAAAGTCGAAAAGTCGAAAAGTCGAAAAAAGTCGACTTTTCGACCTATCGACTTTTTAAAATTTGAAAAAAGTCGAAAAGTCGAAAAATCGACTTTTTAGAAATTGAAAAAAGTCGAAAAGTCGAAAAGTCGACTTTTTGTTGCGACTATATAACCCTAGGTTAGCACGCTACCAAATTACCTACAGGTTAAATATTCCTTTAAATAAAAGAATTGGAGCAAAATATACGAATTGTGGGAATCAGCATAAATTTGAAATAATATTTTTTTGTACGAAATTTTTTAAAAATATTTTTTTTTGCAATTATCTCCTTAATAAAAAAAATACAGCAAAATAGACGAGTTCTAAAGATAACCATTAAAAATCGACGAAATCTTGGGATCACTATATTCTAAAAGCTATTTTTGTATGAAATTTATTTTTAAATCTTTATTTGCAATTATCTCCTTAATTAAAACCGTTAGAGCAGAAATCTGAGGACTTCTGGGGATCACCATTAACATTTTCTAAAATAATTTTTTGACAAATTTTGGGGATTTCCATACATTTTTTACAAAAACCTTTTTTCGATGAAATATTAATAAAAATCTTTATTTTCAATTATCTCCGGAATAAAGCAAAGTAGGGATATTCTAAAGATCACCATTAAAATTTGTTGAAATCTAGGGATCACCATTAAAATTTTCTAAAATCTATTTTAGTATAAAATTTTTCTTAAAATCTTTATTTGCAATTATCTACTAAATTAAAAGAGTTAGAGCCAAATAAGCGACAGTATCTAAACTCAGAAAATTATGTAAGTTACTACATGTTAGTTGTTTGTATATTTTACAGTAGTTAGTTGTTTTCAACTACAAAGTCAGTTATTTTTGTATGAAAAATATCAAACAACTATTTCTGTTAGTTATTTTAAGTCGTTTTTTTGAATAACTAAGAAAAAAGTACTGTAATGTAGTAAAAAATAAAAATAATAGTTATTTAAATTAGTTAATTTTATTTTTTTTTATCTCTGAAAAATTTTTAAAGTTTTTTCCAAAAAAAAATAAATTTTAGAAAAAATTTGGTTTAAATTTTTTTTTTCTGAAAAATTTTTTGAAAAAAACAAAAATGATATATTGTTTATTTTATTTTTACTACGTATTAGTTGTTTTGACTACAAATGTTAGTAATTTTTACTGCATAAGTCAGTTGTTTTTTGTCAGTTAAAATAACTAACATTGTCAGTTGATTTAACTGAAAAAGTAGTTGACCCCAAAACAACTTACAAAGTAGTTATTTTAACTGACATTTTCAGTTGATTTTACTAACATAATTTTTTGAGTGCACAGCAATTCAGTACTGGCTTTAATGATGAAACATCCCAATGCTCAGTACTTACACTCATACTCAGTACTGACTTTGTTTACATTTATGCGTTTATCTAAGAAATGGTTAAAGTGGAATTGGTGCGATTTGTTATGGACCGTCTCAATTGCAATTATCTCTTTTATTAAAAAAAGAGTTGGAGCTACATTTGGGGATCACCATAAAAATTTGTATTATTACTTTTTATTTTTATTAAAATTCATATTTGCAATTATCTCCTTAATAAAAACAATTAGAGCCAAAATGATAAAATCTTGAGATCACCATTTAAAAAATCTTACAATCTTAATTTGCAATTATCTCCTTAATTAAAAAAGTTAGAGCAAAATCGATGAAATCTCAGTATCACTCAAAATTAAATTTTCTTAAAAACTTTATTTGCAATTATTTCTTTAAATAAAAGAGTTAGAGCAAAATGGTCAAAATCTGGGGATCACCATCAAAAATTTATTTTGGTATGCAATTTTCCTTAAAATCGTTATTTGCAATAAACTACTTTATTAATCTGTGGATACCATTAAAAACTTGCAAAAAGCTATTTTTATACAAAATTTTTCTTAAAATTTTAATTTGCAATTACCTGCTTAGTTTAAAGAGTTGGAGCAAAATAACTGAAATTTGGTGATCACCACCAAAAATTTCCAAAATTCAATTTTTGTATGAAGTTTTTCTTAAAATCATTATTTATAATTATCTCGTTAAATAAAAGAATTAAAGCAAAATATATAAAGTTTGAGGATTACAATTAACAAGAGTTAGAGCAAAATAAACGAAATTTATATCGTCACCTAAAATGCAAAACGCCCTATCTAACATTTTATAAATTTTACAGGAGAAGCAAAAAACGTGTTTATATAAAAACTATAAAAGTTTTCATTACAAATTTCTTAAATATTAGTAAAAACACACAAACAAATTCATTTCTGTTAAAAAAAATGATAAATTTTAAATATTTGAAAAGTTATGTTAGTAACGCCCTTTTGTCTTGTAATTTTCAGAAACACAAAAAGCCCTAACTGCACTGAAGATGTTTAAAAACACCAAGCAGATGTGTTATAAAATGTAACAACATGCTAACAAAATGTTATACTGAATGTTGTTTTATCATATAGAACTCTAACAAAATGTGGGCGGTATTGGAAAAAGGGGCGTGGCACCTGCTATATAACCTAACACTGCAAAATGTCTCATTTTGGATTCTGTTAAACACATGCTAACTTAATTCGATACAAAATGTCAATTTACCATTTTAAAGCTCCATGTCAAATGAGGGTATGGCCCGAAATAACCTAATGCATCAAAATGCTTTAACCTTTTAACGACCACAGGCAACTATACTTCCCAAATGATTTTTTGCGATTTTTTTTTTTTTGTTGCAGTAAAAGATAGGATAAATGTGCTAAAAGATGAATTATAGAAAAGTTTTAGATAAACAAAAGTTTTGTTTTCATTAAGTCTCTAACTGGGTCCACTTACTCACTATAAGTTCTCAAAGTCTGCGAAGTAGTAAATATATTAGGGACAATATTATATTTACTTGACAGGCGAAATAAGGGTCAAGAGGGTGTTTAGAAATCCAAATTCTTGCAGAATAACTATTATTAAGTTGCATTTCTTACAGATCACAGCGAGTACCAAAATGGCCTTGGCCAAAACAGCGTAGTAAGGGGGAAGGAGGGGCCCAATTTTTTTATGCGTAACTATTATGTACTAGGTCAGAAATTACGAAAATGGAAAGAAAAACACTTCGGTCAAAAATGTATGGTCGTCAAAGCGTTTACTCGGCTTCTGGAATATTTCTTAAGATCTACAGCAAATATTGGGCATTTGATAGATATCTCAATCGCTTCCCACAAAGCTCCTAAAGGAAAATACCTAAGCTTTATTTTGAGTTTAAAAGGGCCGGTTTTAAAAAAATGCAAACAAGTTTTTGATTTTGCAAAAAAAAAAGTAAAAAAAAAAATTTTTTTTGAAAGATTAAAGAAATAGCTATCTTAAACTCTCGGGACACATTTTTCTAGGAACATTAAAGAAATAGCTATCTTAAACTCTCAGGACACATTTTTCTAGGAACATTAGGTAATCAGTTACATGGATGCAAAAAAACACCTGCTTGACCAAAATGTAAAATTACGGCCCTTCTAACTCAGAAAGTTCTTGACCGATCTCGTTGAAAAATTGTGACTATTGGTTTTAAAAGTTGTGTCACTTGAGATGAAAACCCCCATATGTAAATGATGAAATTTGACACAGGTTGTTATTTTATCTTTTCTTCGTCCTGTATTTAATGTTAGTGATATTAGACATCAACTTTTTTATTTCTGTCCCTTTTGATGAAGAAATTATAAGCTTTCCAATGAAGCTAACGTTTTTTTGTTATATACTGGGGGGTAATTATGTAACTTGATAGTTGTCAATCGTATCGTTATTCCATTACCATATAGTGCCATATTATGGTAATAGAATAATGGGCTCGCGATGACGATTTACGATTATCAAGTTACATAATTAGCCCCCTGTATTTTTTGTAATAATAGCAAAAATTATAATTAAAAACATTTTTTTTACTTATTTAACGAAAAATTTACTTTGAATTTTATTCAATCGGAATGTTTTTTATCGTCATTAATTATTAAATTTTATGTAGAATTTATATCTTACTTAAGACTAATTGTACTGCATAACTTGCGATTTCTATAGCTGAAAAGAAACAATTCTCGTGAGAGTGCGGGCCTGAAGGGGTTAATTGGTAAATTTCTTTAGAAGAAAAAATTAGGAAGTTTATGAGAGAATATCAAACACTTTCAAAGGAGGAAGCCAAAAATCAATGTCTTAGTATTGTGGGGGAAGTAAGAAATATTTATGGGCCGTAATGGACTCAATTTGGTAACATTTAATGTAAGATCACTCATTGAAGTGAGTCGTAGAATAGATTTGTTAAATATGTTAAATCATAATTGTATAGATGTTGCATTTATACAAGAAACTCATTTAAGAAAAGGGCAGCGTATTAATTTAGAAGGTTATTCTTTTTTTCAAGACTTTAGTTCTCAAGGTGTTGGTATCGTAGTTAAGAACACTTACAAGTGTTCAAAAGTTGAAATTCCTGGTGTAGAATTTCCAAATCTTTTTTTGAATATTGAGATTTTGGTTAACAGTACAGTCAAAAAATTTTTATTTGGCTCTATTTACATTCCCTGTAATTACAACCAGGATAAAATTTATGATGGCCTTTCGTTAATAGCTAGAGTTTCTAACAGTTTTGATGGCACTTTTATAGGTGGGGATTTTAATTCAAAAAACATTTCTTGGGGGGATAATTTAAATAATCAAAACGGCAATATATTTTTTAACTGGCTTCAACATTTTTCTACAAATTTTGTAAGAATTTGTAGTTCTATTCCGTCTTATCCGAACGGATCTTCTTTTCTTGATCATTTTCTGTTAAGTTCAAATTTAATCGATCCTAGAGATCAAAATTTTAAAATTTTAAGTCTTTCAACATTTTCCGATCATTTCCCTCTTAAACTCCAATTTGTTCTTCAAGATTTTGAATTTATTATACCCTCCAACTACAGTATGGGGGTATACTCACTTTGTCATTCCGTGTGTAACGCATCGAAATATCGGTCGGGGACCCCATAAAGTATATATATTATTGATCAGTGATCGATTCTATGACATTCTAGCGATGTCCGTCCGTCCGTCCGTCAGTCCGTCCGTCCGTCCGTCCGTCCGTCCGTCTGTAGTTAACACGATGCAGTCCAAAATAAAAAAGCTAGACCCCTCATGTTTGGCATAAATATGTCTTATGCTCCTAGGCAGGTTAAGTTCGGAAATGGGCCAAATCGGACCAGGGGGAAAAAGTTCCCCCTTGAAGAACTGAACCAACCTCTTAAAAATGCTAATTTTTTTACGTTTTTTTGTATTTTTGTGAACCAAATGAGACATTTTTATGTTCGTAGAAGTTTATAGTCCTACGCTTGGACCCAGGGGATTAAAAAATGTCGCTTTTTTTGCCCCGCCCTTTTTTAAGGGCGTGGATAAAAAAATAATTTAAATAATTATAAAACTATAATACTTTAGTGCACAAAGCAGACAAAAATGAACTTATAAACATATAACGTGAGGGCCAAGGAGTCACCCCAGCTCACCGACCCCTCCCCATTCCTTGCCCCCCCCCCTTAAAACAACGCCCCTGTAAATTTTTTTTTTATTTTTTTTGCATGTTGGAGGGTATAATAGATTCGGCACAGCCGAATTTAACACTCTCACTTGTTTTAAAACCACCTTGTACATTTTCATCTTTTAAAAATACTAATTGGAACAACTTTAAGAGAGATATGATGTTTGAACTTTTAAATCATTTTCCGGATCCGTTTAGAAATCTTACAAATTCGGAAATTGATTATTATATTGAAGAGCTTTCTACGACCATTAACTTTATGTCAGATATGCACTCGCAGAAAATTCAATTAAAAAACAGGAAATTTATTATTTCGGATAATATCAAAAAGCTTTTCAAAATAAAATACAATTGGCAGAAAGATTTGAAAAGGATATACCACAGAACTTTTAATCGCAAACATCCTGAATATGTTCTTTTGGCAAATCAGATTCAGTTGATAAGTATAATGATAAAGAGACAAGTTGAAGTGGAACAATCTCAAATATTTAGTGATAAACTCAGGAAAATTTTACCAGGTGCAACTACTCATAAACAGATTTACAATTTTATAGGGTACAGGAAGAACAAAAATGTGAAAAATCTTGCGGTGGATGGTGTTGTTTTAAAGGATGATTTACAAAAAGTAGATAAATTGAAGGAACACTTTTCGAACATTTATAGTGGTTCTGGGCCTAATAGGGATGTTTCTGATATTGTTGAAATTGTTAATAGAACAATTTCCAATGTTAACGATAATCTGTTTGTTTTTGAAAATAACTTTTCTGCTCTTAATAATCAGAAATGTTCTAGATTTATAACGAGTGACGAACTGCAAAACCACGTTAAAAAGATAAATAACAAAAAGTCTTCTGGATTTGATAATATTTCAAATTTTATAATTAGTAAACTTCCTGAGAAAGCGTTTGCTTATCTTACAATTATTTTTAATAACTGTATAAATAACTGTTACTTTCCGGATACTTGGAAAGTCTCCAAAATTATTCCAATTCACAAGAAACCAAATAATATTGATATTAATAACTTAAGACCAATTTCCCTGCTTTCAAATGTAGGGAAGTTATTTGAAAGAGTGTTACGCGAAAAAATGGATTTTGGACTATCTGAAGAATATATTCCAGATTTACAGTTTGGGTTTAAAAAACAACACTCCACTGTGGATGCTTTGCTGAAGTTTCAGGATGATGTTGTGAAACATCTTAGGAATAAACATTGTACCGTAGCGGTTTCGTTGGATGTTGAGAAAGCCTTTGATCATGCATATCACAACGGAATTCTCTACAAGATGATTCAAATCGGATTTGATTCTGCGGTGGTTAAAATTTTTAATAGTTTTTTTTCAAACAGGGTTTTTTGTGTACAATTTAATCAGAATTTTTCGGGCTTTGGGGACGTTGGGTGTGATGTTCCACAAGGCTCAATACTGGCTCCTCACCTCTACAACATTTTTATACATGATTTTCCTCATACAAGTACAGATTCTGTAGGTCTATTATACGCTGATGACTCTTTGCTTTACTCACACAATGAATCACCTGTGGTTGCTTTAAGACAAGTTTCCAATCACTTAAATGAGGTAAAGACTTTCTATGACCATTGGGGTATAAAACTTAATGCCTTGAAATGTGAAGCCATTTGTATACGTAATGCTTCTGGAAAATGTCGGAGGTTTGTTGTTCCGGAGAGTAAAGGCTTAAAACTTATCCTCAATGGTACTGAAATCCCTTTTAAAAATGAATTGAAATATCTTGGTATTACTTTCGACAAACTTTTAAAGTTTAATAAACATGCTAGGCTAGTACAATCTAAGGCATATATGATAATGGGATCATTTGGTAAAATTCTTAACAACAAAAATTTACCAAAAAGTACTAAATTGCTATTATACAAAACGAGTATAAGACCTGTGTTCTTATATGGTTTCCCTATTTGGTTCAGCATTTCTCCAACAGTCATTAAGGAAATGGAAATTTTAGAGCGTAAGGTTCTAAGGAGCTGTATTGGGAAACATTTTGAATCATTTTCAAAGCGTTATTCAAATAATTTTGTTTATAAGGAATCAAAAATAACCCCTATTGGACGTTATGTTTGTGACTTATTAGGGAAATTTATAAATCGATGTAGTTTACACATATATTAAATTTATTACGGATATCTTTGATAGTCAAAAATACTACAATTGGTCCAATACAAATTATTTATCACCAATTGGTTTTATTAATGAAATTGCTTCCTTTTCTGATAGTAATACTTTACGACATAACTTTTATTCAAAGAGTATACCGGGTATACATAGAGGCTAGTATCAGTACTAGAATTTTTTATACCCTCCAACTACAGTATGGGGGTATACTCACTTTGTCATTCCGTGTGTAACGCATCGAAATATCGATCAAGGACCCCATAAAGTATATATATTATTGATCAGTGATCGATTCTAAGACATTCCAGCGATGTCCGTCCGTCCGTCCGTCCGTCCGTCCGTCCGTCCGTCCGTCTGTCCGTCTGTCCGTCTGTAGAGGACACGATACAGTCCAAAATAAAAGAACTAGACTTCCGAAGTTTGGCACGAATATGTCTTATATTCCTAGGCAGGTTAAGTTCGGAAATGGGCAAAATCGGACCAAGGGGGAAAAAGTTCCCCCTTAGAGAACTAATCCAACCCACGAAAAATACCACTTTTTTACATGATTTGTTGTGTTTTTGTTTAACAAATGCAACATTTTTATGCTACAAGAAGTTCAAAGTCCTGCATTTGGACCCAGAGAATTAAATAATGTCTTTTTTCGGTCCCCCCCCCCCCCTTTTATGGGCGTGGAATACATTTTTTTTAAATAATGATAAACTTGTATTTCTTTAGTGAATAAAGCATAAGAATGAATTTTTAAACACATATTTGAGAGGAAATTTGCCCCCCCCCCCCCCAATTACTACTTTCGACCCCCTCCCCCAAAAAAAAACGTCCCTGCATTTTTTTTTTTTTTTTGCATCTTGGAGGGTATAAAAGATTCGGCACAGCCGAATTTAACACTCTTACTTGTTTTTTTTATTATTTATTTATTTTTCTTTACTTTGGTGTTTGTTTATTGATCTCATTTAAATTAGATTTAAGTTAGTATTAAGTTAGTATTAAGATTATTCTCTAGGAGATATACTCTCAAGCTATGTAAAGCCCCGGGAGCAAGGGCGAATTAATCTCATTCATTTATTTTTTTTTTTGCTAAAATGTATCTTTAATTTGTAAGCATGTTGCTGTTAAATTTTATTCTTAATTAAGATATTACATTATAGTCTTAAGTTTTTTCTTTCTAATAACCTATTTCAAAACCACAATTGTAACGTTTTTTATAAAAGGGCTCAATAAAATTAACTTTAACTTTAACTTTCCTATTGGTGGACATTGTGGAAGAAGAAGCATAAAAAAATTTTTAATCTTAAATGCGTCGGCAATGTTACACTCAAAGAATTATGTAGGTAAATTCCAGTGAATATTCACTTAAAACAAATGAACTTTTATTTAAAAACCATTCCAGTGTTTTTTCTTTTAAAATAAAAACACAATACAGTCAATTTTAAATGTTAATTTAATGACTAACCAAAACATTAAAAAACTAGTGAATATTCAGTTATTTTGTATTGAAAAACAGTAAAACTATAGACGAAATTTTTTACTGCCGAAATTAAATGAAACAGAAAATTCGTTTTTAATACAGTAAATTATTTTTTTTAAACTACAGAAACAGTAGAAATTAAGAAGTCCATAATAAAATTAATGATTTTTCTTTTAAAATAACTTTACTGATTACTTTTTAAAATAACCTACAAACAGTTAATGACATAATTTTCTTAGTGTATGTATACAAATGTGTAGTTGGGGCTTTTTGGTTTAACATATATCATAGCATGTAGTTAGGGCTTTTTGAATTTTGTTAATAAAATCCCCATTTTTGATTAAAGGAGTCTAAATTTTTTTGTGGACATGTATTTTGATCCAATGCATAAGAATCAATTAAAAACGCGATTTTGAATTTTTTGTTAGTTAGGGCGTTTTGCATTTTAGGTGACGATATGAAATTTTTCTTAAAATTGTCATTTGTAATTATCTCCTTAATTAAAAAAGTTGGAGCTATATTTGGGGATCACCATAAAAAATTGTATTATTACTTTTTATTAAAATTCATATTTGCAATTATCTCCTTAAAAAAAAGAGCCAAAATGATAAAATCTTGGGATCACCATTCAAAAAATCTTACAGTCTTTATTTGCAATTATCTCCTTAATTAAAAAAAGTTAGAGCAAAATCGATGAAATCTTAGTATCACTCAAAATTTTCCAAAACCTGTTTTTAAATTAAATTTTTCTTAAAAGTTTTATTTGCAATTATTTTTTCAAATAAAAGAGTTAGAGCAAAATGGTCAAAATCTGGGATCACCATAAAAAATTTTCAAAAATTTATTTTGGTATGAAATTTTTCTTAAAATCTTTTTTTAAAATTAAATTTGGGGATCACCATCAAAAAATTTATTATTATTTATTTTTTTTTTTTTACCCTCCAACCACAGTATGGGGGCATACATGGGACTATTTAAATAAATAGACTAATTAATTGACGATTTCATTGGCATTATATTGAAACTAATGCCAATGAAATTTTTAGCATTGGCATTGTTTCAATCAATGCCAATGCCGGTTAAGGAATTAGTAGCATTAGTAATGCCAATTATGAAAAATTTCATTGCCATTAATAAATGCCTTAATGAAAACAAAGCATTAGCAACATTAAATGTCGTATTTCCGTCAGCGAGTTTTGAAATTTTTTTTTTGGTAAAAACTATATCTTGAAAACTAAGCCAAATAGAGCAAAATGGAGGGCATTTTTGGTTCTTAGAATCCTCATAGTTTTGCCGGTCCTCTTCACATGTGTGGACCCTAATAGGTCCAAATTTTGAATCTAAAAAGTTGGCACTCCCGAAAATTTAAAAATTCACATACCTTTAGCATTATCTTGCTTATTTTTCCAGGTACTGCAATTTTGGGGCCCAATAGGGTCTTGAGAATTTTAGAAACTGAATAACTAAAAAACTATTGCTCTGAGGGTTTTCTGGTATTGGCAGACGAGGTCTAGAAACCAAGAGCTACAAAAATGCTTTTGGACTTTTTGTTGTGTCACCAATATTTACCGATATATAAGCATTTTTAAATTTTCCGAAATCCCAATTTTGGATTCAAAGTTAGGACCCATTGGGGTCCACACATGTGAAGAAGACCCGCGAAACTATGGTGATTCTAAGAACCAAAAATGCCCTCCATTTTGCTGGCTTAGTTTTCGAGATATCGCCATTTTAAGTTTTTTTGAAAAAATATATTTATTGTAAAAAAATGCTTTTTTTATCAATTGTAAAAAGTGTTTTTAGACATTTGTGCCGTTTCATTGGCATTAGTACAAATAATGCCAATGCCAAAAAATTTCATTGGCAATAAATGCTAATGCTTTTTTTTGGCATTGGCATTAGTTCCAACTAATGCCAATGAAAATTCAATGCCAATTAAAAATGCCCAATTAAAAAGAAAAACCACATTTTATTACGAAAATCTTTAATGGTTCTTTGTTTAATTTTTTAGTCGTCATAATCAGATTCCATGACATCATTTGGCTCATCTTCATCTTCATTAGGGCGTCCCGTCAAATCTAACTTTTGAATTTCGTGCCGTAATACCTACCGAACGATGGCCACGGAGTAGCTAATTGTTGGAAAATTTATGAAAAATGTTTGCGAGGTCATCTTTAGTTTAGTCGGCAACCAGGGGTTTTTGGACCAAAATTTATATTAAAATTATTTAACCAAATCTGGCTCAAAAATAAGGAACTTTTGGGTACTTTATTAGAAAAATATTTAAAAAATTCCAAAATAGCAATTTTGGTCCACAGATGCTGATTTTTAAACATAAAAAATATTTTTTAACCAAATTTGTCTTAAATGTTGAGTAGTTTATGTAAAAAATATATAAAAACACGATTTTGGTCCAAAAATGGTGATAAGCATCTGTGTACCAAAATCTTTGATCAGCATTTTTGAACTAAAATCGTGTTTTTATATTTTTTTAAAATATAAAACATCCCAGCAAAA
The DNA here is from genome assembly GCA_963921195.1 of Pegoplata infirma. Taxonomy (NCBI): domain Eukaryota; kingdom Metazoa; phylum Arthropoda; class Insecta; order Diptera; family Anthomyiidae; genus Pegoplata; species Pegoplata infirma. The sequence goes on along the minus strand of OY992538.1, from coordinate 105,995,833 downwards.
AATAAACGAAGTGGTTCAAAAAGAATTAGTGTTTCACTACATACAAAGTAGCGATAGGTGCCGAACTTCATATTCCATAGGAAGTACTTTTAAAATCACTTCCAAAAATGCTACAAAATAACAATAAAAACATCTTTCACCAGTTCTTTGCTTAATTATTTTGAAGTACCTTTTTTATATGTTCTTAGGAATCAACCCTGCAAACAAAACGATACGACATCGATTCGCCGGTTGTATTGCCGATACGATAAATGTTATTGCGGCAATTATCGAATTCGTATCGCCGGCGATACACCTTTCGGGAGAAACTGTTACCCGACGGCAATACATCCCGGCGATACGGAAACGATTCGTCTTGGCGATAAAAGGGCAATATCGCCAGATAATCGTATAAACGAAAAATAATAGATTTGTATGTATCGCCGGAATATCACCAAAATGATAAACCGGCGATACAGCTATATCGATTCCCTGAAGCTGAAAATAGACATTATTTTTTTCATTCATAATTTGGTCATGTTAACAGGACTAAACACATTTGCATTCACCCGAAAAATATATCTGCAACATTCGCTGAATTTTTTATTTTATCTTTGAACGCATATTTGTGTTTTTCGGCCAAATATGTATTCTTTTAAAGATTTCTTGTTGTGCTTGATAAATTATTTTATTTTAAATTGACAAAGAAATAAAAATTTTCAATATTTTTTTTGTTTATCGCCGAAATATCGTTCGTATGAGAAAACGGCGATATAATAAAAATACTACTTTGATTTTTTTTATTGAAACGATAAATTTCCGTATCGCCGCAATATCTTTTCGGCGATATATCGCCCTATTGTTTGCAGGGAAATCAAATCACCACAACATATGAACTTCTTTTTCAACTGAAACAATTAGAATGAGGGTGATACACGAAGTATGCAATTTTAGGTTTTGGTGACAAAATTTGGTAATGGCATTTCTTTTCTTTTTATTTAGAGCAGCGATGCGCACACACATACTATAACATTTATGCTTGTGTGGGTAGTAGCAAGCGAAAAGTAAACAAATTTGCTCAAGCAACAGAATTTTATAGAGTATGTGTGTTGACAGCGCACAAGCAGCATTTTTTAGCCTATTCCCGCGGGAATAGGAATTACAAAAATGCCCATGACTGATTTAGAGCTTAAAAATCGAAAAGACGAAAATCGATTATTGATAAATTTTTCAAATTTCATATCTTATATCAAAAAAAGTTGGTCCTAAATTTAATAAATACATTTACGAACTAAAGCGGATGTTGCTGCATCACATTATTAAAGATTGTTTGAGCTTTTTAGAAAATTGAGGTATAGGCTTGTGGTCAAAACAAACTTGTGAATCAATTCGCCGTGAATTTTAATAGTTTTGTGATCTCTATAATTACTCCTTTTTTAATTTGAAGTATATACGTTAGATTATCAATGAAATTAATTGTTCTATCACGTAAGGTTTTTAAGATATTCGCGTTTTAATATTGAAATATTTGGGTGTCCTCTGTAACGTATTCTTAAGTTGCTCAAACACAATAGAACTCGATTTAGTAAAAATAAGGCATCTTTATTCCAAATCTGGCATCCAAATTTTTCTATCGCGTACTGTTTTTGAAATATTGGCGTTTGAAAAACTCAAACTCTACTGATACGCACTTATATTCTTTATAAATCACACTAAAATTTTCAAACTCGAATATCTCAAAAACAGAACATGCTTGAAAATTGTGGATTGCAGTTTTGGAATCAGGAGGTCCATTTTATATGAAATCAAGTCCTATTTTGTGGAAGCAACGTAAGAATACGTAACAGTGAACCCCTAAAAGTGTTTTTTTCTTTTTAACAGCGAATATCTCAAAAACGGTACGTGCTAGAAAAATTTGGACGGTAGATTTGGAAGCAGGAGACCAAAATTTATAAGGACCAGTTAGAAATTTCACTGGAAGGTTTTTGCTGTCGAACAATGTTTTTAGTGTAAATATTACAAAAAAAAAATACTCTTTCAATCAATCTTACAAAAATAAGTGAAATAAGAACTTCTAATTTAGAAGTTCTAAATCACCAAATAAAAATGACATAATCACACCCAAAATGCCAAGAAATATGTACTTCTAAAGAAGTGATGAAAAAAGTGCTTCCAAAAGGTCAAGTTATATTAACATCCGGATCACTACTTCAGAAGTTGTGATAAAAACACTAGTGATATATGTTATACTTAAGTGTCAATCTTTCGCCACTGAAAAGTGGCGATAAAAAGAACATACTTTGTGTGTCACGCCCATATTAAATTCATCAATGTTTCAGTTGAAGAAGAAGTACATCTGGTTCATAAGTTGTGGTGAATTTTGTAGTGAATGGTAAGCTCTTTTTTTGCTGGGATGCTTTACATTTTCAAAGTTTTGAGACCAATTTGGATAAAAAAAATACGGGGCGTTTATGAAACCAATGCGGATGGGTTTGACAACACTTTTTCACGGAAATCAGCTGTGTGTGTTTATGAATCCAATCCAATTCCAATCAAAGAGAAAATGAGAAAATTTCCGTTCGAAAACGAAAATGTGCGTTCATGAATTCTATTCAGTTGGTTTGACAGTTGGAAAATTTTCGTCAACGTTTGGCTTCGGGGATTTGTAAGAAAAGTTAAGAATAATTAATTTAAAAAAAAATTAAAAACAAAACTTAAATGAAAAAATGTGAGTAAGATGTTCTTTTTTGTTTTCGACTTTTTTAAAAAATATTTTTCCTCTTTTTTTTATAAGGGGAAGGTACAAAATTAATGAGCAAAATGCAGTTAGTTCTTCATGAGTTTGTGGAAATAAATCCCGATATATCGAAGGGATTTGTGTTTTAAGGCCTTAAATATAAACAAAAGTAATTCATATTAAAAAATGTGAAAATAAAATTTCCACATTTTTTTTGTGTCCTAGATTTAACTTCCGTAAAAGTAAAACGAATGCACTTTTTTCTATAATTTTAACATTTTAGTTATTCGATTTTAACTTTGAGTGAAAACGTAAACAACAGAACACCAAATTGGATTTCATGTGATTCGGAAAATGTGAATTGAAAAGTTATGAATGGCTTTTTTACGAACTTTTTCAAAGGCAAAAAGCCCTTAATAAAATTCTTGAAAAAAGTATCATACACACTTTAGTTTATTAACGAAAAAAATCTTTAGTCGGACAAGTATTTCGATTCCGAAATTGGGCGCAAAAAATAATAAGAGTCCAAATGGGCAAAAAGTTACCGATGTTTTAAAAAAAAATCATAAAAAAGGAACAAACTGAAGCAACTGGTATTTTTCCATACAAAATACCAGATCCTAAGTATATATTGGACTTAAGGAAAACAAAAGATGGATTTGTATAAAATCCCTTGCTTAGTGGATCAATAATCAAAAAAATTTCCCAAGTAGAAATTCATGACGGTTATAAAAATAAAGCGTCTTTAAAGCACTCTTAAGTAGAAATTCATGACGGTAATAAGAAAAAGCGTTTTCAAAACACCACCAAGTAGAAATTCATGATGGTTATAAAATAAAATCAAGACTTATCAAAAATAACTCAATTTTAAAGCATAACTTCATAACGCTTTTCGAACGATTCGCAAAAGCGTTTTGAGAATACTTTTTAACTAAACCTATGATTTTTTTAAAAATAATTTTTATTTTACACAACCTGTAAAATATGGTTTTAAACGACTAAAACCGTTTTAAAATACCGTTTTTGCAGTACTTTGCAATTCATGATTTTTCCATAAAAAAATCATGCATTTTCTTATTTTAAATAAGCTTAAGTATTACAATCATTACATAAACGAGTTATAGCAATTGTTTAGTTACAAAATTTAGAAATATTACCCTTAACTTTACAATTACAATTACAATTTTCACTAAAATTTTTATTTCACTGCCATTCAAATATTAAGAACTGTCAAAATTGCTATCATAATTTTCCCATTACAAAGTATTTTCAACATTATACAGTCCTATATCTATTGATGAAATTGGGTTATCATTTCATTCATGGACTAATTATAAAGGACTGCTACCAACGACGTAAATCAGAACAATAACAATAACGACATTTAAATATTTATTTCCTTTTTTAATCAAATTTTGATTTTTACTTTATTCCATTTCCATAAATAATTTCAGTTTGTTTACATTTTTGAAATTTTTTTCTTAAATATTTATGAGAACCAAAACAAATTTCAAATATTTTGAAATGTTTTTTTTTGTTTTCTTGAAAAATTCGTAAATATTATTGTTCTGCACTCAAAAAAGTATGTCGGTAAAATCAACTACAAAAGACAGTTGTTTTGACTACATTTTGTCGTTGAAAAGGCGTCCACTACATAAACGGTAAAAACAACTGAACATGTTGTTGTTTTTAACTATTGATTTTCAACTACAAAATGTAGTAAAAACTACTACAAAACTGTTTAATACAGTTGTTTTTTCTACAGTTGCCTGAAATTTTATTTAAAAAATTTCTTAAACGTTTAAATGATTGATATTTATTTATTTAAAAAGCAATACATTTCAGTTGGTTGTATAGAATTTCGACATGACGACAATTTTTTTTTGTATTTATCTGGAATTATAGAAGAAAAAAATTATATTAATAAAATGTTAAACAAAATAAATTGATTGTATTTACCTTTGTTTTTTTAATAGTTCATTTAAAATTTTCACCGCTACTGATCAAAATTTGTCTGGAATAAAAAAAAAAACGAAATGCTTTGTCAAAATTGATTTATAAAAAAAAAGAATTAATTTCCAATGTTTCAAAAAAGTATGTACCTGCTCTGTTGTGTATACAAAGAAAAGAAAGATGGCGCGCTCATAAGAAAACAAAACACTGCACACATTTTATTTTGTTTTTTTCCGATTGGTTTTTACGCACGCTTATGTGAGCGCTATATTATACACACTTGTTATCTCATTTATCCATTTATTTTCTTTCGCTCAAGAATATTTTTCCAAAAACATATTTTTTGTTATAATTAAATTTAATAAATTGTAATTTAATTTATTTAGATATTATTTATTTGGTATAAAAATAATTCCTTCCGCATCCCGCACGACCAACTCGCTCGACACATTCGTTTGCAATAAAAATTTCTAGAAAGAAACGAGTTTTAGAAAAAAAACTAAAAACAACTACATAAATCAACTATTGCTACAGTGTAGTATATTTTTTGTAGTTATTTTTTGAAACTACTACAAAAAAAGTTGTTTGAGATTTTTTCATACAAAAACGACCGAAATTGTAGTTAAAAACAACAGCTACTACTTACTACACAAACGACCGTCATGTAGTAACTGCAATAATTTTCTGAGTGTGATATTAATCAAAAAAATTACTATGGCGACCAACTACTTGTATGGAAGCATTCCTTTATACATCTTCCTTGATTTCATTGAAGATATTGCCTTTCAAAAAAATACTATCAGATCTGTGTTTGGATCACTTTGTGATAAAAATTTGATTTACAGTCATAGTTTTTGTATTTCAAATTGGGCATGCGTTATCAGGATAAGAGGCATACATAAGAAATTCTTGTAGAGTGGGTATACTGCCAATGGCGTTTTATTTTGAGAATTTGTATGAAGCATTTGCAATTGATTTAAGAAACTGGTTTCAAAATCGAAGTCAGAAAACTGAGATATTGTAGCTTCCATATTAGCTACATCATCTGCGATGTGAATAAGTTTGTGAAAATTCATTGTTTGTTTCTTATAATTTTCTTAAAATTGTCTTCGCATTAACCGCTTTTTAAATCTATTTTTCTGAATGGAAAAATACGACACACTGTATAAAGAATTTAAAGTGCCTGTACTGCTTAAAATCCACTACATTTTTAAGAAAAATTGCTCAACCATATAACAAAAATATCTAATTTTCCATTTTTCAATATCCATTAAAACGAAAGATTTCCTCTGAAACTCTAAAGTTATGTCATCAGATATGTTATTAAAATTTTGTTGCAATATTACATTTTCTTGCGAACTTTATCTCGTCCAGTACGACAAAGTTTACAAAAATTTTAAAATTGCTATATTTTTTGCTTTTTAACGCTTTAATAATGCTTTAACGAAGCGTTCTCAAATCACTATTATAAATGGCTTTAAAAACGCTTTATATAAACCGTTTAACGGTGTTATCATTAGGATTATCTGAAATCGCTCTGAGGATGGTTTTCCGTATGGTCTGAAAGCATTCGTACTACCGTGCAGAGCGCTTTAAAAGCGTTTTTACGGTTGTATTTTTCTACCTGGGTTAATTCAAAACAAATGCTTGACAGTTTATTTGTTAAATTATTTTTCTTTTTACAAACTGCATTATATAACAACTCTGACTTTGACTTTCTAACAGAGTTACTATAAAATACGACTCTGTATTTGCAAAAACAGAGTCGTATTTTGTAAATACTTGTGTCTCCGCTAAGTTCGAACGCAATAGATATTTTTTTTCGAACAAAGCAATTCGTCACGGTTTCATGAACGCTTCGAAAATTGGAAACGGATTTGAATTTCGTTTCCAATCCAATTTCGTTGTGGATTCATGAACGGCCTGATAATTTTTATGTTCAAAAATCAGCATCTGTGGACCAACATTTTTTTTTGTATTTTTTTTATATTTTTCCTATAAAGTACGCAACAATTCCTAATTTTTGAGCCGGATTTGGTGAAAAAATTTGGACATGAATTTTGATCAAAACACGTCATTTTTTCAAATTTTGACCGCTGCAGCGCGCTGGTTACCGACCTAAGATGTTCTTGCTAAATTTTATTACTATTAATACACGAACTTCTAGGACTTCAACCATTTTGTCCACGTAAAAAACTAAATTTTTATAATTGCTTGGAGCACAAGGGGTTTAAGTGCTCATATACCCCTTGTGCTCCAAGCAAAACAGGTATTTTAGTAACAAGATCTAAAAATTGTCGCCATATCTCGCTAATGAATAAGAATTTTACATTGAGCTCTTGTGCTCTAAACTTCTGTGAACTTCACCTACTAATTCCATATGTTAACTAAATTTTTTTAAAAAAGTCACTTGAACCCCTTGTGCTTTGAGGCCCTCATATATTATTGATCCATGATCGATTCTAAGATATTCTGTGAATGTCCGTCTGTCCGTCCGTCTGTAGATAACACAATGCAGTACAAAATAAACAGCTAGGCTCCTGAAGTTTGGCACAAATATGTCTCATGTTCATAGGCAGGTTAAGTTCGTAAATGGGCAAAATCGGACCAGGGGGAAAAAGTCCCCCCTTGAAGAACTGAACAAACCTTTGAAAAAATACACTTTTTATACCCTCCACTTAGTGATAGAGGGTATATATAAGTTTGTCATTCCGTTTGTAACTCATCGAAATATTGATCTGGGACCCCATAAAGTATATATATTCATGATGCCCGATCGATTTAAAGACATTCTAGCGATGTCCGTCTGTCCGTCTGTCTGTCTGTCTGTCTGTCTGTGGAAAATGCTGTCGCGGACAAAATATTGCACAGAGATGACTGAAACTTAACATATTTATTGGAAGTTCTCCCGAGAAGTTTGGTATTGCATTTGAGCGATATCGGTTCAGCGGTTCAAAAGTTATGAACGAAAATGTAAGCACACCTCCAAAATTTCAGTACATTCAACATAACCTAAAAATACAAAATGCTTTAATTCGGCTTCTGGTTGACATATGTGAACATAATTGAACACCAAATGGTATTTAAACAAGTACGAACACATTTTTTGACAAAAAAAGAAAAAAATCGCGGATTTTTTTTACCAAAATTTTTTTTCGTGGATTTTTTTTTTTTCAAATTTTTTTTTTTTTTTCAAAATTAATTTCCTTTTAAATAAAGTTTTTTGCAATAATCTTTTTGAAATTGTGGAGGGTATCACAAATTCGGCAAGGGCGAATTTAACTTTTTTACTTGTTTTACATGTTTTTTGTATTTATGTTAAATAAATGAAACATTTGGTATATTTATCGCGATGGGAAGGTCCTCTCAAAGTCCCCCAATTAACTATTTCATTAATCTGTGGATACCATTAAAAATTTCCAAAAAGCTATTTTTTTACGAAAATTTTCTTAAAAACTTAATTTGCAATTACATACTACCTTATTTAAAGAGTTGGAGCATAATAACTGAAATCTGGTGATCACCATCAAAAATTTCCAAAATTCTATTTTGGTATGAAATTTTTCTTAAAATCATTATTTGTAATTATCTCCTTAAATAAAAGAGTTAGAGCAAAATATAAAAAAATTTGGGGATTACAATCAACAAGAGTTATAGCAAATTTAATGAAATTTGTATGCATTTTTTCTTAAAATTGTCAATTAAAATTATCTCTTTAATTAAAAAAGGGTTAGAGCGATATTTGGGGGATCACCTTAAAAATTTTTATTTTTTTTATTTTTATTAAAATTCATATTTGCAATTATCTCCTTATTAAAAACAGTTAGAGCAAAATATATAAATCACCATTAAAAATTTCAAAAAATCTTACAATATATATTTGCAATTATCTCCTTAATTTAAAGAGTTTGAGAAAAATCTAAGAAATCTTAGTATGTATCACTATCAAAATTTTCCAAAACCTTTTTTTTTTGTATCAAAGTTTCATAAATGCTTTATTTGCAAATACGAGTTAGAGCAAAATGGAGAAATCTATGGATCACCATCAACAATTTCCAAAAATTTATTTTAGTATGCAGTTTTTCTTAAAATCTTTATTTGCAATTATAGATCCTTAATTAAAAGATTAAGATTAATTCAGCGTAACATTTTACATCGAAAATAAATGCAAAATGTTGTGGATCGCAACTTTCTTTTTTTTTTTATAAAAAACTAGTGTTATCCTTACTTCCTGTAATTTTGAATAATGAAAAAAAAAATATATTTTTTAAACATTAAAATTGCATGACCGAACGAACATACATATATTTTAAAATTCAAAGTAAGTTTTAATAACAAAACTCGAACATCAAATACCAAAAAAAAAAATACATTACAGAAGAAAACTTAATTTAAATTAAAATTTTTCATAATTTGTCCAGCAGTTGCAGCATCTAAAGAATTATTTTCCTTCAAGGAATTGATTATTTCGGATAAAGCTAAAACAAAAAAATAAATGTTATTAAATCTTACAAATTAAAAAAGTGGTGATCATAACAACCCAGCAAAAAATAAACGAAGTGGTTCAAAAAGAATTAGTGGTTTCACTATATACAAAGTAGCGATAGGTGCCGAACTTCATATTCCGTAGGAAGTACTTTTAAAATCACTTACAAAAATGCTACAAAATAACAATAAGTCAATTCGATTACCTTACTACAATCTACTATTTTTTATTCATTTTACTACAGCTGGAAATTTTCAATACAAAAAGTAAACAAGACTTTCCAGTTGTAGTAAAAAATAGTAAGAAATTTGGGTAATCGAATGGAGCTAATAAAAACATCTTTCACCAGTTCCTTACTTAATGATTTTGAAGTACCTCTTTCACACGGTGAGCCTCAGCGATGTTTAGGTTGAACTTTAGTGTCGACGAAAAGTGTAAGCGCAGTTCGATTTCTACAAGATTAAATGCCACAAAACTGTTAACAGCGAAATCGTAGCTGCTCGCATTCGCGAGATAACGCGAAATTAGTGTTTTTGTATTTTTTAAAATATTGACATTGAAGTTTTTTAAATATTTTCAAGAACTGAGTATACAGTTTAATTTGTACTTATTTAAAGGTCACAAAACAGTAAACATCAAAATCCTATCTTCTTTAGTTCGCGAGAAATCGCGAAATGAATTTTTTGCTGTTTTGGTTTCGTTTTTTATCTTTAGATAGGTTTCTATAAAATTTCGTAAAAACATGGTATCCAGTTTTACTTGTGCTTGATCAAAGGTAACACAGCTGTTGACATCGAAATTGTAGGTGTTTAATTTCGCGAGATATCGCGTATTTACATATATATTTTTTTTTTATTATTTATTTATATTTTAAAACCGGTTCTTAAGAAATAATAAAAAAAGGTGGTATGCAGTTTCATTTGAGCATGTTGGAAGAAATTAAAACTGCCCACAAAAATATTATAGCTGCTCACTTTCGCGAGAAATAGCGAAAAACAGCTTTTTGTGGATATTTTTTGTTATGATTAATAAAAGAAGTTTCATTAACATTGTTGAAAAACACGAAATGCAGTTTGATTTGCTATTGATCAAAGGTTATAAGGCTGTTAACATCTAAATTCAAGCTGCTCAACTCTTCGATATATCGCTAAAAAACTCGCTAAAATACTATTTATTCATTACTTTGTGTTATTTTTGGTCTGTAAAAACATTTACTTCAATTAACGACAAAAATGTGGTATGCAGTTTGAATTCGAGGTTATTTAAGTTGACAAAACTGCAAGCATAAAAATTAAAGATGATAAATTTCCGAAGAAATTGCAAAATTACTGTTCAAGATTTTAGATTAATTAATTTATTTTTGCTTTTGTGTCTAAAATAAAGGAAAAATCAAGAAACGACAAATATATTGTATGCAGTTTAAATTTTATGTGGTTAAAGGTAGTAAAACTGCTTAAATCAATATCTTAACTGATAACACCGCTCTACAAATCTGAGGTTAGTCGCTGCGTTTTGGATGAAACCAAAAAAAGTTGATAGGGTTTGGTGCCCCAATTCCAAAACGGTCACTCAAATTTTTCTATCACGTCACAATTTTGAGAAAATCGCGGTTAAAGTGTCAAAAAATGCCCATTTTGACAACTTTTTAACGCCTATAACATAAGATCCTGACATGCAAATGACTTGATATCAAGCTCATTCGAAAGTGTGTAATTTTCTCTTTCCGACAAGATCAAATCTTCTTGGAATTTGTTTTTCTAAAATGGTAAAAAAAATCAGTAGCCACAAGTGCTTTAAATCTAAAATTTACGTATGAATTTGTATGGAAATTTGTTAAAAAACACTGTGTAAAAAACTAAATATTGAAAAATGGAAGGTTTTTTGCTAATGATTTTTTTACCATTTTAGAAAATTTAATTTTTCGAACATTTTATCTTATCCTTAAGAGAAAATTACAGGCTTTCGAATGAGCTTAATACCAAGTCATTTGCATGTCAGGATCTTATTTAATAAGCTTTTAAAAATTGTCAAAAATGCCCTTTTCAGCACTTTAACCGCGAATTACTCAAGACATCGGCGTATACAGAGGGGGGGCCCAACAACAACAAAAAAAAAATATTTTTTTATATGTATTGGAAAACACAAATCTCACGAAAAAAGCAACAAAATTTATTTTGTTGTTGTTGTTGGGCCCTGAAAAAACCGTCCTGCATACGCCGTTGACTCAAGATCCTGACGTGATAGACAAATTTGGGCTCCGGATTTGGAATCAGCGCAACAGATACTATCCAAATCACTAACCAGAATCCAATACGCATTTTCTTGTTGAGCTGTGTAATTTACGAGAAAAATAAAATTTTTTCCAATTTTTTATTTTTTTATTTAATTTTGCGATTTCTCGCGAAATTGAGAAGATATGATTTCGATGTTAACTGTTTTGTGACCTGCAAATAAATACAATTAAAACTGCATACTCAGTTTTTGAAGATATTTAAAAAACTTCATTGTCAAAGTTTTAGAAAATACAGAAACATTAATTTCGCGATATCTCGCGAATGCGAGCAGCTACGATTTCGCTGTTTACAGTTTTGTGACATTTAATCAAGTAGAAATCGAACTGCGTTTACACTTTTCGTCGACACTAAAGTTGAACCTAAACATCGCTGAGGCTCACCGTGTTCATATGTTCTTAGGAATTAAATCAAATCAAATTAAATCAAATCACCACAACATATGAACTTCTTTTTCAACTGAAACACTTAGAATGGGGGTGATACACGAAGTATGCAATTTTTTCTACGTCCAGCTTCAAATATATTTAGGTTTTGCAAAAATGGTGACGAAATTTGGTAATGGCATTTCATTTCTCTTTATTTAGAGCTTCAAAAATCGAAAAGACAAAAATCGATTATTGATAAATTTTTCAAATTTCATACAAGAAATTTGACGTTTAACTACCAATTGATATCTTTTATCGAAAAAAGTTTGTCCTAAATTAAATAAATACTTTTACGAACTAAAGCGGATGTAGCTGCATCAAGGAGGGTACAAATAGAGGAGGGAGGGATTGGAGAAGACTCAACCTAGCACTAATCTTAGCACAATACCACGGCGTCAAAAAAACAAAATTGTGCATAACAAATGGAAAAAAGAGTTGTCATGTTATTTTTATTTATTAAAAATTGTGGCATGGTTGCATTTTTCTAGAATTAAATTATTTATTACCAGTTTTTTCTCTATTTTGTTTATGTTTTTTATATATTTTAATTGTACTTTGCTCGTGTCGTACTTTTTTGTTTTTTAACTAGTTGTATACATGTTTTTTTCGTAATTTAAACTCCAAAAAACATTGCCTTAACAAAAAAATGCAACCATGCCACAATTTTTAATAAATAAAAATAACATGACAACTCTTTTTTCCATTTGTTATGCACAATTTTGTTTTTTTGACGCCGTGGTATTGTGCTAAGATTAGTGCTAGGTTGAGTCTTCTCCAATCCCTCCCTCCTCTATTTGTACCCTCCTTGGCTGCATCACATTATTAAAGATTGCTTAAGCTTTTAAGAAAATTGAGGTTTAGGCTTGTGGTCAGAACACACTGGTGAATCAATTCGCCGTGAATTTTTATAGTTTTGTGATCTTTATAATTACTCCTTTTTTTAATTCGAAGTATATACGTTTGATTATCAATGAAATTAATTTTTGTAACATGTAAGGTTTTTAAGATATTCGCGTTTGAATATTAAAATATTAAATTAAAATCTCAAAAACGGTACGTGCTAGAAAAATTTGGACGGTAGATTTGGAAGCAGAAGACCAAAATCTATAAGTACCAGTTAGAAATTTCATTGGGAGGTTTTTGCTGTCGAACAGTGTTTTTAGTGTAAATATTACAAAAAAATACGCTTTCAATCAATCTTACAAAAAGATGTGAAAAAATCACTTCTAATTTAGAAGTTCCAAATCACCAAAATAAAAATGATATAATCACACCCAAAATGCCAAGAAATATGTACTTCTAAAGAAGTGATGAAAAAGCGCTTCCAAAAGGTCAAGTTATATTAACATCCGGATCACTACTTCAGAAGTTGTGATAAAAATGTTTATATATGTGTACATTAGAGTTAATTTAAAAAATTTGGTCTGCGGGTATCATCATTTTTTTGAAGGATTTAGAGGAACTAAAAAGAATGGCGGTATTTTTTTTGGTGGTTCAACGCATCTGAAATCGCTAATTTTGAGCTGATTTTTCTGCAGAGCAAAAACGGCTGAATATATCGCAAATCTGATTTCACCAGTCGATTCTACAGCAAAAAATTATACAATGGTTGTTTTTCAAACTCTTAAAAAAAGTTCAAAAAACCCCCCACAGAGGGCGGAAATATAAGGTTTTTCCAATTTATTTTTAAATTAATTTTTAAATATGCACAATTAAAGGGCATTTTCAGCTTAACAAAATGGTACCAAATTTTCCGTTCTATCACTACCCGTTAAAAAGTTATAAGCTCTCAAAAATAGACAAAAATACGTTTTTTGAGAACTTTGACATCAATTTTCTCGAAAACATGACCTGATGGAAAAATTTAAAAACTAGATTCAGAATCAGCGTCGAATTGTTAATCGAAAACAAGTTTTATGATCCCAGAATATCATCCAAAAACATCACAAAAAAAATGCTCTCAATAATGCACAAAAATTCGTTTTTTGTGAACTTTGACCTCAATTATCTCAAAAACCTGACGTTACGGAAGATTTTGGAAACCAGATTTGGAATCAGCATTGAGAGGAAAATCGAAAACGAGTGTCTACACCGCTGACCCATCCAAAAATTTTTCAAATTTCGGTCAGTGTTTTATAATTTTGCCATTAGAAAAAAAACTTTGAAGCCTTATTACTTTTTAATGGGTTGTGATAGAAAGATGCTTTTTGTACAAATGTTCTTAGTAAAAACTGCCTCTTCATGGTGCATGATTAAAAAAAAAAAAATTTTTCCGCCCCCTGCTGTGGGTTATTGGAACTTTTTTTAAGAGTTCAAAAAACTGCTATTGTATTAATTTTTGCTGTAGAATCGACTGGTGAAATCAGATTTGCAATATATTCAGCCGTTTTATCTCTGCAGAAAAATCAGCTCAAAATCCGCTTTGAACCACCCCAAGGAGTGAAAATTTTTCAAAAAAAAACCCGGCATTATTTTTAGCTCCCCTAAATCCTTTAAAAAATGATGATATCCGATAAACAGATGATTTTTAAATTTTCGGTCAGTGTTTTATAATTTTGCCATTAGAAAAAAACTTTGAAGCCTTATAACTTTTTAATGGGTTCTGATAGAAAGATGCTTTTTGTACAAATTTTCTTAGTAAAAACTGCCTCTTCATCGTGCATGATTAAAAAAAAAAATAGATTTTCCGCCCCCTGCTGTGGGTTTTTGGAACTTTTTTTAAGAGTTAAAAAAACTGCTATTGTATTAATTTTTGCTGTAGAATCGACTGGTGAAATCAGATTTGCAATCTATTCAGCCGTTTTATCTCTGCAGAAAAATCAGCTCAAAATCCGCTTTGAACCACCTCAAGGAGTGAAAATTTTTCAAAAAAAACCCGGCATTCTTTTTAGCTCCCCTAAATCCTTTAAAAAATGATGATATCCGATAAACAGATGAAGTGACATAGTCACCAAACGAACTCTAATGGAATAATAAACACTAGTGATATATGTTATACTTAAGTGTCAATCTTTCGCCACTGAAGAGTGGCGAAAAAAGAACATACTTTATGTGTCACGCCCATATTAAATTCATCAATGTTTCAGTTGAAGAAGAAGTACATCCGGTTCATGAGTTGTGGTGAATTTTGTAGTGAATGGTAAGCTCTTTTTTTGCTGGCAAGTGCTTTAAATTTTGAACACTTATTTGATTTCTTACCTTTACGTTCTTCATTTGACATAAGCAAAGATAATATTGTAACTTGTTTATTTTTACTAACTTCTAACAGAGTTTTAACTGTTGATGAATCTTTTTGAGGTAAATAGAAATCATGTAAAGTACGTATGATATCGGTTAAGGTATCCGAATCAAAGCCAGCACCAAGAATTTTACACAACTGTGTCATTTGAATGCTCTAGAAGTGATATAAAGCATTAGAATCAGTGTTTAATCAAAGTATGATATGAATTGAAATTTTTTGAAATTTACCTTTAAATATTCATATTTTTGCTGAGCAGTTAGTTCTTTCCAATTAGCATAAAATTGAGCGGTTGATATTGGTGCTGGAGGCAAAGGGCGCTAAAAAAAAAGTAAATATTAAATTTAGTTGGAGGATGAAAAACTATTTAAAAGAAATTTGTATTTTTATTGTCGATCGATTTTAAGTCGATCTAGCGATGTTGAAATGGCCTCAAAAAAAAAACAAAATGCTGCAGGTGGACGGATACATAAAAAAAAATTTTTACTGAAAAAAACTTTTGTCTGGAAAAATTGTATTCAATTCCGTTCGGCTGCTGTCGACACATGTAGCCGAATTTAAGCATTTTGTATTTTAAAATTATGTCGACTGTACCTAAGTGTTCGAAGTGTCCCTTAATTTTCGTTTATAACTTTTGAACCGCAGAACCAATTTGTCTCAAATGCAATACAGTCATCTCTGTGTCATATTTTGCCCGTGATCGCTATTTTAACAGACAGATGAACATCGCTAGTCGACTAAATATGGTTATAAATTTGAAGGACACGTTTGCAGGCGGTTTAGGTCTTAACATGGACAGACGTTTTCTAATTTTGGTTCAACAGTTTAATTTTAAAATTGCAGGATAATTGATTACTAAATGTGACGGACGGACATAGTTTTATCGACTACAAGAGTGTGTCTATCGGTATACCTAATACACCGTCCGACAGCCAATATTAAACATGAACCGGATGATATACGTCTGAAAGTAGAGATCAAATGGAGTTAAACTGCATTTACAGTTTTTCAGTTCGTGATCCTGTTTCTTTTTAAAAGGACTTTAAAGTTGTAAATGATACATTTTGTAAAATATTTTTGAAATATTTGTAATTGTCCTAGGATGACACTGGTGACGGCAGATAAAAGAGGAGACTCTTCCCTAATTTTTCCAGTTTTATATTTTGTCATATCAGGATAAAAGGATGTGAATAAAGTCATTTGAAAACTTTATCAAAATATTTTGTTGAAAATTTTTAATGATATTGAAGGACACATTTTTGAATGGACGTAACTTACCTCCTTTTTTCTGATATGTAAAAATAATAAAATAGGAAAATTAGGGGAGTATTAAATTATAAAATGTAATCCTCTAAAACTTTGAAGTTCTTTTAAAAGAAAACAGGGTCACAAAATGAAAAGCTGTAAATGCAGTTTTACTACATTTAGTCTCTAGTTTCAAACGTATATTATCCGCTTCGTGTTCAACGACTTTTTTTAATTTTTTTCGGACGGTGATATCAACAAAAACTCGAGTTGTAATGATCATTACACCCTGTACTGCAGAGTGGCGTAAGTTATTACACAAGTTATTACACAAAGAAAGAATTTTATCACATTTATAAAACTTTTCATAAATACAATGAAAATAAAAAAAAAAAACAAGTGAGAGGGTTAAATTGGGCTGTGCCGAATTTTTTATACCCTCCAACACGTTAAAAAAAAAACAGAGACGTCTTTTTTTTTTGTTGGGGGGGGGGGGGGGTTTCATTGGTGGGAGACAACCTTCCTGGATCCAACTACAGGATTTTGTACTTCTTCTGACATAAAAAATGTTTCGTTTGCTAAGCAAAAGTACAAAAAATCTGAAAAAATTACGTTTTTTCAGAGGTTGGTTTAGTTCGTAAAGGGGGAACTTTTTCCCTCGTGGTCCGATTTTGCCCATCTCCGAACTTAACCAGCCTATGACCATTAGACATATTCGTTCCAAATTTCAGGAGTCTAGCTCTTTTATTTTGGACTGTATCGTGTCCTCCACAGACGGACGGACAGACGGACATCGCTAGAATGTCTTAGAATCGATCACTGATCAATAATATATATACATTATGGGGTCCCCGACCGATATTTCGATGCGTTACACACGGAATGACAAAGTGAGTATACCCCATACTGTGGTTGGAGGGTATAAAAATAAATTTAATAAACTTACGGTTTGTTTTTTTAAATCACTGACAATTTCTGTTGTTTCTATCTTATTAGAATCCTTATAAGATGCGATTGCAGATTTTTTAGACAGCTTTGTATTTGAAGCAGTTGATGGTTTAACCTTTTCCGCTCCTACAGATATTTTTGTATCAATTAAATCTTTTTCCTTTGCTGACACTACAGTATTTTGTTTAGCCACAGATGTAGTTGTGGCTAAACTTTCTTTTAATGTTAATGAAGACGAGGATGATGGTATACTTTTTATTTCTTCAATTTGGCCGCAATTGCTGTTGAATAATTTATCAATATCTTCGTCGGATATTGTAAGATTTTCGTAATTTTTACTATCTTTTGGTCCCACAACATCAGCTATGGGTATACGTCTCAGTGGTTTTGTTGAACGTTTATAGGCTGGTTTATCTATGGGCAATATATCTAACATATTTGAACGCAAATTAGTAAAATTTGGACCATGTGTTGATTTTACTGTAATCGAAAAAGAAATTAATTTTTGGTTTTATATTATTTTTTAATTTTTTAAATTTACCATTTTTACGCAAACGCTCATTGATACGTTCCAGACTACGATTCGCTTCACTATTCTTAGGCTCAATCATTAATACTGTTGTACAATCTTTAAGAGCATCCATGTTATTGCCCAATGACTCATTAGCCATCATACGTCTGTAATATGCTTTTACAGCCAAACTGTCTATATCAATTGCACGATCACAATCTTCAATACAATCTTCATATCTAAAAATTATAAAAAAAATAATAAACTGGGTGATACTTTCTAAGGCCAAACCAATCTTATTTGGTTAAAAAATGTTTCGGCAACTGAAAATTGCTAAAAAAAAAATGCTCACAATATGAGAATTTTTCTATGTAGGAAAAATTTCTCAGAATCTGAAAACTTTTCTATATAGGAAAAATGTCTCAAAATTTTTCAATATAGGAAAAATATTTGAGAATTTTTCGATGTAGGGAAAATGTTTCAGAATTTGAGAATTTTTCTCTTTTTATAGTCTGAGAGTTTTTTTCTATTTAGAAAAATTGTCAGATTCTGAGACATTTTTCCTATATAGAAAAATTTGTAGATTCTGAGACATTTTTCCTATATATATAGAAAAATTGTCAGATTCTGATACATTTTTCCTTTTAGAAAAATTCCCAGATTCAGAGACATTTTTCCTATAGCGAAAAATTCTTATATTCTGAGACATTTTTCCCATACTTGGGACCTGAAAACACGTTTGTATGAAAATACAATTCCAATGCCTGTTATTTCATTGGCATTTTACATGAAAAAAAAACTAATGCCTCAATGCTTAAGTCCCAAGTATGATTCTTCCTATAAAGAAAAATTCTCAGATTCTGGGACATTTTTCCTATATAGGAAAATTCTCAGATTCTGAGACATTTTTCGTATATAGGAAAATTCTTAGATTCTAAGACATTTTTTTCTACATAGAAAAATTATCAGATTCGGAGAAATTTTGCGTATATAGAACATTTTTTCTATAAAGAAAAATTATCCGATTCTGAGACATTTTTCCTATAAAGAAAAATTCTTAGATTCTCAAACTTTTTCCTATATAGAAAAATTTTTAGATTCAGAAACATTTTGCCTATATAGAAAAATTCTCAGATTCCCAGCAAAAAATAAACGAAGTGGTTCAAAAAGAATTAGTGGTTTCACAACATACAAAGTAGCGATAGGTGCCGAACTTCATATTCCGTAGGAAGTACTTTTAAAATCACTTCCAAAAATGCTACAAAATAACAATAAAAACATCTTTCATATGTTCTTAGGAATTAAATCAAATCACCACAACATATGAACTTCTTTTTTAACTGAAACACTTATAATTAGGGTGATACACGAAGTCTGCAATTTTTTCTACGTCCAGCTTCAAATATATTCAAATCTATAAATTTAGGTTTATCAAAAATGGTGACAAAATTTGGTAATGGAATTTCATTTCTCTTTATTTAGAGCTTAAAAAATAGAAAAGACGAAAATCGATTATTGATAAATTTTTCAAATTTCATACAAGCAATTTGATGAAGTTGGTCCTAAATTAAATAAATACATTTACGAACTAAATTGGATGTTGCTGCATCACATTATTAAAGATGGTTTAAACTTTTAGAAAATTGAGGTTTAGGCTTGTGGTCAGAAAAAACTGGTGAATCGATTCGCCGTGAATTTCTAAAGTTTTGGATCTTTATAATTACTGCTTTTTTTAATTCGAAGTATATACATTTGATTATCAATGAAATAATTTTTCTATCACGTAAGGTTTTAAAGATATTCGCGTTTGCATATTGAAAATAACCCAATTAGAAATGTCGTTAAGACATCTCAAAGACTTCCTTATGACAATGTCAGTGTACCTGCTGACTGAAAAATCTCTGACCATACAAAAAACCTCATGACACCTGCTGACTTTTTCAAGTATTTTGTCAAAATTCCTCGCCGACAAGTAAGCAGGTAGTCAATAGTGCTGACTACATTATGACATGTACATAGTACGTCAGAGATCGTTAAACAATTAAAAAAATATTAATCACGTCTTTTAATTTACACTACTTTACTATTTTTATCTGTCCATTTCTTAAATTTAATTTTTTAAAACTTACTATTTTTATCTGCCTCACTTGGTGCGCGAACTCAGAACCTTCTGCTCACTGGTCTAGCACCTTACCCCTTTAGCCAAACTTTGATAATAAATGTGTTTGTTTAAAAACAAATTTAAATTAATTTATTATTTGAATTGTCCTGTTATATATATTTCGTCGACTGAATTGAAAAATGCTATAATATAAATTTTTCTTCCTCAAATATAACATTTTTTTAAATATTAATTGGAATTTGGCTTCATCCTATTTAACAAGATTTTGTTAGAGTTATTTAAGCGTATCTTTGTTGGTTTTAATATTATTTATACAAAACACAAAAAATCATTTACAAAAAAAAATATTGCTGGAGCCCTTTACAATTAAGGTGACGATATATTTAATTTATTTTGTTTTTGACAAATTTGAAAATATTATGATTTCAAAATATATTTTATTACAAACAATTTAAAGTTGTCTAGCAGGTTCGACAGTTGTCTAGCAGGTTCGACAGCTTACGTGTTGTAGATTTTTGGCCTTGGTTCAATCCCCGGTCGCGGATTTTTTTTAATTTTTTTTTGTATTGTTTTAAGACCAATTCAATTTTATTTTTTCAATAACAAAGTAAATTAAAAGAGTTTTAAAGGATTAAACGAAATTACATCGATTTTACATTGCAAAAAATTTTTTTGTGATGGGTCGGGTCGGATTTGTTATATAATTGTCCACATTAAAGACATGATTTTTCTAAATTGATAAGACAACTTACATGACAAGTCAGTACATTTATAGAACTTGGGGAGCTCCGACAAAAATTATGACATGTCATTAAGTTGTCTTTAGTAAAATGTATTCACTTGCTGACTTCTACCTGATGAATCATTACTGACATTGTCTTAAAGACAAAATTTCTAATTGGGATAGTACTCGATTTAGTTAAAATAGGACATCTTTATTCCAAATCTGGTATCCAAATTTTTCGATCGCGTACTGTTTTTGAAATATGGCGTTTGAAAAACTCAAACTCCACTGTTGCGCACTTATATTCTTTATAAATCACACTTAAATTTTCAAACGCGAATATCTCAAAAACAGAACATGCTTGAAAAATTTGGATTGCAGTTTTGGAATCAGGACGTACATTTTATATGAAATCAAGTCCTATTTGGTGGAAGCAACGTAAGAATACGTAGCAGTGGACCCCTAAAAGTGCTAAAATATTGTTTTTTTTTTACGTTTTAACAGCGAATATCTCAAAAACGGTACGTGTTTTTGCTGTCGAACAGTGTTTTTAGTGTAAATATTATAAAAAAATACTATATCAATTAATCTTACAAAAATAAGTAAAAAAAAAACTTCTAATTTAGAAGTTCTAAATCACCAAATAAAAATGATATAATCACACCCAAAATGCCAAGAAATATGAACTTCTAAAGAAGTGATGAAAAAAGCGCTTCCAAAAGGTCAAATTATATTAACATCCGGATCACTACTTCAGAAGTTGTGATAAAAATGTAATTATATATGTACAATGTATATGTATATGTACATTGTACATAATAAACACTAGTGATATATGTTATACTTAAGTGTCAAGAAAAAAGAACATACTTTGTGTGCCACGCCCATATTAAATTCATCAATGTTTCAGTTGAAGAAGAAGTACATCTGGTTCATAAGTTGTGGTGAATTTTGTAGTGAATGGTAGTTTTTCATATATTGAAATATTCTCAGATTTTGAGTTATTTTTTATATATAGAAAAATTATCAGATTTTGAGCCATTTTTCCTATATAGAAAATTCTCAGATTCTGAGACATTTTTCCTAAAAGAAAAATTTTCAGATTCTGAGACATTTTTCCTATATAGAAAAATTCTCAGATTCTGAGACATTTTTCCTATGTAGAAAAATTATCAGATTTAGAGACATTTTTTTCTAATAGAAAAATTTTCAGATTCTGATACATTTTTCCTATATAGAAAAATTTTCAGATTCTGTGACATTTTTCCTATATAGAAAAATTATCAGATTCAGACATTTTTCCTATATAGAAAAATTCTCAGATTCTGAGACATTTTTCGCATATAGAAAAATACTCAGATTCTGAGACGTTTTTCCTATATAGAAAAATTCTCAGATTCTGAGACGTTTTTCCTATATAGAAAAATCCTCAGATTCTAAGACATTTGACTATATAGAAAAATTCTCAGATTTTGAGTAATTTTTCATAAACAGAGAAATTATCAGATTCTGAGACATTTTTCCTAAAAAGAAAAATTATTCGATTTTGAAACATTTTTCCTATATAGAACAATTCTCAGATTCTGAATTCCTATAAAGAAAAAATTTCAGATTCAGAGACATTTTCTCTATAAAGAAAAAATCTCCGATTATGATACTTTTTCTTATTTTTCTAAAAGAAAAATGCTCAGATTCTCAGACAATTTTCAGATTCTGAGAAATTTATTCTATATAGAAAATTCTCAGATTCTGAGAAATTTATTCTATATAGAAAATTCTCACATTCTGAGAAATTTTTTTTATATAAAAAATTCTCAGATTCTGAGACATTTCTCCTATATAAAAAAAATCTCAGATTCTAGGACATTTTTCCTATATAGAAAAATTCTCAGATATTTTTCCTATACAGAAAAATCCGGAGGCAATTAGCTATAAAGAAAAAGTCTAAGTCCGAAAAATTTTTCATATATAGAAAAATTCTTGTATGTAAATTCTATGTATTTTCAAAGCAAAATTTGGAATCTTTTAGTCGTACCCACTCCCTTTATGGCTTTTGCCCCAAAACGTACCACTGGACTCCGGATTAGGTTTTTAGTCGACGTACAAAGTTTTATCAAGAGAGGTGGATGTAAATTTGACTAAAGCCAAATTCTGAGACATTTTTCTATATAGAAAAATGTCTCAGAAGTTATAGTCGGCCATCACCGACCATATGATAGCCTACACCAGTGTTTTCTGGAAAATGGGTCCCAAGTCCAAGCATGGACCGATTGGATCTGTCTTTTGTTAGATCTTTATTTAGTGTAGAAAACACACACAGATCAAATTTTAGTGGAATTTGTTTATTTTTTTTTGTCAATAGACCGATTTAACTGAATATCGGTCAAAATTTTTATACGGGGGACTAAGTCCAAAAATGTTCCAATTATATTCCGATTTGATTAGGTTCTAAAGTACATGTTTGACACCTAAAAATAAAATTTTTATCAAATATTTCCATTTTTATGAATTTTGAGGAAATTATGTGAATATCGGAAGGGTGGTTTGTATGGGGACTACCAGAAGGACTGACCCGATTCCTTTGAAATTTGGAATGGTGATTCATGCATACATAATTTGATTACCTGCAAAATTTCAAAGCGATATCTATTAAAATACGGTTATTAGGGTCATTTAAGCCGAATCCAAAGGGGCCGTTTGTGTGGGGGCTAGGTCTTAGCATGGACCGATTTTCTCCAATTTCGTCCTTGGGCTAAAAGATGCTTAAGTTTCAAATTTCAAGTCAATTGATTGAAAATTGCGACCTGTATCGTGATTAAACCGATAAATGGACAGACGGACGGACATCGCTAAATCGACTCAAAAAGTCATTCAGAGTCGATCGGTATGCTTGAAGGTAGGTCTAGGACCAATATTACACCACAGAGTGATGTAGGGTATTACACCACAGAGTGGTGTAGAGTATAAAAATTCTCAGAGTTCGAGACACTTTTCCAGTATGTGTATAAAAATTCTCATATTCTTAGACCTTTTAGGAAAAATGTGTCAGAACTTAAAGGAAAAATGTGTCACGGATCTAAGAAATTTTTTATTTGAGTCTCAGAACTTTTTTTTTTTTTTTTGAAAATTGGACTTAAGTCAATATTCAGTGTTACGTATTGTAAGAATTTTCTAAAGGAAAATTCTTTCTGAAATTCGTGCCTTTAGAAACCTAAAATGTTTCCATCTTACCTTTCTAATTTTAAGTAACACAATGCCCTATTACTATAATAAACTGCATCATCTGGATACAATTGTATGGCCTGCGTATAATCATCAATTGCCATTTCGTATTCAGCCATTTTGACATGTTTATTACCACGATCTTTAATTTCGTTGGCTTCTTTACGTTTCATTTCTAAAGGATCAAATGGTATGTCACGTTTTTCAGTTGGTGAACTTAGCGGTGATTCTTTAACTGGTGTCTCAGTTAAAGGGGCAGTAGTTGTTTTTATTGCTGTATCTTTTGGTGATTTATTGGAGGCCTGCTCCTTAGTGTGACTACGCACCACCGGCAACGTCTAAGAGAAAAAAATCTTCAGATTGCTGGCAATGGAAAATGTTTATGTTAACTTACTGTGCTTTCCGTCTTAACATTTTGTTCAGTTTGATTTTGGATTTGCTTTTCCTTATCCTTTATTTCTTTTTCCCAATTGTACAAGTCATTCATGGTATTTTTAAATTCTTCAGCATTTTGCTTGACTTGATGTTGAATCTCGATTGATTTATGTGCTGCTTCCATTTTTTCTATTATTACTTTTTTTGTTATCCTACTTGATTTCTGGTAAGAATTTTATAGATTTTTTGTGGAAGAATTTTCTTTTGTTATTGGCTTTTTCTTTGCGCGGAACTTTAAGGAAATTTCTGTTGTCAAAATAAGTGAATTATTTTTTTAGTTGTCATGATTTTCTTTTTCTCGGAGTGATGAACAGAGAACTGCGCCGACCAATTTCATCGACGGCGGCGGCTGACGGAAATTATATTTCCAGCGGCTCAAATTCGTTTGTGAGTAGAACATCGGCTGACGAGCACAGACCATATCATACACTCAACCAAAAATCCATAGAGAAACATAGAGGCGAAGGCGTCAAAAATTGAGTTGTCAAAGTACAACTTGTATACATGTATTTGTTGACAAAGTACGACTTGTAAACATGTATTGTGTGGTGAATTCACATCGACAACGTACGTGTGAGAAATTAGAAAAAGATAGTTATATTATTTTTTCTTTCACCTTCGCCTCTATGTTTCTCTATGCAAAAATCATTGTATTCCCAAAGAAAATCGTTGTAAATTCAACAGAAATCATTGTTGATTTTGACCCTACAAATATTTATGTTGATTTCAATAAAAATTGTTGTCAGTTTTTGTAAAAGTTGATCAACTCGTTCTTTTGTAAATCAACTCGTATTTTTTGTAAACTCAACTCATATTTTTGTTGATATAAGAAATTTTATTAATAAAAAAAGCTTGTTGTTATTTTTTAATATTCTTTTATTAAGTAAAAATCACAATATTTTTTAGAATTATCACCGGCTTTTTAAGCTGCACGAGATTTTCACACACACTTCGTTTATTTATGATATGCACTCGTAAGCCATTCTCCAGTTTTCTAATGACACCAAATCAAAAACCTTAAAAAAAAAACAAAAAAAATTATAATATAGTATGAATACATAAAGTAACCAGTGTTGAAAATACTGCCTAGATTTTCAGCAAAAACACATAATTTGTACTGTTTTGTCAGCATAAACATTATCAAAACAAAACAGCAGTCAAGAACTGAGCTGTTAAAAATTGTCAATTTTCTTCAGCAGCAGTACAGTAAAAGTTTTTTTTTTGAAATTGACAAACTTGCCAGCACACAGTTCAGCTTCAGTTTAAAAAAACAAAAAACAGCACACACGACTGAATTGTCTGGTTACTGCGCTGCACAAGTTCTGTTTGTTACTGGACTGGCAGTAGGGAAAATAAAAATTGAATTCGACTCGTCAGCATGACATTTTTTTTATTTCAGCTGCTGGAAGTTAAATGAACAGTAAATATAAGTAGATA
The DNA here is from genome assembly GCA_963921195.1 of Pegoplata infirma. Classification (NCBI taxonomy): domain Eukaryota; kingdom Metazoa; phylum Arthropoda; class Insecta; order Diptera; family Anthomyiidae; genus Pegoplata; species Pegoplata infirma. The sequence continues at coordinate 105,970,077 of OY992538.1, read as the reverse complement.
TTTCTTTGTACAAGTAATGACAAGTTTTATTATATTATTAAGAAGAATGTTTCAAAAGTGAAGATAAAGCTTTAAATTTTCTAAAATTAATTAATTTAAAATTTTCTAAATTTAATTAAAAATGCATTTAAACAATAAAAATGTTTCAAGTTCCGACACTAATTTTTTTTTACGTTTTTGAGTAAAAAATTTTAACAGATTTTTTTTTTCACGATCCGATTTTTTTTTTTTTTGAAAATATTGCAATTGTTTTAAACATTTTTTTATGGTTTAAAGTTAAAAATCTTATTAAAGTTTAAAAAAGGCTAACTTCCGATTTTTTTTTAATAATTTTCTAAGTATCTGACACAATTTTTTATTTTTTTATTTTCTAAGACACATATTTTTTTTTAGGTTTTGAAGAAAATTTTTTAAAAGTTTATTTTAATGTTATAAGTTTTATTAAAAGTGCTCTAAAAAATTATAAGTTTCGAAAACTTTTTTTGAAAATTGTCTAAGGGTCAGACACGAATTTTTTACTTTTTGAAGTAAATATGTTATTAAATGCTTTCAAAAATTTAGGTGACGACTTTTTTTTTTGAATTTTTTGAAAATTTGAAAAATTTTCTAGGTATCTGATATAAAATTTTTTTTACATTATGAAGTTAAAACTTTTTTTTAAATGTTTTCCGATTTTTTTTTTAAATAGAAAAGCGTAAGACTTGAAAGTTATTTTTACGGTTTAAAGTTTCATTTAAAGTGCCTAAAAAAATCGAATTATTATAATTTAAAAAACGATAATAATTTTATATTTTTATTTGTTAAATATAGTTATATTTAAAATATCGATGATTAATTTTCTTACTTGTTAAATTTTTTTTCTACCAATTTTTTATAAGAATCATGGTTTTCATTACAATGATTTCAAAATTTGTAGGCAATTTCAATATTTCGATGCGTTACTAACGGAATGACAATGAAATTTAATTGATATATTATGAATTTTTATTGATACTTTTGAATTTTAATTTACATTTGATAAATTGAGCAAAAGTATTCAATCACTTGCTTAAGATTTTGTGTTTTTCGTGATTTTAATAGACGATTTACGCCTATTTAATCAAAATTAATATAGGCATATTTGGTATCAAATTAAAGGTATTCAAAAGACCGTGGTGCTAACAACGTGCCAAAAATTAATATTTTTTTAAACTTATTAACAAAAATGTTCTAAACTTTTGGTATTTATTCAATATGACGAAAAATTGTGCATGTATACATGTATGGACACGTTCTTTACACACAAAATAGGGTTTTCAAACCCCCTTCATCCTAAAATTTAGTTGGATTAATTGTGATTTATTCACATTTTTTTTTAATTTTTAAAATTTTTGTTATTATTTTTTTTTAGATTATAATTACTAATTTATCGTATATTATAGAAAAATATTCCAAATTTGTTTTATCATGTTAAAATATTTTTTTTACCTTAATAAGATTAATCCGAAAAAAATCTACTTTTTAAAAGTTAAATTTTGCTTTTATAACGACGACTAATGCATTAATTCATTTATTTAATATAAAAAATATCGATTTTTTATTGAAATAAATAAATTGAATAAACAAGAATTGAATAATCATATTAATTTTTTTTTTAAATTAAACCTAATTTTTTTTATTTATTCCACATTTATTTTTTCGCTATGTATGTATATGTACAAGAAGTTCTTTCGTTACAATGATTCTGTTTATTTTCGTTTATATTTCTTGTCTTGTCAGTACCTCATCACTTTTTGAATTGTAACTCGCAGTACATTTCTCAAAACATCGTTTGTGCTGTTTGTGTGCTTCTTTCATTTTTTACTGCTGCTGGTTTGGCAGTGTTTGTATTTTTTCAAATCAACCACCATCAGCACAACACAAAAAAGTTCAGCAGTAAAAAAGTGACTGAACTGTTTTGTTAGAAATGTAAACTGGACTGGTGGGCTGCAGTATTTTTTTTTAAATTGTTGACAACTTGACTGGAAGTGAAAATTAATACTGTGTAATGATTTTCAGTTTTTAATCACTGAAAGTAACCAATGTATTTTATTACTTACCAAATATTTACAGATCAGAATCTGATCATCAGATCCTATTTTTATTTATTTTTATTATATTAAATATTTTTATAAGAAACAAACACATTAAATAATTTTATAAGAGACAAACAAATTTCACATTGCAATGCATTGCTACCAACTTGATAATACAAAAATGAACGAACAGGGTTGTTTTTTCATTTTTGGTTTTATCTATTGAATTCTGTATAAGCGTTGTAAAAAGTTGATTCAACTTTACTGATTATTCAACGATATCAACATTAATTTTTGTTGAATACGGCAATATTCTGTAAAACTTGATCTACAATGGGTTTACTAATTTTTCTACTAAGATATTTCTATGAGTGTAGAAAAAAAATAGAAATGAAACAGAGTCGTATTTCGCTTGAATAAGTATTAGTGACAGCACATTATGTAACTTTTGACGTTTAAAGCTGCCCATTCACTTGCAATATTATTGTTCAACTTTTCAAATTGTACAATAATATCGCTTGTGTGTATGTAATATTTACGGTTGTGCAATATATTGGAGAATATCAAAACACTTTTGATATTTATTGTACAAACAAGAATACTGCAATATATTTTATCAGTGTGTTGTCTATATTGTACAACTTTTATTATGTTATGTTAATGTTTATATCTTGTACAATATATTGGGTTTAAGTATTGAGCAATTTTATTTGCTGTGTAGGGTAAAACGACAATAATATTGTAAAATAATTTTTTTTTTAAGTTGAGCAATTTTATTGCAAGTGAATGGGCAGCTTAATAAAAAAAATGCAACATAAAGGAGAACAACAACAAAGCAAACAGCAAAAGTGAAAAAAAGTTTTTAAACTATCAATAGTGCGTATTATCTTTAAAAAAAACATTGAATAAAGCAAAATAAATAATAAATTTAATTAAATGAAAGACAAATTCCATATTTTATAAACAAAGAATCTAATTTGATATTAAATACGTGTGAGATGAGGAAGAACAAGCATTTTGCCACCATATTGGAAAATACATCAAATACAACACTGCGTACCTTCTAATCTTTTCTATGGACCATATAGACATCCAACACGAGTGCTTATTTTGGTACTTTCAATATGGACGCATGCAAAATACTACTAAATTTACTTCTCTGCCTAGAATACGTGTGCCTGTACGTGTGAGCTTTTGCATCTGTATTTTCGTTGTTTGTTTACGTTTTGTATGAAACGTCAAAAGTTACACGCGCGCAAGGTAGATTTATACAAGGTAAGATCCAATAACCTCACTTTTCCCCCATAGTAACTTTTTTGACAAATTTAAAAACAATATTTATAGCACATTCAGACTGACCTTGAAACCTCGTTGAAAATACGTATTTTCATTTTGAAAACTTAACCGTTCACACCCGAAAAATTTGACACTTATCACGTTTTTGAAATTTACCGAACAAAATTCGCGATTATATCGGCTTTAAAAACACACAATTAATTAATTTACGCTATATTTTAAAATAATTTATCGAAATATTTTGTTAATAGTTGTTTTTTATGTAAATATTTAAATATTTTTATTTTTTTTTTATTTTTGACACTTTCTTTAATTTATTTTCTTCTATTATAACAGTTGTAAAAAAGAGTTGAACTATGGAATTTAAAAGGTTTCAATTGTACATTCGTTGAAACCTCAATACAAAAAGGTTTCAATTTGTGTGGGAAAATACGTATTTTCAAATGAGGTTTGGCTCGAAACCTCGTTAAACGGGGTTTCGACGCCAATGTGAATGCACTATTACGAATTTTCAAAACGAAATAAAAATATTTTGTTCGGCATAAATGACTTCAGTTTACACTACACTTTTTATGCTTAAAAATATTTTATTTTTTTTAATTTTTGTCGTGGAAAATAAAAGAATTTCGTTTGATTTTCAATATTTTTTTATAATTTAGTTGTTTTCTAAAATTTTAAAGTCTTAAAAAGCTTTTAAATTGGTTAATGTGTGCACTGAACATTTAAGTCGTTTTCGCCGACTAAAATGATTTTGAAAGAAAATTGTTTTCATTTACGCATAGAAAAAAAATAGAAGTGAAACAGAGTCGTATTTCGCTTGAATAAGTATTAGTGACAGCACATTATGTAACTTTTGACGTTTAATAAAAACAATGCAACATAAAGGAGAACAACAACAAAGCAAAACATAAAAGAGAAAAAAAAGTTTTTAAACTATCAATAGTGCGTATTATCTTTTAAAAAACGTTGAATAAAGCAAAATAAATAAAAAAATTAATTAAATGAAAGACAAATTCCATATTTTATAAATAAAGAATCTAATTTGATATTAAATACGTGTGAGATGAGGAAGAACAAGCATTTTGCCACCATATTGGAAAATACATCAAATACAACACTGCGTACCTTCTAATCTTTTCTATGCATTTACGTCACTAAAATATTACCTTATATAAATCTACCTTGCACGCGCGTGCCGTCACTAATAAATACACATATGCGAAACATGTTCGTTTCACCCCTATGCTGACGAGGGAAGTATCATCAGGGTAGAGAGCTTCGAAGGATTTCATTCCTTAATTCGATTTGGCATTCCGAATGAAAATTTTGTGATTGCATTCCCCAATCACATTTTAGCGAATTGAATGAATTCATTTTAGGCTCATTCGATTTATAAATATCGAATGCATTCGATTCATTTTTCATTCGACTTTTAAAAATCGAATGCATTCCATAGCGAATGCAATCGATTTTCTTTTCATTCAATTTAAAAAATCGATTGGCTTATTCATTCATTGCATAAAAAACTTAACAAGATAGAGAAAAACAAAGCAAATTTTTTGTCCATAGCACAGACCATATAGACATGCAACACGAGTGCTTATTTTGGTACTTTCAATATGGACGCATACAAAATACTACTAAATTTACTTCTCTGCCTAGAATACGTGTGCCTGTACGTGTGAGCTTTTGCATCTGTATTTTCGTTGTTTGTTTACGTTTTGTATGAAACGTCAAAAGTTACACGCGCGTGCCGTCACTAATACATAAACATGTGCGAAACTTATTCGTTTCACCCCTACACCCAAAAAAAAAACAATTGTGAAATTATTTAATTTTAGGGTATAATTTACCTAAGATTTTTCGCAGGAATCCAACTCGAAAAGTTTCTTTGCATATTACCCGAATCAACTTAGGTAAACTTACAAAATGCATTTAAGCATTATTTCAAATTTAATTTTGTTTATTTAGCCACTATATTTAAATAAATGGTACAGTTTGATTGGTCAAATAACGTATTTTTTTTAGGTTGATTTAATAGTTTTATATATCCCCTTCCATACAAAATGCTCAATATTATAAATTTTAATTACATTTATTTTTAATATTTTTTTTAATATAAAGGACAATTTTGTAATAAAATATAAATACTAACAAGCTTAAAATACATACTTAGCATGATCAGTGACAACTAATTTTTTCTATAGAAACTTTCTCAAAGACAATTTTTCTATAGAAATAAAAAGACAATTCTTCTTTAGAAAATTCCTGACAGACAATTTTTCTATAGAAACTTTCTGAAAGACAATTCTTCTATAGAAAATTTCTGAAAGACTATTTTTCTATAAAAAATTTCTAAAAGACAGATTTACTATAGAAAATTTTTAACAGACAATTTTTTTAAAAAAATTCTCAAAGACAATTCTTCTATAGAAAATTTTTAATAGACAATTTTTCTATAGAAAATTTCCAAAGACAATTTTTTTATAAAAAATTTCTGAGAAATAATTTTTCTACAGAAAATTTCTGAAAGAAAATACTCCTATAGAAAATTTCTTAAAGTAAAATTTTCTATAGAAATTTTCTCAAAGACAATTCTTCTATAGCAAATTCCTGAAAGACAGTTTTTCTATAGAAACTTTCTGAACGCCAATTTTTCTATAGAAAATTTCTGAAAGAAAATTTTTCGATAAAAAATTTCTGGTTGACAATTTTTCTATAGAAAATTTCTGAAAGATAATTTTTCTATAGAAAGTTTTTGACGACAATTTTTCTGTAGAAAACTTTTTCAAGCCAATTTTAAAAAAAAATTTCTATAAAAAATTTCTTAAAGACAATTTTTCTATAAAAAATTTCTCAAAGATAATTCTTTAATAGAAAATATTTTAAAGATAATTTTTCTATAGAAAATTTCCCAAAGACAATTATTCTACAGAAAATTCCTCAAAGACAATTTTTTAATAGAAAATGTTTTAAAACCAATTTTTCTATAGAAAATTGGTTTTAAACCAATTAAAAAAGATAATTTTTCTATAGAAAATTTCACAAAGATAATTTTTATAGAAAATTTCTGAAAGGCAATTTTTCTGTAGAAATTTTCTGAAAGACAATTCTTCTATAGAAAATTTTTCGATAGAAAATTTCTGGAAGACAATTTTTCTATAGAAAATTTCTGAAAGACAATTTTTCTAAAAAAAATTTTGAAAGTTAATTTTTCTATAGAAAATTTTTGAACAACAATTTTTCTATAGAAAATTTTTTATAGAAAGTTTCTGAAAGACAATTTTTCTATAGAATATTTCTCAAAGACAATTTTTCTATAAAATATTTCTCAAAGACAATTTCTCTACAGAAACTTTTTCAAAGACAGTTTTTCTATATAAAATTTCTGAAAGACAGGTTTTCTGTAGAAAATTTTTGAAAGACAATCTTTCTATTGAAACTTTCTCAAACACAATTTTTCCATAGAATACTTCTGAAAGGCAATTTTCATAGAAAAATTCTCAAAGACAATTATTCTATAGAAAATTTCTTAGACAATATTTCTATAGAAAATTTCTGAGAGAAATTTTTCTAGAGAATATTTTTGAAAAATAATTTTCCATAGAAAAATTCTCAAAGACAATTCCCAAGGACAATTTTCTACAGAAAATTTCTCAAAGACAATTCTTCAATAGAAAATTTTTTAAAGATAATTTTTCTATAGAAAATTTCCCAAATATAATTTTTATATAGAAAACTTCTCAAAGATAATTTTTTAATAGAAATTTAAAAACAAAAAAATTCTATAGAAACTTTCTCAAAGACAATTTTTTATAGAAAATTGCTGAGAGACAATTTTTCTGCAGAAAATTTCTGAAAAACAATTTTTCTATATAAAATTTCTAAAAGACAGGTTTTCTATAGAAAATTTCTAAAAAAAAAAAAATTTTCTGAGAGACAATTTTTTTACAGAAAATTTCTGAAAGAAAATTTTTCTATAGAAAATTTCTGAAAGACAGGTTTTCAGAGAAAATTTCTAAAAGAAAATTTTTCTGTAGAAAATTTTTTAAAAAATTTTCATAAAAAATTTCTCAAAGACAATTTGTTTATAGAAAATTTTTTATAGAAAATTCCTCAAGGACAATTTTTCTATAGAACATTTCTGAAAGTCAATTTTTCTATAGAAAATTTCTGAAAGACAATTTTTCTATAGAAAATTTCTTAAAGACAATTTTTCTATAAAAACTTTGTCAAAGACAATTTTTAAATAGAAAATTTTTCAAATACAATTTTTCTATAGAAAATGTCTTAAAGGCATTTTTAAATAGAAAATTTTTCAAATACAATTTTTCTATAGAAAATGTCTTAAAGGCATTTTTTCTATAGAAAATTTTTGAAAGTCAATTTTTAATAGAAACTTTTTCAAAGACAATTTTTGTAAAGAAAATTTCTTAAAGATAATTTTTCTATAGAAAAGACAGTTTTTCTATAGAAAATTATTCTGTAAAAAATTTCGTAAAAACAACTTTTCTTTAGATATTTTTTTGTTTTTTTTTAGAAAGTATCTATAGAAAATTTGTCTTTCAGAAATTTTCTGTAGAAAAATTGTCTTTCAGACATTTCTAGAGAAAAATTGTCTTTAAGAAATTTTTTATGGAAAAATTGACTTTGAGAAATTTTTAAAGAAAAATTGTCTTAATACATATTTTCTATAGAAAAATTGTATGAGAAATTTTTTATAAAAAATTTTATTTAAAAATTTTTTTATAGAAAACTTGTCTTTAAGAAATTTTCTATAGAAGAATTGTCTTTCAGAAATTTTCTATAGAAAAATTGTCCTTGAGAAATTTTTATACAAAAATTGTTTTTAGAGATATTTTCTATGGAAATATTGCTTGAAATTTTTTTTATAAAAAAATTGTTTTTCAAAAAATTTTCTAAAGAAAAATTGTTTTTCAGAAATATACTATTGAAAAAATTCTGTAATTCTTAGAATTTTTTTCTATAGAAAAATTCTCTATTTCTGAGAAATTTTTTCTATAGAAAATGTCTTGCATTTTGAGACAATTTTTCTATAAAAAAAGTCGTAAATTCTTAAACAATTTTCCTATAGAAAAAAACTCAGATTCTGACACAATTTTTCTACAGAACAAATTTTAGATTCTGTGACAATTTTTCTACAGAAAAAGTCTCAGGTTCTGATACAATTTTTCAATAGAAAAAATCATAGATTCTAAGACAATTTTTCTTTAGAACAATTTTCATATTCTGAGACAATTGTTCTATAGAAAGTACCATATTGTGAGACTATTTTTCTAAAGAATTTTTTCTGTAGATGCTGAATTATCACTAACCGGAATCTGCAATCAAAAACCTCAAGTCATTTTCTGGATCTGCTTTTGTGTCTACTATTGAACCAACACTGCGAACAGCCTACATTGGGTGGAGATTCCAAGTAATGTATTTTTACAAGTTGCGTGGCGGATGCCGCAAATGTTTGGATAAACCACCACCGCACTGTGGTCAATATTTTGAGATAGCGGCCAAAACTCCTTTTGGGTTTTGTTCTCCGATTTTAAAGTTATTAGACTCATATGAAAGTAGACAGTAGTAAACCTCGGGAGCCAAAAAATTAGAACCCTATTTCATTTATTTCACTGAGAACAGGGTGGTCCAAAATGGGCTTTTTCAGAATTTAGTAAATTTATGATATTTTTAGTTAATTTTTAAAGTTTAAATGATCATAACTTTTTTGTTTTTCAAGATTTTTGGACGAAATAAATTTTGTGTTGTAACTTAACTTATTTCCTATTACTGGTAAAAAAAATTGAAGCTCTACTGTTTCCAGAACAATTTAAATATTTTTTTTAAAAAAGGTCAAATTTCTCGGAAATTTCCTACTTCATAGAGCACAACTCCTGTGAGTCAAGCTGAGTCAAAACACAAAATTACTATTTTGTAGTCCTAACTCTTCCCTACATTCCTATATATACATGTCCATGCATCGGGACTGCACTTTTTGAGCTACAGCAATTTTTCTGACCCAAGGTAAGATATTCGGTACAAATGCACGTCATATTTTTTGAGAAGTTATTTGTATGTGAAAGTGGCTATTATGCATATATTTTGATGAAATTTTGTACAAGAGTTCTTATTGACCCAAAAAATAATTCTGTTGAAATTAGGAGAAGTTCGCCCATATTTGGACCTAGTCCACATAGAAGGGTGTATCAAAATTTTGACAAAAATGAAAATAGAACTCTCAAATTATGTGGTATCTGGCAATTCATTTGGAAAAGGTAAAAAATGATTTTATTGCCATCTAATATTACATAACTTAAATACCTGAAAATTGCAAATAAATTTAAAACCAATGGAAATAACTGGTAAAACCAAGTACCTGTTATATTATTGCCAGTACCTGTTAACTCTCAAATTATGTGGTATCTAGCAATTCATTTGGAAAAGGTAAAAAATGATTTTATTGCCATCTAATATTACACAACTTAAATACCTGAAACTTGCAAATAAATTTAAAACCAATGGAAATAACTGGTAAAACCAAGTACCTCTTATATTATGTTTCAAAGAGGTAAAAAATATCATGTTGAAACTTCGAGCAATAGTATATTAATCCATGCATTCATTTTTTTTCTTCATTATTGTTTAAACAATGGCTAAATTCAGTTATAGTGTTCTATCTGATATATATTTTGAACGGAAAGATGAAAACGACATTATTTTACATATAATGAATAATCCATTCTTCAAAATATGCGACAAACAAGAAATTAAAATTCATAACTTAAAAACAAAAAACTTTTTAAATACTTTAAGAAAACGGTACAATCAATGTTCCAGAAACAAGAAATTGTTTTACTCACGCAACCAAGAATGGCTAATACCAAATTCGCATTCATATTTTTAAACATGTTTAACCACTTAAACATGTTTAAATTTAAACTTGTTAAGATACATAAACATGTTTAAGTGCTTAAACATGTTTAAAAAAATGAATGCGAATTTGGTATAATAAATAAACTTATTTTTAAAAAGCCATCAGTAACTACCACGGAAACTGGAAAAGGTGGTCGACCAGCAAAGCCAATGATAATTGTAGTGAAAGATCACGAAGACGCAAGCTTAAACATATCAATGAAGAAGTTTCTTGTAGCATCATAAAGGATTCATTTCTGCATCAAATTCAACCATCGAAAACTAAAAAGAGTAAAATTGCTATCATTGATAAAATAGTGGAAGCAAGCCCCAGACGCACAAAAAGGATTTTAGAAAGTATGCCGACACCAACTGAAGAAAATAAATTTACTCCAGAAGAAGCATTTGCACTATTTTTGGATTTGAAAATGACTAAAAACCAATATACAGAATTGCGGAAGCGAACCAATGAAAAAAATTGTGGAATTTTTCCATCATATCGAGATATAGTTTCTGCCAAAAAAGATTGCTTACCTTCACCAACTGCTATTAGTGTAACTTCAAGTTCAGCAGAAATAAAATTGCAGGATCTTCTTGAACACACTGCAGAACGATTATTAAAGACATTTGATGCTGACTATTTAAAGAAGTTTAAAAATTGCAGCATGCCTTTAATTTCTAAATTGGGATGTGATGGACCCTCTGGCCAGAAACAATACAAACAATGTAATGCGGAAAATTCATCAGATGCCAATTTATTCATGATTTCTTTCGTTCCATTACGTTTAACAAAAACTTATATTGGTTCACAGCCGTCAACTAGTAGATCTGCAGAGATAGATGTATGGAAGAATGAAATTCCCTCGTCAACAAAATTTTGTAGACCAATAAAGTTTGCTTACAAAAAAGAAACTAAAGATGTCATAACTGAAGAAGTTGGCAAAATAAAAGATGAAATTAAAGAACTTCAACCAGTGATATTTGAATTTAATGACCAATGCATCGAAGATAACTTCCAGATAATGTACTAATGAAGATCTTATTAATATTTTGTTGTGCACATCAGACCCATATATGTCCAGTATTCGACAAAAATGGAAATCAACCTCATTAGAGTTAGATAAAGAAGCTAAACAACTACTGCAAAATGAAAATCAAAGCTATTTGGAAGAAATTTTTACTAATATTGTTTAATTAATACTAGTTTAAAGATTATAATTTGTTTCTAATTTTAGTATAAATTTTTATTAATACATTTAAATGAAATATATGTGCACTTTAAATCAATAGTAAAAGTTTACTTAAAATTTTATCGATGTTGTGTTCTGTGTATAATATATCCAAATGGTATTGATATTGTTGGGAATTTCAGTGTTATTTTTCAGTTTAATCCTCACAAGAATTAGCTTTTTTCCAAAAAAACCAACCTTTGGCCCCTGTGAATATTGAGACTAAATAAATGTCAGGGGCCAAATGTTGGCATTTTCTGACCAAAATTAAGTTTAGGAATAATAAATAAGTATTGGTTGTAAAATACGATTGAAGAAAATAAGAAATTATAAAAAACATACCTATTTAAAATGTCAAAATATTCAACTTTTACATGGAAACTCAAAAAAAAATTAAAATGCATTTTTAACTCCACAATACTTACGTTCCTATCAGTCGATTTTTACGTTTGAACACGCAAATTGAAGCTTAAAGTCCCTCCTATTGAACAAAACAAATTGCGTAAAAAAATACCAATCCGGTCAAAAGTTATAGAGTTTTGACCGCTATCTCGCGAAATTGACCACTGTGCACCGTCTGCAACTGAAAGTTAATATTTTGGTTAATATAAGTACGTTTATCAAATATATAAACACATTAATTTTGCTTACCTTTTTAATTAATTAAATAAATTAGTTCCTCATAGATATATTTTATAAAAAATTAAAGACAATTTGTTGTCAATGTGTTGTTTACAATGTGGCATTAATATGTCGACTTTATCGAATTAAATTTATTTATATTTATAAACAAAACTTAGGTAAAAGATTCAAGTTTGTGTATGTTAAATTTAATATTGTAAACAATGCTATTTTACAAAATAAATGTCATATACAATTTAGTTAAAACTTGAGCAATTTCTTGAACTCAATATAAAAAAAATTTACCTAAGTCACATTAGACTGTTTAACACTAGTTATTTTTTTGGGTGTACATATATTTTATAAAAAATTAAAGACAATTTGTTGTCAATGTGTTGTTTACAATGTGGCATTAATATGTCGACTTTATCGAATTAAATTTATTTATATTTATAAAAAAAACTTAGGTAAAAGATTCAAGTTTGTGTATGTTAAATTTAATATTGTAAACAATGCTATTTTACAAAATAAATGTCATATACAATTTAGTTAAAACTTGAGCAATTTCTTGAACTCAATATAAAAAAAATTTACCTAAGTCACATTAGACTGTTTAACACTAGTTATTTTTTTGGGTGTATGTGCATTTTTTAAATTTCGGGAACACTAATTTATTCGGATTCAAAATTGGGGCCCATTAGGGTCATAATCGAATGCATTTATTTTTTCCATTCAATCGAATGCATTCTCAGGACTGCATTCAATGTTGATTTATAAAATCGAATGCATTTACTGACTATGAAAATTGAATGGATTTTTTTTGGAGAATTCACTCGAAAAGGATTTCATTCTTCGAAGCTCTGTCAGGGCACAGACTAAATACAAACTCGACAGTAGAGTTTTACAAGGTAGATTTATACAAGGTAAGATCCAATAACCTCACTTTTCCTCCATAGTAAGTATTTTGACAAATTTAAAAACAATAATATTTACGAATTTTCAAAACGAAATAAAAATATTTTATTCGGCATAAATGAATTGAGTTTACACTACACTTTTTATGCTTAAAAATGTTTTAATTTTTTTTTAATTTTTGTCGTGAAAAATAAAAGAATTTCGTTTGAATTTCAATATTATTTTATAATTTAGTTGTTTTCTAAAATTTTAAAGTCTTAAAAAGCGTTTAAATTAGTTAATGTGTGCACTGAACATTTAAGTCGTTTTTGCCGAATAAAATGATTTTAAATAAAAATTGTTTCATTTACGTCACTAAAATATTACCTTATATAAATCTACCTTGGAGTTTTATAAGAAAAAATGGGGAAAAACTAAGCGATTTTAGGAGAAAACACAGCGGTTTTTAGTCCGTTTTACGCTAACATGGCAACACTTTCTACGACTTAGGAGTGAGTGAAACAACAAAAACCGATCTGGCATCCATTTTTCTTATGGCGCGTTATATCAGCTTTCTCTTTCTAACCTAATTCGTAGAATAATTTGAAAATAATAACCATATGGTTAAAGAATACTTTTTTGACACCTGTCACTTATGTCGAGTCTGTATTAGTCTGTGGTCAGGGTATATGAGCATTACCGCAGTCATTAATGCTGTGACCAGTGTTACCATATATTTTTTTTGAAAAATCTTATTTTTTCTGAAAAAAAATCTTTTTTTTTGTAAAAAAAAATCTTTTTTTTTATAAAAAAATATTAAAACCATTAAAAAACTCACAAATTGTATTTTAAATTCAATTTTAACATAAAAAACTAGTGACAGTATAGCGTAGAATAAAAAAATAAAATAATATATTTCTGAGGTAATTTGAGCTTATTTAGAAATTAAATTTTTGTTTTTACCTTTCCAAAACTCTTTTTTTCAGAAAAAAAAACTTTTTAGCACCTCAAAAAACTTGCAAAAAAAGATAAATCTTGATATATGGCAATACTGGCTGTGACTATATACAGACTCGACAGTAGAGTTTTAATGGGGAAAACTAACAATAAGCGATTTTTTTCTCTTATAACATATTTCTGTCTGGTGGGAATCTGTGATTTTTATATCATTTTTCTATGAGCATATTTCACAGTGATTTAATCCGTGATTTCAGCTAAAAACTATATGGCGGCTCGTTCTAACCGTCTGTGATCTCTGGCGCAGGTCTTTGGGTGAATTTTTTAACAGCTGGTTATGAATCCAATTAGGTTTGTGGATAAGGCAGTGTAACATTAAATAATGCAGTATTTGAAAATTAAACAGACGTATAATGTTTTCAGTTGCTCTTAAACTGTATACAGTAATACCAAAAATAATTATGTTGATAATATAGTTCTGCTGAGGTGAATTTCTTATATACCTCAAAATAATAAGGCAGTACTATTAAATTCAACAACCGGGATACATTTTTCCAATGGCTCTAAAACTTTAAATCACTAGAATTAATTAAGCATAATTGGGGCTGCAGTCGACATAAAACTACTGATTATTAGAGTATGAATCAGAAGTATCGACATCAGTAGTAGTAGCGGTAATGCAGTTAGCTATTATTTATTGACAATAAATTATTATGGACATAACTAGTGTTGCCATATCTCAAGGTTAACTCTTTTAGTTTTTTGAGGTGATAAAAAGATTTTTTTTCTGAAAAAAAGAGATTTTTGGAAAGGTAAAAACAAAAATTTAATTTCTAAATAAGCTCAAATTACCTCAGAAATATAATTTTTTCTAAATTTAATATTATTTTTTCATTCTACGCTATACTGTAACTTGTTTTTTATTTTATTGAATTTAAAATACAATTTGTGAGTTTTTTTAATAATTTTAATACCTTTTTAAATTTTTTTTTTTTTACAAATTTTGAGACTACTCACACTCAATTGCACTCACACAAGATTTATACTGACTAACACTTACGAAACTCTTATTTGTACAAAAACGTTAAATTTCAAAAATCTAACAAAATTTTTAGCAAAATTTAAAGTTTACCCAAATTTAACATATCGCTACTTTACTTGTATAGTGTCATAACTCAAAATATTTGATTTTGCAGAAAACACGTTTAAAGTTTACTATTGAAATTGGTTTTTAATTGAAAAGGCCGGTACATAGAAAATGTAATAATTGCGTGTACTCTTCTCAAACGGTTAGTTTAAAAGATATTAATACGAATTTTTGACACAGCACTCAAAAAATTATGTTAGTAAAATCAACTGAAAATGTCAGTTAAAATAACTACTTTGTAAGTTGTTTTGGGGTCAACTACTTTTTCAGTTAAATCAACTAACAATGTTAGTTATTTTAACTGACAAAAAACAACTGACTTATGTAGTAAAAACAACTTACATTTGTAGTCAAAACAACTAAAATGTAGTAAAAATAAAAAAATCTATAAATAATTTTTTTTTTTTTTAATTTTTCAGAAAAAAATTGAAGACCAAATTTTTTTTTTGTTTTTTTTTTTTTTGTTTTTTAAAAAAAAAGTTGCGAAAAATAAAAAAAACGAAAATTTATTTTTATTTTTTGGAAAAAAACTTAGAAAATTTTTCAGAGATAAAAAAATAAAATTAACTACTTTAAATAACTGTTACTACATCACAGTACTTTTTTGTTAGTTATTCAAAAAAAGTACTTAAAATAACTAACAGAAATAGTTGTTTGATATTTTTCATACAAAAATAACTGACTTTGTAGTTGAAAATAACTAACTACTGTAAAATATACAAACAACTAACATGTAGTAACTTACATAATTTTCTGAGTGAGTATAAAGCATGATATAACAAATAATTCTGCATCATTAACTCAAAAAACGCATTTTTTGAGTTATGACACTATACAAGTAAAGGAACCATATGTATATTTTTTTGACCTTTTCATTGGAGCATCTACTTTACATATCTGTTTTGAACAGGAAATTTCTTGCAAAATTTGGATACTTCTAAGTAGGGATGAGATTTTCATGCACTAAAAAATCGAAAATATGCGCTTAAAATATGCGCTAAAAAATTCAAAATATGCACTAAAAAACCTGAAAATATGCACTAAAAATAAAATGTGTGCAATAAAAATCTTGTTTTCATAGAAAAAACTTCTTAGAAAGCAAAAAGTAAAGCCGGGTTTTAATAGTAACATTTAAAACTTTATATAAGCAAGATTTTTTAGAAATTAACACAATCTATAAAAAAAAAATTAAAGAAAAAAAATAATTTTTCTTATTTCCAAAATAATTTTTAAAATTTCAAATAGTTTTTGAAACAAATAAATTTAAACTTGGAGTGGTTTTCACGTCATTTATCCAGCAAGTTTGCAACTTCAAAAATTATGCGGTGAAAATAAATTTTTTATTACATGTCGTGAGCATCCATTTTTTATACTTTGGATATTTCTTTTTTTAATCAGCTGTTTTGGTAAAACGTAAAGTTTGCTTTTCCATTTTTATATCTCAATTTCATAAGAACAAACAAAAATACACGATTCAATGTTTTTTCTTTTAATAAATGAATTTTTTTAATTATTAATAAGTATGCAAACAATTATTGCGGCCGAAATGTCAAAATAAAAGCAACTCTGTTTCTTATTTGCACACAATTCCGTGTGCAAATGAAATATACTATTGGTTTTTTGTGAGGATATGAATAAATTTGTGAGGATAAATGCAAGTGCAAATGAAATGTCAAACCCATATAATTTGTTGTTGTGAGTTTGCACACTTTGCAAATATTTCTAGTTTATCAAGTTTGCACCGTTTATCACCCAAAAAGCAAATGATGTGAGCTCCACTTGGGTTTTTGCTTATTTATGCCAAAATATGCAAAACTATGCACTTAAAAGTTGGAAATATGCACAAAATATGCATTTAAAACCAAAATATGCAAAAATATGCATTTTCACCAAAATATGCAAAATATGCAAAAACAAATCGATGCCATTTTAATGCAAATTTCTTGATTCGGAAAGATAATTGGTCGATATTGTTTTTAAACTATCGACAAAAAACATGCATTTGCATGGAAATCTCATCCCTATTCATTAGTTTTAACAAACATCAACATTTATTTTTTACTGTTGACAAAATGTTCTAAAATAAATAACATTAAACATTAAAAAATTACGGTTTCCTCATTCTTTTTTACCAACAAATTCGAAAAAAAATAACCATCGAAAACATTAAAAATTAATGATAGTTCTGTTATTTTTACCAACAAATTTTAAAAAAATAACCTACGAAAACAATAAAAATTAATGATTTCTTAATTAATTTTTTACAATTTTTTATTGAAATATTTTTTTTTTAAATTTTTAATAAAATTTTGGGAAATCGATCCCGCAATCAACTACATTCTGGCCAGACACTCTACACGATGTATCACTTGATACAAACATGTTTTTATATTTCTATAAATAATTTTTTGATTTTTTTTTTTTTTACAAAAAAATAACTGACTTGTGTAGGTAAAAACTAATGATATTTCATTAAAAAATACCAACAATTTAAAAAAAAATTACTTACACAAATCATTAAAAATCAAAAGAATAATCAGTTGTTTTTACTTACAGAACAAAAATAAATGACTTTAAAAATTAAATGTTAATGAAAGTCTTTTTTTTTTAGTGTGTTATTTTTGAAACAAAGGACTGAAGTACACAGAAAATAATATCGTATATTTTATTTTAATTAAAATTTTAATTGTTTTTTAATTTAATATTAATTAAACTTTTAATTAATATTATTAATTGTTTAATTAAATTTTTAACTTTATTTTAATTAATATTTTAATTGTTTTCAAATTTAATATTAATTAAGTATTTAATTTATATAATTAAATGTTTAATTAAATTTCTAGCTTTACTTATTTTTTTTGTTTTGTTTTCCGTGTGTGTTTTTCTCTTGCATTGTATTACATACAAAAAAAAAAAATACATAATTATAAAAAGTTTGTTGAAAGTTTTTTTATTTTTCACATAGGTTTTTGAATTCTCATTTTGTTTATAGTTTTATGTGTATGTATATGAAAGGTTTATAATCAACTTTATAAAATCATCTCACTGTCTATGTCTTTACGGCATAAATAAATTTGGTAAAGTTTGAAGAAATATTTTTTTTTTAACTATTTTATTCAAAAAGAATGTTTTTACAAATTATTTTTTTTTAATATAATATTTTTAATTAATTTTTTTAATTTATACAATTAAAATTTTAATTATTTTTTTTTTAAATTTTAATTAAATTTTTTTATTTATAGTATTAAGTTTTTAATTAAATAAATATCCATTTATTTTTAATTAACGACATACAAATAGTTTTAATTTATTTGCGCATTTTAGTGATTGGTCCGGATTTAATTAATTTTTTAATTAAATCTACGAATTTTTTTAATTAAATATTTTTTTTATTTTTTTCTGTGTAGTCATTGATAAAAACTGAACATCAAACAAATGTTTTTTCTTTTAAAAACGACCAAACGGAAAACTTTTTAAATAAACTACAAACAGTTAATGACATAATTTGTTAAGTGTAGTGCATTTACAACACTTTCAGAGCTTGTGTTTTTTGCGGGCCATTTTTGGTTCCTCATCACATGTGTGACCCCAATGGGTCTGCACTTTGAATTTTAAAAAGTTAGCATTCCCGAAAATTTAACAATGCTCATATTTTGGTAAGTATTACCAACCCAACCAAAAGCCCTAATGAGGGAAGTATCTCTACCCTTCTTAACCGATTTGCCTGAAACTTAAAATATATATAAATGAGACGATTTTAAGGTTGGGGTGTCTCGGCTTATCGGCCATATCAGTGTTTAAAAGTTTCGTTGTCCCCTTATGAAACAATGTGGACCTTCGGGAAAATTTCGATAACTCTCGAACTAACAAGTATATCGTCTAGAGCAAAAATACGTG
Organism: Pegoplata infirma; assembly: GCA_963921195.1. Taxonomy (NCBI): domain Eukaryota; kingdom Metazoa; phylum Arthropoda; class Insecta; order Diptera; family Anthomyiidae; genus Pegoplata; species Pegoplata infirma. Next base: position 105,951,064 of record OY992538.1, on the reverse strand, counting down.
TCGACTTAAATTTAATAAAGATTATTTCGTATTCATATGGATATCTTAGGTCTATGTCTTCACATAAATACCCCCTAAAATTTACACATTTTCATAAAAAAAATATTTAACAATTTTTACAATGTTATGCCCCCGTTGGATAGGCATTATAAACCCTTTTTTTAAATCCCCGATGTGGCCAATAAGCCTAGATATCCTTGTAAGACATTTTTGTAGCTCTCTGAGTAATAGTTTTTTAGTTTTCCAGTTTTAAAAATTCTCAAGACCCTGCATGACACTAGCTTTTTTGTGTTGTTGTTTTTCGTATTAATGACCGAATTTTTTGCCAAAAATTTTGTAAATTCTTTACTGTGCGGTAGTCGTAGTCGTATATACCGCGTGAAATTCTTATTTGCTTAGAATTTCAATAAAAATATTTCGTTTATTTCATCCCTTTAAAATTTAAACATTTGACCATTTAATAAATTCAGTTAATTTAAACAAGAAACTCCTGAGGCAACAAACATTATCTGTATCATAAACAAATGTTGGGTGTTACAAATTCTTATTTCTTATTTTTGGCAAAAGAAAAAATAAATGCAACGGAAACCGTTGTGTATTTATGATATAATATATTTAACTGTAATAAATAACCAAAAAATATAAAAAAGAGTTGTTATGACTTATTGGACCTAAGGGTGGCTTTTTGTAAAACAACTAAAAAAAAAATACATTTATGAAAAAATAAATTTTAAATATGAACAAATGATAAATAACACTTTGCTAAATTAAGAAATAAATCACATTTGAAGCGGTAAGCGCTTTTCCGCAACAGCCCTCAAAGAAAAATGCTTCATCATATTGATGAAACGGTTTCATCACTTGCTGTGATCAGTTTTGATGAGAAATTTCATCACATTGATGAACTGTTTCTTCAATCCAAATTTTTAATATATTTTGCTCCAAAGCCTCTTGTTAAGAAATAAATGGCAATTAAAGTTTTTTTTTTTTTAGAAAAGTTTTTGTAAAAATAGATTTTTGGAAATTTATAGCGATGATCCCCAATTTTTAATATTTTTGCTTTAGCACCTTTACACCATTTACAGATGTAAATACCAAACTTCGAAAATTCTATTTGTAATTCGAAGATATTATTTGTAATTGGAAAATTCCATTTGAAATTGGAAGATTCTACTTGTAATTCGAAAGTTCCATTTGTAATTCGAAAATTCCAATTGTAATTCGAAAATTCCATTTGTAATTCGAAAATTCCATTTGTAATTCGAAAATTCCAATTGTAATTCGAAATTTCTAATTATAATTCGAAAAAGATCAATTGCAGTTTGAAATATATCAATTGTAATTCGAAATAGATCAATTGTAATTCGAAAAACATAAATTTTTGTTCAAAAAATATAAATTTTTATTCGAAAAAGATTAATTGTAATTCGAAAAAGATCAATTGTAATCGAAGGTACCAATTGTAATTCAAAGATTCCAATAGCAACTCGAATTACAAGACAATTGCAATTCGAAAAAGTTCAATTGTAATTTGAAAAATATTGATTGTTATTTAAAAAAGATCTATTCGAAATAGATCAATTGTAATTCTAAAATGATCAATTGTAATTTGAAAAAATAAATTGTAATTCGAAAAAGATCAATTGTAATTCGAAAAAGATCAATTGTAATTCAAAAAATATCAATTGTAATTCAAAAATATCAATTGTAATTCGAAAAACATCAATGTTAATTTGAAATAGATCAATTGTAATTTGAAGACTCCAGTTGTAATTCAAAAAATTGGTCTTTTTCGAATTATTATTGGAATCTTCGAATTACATAAAATCCTTTCAAGACAAAACTAAAAAAAAGATTAGGACCCCAACGGCCCTAATTTTTTTTGTCGAAGTCAATTTTTTTTTAAGACCAACACTCAGGGGATGCCCCCTATAAATGAATTGCATTGTGTTAAGATCAGGAAATATAGGTATGGGAAGGAGGAAAAAGGGAGTAGTTTTTGTGAATGCTCGACTTGAATTTTTTAATGTAGTATCAGGAAAAACGTGGGCGGGAAGTCTGTTCCACATACGAATAGTTCGGCCAAAGAAAGAATTCTATCTATAGTGTGTTGTACGGTCCGTTGCCCAATCAACAACAAACGGATGAGCTTTGCTGGAGAGTCGCGTATTGCGACCAAACGCACGTATATCCAGGATGAGATTACTTGTCTAAGTGGAACAATTTCCGTGGAAATAACGATAGAACAAGGACATACAACCAACATTACGACGATGCTCTAAGGAATTATTGGAATCGGATATAATATCAGACCCTATTAGCATCAACGCCCTCCTCTATACGCGGTCAAGTAACTCCAATGATGATATTGAAGCACCTGCCCATACATGGGAATTGTATTCCATTTTAGGAATATAGGTAGTATTGTTAGGATATCAGATGGAGTGAAGTAGGTTCTGCAGCGTTTTAAAAAGCCCAAGCACTTGAATGCTTCTTTCGATACTTCAAATATGTGTTTGTTCCAACGGACGTCACACTATATTTTCATACCCAGAACATCAAGAGCTTCACATTCCCCAATGTTCACGCCACCAAAGGACAAATTAGGTCCTGAACCCTGAAGACGCTTGTGGGTCAGGACAGCGCACTGGGTCTTACGTTCGTTAAAGTCTACCCTATTCTCGAGACCCCACGTAGAGATTTTCAATAGGTCAAGGTTAAGAGTGCTATTCATATGTTCCCTCATGATACCAACCTCTTATTGGCTTGGTCTATGGTCCAAGGAGTAAGAGTGGCAAATGTTGCTATCATCCGCAAAAGAATAAATTGGGTTAATAGTAAGCCCGAGTAGATCGTTAATAAACATTAGAAAAGGGGGGGGGGGAGAAAGAACAGAGCCCTGGGGTACTCCAGCGTTTAGGAAAAAGTCCCTTGAGTAAAACCCATCTACGACAACACGAATGGTAGCATTACCGAGAAAGCTCTTAATAAAACGAGCGAAAGTGTCACCAACGCCAAATGCTCGTACCTTCGAGATGAGTTCACGGTGCCAAACACGATCGAAAGCCTTAGAAATATCCGAAAGAAACGCCATTAGGTATCCAGTTGAACGACCCCTACGAAAGCCATGCTGTCGATCATTTAGCAGACCATTGAATTCCAAATAATTGACAAAATGAAAGTTCACCATACTCTCCATAACCTTAGAGAGCGCAGAGCAAATGGCTATCGGGCGATAATTGTCGGGGTTCGAGACGTAACCTTTTTTCGGGATTGGTTGGACATTGGCTACTTTCCAGCATGAAGGAAAATACCCGCTAGGTATGATATGCTGAAATGTTTACGCAGTGGAAAAGCGAGTGTCGAAGAGCACTTTTTTAAAACAATTGCTGAAATACTATCTGGTCCTGGAGATTTATTAACGTTTAGTCCGACAAGAACCTTTCTGACCGCTCGTGTCCTAAGAAATATATTAGGCATGGAACATGTTACCATAGGAAGTGCTGGAAGTCGATGATTACTTTCAGGTAATATAGAATTGCCAGCAAAAACTTCCGCCAAAAGATTCGCCTTATCCACCGGGTCAGTAAGGATCTTGTCATCATTTATAAGAGTGGGGATAGTTGAACCAGTGTTATTTTTAACTGGCTTGACAAATGACCAAAAGCTCTTGCCCCCTTTTGGAGCAGCAAGAACTTTGGCCCGTAGACGTTTCTCATACAGAACCCTTCCATTCCTTAGAACTTTTGCACATTCTGATCTCGTCTGCTTGCGCAGCCCTTCTGTATTCGCATTCTTGTCCAACCGCCATTCTCTAAAAGCCTCTTCTTTGTTCCTAACAGCTTCCCTACAATTACCATTAAACCAACATTTCCCACTTGGTTTAGATGACATAAACTTCGATGGAATAAATTTTCTCATACCATATAATATAATATTCACGACCATCTCGGCCACGGCATCGACGTCCCTATCAAGGAAACAGATTTGCCAATTGAAGCTTCTAAAGAATTCGTTTAATTCTTCCCAATGCGCCTTGTCATAAAGAAAAACTGAGCGCTTCGCGACAGGAACCAGAACATCACGAAGATCGCTGTAGGAAAAGGATGCGGTTACGGTCATATGGTCCGAATTTCCGAGGGGGAGAGCAAGCAAACTATATATTTACCAGGATGCGAAGTTAAAAAAAGGTCAAGGGTATTACCTTGTTGGCCTTCTCCACGCGGGATGTGTGTCGGTCCCTTCACTAGTTGGTGCAGGTGGTTGTGCACAGCAAAGAGTTCTGCATAGCGACCCTCAGGAGTCGTCAGATTAGAGTCCGTAAGCCACGATTCAATATGGACGTTAAAATCGCCAATAACAACGATTTCACTATCGGGAAAGCCCTTTAAAACGCTAGAAATAGCATCTGATTAGGAATCGAAGCTATTGTAGGATAAAACCCTTCCAGCATTGGGGCTTCGGTAAACAATTACCAGGTGAATAATGTGAGTACGCACCCTAACCTTTAGCCAAAGTGAACAAAATTCTGGATCCCTTGAATCCAGTTGATGCTGGTGTTGATATACAACATCATCCCGTATATATATTGCAAGCCCCCTATGAGAAACGAAATATGATACTAGGTGGTATCCATTGATATGAAATTTGTTAGGATCGACGTCCGTAAAAAATTGGATCTCGCAAAGAGCAAAAATATCCGGCCGATAAGTATTAATATGAGCGTAAACGGAGAGAAAATTCGTTCTTAACCCACGTATATTACAAAAGTCCACGCGGAATCTAGCTGACATATTCAACAAATAAAAAGAGTCAAAACAATATCTAAGACAAATAAAGGTGAAATAAACAACCAATCTGTGCTTAGTGTTATGCCTTAAAAACAAACTACTCCAAATAGGGATGTTAAATGGGTTTTTCAATTTTGTACCAACTTTCAAAAAAAAATGGTACTTTTTGGACCGTCACGGTACCACTTTTTTATTTATAAAAACTTAACTGAAACACATGAAAATGTTTGTTCGGTTGTACTGAATCTTGTATAGCCTCCAAAATAAAAACAAATTAAAAAAAAAAAAATTTCGGGGGAGTTTTTGAACAATTTCTTTAAATCTTTCTGCAGAAAATGTCTCATTATCCGATACCTTATCTACAGGAAAAATTTTCAGAATCCTACAATTTTTCGACAGAAAAAATGTGTGTAAACACGAAAAATGTATCAAGATCAGAGAATTCTTCTAAAGATAAAAGGTCACAAAATCTGCAATTAATACTATCTTCATAAGTTGTCTATAAATAACTGACTAGCAACTTCTGAGACCTTTTTGTTTGACAAAAGCGAGTAAGAATTTTTTCTCAAGTGTCTAATTTTGATACCATTTTTAGAAAACAAATTTTTAAAATCCGGAAATTTTTTAAAAAAATTTTTAGAAAATTTTAATTTGAAAACTACTTTAAATGGTTTTAAAACAAGAGGCAAAAACTAAAAAAGAGTCTCATTTATGGTGTTAATCGGTCTAGCATTATTACCCTTGTGAGAATTTTTTTTTTAAGTAAAGAAAGAAGCTGCAGTCTTTTACCGATATTTCGATGAGTTATAAAGAAGGAAATTGGAAATTTTAAAATTGTACCAAATCAGTCGCAGTAGTACCACGGTACTTTTGAAGGTAAAAATGTACCAAAAAAAGTACAATTGTACCAACTTTAACATCCCTGACTCCAACCACAATTCGATTGTAAAAATCACCCTTATTATGTCAATAAAAAAGCAAGGGAAAAAAATAAATAAAAAAATACGCTGCTGGTGAGGGGCTTAAAAGCCCATCGCTTGGTCTATTGTAATTCGAAGATATTATTTGTAATTGGAAAATTCCATTTGAAATTGGAAGATTCTACTTGTAATTCGAAAATTTCAATTGTAAAAATTCCAAAAAAAAATTTGTTGACCCATTTTGACCACCCTCCCCCCAAAAAACAACCCTGCAAATTTATTTTAAAATTTTTTGAAATGTTGGAGGGTATAAAAGCTTTTTTGGAAAAATATCATGTAAAAATGGATTTTTAAAAATTTATAGGAATGGTTTCCAATTTTAGTTATTTTCGGTCTATCACCTCTAGTTCAGTAAAAAATTGCAATTAAAGTTTGTTTTTAGAACAAATGTATGTAAAAAAGGATTTTTGAAAATAAATATCAATGAGCACCAATTTCTGTATGTTTGTTTTTATGAAAACTATTTTTGACTGCATTTTAAGTTTAACCCATAACATTTTTTGAGTGTATACATAATTACATGTGTGTGAACTGTCTTTCAAGTTTGTGCATATTTTCCAAAAAATAAAACAGAAAAAAACATAAAATTCTGACCCCTTCCTTTTAGAAAATCGTTTTAATAAATTTCAAATGCGAAAAACCAAAACGCATCGTCAAAAAAGTCTTGTTATTTTTAAATTGATCATAATTATCCTGATATTTTGCATCCTTTAATTTTGTTTTTTTTTTTGGTAAATCAGTGATTTTGTTTTTGTTGTTTTACATTTAATGTCAGTCTCAATAGTGACCAGACTATATAATTACGCATGGCAACATACGGAAAGAACATGTTTTGTTGAGTGTAAAATTAATATTACTTTTTCTTCGTTTTGTATAAAAGAAATTAAACTGAACTTGACCCAGAGCTTGTGGGATTTTTTTTATTTATTTCGTTTAAAGTTAGATAATTGCGTGTACGTTCTTTATACCTACGTATAATTGTATCACAAGTATTTAAGTATTTACACTCAGAAAAATTTTACAGTGATTCATGTTGGATGTTTTTTAATTAAATTGTGTTACCGGAAATTTTTTTGAATTTTTCAAAAAGTTATACTCAAATTTAGTATTAAATTTACTTAATGTAAAAAACTAAAAAAAATATTCGGAAAATTTAATGTGAAAAGGAGTTTATTCTAGTTCGAGGTCATTTATGTTTCCCATTATAAATTACCATACTGCTTTAAAAAATTTGGTGATTTTCAGGATTTGGTGATTTTCAGGATTTTCAGTTCCCCATCATCCGAAGTCTTTAGGAAATTTGGTAGGAAATCTACTCCGAAATTTTACCAGTATCAAAATGAAATATAATTAGGGTGTTCACAGTGACGATTAAATTTGCCTTTTTTAGTTTGGTATTTGGCAAATGTGCCAAACGTCAAAAAAATGCCAATTTGAATGTGGCATATTTTTCTTAAAATGCCCAACTCAAACCTTGTCTAAAAACAAAATGCCAGTGTGCAAATAAAAAAAAAACATAAAAATGACAACAGCTGTGATTGTTTATGCTGAAATTTCGAACGCGGCAACAAAAACATTTATACAAAAAGAAACATACACATTTTTTTGTGTTTATTTTAAAATTGTGAATGTAAAAAGTTAATTAAAGTTATTTTGTGCAAATTATTAACGAAAAGTGCGCTCACGATATGTAAAGAAAAAATGGTGGCATATACTTGACGTTTAGTAAAATGGCAAATTTGCAAAATACCCAACTAAAAAAGGCAAATTTAATCGTCACTGTGAAAACCCCAAATGAAAACAGACGTTGGCTTTGCATTTTTGCCGTCGGCAAATGTTAAATGCAGTTTTTATACCCTCCACTTAGTGATAGAGGGTATATATAAGTTTGTCATTCCGTTTGTAACTCATCGAAATATCGGTCTGGGACGCCATAAAGTATATATATTCATGATGCCCGATCGATTTTAAGACATTCTAGCGATGTCCGTCTGTCCGTCTGTCTGTGGAAAGTGCTCTCACGGACAAAATATTGCACAGAGATGACTGAAACTTAACATATTTATTGGAAGTTCTCCCGAGAAGTTTGGTATTGCATTTGAGCGATATCGGTTCAGCGGTTCAAAAGTTATGAACGAAAATGTAAGCACACCTCAAAAATTTCAGTACATTTAACATAACCTAAAAATACAAAATGCTTTAATTCGGCTTCTGGTTGACATATGTGAACATAATTGAACACCAAATGATATTTAAACAAGTACGAACATATTTTTTGACAAAAAAATAAAAAAATCGCGGATTTTTTTTTAGCAAAATTTTTTTTCGCGGATTTTTTTTTTCAAATTTTTTTTTTTAAGTTATTTCTTTTTATATAAAGTTTTTTGAAATAATCTTTTTGAAATTGTGGAGGGTATCACTACATTCGGCAAGGCCGAATTTAACTTTTTTACTTGTTTTGTTTTGTTTTGTTTTTGCTTCTTATAGAAGACAAATTCTCATACTTACAATAACAGTTGGGTTGTCAAATTTAATTTCAATTATATAATATAAAAATAATAAAATCATTTTTAAATATTTTTTTTTTAACGCAAAAATAATGTTTGTGTCCGGGACTTGCAAAATTATTTAAAAAACTTTTTTTTTCTTAAAAAAATTCTTAATAAAAACATTGTCATGGTCAGGTTGGTTAATTGCATTTAAGAAAAAAAGGGTTTATTAAAAAATTTTGTTTTACTTAAAATAAAAAAATTTAAATTGTATGCAAAAAAAAAAAATAAATAAGTACGTAACTAACTTAAAAATAGTATAGACATTTTCAAGATATAATCATAATAATCATTTTATTGATTTCATTGACTTCATTTGAATCCATATCTTCATCAGTTTAATAAAGAATTTACTTAACTAAAGGAAAAAATACCTTAGGCATTTTGGGGACCCCAACTGGGGACCCCATCTGGAGACCCCATGAGACCCTAACTTTAAATCCAAATTTAGATTTTTGCTCTGTAAATACTGCAGATACGAAAAAAATTTGGAAGGCATTTTTGTTGTCCTTAACTTCTAGAATATGAGCGCCGAAAACCCGAAAGTCCTCCAAGTTATGGTTTTCGAGTTATTTCATGATCAAATTTCTCAAGACCCCAATCCCATATCTCGAAAACTAAGCAAGATAGAGCGATTCTGACCAAAATTTTGGATCAAAGTCAATATTGACCCTATAATAGTGTACGCACATACTCATGGGCGGACCCCATATATTGGGGGCCCGTATGGTCCTCACATTGAGACTCCAGAATCCGTAAGTTTAAGGAAATTTTTACTTATTTTAAAAAAATATTTTTCCTCTGGATAAAACCAATTAAACTTATATTAAGTACAATTTTACTTACTTTTAAGATATATTTAAGTAAATGCATTACTATTTTTTTAGGAAAAAATATACTTGAAAGAAGAATTTATATCTTTGGAGCCCTCGCATCCCCTTCTTTTCTTAAATTAAGTTCAACATGTTTTAAAAATGGTAATTTTTGTTTTCAGTGTAGTTAGCCAGAGCGGGTTTAACAGGAGTCGAGTAACTTCAGATATCTTTATCTATTGAGAGTCTTTGCTGTTTATAACTCATCGAAATATCGGTAAAAGACGCCACTTTTTTCTTTACTCAAAAAAAAAAAAAAAAAAATGGTCACAAGGGTACTAATGCTAGACTGATTTACACCATAAATGAGACCGGCTTATCGGCCAAATCAGTTTTTGAAAATTTGGTTGTTCTCTTATGAAAAACGTGGACCTTCGGGAAAATTTCGATAACTTCCGAACTAACAGGAATATTGTCTAACAACATATAGTTTTTTCAAAAGAAATGGCCGAAAAATCCAAAAAATATTTATTCGTCATTTTTTTAACCATTTTTTGAACCCCTAAATCCCCGATATGGCCGACAAACCGAGACACTACAACCTTAGAATGTTCTCTTTTATATATTTTTTAAGTTTCATGCAAATCGATTCATAAGGGTTTAGATTCTTCCCTTATCAGATACATTTTTCCTTTCGAAAAATTCTAGAGTTTTGAGAGTTTTCCTATAGATAAATTATCGGACGATGAGACATTTTCTACAGAATAGATTTCAAGAAATTGTTCAAAAACGCCCCTGAAAAATCATACTTGAATTCAGGTGGTTTGGATACGTTTTTTGACTCGTGATTCCTTTCCAAAAGTTGCTTCCAGTTCAGCAAACATTTTGCAAGGGCCTCTTCAGGCGACAAACAACGGTAAAGGTTTGAATAATTACATTTTTCGACAAAATTTAATGTCCAAATTTTTTGACCAGACTCGGCTAACGCCTTTTTAATATATTTTAAAAACCAAATATATTGGTTACTAAGATCAGAATTTAAATTTTACTTTAAACCTGTATGACTCCTACGAGAAAAAAGGAAAGAAAAATTGGAAACAAGTTAAAACAAGTAAGAAAACTACAGTCGGTCAAGACCGACCATATCATACCCTACACCAGAGTTTCCCGGAAAATGGGTTCCAAGTTCAAACATGGACTGATTAGATAAATATTTTGTTAAATCTTTAATAAGTGAAAAAAACACTTACAAATCAAATTTGAGTGAAATAAACTTCTTTTTGTTGACAATAAACCGCTTTAACTGAATATCGGGCGAAATTTTCACATGGGGCGGGCCTAAGTCCAAAAATGGACCGATGATAATCAGATTTGATAAGGTTATTTAAGTACGCGTTTTACATACGCAAACAGATTTTTAACTAAATATTTTCTATATTCATGAAATTTAAGTGATTTATGTGAAAATCGGGAAGGTGGTTTGTATTGGGGCTATTAGAAGAACTGGTCCGATTTCTTTAAAATTCGGAACGGTGATTTGTGTAGATAAAATATTATTACCTGCCAAATTTCAAAAAGATACCTATTATAATGCTGTTATTAGAGTCATTTGAGTCAAAACTGAAGAGGACCTTTATGTGGGGGCTAGGTCTACATATGGACCGATTTTTTCAATAGGCTTCGTCCTTGGGCCAAAGGAGGCTTAAGTTTTAAATTTCAATTGATCAATTGATTAAAAATTGCGACCTGTATCGTGTTTAGACCGTTTACATGGACAGACAGACGGACGGACGGACAGACGGACATCGCTAAATCGACTCAAAAAGTGATTCTGAGTCGATCGGTATACTTAAAAGTGGGTCTAGGACCAAAATTTCGGGTAGTTACAAACATCAGCACAAACTCATTATACAATGTACTACAGTGTGGTGTAGGGTATAAAAATCATGGGCCAACCCAGTAACATTTTTCGTTCCAAATAATCGGTTCCAGAACGCATCATATTATCCTGCAATCGATTCTACTTAACATTCCAGAATCAATGATTTTTGTTTGAAATTGAGCCGAAAGCAATCGTTTTTAGACCAAATAGTTGTTTTGAAAAATAATTTTACATAGAAAATTTTGTAGTTATTACCGTAGAATATATTCAAGAATCTATTGCAAAAGGAATCAGTTCAAATAAAAATTAAAACTGATTTAAATTCGTTTTAAAAACAGTGTATTTCATAGAAAATGAAATGATTTATCGTAATCGCATGATTTTTTTGACGATTACGAATACGATTAATAGGTGCGATTAATCGCGATTACGATTTTAATCGTTTTGCAAACTCTATGACAGACCTACGATATCCACAATAAGATACGAAAAAATCTTTATAAAATTTAAGTCAACACATATTTTGCACTAGACCAGCGGTTTCCAACCTTTTTGGTTCGCGTACCCTAATTTTAAATTTTATCTGCCGCGTACCCCCTAATGAGTTTTTTTTTTCGTTAAAAAAACTTCACATATAAATATAAGAGTTAATTTTGAAATTTTTTATCTACAGGTATATCTTTTTTTTGACGGATTTAGGGGAGATTAAAACAATAGTGGTATTTTTTTTTTTAAATTTTGCTCCTAGGGTTGGTTCAATGTATCTGAAAACGCGGATTTTGAGCTGATTTTTCTGCAGAGCAAAAACGGCTGAAAATATACAAATATTATTTCACCAATGAAAGAGCATTTTGAGCTTAACAAAATGGTACTAAAATTTCTACTGTATCACAAATCATCTCAAAAATGCACAAAAACACGTCTTTTGAGAACTTTGATATCATTTTTATAACCTCCACTCTAATGATAGAGGGTATATATAAGTTTGTCATTCCGTTTGTAACACCTCGAAATATTGGTCTAGGACCCCATAAAGTATATATATTCATGATCCTCGATCGATTTTAAGACGATCTAGCGATGTCCGTCCGTCCGTCCGTCCGTCTGTCCGTCTGTCTGTCTGTCTGTCTGTTGAAAACACGCTAACTTTTGAAAGACTTTACGCAGGCTCCTGAAGTTTGGCATATATGTTGGGAATTTACCTGGTCAGGTTGGTATTGCAATCCAGCGAAATCGGTCCAGTGGTTCAAAAGTTATGAGCAAAAGATTGAATTTCGGCAAGGGTTTTTCGTGAATTTATGAGATAAAAAGCACTATAACTTTCGAAAATCAATTCTGAGGATTCTGAAGCTTGGCAAATATGTTTTTCGTTCCTCCAGCCTAGTTCGTATTGAATTTCACCCAAATCGGTCCAGTGGTTCAAAAGTTATTAGCAAAACCGTGAATATCAGATTAGCTTTACCTTAAATTCACGTGGTGAAAACCAGTTAAACCTCTTTAAAACCCATTGGTAAGTCACAAAAATATTTTAAAACGTATTTTTGTCACTCAAAAATATTTTTATACCAAAACAAAAAAAAAATACACTCGAAAAAAATTTTACACTCAAAAAAAAAATTAGTAATTTTTTTTTTTTGAATGTAAAATTCGAAAAAATTTTACACTCAAAAAAAAATTTACACTCAAAAAAAAATTTGTATTTTTTTTTTTTTTTCAAAAATTACTAAAAATTTTTTTTTTACACAAAATAAAATATTTCTAATCATAACTGTTATTTTTTTCACGTTAGAAAATTTACTATCACTTAAAATGGGCATTGTGGAGGGTATTCATAGATTCGGCCAAGTCGAATTTAATTTTTCTACTTGTTTTAAAAACCTGACATCATAGAAAAATTTGGGATCCATATTCGGAATCATTATCGAAAGGTTAATCAAAAATAAGTGGTCGAATCTCAAAATATCATCGAAAAATATCGCAAGAAATACTTTCTAAATTGCACAAAAATATGTTGTTTTGTGATATTGACCCCAACTTTCTTAAAAACCTACGTTATGGAAAACTTTGGAAGCCAGATGAGGAACCAGCATTGAAAGGTTAATCTAAAACGAATGTCCAAATTACTAAAATGTCAAATGTTGCGTACCCCCGCGAAGAGTTTCGCGTACCCCCTAGTGGTACGCGTACCATAGGTTGGTAACCGCTGCTCTAGACGATATTCCTGTTAGATCGGAAGTTATCGAAATTTGCCCTAAGGTCCACATTGTTTCATAAGGGGACAACGAGACATCCCAACCTTTAAATCATCTCTTTCTTTTATATTTTAAGTTTGAAGCAAATCGGTTCATAAGGGTTGATATACTTCCTTTGTTAGAAACGACCAAGGATCTATCTAATAAAATTGCATACAATGAACCATATAGCTTCCAAAGGTGATCACATTTAACGGCTGCCCATTTAAACTAATCTTATCCTCAAAGAAGAAATTGAAATTCTGGCCAAAAAAATTGTTTTTTTACCCGTTAGAAATTAAAAAAAATTATAATTTTAAGATTAACACAAAAACGAGCCGCAAAAAAACTATAATTGGGGCTCGTGCTTGGCACGTACTATAAAAAAAAATTAACAAAAAATATTTTAAGCATCTAACTGCACTTTGGGCTTAAACCATTTTCGAACATATTTAATATTCGCAACAAATAATCCCCAAATACACATAATGTTGTCCGTATTATAACGCCATAATTTTCATGATGATGGATTACTGCTAAAAAATATCAGTTCATTATGATTTCATTATGAGTTTTTGGTAGTTTTTTGGTAGTTTAAACAAAAAATATGTTTTTATTTCATTCGTTTTTATTTTTTAGCTGATTACTGTATGGTGTGGACGCTGGTTGATATCTTAAGGGGTTTTCTGTGTGCTTAATTACTACGTAGTGTGTCGTTTTTGGATTCTTTTAATTTTTTATTTTTTTTGCAAGAACACCGAAAAAACCAAAGAAAAAACAAGTAAGAAAATTATAGTCGGTCAAGACCGACCATAAAATACCCTACACCAGAGTTTCCCGGAAAATGGGTCCCAAGTTCAAACATGGACTGATTAGATCTATATTTTGTCAAATCTTTAATAAGTGTAAAAAGCACTCACTAATCAAATTTGAGTGGAATAGGCTTCTTTTTGTTGACAATAAATCACTTCAACTGAATATCGGGCGAAATTTCCACATTGGACCTAAGTCCAAAAATGGTCCGATGATAATTAGATTTGATAAGGTTATTAAAGTACGCGTTTAACATACACAAACAGAATTTTAATTAAATATTTTCTATTTTCATGAAATTTGAGAGATTTATGTGAAAATGGGAAGGTGGTTTGTATGGGGGCTACAATAAGAACTGGTTCGATTTCTTTAAAATTTGGAATGGTGATTTCTGTTGATAAAACATGATTACCTGCCAAATTTCGAATAGATACCTGTTAAAATGCGTCTATTAGAGTCATTTGAGCCAAAACTAAAGAGGACCTTTTTATGGGGGCTAGGTCTAAATATGGACCGATTTTTTCCAATTTCAATAGACTTCGTCCTTGGGCCAAAAGAGGCTTAAGTTTCAAATTTCAAGTCAATTGATTAAGAATTGCGACCTGTATCGTGTTTACACCGTTTACATGGACAGACGGGCGGACGGACGGACGGACATCGCTAAATCGACTCAAAAAGTGATTCTAAGCCGATCGGTATACTTAAAAGTGGGTCTAGGACCAATATTTCGGGTAGTTACAAACATCAGCACAAACTCATTATACCCTGTACCACAGTGTGGTGTAGGGTATAAAAACTTTGGTCTAAATGGTTGATCATTTCCGTTAATGCTTTAAGCGATATTTTACGAGGCAGACAAACAAAAAAATTGTCAGAAAAAAAAATAAATTCTTGATTTAATTATAAATGTCTGATACTATAGTTGAAATACGACCCTACAACAATAAATACATCAACATTTCTTTAGAAATGATTTTTGATTGTTGTACCGCATTTAGATTGACTACTGCTTAAATTAACTGTTTTTTTGGATTTACATTTTTTAATCTGAGAGGTTAAAAATGATTTGAAATATTGTTCTTGCGCTTAAGGAAAGCTTAAAGGTAAAAAGTCACCATCGTGGTGGTCAAAATAGTTGCAGAAGACCAGCGATTCCTGCAGAAAGCTCTTTAATAAGGCAAACTCTTCAAAAGCGGACGAGGACTTGTCTGCATAAAGGCTGCAACTTAGGAGTTATAAGATATTACAGGATTGCCAATAGTGATTCTTTGAAAAACTTTTGTTGAAACATGGAAGACGTTTCATTTTCAACACGCATTTTTCGGGTAATTCCTTGAAGCCGTTTCAAACTTTGGAACGCTCTGACGCCCAAGCATCTGAAAGTGTTTCGGAAATAATAAATATGCCAACATAAATCTGCTCAACTAAAGGCCTCAAGTTCTCTAAATCCCCTGAACCTGATAAAATAATGGTGCCATCAAGAGATCGCTTTCGGTAAAGCAGCACTTGCCAGTATAATGTCTAAATCGGGAGCGTCCCAGAACATTTTTCTGTTCCAAATAACACTGTGACCAGTGTTGCCAGAACTTGGTAATCAAAAACGGCTAAATCCATTCGAAAAAACGGCAAAAAAACGGCTAAAAAATGGCTAAAAAAAGGCTAAAATATATATTTTACTTTTTAAAGAAAAATTAATGTAAATTCATATTTTGCACCGTTTTTTATAATAAATTAAAATAAGAAGATATTTTGTTACTGATTTCGCATATTTTAGATTAAATAAAGAGAGTTCAAAACACTTTTTTAATGATTTAAATTTTTTTTATATAAAATTTTTTTATAAAAATATAAATAAAAATTTTGACTACAAAAAATTTATTTTAGTAAAAAAAATGTTTAGTTATTTTAGCTTAAATTTTTTTTTTCAACACATGAATTCAAGGTGAAACTTTTACCTTTGGGACCGTTTTCGCTGAAACCTGGCCAAAATACTTCCAAAAATTTATACGCCAAGATTCAGCAATCAGCCTTCAAGTTGAGTTTTGAACGTATTTTTAAAAGACGGAGAAACTGGCATTGCTAGATCGTCTAAAATTTAGTATAATGTTTATGGTATGAATATAACAAAAATATTCGTGGTTTTATTCCAGACTTGTGATGATAAAAATTTTTAAAAATTAAATTTTCTCCTACAATTTTCAACTTAAACCTTTATAACAAATAGTATTAGAGTCTGTGATCGATCTGTACAAACATAAAAACCAATAAATTCTTTATTTTGGTATAAAAAACACACTAAAACTTACATTTTAACCGAAAACTCAAAAATGGCTAAAAAACTGCTAAAATTATTTCGAAAATGGCTAAAAAACCAGCTTAGAGCTAAATGCTTTTTTGTCCGGCTAAACGAGTTCAAAAGGAGCTAAATCTAGCCGGAAAATGGCTAAATTGGCAACACTGACTGTGACACAATTGAAGGGTCATTTAATAGGGCCTCAACCAAACCAAGACAGTTTAAAAGTACTTGTGCATAGTAGTAAAACCCCATATGGGTTTTGCTCTGTAACGTCTGAATTTTTTTTTATAGCCCACTGAATTTTTAATTTAATTTTTTTAAAGGCGTTTGAAAAAAATCGAAAAAAGTAATGTAACTGTTATTTTGAGCTTAAAATAGTGTTTGGATGTCTTCAATAGAATTTGATGGGGAATTTTTTTCTAGAATATATTAACCCTCTATCTGCCGTATTTATTGGTCATTTAAGTACTTTTCTTAAGAAGTGGCTCAAAAGTCTACTAAGACTTGCGTTTAAAGGGTTAAAATGTTATACGAATATGTTCTTCATCAAATTTCACTAGGGATTACTGAAGGCAGAAAGTTCGACTGGTATAAGGAAAATGCAGAAAAAAGATAAATTGTAAAGTGTCATTAATTTTTTTATATTTTTGCCAGAAATTGTATACAATTTTGTAACTAACAAATATAGGAAAAAATATAAGAAATTAGTGCTACTTTACAATTAACCTTTTTTATGCATTTTTCGTATACCGGTCGAACTTTCTACCTTCAGTAACACCCACTGAAATTTGATGCTGAAAATAATCGTAGAACATTTTAACACTTTAAACGTACGCCTTAGTAGGTTTCTGAGCCATTTCTTTAATAAATGACGTAAATGACCCATTAAAACGGGAGATAAAGGTTTAGCGTACTCTAGAAAAATATTCCCCATAAAATTCTATTGAAGACATCCAAACACTATTTTAAGTTCAAAAGAACATTAACATTAGTTTTTTCGACTTTTTTCCAACGCCTTTGAACAAAAAACTGAAAAATTCAGTTGGCTATAAAAAAAAATTTGAGACGTTACAGAGAAAAACTCTTTGGGGTTTTAACTACTACACATAAGTACTTTCAAACTGTCTTGGTTTGGTTGAGGCCCTAAATGTGCTGTTGCACTGTGTACGGTTCCAAAACGCATCATATTACTCTGCAGTCAATTCTATTTAACATTCTAGAATCAATGTTTATTGTTTAAAATTGTCCCGAAAGCAATTCTTTCACCGCTTCTTAGGAACCTGCTCTTTTCAGAAGCTATTTGCATTACAGAAACTGGTGGTATACCTAAACGCCCTACAAAACTGCTTTGATATTAAGTTAAGTCTGCAAAACACACGTTTTGCGTAAGCCAAAATTATTTAAAGTAACTTCAAAAGGATTTTCTAACGGTTACAAAATAATTATACATAGAAACATTTCCAAATTATATGAGTAGATAAACATTTTTTCGACACACTTGAAATTTTATAAATCAGTGAGACACAAACTAAATTTACCAACGTTTATTTGCGGAAAACGAAAAAACGACCTAGTAGCATTTTTTTTTTTAAACAGGAAAAAGGATCCGGCAACAGTTTGTTTTTCAAGTCACGAAAAAATTTTCTTGTAAAATTTGGTAAAATTTTTATTGCGTTTTGAGAAATTTTTCTCTGAGATAAAAGTCTCAAAAAATTTAAACTTTTCTTTATAAAAAATACAAAAATTTTTCTAGACGAAAAACTTTTCAATTTTTCTAAATGAATAATTTGGGAATTTATAGAAAAAAGTTGAGAATTTTTCTTAGAATTTTTTTATAGGAAAAATCTTATAATTTTGACAATTTTTATATGAAAAATCTAACAGTTTTGCTATAGGAAAAATCTGAGAGTTTTTTTATAGGAAAAATCTGAGAATTTTCTATATTAAAAATTTGACAATTCTTCTGGGTAAAAAGAAAAAAAAAGAAATGATATCATGAGTGAGAATTTTTTTCTAGAATTTTCAAGAATCTCAAAAGTTTTCTTTAGAAAAATAATTTTTAAATCTTAAATTTTTTTATAGTAAAAAAAATAATATAAAATAAAAAAATAGGAAAAATAAAAAAATTTTCTTCAGGGAAAATTTGGGAATTTTTTATACAAAAATGCATCTGAGACTTTTATAGGAAAAATTTGTCGGAATCTAAGTATTTTTCCTTAGGAAAAATGTCTCAGAATCTGAGATTATTTTTATTAGAAAGATGTCTTAGGCTGAGTTTTTGAGTTGTAAAATTTATTGGTTTTAGGTTTAAACTGAGTTTAAACCACAAATTCTGTTTTTGAGATGTGGTTTATTTTAAGTTTAACTCACCAATAATGGAGAGTTAAACTAAGGTACAAAAATGTCAAAAAACACCTCTGATTTTCAAATATACTGGTTAGTATTGCCATACTGTGGTATTTTATTCGAAAAAATGTGCGAGGATGGCAACTATTCTAATTGGAAATGTGGCATTTGGTATGGCAATACCGCGTTAATCGACATATGCTAAACTTGAACTGAAAAACAGAATGCTTGGTTAAACTTGGTTTTATTTTTATAAAGTTTAATAAAACTCCCGGTTAAACTAAGTTAAAGCGATATGTCAAAAACGCAGCCTAAGGCCAATTGCCACATTTCCAAGTAGAATAGTTGCCATCATCGCACATTTTTTCGAACAAAATACCACAACATGGCAATACTAACCAGTATATTTGAAAATCAGAGGTGTTTTTTTTATGTTTTTGAACCTTAGTTTAACTCTCCAACATTGGTGAGTTAAACTTAAAATAAACAACATCTCAAAAACAGAATTTGTGGTTTTAACTCAATTTAAACCTAAAATAATTAAATTTTACAACTCAAAAACTCGCCCTTAGAATCTAAGACTTTTTAATACGAAAAGCTGAGACCTTTTCTACAGGAAAAAAATCCTAGAATCCTAGAAAAAATTTCCGATTTTTTTCAATATTAAAAATTCTTGAGTTTTAATATTAAAAAAATATTCTAAAATCTATTACTTTTTCGATAGGAAAAATAACTCAGAATCCAAGTCTTTTTCTATAAAAATTGCCTTAGACTCTGAGAATTAAAAAAAAAAATATATTCTGAGAATTTTAGAAAAAATATAACAGAATTTAAAAAAAGGTCTGCCAAAATTTTTATTGTTTAAAAAATGATTCAGAATTTAAGACTTTTTTTGTAGGAGAAATCTCGGAGACTCAGACTCTAAGACTTTTTCTATGGGAAAAATGACTCAGAAACTAAAACATTTTTTTAGGAAAAAATTTCTTAGACTCTCTTATAAAAATATTTCTCAGAAAATACTTGACTATCTTAGACTTTTTCTAGGGAAAAGTTTCTCAGAAAACAAAACTTTTTAAATAGAAAAATGTCTCAGAATTTAGAAAATTGCCTCCAAAAATTTTCCAATCTCAATTTTTCTAATCTCAGGTACTTTATGTAGAAAGATCGTTTCGGTATCTTAGAAAAATAGAATAGAAAAAAATTTTAATATTTCAGAACCTAAGAAGTTTTCAATGGGAAAAATACTCACTAAATCTGAGAATTTTCTTTAAATTTTTTATTTTAAATATAGAAATTTTTGGTGTGAGAATTGCATAAGTATCTGAAAATTTTCTATATGAAGGTGTATCAGAATTTAAAAATTTTAGTAGAAATTCTGATTTATTTTTATTAAAAAATAAAAATCGTTACATTCTTACTTTAAAATATTATATTTTTAGTAGTTTTATTCTAGCTCGAGGTCATTATTTCCTTTACTTATTTAGACTTTGATATTCTCATAGAATAATTTTCAAAAAATTATTAATTATTCTAGGAGAATATCATAGCTTTAATAAGTAAAAGTAATAATGACCTCGAGCTAGAATAAACCTACTTAAAATATTTTTGTATAAATTTTAAAAGCTTTTCTGTATCATAACCTCAGAAGTTTTCTATTGGGATAACGTCTCAGAATCATAATCATAAAAATTATGTCAGAATCCGGGTCTTTTGCTGTCAGAAAAATGCTTTAGAACCTAAAAATGTCTTGCAGATACGTTTTTCAAAAAATCAAATATTGAAGTTTTTTTATTATTAAAATAAATTTTCAAAATTTGAAAATGTTTATTAAGAAAAAATCTTAATAAATAAGAGTTGAACAGTAAAAAATCTTACCCAATGATTTAAATTCAACCTGAAGTTCCCTGCAAAAAAAATTTTTTTGAGCAAAAAAAAAAAAAAAATTCCCCCCCCCCCAAACCCAAGAGCTGGATCCGCGCCTGTAAAGGGTATATATAAGTTTGTCATTCCGTTTGTAACACCTCAAAATATTGGTCTAGGACCCCATAAAGTATATGGGGCATTCCAGGCCAAATCACTCACTTTTAGACCCGACCCCTTTCGATTCATTTTATTTTTGGATATGTTTTAGTTCTTATTAAATGTAACTTGGACACCAATTCAGCCTTTTATTCCAAGATGGTGTTGAGTAATCAATTTTTCAAAATGGTGATTTTTTCAAAAAAATGGAAAAATTAAAATTTTCAATTAATTTTGACCAGTTAAAAATATAGATATCTTAAAAAAAGTTGGACAACGTTTTGTTGGTATTTAAATGTAGTTTTAGAAAAAAATATCAAAAAAAATTATTCGAAGTAATTATCACTTATTTTTTAACGTTTAAAAATTAAAATCGACTTTTTGAAAAAGTCCGAAACCTTCGATTTTTTTTTACAAACGTCTAAAAGTTCTACTCTTAATTACGCAACTTTTAAGCCATAATTCGAGATGTGATCGCAATTTGTTATATTTTTTTTCAAATTTTGAAAATTGCACCTTTTATTTTTTGACTCTGATTTATTTTATATGGTGCTCCAAAAAAACTAAATTGGTAGATACTGATCCTAACTTACCCTATATATATTCATTTCGAGGCAAAAATACGCCTCACAAAAATTAAGAACGATCGGACATGGATAAGGTGTTCCGCATGGGCCTTGAAATTTAGAAAACGGATTACAAGGAAAAATATGATTTTTTTTCTGTTTTCTCAATTTTTTTGGTATTTTAAGTTAAGTTTTAATTCAAGTGGTTACAGAATTATAATTCGGAGTAAAATGCCTCTCTAATAAGGTACCAAAGACTGAAATCGGTTGAAAATCAGCCAAGTTGCTGCAACATCCCCAGGCATCTAAAGTATGGCAGAACACTTGATTAAGCAATATAATACGATTTTGGAAATTCATTGAAATTTTCTACTGTAATAACATTTTTTTATTCTTCAAGTTCAAATGTTATTAGATGACAAGTATTTTTCATATTGTGTTTTGCTAACATTTTTTAAATTAGTGCTAAAAATGCCTGCATTTTCAACACCCTTTTGAAATCTCTATTTAAAAAAAAAAATTCTTTTTTTTGTTTTAAAATTTGGAAAAGCCAACAAAATATTACACTGAAACATGAATAATGAAAAAATGCTATTACAGTAGAAAATTTCAATAAATTTAAAAAAAGGGACTAGTATTTTTTAATCAAGTTGTATGGCACACGCTAGATGCCTGGGGAAGTTGTAATAACTTGGCTGATTTTCAACCGATTTTAGTTTTTAGTACCTTATTAGAAAGGTATTTTACTTCACATCATAATTCTGTAATCACTTGAATTAAAACTTAACTTAAAATACCAAAGAAATTGCGAAAACAGAAAAAAAAATCATATTTTTCCTTGTAATCCGTTTTTTAAACTTCAAGGACCATGCTAAACGCCTTACACATGTCCGATCGTCCTAAATTTTTGTGAGACGTATATTTACCTCCAAATGAATATATTTAGGGTAAGTTAGGGTCAGTATCTACCATTTTTTTTTTATTTTGGAGCTCCATATAAAATAAATCAGAGCCAAAACATAAAAGGTGCAATTTTAAAAATTAAAAAAAAAAAATAGAAAGAATTGTGATCACATCTCGAGTTATGGCTTAAAAGTTGCGTAATTTAGATTAGAATTTTTATAGTTTTTAACAAAAAAATCGAAGGTTTCGGACTCTTTCAAAAAGTCGATTTTAACTTTTAAACGTCAAAAAATAAGTGATAATTACTTCGAATAATTTTTTCATATTTTTTTTCTAAAACTACATTTAAATACCATGAAAACGTTGTCCAACTTTTTTTTAAATATCTATATTTTTTAATGGTCAAAATTAATTAAAAATTTAAATTTTTTAATTTTTTTGGAGAAAATCGCCATTTTGAAAAATTGATTACTCAACACCATCTTGGAATAAAAGGCTGAAAATTGGTGTCCAAGTTGCATTTAATAAGGACTAAAACATATCCAAAAATAAAATAAATCGAAAGGGGTCGGGTCTAAAAGTGAGTGATTTGGCTTGGAATGCCCCATATATATTCATAATCCTCGATCGATTTGAAGAAGATCTAGCGATGTCCGTCCGTCCGTCTGTCTGTTGAAAACACGCTAACTTTTGAAAGACTTTACGGAGGCTCCTGAAGTTTGGCATATATGTTGGGCATTTACCTGGTCAGGTTGGTATTGCAATCCAGCCAAATCGGTCAAGTGGTTCAAAAGTTATGAGCAAAAGAGTGAATTTCGGCAAAGATTTTTCTGGAATTTACGAGATAAAACACACGGTAACTTTCGAACGCCAATTCTGAGGCTGCTGAAGTGTGGCATATATATATTGTCATTCCTCTGGTCCGGTTCGTTCTAAATTTAAGCCAAATCGGTCCAGTGGTTCAAAAGTTATTAGCAAACCCGTAAATTTCAGATTAGTTTCACCTTAAATTCACGTGTTGAAAACCCGTTAAACATGTTTCAAAAACATTTGTAAGTCACAAAAATATTTTACAAGGTATTTTTGTCACTCAAAAATATTTTTACACTAAAACAAAAAAAAAAAAATACACTCAAAAAAATTTTACACTCAAAAAAAAAATACACTAAAAAAAAAAAAATTGTAAATTATTTTTTTTTTTTCAAAATTACAAAAAAGAAATTTTTTTTACACAAAATAAAATATTTCTAATCAAAAATGTTATTTTTTCACGTTAGAAAATTTACTATCACTTAAAAAGGGCATTGTGTAGGGTATTCATAAATTCGGCCAAGTCGAAATTTACTTATCTACTTGTTTTCAATTTTAATAGACTTCGTCCTTGGGCCAAAAGATGCTTACGTTTCAAGTCATTTGACCTGTCAAAATTGCGACCTGTATCGTGCTTAAATCGGTGGATGGACAGATGGACGGACATCACTAAATCGACTCAAAAAGGATTTATGAATCGATCGGTATGCTTGGAGGTAGGTCTAGGATTAATATTTCGTGTAGTTACAAACATCAGCACCAACCCTGTACCACATGGTGGTGCAGGGTATAAATATTTCTATGAAATTTTATGAAACTTTTTTTCATATTTTTTTTTGTCCAAATTTTATTCCCTTTATGAATATTTCATGAGCTTAACAATATTTTTAAAACAAAACCATTTATGAAAACATTTCATAAACATGAAATTTCATTAGTGTCTTTTTTGTTCTAAACAACTTTCATTAGATGTCTACACAGAAGACTTTACACCTGCTCATTAATCGTAGGTTAAAACTTAGGTAACCCAAACAAAAAAACTTTGTTGTTTGCAAAAATAAAAACAATAAAATTTTAATGAATGAATGTTATTTTTTTTTGTAAATAAAAAAAAATGTTTCACATCGTTTTTCTTACTATTTTTTTTTTTCTAAATATTTTTACAAATGATTCGTATCGGGAAATAAACATTAATTAAAAGTGGTAATACAAATCATAATGATATGTTTTACAAGTCGTTCATAAATGTTGCCTGTTTATTTTTTTTTAAATACGAATTTTAACTTTAAAATAAGTTAAAATGTGGTTGGTAAAGATCGAATTAGTTAAGCCATACATTAGAGTGGCACGAATAATGAAATTTTTCGAGTTTCGTCGATCGGGCAATGTATGGTTTGTTTTGGTCTAAAAACTCTATGTGTAAATGTTTAGCCAAATCGGAAAAAATTAACCTGTGCCTTTGCACAGTGCCACATTTGGCCAATCTAGCACGACAAAAATCAAAAAAAAAAGTTCCCCGATTTTTATGATTTGTTTGTATGTATTATAAAACATTCCTAATAACACGGAAATACTCACATAAGACATATAATTCTATTCGTTATTTAGATGTGGGTGCATAAAGTTGCATCTTGTAAAATCCTGAAAGTAGTGTTCATTATTTCGCATTATTTAAGTCGATTTTAAACTGTTGTAACTTTTTAACAAAAAAATATATTTACACACTCTTTTTTTGGTAATTTTAAAGGATATTTAAAGGCTTTAAGTCATATTTTTTTCTCTTTTTTAAATAATTTTTTCTATTTTTTATTAAATTTTTAACATACTAAAAATTTTTGAAAAGAAAAATATATATATATATGAGCAATTGTCATTAACTTTTAATATTTAAGAAAAAAAAAATTGCGATTTTTTTTTCGTGGCACATTGATAAGACTTTGTAGGTAAATAACATTATAAATAAGTAATTCAAATCCGTTCGCGTGCATTTATTTGAGCGATCGCACCCAAAACTATGGCGGTTTAAAGTTAAAATTTTTAAAAAAATTGTCAAAATTACATTTTTTATCCGAAGTTAACCAAACGTACCATTTTGTATTATGCTTACCCAGAGCTAAAATACATATTCAAACATGCATAAAATCTTTGCTAAATATCGAGATATTTGCATTTAACCAATTTTTTTCGGCGCATTTTCCAATATTTTGGAAATAAAAATGTTTCCAGCGGTTTTATTTTTTTTAAAAAAATATTACCAAATGCATTAACAAAATCTCAACAAATTCTTAGTTAACACCATTATTCTATCTCTAATAGGTAAGAAACAGCAGTGGTTTAAAGGGAACATTTTTGAAAAAAAAAATTTAATAATTTTGAATTTATTTTTTTTTTAATGTTAAATGTCTGATTTTACAGTGTTGTCCTTCACTGAATATTGAAACTATTCAAAGTATGATTAATAATGACAATATTAAGGTTATTACGAAATATTTAAACGTTATTACTAATTTTATTAAGGTTATAAAAAATTTTAGCGATTTTTCGCGATTTTCGCGACTGCAAAAATCAATGGACTAATTTTAAAATATTATTCGAATAAGACATGTCAAAATCTTTCAAAATACATTTCTGTTCTACTTTATTTTAAGTAATGTAAGATTTAATACTTATAACCATTAAATTTAAAAGTATCAAAAATTTAAAACCACCAAAAACCACTAAAACGTCAATTGTTTTTGGGTGCGAATGGATTGAAGATAAAGCATTAAAAATACTACCAAACGCGCTTTTCACTGACCAATTTCGATAAGCGGCCTGGATGTGCCTTACAAAAAACGAAAAACAGAAAAACGCCGCGGAATTCGCCAATATTAACTTTTGATCAATGTTGCTTTCCATGATTTATTATATTTGCACATACCATTGTTTCTACATGTTCAACTTTCAGTCATGCACATTTGGCTGTCAAATAATGCAAAACTAAAATATCGAAATTTTGCAAAAAATTTAAAAAGTTCATAAAATTTTTGCAATTGAATATTTTTTGGGTGCGTTTGTAAATCAAGTGGGAAATGGTAAATTATAAAGTTCACAAAGCATTCGGAACCATTCGGAATAAAACTGGGAGTGTGCCTCGCAAAAAACAGACTTTTTAAAAAATTCACGTTTTTTCTTCCTATCTTTGGAGAGCTGCAGCTTCGTAACCATTGCGAGCACATCACTCGAATCAGTCTCAGATTGTGCATATTTACAAGGGCTTTTACCATGTGTATTTGAATTTTAAAATTAGAGTTTGCACCAAAAGCTACAATCAAAAAACCTCGAAAAATTGAAAATTGAAAAAAATTGGTATCAAATATTTAGGTCCATGTAACTTTTATCTTATTGATGGCACATCCACTGAACCTACACCAAATAATTGCCCAAGTCTACTGATTAAACGGTATTAAATTTGGAGCAATAGCTTTAACGCACCCAACAATATGGAACTTTGAACGAAAAATTTCATGAGAGTATCAAGCGATTTTTTTACATTTTTCAACTTTGCACGTTCCATACCATGAGATAATGAGACTATTTGCGCTGTGCCTTTGCAGAATTATTCATTATGGTTCCCTTAACATATCTACATTCAC
Organism: Pegoplata infirma; assembly: GCA_963921195.1. Lineage (NCBI taxonomy): Eukaryota > Metazoa > Arthropoda > Insecta > Diptera > Anthomyiidae > Pegoplata > Pegoplata infirma. Next base: position 105,924,432 of record OY992538.1, on the reverse strand, counting down.
AGGTACCACCTAGTTTACAAATAAAAATGTTATTGCGAAATTAGTAAAATATCACAAGCGTTAAAAGTTAATGACAAAAGTCCATATATATTTTTTTTTTGATGGAATAGAACTTTTGTGGTTGGTCTCTATTGATCGCCGGACTTTTTCAGACATATTGATCAACATCCATAGTACTTATTTCAACGGCTAACTTTTGCGACCGTCTGCGACGCCGAATACAGTGGGGGCGATATGTAAACCTTGTTTTTACATATTTTTTAAACATATTTTTAAAAAGTGGGCGTGGCAATTGTCTGACCGCCCCCTTTTTTTGTGATATTATTTCTACAGTCCTTCAGAGTATATATACCAAGTTTAAAGAAATTACAACCAAAAGTAAATTTTTTTTAAAAAGTGGGCGTGGCCGTTAACTGGCCTCCCATATTTTTAATAATGTTGTTTTTGAATTAAAAACAAACATTTATACCGAATTTCCAGTCAATATAAATAAAATTGGATTTTTGTCGTCCTAGATTGGCCAAATGTGGCACTGTGCTTTGGGGGTTAAAGTTTTGCCCCATTTTTTTTTTTCACATACAAACCAAATTTTTTTTTTTTAGATTTTTTAATTGTGCTGATGTTTGCAACTACCCGAAAAATTGGTCCTAGACCTACCTTAAAGTATACCGAAAAGGTAATTCTGAGTCGATTTAGCTCCGTCCGCCCGTCCGTCTGTTCATCTATCGGTTTAATTTTTCAATTAATTGACTTGAAATTTGAAACTTAAGCATCTTTTGGCCCAAGGACGAAGCTTATTGAAATTGGAAAAAATCGGTTTATGTTAAGACCTAGCCCCCATTCAAACGCCCTCTTTGGATTAGGCTTAAATGACTCTAATAACCGCATTATAATATATATCGCTTTGAAATTAAACTGGTAATCAAATTTGTATGCACGAATCATCATTCCAATTTTCAAAGAAATCGGGTTAGTCCTTCTCGTAGTCCCCATACAAACCACCCTCCGGATATTTAAATAATTACCTCAATATTCATAAAAATGGAAATATTGGATAACAATTTAATTTTTATGTGTTAAACGTGTACTTTAATAACCTAATCACATCGGAATATAATTGGACCATTTTTGGACTTAGTCCCCCATATAAAAATTTCGACCGATATTCAGTTAAATCGGTCTATTGGAAAAAAAAATAAACCAATTCCACTAAAATATGATCTATGTATGTGTGTTTTCTACACTAAATATAGATCTTACAAAAGATAGATTCAATCGGTCCATGTTTGGACTTGGAACCCATTTTCCGGAAAACACTGGTATAGGGTATCATATGGTCGGTCTTGACCAACTATAACTTTCTTACGCTTTTTCTTAATTATTATTTTACTTGACTAGTTTATTAACGAATAAGAATTTCATTTTGGTGGGATAAACCCTTCCGCTTCAAAGTGCACATTTCATGTATTATCACAAAATATGGCTTTTGCCGAATTTCGTCGAGTACCAGGCAAATTATGGTTCGGTTTGGTCTAAGAACGCTATATTTAAGTTTTCAGTCAAAGCGAACAAATTTTAATCTGTGCCGCTGGGTGGTGAAAGTTTGACCCTTAAACTTTTTTTTGGTTTGTACAAAAAATTTTAACGCCCCAAGGGCACGGGTAAAAATTGTCCGAAACAATCGACAAAAGTAATTTTTTGTGATCTATATAAAGTAGTTCCGTGACTGACTGATGACTGACTGACTGACTGACATACTAATCACGCATCATCCCACAGCCCAAACCACTGAAGCTAAAGTCTTGAAATTTGGATTGTAGTTTCACATCCCGGAATACATATCCGCTAAGGCTGTGTTTTTGGAAATGTTGAGTTTAAGGGGTAAAAACGAAGGGTTGAAAATGGGGAAAAAGCGAGTACTTTGGTACTTTTTATTTTTTCTGAAAAAAATTCAATTAATTTGAAATTTGAAATGTAGGATCCTCTAACGGAAAAACATTCCCAAAAAAAAGGACTTTCTGCAAATTCGGATTCCTAAGGGTAAAAAGGGGTAAAAAATGGTACTTTGGTACTTTTTATATTTTTTGAAATTAAGGTCCTACAAAAATATTAAAATTTGCAATGGTGGTACCAACAACGAAAAAAATTCAGAAAACGTACATTTTCGAAGTTCCGATTCTAAGGGAGTAAAAAAGCGAGTACTTTGGTACTTTTTATTTTTCTAAAAAAAGTCTTATTAATTCAAAAATTAGAATGTAGGATCCTGTAACGGAAAAACATTCCCAAAAAAAATACTTTCTGGAAATTCGGATTCCTAAGGTTAAAGAGGGGTAAAAAATTGTACTTTGGTACTTTTTATGTTTTTGAAGTTAAAGTCCTACAAAAAAAATAAAATTTGCAATGTTGTTTCCAACAACGAAAAAAAATCTGAAAAAGTTCTTTTTCGAAATACCGATTCTAAGAAGGGTAAAAAGTGAGCACTTCTGTTCTTTTTATTTTTTCTGAAAAAAATCCTATTAATTTGAAAATTAGATGTAGGATCCTCTAACATAAAAACATTCCCAAAAAAGTACTTTCTGGGTAAGGGTAAAAAGTTGTAAAAAATGTACTTTGATACTTTCTAAATTTTTTGAAATTAAGGTCCTACAAAAAATAATGAAATGTTAGTTCCAACAACGGGAAAAATTCTAAAAAAGTACTTTTTCGAAATTTCGATTCTAAGGGGGGTAAAAATATGTATTTTGGTACTTAGTATAATTCCTGAAATAATGGTCCTGGAAACTTTAAATTTGGAATGCAGGGTTTTTTAGCGCATGTAAGCGCATATTCGGAACGGAATGAAAGCTACATAGGACTAATCGGAATGGAACAGGGAATCAAATGGAATAAAACAGGGAACGAAATGGGAACTTGAAATTTGGAACATAGGTGCGCCTTCCGAAATATATATCCTTTAAGGCTGTGTTTTTGGAAATGTTGATTTTAGGGAATAGGGATAAAAATGGTATTTTGGTACTTTTTATATTTTCACACCACTGAAGCTATAGACTTGAAATTTGTAATATATGTAGATGCACCTCCCGGAAAATAGGTACACTAAGGCTTGGGTTTTGGAAATGTTGATTCTAAGGAGGTAAAATATGCAAAAACAGGTAAGTTAGTACTTTTTATGGTTACACAAACCAATAAAGCTAGGGATTTCAAATGTAGCTGCATCTCCCTGAATATAGATCCACTATGGCTGGGTTTTATGAAATAATGATTCTATGTAGGTAAAACAGATAAATACACTTAAATAATGGTTTTATTAGCTTGAAATTTGGAATAAAGCATCCCATGCTTAAATAAAGGTCATAAAAACTATAAATTAGGAATGTAGGATCCAACAACAGAAAAAAAACCTATGAAAAATTTACTTTTTGAGAATTCCGATTCCGATCTAAGGGGATAAAAACGACTACTATGGTACCTTTTATATTTTCTGAAATAATTATGATGGAAATTTGGAGTGTAAGATTGTCTAGCGAAATAAAATATTCCCAAAAGAAAAACTTTTGGAAATTCTGATTCCTAAGGAAATCAATTAAAAAAGGGAATTATATATTCTTAAGTAATGAGCCTATTAACTTGAAATTTGGAATGTAGCATCCTCTAACGGGAAAAATTCCTCCAAAAATTATTTTTTGGTAGGTCATAAAAATTTAAATTAGGAATGTAGGATCCAACAACAGAAAAAAATTAAATCTGTAAAAAGTACTTTTTTACCAAAGTGCTAAAAACGAGCACTTTGGTACTTTTCATATTATCTGAAATAATGGTAAAGGAAACTTGAAATTTGGAGTGTAGGAGCGCCTAGCGAAAAAAAAACATTCCCAAAAGATTTTTTTTTAATTCTGATTCCTAAGGAGTTAAAGGGGTACTTGTTATATTTTCTGAAACAAAATAAGGGGCAATGATTCTATTTAATTTAATGATCTTATCCCAAGAAACTCTTTTGTTATTTAACGGATGCTATTCGAAAAGGAATGAACACTACATTGAACGAAATTTAATGGAGCAGGGAACCAAATGGAATAGAACAGGGAACGAAATGGAATGAAACTGGGAACGAATTGAAATGAAAAGTTTTCAATTTGTTTTTTTAATTTTTTTTTACTAAATTTATTTTATACTAAAATTTGTTTATCAATTAAGTTTTCACTAATTTTATTGTTTCATTCATACATATTTGTTCATATTTTTACAAAATTTTTTCATTAAATTTTAGACTCAAAGTTTTGTTTACCCGAGTAAAAAAGTTTATATATAATTATATATAATTTGATAAAATTATATATAATTATATATATTTGATAAAAATTAGATAAAATTATATATAATTTGATAAAATTGTATATAATTATATATATATATATATATATATATATATATATATATATATAATTATATCTAATTATATATAATTTGATCAAATTTTTTAAAATTAGATAAAATTATACATAATTTTATCAAATTATATATAATTATATCAAAATTTGTTTTATATAAAATTTTATAAAATTATATCAAATTATATATAATTTGATAAAATTTTATAAAATTATATAAAATTATATAAGATTTGATAAAATTTTATATAAAAAAAATTCGGATATAATTTAATATAATTTTATCAAATTATATATAATTTTATATAATTTTATCAAATTTTTTGAAAACAAAAACTTCTTTATATAATTTTATATAATTATATATAATTTTATCAAATTTTATATAATTATATAAAATTATATAAAAAACTTTTTTATTCGGGTACTCATTTTTTATTTTTTTTGCTCAAATTAATAAATCAATTTTTTTTTTAATAACATAAGACCGTCTTAAAGTTGACTTCGTATTTATTATATCAACTAATGTATTTGATATTTTATTGTAAGTGTGGTGATCATCATAAGTACAGTTTTTGTAAAGGATTAAGACATATCGTAACCTTAGAATTGGTTTGCTATATTGGATGGTAAAAACCCCATCTTATGGAGCAAACCAATTCTCAGGTGAATTGGATTACATAGCGAAAAGTTCCAAAAATGGGTCATTTATTATTGTTATGAAATTTTTCTGTATTTACAGGCGCACGCTAGTAATACACAGAAAAAAAAGTTGTCAATTCAATTAATTTCATTGTTAATACAATTAAACATTTAATTGAAACTGAGCCTACATTGGATATTGTCAATACAACAATGACTTTTGTAACTTTTTTAAAAAAATAAATCTAAAAATAGAAATAAATAAACTACAAATAAAAATAAATATATAAAAAAAAAATCATCCACCGACAACTAGCATCGAACCCGCAACGTTAATGCTACGCGTCTAGTACACTACCACCGTGCTATCCTCATATATATTTATGCTTGACTAAACAGCATATTTAAAAAAACACTAAAAAAAGAATGATAAAGAAATCTAAAATAAGAAAAAAAAATATACCTGGCATCGAACTCGGAACTTTCGTGCTACAAGTCTAGCACACTACCACCGTGCTATTTCTCATATATATTTTTAGTTGCCTAAATGTGTACATAAAGTGTCTGTAAAATCAGTGTGTACTCTTTGCTGTTTTTACAATAATAAAAAATGTGTCATTATATTTAAAAATAAATAATAACAAAAAAAAATCACAAATTAAAAAATAAAAAAAAAACAAGTGTTCCGCTAACTGGCAGCGAACCCGCAACCTTCATGATTCGAGTCTGGCACACTACCACCGTGCTATCGTCACATATATGTTTACTTGATTAAATGAGTTTATAAAGTGTCTGTGTTATTAATAAAATAAAAATGAATTATTGTCACATTAACAATATACATTGTTGATACAATTAAAAACTTTGTTGAACTAGTATTTAGTTGTTAACAATTTGTTTGGTTACTTTTGATTTTGCGAAATTTTTTTCTGTGTACATAAAATTAGAAAAAAGGGTAAAAAGGGTAAAAACCCCATTTTTTTGCTGTTTTGATACATTTCAGAACACGATAAATATTTCACAGATACTTACAAATAATATTTTTTTGTGGATATGTATCATTAAAAGCAACATTAAAGCTAAAATCCTTTCAAGTCAAAACTCAATTTTTTTTTTTTTAAATTTTGGAGTAGGAATTAAGCGGCTCTAAATTTTTTTTTTTTGAAGTCAATTTTGAAGATGAAGGTTTTATTCCACCAAAATGAACTTTTTGAACGAAAAAAAAATTTTGGTTTGTGTAGAAAAATTTTTTTTTTGGAGCAAAACTTTAACCCCCAACTGGGTTAGTTTTGTCCGATTTGGCTAAAATTTTAAACATAGAGTTTTTAGACCAAAACGAACCATAATTTGCCCGGCGACACTAAAAAAACTTTCTCAAATTACTAGAAAAAGTCTCGTAATCCCATTTTACCAATATTAGACAGTTTTCCTTGTTTTTTAACAACAAATTTTTTATCGAAATATTTCTTTGCAATTTTATAATTTTTTTAGTAAATGTCCAAATTTCTAAGGCAATTTTACAAAAAAAAATCTAGTTAAGTCACAAGAATTCCTTTGTAGTATTATTGCATCAAAAAAGTTGTAAATTTACAATTTTATTGGTAAAAAACTTGTAAAATTACAAAAAAGCTTGTAATTTTACTAGAAATTCTCGTAAAATAGGAGGTAGCACAAAATCTAGCAAAGTCACGAGAAGTCCTTGTAATTTGTATCGCGTCCAAAAGTTGTAAGTTTACAAATTTATTAGTAAAAAGCTTGTAAATTGTTTGCAATTTTACAAGTATTTTACCAATACAATTGTAATTTTTACTAGGATCTCTTGTAAAATAGAAGGTAGCAAAAAATAATTTTACCAGGTTTTTTTTGGGCAATTTTAAAAATTAAAAAAAAAAAATCCGCGGATTTTTTTTTTGTAAAAACTTATGTTTGTACCATTCGGTATTTAATTTAGTTTACATTTCTCAACCAACAGCCGAATTAAAGCATTTTGTGTTATTAGGTTATGTAGAATGTACCAAAATTTTCGAGTTTTTTTTTTTAAATTTTCATTCAAAACTTTTAAACTGCTTAACCGATATTGCTGAAATGCAATACCAAACTTTTTACGGATACAAGAAGTAAATATGCTAAGTCTCAGTCATATCTGTTTAATACTTTGGCCGTGATTACAATTTCAACAGACAGTTATCGCTAGAATGTCTTAGAATCGATTACTGATCAATGATATAGATATTTTTTATCGGGTCCTACACCGTTATTTTATGAGTTACAAACGGAATGATAAACTTATGTATAACCTCTACCACTAGGTGGAGGGTATAAAAATAAAACACCGTAAAACAACAACTTCATACCGTTTCATGATTAATTATAAAGGGTTGTGAATGGTTGTGTTTTTCATTCATTTCTAGCAGTTGAATGAATATTAAGTCAGTCAATGATCGCACATTTGACAGTTCATTAGCAAATATTTTAAAGATGTTTTTTTTTTTAATTTTTTATGTATTTTTTTTTACAAACTTAATTTAATAAAGAATAACACATAATAGAATTCCAGCAATAAGTTACTTAAAGTTTTTACAGAACGCATTTCTAAAATGATTTTCAGAAATTTGCAATAAATTTTGGTAATTGAAAAAAACAAACTCCCCAAAAAATTAAGGTTACTTAAATCGACCTATGTATTTTTTTGAGTGTAGGGTTTAACTCACTTTGCCATTTCATGCGAAAGGCATCGAATAATGGAACACTTACTGATGTAATTATGAATGTGGCTCCTAAATTCGAACATGGTCCGATTAGATCTATATTTTGTTTAATTTGTGCTGAAAACACACACAATCCAAACTTGAGTGGATTGGCTTAATTTTGTAGCGGGGGAAATTTGTATATGGGGTATGATCCCAAAAATGCTCCAATTACATTCAGGTTTTGCAAGGGTACCAAAGTACACGTTTAACACCTACAAACATAATTTTAATCAAATATTTCATATTTTCATGAATTTTAAGAGATTTATGTGAATATCGGGAGGGAATCCAAAAAAAAAAAAATCCGATTGAAAAACTTTTTTGCCATACGAAAAAATGTCAGTCTATTGTCACATATGAGGCATTCCACACCAACTGTTCCACTACAGAAAAACCATAGTGGTTTCAATGGGATATCATTTGCAAAGTATTCGCTCTTAGCGTACTATTAAATAACAAAAATAAAATTTAAGTTTTTTCAAAAAGTGGGCCTTGTAGGCGTGGTCAAATATTGAAAATATCAAACTTTTTTGCCTGAGTATCTTTACTTCAATATTTACTTATGCAAATTAAATGAAACACAGTAAAGTCTTTAAGACAAAAGTTTTTTATAGATTTTTGTATGGGCTATCGATTAAAAAAATAAAAATTCGAAAATTTTCTGAAGAAGTTCTGAATTTTTCAAATTTAAACTTAAACTTTATTTATCAAAAAACATGCCGCAATTTTATTTTTATACCCTCCACTTAGTGATAGAGGGTATATATAAGTTTGTCATTCCGTTTGTAACTCATCGAAATATCGGTCTGGGACCCCATAAAGTATATATATTCATGATGCCCGATCGATTTTAAGACATTCTAGCGATGTCCGTCTGTCCGTCTGTCCGTCTGTCCGTCTGTCCGTCTGTCCGTCTGTCTGTCTGTTGAAAATGCTCTCGCGGACAAAATATTGCACAGAGATGACTGAAACTTAACGTATATATTGGAAGTTCTCCCGAGAAGTTTGGTATTGCATTTGAGCGATATCGGTTCAGCGGTTCAAAAGTTATGAACGAAAATGTAAGCACACCTCAAAAATTTCAGTACATTCAACATAACCTAAAAATACAAAATGCTTTAATTCGGCTTCTGGTTGACATATGTGAACATAATTGGACACCAAATGGTATTTAAACAAGTACGAAAATATTTTTTGACAAAAAAAAAAAAAATCGCGGATTTTTTTTTTACCAAAATTTTTTTTCGCGGAAATTTTTTTCAATTTTTTTTTTTTTTTTCAAAAGTAATTTCCATTTAAATAAAGTTGTTTGCAATAATCTTTTTGAAATTGTGGAGGGTATCACTACATTCGGCAAGGCCGAATTTAACTTTTTTACTTGTTTTTTTTTAATTTTTAAAAAAAAAGCTAAAGTGCATTTATATCTGCTCTGAAATTTTCAGAGATGTGTTTTGCCTTGTTTTCGAGAAATCAAATGTCAAAGATTGCAATACGCTAATTTTATACAATAATGGTGTATAAAACGTGTGCGTATAAGTAATATCAATACTTACAAAATATTTTAAGAGGCGATGGGAGCGTGAGTAAGTTTTTATTTACGATCACGCACGCTAATGAAAAAAAAAAAAAAATATTCAAGTATGATATTTTATTTTACTCACGCTCACGTGAACATCGTGACCGTGACTTATTTTTTTCTACTCACGTGTGCGTGAATGAGCGTGAGTAAAATAAAATATCGTGCGTGACAATTTTTTTTTTCATGAGCGTGCGTAATCGTTATTAAAAACTCACTCACGCTACCATCGCCTCTTAAAATATTTTTTAAGTATTGATATTAGAGATGGGCGCGTGAGTGGATTTTGACTCACACTCACTCACGCTCACGAAAAAAATAATCGAATCACTCACTAATCACTCACGCAATTTTTTTTTTACTCACGCTCACTCACATTCACGTGATTAATAAAAAACTTACTCACGCTCACACGTGACTCACGCCAGATTCAATCACGCTCACGCGTGAGTCACGCAAAATCTACTCACGCAATAAAATTTTCTTACCAAAAAGAAAAAAAATCCAAAAAAAATTTTTTACACAAAATTAAAAAAAAATTCTGCAAAACAAAAACATCTAATCACGCAAACTCACGCAAAAAATAAATGACTCACTCACTAATCACTCACTCAGATTTTTTTTCAACTCACACTAACTCACAATCACGTGATTGAAGTGAAAATCACTCACACTCACGCGTGATTCACGCGTGATTCACGTGAATCACGCAAATCAGGTGACCAGCGCCCATCTATAATTGATATTACTGATACGCACACGTTTTATACACCATTATTGTATAAAATAAGCGTGTTGCAATCTTTGACATTTGATTTCTCGAAAACAAGGCAAAACACATCTCTGAAAATTTCAGATCAGATAGAAAAGTCTTTTTTTTTTTAAATAAAAAAAAAAAAAAAAATTGCGGCATGTTTTTTGATAAATAAAGTTTAAATTTAAAAAATTCAAAACTTCTGAAAATTTTCCAATTTTTATTATTTTAATCGATAGCCCATACAAAAATCTATAAAAAACTTTTGTCTTTAAGACTTTACTGTGTTACATTTAGTTTGCATAAATATTGAAGTAAAGATGCTCAGGCAAAAAAGTTAGATATGTTCAATTTTTGACCACGCCTACAAGGCCCACTTTTTGAAAAAACTAAAATTTTATTTTTGTTACTTAATAGTACTAGAGTTTTTTTATTCCCGCACTTTTTCGTTTCCCGGGAAAGCGGGAAATTTTTTAAATTTTTCCGGGATCCCGCAGCGGAATTTTCTCTCCATATAAAAAAATTTTTTATTAAGAAAAATTTTTATTAAAAAGTTAAAAAACTGGTCAAAAATGTAAGTTTGAGAAATTAGTACACAAATATGTCCATTTAAATTACGTATTAACTTAAGAAGTTTGATTTTTTAAATTTCTTACGTATTTTTATCACGAATAAGGATTTTTCTTAAAAAATAAAAAAAATAACACAAAAAACTAGAGATATGAGATCGAAAACAAAAACGCAACAATAATGACAACTATAGTCATTGTTTAAGTCCAATCACGAACTGATTGGATCCATATTTGATTAGATCTTTAATTATTGTGGAATAAGTCCAAAAAGGGTCTGGTTATGAGCAGACTTAATAAGCTCACCAAAGAACCTATATGTAAACACCTATAAGGAAAATTGTAATGGAATTTGAGAGATTTATGAGAATATTGAATGGACGGTTTGTATAGGGACTTGAAGTAAAAATGGTCCGATTTCTTCATAATTTGGAATTATGAATACAATGTACATTTACCAGTAAAATTTAAATCAGTGGTCGGCATCAATTGCACATGGATCCCGAACACATTCGGCTATTTACATGTATTCAACACGAATGTCAACAAAATGCACAACTAACAAGGGAAGTATCTCAACCCTTATGAACCGATTTGCCTGAAACTTAAAATATATATAAATGAGACCATTTTAAGGTTGGGGAGTTTCGGCTTATCGGCCATATCGGGGATTTAGGGGTTCAAAACATGGGTCAAAAAATGGCGAAAAAATCGTTTTTTGGATTATTCAGCCATTTCTTTTTAGAAACTATATGATGTTTTCATATGATAAGAAAGGTTTTTTTAATGCATATCCAATGGTGGCATAACATTGTAAAAATTCTTTAAATATTTTTTTCAGGAAAATGTGTAAATTTTGGGGGGTACTTATGTGAAGACATAGACCTACGATATCCATATGGATAAGAAATAATCTTTATTAAATTTAAGTCGACCCGTATTTTTCCCATAGATGATATTCCTGTTAGTTCGGAAGTTATCAAAATTTTCCCGAAGGTCCACATGGTTTCATAAGGGGACAACGAAATTTTTAAACACCGATATGGCCGATAAGCCGAGACACCCCTACCTTAAAATCGTCTCTTTAATATATATTTTAAGTTTCAGGCAAATCGGTTCATAAGGGTTGAGATACTTCCCTTGTAAGAGCATAAAAATACAACAACAAGCCGGTTGATATCGCTTCCCTGTAGGAAGCCTGGGGTCAATTGTCTCCAAGTCAACACTTTGTCGACTATTTTGGGTGACTTTTTGGTGACATGGTCAACGAAGAGTCTACACCAGTTTAATTTATTTTGAAAATTTTAAAATACAACTTTCCAATGTCTCCATATAATCTTATACAATCTACATAGTCAATGATTCTAAAGGCACTTTACAAATGTGGAAATCTTATAAAAAATTCCAAAAATGTGGACTAGAATTATTAAAATGTACTACTGAATCTATGGTTCCCATGTCTACATGTGGTTCTATAAGAACCACCTAGTCAATAGTAAGTCAATAGTTCTAAGGGCACTAGTGGATTCTCAATGACAAGCACATGTAAATGTCTACAGTAGAAAGCATTGTCTGGGATATAACTGGTCAGTAGTACTGGTGACGAAATCAATAGTGAATCAGTGCAGTTTTACCACAGACTAACCCTTCTGCACTCCTTGGGTCAATTTGACCCAATTTTGGTTTTCAAACGCAAAATTTTTCCCTTTAGTTATAAGCAGTGTTGGCTACCGTTACCCTTTCAATACCGTTACCGATTAAAAACCCTTTAATATTGACTACCGTTACCGTTACCAATACCGAAATAAAAATTTTTAAATACCGTTACCGATAAAAAACCGTTACCTTTATTCGGATTTTTACCGGTATTATATCGGTTTTGTTTCGGTTGCAATAATATTACATGTTTTATTTTTTTGTGGATTTAAAACATATTAAAATATTTTTTATATCGTCAGACATTTGGTTATTTTAGGCATTTTTTGACCGAGGGTCTTCCGATTTTTGTTATTTTTTTCATACAGATACTCTATGGAGCCAATTTCAAATTTCATCCATCAGATCGAACATATTTGAAAAACTCGCTATTTAATTCACGATTTTCGTTTTAAAAAAGTCAAAAAAATGCAAAATCTGTGTTATTTTGAGCAGCTGCATTTTCTAAACTACTTATCGCATTTTAACAATCCATAGCGCATACGAATGGTATGTAAGTCTATTTTGATATCTTATAAACTGAAAAAATATCGGTGGTTTAAAAGTGCATTTTATATGCAAATGCAGTTTTGAAGCGCATTTTGCGAAACTTTCACCCCATTTAATTTTTTTTTAATTAGCATATTTGGAAAACTTAGGATTTTTGGTACAAAAAAATGTTTTCATTACAATGGACCGAGCATATATCATACATGATCATTAAATGCAAAAAATAGACAAAAATACCTTTCTTATGTGCATAAAAACAATGAGATACGATTAGTACTTTTGAGAATATAACGGTTTAAAAACATGTCTTTTTACATGATTTTGGTAAATTTAAAATATAAAATTTTTTATAAGGGAAACTTAAGGAAGTATTTTTTAAAAAAAAATATTAAAAATATGACACATTCTCGGTCCTCTTGACGTTTTTTTCAGCAGATTCCACCTGGATTATTCAGACATAAATTTAACAAACCGCGTCAGCTATAATCAGCAGATTTCTCAAATGGCTTAAAATGCAGATTTCTCTTATGGCTCAAAATGCAGACTATTTTGCTTATTGGACAAATATGTCTATACGAACATGAGTTCGTATTTGTTGAATTACAATATTGCGTGAATATTTTAATTTAATTCTGAGTTAATTCATAGTATTTAATACTAGTACAAATATAAATACGCATAGAAATGTACGGCCCTATGCTCCTTGTAGGAGTAAAAGGAACAAATATATGGGTGAAATCAAAAAATGTCAACCAAACCATGTAATCGTGTAATATCTCATACATGGGTTAAAGTATTCGCATATTTTTTAATGTACAACGTCGCATAGATTGGCGTTCTACATAACTAACAACAATCCGGATACTAGTAAGCTATTTTAAACAAGTTATTTTCATTTTTGTAGGCCAAATGTAAACTCCGTCGCCAGTAACATTTTCAATTTTTAAACTTTAACCGGTTATATCTTAAAAACCAATAACCCAAACTCTTAATAATTGACTACATTTTTAAAGAGGGCATGTTGACGTTCTTAAAAAATATTTTTGTATAGTCATAACTATCTCTTTTACTCATACAAACACGGCTTCAATTGTGTAACGATTTTTCGACACTTTTTTTCGACATTATGGAACCTGACAATTTTGTTGTTTTATACGTATTGTGTTTAGAAAAATAATAGGTTATTGCCCCATTTATTAAACGCGAGGCAATAAAGTATCATTTTGCATCATTGGTTTCAAGTTTGCTCCCTGCATATTAATTTCCCTGTATGAAAAGCTAAATCATAAATGAAAAATCGAAAAATGCTGTAAACTCCGTCTCCACGTTTACAACAAAACTACTTAGCGTGCATCTGAAATATCGTCATATTTTGACGTATCTAGTTGACATCTAATGATTTTTTTTCGGAAACCAATTTCCGACAAATAGTTTGCGAAAAAAGGGCAAAAAGTGACGAAATGTAAACTCCGTCTCTGTAAACTCCGTCAACTTTTTTTTTTTTTTTTGCAGATTGCATTAAAAAACCTTATGAAGTTGTTAAAACCAACGCAAATATTAACACTAGTCATTAAAAAAAGTAAAAAAAACTTATTTTAACAGAAATAATAATAAATTTATTTTACATTTCCTTAGAAAAATCCTATTAAAATAAAAAATAATTGTAAAATCTTTAATAACAAAAACCAGAAAAAAATCCTAATTACAAAAATTGTTAGCAATTACATAAATAAGTGTTTTAAATTACAATAAAATGTTTTCAAAGAAAATTCAAAAAATTTAATGTATTTTTCTAAGGTGAATGTAAACTCCGTCACCAAAAAAATCATAAAAATGTCGATAAAATTTGTTTGAAACAGTTTGTAGAAGAGATCTTTTATAGTTATATTAGTAGTGATGTAACATATCGATTTTAATAAAAAAATTTACCAAAAATTAAAATTTTTTGTTTGTACAATTTTGGCTCAAAAACACTGACATTTTTTGATTTCACCCATATATATATATAGAAATGTACAGAATTTAACAGATTTTTAATTTGTTTAAACAATTTTTTTATTTTTTACACGTTTTTAACAAATTTGGGACTTGTTAACATTTTATTTATAATACCGGTACGTACCGGTATTGATGTTTCGGTAACGGTTCACCGTTGCCGAAATAATCGAAAATACCGTTACCTTTACCGTTACCGATATAAAAAATATGCAATACCAATACCGTTACCGATACCGTTATTCGTTTCGGTTGCCAACCCTGGTTATAAGATATCAACGTGAAACTTTAATTTATCCATTACAGGGACGAAAATTATGGTTTTAAAAAAAATAATAAAATTTAAATTTTTCCACCCCCCCTTCACATTTAAAAACACGATTTACACACATTTAATATCCTTTGGGTCAATATGACCCAACAAGCGATAATGCAAGTTTAGTTCTACTTTACCATTTTTTTTCTTCTGAATATAATTGAATTTGGGTTTATTTTCATTCAGAATGATAGATCAATAATTTTGTCGGTCAAAGAATCAATAAAATCGCCTTCATTCATTACTTTTTCATTCTAAATTTTATTATTCTCGTTGATTATTTTATCATTCAAAATTTTATTATTCTCGTACTGTGGGTGGGATTTTGAGAAACCCGCAAAGGTCCCGCCAGCCCCAAAAAAGGGTGAGGTAACAAACCCAGAAAACTAACGCCCAATAGCAATTTTCTTTACGCTCTCGCAGGTCATGAAGAGCATGATCAACCACCAATTGGTAAATTATCTGGAGTCCGATTCACTCCTGCTTCGTAGAGTCGTTCTACAGGGGACTTGTTAGCATGATCTTACGACAATCTAAGAGTGGGGTCTTGTAAATAGAATCGATTTTAATGCTCGTAAGGCCCAATTTTATGTGTTGACCCTCAGACGGCTTGTGTAATCAGCATCAACTGTATCCATGGGTGGCATAGCTTTTAGGGAATCAGAAAATTCGTTTCTCATCAGTCAAACTAGCCCTATGTGGAATTAAATCCCTGCAGAAGTCTACCCAGTCAGCTACACTAAAAAAAAAAATACCTTGTAAAATTACAAGAAAAATTTTTTACTTTTTTATCTACCTCCTAATTTACACGAATTCCTAGTAATTTTACAAGCTTTTAACCAATAATTTTGTAATTTTACAAGGTTTTCACCAATAAAATTGTAAATTTACAAGTTTTTGGACACGATAAAATTTACAAGGAGTTTTCGTATCTTTACTAGATTTTTTGCTAATCCCGAGTAAAAAAGTTCCTATATAATTGTATATAATTTTATAAACATCATATATGATTAAATAGAATTATATAGAATTTGATGCGAAAAATGAGTCGATAAAACCATATAAAATTTTATCAATGTTACTTGTGTTTTGATAAATTTTTTATATAATTTTATGCGAAATTTGGACCCCTATTTTTATATAACAAAAGCAAATTTATATAATCAGATATAATTATATACAACTAAATCAAATTATATAAAACAATATATAATTTTATAAAGTTATATAAAATTATATCAAGTTTTATATAAATCATAAAATTTTGTTTTAATTATATATAATTATATATAATTTTATGTAACTTTATATAGTTTTATACAGTTTTATACAATTTTATATATTTTTATATAATTATATCTTATTATATAATTTTGCTATTATTACCCGAGTAAAAATAATTTAATATGATCTTATATACTTTTATATAGTCATATTATTTGATATATGATCATGTGTGACACTATGTATTGCAAGATAAATTTATATAATAAATTCTGATGTGGGATTTTTTTTAAGATATCGCCATACATAACTATATGTTTTAACATCTGGTCCCATGCATCATTCCAAATTTCTAAGTGTTTTATATAAAATTTTATATGCCTCCATTATTTTTTAATTTTTCTAAGTTTGTTCCAAGAACATATTTTTATCGCAAATATTTGCAACGTGTTTTATATAAAATTTCATATGACTTCATATTTTTTTATTTTTCTAAGATTTTTCCAAGCACCACTTTTTTATCACGAATATTTTCTAAGTGTTTTATATAAAATTTTATATGACTCCATCTTTTAAATTTTTTCTAAGTTTTTTCAAGGAAAATTTTTTTATCGCAAATATTTTCTAAGTGTTTTATATAAAATTTTATATAACTCCATTTTTTCAAATTTTTCTAAGTTTTTTCCAAGGACAAATTTTTTTGAAAATATTTTCTAAGTGTTTTATATAAAATTTAACATGACTCCATTTTTTGAAATTTTTCCAAGTTTTTTTCAAAGAACAACTTATTTTTATTATTTTAATTTTTCAACTTTTTATTAAAAACTAAAAAAAAAACATCCGATTTATAAAATTGTATAAATTTTAATATAATTTTATATCATTGGATTAGACCAAAACTCGTATCAAAGTCGATATAAAGTTATATAAACTGATATTATTAGATATTATTCGATCAAATCTTATGAAACCATTTTTCGTATAAGATTATATCAAAATAGACACGAACCCATATTAAATTATATATTGTGTCATATCAATTTTTTTACTCGGGTATATAAAAATAGGGGTCCAAATTTCGCATAAAATTATATAAAAAAATTATCAAAATATATGAAACATTGATCAAATTTTATATAGTTTTATCGACTCATTTTTCGCATCAAATTCTATATAATTCTATTTAATCATATATGATGTTTATAAAATTATATACAATTATATAGGAACTTTTTTACTCGGGATTCCTATTTTACGAAAATTTCTAGTAATTTTACAATATTTTACCAACTTTTTACCAATAAAATTGTAAATTTACGTTTTTTTTGCGCAATTAAAATTACAAGGAATTCTCGTGAATTTACTAGATTTTTTTGTAAATTTTTTTTGGAAATTTGTAAAATTACAAAAAAAATTGTAAAATATTATGTGAGGATGTTTATTCTGGCTCGAGGTCATTATTTTCTTTACTAATTAAAACCATGATATTCTCATAGCATAATTTTCAAGAAAATTATTTTTTGTTTTTAATTTATTTATGTTGGTCATTTTTGCAAGACTTAATCGACACGTGTTTCGGAATTTGTCAAGATTCCATTGTCAAGATTATTTAGCAAAAATAGAAACGATATACTACAAAGTAGCAAACGAGTCTAATGACAAATCGTTTGTGCACAAACTAAAACATTAATACATATTCGACTCTATCCACAATGTGAATTAGAAAGACGAAGAAATTGTACTATGTTAGTAAGTAAAATATAATATTTTAAAGGTCGAATAAAACAATTTTTATTTATTAATAAAAATTAATCAGAATTTGAACATAATGGTTGGCACGCCATAGTGATGAATAGCCCTAATAATGGTATAATTTCATTCACAACAACAAAAAACATATTGTTGTAGTCCAATGGACTATCGTATGTAAAATGTTTTAAATATTTTTGTTGGTTATTGACAATCGTTACTTACTAACATAGTACAATTTCTTCGTCTTTCTAATTCACATTGTGGATAGAGTCGAATATGTATTAATGTTTTAGTTTGTGCACAAACGATTTGTCATTAGACTCGTTTGCTACTTTGTAGTATATCGTTTCTATTTTTGCTAAATAACACTGTGCTACAAATGACCAAAAATAAAATATGCAGGGGTTCTCATATAAAAATTCGGGTTGGTTGGAGTCCATAGAGTACTGATATACTCATAGTTTTTCTGGATCACTTCGTTAAGTACGTTTTTTATTGGCAAATGTGTTGAAAAACGGCAATTCTTGAATTACAACTTTAAAAAATTATTACTTTGTTAGTTTACAACCGATTTTCGATTTTATGGATTTTTTTGAAAGGTATAAGTCTTACCTTTTAAACAAAACAAAAATATTAAAAATCGATCAAGAATTGGCTGAGCTACGATCGTTTAAGTTAAAAAAAATCCAATTTTTTTAAAAATTTGTCATGTTCTTTATACTCTAAGTTGAAAGTGCATCATTAAACAATTTTTTTTTTATTTTTGTATAAAAGTATAGTAAAGTAGCTTTCCAAAACACCAAAAAACACAACAATCGGTTAAAAAATGAATGAGTTATGCTAAGTTTTGTGATAGGACATTTTTAATTTTTTTCAGAAATGCTTGTAATTCAGGTATTATTCATAAATCTTATTGCTAGTAGTAATTTTATGTGCCTATGCATATAAACAAGAGATAGTAACATAATTAGATTTGTGCGTGATTGACACATGATCACAAGTGAGCGTGATTGAAAATCAATTTTACTCACGTGGTTGTGAGTGAGTGGAGTAAAAAAAATGGGGGTGTCAGTTGCTTCTAAATCCTATTTATAATTTTTTGGTTTTGTTTGAAAAATATGAGTGTTACTTCTTAAAAACAAAAATATTGAGAATAGATTGAAAATAGGCTCGTTTAAGTAAAAAATCTTTTTTGAAAAGTAATACCTGCAACATTTTTCTGACAGAAAAAGTTGTACGTTCGCAAACATTTTTGAAACGAAATTGGTAAAATTGTAGGATCATTTGATGAAAATTTTACCTATTTATAAATAAACGTATGAGGCATTCCACACCAAATATCCAGCAAAAAAAAAAAAACATGTGTACCGTAAATTTCTGAACAGGTTGTATGAATAGCCCTATATGTAGCTAAGAAAATTGCGTTTTTGGTTTTAAAATTTTTCAAAAACTTGACTTAGGAGGTCAAATATTAGAAAAATGGTCAAATTTGTGTTGAGTTACCTTGTTTAAATATTTATTAAATTAAAACGGAATGCACCACAATCTCAAACATCGATTAAATTTTTTTTTTTTTTTTGGAAAATTTTCAGAATTAGTTCTGAAATTTTTGCATTTTTAAAAAAAGTCAATTAATCAAAAACCCGGCCACTTTTTTTTAAGCTTAGATGTTTGTCTATCCACACAAATAAATTCAGACATATGTTTTTTTGAGAAAATCGCATTTGAATATTAATTTTCATAACAATTTTGTAATTTGCTTGTATTTTCTTGTTTCAACGTAGCGAATGACTATTAAATATTTGCATTAGTCATACGCTACGTTGAACCAAGCAAATTACCAAATTGTCATGAAATTCAAAATTCAAATGCGATTTCTCGAAAATAACGAAAAAAACACATTACAATTTTTTTGTGTGGATAGACAAATTAGAGATGGGAACATGAGCAGATAAGAGCGTGAGTGTGACTGAATTCAATTTTACTCACGTGATTGTGAGTGAGTGTGAGAAAGATTATTGCGTGAAAGAGTGAGCGTGAGTTGATTTTTTGCGTGAGTTTGCGTGATTTATTTTCTCTTCATATTTCCTTTCATTCCAAAAAAAGCAACAAAAAAAATGTAAAATTTTGCTTAACTTCAGATTTCGTACCGAAAAAATCAAAACAAATGTAAAATTTTAGATTTTGCTGAAAATTTTGAAAGATTTTTGAAATTATTTTAAGTATAAATAAGAATATCGTGAGTGTGAGTCAACGTTAGCGTGAGTGACTCTTGTTAAAAAAAATTAAAATTCACTCACGTGACCATCCCTTAGACAAACATCTAATCTTAAAAAAAAATTAAAAAAAAAACAAATGTGGCCGGATTTTTTATAAATTGACTTTTTAAAAAATGAAAAATTTCAGAACGGGTTCTGAATTTTTTTTTTATTTCACTCACACTTTTTTATTCCACTGACACTCACTCACAACGACGTGAGTAAAATTGATTTTCAATCACGCTCACTTGTGATCATCAGTCAATCACGCACAAATCTAATTATGTTACTATCTCTTGTTTATATGCATAGGCACATAAAATTACTACTAGCAATAAGATTTATGAATAATACCTGAATTACACGCATTTCTGAAAAAAATTAAAAATGTCGTATCACAAAACTTAGCATAACTCATTCATTTTTTAACCGATTGTTATATTTTTTGGTGTTTTGGAAAGCTACTTTACTATACTTTTATACAAAAATAAAACAAAAATTGTTTAATGATGCACTTTCAACTTAGAGTATAAAGAACATGACAAATTTTTCAAAAAATTGGATTTTTTTTAACTTAAACGATCGTAGCTCAGCCAATTCTTGATCGATTTTTAATATTTTTATTTTGTTTAAAAGGTAAGACTTATACCTTTCAAAAAAATCCATAAAATCGAATATCGGTTGTAAACTAACAATGTAATAATTTTTTAAAGTTGTAATTAAGGAATTGCCGTTTTTCAACACATTTGCCAATAAAAAACGTACTTAACGAAGTGATCCAGAAAAACTATAAGTATATCAGTACTCTATGGACTCCAACCAACCCGAATTTTCATATGAGAACCCCTGCATTTTTTTGGTGTAGCACAGTGTAATCTTGACAATGGAATCTTGACAAATTCCGAAACACGTGTCGATTAAGTCTTGCAAAAATGACCAACATAAATAAATTTAAAACAAAAAATAATTTTCTTGAAAATTATACTATGAGAATATCATGGTTTTAATTAGTAAAGAAAATAATGACCTCGAGCCAGAATAAACATCCTCACAAAATATAATATTTTAAAGGTCGAATAAAACAATTTTTATTTATTAATAAAAATTAATCAGAATTTGAAAATTGTAAAATTTCAAAAAAAAAAAAAATGTAAATTTTTATCCAAATTTGTTTGTTAAAAAACAAGGAAAACTGTCAAATATTGGTAAAATGGTAAAATTACGAGACTTTTCCTAGTAATTTGAAAAAGTGTTTTTTGTATGTGTAGAAATTCAAATTAAATGTCCACAAAAACTACTCCCTCATTCCTTCTCCTCGTAACCCATTTTCTAATACCAACACAATGCATTGCATTAAGTGTGGCTCAAAGTAAAAAAAGGTTGAATTTCAAACTTGATTTTATTTTTTTTAATAATTGCTCTGGAAGGGCTTATTTATTTTAGTTTTCATTATTTTTGATTATAATTAGGGCTGTCAAACGGGATCGGTTTTTTAAAATCCCGGGATTCGGGATTTGAAAATCGAAATCCCGGGATCCCGGGATTTTTCGGGATCCCGGGATTTTTCGGGATTCCGGGATTTTTCGGGATTAAATTCCTTTGATTATAAAAGTAAAAAAATAGTAGACTCATTATGTTTCAATTTTATTGTGCATATTAAGGGGCTACTGTGTGTTATGGTGTTTTCTTTTCTGAAAAAAAAATGTTTGCCTTTTTAGTGCATACATTTTTAAAATGTTTAACTCACACCTTCAAAAATTTGCATTTTATTTGACTGGAATAGAACACAACATACAGAAATACTCTGCCCTGTATTTTTTTAACAGCTGTTTTGAGAAAACAACACAGAAAAAGTCAGCTGTTGTATAAGGCAATTTCAACCCCGTGATTTTTTACGGGGTAAAAAGTGCAACTTTTTTGCACTTTATAGGGCAGACATTTTTAGAAAAGAACACGATATTCTTTATAATGGTTGACATTTTTTAGAAAAGAACACAAAAACATAAATTTGGGTGCGAAATGCAAAAAAAAGGCACATTTTTTGCCAGAAAAGAAAACACCATAAGTTGGAAGCGTGCTAGTCTATTAAGCAGGGAGTCGTGGGTTTGATTCCCACGAAAACCCTTGGGTCGATTTCGCTACAACGAAATTATTAAAAAAAATGATTTCTTATTAATCTTATTGTTATTTAAAGGCAATTAAAAAATTAAGTATACGCCACTTATGCAGTTTTCAAGTAATTATTAATTTAAATATTTAACAATGAACTAAAAAAAACCTTGAGGGGTTTGTTATGGAAAATCACAACTTCTATTTGCTTTTGGTTTTATCTTATTTTGGTTGTTGCACTATATAATTTTAAAACTAATTTAAAGAAAATTTAAATTAAATAAATAAAAAATATTTAAAGGGGAAATGTAATAATATAATACATTAGAATTGCATTTTTTTGTATAAAAAAAGTTTTTCTTACAATTTTAAACGTCACGGAAAATTTTTATACTCCTAGATCTAAAAAGTATGTGGAACAAATTTGAGGCCAATCGAATTAAATTTACCCGTGACGCCCTTCGATCAAAGTTTTGGTTTTTTAGAAAATGTTTGCCAAAATCTGCAAACTTTAGTCAAAGGGCTCCGTGACTGTGGCTTAATAGTTACTGCGTTGGACTAGTAATCTGCAATACTGGGTAGAATTCTCAGCTCAGCAAAATTCGTGGCCAGCTACGTTGAAAATTCAGAAAAAGTTTTAGTTTTAATTTGTTGATGTAAATGTAACAATAATTGAACAAAGTTGTATTTTTAATAATAAATTCTCATACATTTTTAATATTTCTAAAATCCCGGGATTTGAGCTTAAAAATCCCGGGATTCGGGATTCATTTTATGACAAAAATCCCGGGATTTCGGGATTCGGGATTTCGGGATTGACAGCCCTAATTATAATAAAACATGGAATTTTGCTTACATTTTAATGTTGGGTCATATTGACCCAAAGGATCATAGGACGGGCACATATACAAGGGATGCAGTAGGGCTAAATACAGACTCGACAGTAGAGTTTTATAAGAAAAAATGGGGAAAAACTAAGCGATTTTAGGAGAAAACACAGCGGGTTTTAGTCCGTTTTACGCTAACATGGCAACACTTTCTACGACTTAGGAGTGAGTGAAACAACAAAAACCGACCTGGCATCCATTTTTCTTATGGCGCGTTATATTAGTTTTCTCTTTCTAACCTAATTCGTAGAATAATTTGAAAATATTAACCATATGGTTAAAGAATACTTTTTTGACACCTGTCACTTATGTCGAGTCTGTATTAGTCTGTGGTTTTACTATCGACATTTCCTACAGGGTTTGTTTGAGAAATACACCAACACATGCATGTTTATTTTCATATACCAATGCATTCGTATTCTCCCTTTCTGCCGACCACTGATTTAAATGCATGCCTTTTATAATATGGATATTAGACTCATTTAATAGCCTGTTCTCACTTGTGTTTTAAAACATGTTTAAAGAAAATGTCTTATCTTTTTTAAAAGTTTTTAAGGTGCGTTTATACGGGAAAGAAACCCCCTAGATTTAAAGTAATACACAACTCTGTGGTAATATACTTTTGACTTAAAAAATTGTTGTGTCAAATCTCATGTCTTTAACACATGTTTTTGCTTACCATATTCATTATATTTTAATTTGTTTTCGTACATTTAGTCAATAATTTAAAGATTGGAAACCGAATTAAAGTAAATAAGAAATATATAATAAAATTTTATTTGACATTCAAATTTTAAAAGTTGCCACAGAGTTGTTTTTTACTTTAAATCTAGGGGAATTCTCTCTCGTCTAATCACGCCTTTATAGAGACTTGGTCTTAACATCGACTGTTTTTTTCCAATTTAATACACTCAGAAGAACCCTGTTGAAAAATCCGTAAAACAACTTTCAGATTTTTCTGCTGAAGTGGATATTTTAACTGAATTCTCTGTCATTTAGTTTTAAAAACTTACAGAAATTAGATGATTATTTTGATAATTTTACAGAAATATATAGTTTATCTTGTTTTCAAGAAAATGTTTAAGAATTTTTTCAAAGATTTAATAAAATAAAAAATAAAAATTTTGTCGAAAAACTTAGAAAAGTTTCCTGAAAAAATTACAATCGTTTTTGTATAAGTTGAAAAATGATGGGTAAAATCTTTTTTAGTATTTTTACATCAATAAAATACATTTTAGATGCTTAGATTGTATATCTGATATCAGCAAAAGATTTTTCTGATTAAATCAGCAGATTTTTCAGCTCAATTCAGCGGATTTTACCGCTTTTTTCAGTATTTTTAATTTCCCGGGATCCCGCATAAAAATTCCCGGGAAAGCAGGAAATTCCAATACCGGGATTTCCCGGGAAATCCCGGGACGGGAATTCCCGGGAAAAACCCTACCTAAGAGCGAATACTTTGCAAATGATTTCATATTGACACGACACTACTTTTTTTTTGCTGAACATTTGGTGTGGAATGCCTCATATATGTTATGCCTAATCCTTGGCCCATATGGCGATGCCCGAAATTTTGCTTTTGTAGAATACCTACAAGTCTAGCTCATTGTTTCCATAATAGTCTGAATTAATACACTTACTTTTTATCTAAAAATATATATTAATATAATTTTTTATCTGCTGCATTTTGGCATAAGCGTTTTTGCATGTTAAAAAGAAGTTAGTAAAATAAAAATAAAGAAAATATACTGTCTACAACTTAACACAAATTATATTCATGAAAAGTAATGGAACACCCCCACACATATAACCGTATCCATTTTTTTTTAAGTGGGGATTATAACTTCACATCTTAAAAATTTCACAAATTTCACAAATTAATTTAAAAACTCTTATTGAACTGAAATAAAACAAAACGTAAATTTAAATCCATTTGAAATTCAGAAATTCTAATTGAAATTCAAAAAATATCAATTAAAATTCAGAAACCCCCAATTGAAGTTCACAATTGCAATTCAGAAAAGTCCAATTAAAATTCAAATCAAAATCAAATTTAGAAAAGCCCAAATGATGAGTGGAAAAGCCAAATTTAAATTCAGAACATCATATTTATTTATTTATTTGTTATTCTTCAATTAAATAACTGAGCCCAAAGGGCCATATACATATAGTCATATACATACAATTTTAAATTTAATTACAAAAACGCCCATATGAAATTTAGAAAGCTCAATTTAAAGCTTGGTAAGGTCCAAATGATATAAAACGTTGCGACCAGTAATGTTTTATTCATTAGGGCACACTGGGCAAGTGTCCAGTGCCCCCACCTAAGGGGCCCCGAAATGCCAATAAATTCGCTAATACCCCAGTCGGCAAAAAAATTCACACCTGACATACTGCTGACTATCTCTTTATAAGATTGCTGACATCTTCATACAATTTTTCAAAATGTCATCAATGACATGTCAGCTGTTGGTCAGCGGTTGTTTAAACGAATTGTTAGTGGCCACCGATACTGGTGGACACTGCTGACCAACTGCTGACATGTCATTGATGACATTTTGAAAAATTGTATGAAGATGTCAGCGATTTCATAAAGGGAGAGTCAGCAGTATGTCAGGTGTGGTTTTATTTTGCCAACTGGGACGAAAATGAAGCCACATTTTTATACCCTACACCACACTGTGGTACAGGTTATAATGAGTTTGTGCTGATGTTTGTAACTTCCCGAAATATTGGTCCACGACCCACCTTTAAGTATACCGATCGACTCAGAATCACTTTTTGAGTCGATTTAGTGATGTCCGTCCGTCTGTCTGTCTGTCCATGTAAACACGATACAGGTCGCAATTTTTATTCAATTGACTTAAAATTTGAAACGTAAGTCCCGGTCCATACATAAGTATCGGTCCATATTTAGACCTAGCCTCATACAAGGGTCCTCTTTAGTTTTGGCTCAAATGACTCTAATAACCGTATTATAATAGGTATATTTTCGAAATTCGGCAGGTAAACGTGTTTTACAAATGATCACTCCGAATTTTAAGGAAACCGGTCAAGTTCTTCTTGTAGCCCCCATACAAACCACCTTCCCGATTTTCACATAAATCTCTCAAATTTTATGAAAATAGAAAATATTTAATTAAAATTTTGTTTGTGTATGTTAAACGCGTACTTAAATAACCTTATAAAATCTGATAATCATCGGACCGGTTTTGGAATTAGTTCCCATGTGGAAATTTCGCCCGATATTCAGTTGAAGCGATTTATTGATATATTTGATATCTCAAGTTCTTAGAAACTTTTCCTACATAAAAAGTTTCAGATTGTGAAATATTTTTCTTACAGAAAAAGTTTCAGATTCTAAGATTTAAAAATTTCAGATTCTGAGAGATTTTTTGTATCGAAAAGGTTTCAGATTCTGAGACATTTTTCGTATAGAAAAAGTTTCAGATTTTCGTATAGGAAAAGTCTCCGATTTTGAGACATTTTTCCTATAGAAAAAGTCTCAAATTTTTAGATATTATTTCCTATAGAAAAAAGTCTCAGATTCTGAGATATTTTTCCCTTTAAAAAAAGTTTCCGATTCTGAGACATTTTTCCTATAGAAAAAGTCTCGGATTCTAAGACATTTTTCCTATAGAAAGTTTCAGATTCTGAGACATTTTTCCTATAAAAAAAGTCTCAGATTCTGAAACATTTTTCCTATAGAAAAAGTCGCAGATTCTGAGACATTTTTCCTATAGAAAAAGTCTAAGATCTTAAGACATTTTTCCTATAGAAAAAGTCTAAGATTTTGAGACATCTCAGATTCTGAGACATTTTTCCTACAGAAAAAGTCTCAGATTCAGAAACATTTTTTCTATAGAAAAAATCTCAGATTCTGAGACATTTTTCCAATTGAAAAATTCTCCGATTCTGAGACATTTATCCCATAGAAAAAATCGCAGATTCTGAGACATTTTTCCTATAGAAAAAGTCTCAGATTCTGAAACATTTTTTCTGTAGAAAAGGTCTCAGATTCTGAGACATTTTTTCCCATTGAAAAAGTCTCAGATTTTTAGACATTTTTCATAGATAAAATCTCAGATTTTAAGACTCAAAATCACAGACTCTGATACAGTTTCCTGAAACATTTGACTTATACAAAAAGTTTTAGATTCTGAGACATTTTTCCTGAAAAAATTCGCAGAATGAAAGGGATTTACATTTCCAAGTTTAACTACGATTCTGTATAAAATCCTTACAAGCAGCCAGAAATACTAAAATTTGTATTAGCTCATTGTAGGCTGAAATTTGTACAAATGTAGTCTTATGTAAAGGAAAATAGCTTTTTCCATAGTTTTGTTATTTTTTTTTGCAATTGGCTGCAATTTTAAACCATAATGTGTGAGAAACAAATTTTATTAGAAGGAAATTGCAGATGGTCGATTAACATGCAAAGTTTATAATTTTTTGTTTTTCAACTAAACAGGAATAAAAAAATATGGCCGAAAACTATAGACATTTCGCTCATTTACTGCAGTAATGACATAACTCAAAAAATGTGATTTTTGTGTTTATGGTCCAGAGTTATTTGATAAACATGATTTTATATTGTGTAAAATATTTGTAATAATATATTTTAAGCTTACCCCTGAAGGAGCGAATGTGCCATTATTTAATTTTGGCATGCACCTATTTTTCTGGAAAACCTTTTTTAATTAAGAACTTTAAACACGTTTTCTGCCACATCAGGTTTTTTGAGTTATGTCACTATTTTTTTAAAACTTTGATTTTTAGACTTTTGTAAAAGGAAGTATAAATTTATAGTTTGGCGGTAAAAACAACACCACCAAAAAAAAAAACCTCAATCAACAAAAAAAAACTTTGTAATTAAACTATCAAAACAAGATTTGTTTCAAACAAAAAGAGTTAAACTTTTTTTTCCAAATTGTAGCTAAATTTTAAAACTTTTAGATATTGAAACGAAAACCATTATTTTAGATATTGCAAATCCAAGAATTCTAGCACATTTGTTTTTTTTTTTAGTTTTTTTTTTGCTGTTTTTAACCCCTATCATTATGAATGTTGGCCCTATGACAGTGGACGGTTGATAGCCATGTACGTGATGCCTAAATGTTACTCTTTTATTTTTCTTATTTTTTTGTATATTCGATTTTTTTAGCGCGATTTTGTTGTAGGCTTAGTGATGCCACCACACCAGCTGAATTGTGGCATATTGTAAGTGGGATTTAAAGGAATTATAACATTTCGTACTCTAAAAATTAACCATAAGTCTAATTAACAGAAAAATCTACACGCATAACAAGACATATTAGAAATATGCTAGCTTTAGCGGATCAGCACAAAAATCTGTCTAGGCAGTTGAAAACTCTGCTGATTTTATCAGAAAAATCTTCTAATTTAACCTGCTGATTTTATCAGAAAAATCTTCTAATTTAACCTGCTGATTTTATCAGAAAAATCTTCTAATTTAACCTGAATAATCAGCCTATAACAGCAGACTTGATTTGGGAAGCTCTGTCGAATCACAAATAAATCCGCTAAATTTGATCGAGTTTGTGCTGAATTTTAATATTTTCTTTCGGATTCAGAGAAAGATTTTACATGGAAAATAAATGCAAAATATTGGTGATAGATTTTTTTTTAATTGTAAACCCAATATTATTTTTTTTTTCAAAAATTAGACTGGCATTTTGTTGTATGGCAAAAAAGTTTTTCTTCCGATTTTTAACGTCAGGGCAAATTTTTGTTTTTATAAAAAATAAACAAAACTATGACAATCATACTTATTAATTAATGCACTGAACACAAATATCAAAGAATTTTTTAAATCGGTCAAACGGTTTTCGAGATATCGCTATTTGAAATTTGCAAAAAAATGGCGGTTTTTTTCTACGTTCTAGAAATTAAAAAAAAAAAATCTCAAAATTTCTTACCCTTGCCCCTTTCAAAGAGCTTGACACAATATTTCATTCAAAATTAATTTGAGCCATATCCGATGATTTGAAACCGTGGCGCCCTTCAATCCAAGATTTACATTTTTGGAAAATTTCCACAAAAATTTTAGATTTTTGAAAATAAAAAAATTATATCTATTTTTATTAATTTAAGCATGCTAAACACAGATATTAAAAAATATCTTAAATCGGTCGAACGGTTTTTGAGTTATCGCCATTTAAAATTTGTCAAAAAAATTACACAAAATGGCGGTTTTTCATACATTCAAGAAATTTAAAAAAAAATCTTAAAATTTTGTTTCCATTTACTTTTTTATAGAGCTGGAGACAATCACACCATTTAAACCATGGCGCCCTGTGATCAAAGTTTAGACTTTTTGGTGAAAATTTTGTAAAAAAGCAAAACTTTGATCGAAGGGCGCCTTGGGTCAAAATGATTGGATGTGGCTCAAATTAATTTTGAATGAAAGATTGTGTCAAGCTCTTTGAAAGGGTTAAGGGTAAGACATTTTGAGATTTTTTTTTTAAATTTCTAGAACGTAGGAAAACACCGCCATTTTTCGCAAATTTCAAATAACGATATCTCGAAAACCGTTTGACCGATTCTTTGATATTTGTGTTCAGCGCATCAACATCAATAAATATGATTTGTCGCAAGACATAGTTTTATTTACTTTTTTCAGAGACCAAATACATATAACAGTTATATATGTCTTTTTGTTTTAAAAAAATCATTAAACGAATGTTTTCCAAAAATTAGAACATATTTTTGTTCCTCGGAATCGGCTCTATAAGTAAAATTTGGAACAGAAATGAGAATTAAAGAAATATTTTGAATTGCATTAATTTATTAAACACTAGCTTACCATCCCGGTACTTCGTTACCGGTTACATTGAACACCGGATAATAGAAGGATCAGAATTACTCTACCGATTTCAAGAAAATTCCCCTACGTAGTCTTTGTTTTATTTACTTGACAAATTTAAGTCTTTCATAAAATAATAATTCGATGAATAATTTAAACAATAAAATTTGAATAATTTTCGATCCCTTATTTCGGGGTTTTGGATTTTGAGTGAATGAATATTTCAGTGAACAAAGAAATTGGAATAAAAATAAGTTTGAGTGAAAAAACATATAGAGAAAAAATATGGAGTAAAAAAAGTTAAATACGAAAAATTTTAGTAAAAAGTATCATTCCATATTGTTTCCTGCTCTATTTCATTTCGTTCCCCGTTCTAAAATTTTAAATTTTAAAATATGTCCTTCTCTTGTGTGTTATTTTTGGGGCTTTTAGTTTAATAGTTAGATAGGTAAAAATAACCATTTGCCCCTTTTCCCCTTAAAATTAAATTTTCCAAAAACTTTTTTTTTGTGCTCGGTGATCCTTTATTTAAAATGTCAAGTTTCTGAGCCATTATTTCAAGAAATATAAGAATAACCAAAATTTACACTTTTTCATTATTATAGGAACAAAGAAAAAAGTACCAAAAGTACACTTTCTTACCCCCGTTAGAAACGGAATTTCCAAAAAGAACCTCTTCCAGAAAGATTTTTCTTCACCGAAGGATCTTCTTTTCCAAATTTCAATTTTCTAGTATCATTGTTTTAGCAAATATTAAAAGTACAAAAAGGATTTTACATTCCTAAATTTAAGTTTCTATAATTATTACATCAAAAAATATCAAAGCTACCGAAAATACACTTTTTTTAGCTATTTTATCCCACAAAGAAGCGGAATTTTAAAAACATGTTTTTCCCAGATGTTTTTTTTTTTAACAAATTCTCCTTCATTACAAATTTTAAGATTTTAGGAAATATAAAAATTTCTATAAATAAAATTTCAGGCAATAAAAAAGTACCAAAAAGTGTACTTTTATAA
Source organism: Pegoplata infirma (assembly GCA_963921195.1). NCBI lineage: Eukaryota > Metazoa > Arthropoda > Insecta > Diptera > Anthomyiidae > Pegoplata > Pegoplata infirma. The sequence goes on along the minus strand of OY992538.1, from coordinate 105,893,161 downwards.
AAGATACTTTTAATGAAAGGTACTTTTTATAAAAGGTCCTTTTTATAAAAGGTACTTTTTATAAAGGGTACTTTTTATAAAAGGTACTTTTTATAAAAGGTACTTTTTATAAAAGGTACTTTTTATAAAAGGTACTTTTTATAAAAGGCACTTTTTATAAAAAGTACGTTTTATAAAAGGTACTTTTTATAAAAGGTACTTTTTATAAGGTGCTTTGTATAAAAGGTACCTTTTATAAAAGGTACTTTTTATAAAAGGTACTTTTTATAAAAGGTACTTTTTGTAAAAGGTACTTTTTATAAAAGGTACTTTTTATAAAAGGTACTTTTTATAAAAGGAACTTTTTATAAAAGGTACTTTTTATAAAAGGTACTTTTTATAAAAGGTACTTTTTATAAAAGGTACTTTTTATAAAAGGTACTTTTTTTTATAAAAGGTACTTTTTATAAAAGGTAATTTTTATAAAAGGTACTTTTTATAAAAGGTACTTTTTATAAAAGGTACTTTTTATAAAAGGTACTTTTCATAAAAGGTACTTTTTATAAAAGGTACTTTTTATAAAAGGTACTTTTTATAAAAGGTACTTTTTATAAAAGGTACTTTTTATAAAAGGTACTTTTTATAAAAGGTACTTTTTATAAAAGGTACTTTTTATAAAAGGTACTTTTTATAAAAGGTACTTTTTATATAAGGTACTTTTTATAAAAGGTACTTTTTATAAAAGGTACTTTTTATAAATAGTACTTTTTAAAAAAGGTATTTTTTATAAATAGTACTTTTTATAAACGGTAAAGAATTTTCAGAAAGTACTTGTTCCAGAATGTTTTATTTCACTAAAGGATCCTACATTTCAAATGTGAAGTTTGAATGACCATTATTTCAGTATATAAAAAAAAGTACCAAAAGTACAGTTTTTTACCCATTTTAGCCCCGTAGAATCAACATTGGCAAAAACCCATACTTAGTGAATCTTTTTTCCGGGAGGTGAACCTACATTGCAAATTTCAAGTTTCTAGTACTATTATTTAAGGAAATATAAAAGGTACCAAAAGTGCAGTTTTTTACCCTTTTTACCCCCTTAGAATCATCACTGGCAAAAATCAAGCCCTAGTGGATCTATATTCCGGGAGGTGAACATACAGTCCAAATTTTAAGTTTTTGTGTTCATTTTTTAAGGAAATATAAAAGGTACCAAAAGTACAGTTTTTTACCCTTTTTACCCCCTTAGAATGAACATTGGCAAAAATCCAGCCTTACTGGATCTATATTCCAGGATGTGAACATACAAACCAAATTCCAAGTCTCTATGACCATTATTTCAGGAGATATAAAAAGTACCAAAAGTACTTAGAATCAACACTGAAAAAAAACCGGCCTTGGTGTATCTATGTTCCGGGAGGTGAACATACAGTAAGTTTTTAAGGCTCAAAGAGTTTTTGATAACAGTTATAATAAATAAAAGTTTTTATTTCTGTTATTTTGAACAGATATTTATATAAATCATTTCAAACTGTTATTTTTAATTTTTATTTGAAAAAATATTTTTGAACAGTTAAATTTTTTTCGATAAATCTCATAACTGTTAGGTCTCTGATTTTTTTTTTTCAAAAAATTTAATCCGATATACCTCAAATTTGTACCACATTTTTTTTTTCAGGTCCACTAGAATAAAATTTGCCCGGACACTTGGGAAAATCAAAAGTTGAAGAAAAAATGCCACCCTAATGTAGCATATTTAAAATGAAATTGAACATTTTTGATTTGAATACGTTTCATTTCCTCGGTGTAAACCAATCCAAAATCTTAAAAATATTATTTCAGAATCTATAAAGAATAAATTCTTTTCCATTTCTGATAAAAAATACGTAAATCGGACATTAGTTTTATCACAAATGTTACGAATTTGTATTGCTGTAGTTACTAAACTTATAGTCAAAGATATATATTTTTTTATGTTTTGTGGTACGAATATATCAAAGTTTAGGCAACAACTTGTAAAACTATATATCTTTTTTGTAGTATTTTCAAAACCGATTATTAACTTTTTTTTAGTTTGAGCATGATCCTTTTTTTTTTGGGTTGTCGTTATTGGTACAAAAACTATATTCTTTGGTTTTTGCCATTTGTATAAAAAAAAACCCTACCTTGTTTAGTTCGATGGCTGGCTGGCTATTGTTTGGTTGGTTGAATGGATGGATGGATGGATGGCCAGTCAGTCGACTATTCATTCACTGCCTCGCTGGATAACTTCAATATCCATATATCACTGGTGTAAAATTCCGTCACGTATCAATCTGCAAATTGCTATGAACAGTCAGTCTAAATATATTTAGTGCGTAGGTTGGGTTGGATTGGTTTGGTTTACATACCAACAAATTGCATACAAAACAAAAGATAATATATTTCTCAATTTATTTCTTAAAATTTATTGATCTGATTTTTTTTTGTTCATTTTTATTTTCGTTATGAATATTTATGATATATGGTTTTGATCGAGTAGAGTGAGTGAGTATGTAGGTATAGTTTCGTATAGACTGATCACTTCACTATAAATCAAATTTTTGCCAAATAATAAAAACAATTGCCCTAAGGCTTTTCACTTTTGGAGTTTGAATATGCATGAATAAAAATTTTTGGTTTTTTGTATATTTGACTAATATTGCAATAAATTTCAATGAAAAATTTTCACTTACCTTAATAATTTATGGCAACGGTCATAAAAATAAAAAAAAAAAAACTATAAAAATAGATTTTGCATAAACCCTGATAGGATTGCCATCATTTTTAATAAAGCTTGAGACAAACTTTAATTTAAACTTACACGCAGAGATGAAACATAATTGCGACAACCGTAATGGATGGGCAACATAGTATGATTGATAACTTTATCATAACATTATTATAGCGATCATATTATGATCTTCGCCGATCATAGTATGATAAAAATTGTCGTTTTATAGATTTTGATGACACAACGTGACAAAAGTGACCACTATTTTAGAAAACAAGAGGTATAACAAACGTTTTTATATATTTGAGACATGTTGTAAGAAAACTGTACCATACATTAAAAACGGACCCGATTCGAATCAGCATGTCTGAAGTATATTGAAATGATGGTCGTAACCCATTTTTTGGCGGTTCCGCACTGTGACGCCTCCATATTGGGTAATTTGGTGTGCTGCAATTATATTCCAAACATGTTTTTATCTGTGTGTAATTTGAGTCAAATTTGAGCTATCAAACTTTTGAATTATCAAAAAATCCAATTTTAGATCGAAGGTTTCCACGGGTTAAATCAAGTTTAAATAAACTTGACTTTAATTTAGTTAAAAAAAAAACGAATACCAAAATGTTTTTTAAATTGGTCTAACGGTTTCCGAGATATCGCTATTTGAAATTGGAAAAAATGCCGAGTTTTTCATACATTCAAGATTTTTTTTTTTAAAAAATCTCAAATTTAACCACAGACGTACGGAAGGACTGACATCGCTAGAATGTCTTTGAATCGATCACTGATCAATAATATATAAGGGTTTCTTAGTCAAACGGGCCACCCCTCTCTCTCTAAAATTGGTATGGGTTTAAAATTTTGTTAAAAAAAATTCGAAACTATTTAAAATTGTTTGCTTTTGAATGCCGAGTGGCGGTTTTTGAATTTTAATATGGCGGACCCAATATGGCGCCATTTTTTAAAAAAACATTGCAGATTCGCTTAAAACTCTTTATACACGAGTTTTTGTGATCGCTTAAGAAGAATCTGTTGGAATTTTTAAATTCAAAATGGCGGATTCAACATGGCGACCAATATTTTTAAAAAATAAACCGATTTGCTTAAAACTTTTTATACACTCAAAAAAAAAAAACTGTAATGTTAGCAAAAAAAGCTTGTAAACCTACAAGAAAATTTGCTTATTTTGAACCCACAATTTTTTTGCTAAAGTTAGCAAAAATGTTTTGCCAATAATAAGTTAACTAAATTTTTATTTTTTTTAACTTACAAGGGAAGTCTCCCTGGTGTCACCCTCCGATCTTCATGAAATTTGGATATGTTGTTAAGAACGAAAATTAATTCGACACGTATTTTTTTTTAGCGGCCCAAACTCATTTTTAGGGGGGGTCGATTTGTATGGGGGGAAATTGACCTTTTTCAGTTTTTTACGATTTACGCCTATTTAAACAAAATTAATATAGGCATGTGTGGTATCAGATTAAAGGTATTAAAAATACCTATCTCGTGGTGCTAACAACGGGCCAAAGAAGTTAATATTTTTCGACTTATTAACAAAAATGTCCTAAAATTTTGGTATTTTACTCAATATGATAAAAAGTTGTGCATGTTTGGACACGTTCTTAGCACACATAGATAGGTTTTCCAAAGACCTTTCATTTGGTATGTAACATGACTAGGTTTCTTTGCATAATATAGGAGATAAACGAAAAAAACTGAAAAATGGCCTTGTCTTCCCCCTCCTTTTTACCCCCTAAATATGAATTTGGGCCGCTAAAAAAAATACGTGTCCCTTTATTTTTTCTGATCTACAAAATAAAACCAATTCCATAAAGATCCGCGGGTGACACTAGGGAGACTTCCCTTGTTAGTTCATACACATTTGAGGACCCCATTGGGTTCGGACCCGATAGGTCCAGACCCCGATGGGCCTAGGCCTAGGTGGGTTCCTTAAAAATCGTCATAGTTTTTGATCCAAAATTTGTGTCCGTTTCTCTCTACCTTGCTTAATTTTTGAGATACGTGATTATAGGGGACCACTGGGGTCTTGAGAATTAAAAAACTCGATAACTTAAAAACTATTACTCGGAGAGCTTTTGACTATTTTGCGGTCTTGTTCTACGTGTTGAGAGCTACAAAAATTTTTGTTGTGTCGGCAATATTCACCGAGATATGAGCATTTTAAAATTTTCGGGAATGCTAACTTTTTTGGATCCAAAGTTAGGGCCCATTAGGGTCCACACATATGAAGAGGACCGGCGATATCTGGCTTAGTTTCCGAGATAGCGCCATTTTAAGTTTTCTGAAAATAAAAAAAAAATTACCATTTATTTTGCTAATATTAGCAAAAAAGCTTGAATTGTTTTAAAAAAATTGTAAACCCATACCAATTTTGGAGAGGGGGTAGGCCTGGTTGACGAAGAACCCTTCATATCGTCGGTGCGCCAACCTAAACCGCTATGTGTTTTTAAAATTTTTTTGAAGAGGCTTACAAAACAGCTTTATTTTGACCTTTCGCGGTGCTTTAAAAAAATTTTACTTTCATAAATATTTAAATAATATTGTAAATTTTCTATTTACATTAATTTGAATTTTAAAAAACAGCGCAAAAGTACAAAATTTAACTGTTATTTATGTCTCTTTAAAAAATTTAAAAATGCACATAGCGGTTTTGGTTGGCGCACCGACGATACACAAAAAAAAAAATTAAAAATAAATTTAATTAAAAAATTAGTAGATTTTAATAAAAACTTAATTAAATCCGGACCAATCACTAAAATGCGCAAATAAATTAAAACTATTTATATGTCGTTAATTAAGAAAAAAATGGATATTTAGTTAATAAAAAACTTAATACTATAAATTAAAAAAATTTAATTAAAATTAAAAAAAAAAAATAATTAAAATTTTAATTACATAAATTAAAAATAAATTTGGAAAAAATTAAAATTAAAATTGTATAAATTCAAAAAAAAAAATAATTAAAAATAACACATTTTTTGAAAAATAAATAATTTAAAAAAACGTTTTTTAAACAAAAGAGGGTAAAAAATGCTTCTTCAAACTTTACCAAATATATTTATGGCGTAAAAACATAGTCAGTGAAAAAATTTCATAAAGTTGATAATAAACCTTTTATATACAAATGGGGGTTTTCGTGTCAACTGACACAACTTTTGAAACCGATGTCTTCCGATCGGGATGAAATTTGCACCAAGGTTAGTCCTATAGGATAGTAGTTCAGACGCAATTTTTCAACGACATCGGTCAAGGACTCTCTGAGTTGAAATTTTACATTTTGGCCAAAGAGGTGTTTATTCTCATCCATGTAACTTCTTACCTATTGTTTTTAGCAAAATGTGTCCCAAATAGCATAGATAGCTATTTCTTCAGTCTTTTGAAAAAACAATTTTTTTTGATTTTTTTTTTTTTAAATCCAAAACTTTTTTGAATTTTTCCTCAAATTAGGCCCTTTTTTTTGACTAAAAAAAAAAGCTTAGGTCATTTCCTTTAAGAACTATGGGGTCGCTTAGTGGGATGCGAGTGGGATATCTATGAAATTTTTTTTTTAACTTTGGAACACAAAAAACGGTTCTTAAATTTGCACTATTAGGCGTGGGAAAGCTAACCAGTTTTCGATTTTGATTTGCGATACCCTCTAATTTTTATAGGTTCGAAAAAGAAAGCATGAACCAAAAAAAAAAGAGGGCTGTGGGGTGGGGCCATATGGCCCCTCATCGGGGTCAAAGTTTGGCGTAAAGAGGTAAAAAACCTCAAAAAGCCCCACAACTGCCCTAGAAACGCCCCTGAAGGGGTGCAATATGAGGCGAACCTCCAATAATTTTCTGCCCAAACATTTTTCTTGAATATACCTAACCCCTATTTCCAATTCCTAAGGGGGCTCCCATACAAAATGTCATTTTTATAAAATTGGCTCATGCTTTCTTTTTCGAACCTATAAAAATTAGAGGGTATCGCGAATCAAAATCGAAAACTGGTTAGCTATCCCACGCTTAAAAGTGCAAATGTAAGAACCTTTTTTTATGTTCCAAAGTTAAAACAAACATTTTTTCATAGATATCCCACTCGCATCCCACTAAGCGATCCCATAGTTCTTAAAGGAAATGACCTAAGCTTTTTTTGAGTAAAAAAAAGGGCTCAATTTGGAAAAAGTCAAAAAAGTTTTGGATTTAAAAAAAAAAAAAAATTTGTTTTTTTAATTTTTTATATTTTTTTTCAAAAGACTGAAGAAATAGCTATCTATGCTATTTGGGACACATTTTGCTAAAAACAATAGGTAAGAAGTTACATGGATGAGAATAAACACCTTTTTGGCCAAAATGTAAAATTTCGACCCAATCTAACTCAGAGAGTCCTTGACCGATGTCGTTGAAAAATTGTGTCTGAACTACTATCCGATAGGATCGGAATACATTTGTTTCAAAAGTTGTGTCAGTTGACACGAATTTTGATCCAATTTTTCTTATAGAAAAAGTCTCAGATTCTGAGACATTTTTTCTTAAAGAAAAAGTCTCAGATTCTGAGACATTTTTTCTTAAAGAAAAAGTCTCAGATTCTGAGACATTTTTTCTTAAAGAAAAAGTCTCAGATTCTGAGACATTTTTTCTTAAAGAAAAAGTCTCAGATTCTGAGACATTTTTTCTTAAAGAAAAAGTCTCAGATTCTGAGACATTTTTTCTTAAAGAAAAAGTCTCAGATTCTGAGACATTTTTTCTTAAAGAAAAAGTCTCAGATTCTGAGACATTTTTTCTTAAAGAAAAAGTCTCAGATTCTGAGACATTTTTTCTTAAAGAAAAAGTCTCAGATTCTGAGACATTTTTTCTTAAAGAAAAAGTCTCAGATTCTGAGACATTTTTTCTTAAAGAAAAAGTCTCAGATTCAAAAGTTGTGTCAGTTGACACGAATTTTGATCCAATTTTTCTTATAGAAAAAGTCTCTGATTTTGAGACATTTTTCTTATAGAAAAAGTCTCAGATTCTGAAACATTTTTTTTTAAAGAAAAAGTCTCAGTTTCTGAGACATTTTTTCTTAAAGAAAAAGTCTCAGATTCTGAGACATTTTTTCTTAAAGAAAAAGTCTCAGATTCTGAGACATTTTTTCTTAAAGAAAAAGTCTCAGATTCTGAGACATTTTTTCTTAAAGAAAAAGTCTCAGATTCTGAGACATTTTTTCTTAAAGAAAAACTCTTAGATTCTGAGACATTTTTTCTTAAAGAAAAAGTCTCAGATTCTGAGACATTTTTCTTATAGAAATAGTCTCAGATTCTGAGATATTTTTCCTATAAAAAAATGTACATCCTTTTTGCTTTAGAAAAAGTCTTAGGTTCTAAGACTTTAAGATGTTGGTAATTCTTCTAGAAAAATCCGAAAAAGAAAATATTTGAAGATGTGAAAAATTTTAGAGTTTTTTTGTAAGTTTTTGTATAGAAAAAGTCTCATTAACAAAATCAAGATCCTGTATTCGATACAAAAAAAAAACATATTCTGTAATTTTTTTATAAAAAAATTCAAAACAAGATTGACAGATATTTTTTCACAGAAAATTTTCAGATTAAGTGACATTTTACCTTTAAAAATTTTCTTTATAAAAATTTAAAAATTTTTTTTTTCGGATTTCGATTTTTTTTCTCTTCGGAAAATTTTTTTAGAAAATATCATTCTTTCTTTTCCTTTTTTCCTTTTTTTCCTCTTTTTTTTTTCTTTTTGAAATTTGGTCTGTGGGGGGAAGTTTCCCCTTTCCCCCCCTTGTACCCGCGCATGCTTCATATGTTATTGTTAAACATGTATTAGCGACATAGCATGAATTGGCACTTGCATCATGTGACACTATGTTGTATGTTACATAGTTCAACATTTGCAGGCCTTTAGTTTATACTTTATGGCGTCCTAGATCGGTATTTTGATGCGCTATACACGATTGTTAAATTCGGCTGTGCCGAATCTTTTACACCATCCAACATGCCAAAAGATAAAAAAAATTGCAGGGGCCTTTTTGCATGCACTTAACCAACCTGATATAGTCTTGCCAAACTTTATGGTTCTTATAGTGCGTTTACAGTGGTTTTCTAATCTAGCTTAAAGTAGATTGTGGCTCCAATCTAGCTTCAATCTATTAGATTGCCCATACAAATTTATTTTTTTCAATCTAGTAGTTTAGACTCTAATCGGCAAACGCAAATCGGCAAAGTTTTATACAACTCTGCACAGAGATCTTCGAGAGATCGCTTTCGGTAAAGGAGTACACTATGGTGGCCTTTCTTGATATTGAGGGGGCTTTTAATAATGTCATCCCAGAATCGATAATATTGGCATTGTCTGGTCTGGGAGTAAAGCGTGAAATCGTTTTAATGGTGGAAAACCTACTTGCCAATAGACGTATAACGTCTGAATTGGGAGCGTCCGTCATATCTCGATTTGTCAATAGGGGCACACCACAAGGAGGTGTTCTTTCGCCGCTTCTTTGGAACCTGGCACTGAATTCAATGCTACTATCTCTAGAAGCACGTGGTTGTCATGTTGTCGCATATGCTGACGATGTCGCGATAGCGGTAAAGGGGAAGCATCTGCCAACATTGCGGGATATTCTTCAGGGTTCTCTGAAAGATCTGTCTAAATGGGCAAGAGACTGTGGTCTAGGAGTTAATCCTAGTAAAACAGAGCTTGTTTTGTTTACAAGGAAAAATAAGATTCCTGCTTTTGATCCTATTTCTCTGGACGGTACTGAAATCACCTTCTCAGATGGAGCCAAGTATCTTGGAGTATTTCTAGATAGGAAGCTGAATTTCAGGCGTAATATTGAGGAACGGGTGAGAAAAGCAACGATTGCTTTGTATTCCTGTAAAAGGGCCATTGGAAAACGATGGGGTTTTAGCCCTCAAGTCGTTCATTGGATCTATACAGCAGTGGTGCGTCCAATTTTGCTGTATGGAATCATTGTCTGGTGGCCTGCTTTAGAAACAAAAGCAAACTTTGTCTTTATCACGAAGGTACAGAGAATGGCGTCAATGTGCATCACTGGTGCTCTTCGTACTACACCTACGGCTGCATTAGAAATCCTCCTTCACCTGATACCCTTGGACATATTGGGTAGGCAGTATGCGGCTGCGTCGGCAATTCGACTTAATAGCACGCTGCAATGGAGGAGCAGTGATTGTGGCCATAGCGCGATCTTGAAAAAGATAACAATACCACAAAATGTGGACTGTGCTCCCTCTTTGAGCCTCTTTAAGCGCCACTTTACCACTATGATACCATCCAGGGAGTCTTGGATGGGGGATACTCCGGGTAGTGGAGCTACCATAAATTTTTACACAGATGGATCGAGGCTGCACGAACAAGTGGGCTTTGGAGTCTATTCGGAAGAGCTTGGGTTGAGCCTGGCTCGTAGATTGCCAGATCATTGCAGTGTTTACCAGGCAGAGATGCTGGCAATAAAAGAAGTGGCTGACTGGTTGAGCTGCAATGCCTTGTCTACAACCGCAGTCAACATCTATACTGACAGTCAAGCCGCGGTCAAGTCCCTGGATTCAATGTTTCTGAAAACAAGATCTGCCCTTAACTGCCGCACGTCTTTAAATGAGATGGCCAAGCAGTTTAACATACGACTCATATGGGTCCCAGGGCACAGAGACATTCCAGGGAATTGCAAAGCCGATGAGCTTGCAAGACTAGGAACTACCTTACAGGTTCCAACAGAATTGGAATGTGTTGGTATGCCTCTAGAAACTTGCAAGCAAAACCTACGGCTTTGTTCTGCGACGGAGACTAATCAAAGATGGGCAAATGGATGGACGTGTGAGACAACACGACTGATTTGGCCTTCTCTTAATCAGGGGCGCACAAGTGAGCTGATATCGCTTCCAAGAGGAGAGATTTCGACGGTGGTTTCTATAATTACCGGACACTGTCTTATAGGGAAGCACGCAGAGCGGTTAAATGTGCCGTCGAATGACTTTTGCCGAAGTTGCATGGATGAAGAGGAGTTGGAAACTATCGAACACTTTATTTGCCATTGCCCGGCACTTTCTGGTCAGAGACTTGCTTCACTGGGATCTAGGGAGCTGTACGATCTTTCTGATTTGTCGGATGTCAAAATTCAACATCTAAGGAGTTTTATAAGAAGCTCAAAATGGTTTAACGACAGGGACTAATAGGGAAACCTATTACGGTCCCGTGGTATCACAATGGACCTCAGAGTCTACGTGTGTTGACGTAAAAACGTCAGCAGCCACTTACAACCTAACCTAACCTGCACAGAAAAAAATTAAAATGAAATTCAATTACGAAATTCGTTGATTCAATTAAAAAATTAATTGATTTCGGACGTATCACGAAAATGCGCATATTAATTACTCATTTTGTTTGAAAATAGTTTTAAAACTTAATTAAATTGTTAATTGAATCAATTAAAGTTTTAATTGAAAATAAAATGGAAAACCAATTAAAATTGTAATTAAATAAACTAAAAAAAAATAATATAAAATTGAAAATCAATAATATAGATCTATTGAGCGTGTTCAGCAGAGAAACCTGCTACTCAACAGTTGAGATGTAGCATGTTTTGATTAGTTGATTCTGTTGAACGCAATTTTTTACGAATGTTTTAAAATATGGTAATAAATGATTGTTTTTTTATATTTTCATTTATTTTATCTGTGGAAATTACTTTTTCTATGAATTTTTGTTTATTTCCTTAAATAACGTAAAAAAAAAAAGAAATAATTTCAATAAAAAAGCTTATTTATCAGTTTGTGAATGTAGCATAATTTTTTAACGCTACCAGTGATGAGAAGCGCTCACTCAACGTGTTGACTGAAATGTCAAAAATTAAACCGTTCAGCAGAATGTTGAGGAGCAGCTGGGAAGCAGCTTTCTCTGCTGAACGTACACATTGATTCACATAAAATGTTTAATTGAAAAAAGACCAAACTCAATTTAATTTAAAAAGTTAAACTTCAAAAAATGCCCTAAAATAAATAAACATAGAATTTTTTATTTGTTTTATATTATTAAGAATTTTTTTTCTTTATTAAATATAAACAGTTGGTATAGTTTAGGGTTTCTATTCGGGAAAAAATTCCAGGGAATTCCCGGGAAAATTTTTTATTAAAATCCCGGGATTTTTTCATCGGGAAATTTCGGGAATTAAAAAAAAATTACCAATTTTTAATACAATTTTATATGATTTATAAAAATAAAATTAAAACTTGGATTAAATTTAAATTATTTCAGAAAAAAAAGATGTGATATGCTTCAGGTTGCTTAAAATTATTTTAAGCAAACCAGCTTTCTAGTCTAAAATTTCACAAAAGTTCCATTTTTTTAAAAGATTAATATTAAAATTAAAATTTTTAAAAATTAATTTTTAAGTAATTCGAAAGTTTTTTGAAATGTACCTTTTAAATAAAATCCTGATTATGATTGCATTATTCGAATTTGCCAAAAAGCTTTTACAAACACAAAAATTTAAAAAAATTATAAATTTATGAATAGAAAACATTCTCTATGGACAGAAAATACGCCAAGGCAAATACGACAATCCTGATAAGGTCCAATACTTCTACAAAAATTAAATTTTTATGATTTGTCCACGTTTAAAAAAGAAGTAAAGTAAAGTATTTTATAAAAGAAGATATCTGAGGGTGTTTTAAATTGAAAAATGCGGCCATATTTTTAAAAACAATATTTTATATATGATAAGATTCAGAATTTGTTTTAATAAAAAAATTCCCGGGAATTCCCGGGAATACAATTTTTTAAAAACGATTTCCCGGGAATTGAAAAAGTCCGGGAATTTAGAAACCCTAGTATAGTTTTGCATAGAAACATTATAGTAGTATTTTAAAATATCAATAACTATTTAAAATTACATTATTATTTTTAAATCTTGTTATTGCATGCATTTTTGTCGCTTTAGTAAAGTTGAAACAAAAAAAATGTATTATATTTCAATGTGCAAAACACAAGTCAAATGCCTCATATTATTTTTTTTGTTTCAACTGTACATATTTCATTAGCAAAACACATTATCCGCAACGACCACTCGCCTTAAAGAAAACAATGAAACTAAATTTTTTTGGTGGTTGCTACCACAGAAATATACAAAACAATAGTTCAAAAGTTTTTTTTGTTGTTTTTTGCATTTTTATTTTTTCATTGGCTACTGGCTACTAACACTAATGCATACAAAACCGGTTTCGTTTGTTTATTTTATTTTTGTTTTCAGTAAAGTTAAGAATTCAATTAAAACATTAATTGAATCAATTAAAATGTTTAATTGAAGTTAAATTTAATATCAAATCCATTTTTAATTAAAAAAAAAATTACGATATTATTTTCTCTGTGTTGCTGTTATTTTCATTTTCCAACACTGAAAAACACCGACACAAAGCCTGCCATTTTGATGACGCCGCAAAGTATGTTTATGCCGCCAACATTGTTAATTATAAACGCCGTCACTGTCCTTGTTAATCATACGGCGACTAATTACCGTCGCTGTCTTTTGACGCAGTCACACACATTTATTACCAACTTGTTATTTTAAATGTCAATCCTAATCTTCTCAAATGTAAAAAATGCCAATGTAAACGGTACAGATTACAAAGTAGATTAAAATCGCACTTTACTAGATTAGAATTCCAATGTAAACGCACTATTACTGAGGTATGGACCAATGAAAGTAGACTTAAGGATACAAATTATTTAGATTTGGAATCCGAATTTTTCGATCCAAATGATTCTGTAGTGTAGTGCTACAAAATGGTAAACGCTACGATCTTGAGTTACGCAAAAAAAAAATACACGTGATTATAGTGATTCATGTGATTCAATAGAATCGTGAGTTTTTTTATGTTCACGATTCACGTGACTCACGCGTGAATGCCTACCATTCTTTTAGCACTGCACTACAGACGAGTGTATCCTCATAAAATACTCTACTGTCGTTGTATGGATAAACATAGCTAAATGGTCTGAGAATCGATCACTGATCAATAATAGATTATTATCCTATCAAAATTTTCCGTTTCAAACAATTGGTTCTAGAACCCATTTAATTATTCCTGCAATCGATTCTACTTAACATTCCAGAATTAATGATTTTAGCTTAAAATTGTCTCAAAAGCAAACTGTGGAATATCTTTTAGAATCTCTTGCAACATGAATCTGTTCAAAAATTTTTTCTTGGATATGGTCCCAGACCAATATATCGAATCGTTAAATGAGTATACTCCATGTGTGGATGGAAAGTATAAAAAGAAATAATTTGAAAACTTTTGGAAATTGTTCACGTTAAAAATTTTCATCTTTTCGCTTTCTATAGAAATAAAATCGTGAATTATTCTGAAATCCTTAAAGTGCAATTAAATATATAAATACAGCTAAGAAAGCGTGAATGAATCAAAAAAAAAAAAAATTAACAACACAAAAATGTTAACTTTGAATATTTTTCTCTGTGCTGAACAATGAAAAATCGCTAGTTTTTGGTGTTAAAGATTAGCATGATTGATGCAAACTGAATGTTAGAGTGGTCTTAAAAAATCTTGGTTTGTTGCATTTTATAATGATCCAGTGCAGTAAAAAACAAGTAAGAGTGTTAAATTCGGCTGTGCCGAATCTTTTATACCCTCCAACATGAAAAAAAAATCAGGGCCGTCTTATTTTTTGAGGGGGGGGGGGGGGGGTCGGTAGTGATGATGGGGAAGGGGTAAATTTTCTCTCGAATCTGTGTATAAAAATTCATTCTTATGTTTTTTGCACTAAAGAAATAAAAGTTTATCATAATTTAAACATTTTTTTTATTCCACGCCCACAATTCTAATTCTCAAGGTCCAAATCCAGGACTTTGAACTTCTTGTAGCATGAAAATATTGCATTTGTTAAACAAAAGCACAAAAAATCCTTTAAAAAAATTATATTTTTCAGAGGTTGGTTTAGTTCTTCAAGAGGGAACTTTTTTCCCCCTGGTCCGATTTTGCTCATTTACGAACTTAACCTGCCTACACTCAAAATAATACATTAGTAGATTTACTATTTTTTTTTGCTAATGCTGGTTAGCTAACTTTTAGCAAATTTTTAGTTGAGATCAGCATATTAGCAAAAATATCTTGTAAACTTCATTTAGCGCATTAGCAATTTTAAACAAAATTTGAACTAATTTTTTTTTGCTAGATTTAAAATTGAGTTGACCAAATTTTAACAAGCTTTTTTGCTAATATTAGCAAAATTATTGGTAATTTTTTTTTATTTTCAGAAAACTTAAAATGGCGCTATCTCGGAAACTAAGCCAGATAGATCAAAATGGAGGCCATTTTTGGTTCTCGGGCTCTCCATACTATCGCCGGTCCTCTTCACATGTGTGGACCCTAATGGGCCCTAACTTTGGATCCAAAAAAAGTTAGCATTCCCGAAAATTTTAAAATGCTCATATCTCGGTAAATATTGCCGACACAACAAAAATCCAAATTTTAATTCTCAAGTCCCCAGTGGTCCCCTATAATCACGTATCTCAAAAACTAAGCAAGGTAGAGCGAAACGGACACAAATTTTGGATCAAAAACTATGACGATTTTCAAGGAACCCAACTAGGTCTAGGCCCATCGGGGTCTGGACCTATCGAGTCCGAACCCAATGTGGTCCTCAGATGTGTATGAACAAAAAAAAAATTAGTTAACTAATTATTGGCAAAACATTTTTGCTAACTTTAGCAAAAAAATTGTGGGTTCAAAATCAGCAAATTTTCTTGTAGGTTTACAAGCTTTTTTGCTAACATTACATTTTTTTTTTTAGTGTAGGAACATAAGACATATTCGTGCCAAATGTCGGGAGTCTAGCTCTTTTATTTTGGACTGCATCGTGTTAACAACAGACGGACAGACAGACGGACGGACGGACATCGCTAGAATGTCTTAGAATCGATCACTGATCATAAATATATATGGGGCTTTCCATGTCAAATCGGACACTTTGAAAATTTTTTTTTTTTAGATTTTCCCAATTTGTTAACTGTTTTTAGTACCCTTCGAACACTCCTTCGGGGTAAATTTTCAGATTTTTTTGATGACCCGTTCAAAAGATATCGAATTTTTAAAAATTGGTAGTTTGTTCCTTTACTCAAACTTCTTTTACTCATAACTTCTTCAATAATGGTCCAAATTTCAATTTTTTTTTTTTAAATGTTTGTTTTTTTACGTAAAAATCCCAAAAAATTCTTAAAAGCGCTCTAGTTTGCGATTTTTAAGTTTTAAAATTTAAATCTCATTTTTGAAAATGTTTGTACTCTTCGATTTTTTTTTTTAATTTTTTTGTGTAAAACTTCTATCGATTCTACAAATTTTTTGCCCAGGAGGATCGTGGGATAACGATTATTACTATTTTTTAAAATTTTTTGAAAAAATTTTATTGTAATTTTCCAAAAAATGCGTCATAGACGGGTCCTTTATAAGACCCACCCTCATTAATTTTTACGTTTAAACATTTTTTCGGAACAAACAAGTACCCTATCTCCAATTGCTCCCACACAAAACGAAATTTTTTAAAATTTGCTCCAACTGCTCTAACTGCCCTAATGGTGCCCTTAGAGCAACAAAATGTATGACCGACCCACAATATTTTTTTAGTCCAAACATTTTCTCTGAACACACCTATTCTCTATCTATAATTGTTAAGGCGGTCCCCACACAGTTTTTTTTTTTATTTTTTGTAAATTTGTTTTATTTAATCAGCTTCTACCGGTCCAATGGTGTGTCAGAGAGGGGTCATTAGTGAGACCGACCCCCATTTATTTTTACCCTACAACATTTTTGTAAAAGATACCAACGTCCTATCTCCACTCCCTAAGTAGGCTCCCATACAAAATTACATTTTTATAAAATTTGCTTCAACTATTATTTGTATGGGAGCCTACTTAGGGAGTGGAGATAGGGCGTAGGTATGTTTTAAAAAAATGTTGTAGGGTAAAAATAAATGCGGGTCGGTCACACTAATGACCCCTCTCGGACGAACCATTGGACCGGTAGAAGCTGATAAAATAAAACAAATTTACAAAAAATAAAAAAAATTGTATGGGGACCGCCTTAAAAATTAGTGATAGAGGGTAGGTGTGTTCAGAGAAAATGTTTGGATTAAAAAAATATTGTGGGTAGGTCATACATTTTGTTACTCTAAGGGCACTATTAGGGCAGTTAGAACGGTTTGAGCAAATTTTAAAAAATGTCGTTTTGTGTGGGAGCCTCCTTAGAAATTGGAGATAGGGTATTAGTTTGTTCCGAAGAAATTTTTAGACGTAAAAACTAATGGGGGTCGGTCTTATAAAGGACCCCTCTATGACGCACCATTGGAGCAGTAGAAATGATTTTAAGATTGGAAAATTACAATAAAATTTTTTCAAAAAATTTAAACAAATAGTAATAATCATTATCCCACGATCCTCCTGGGCAAAAAATTTGTATAATTGATAGAAGATTTACACAAAAAAATTTAAAAAAAATCGAAGAGTACAAACATTTTCAAAAATGAGATTTAAATTTTAAAACTTAAAAATCGCATACTAGAGCGCTTTTAAGAATTTTAAGGGATTTGTTTTTTTTAAAAGTACGTAAAAAAACAAAAATTTTGAAGAAAAAAAAATTGAAATTTGGACCATTATTGAAGAAGTTATGAGTAAAAGAAGTTTGAGTAAAGGAACAAACTACTAATTTTTAAAAATTCGATATGTTTTGAACGAGTCATCAAAAAAATCTGAAAATTTACCACAAAGGAGTTTTCGAAGGGTACTAAAAACTGTTAACAAATTGGGAAAATCTAAAAAAAAATTTTTTCCAAGTGTCCGATTTGACATGGAATATCCCATATACTTTATGGGGTCCTAGACCGATATTTTGATGCGTTACACACGAAATGACAAAGTGAGTATATAAAATGAGGGTATAATAAAATCAAAGATAAAAATTATTTAATGAGAGAGTTGATTTAACTAATTAAAATATCAGAGTAATCACCAGGGACAGGCGCCTAAATTATGCACTAAAAACTAGTGAAATATGCACTAAACATCATAAAATATGCACTAAAAACCATAAAATATCATCCTGTTTTTACTTTTATTAAAAAAACAACAACATTTTAATTCAGTCTCGCATTGCAAAATTAGATATACACCAATACCCCGGTTTGCGTCGTTAATTGGGACCGGAGAAACGCGACGCAAACCGAAACGACGCAAACCGAAGCACGATTTTCCATACATTTGTATTGATTTTCATTTAATTGGTTCCGAGATTCATAATTTCAGCAGAAAAATTAGATTTTTTAATAAAAAATGCAATTTTTTTGTATTTTTTTTTTTGAAAACAGTTTTATTTAAAAAAAAAATATAACAATTCATGAGAAAAACGTAAAAAAATATAACAAAAACATAAAAATATTAAGATAAAAATAAAAAATTGATAGTATAAAAGCAAGCTTTGTATAAACATTTTCATATTAACGACGCAAATCGAAGCACTAACGACGCAACTTCGAAGTCATGCTACGCAAACTGAAATATAAACGGGAAATCCCCTTTTTTTGTTTTAGCTTTGTACACACATTTTTATATCAACGACGCAAATCGAATCACTGGCGACGCAACTTCGAAGCCATGCGACGCAAACTGAAACCAAAACGACGCAACTTCGAAATCACAGAAATTTGAAACGACGCAAACCGAAGCGACGCAAACCGGGGTATTGGTGTACATACGTATTACAGTGAGGATAAATTGTTATTAAAAAATAAAAAATAAATTAATAATTGCTTTAATACAAAAAAAAAAAAAAATATCATAAAAAAATCTTAAAAATAAATAAAAAAATAAAACAAGTGAGAGTGTTAAATTCGGCTGTGCCGAATCTTTTATACCCTCCAACACGTAAAAAAAAAACAGGGGCGTCTTTTTTTTTTGGGGGGGGGGTAAAGTTGGTTGGACACAACCTCCCTGGATCCAACTGCAAGACTATGAACTTCTTTTGACATAACAATGTTTCGTTTGCTAAGCAAAAGTACAAAAAACCTTTAAAAAATGGCTTTTTTTAGAGTTTTTTTTAGTTCTTAAGAGGGGAACTTTTTTCCCCCTGAACCGATTTTGCCCATGTTCGAACTTAACCAGCCCAATACCATGAGATATCTTCGTGCCAAATTTCAGGAGTCTAACGCTTTTACTTTGGACTGTATCGTGTCTTCCACAGACGGACGGACGGACGGACAGACGGACATCGCTAGAATGTCTTAGAATGGATCACTGATCAATAATATATGGGGCATTCCATGTGAAATCGGACACTTTGAAAAACTTTTTTTTTAGATTTTCCCAATTTGTTTACAGTTTTTAGTACCCTTCGAAAGCTCCTTCGTGGTAAATTTTCAGATTTTTTTGATGACCCGTTCAAAAGATATCAAATTTTTAAAAATTGGTAGTTTGTTCCTTTACTCAAACTTCTTTTAATCATAACTTCTTCAATAATGGTCCAAATTTCAATTTTTTTTTTTCAAAATTTTAGTTTTTTATGTACTTTCTAAAAAAAAATCCCAAAAAATTCTTAAAAGCGCTCTAGTATGCGATTTTTAAGTTTTAAAATTTAAATCTCATTTTTGAAAATGTTTGTACTCTTCGATTTTTTTGAAATTTTTTTGTGTAAAACTTCTATAAATTCTACAAATTTTTTGCCCAGGAAGATCGTGGGATAACGATTATTACTATTTTTTTAAATTTTTTAAAAAAATTTTATTGTAATTTTTCAAATAATGACCTCGAGCCAGAATAAACATCCTCACAAAATATAATCGGGGCTATTCCTGTTGTCATAAACGCGTTTAAAACGCGACGAAGGTAATTTTTGGTATTCCTAAATACGTTGGAGATGATACAGACGAAAAACATATGTTTTTTCGTTATCGTCGACATTCGACGTATTCCTCAATTCGACTTCGACGGCAGATTCATATAATTTTGTTCGACATCTTTTTTGGCGCGTTTTTATAGAAAATTGTGTTTTTTTTAACTAAATCATTAAAACTCATAGAATTTTCTTTTAAATATCAATTAAGTGTTTTATTTTTGTATAAATTATGTAATAAAAATGGCTCCGGCAGAATAAAAACCATGAAAATGCAAACTGCATTTGTTCCCGGACTGTGCCACACAGGGACGGATTTTTGTTTATGGCGATTTTTTGTTTAATTTCTGAAGTTTACAATATTTATTCTTTATTTTTTAATTATATATATTATAGTAAGATTGAAAATAAATATAAAATATGACCCGCAACATAATTTTAATTAATTTACAATTCATGTTATTTTATATGTTTTGTTGTTTTTTTGTGTTTTGCTAGTGATGACAAAAATTAATCGATATTCCTTCACCGATACCACTGAAGTATTGTAGAATGTGGTGAAACTCGGTCGTCGAAAGTGAAACTCATTCGACGTCGAAGTGATGCGCGTATTTAGAAATAAGGATGAATATTTTAAAGGTCGAATAAAACAATTTTTATTTATTAATAAAAATTAATCAGAATTTGAACATAATGGTTGGCACGCCACACATTGGTTGATGTTCATAGAACGAGCGGCTAAAAATAGAAGAAGTTGTCGAAGGACAATGAAACTTGGCACATAGGCTTTTTTTGTTTGAATCAAGGAAAAAATGCAAAAATCAAAATGATCCGCCCACATTTACGCCCACCTCCCATACAAAGTGAAAATTAAATTTTGACCTACGGCATTGCTTTTTGGCACATATCATTTTTAAACACTCAGAATCATTTGTGTGAAATTTGAAAAATATCCGCCCACTTTTACGCCCACTTCCCATACAACTTGTATTAAAAAAGTGGCATAACTCCCTTGATTTTTAACGTATCAACTAAATTTTCACAAAAAATAAATATTGTAATTGTAGAATGGGCTCCTGAAAATATAAACCTGATCCGCCCACTTTTACGCCCACCTCCCATAGAAAAACAAAAACAAATAGAAACAAGTAAGAGTGTTAAATTCGGCTGTGCCGAATTTTTTATACCCTCCAACACGTTTAAAATAAAAAATAAATCGCAGGGGCGACCTTTTTTTGGTGGGGGGTCGGCGGAGTTGGTGGGGAACACCTGTATCCCCGCTATATATGTTAACAAATTATTTGTTTATGATATTTACTCTTAAATAATAAATTTTTATCGTTATTTTTAATTAATTTCTATAACCATGCCCCCAAAAGGGGGCGGCCTGGAAAAAATCGAATTTTCTAACCCCCTTGGTCCAAGCGCAGGTCTATGAACATAATATTAAATACAAATGTTACATTTGTTGAGCAAAAATTAAAAAAAAACTCGTTAAAATATCGTATTTTTCAGGGGTCGTTTAAGGTCTTCAAGGGGGAACTTTTTTCCCCCTGTTCCGCTTTTTCCCATCTTCGAACTTAACCTTAACAGTAACATAAGAGATATTCTTGCCCAATTTCAGGGGTCTAGCTCTTTTTGTTTGGACTGCATCGTTATTTCTACAGACGGACGGACGGACATCGCTAGAATGTCTTAGATTCTATAATGGATCAATATTATATATACTTTGTGGGGTCCCCGACCGTTATTTCGATGTGTTACACATGGAATGACAAAGTGAGTATACCCCCTTACTGTGGTTGGAGGGTATAAAAATCAGAGTTTCTGAAGCATGAACGAAAATTCATGTTTTGTTACTTTATTATTTTATAGTTCTTATTTTTTTTTTTGGAAATGAGCAGGTATGAGCAGCTGAATTTTTTTTTAACTTTTAGCTGAGACTTCAATCTGCAATTTTGCATCTTTCCTTAAACAGCGCTCCACAGCGCTAAAAAGATGCAGTCCACTGAAGTTGATGAACATTGAAATTTTGATGTTGTTTATACTTTGTTCTACGAAATTTTTTATATGGCACTTTTTACAACTTTTTTTAATGCAAATCTCATTCATGACAATTGTCATTTACGAAAATATACAACAAAGTCAAATGATGAGTTTACTTTGATTGTACCAAAAGATTGAATGTACAGTAAATTTGCATGCCATTTTAAACAAGCGAACATATATGAACTTTGAGCGTGTCTGCCCAAACAAATAATAAATATATCAGCCTAATATTACGGAATCATAATATTCAGATATCTGACAACAAAATACCAAAAAATTATCCAAATCGGCTAATATGAAAAAAATTAATTTCGGCCACTCTTCAACCAATGTGCGCCATAGTGATGAATAGCCCTAATAATGGTATAATTTCATTCACAGCAACAAAAAACATATTGTTGTAGTCCAATGGACTATCGTATGTAAAATGTTTTAAATATTTTTGTTGGTTATTGACAATTGTTACTTACTAGCATAGTACAATTTCTTCGTCTTTCTAATTCACATTGTGGATAGAGTCGAATATGTATTAATGTTTTAGTTTGTGCAAAAACGATTTGTCATTAGACTCGTTTGCTACTTTGTAGTATATCGTTTCTATTTTTGCTAAATAATCTTGACAATGGAATCTTGACAAATTCCGAAACACGTGTCGATTAAGTCTTGCAAAAATGACCAACATAAATAAATTTAAAACAAAAAATAATTTTCTTGAAAATTATACTATGAGAATATCATGGTTTTAATTAGTAAAGAAAATAATGACCTCGAGCCAGAATAAACATCCTCACAAAATGTAATTTTTCAATCTTAAAATCATTTCTACTGCTCCAATGGTGCGTCATAGAGGGGTCCTTTATAAGACCGACCCCCATTATTTTTTACGTCTTAACATTTCTTTGGAACAAACTAATACCCTATCTCCAATTTCTAAGGGGGCTCCCACACAAAACGACATTTTTTAAAATTTGTTCCAACCGCTCTAACTGCCCTAATAATGCCCTTAGAGCAACAAATTGTATAACCGACCCACAATATTTTTTTAGTCCAAACATTTTCTCTGAACACACCTACCCTCTATCTTTAACTGTTAAGGCAGTCCCCATACATTTTTTTTTATTTTTTGTAAATTTGTTTTATTTAATCAGCTTCTACCGGTCCTATGGTGCGTCCGAGAGGGGTCATTAATGAGACCGACCCCCATTTATTTTTACCCAACAACATTTTTTCAAAACATACCTACGCCCTATCTCCACTCCCTAAGTAGGCCCCCATACAAATAACAGTTGGAGCAAATTTTATAAAAATGTAATTTTGTATGGGAGCCTACTTAGGGAGTGGAGATAGGGCGTAGGTATATTTTGAAAAAATGTTGCAGGGTAAAAATAATTGGGGGTCGGTCTCACAAATGACCCCTTTCGGACGCACCATTCGACCGGTAGAAGCTGATTAAATAAAACAAATTTACAAAAAATAAAAAAAATTGTATGGGGACCGCCTAAACAGTTAAAGATAGAGGGTAGGTGTGTTTAGAGAAAATGTTTGGACTAAAAAAATATTGTGGGTCGGTCATACATTTTGTTGCTTTAAGGTCATTATTAGGGCAGTTAGAGCGGTTGGAAAAAATTTTAAAAAATGTCGTTTTGTGTGGGAGCCCCCTTAGAAATTGGAGATAGGGTATTAGTTCGTTCCAGAGAAATGTTAAGACGTAAAAATTAATGGGGGTCGGTCTTATAAAGGACCCCTCTATGACGCACCATTGGAGCAGTAGAAATGATTTCAAGATTGGAAAATTACAATAAAATTTTTTCAAAAAATTTTAAAAAATAGTAAAAATCGTTATCCCACGATCTTCCTGGGCAAAAAATTTGTAGAATTTATAGAGGTCTTACACAAAAAAATTTCAAAAAAATCGAAGAGTACAAACATTTTCAAAAATGAGATTTAAATTTTAAAACTTAAAAATCGCATACTAGAGCGCTTTTAAGAATTTTTTGGGATTTTTTTTTAGAAAGTACGTAAAAAACAAAAATTTTGAAAAAAAAAAATTTGAAATTTGGACCATTATTGAAGAAGTTATGATTAAAAGAAATTTGAGTAAAGGAACAAACTACCAATTTTTAAAAATTCGATATCTTTTGAACGGGTCACCAAAAAAATCTGAAAATTTACCACGAAGGAGTTTTCGAAGGGTACTAAAAACTGTAAACAAATTGGGAAAATCTAAAAAAAAAGTTTTTCAAAGTGTCCGATTTCACATGGAATGCCCCATATATACTTTATGGGGTCCTAGACCGATATTTCGATGCGTTACACACGGAATGACAAAGTGAGTATACCCCCATACTGTGGTTGGAGGGTATAGAAAATATCTGAAAGCTAAAATTTAAAATATGACCTAAAAATATGCATTTATAGCAAAATACACAGAAAAAAATATGGGGAAAAACAATTTGAGTAATCACTTGTTTAAATTTAAAAAAAGTTTTAAGTAATTTTTTAATTGACACAATTAAAAATTTACTCAAAAATTTAAAAACAAATTGAGTAAATAATTTAATAAGAATTTAATAGCTTTTTTAATTTTTTTTTTGGAATTTTCTTAGTTTTTTTAATTCTCGTTTAGTTTATAGTTTTTTGTATATATACATGAAAGTTTGTAATCATATTTATAAAATTTTTTTATGTCTTTAAGACAAAAATATATTTGGTAAAGTTTGAAAAAACATGTTTTTTTTCTTTGTAAAAAAATATGAAATTTTTTTAAACTTTGTTTTTTTTAGAGTAGAAACAGAATAAGCCCGGCACGACTTTTTCCATACGGTTTGGCAGATTAAACCGGTGGCCGGCGCCGATGTGAAATAAAACTTGTTCTTTTTTTAAAAGGTGGTGATTCTTGTTGTGTTCCTGCACTTAATAGTGTCAATTAAAAATTTACTCAAATTTTTTTGGCAAACATTTAATAAATTTTTATTAAAAATTTACTCAATACTATTAATCGTTTACTGGTGGAAAATTGAGTAATTTTTTACTCAATAGTATTAAAAATTTACTCAAATTTTTTTTTTATTTCTTTCTGTGTAATAGCAAAATATGCAAAAATATGCATTTTAAGCAAAATATGCAAAAATATGCACTAACGAATCGATGCCATTTTAAAGCAAATTCTTTGATTCGCAAAGATATTTTGTTTATGCTGTTCTATGACCAAAGGGGAAAAACATGCATTTGCATGAAAATCCTCTCCTTGGTAATCACTGATTGTGAGTAGTTCATCCGGGTTGCCGCAGTCTTGAGTAGTCGGAAAGATTACATTGAGCTTCCTACTAAACTCGTGGTAATATTGATCAAAGGCATAAAAACCAAAAGTTTTAAAAATGACTGTTGAACAGCTGACCATGTCCTTCATTGCACAGTGGGGGAAATGGCTAATTTTGTTTACAGTGGGTTAAATTTGATTTTTAGGCCAAAAATTGGCCAAATTTAGATGGGGCTGGCGGGGGCAATATTTACACCTCGGCCTCCATTTTTGTTTTAAATCTACGTGATGTAACCTTTCAAACTAGTTAAAATAATCAACATGTTCTGAACGAAACTTTTTATCGAGAGTCACAAGAGAGGGCAAGGTAGATTTATACAAGGTAAGATCCAATAACCTCACTTTTCTTCCATAGTAAGTTTTTTGACAAATTTAAAAACAATAATATTTACGAATGTTCAAAACGAAATAAAAATATTTTGTTCGGTATAAATGACTTCAGTTTACACTACACTTTTTATGCTTAAAAATATTTTAATTTTTTTAATTTCTGTCGTAGAAAATAAAAGAATTTCGTTTGAATTTCGATATTTTTTTATAATTTAGTTGTTTTCTAAAATTTTAAAGTCTTAAAAAGCTTTTAAATTGGTTAATGTGTGCACTGAACATTTAAGTCGTTTTTGCCGACTAAAATGATTTTGAAAGAAAAATGTTTTCATTTACGTCACTAAAATATTACCTTATATAAATCTACCTTGAGAGAGGGTTGGTACTTTGTACGAAAAAAAATTGGATTTTATTATTTAATTTATTAATTTAATTGGTGCGTCGTTTTTTTTCGGTGTAAGGTCGCGAAATGTTTGAGTTCTGATTTAAACTCAATATTTCAAAATTTTCCGACAACTTTAAAGCTTGAACATACAATACAAAGTACATACAATTACAAAGTTAAAAAGAAACCATCATGAGCGTTAAGCTTCAAAAACAAAAAAAAAAGAATCTTTGTGCCCCATTGAAAACCAATACGTACCGAATGATCGTATGGATTTATGCACATGGAATTGTTGTTGCGGCTGCTGATGCTGCTGCTTTATTCCATATCAGAACATCAGAGTAATTCAATGCGAATAGAATTGAAAGCGTTTTGTATCTCTGTCTGTCTGTCGGTTTACCTTCTACCATAAACTGCTGGTACCACCAACTACAGCTGCAATCAAAACCACGAAAATGGCGTCATGGTCCAAAACGTCATGCTGTGCCTTCAAGTTCATTTGTTATTGTAAGATGTTGGTGGATTTATTTCGTTTTCTCATTTTTCTTTGGATTTTAAACATCATTGGTGCTTTATCGTTTTTGTAAATCTTAGCACGTTTTCTTAGTTGAGCTTACGATTTTTTTTGTTGGATTTTGATTTTTCGTTTTTTTTTTTTAAATTTTTTTTTATTGTCTGAAACCATGTTTTAATACCTGGTTGGCCCTTGAGCCTTGTTGGCATGTAACCTCTTTGGCCATACTACACTACAATACAACAATGGATGCTTATATTGCATTTGACTATGGAAGTTTAGAGGAAAGAGAGACTGGCGGTACTATTATCGATGCATGCACACTTTAAAGTAACAATAACAACTACAGCAACTAACACCAATGAGTACAATGCAGTTACAAAATATTATGAACGACTAGGATAACTCTGTAAAAGTATCATAATTGACTTAAAGTACAAAATCACTACGATTTTTCAATTGGAATTAAGACAGAGACTTTGTGTTTAAAAATTCCTCAAATAATTATTTCTAAAAAGGTCTAACAGGGGAACTATTCCAAGCGGTATCAACCGTTTTGCCTAAAACTTAAAATATATATGAGGCATTCCACACCAAATTTCCCGCTACAGAAAAACATGTGTCCCGCAAATTTCTGAATAGGTTGTTTGGATAGCCCTATATGGAACTAAGAAAATTGCGTTTTTGGTTTTTCTAATTTTCAAAAACTGGGCTTAGAAGGCGTGGTCAAATATTGGAAAAATGGTAAAATTTGTGGCGAGTTGCCTTGATTAAATATTTATCACATTAAAACGGAATGCACCACAATCTCAAAAATTAACATTCTTATATAGTTTTGTATGGGCTATCGATTAAATTTTTTTTTTTTTTAATTTTCAGAATCCGTTCGGAAATTTTCCATTTTTTAAAAATGTCAATTTATTAAAAAACATGCCACTTTTTTTTTCTTTTTTAAATTTTTTTTAAAAGTTTAGATGTTTGTCCATCCACACAAAAAAAATCAGAAACACGTTCTTCGCTTTTTTCGAGAAAATCGCATTTGAACTTTAAATTTCATAACAATTTTGTAATTTGCTTGTATTTTCTTGATTTAACGTTGCGAATGAGTATTATTAATTTCATAAATATTACTCATTCGCAACGTTACAACAAAGTAATACAAGCAAATTACAAAATTGTTATGAAATTTAAAGTTCAAATGCGATTTTCTCGAAAAAAACAAAGAACGTGTTTCTGAATTTTTTTGTGTGGATGGACAAACATCTAAACTTTAAAAAAAAATTTAAAAAAGAAAAAAAAAGTGGCATGTTTTTTAATAAATTGACATTTTTAAAAAATGGAAAATTTCAGAACGGGTTCTGAAAATTTTCCAAAAAAAACTATATAAGAATTTAAAGTTTTGGGATTGTGGTGCATTCCGTTTTAATGTGAGGAATATTTAATCAAGGCAACTCGCCACAAATTTGACCATTTTTCCAATATTTGACCACGCCTCCTATGCCCAGTTTTTAAAAATTAGAAAAACCAAAAACGCAATTTTCTTAGTTCCATATAGGGTTAGCCAAACAACCTATTCAGAAATTTACGGGACACATGTTTTTCTGTAGCGGGACATTTGGTGTGGAATGCCTCATATAAGGGTTTTTCGTCAACCCGGCCACCGCTCTCTGGAAAATTGGTACGGGTTTAAAATTTTTTTTTAAAAAATTTCGAAATTACTTAAAAACAAGTAAGAAAATTATAGTCGGTCAAGACCGACCATATAATACCCTACACCAGAGTTTCCCGGAAAATGGGTCCCAAGTTCAAACATGGACTGATTAGATCTCTATTTTGTCAAATCTTTAATAAGTGTAAAAAGCACTCACCAATAAAATTTGAGTGGAATAGGATTCTTTTTGTTGAAAATAAACCTCTTCAACTAAATATCGGGCGAAATTTTCACATGGGAATTACGTTCAAAAATTGTCCGATGATAATCAGATTTGATAAGGTTATTAAAGTACGCGTTTAACATACACAAACAGAATTTTAATTAAATAATTTCTATTTTCATGAAATTTCAGAGATTTATGTAAAAATCGGGAAGGTGGCTTGTATGGGGGCTACAAGAAGAACTGGTCCGATTTCTTTAAAATTTGGAATAGTGATTTATGTGGATGAAACATGATTACCTGCCAAATTTCAAAAAGATACCTACTAAAACGCGACTATTAGAGTCATTTGAGCCAAAACTAAAGAGGACCTTTGAATGGGGCCAGGTCTAAATATGGACCGATTTTTTTCCAATTTCAATAGGCTTCGTCCTCGGGCCAAAAGAGGCTTAAGTTTCAAATTTTAAGTCAATTGATAAAAATTGCGACCTGTATCGTGTTTACACCGTTTACATGGACAGACAGACGGACGGACGGACGGACGGACGGACATCGCTAAATCGACTCAAAAAGTGATTCTAAGTCGATCGGTATACTTAAAATTGGGTCTAGGACCAATATTTCGGGTAGTTACAAACATCAGCACAAACTCATTTTACCCGGTACCACAGTGTGTTGTAGGGTATAATTAAAAATGTTTGATTTTGAATGCCGAGTTGCGGTTTTTGAATTTCAACATGGTAGATTCAATATTGCTCCCAATTTTTAAAAAATATTACAGATTCGCTTAAAACTCTTCATACACGGGTTCTTGGCGTCACTTAAGAATAATCTGCAGTTTGATTTTTCAAATTCATAATGGCGGATCCAACATGGTAACAGTTTTTTTAAAAACTAACAGATTCACTTAAAACTCTTTACGCACAGGGTTGTTGGGTTGCTAAATTAGAATCTGCCATTCGAAAATCTAACTTTAGATTCTTATTTAGCGACCCCAAAAACTCGTAGTATAAAAAGTTTCAAGCAAATCGGTTTATTTTTTAAAAATAGTGGTCGTCATGTTGAATCCGCCATTTTGAATTTTAAAATTCCAACTTCAGATTCTTCTTAAGCGACCACAAAAACACATCTATAAAGAGTTTTAAGCGAATCTGTAATGTTTTTAAAAAATTGGGAGCCATATAGGATCCGCCATATTTAAATTCAAAAACCGCCACTCGGCATTAAAAAAAAAACATTTGTAAGTAATTTCTTTTTTTAATTTTAAACCCATACCAATTCTGGAGAAAGGGGTGGCCCGGTTGACGGAGAAACCCTCATATGAAGGTTTCTATTTCAAACGTACCACGAAAAAAAAAAATGTTGTTGGATCAAAGTCAAACTTTGAGAGCTTATTGCCCTATATGAAAGTAACAAATCGTGGAACAAAAGTTTTCGTTTTTCGGAAAAATGGGCGAGATAGGCGTGGTCAAACATGGTAAAATTGAGCAATTTTTGCATGATGTCGCTTTATATTTAATTTTTTCTACAGTAACTCAACGATTCTGAAATTTTCGAAACACATCTAATTTATAGTGTTTTGTATGGGCTATCGATTGGCATTATTAGTTTTTGGAAAAAATTCAGAACTATGTCTGATTTGTAGAGTCCAACCGAATATTCGGTTTCGTTCTCGACTTCGGCCGAATAATGGGGTTTCGGCCTCTATTCGGTATTCGCCAAAATTTTAGTATTTTAAAAAATATATAAAAAAGTTGCTGAATTTTTCAATTTCGAGTATCATTACACTTGATTCAGTTCATTTTAAAAATGTAACAAGGATTTCCAATTAACGTGGTACTGTTACAGTTCAAATGATTTTTTTTTCTTAATCTACAGATTTAATGAACAATTTTTTTTAAGTTTTTTTAAATATGATTTTTTTGTAAGTTTTTAAAAATATATATATTTTTTAATAAATACAACAATTCCGATGGTTTAAAAACATTAAGTGCTGTATATTTATTTTAAAAAAGAAATAAATAAAAATTTTATTCAGCCAGGCATTAATTTTTTTTTAGTTTCGGTTTTGGTTCGGTTTCGGTTTGGCCTCGAAAAACTGGTTTCGGCCGGACTCTATTGATTTGTCATATTTATAATAAGAATTCGACTGTTTTTCAAGATTCTTCGTATCAAGGTTGCATTCAATATCAATAAAATGACAATATTTCAGAAGTGATCTTTGCCTTACAACTGAAAATTTAAAATATATCAGAAGTAGACAAGTTCCAAAAAATATTTTACAAACCTTCTTCATCATTTCAAAGATTTTAAAGTTCAAAAAAATTGTCATTCTTATTACACAGAAGACGAGTAAGCGATGGCACTGTATGTCTCTGGTCAACAATAAAACAGTCGAGTTCCTATAAATAAGACAAATCAGCTCTAAATCTGTTATCTAAAGAATTAAACAAGTTTTTGGTAAGTGCAAAAATAAATGTATCGTGGCGTATGAGTGATATGGAAAATAAAATAAGACATTCAAACTTTAAAGCCAATTTTCTCGAAAACCAAAAATAACTGCTCTCTGAAAATTTGATATGATATAGAGAATGAAATGAACTTTAATTTAAAATTTTTTTAAAAGAAATTAAAAATGGCGTGTTTTTTGCTACATCGATTTTTATTTTTCATTTGAAAAATTCAGACATAGTTCTGAATTTTTTCCAAAAACTAATAATGCCAATCGATAGCCCATACAAAACACTATAAAATAAATGTGTTTCGAAAATTTCAGAATCGTTGTGTTACTGTAGGAAAAAATTAAATATAAAGCGACATCATGCAAAAATTGCTCAATTTTACTATGTTTGACCACGCCTATCTCGCCCATTTTTCCGAAAAACGAAAACTTTTGTTCCACGATTTGTTACTTTCATATAGCGCAATAAGCTCTCAAAGTTTGACTTTGATCCAACAACATTTTTTTTTTCGTTGTACGTTTGAAATAGAAACCTATTTCAAGTTTCAGGCAAATTGGTTCATAAGGGTTGGAAAACTTCTCTTGTAAGACTAACTGATCAAAATATGGTTACAAATTTTCTCTAAAATAAAGATTCTACGAAAGAGGCTCATAGCAAAAGCCAGTATTATTTTTCATATATATTCCAAACAGGCTCTTCCACAAAGGCATCAGAGTCAATGTGATAACCGATTTTTTTACCAACTGCATGTTTCGGTAGCAACCACCGAAAAATTAGTTTTTGGCATTTGAGACAATAAATTTCGATTGGTTTAGGAAATATTTGATCTTGAAAACTGGTTGCTGTAACCGAACCATACAGTTGACAAGAAATTCGTTTGTCACAATGAATATGTTTTCTCTGACAAGGAAAGTCTCCCTGATGCTACCCTCCGATTTTGATGAAATTTGAATATGTTGTTCAGAACGAAAATTAATTCGATACGTATTTTATTTTTTAGCAGCCAAAACTCATTTTTAGGGGGGTCGATTTGTACGGTGGGAAGTTGGCCTTTTTTAGTTTTTTACGATTTACGCCTATTTAATCAAAGTTAGTATAGGTATATTTGCTATCAGATTAAAGGTATTTAAAGACCTTTCTCTTGGCGCTAACAACGTGCCAAAAAATTAATATTTTTCGGGTTCGCATACAAAATGAGATTTATTAAAAAAATCCCCCAATTCCCAATTCGTTTGTAGACAATTTCCAAAAAAAAACAAATGATTTTTGAAATTTTTGAATTTAACATAAGTAGAGGGTTAAATTCCAGTTATAGGATATCTAAATAGATCTAGTATCTAGTACTCCAGACGTCAGCACACCATAAGATGGTGTGATCCTTAAAGCGGTGTCTCCTATTAAATATTTTTTCGTTTACAAAAAATCCTCCTCATTCCTAATATTCGGCTTAAGTACTGTCTACCATGATTTTTTCTTAATCTCAACTGTCTGTCTGACGTTTTTGCATTCGACGTCGTAGTCTTGTCAGGTTTCTTTTTATTTTTTATTTTTTTTAGTATTATTGTTAACCACCAACACAAAATTTACTTGTATTTAGTCAGGCCAGGATGTCTGTCTACCATTTCGTACGTTTGGTCTGTTTGCTAGTCAGTTGTTTAACGATTTGTTTTCCCTGCATGCAAGTCCATATATTTCCCCCTTTTGTTGCTTTATAAATATCATACAATACGTTACGTTCCTTAACGATACATATGTTTCGCTTTTTTTTATGTTGTTAACATCTTTTGAAGGCGTGGGAGCTGAATACATAAGGCAAACGGCTTGCAATTCTTATTGTTGGAATAAGTTTTAGTTTTTTTTTACTTTATATATTTTTTTTTTTGAAAAAACCATTGCTATAGCAATCGCCATTTTTTATATTTTTCTTTTAATGTCTTGGTTTTTATTTTGCTTTTTGATCTTCATGATTGCCTTAAGGCATATTTTTGTTTTATTCCACTTCAAGTCTGACTAATCAATCGAATAATATAATTCGAATTTATAATAATATTAAGTTATTCGAATCAAAGTGTGTATATAGAATGCGTTGGGTTGCTTAATGTGTTAAGTACAAATTCTAGGAAACTTTTGAATACAAGGTCTGGGAAAGTGGGATTAATTCCACCGATAGATGTCGTTTAAGTATCAAAGTTTAAAATTCAAAATACTCGAAAAACAGGAGGTGTATTTTTGGAGCAAGACAGAAAGCTGTAGGTTTCATCACAAAACAAGTACAGCTTAATACGGAGTTTAAAAAGGGTTCGGTCGGGTCATTTCCAATTTTTTTACTCTGAATCAAAAAATAGGGAGTGTTCCGGAAAAATAGTGTTACTGAAAATGCACTAAAAATATTTTGTAAGTAAATTCAACTGAAAAAAACGTTTAAAACAATCGTTTTTCCTTTTAAAAAACGGACTACTTATATTTCATTTGAAACAACAGACTTTTTCAGTTATTTTTAAACGTTAATAAATGACTAGACATTCCGTAAAAATACACGATATTTCAGTTATTTTAACTGTTTACAATTTTTCATTTTGTGGAGTAAAAATTAAATTTTTTGAACAACAAACTACAAAAACCGTTCTTCTGTAAAATTATACGGTATAATCAGTCACAAATAATTTAACTGATAAAAATATTTTTCCGTAACTTTTGTAGTTTATTGTTTTAACAACTGTATAAATCAGCGGTTACCAACCTATGGTATGCGTACCACTAGGGGGTACGCGAAACTGTCCGCAGGGGTACGCAAAATTTTAGAAATTTGGAAATTTGTTTTAGATTAACCTTTTAATGCTGGTTCCGCGTTTGGCTTTCAAGGTTTTCCATAACGTCAGGTTTTTAAGAAAGATGTGGTCAAAGTTCACAAAAAACTTGTTTTTATGCAATTTAGAGAGCATTTTTTGCAATATTTTTGAATAATATTTTGAGATCTGACCACTTGTTTTCGATTAATCTTTCGATGCTGATTCCGAATATGGTTCTCAAATTTTTCTATGATGTCAGGTTTTTGAGAAAATTTGTGTCAAAGTTCTCAAAAAACGTGTTTTTGGGCATTTTATTAAGCACAAAATGCCCTTCCATTGTATATTCGAGAGTGTTTCATTCGAAAAGTCATGGAATTAAAACATTTAAAAAAAAAATAAAATCTTTATATTTTGTTTGTGTTTTTCTGATTGAAGAAGAAAATTGTGTCTTCTAAAGATTAAATTAAATGTGGATTTACCCTAGACCATGGTTTCTGTAGCCACTTCTACGTCATCAGTAGGCAATTACATTAAATTGATTATTCGATATTTCCTAGAAAAATTCTTTATATGTTTTTTTATCAACAGACTAGCCTGACATGAGCTTCGAAACTGTGTCGTTAAATCACTCATGTTTTGTAAGCCGAAGCTATAACCACTAGGCTATATTTCCGACCCCTGTGATGGGCTTTTGGAACTTTTTTTAAGAGTTCAAAAAACGCCCGTTGTCTTAATTTTTAGTGTAGAGTCGAATGGTGAAATCAGATTTGCAATATTTTCAGCCGTTTTTGCTCTGCCGAAAAATCAGCTCAAAATCGGCGTTTACAGATGCATTGAAGGCGTTTTCCCAAAAAAATATCTCCATTGTGTTGATCTCGCCTAAATTTTTCAAAAAATTATAATACCCGCAGATCAAAAATCAAAATGAACTCTAAGTAATACTTACATGTGAAGTTTTTTTTTACGAAAACAAAAAACTTTTTAGGGGGTACGCGGCTGATAAAATTTTAAATTAGGGGTACGCGAGCCAAAAAGGTTGGTAACCGCTGGTATAAATCATTCAATATTTTATTTTCTTTGAAAAACAAACGATAAAATGTTTAAAACAACTTTAACTAAAAACTTTTTGAATAACCGTAAAAAAGTTACTGTAAAACTTTTCTGGGTGTGTGAAAGTGTTAGAACTGTCGGTGTTACGTTAAAAGTATAAAGAAGGACTTTTTCGTAATGTTTGATACTCAAACGATTTGTATGCAGCGCTGCCAACGTTTTATCGTCATTTTGACGATTTTTGATTTCAAATTTATTTAAATTTCTATTGACGATTTTTTATTTTTCCCGCAAAGAAAAATGACGCGAGGAAAAATGACGAGAAAACTACATTAAAAAAAAGTGAACTAAAAACGGGGAAAACTAAAACTAACTAAATTTTAAGAAAAAGAGGGAATGATATTGCTCTAATGATTTTTTTCATTCGTTTTAGTTCATATTTTTCGTAAAAATTGGGAAAACAATTTTAACTAAAAAATAGAAAAATTCTGAGAAGTTTTAACAAAATTTAAAAAAGTTTTTACAAATTTTTTTAACTTAATTCTAAGAAAATGTATATGAGTTTTTAACTAAATTCTAAGAAGTTTTAACTTAATTCTAAGAAGATAAATATGAGTTTTTAACTAAACTGTAAGAGTTTTTAACTTAATTTTAAGAAGTTTGGGATCGGACCCCATTGGTTCAGACCTTATGGGGTCCACACCCCATGGGTTCAAATCCCATTGGGTGCAGACCCGATGGATCGTTAAGGGTCGCCATAGATTTTGACCCAAAATTGTTGTCCGTTTTGCTCTACCTTGCTTAGTTTTTGAGATACGGGAATTTGGGGTTTAATAGGGTCTTGAGATTTCGCCATTTTGAAATTTTTAACTAAATTCTAAGCAATTTTAACTAAATTTTAAGAAGTTTTGACTAAATTCTATAAAAAATACAAGTTTTTAACTAAATCCTAAGATTTTTTTAACCAAATTCTAAGAAGTTTTAGCTAAATTCTAAAAAGTTTTCACAAAATTCTAAGAAGTTTTTCACTAAATTCTAACCTTCAAATTCATAAAAGATACAAGAGGTTTATAAAAGGTTTATAAAGAAAATTTTGTATGGAAATTCGACTGATAAACATGTTATTAAACGCTTTTGTTTTTTATGAATTTGGACATAAGAAAGCAAATATGAGTTTTTAACTAAATTCTAAGAAATTCTTAACTTAATTCTAAGAAGTTTATACTAAATTTTAAGAAGTTTTAACTTAATCCTAAGAAGTTTTTAACTTAATTCTAAGAAGATAAATTTGAGTTTTTAACTAAACGACTATATCTCACCGCAGACGAACTTTAATAGGAACTTCGAAGTCCAAATACCAACTAGGGAAGACTGGGCGGAAAACTCTGTTATAACGGGGAATGCGATCTCAATTTTCACGGACAGATCGAAGATGGAGATGGGTACAGGTTCGGTGGTATACTCTGAATGCCTCGAAATCAGGGCCTCAGTGAGGCTCCCGGACAAGTGTAGTGTTTTCCAGGCCGAGGTTTTTGCAATTGACAAAGCCGCGCATATGATTATGACAAAGGACCTAAGTCCTTGCGCCATCAACATTTTTGTGGACAGTCTTGCAGCTCTGAAGGCCTTAGGGTCACACACTGCAAAATCGCGAATTGTTAGTAATTGTATACAATCCCTTCATCGAATCAGTCAGCACACAGTCAAGCTAATCTGGGTCCCTGGACATAGTGGGGTCGATGGTAACGAATTAGCTGATGAATGTGCAAGAAATGGCTCCGAGTCGGTGGGGGAACGTGTCGAACCTGATATCTCGGTTCCTATAGTTGAGTTGATGAACGAAATTGATAGGATTTCAGAGAATATGATGAAGGATAGGTGGATATCGCTGACCCCGTGCAGGATATCGCGAACCATGTGGCCACTGCCAAATCCTAAGAGGACAGAAAGTCTTCTTACCTTTGGCAAACGGACGGTTAGCCTATTAGTAGGAGTACTGAGAGGACACTGTATTATCGGCCGTTCGTATGGGAATTTCTGACAGGGACTTTTGCAGAAGTTGTAGAGGAGGTCAGTGAAGCACTTGTTGTGTGAATGTCCGGGTCTGATGAAACGTCGTCTTAAGTATTTGGGGCAACGATTTTTTGATGACCTAGATTGCCTAAACAGTGTCCCATTGACAACTCTAGCAGAATTCCTTAGAGAATCGGGGTGGTTTGAGAGGTAGAATTTTGTATATCAGAGGGGAGTAGGGAGACAACTTTAGGGGAATCACAATGGGCCTTATGGCCTCCGAGTGAATTCGCCAAATTGGCGGACGCCCATCCAACCTAACCTTACCTAACTAAACTCTAAGAAGTTTCAACTAAATCCTTAGACGAATTTAACTAAATTCAAGAAGTGTAATTCGGTGAAGTTATTTGTAGTAAATTTTAACTAAAGTTGAACTAAATTTTGTGTGAACATATATTTAAGAAATGTGTCTTAAAAATAAGTATATGTTTCTTAGATTTGGGAAAAATTTCTTTGGCAGTAAGATTTTTTTTTCTTATATTTGAGAAGTCCATTTTAGGAAAATTATGAACTATTTATAAGTATATGAACTAAAATTTTTTCCTCATAGTTAGGAAAATTTCCCATTTTGTAGTTAAATTTAACTAAATTTTAGGAAATTCCATGAAAAATTTTCAAAGAAATTTTTTCCTAGATTTTAATTATGTCTTTTTTTCAGTGTATATAGTCAAGTTCTTTAATTTTGTCACTGTTGCACAGTGTTTTCAACAGCATACCGTTAAAAATTTTATTTTTTTTTAATTTCATTACTATGCGCTTAAAAATTTAAATATGCATTAAAAAATCTAAAAATATGCACTAAAAAATAAAATGTGTGCAAAAAAATTCCTGTTTTCATACGAAAAACTTCTTAAAAAGCAAAAAATAACGACGGATTTAAATGAAAAAAATAACTATACTGATATTAAATAAATGCTGTTATTAATTTAAGTAAATTTTTTTGAATTTACTTCAACTTATCTTAATATAAGGTGGTTTTACTTAAAACAAAGAAAATAAACTTAAAGATAGTACATTCAAATACTTAAAAAAACACAAAAGATTTCCTTAATTTGTTTTTTTAAATTAAGTTAAATATTCTTTACATTTATGGCGAATTGATTGCATTTAAGAAAAAAGGGTTTATTAACAAATTTTGTTTAAAAAAAAAAAAAAATAAATTGTGTGCAAAAAAAATAAATAAGTACGTAACTTACTTAAAAATAGTATAGACATTTTCAAGACCTTAAATCAAATAAGTACTGTTTTTTAATTCCAAAACGCATTTTCTTTAATTTAATCAATTTTTGTTTTAATTTAAGAAAAAATAATCATTTTATTGATTTCATTGACTTTATTTGAATCCATATCTTCATCAGATTAAGAAAGAATTTACTTAACTTAAGAAAAAAATACTTTAGGTATTTTGGGGACTCCATCTGGGGGCCCCATCTGGAGACCCCATGAGACCCTATCTTTAAATCCAAATTTCGATTTTCGCGGAATTTTCAAATGCCTGTAACTCTGCAAATACTGCAGATACGAAAAAAATTTTAAAGGCATTGTAGTCCTTCACTCGTAGAATATGACCACCGAAGAACCGAAAGCCCTCCGAGTTATAGTTTTCAAGTTATTTCATGATCAAATTTCTCAAGACCCCATTCCCATATCTCGAAAACTAAGCAAGATAGAGCGATTCTGACCAAAATTTTGGATCAATAGTGACCCTATAATAGTGTACGCACATACTCATGGCCAGACCCCATATATTGGGGCCCGTTGGGTCCTCACATTGGGACTCCATAGGGTCCACAGAATCCGTAAGTTTAGGGAAATTTTTACTTAATTTAAAAAAATATTTTTCATCTGGATAAAAACAATTAAACTTATAATAAGTACAATTTTACATACTTTTAAGATATATTTAAGTAAATGCATTACTATGTTTTAGGAAAAAATATACTTGGAAGAAGAATTAATATCTTTGGAGCCCTCGCATACCCTTCTTTTTTTATTTAAATTAAGTTCAACATGCTTTAAAAATGGTAAAATTTTTTTTCAATGTAGTAGCATTAAAAACTTTATGTAAGCAAGATTTTTTTAGAAATTAAGACAATCTGTAAAAAATTTGAAAAGAAAAAAATTATTTTTCTTATTATCAAAATAAGTTTTTAAAATTTAAAACAGTTTGAAACAAATAAATTTCAATTTGTGTTTTTGCTAATTTATGCTAAAATAAGCCAAACTATGCACTTCGGTGTTAAAAATATACACAAAATATGCATTAAATGCCAAAATATGCTAAATATGAAATTTCAACAAAATATGCAAAAACAAATCGACGCATATTTCTTGTTTCAGAAAGATAATTGGTCGATATCGTTTTTAGACCATCGACAAAAACCATGCATTTGCATGGAAATCACATCCCTGCCATGTTTTAAAACCAAAACATTTTTTTGAAAAAATATTTTTTTTTTAACCAAATAATTTCTATAATTTGTTTTAAAAATGCAAAAAAAAAATACAAAATATTAAAATACTACAATGTTTGCAATTCGAATATTTATTTGTGTCCGTCCGTATAGTCAAGTCAAGACCACATGTCTGCCATGTTATTTGTCATCGCATGACAATTTTATTGGTGGTTTTTAACAGAAACAACACCCCATTTATAACAACAATGAACAACACGATTACGAACGTGTGTATACAAATATCATCAAATGGAAGAACAGACAGAAAAACAGACATTTGCATTTCAATATTAGTTTCACATGATGTTTAAAGGTTTGCCAAACTAAAAAATATAAAAAAAACACAAAAAAAGCCATTTATTCCAATATGCAAACTAAAAGTTTGGTTTTTTTACTAAAACAAATTTATACATACAATATACAGTAAATGAAATTCAACTAAAGGCGGGACATTTTTTTTTTTTTTGTGGCTGCTGTGGCTTTACGTCAGCACACATACACATAAAAGAAAAACTCTGTCAATAAATCTGTAAAACGACTTTCAATTTGAATTAGCAAACTTTCAGCAGATTGTTTGCTGAAAAGGATATTTTTACTTAAGTCTCTGTCAATCAGTCTTAGAAAATTACAGATATTTTACTGCGTTTTTATAACCTCCACTCTAGTGATAGAGGGTATATATAAGTTTGTCATTCCGTTTGTAACACCTCGAAATATTGGTCAAGGACCCCATAAAGTATATATATTCATGATCCTCGATCGATTTTAAGACGATCTAGCGATGTCC
This sequence comes from Pegoplata infirma, assembly GCA_963921195.1. Taxonomy (NCBI): domain Eukaryota; kingdom Metazoa; phylum Arthropoda; class Insecta; order Diptera; family Anthomyiidae; genus Pegoplata; species Pegoplata infirma. The sequence goes on along the minus strand of OY992538.1, from coordinate 105,853,454 downwards.
GTCCGTCCGTCCGTCTGTCTGTCTGTTGAAAACACGCTAACTTTTGAAAGACTTTACGGAGGCTCCTGAAGTTTGGCATATATGTTAGGCATTTACCTTGTCAGGTTGGTATTGCAATCCAGCGAAATCAGTCCAGTGATTCAAAAGTTATAAGCAAATGAGTGAATTTCGGCAAGGGTTTTTCTGGAATATACGAGATAAAACAGCCAAATTTCAGCCAAATCGGTCCAGTGGTTCAAAAGTTATAAGCAAAATCGTAAATTTCAGATTCGCCTCACCTTAAATTCACGTGTTGAAACCCCGTTAAACAGGTTTTAAAAACATTGGTAATTCACAAAAATATTTTACAACGCATTTTTGTCACTCAAAAATATTTTTACACTAACAGAAAAAAAATACACTCGAAAAAAATTTTACACTCAACAAAAATTTTACACCCAAAAAAAATTTAGTAAATTTATTTTTTTTTTCAAAAATTAGTTAAAAAAAAAGTTTTTTAAACAAAATAAAATATTTCTAATCAAAAATGTTATTTTTTCACTCTAGAAAATTTACTATAACTTAAAAAGGGCATTGTGGAGGGTATTCATAGATTCGGCCAAGTCGAATTTAAATTTTCTACTTGTTTTTAATGATTCTGTTTGTTAAATTTTAATATATTTTTGATCACATTTTTAGCAGATTATTTTCTAAATTTTAATATTTTTATACCCTCCACTCTAGTGATATATAAGTTTGTCATTTCATTTGTAACACCTCAAAATATTGGTCTAGGACCCCATAAAGTATATATATTCATGATCCTCGATCGATTTTAAGACGATCTAGCGGTGTCCGTCCGTCCGTCCGTCCGTCTGTCCGTCTGTCTGTCTGTTGAAAACACGCTAACTTTTGAAAGACTTTACGGAGGCTCCTGAAGTTTGGCATATATGTTTGGCATTTACCTGGTCAGGTTGGGATTGCAATCCAGCGAAATCGGTTCAGTGATTTAAAAGTTAAAAGCAAATGAGTGAATTTCGGCAAGGGTTTTTCAGGAATTTACGAGATAAAACACAGGGTAACTTTCGAACGGCAATTATTAGGGTACTGAAGCGTGGCATATATATTTTCCGTTCCTCTGGTCCGGTTCTTTTTAAATTTCAGCCAAATCGGTAAAGTGGTTCAAAAGTTATTAGCAAAACCGTGAATTTCAGATTAGTTTCACCTTAAATCACGGGTTGAAAGCCCGTTAAACATGTTTTAAAAACATTGGTAAGTCACAAAAATATTTTACAAGGTATTTTTGTCACTCAAAAATAATTTCACACGAAAAAAAAAAAATACACTAAAAAAAAATTTTACACTCAAAAAAAAAATTTACACTCAAAAAAAAAATTAGTAAATTATTTTTTTTTTTTCAAAAATTACTAAAAATTTTTTTTTTTAAGAAAATAAAATATTTTTAATCAAAACTGTTATTTTTTTCACGTTAGAAAATTTAGTATCACTTAAAATGGGCATTGTGGAGGGTATTCATAGATTCGGCCAAGTCGAATTTAACTTTTCTACTTGTTTTTTTTTTTGTGGCTGCTGTGGCTTTACCTCAGCACACATACACATAAAAGAAAAACTCTGTCAAAAAATCTGTAAAACGACTTTCAATTTGAATTAGCAAACTTTCTGCAGATTGTTTGCTGAAAAGGATATTTTTACTTTAGTCTCTGTCAATCAGTCTTAAAAAATTACAGATATTTTACTGCGTTTTTACTGATTCTGTTTGTTAAATTTTAAAATATTTTTTAAAACATTTTTAGCAGATTGTTTTCTAAATTTTAACATTTTTTATTTTGGAAAATTTTCAGAAACCGTTCTGAAATCTTTCAGTTTTTAAAAAAGTAAAAAAAAAAATCAGGAGGGCATTTTTCGTATTTTTCGAAAAAATCACATATTAATAATATTGGATTTCATAAGAATTCTACAATTTTCTTCTATTTATTCGGCCAACACCGCGTATGAGTAATGAAAATTCGTTAGTTTCGCAAATATTCGATACTCATACGCGGTGTTTACAAAACAAAATACAAGAGAATTACAAAGTTTTTATGAAATCCCATATTCAAATGCGATTTTCTCGAAAAATAAAAAAAATGCCCTCCTGATTTTTTTTTGTGTGGATACACTGAAAAAAAGACATACCTAAAATTTAAGAAAAATTTCTTTGATAATAGTTCATGAATTTTCCTAAAATTTTGTTAAATTTAACTAAAAAAATAAATTTTCTTAAATATAACGAAAAAAGTTTAGTTCATTTACATATAAATAGTTTATAGTTTATTGTAAATGGAGTTATTATATAAGGAAAAAATTCTTACTGCCAAAGAAATTTTCCCCAAGTCTAAGAAACCTTTCTTTATTTTTAAGACATATTTCTTAAAAACATGATTACCAGGGAAACCAAAAATATGCAGTATCATGTTTTTTCCTGTGCATTTTATTGATAAATGATTAAGAAATCTGGCATTGATTTGTTATAGCATATTTTTGCATATTTTGGCCTTAAGAGCATATTTTTGCATATTTTAGGTTTAAGAGCATATTTTAGCATAAGAGCATATTTTTAGAGCATATTTTCAATTTAAGAGCATATTTTTACATTTTTAGAGCATTTTTTTTTTAATTTTTACAGCATTCTTTTCCAATTTTTTTTATGACAACATTTATTTTTTAATTTTTTTATCCAACAAGGATGTTTTTTTTAACAATTACGGAATTGTGACGATTGATTCCCCTTTGGCCTGTTCTTGCATCATATCGGTATATGAAACTATGTTTTCTTTAGATTCAGCAACTTGGTAAAAAATATTAAGGCACATATGAGGCATTCCACACCAAATGTCCCGCTACAGAAAAAAATGTGTCCCGTAAATTTCTGAATAGGTTGTTTGGATAGCCCTATATGTAACTAAGAAAATTGCGTTTTTGGTTTTTCAAATTTTCGAAAACTGGGCTTAGGAGGCGTGGTCAAATATTGGAAAAATGGTACAATTTGTGGCGAGTTGCCTTGATTAAATATTTATCACATTAATATGTCAAAAATTTACGTTCTTATATAGTTTTGTATGGGCTATCGATTAAATTTTTTTTTTTTGGAAAATTTTCAGAACCCGTTCTAAAATTTTCCATTTTTTAAAAAAGTCAATTTATCAAAAATCCGGCCACTTTTTTTCTTTTTTCTTTATTTTTTTAAAAGTTTAGATGTTTGTCCATCCACACAAAAAAAATCAGAAACACATTCATCTTTTTTTTCGAGAAAATCGCATTTGAACTTTAAATTTCATAACAATTTTGTTATTTGCTTGTATTTCTTTGTTTTAAAGTTGCGAATGAGTAATATTAATTGCATAAATATTCGTCATACGCTCTGTTGACACAAGAAAATACAAGCAAATTACTAAATTGTTATGAAATTTAAAGTTCAAATGCGATTTTCTCGAAAAAAAAGATGAACGTGTTTCTGATTTTTTTTGTGTGGATGGACAAACATCTAAACTTTTAAAAAAATAAATAAAAAAGAAAAAAAAAACGTGGCCGGATTTTTGATAAATTGACTTTTTTAAAAAATGGAAAATTTCAGAACGGGTTCTGAAAATTTTCCAAAAAAAAAAAAATTTAATCGATAGCCCATACAAAACTATATAAGAACGTAAATTTTTGACATTGTGTTGCATTCCGTTTTAATGTGATAAATATTTAATCAAGGCAACTCGCCACAAATTTGACCATTTTTCCAATATTTGACCACGCCTCCTAAGCCCAGTTTTTGAAAAATTGAAAAACCAAAAACGCAATTTTCTAAGTTCCATATAGGGCTATCCATATCACCTATTCAGAAGTTTACGGTACACATGTTTTTTTCGCTGGACATTTGGTGTGGAATGCCTCATATTTTTGAAGAACATATTTAACCCTCTAACAATCGCACATAACGGTATTTGGAGGGTCTATTCTCTAACAAATTGTAAAAACCACCGCAAAAAAGGGGACATAATTTTTTTTAAGAGCATATTTTTATTGTTTTTAGAGCATATTTTCCGTTTTTAAGGGCATTTTTAAGCGCATAAAACGTGTTTTTTAGAGCATATTTTTGGTTTCCCTGATGATTACACACAATATAGTGCAAGTTTAGTTAAAATTTACTAAAAATAAATTCTTCGTATTTTTCTTCTTAGAATTGAAGAAGTTTACTTCTTATAATTTCACAGAAAAAAATATGGATTAAACAAACTTGAGTAATCACTTGTTTAAATTTAAAAACAAAAATTAAGTAATTTTTTAATTGATGCAATTAAAAATTTACTTAAAAATTTTAAAAACAATTCAAGTAAATAATTTAATAAAAATTTAATAGTTTTCTAATATTTTTTTTTAACCCTCATAGTTTTTTGAATTCTCGTTAGCTTATAGTTTTTTGTATATGGGGCAAAACGCGTCAACGGTCCACACCAAAAAACAAATGTTGTCCGATTTAAGTATAATTTTGGCAAAATAGTAGGTTAATGATAGGTATTCTAAATTACAAATATAAAATTTTTTGATGAAATATTGGCAGAGTTACAGGGTTGGGAAGTTTTGATGTTTTTGAAAAGAACATATTTTGGTGAATTTTAATTATCATTTTGATGAAACAAAAATTATAATTTAAAAAACGAATTTTAAAGTATTTTTGACGGACTTTAAAATGGCATTTGTGGTTTTTTTGAAAAAAAATAAATTTTACCTTAAAATTTAACGTCAAAATATTAAATTGTAATTAACTTATAAGGATCGCACTTTTAAATTTTTTTCACTAACAAGGGAAGTATCTCAACCCTTATGAACCGATTTGCCTGAAACTTAAAATATATACAAAAGAGACAATTTTAAGGTTGGGGTGTCTCGGCTTATCGGCCATACCAGTGTTTAAAAATTTCGTTGTCCCCTTATGAATCAATGTGGACCTTCGGGAAAATTTCAATAACTCCCGAACTAACAGGAATATCCTCTAGCGCAAAAATACGTGTCGACTTAAATTTAATAAAGATTATTTCATATTCATATGGATATCGTAGGTCTATGTCTTCATATAGATACCCCCCAAAATTAACACATTTTCATGAAAAAAATATTTTACAAGGCCGAATTTTTACAAGGTTATGCTACCGTTAGATAGGCATTAAAAAATCCTTTCTTCTCATATGTAAACATCATATAGTTTCTTAGAAAGAAATGGCTGAAAAATAAAAAAAACGATTTTTTCACAATTTTTTGGCCCATGTTTTGAACCTCTAAATACCCGATATGGCCGATAAGCCGAGACACCCCAACCTTAGAATTGTCTCTTCTTTATATATTTCACGTTTCGTGCAAATCGGTTCATAAGGGTTGAGATACTTCCCTTGTAAGCCCAGTATAAAGTTTGACATTTTTCTTAATTTCTGTTTTAAAAAAAAAAATGGTATGTATGTATTTTTTTCATATCTGTAGTATTTGCAGAGTTATAGGCATTTGAAAATTTCGCGAAAATCGAAATTTGGATTTATAGTTAGGGTCTCATGGGGTCTCCAGATGGGCCCCCAGATGGGGTCCCCAAAATACCTTAAGTATTTTTTTCTTAAGTTAAGTAAATTCTTTCTTAAGCTGACGAAGATATGGATTCAAATAAAGTCAATGAAATTAATAAAATAAAGATTACTTTTTTCTTAAATTAAAACAAAAATTTATTAAATTAAAGAAAATGCGTTTTGAAATTAACGATTAGTACTTATCTGATTCAAGGTCTTGAAAATGTCTATACTATTTTTAAGTAAGTTACGTACTTATTTTTTTTGCACACAATTCAAATTTTTTCTTTTAAGTAAAACAAAATTTTTTAATAAACTATTTTTTTCTTGAATGCAATCAAATCGCCATTAATGTAAGGAATATTTAACTTAATTTAAAAAAACAAATTAAGGAAAACTTTTGTGATTTTTTAAGTATTTGCGTGTACTATCTTCAAGTTTATTTTCTTTGTTTTAAGTAAAACCACCTTATATTAAGATAAGTTGAAGTAAATTCAAAAAAATTTGTTTACTTAAATTAATAACAGTGTTTATTTAATATCAGTATAGTTATTTTTTTCAGTGTAGTATTTAAAATTTACTCAAATATTTTTTTTATTTTTTTCTGTGTTAGTTAAAAAATTAAAATGGCGATATATCGAAAACTATGCAAGATAGAGTGAAACGGATGAAATTTTCAATAGAAAGTACTACAAAAAATACGAAATAGCCTAGATCTACATATATGTCGGTGTCTAAAGACCCTAAATTCGGACAGATTAAAAATTTATTTTTTTTGGATTTATTTTTTTAGTAACAGCTTTAAGTATCATGAAGGTAATAAACAGGGACAGGATTTTCATGCACTAATAAAATATGTTTTTAGCTCCTAAAATATGCACAAAAAACTACAACAATATGCACTAAAAACTATAAAAATTGTAGATTTTTACAGTTTAAAAAAAAAAATTACCAAAAAATAAAATTGTTTACTTTGTTAGGTTATTGACGAAAAAATAATTCGGTCAGACAAGTATTAGACCTTGAAAAAAATTAAGAGGTCTGCTCAGCAGGAAAATTACTAAAAAATCATTAAAAATGGAAAAAAGCTAGACCCAAAATTTTATATGACTCAAAAATATGCATTTATATCTTAACCCTTATGAACCGATTTGACTGGAACTTAAAATATACAATTTTAAGGTTGAGGTGTCTCGACTTATAGGCCATTTCAATGTTTAAAAATTTCGATGTGCTCTTATCAAACATTGTGGACCTTCGGGAAAATTTCGATAACTCCCGAACTAACTGGAATATCGTCTAGAGCAAAAACACGTGTCGACTTAAATTTAATAAAGACTATTTCGTATTCATGTGGATATAGTAGGTCTATGTCTTCACATAAATAGCCATCCCCCCCAAAACTTACACATTTTCATAAAAAAAAATATTTAGCGAAGCCAAATTTTACAAGATTATATCACAGTTGAAAGGTTAAAAACCATTCTTTTCATATGAAAGCATCATATAGTTTCTTAAAAAGAAATGGCTGAAAAATTAAAAAAACAAGTTTCGTAATTTTTAACCCTTTTTTTGAATCCCTAAATCCCCGATATGGACGATAAACCGAGACACCCCAACCTTAGAATTGTATCTTTTATATATATTTAAAGTTTCATACTTCCCTTGTTAGTAATAACGTTTACACTATCGTATCGTTCATCATTTACGATTTATTTTCTCTATTCGAAACCCCAACAGTGTATATACACCAAACCATTTTAAATGTATCTACATGCAATTTGCAACAGTAACTAAAAAAAAAGAGGGCAAACCAAAATGAATACTAAATGTTTGTGCAGTTTTTATACCCTACACCACTCTGTAATACAGGGTGAAATGAGTTTGAGTTGATGTTTGTAACTACGCGAAATATTGGTCATAGACCGACTTTCAAGTATATCGATCGCCTCAGATTCACTTTTTGATTTGGAACTACTAACAGATTTAGCAGATTATTTAAATATTAAGATTTTTTGGATAAAGCACGCACTCAAAATAATACATTAGTAGATTTACAAATTTTTTTTTGCTAATGCTGGTTAGCTAACTTTTAGCAAATTTTTAGTTGAGATTAGCATGTTAGCAAAAATATCTTGTAAACTTCATTTAGCGCTTTAGCAGTTTTAAACAAAATTTGAACTAATTTTTCTTGCTAAATTTAAAATTGAGTTGACCAAATTTTTACAAGCTTTTTTGCTAATATGTGTTAGCAAAAATAAATGGTAATATTTTTTTTTTATTTTCAGAAAACTTAAAATGGCGCTATCTCGGAAACTAAGCCAGATAGAGCAAAATGGAGGCCGTTTTTGTTTCTCGGGCTCTGAGTATCGCCGGTCCTCTTCACATGTGTGGACCCTAATGGGTCCAAACTTTGGATCCAAAAAAAATATTGCCGACACAACAAAAAGTCCAAAAGCATTTTTGTAGCTCTCAACACGTAGAGCAAGACCGCAAAATAATCAAAAGCTCTCCGAATAATATTTTTGAAGTTATCGAGTTTTGTAAATCTCAAAACCCCGGTGGTCCCCTAAAATCACGTATCTCAAAAACTAAGCAAGGTAGAGCGAAACGGACACAAATTTTGGATCAAAAACTATGACGATTTTTAAGGAACCCAACTAGGTCTAGGCCCGTCGGGGTCTTGACCTATCGGCTCCGAACCCAATGGGGTCCTCAAATGTGTATGAACTAAGTTGAAATAAAACAAGTGAGAGTGTTAAATTCGGCTGTGCCGAATCTATTATACCCTCCAAAATGTAAAAAAAAATTAAAAACAAAAATTTGTCAGGGGCGTTTCTTTTTTTTTTTGGGGGGGGGGGGGGGTTGATAGGGTCAGTGGGGAACGTTGAGAGCACCTTCCCATCGCGATAAATATACCAAATGTTTCTTTAATTAACAAAAATACAAAAAAAACATATTAAAAAGTGTATTTTTTTAGAGGTTGGTTTAGTTCTTCAAGGGGGAACTTTTTTCCCCCTGGTCCGATTTCGCCAATTTCCGAACTTAACCTGCCTAGGAACATAAGACATATTTGTGCCAAACTTGAAGGGTCTAGCTATTTTATTTTGGACTGCATCGTGTTAACTACAGACGGACGGACGGACGGACGGACAGACGGACGGACGGACGGACGGACGGACGGACGGACATCGCTAAAATGTCTTAGAATCGATCACTGATCAATAATATATATACTTTATGGGGTCCCCGACCGATATTTCGATGCGTTACACACGGAATGACAAAGTGAGTATACCCCCATACTGTAGTTGGAGGGTATAAAAATTTCAGTTAACTAGTTTTTCGCAAAGCGATTTTGCTAACTTTACCAAAAAAATTGTGGGTTCAAAATCAGCAAATTTTCTTGTAGGTTTACAAGCTTTTTTTTTGCTAACTTTACAGTTTTTTTTTTTTGAGTGCGAAGCCTATTGGAATTGAAACATTTGGACCATGTTTGATCTAGCGGATCCTTTAAATTTGACGAAAATGAACGGTATTATAGTAAGTATTGCTTCAAAGTTTGGCAACTAACGTATTTTAAAGAAATCGTACCAGTCCTACACTCAAAAAAAAAAGTTTGTAAAATGACATAAAATCCCTGTGATTTTACGGGGCAGATTTTGTAAAATATGTACTACTTAGCAAGAATGCCCGTAATGTTGCGGGGATAATTTGTAAATTCATTTAACAAAAAAATTGTGTAAATTTACAATTTTTTTTGTAAAATATTAACTTCGAGGTGAAAATATTTTTTTGGAAATTTACAAAAAATTTGGTAAGTTTACAAAACAAAATTGTAAACTTACAGAAAAAGGTTGTTATTTTACAACGAAAAAATAGAAAATGAAAAAAATTAATTGTAGATTAACAAATTATTTAGTTAAACTACTGTTTTTACCGCAAAAAAAATATTGAAAAACATGTATATTTACAATAAAAATTGTAAATTTGCAAAAAAAATTGTAAACTTACAAAAATAAATTGTAAATTTACAAAATAAAGTAGAAAATCAAAAAACAAAATTGTAAATTTACAAATTGTTTGGTTAAACTTAGGCTGACCATTCGTACTGATTTGATCAGTACATGTACTGATTTTTGATCACGTGTACTGATCAAAAAACGTTATACTGATTTTTACTGATTTTTTAAAATATGTACTGATTGTACTGATTTTTGAACATTTCAATATAAAAAATAATTTTATTCGAAAATTTTGTACAAAAACTTGAATTTCCATAATATAAGTCGTCAGAGTTGTTTTTTATAACTTAAGTCTGAAAATGAGATAATTTATAATGAATTTATTCTAAGGAGATTAGAGTTCGTGAATCAAGAGGTTCCTTAACGCAAAAATGAATCTGAGCATAAGGTTTTTTGATCTTCCTAAATTTATATGAAAATGCGCACAGAATCTTAAAGGTTTTACAGCGAAAAGTTGGATGGATTTTTTATATTTTTAGAAAGATGATGTAAATTGCATGAATTAAAATGATTCTGAGATCTTAGATAAGGTAATGTCATCAGAGCTTATTCAAAAAAGAGCTCAGAAAATCAGGGTCTTTAAAAAAACACGTGCTTATTAGCTGTGAAGTTTTCTTACAGGAAAAGTTGTCAAAACTTACGGAAAAAGTCTAAAAATTTTCGGGATTTTCTTATTCTCAAAACCTGAGGAATTTGGTTATATTTTCTGCACTTGCAGTTGTTTTTTAACAGTTTTTTGCAGTTGTTTTTTGCAGTTGTAATTACTCAAAATACTTGGGGTCAAGTTAGTTTAACCGACATTTTTTTAAGTGTTGAAAAAACATCAGTGTTTTCTCATAGAAAAACATTTTTAGAGAGTTATTTCTAGAAAAAAAAAAAACATAAAAACTTGGGCGTACTGATTTAGGCTCAGAAAAAAATGGTCACCCTAGTTAAACTACTGTTGTTTATGGCAAAAAACTTGTATATTTACAATAAAAAGTGGTAAATTTACAATTTTTATTGTAAATTTACAATATTGATTCCTTCTTCGGCAGCTGGAGTAGCACTTCAACAACCTGAAATGATTTTTTTTTTGCTTGAACACTTTTAACAAACTTTTTAAAGTCTAACACTGTACTTTTTTATTTTTTTCGGCATTTCGTTTTTCTTAAGTAGAACACATGAGTATTGCGAAGGAGGCTACACAAGGAATTTCTTATACATATTTTCAGGAAAAATTAGACAAAAAATTATTTTTTTTTTTTGGATTTTTAATTATTTTTTTAAGTATTTTTAAAAAATCAGAAAATTTTTTTGGGATATTACAGATTGGATGTGTAAGTAAGTACCTGTTAAAATAAGAAAAACTTAATTTTTCATAATTGGCAGCTTTTTATTGATATTTTAGGTGCCAAATTAAAAAAAAAATTACCGAAAAAATATGGTAAAATTACCAAACAAATTGTAAAAATACAAAAAAAAACAAGTGAGAGTGTTAAATTCGGCTGTGCCGAATCTTTTATACCCTCCAAAATGTAAAAAATTAAAAAAAATTGTCAGAGTCGTTTTTTTTGGGAGAGGGGTGATTGGGGCAGTGGGGGACTTTGAGAGCAACTTCCCATCGCGATTTATATACCAAATGTTTTATTTATTTAACAAAAATACAAAAAACATGTAAAAAAAGTGTATTTTTTCAGAGGTTGGTTCAGTTCTTCAAGGGGGGAACTTTTTTCCCCCTGGCCCGATTTTGGCCATTCACGAACTTAACCTGCCTACACTCAAAAAAAAAAGTTTGTAAAATTACAAGTAAAAGGTCTTGTAATTTTTTTTTACTAATATTTTTGTCTTTTTACAAAAATTGTTGTATATTTAATAAAACGAAAACTACAGTTTGCTTTGAAATTTTACTATTATATGTTGGTAAATTTATTTTACAAATTTTTTAGGTAAATTTACAAAAAAGTGAATTATTTTACAAATTAAAAAAATATTACAAGGTGTTTAGTTTTTTTACACAAGAAAACTGTTATTGTACAACAAAATTTTACTTGATGTTATTTAGTCTTTCTACCAAAAAATGTATTATTACAAACATTTTTTTTTTAAGATCGTTACAAGGTTTTCAGTTGGAAATGTATGTATTGAAAAGTACAAAATTCCAATGTAATTTTACAAAACTTATTTTATTACTAGAATTAGTGTTGTTTTACAAAAAAAAATAATTATTCAACAATAGGACACGCAAAAATTTTCTAAGTTCAGATTTTTTTTTGCGATTTGAAGTAAAAAATTTAGTTAAAAATAATTTTTTATAAATAAAAAATTTCATGAAAAAAAATTTTTGGAAATTTTTTAAGTTCCGGACACAAAAAATTTTCAGCTAATTGTAAGGTTTGGCTTGGCAAAAAAAATATTTTTTACACCATTTTTTGGTAATTTGCGTTAAGTAAAATACCACAATTTTTATGTGTTTCTACTATATAATTGTTCTATTTTTTTTGTATTTTTACCATTTTTTTTTGGTAATTTTAACATATATTTTTGGTATTTTTTTTTTTAATTTGGCATCTTAAATGTAAATAAAAAGCTGCCAATTATGAAAAATTAAATTTTTCTTATTTTAACAGGTACTCAAAAATCCAATCTACAATATCCAAAAAAAAATTTTTCCGATTTTTTAAAAATACTTGTAAAAATAATTAAAAATTCAAAAAAAATTGCTATTTTTTGACTAATTTTTCCTGAAAATATAAGAAATTTCTTCCTTCGCAATTCTCATATGTTCTACTTAAGAAAAACGAAATGTCGAAAAAAATAAAAAAAGTGTGGTGTTTTACATTAAAAAGTTTGTTAAAAGTGTTCAAGTGAAAAAAAAAATCATTTCAGGTTGTTGAAGTGCTACCCCAGCTGCCGAAGAAGGAAAAATAAGATGCACCAATGGAAAAAAACCCTTTAAATTTACAAAACAAATATGTAAATAAACCAATTTTTTTGTAAACTTACAAAACAAATATGAAAATTTAAAAAACAAAATTGTATACTTACGAAAAAAGTTGTAATTTTACAAAAATGAAGTAGAAATACAAAAACAATATTGTAAATTTACAAATTTTATGGTTAAACTACTGTTTTTACGGCAAAAAAATAAGAAAAAATGGTATATATACAATAAAAATTGTAAATTTACCACCTTTTATTGTAAATATACAAGTTTTTTTGCCATATAAAACAGTAGTTTAACCAAACAAATTGTAAATTTACAATTTTGATTTTTGATTTTCTATTTTATTTTGTAAATTTACAACTTTTTTTGTAAGTTTACAATTTAATTTGTTTTGTAAATTTAATTTTTTTTTTTGCAAATTTAATTTTTTTTTTTGTAGATATACGTGTTTTTTAATATTTTTTTGAGGTAAAAACAGTAGTTTAACCAAATAATTTGTTAATCTACAATTTATTTTTTTCATTTTCTATTTTTTCTTTGTAAAATAACAACCTTTTTCTGTAAGTTTACAATTTTGTTTTGTAAATTTACCAAATTTTTTGTAAATTTCCAAAAAAAAAATGTTCACCTCGAACTTAATATTTTACAAAAAATATTGTAAATTTACATTTTCTTTTGTTAAATCAATTTGCAAATTATCCCCGTAACATTACGGGGATTCTTGCTAGTACATATTTTACAAAACCTGCCCCGTAAAATCACGGGGATTTCATGTCATTTTACAAACTTTTTTTTGAGTGTAGAAACACATAAAAATTGTGGTATTTTACTTAACGCAAAATACCAAAAAATGGTGTAAAAATTATTTTTTTTGCTAAAGCTTACAATTAGTTGAAAAATGTTTGTGTCCGGATCTTAAAAAATTTCCAAAATTTTTTTCATGAAATTTTTTATTAATAAAAAATGATTTTTAACTAAATTTTTTACTCCAAAACGCAAAAAAAATTTGAACTTAGAAAATTTTTGCGAGTCCTATTGTTGAATAATTAATTTTTTTTTGAAAAACAACATTAATTCTAGTAATAAAATAAGTTTTGTAAAATTACATTGGAGTTTTTGTACTTTTCAATACATATTTTTTGTTTAATTAAATTTTTTTTGTTAAAAAACTTAAAACCTTGTAAACGATTTAAAAAATCTTAAAAAAATGTTTGTAATAAAACATTCTTTTGGTAGAAAGACTAAATAACATCAAGTAAAATTTTGTTGTACAATTACAGTTTTCTTGTGTAAAAATACTAAACACCTTGTAATATTTTTTAATTTGTAAAATAATTCACTTTTTTGTAAATTTACCAAAAAAAAAATTGTAAAATAAATTTACCAACATATAATAGTAAAACTAGCTTACCATCCCGGTACTTCGTTACCGGTTGTGTTGAATACCGGATAATAGAATTATCATAATTACTCTACCGACTTCAAGAAAATTCCCCTACGTAGTCCTTGTTTATTTACTTGTGCACGTTTAAGTCTTTCATAAAATAATATTTCAATGAATAATAAAAATAAACAATAAAATTTCAATAATTTTCCAGCCCTTATATCGGATTTTGGATTTTGAGTGAATAAATATTTCAGTGAATAAAGAAATTGAAATAAAAATAAGTTTGAGTAAAAAAAGTTAAATACGAAAAATTTTAATAAAAAGTATCATTTCATATTGTTCCCAGTTCTATTCCATTTCGTTCCCCGTTCTAAAATTTAAAACATGTCCTTCTCTTGGGTGTTATTTCTGGGGCTTTAGTTTAATAGTTAGATAGATAAAAATAACCATTTGCCCCATTTTCCCCTTAAAATTAAATTTTCCAAAAACTGTTTTTTTTTGTGATTGGTGATCCTTTATTTAAAATACTTATCAAGTTTCGGAACCGTTATTTCAAGAAATATAAGAATAATCAAAATTTACACATTTTCATTATTATAGGAACAAAAAAAAGTACCAAAAATACACTTTCTTATCCACGTTAGAAACGGAATTTACAAAAAGAACCTCTTCCAGAATGTTTTTTACTTCACCGAAGGATCCTCTTTTCCATATTTCAATTTTCTAGGATCATTTTTTAGCAAATATTAAAGGCTCCGACACAATGTCTGTACTACAGAGTACCATCTCTAAAAATAGAGATACCATTAAACAAAACATCTGTAAGTGCGAAAGAGAAAGGAACATAATCCACTCTCTGGCATAGAGTACTCCGTCATTGTGAATTCAGTTTAAAAGTACAAAATGGATTTTACATTCCTAATTTTAAGTTTCTAGAACCATTACGTCAAAACATATCAAAGGTACCGAAAATACACTTTTTTAGCCATTTTACCCCACTAAGAAGAATGTTTTTTTTTACCGAATGCTCTTACGTTACAAATTTTAAGATTCTAGGAAATATAAAAAGGTTCTATAAATATAATTTCATGAAATAAAATACTACCACAAAGTGTACTTTCGGTACTTTTAATTTTTTTTTTTTTTTTTTTTTTATAATATAAGGTACTTTTTATAAAAGGTACTTTTTATAAAAGGTACTTTTTATAAAAGGTACTTTTTATAAAAGGTACTTTTTATAAAAGGTACTTTTTATAAAAGGTACTTTTATAAAAGGTACTTTTTATAAAAGGTACTTCTTACAAAAGGCACTTCTTCAAAAGGCACTCTTAATAAAAGGTACTTTTTATAAAAGGTACTTTTTGTAGAAGGTACTTTTTATTAAAGGTACTTTTTATAAAAGGTACTTTTAAAAAAAGGTACTTTTAATAAAAGGTCCTTTTTAAAAAAGGTACTTTTAATAAAGGATACTTTTTATACAAGGTACTTTTTATAAAAGGTACTTTTTATAAAGGTACTTTTTATAAAAGTTACTTTTTATAAAAGATACTTTTTATTAAAGGTACTTTTTATAAAAGGTACTTTTTATAAAAGGTACTTTTTATTAAAGGTACTTTTTATAAAAGGTACTTTTTATAAACGGTTCAGAATTTTCATAAAGTACTTGTTCCAGAATGTTTTATTTCACTAAAGGATCCTACATTCCAAATTTCAAGTTTGAATGACCATTATTTTATTTAATAAAAAAATAGTACCAAAAGTGCATTTTTTACTCATTTTACCCCCGAAGAATCAACATTGGAAAAAACCAAGCCTTATTGAATCTTTTTTCCGGGAGGTTAACCTACATTGCAAATTCCAAGTTTATAGTACCATAATTTTAGGAAATGTAAAATGTACCAAACGTACATTTTTTTTACCCTTTTTGCCCCCATAGAATCAACATTGGCAAAAGTCCAGCCTTATCGGATCTATATTCCGGGAGGTGAATATACATTCCAAATTTCAAGTCCCTATGACCATTTTTTAAGGAAATATAAAAGGTACCAATAGTACAGTTTTTTACCCTTTTTATCCCCTTAGTATCAACATTGGCAAAAATGCAGCCTTAGTGGATCTATATTCCGGGAGGTGAACATACAGTCCAAATTTCAAGTCTATTTGACCATTATTTCAGTAGATATAAAAAGTACCAAAAATTCAGTTTTTTACCCTTTTTACCCCCTTAGAATCAACATTGGCAAAAATCCAGCCTTATTGGATCTATATATTTCGGGAGCTGAACTTACATTCCAAGTTTCTAGGACCATTATTAAAGGAAATAAAAAAAGGTACCAAAAGTACAGTTTTTTACCCTTTTTACCCCCTTAGAATGAACATTGGCAAAAGTCCAGCCGTACTGGATCTATATTCCGGGAAGTAAACATACAGTCCAAATTTCAAGTCTATATGACCATTATTTCAGTAGATATAAAAAGTACCAAAAGTACAGTTTTTTACCCTTTATACTCCCTTAGAATCAACATTGGCAAAAATCCAGCCTTAGTGGATCTATATTCCGGGAGGTGAACCCACAGTCCAAGTCTCTAGCTTCAGCGGTTTGGACTTGGCGATGATGAGTCAGTCAGTCAGTCACATTACTCTTTTATATATCGTCCATTCCACCAGACATTTGGTAATTTTAGGCATTTTTTGACCGACGGTCTTCCGATTTTGGTTATTTTTTTCATACAGGTTCTCTATGGAGCCAATTTCAAATTTCATCCATCAGATCGAAAATATTCGAAAAACTCGCGATTTTATTCACGATTTTCGTTTTTAAAAAAGTAAAAAAAATGCAAAATCTGTGTTACTTTGAGCTGCTGTATTTCCTAAACTACTTATCGCATTTTAACAATCTAGAGCGCATACGAATGGTATATAAGTCTATTTTAATATCTTATAAACTGAAAAATATCGGTGGTTTAAAAGTGCATTTTATATGCAAATGCTGTTTTGAAGTGCATTTTGCGAAACTTTTACCCCTTTTAAATTTTTTTTAATTAGCATATTTGGAAAATTTAGAATTTTTGCTACAAAAAAATGTTTTCATTACAATGGACCGAAAATGTATGCTATTTTTAATATTTTTTTTAAAAAATACTTCCTTAAGTTTCCCTTATAAAAATTTGTATTTTTTAAATTATTCCAAAATCATGTAAAAAGACATGTTTTTAAACCGTTATATTTTCAAAAGTACGAATCGTATCTTACTGTTTTTATGCACATTAGAAAGGTATTTTTGTCCATTTCTTGCATATAATGACCCCAAAAACGTTGGTGTTTCACAAATGCATTTTAAATGCAAATGCAGTTTTAAAGTGCATTTTTTAAAACTTTTTCCCCTTTGAATTTTTTTTTAATTATCATATTCGAAAAGTTCACAATTTTTACTACAAATAATCTCCTCCTAATAATGTACCCACTGTGTGTGCTATTTTTAAAGAAATTTTAAAAATTTCCTTAAAACTAATTTTAATATTTTAAATTAAACCAAAAAAATCTGAAATTACATGATTTTTAAAAAAATTATAAAAAATAGCACACACAGTGGGTCCATTATTAGGAGGACATTATTTTGTAGTAAAAATTGTAAACTTTTCGAATATGATAATTAAAAAAAATTTAAAGGGGTAAAAGTTTTGAAAAATGCACTTCAAAACTGCATTTGCATTTAAAATGCATTTGTGAAACACCAACATTTTTGGGGTTATTATATGCAAGAAATGGACAAAAATACCTTTCTAATGTGCATAAAAACAATAAGATACGATTCGTACTTTTAATAATATAACGGTTTAAAAACATGTCTTTTTACATGATTTTGGAATAATTTAAAAAATAAAAATTTTTATAAGGGAAACTTAAGGAAGTATTTTTTAAAAAAAATATTTAAAATAGCATACATTCTCGGTCCATTGTAATGGAAACATTTTTTTGTAGAAAAAGTTCTAAATTTTCCAAATATGCTAATTAAAAAAAAAATATAAAAGGGGTAAAAGTTTCGCAAAATGCACTTCAAAACTGCATTTGCATATAAAATGCACTTTTAAACCACCGATATTTTTCAGTTTATAAGATGTTAAAATAGACTTGCATACACTCAAAAAAAAAAGTTTGTAAAATGACATAAAATCCCCGTGATTTTACGGGGCAGGTTTTGTAAAATATGTACTAGCAAGAATCCCCGTAAAGTTACGGGGATAATTTGTAAATTGATTTAACAAAAGAAAATGTAAATTTACAGTTTTTTTGTAAAATATCATCTTCGAGGTGAACATTTTTTTTGTAAATTTGCAAAAAATTTGGTAAATTTACAAAACAAAATTGTAAACTTACAGAAAAAGGTTGTTATTTTACAAGAAAAAATAGAAAATGAAAAAAATAAATTGTAGATTAACAAATTATTTGGTTAAACTACTGTTTTTTATGCAAAAAACTTGTATATTTACAATAAAAAGTGGTAAATTTACAATTTTTATTGTATATGTACCATTTTTCCTTATTTTTTTGCCGTAAAAACAGTAGTTTAACCATAAAATTTGTAAATTTACAATATTGTTTTTGTATTTTCTATTTCATTTTTGTAAAATTACAACTTTTTTCGTAAGTATACAATTTTGTTTTTTAAATTTTCATATTTGTTTTGTAAATTTACAAAAAAATTGGTTAATTTACATATTGGATTTGTAAATTTAAAGGTTTTTTCCATTGGTGCATCTTATTTTTCCTTCTTCGGCAGCTGGAGTAGCACTTCAACAACCTGAAAAGATTTTTTTTCACTTGAGCACGTTTAACAAACTTTTTAATGTATAACACTGCACTTTTTTATTTTTTTTCGACATTTCGTTTTTCTTAAGTAGAACATATGAGAATTGCGAAGGAGGCTACACAAGAAATTTCTTATATTTTCAGGAAAAATTAGTCAAAAAATAACAATTTTTTTTGAATTTTTAATTATTTTCACAAGTATTTTTAAAAAATCGGGAAAAAAAATTGGATATTGTAGATTGGATGATTAAGTACCAGTTAAAATAAGAAAAATTTGATTTTTCATAATTGACAGCTTTCTATTGACATTTTAGGTACCAAATTTAAAAAAAAATTACCAAAAAATATGGTAAAATCACCAAAAAAAATGGTAAAAATACAAAAAAAAACTAGAACAATTATATAGTAGAAACACATAAAAATTGTGGTATTTTACTTAACGCAAATTACCAAAAAAATGGTGTAAAAATTATTTATAAAAAATTATTTTTAACTAAATTTTTTACTCCAAAACGCAAAAAAAAAAATCTGAACTTAGAAAATTTTTGCATGTCCTATTGTTGAATAATTATTTTTTATACCCTACACCACACTGTGGTACAGGGTATAATGAGTTTGTGCTGATGTTTGTAACTACCCGAAATATTGGTCCTAGACCTACCTTTTAGTATACCGATCGACTCAGAATCACTTTTTGAGTCGATTTAGCGATGTCCGTCCGTCCGTCCGTCTGTCCGTCCGTCCGTCTGTCTGTCTGTCCATGTAAACGGTGTAAACACGATACAGGTCGCAATTTTTATTCAATTGACTTGAAATTTGAAACTTAAGCCTCTCTTGGTCCAAGGACGAAGCCTATTGAAATTGGAAAAAATCGGTCCATATTTAGACCTAGCCCCCATACAAAGGTCCTCTTTAGGTTTGATTCAAATGACCCTAATAGCCGTATTATAATAGGTGTCTTCTCGAAATTTGGCAAGTAAACATGTTTTGTCTTCACAAATCGCCATTCCGAATTTTAAAGAAATCGGACCAGTTCTTCTTGTAGCCCCCATACAAACCACCTTCCCGATTTTCACACAAATCTCTCAAATTTCATGAAAATAGAAAATATTTAATTAAAATTTTGTTTGTGTATGTTAAACGCGTACCTTATCAAATCTGATTATCATCGGACCAGTTTTGGACTTAGGCCCCATGTGAAAATTTCGCCCGATATTCAGTTAAAGCGGTTATTGTCAACATATAGAAGCCAATTTCACTCAAATTTGATTTGTGAGTGGTTTTTACACTTATTAAAGATTTGACAAAATATAGATCTAATCGGTCCAAGGGACCCTTTTTCCGGGGCCCATTTTCCGGGAAACTCTGGTGTAGGGTATTATATGGTCGGTCTTGACCGACTATAATTTTCTTACTTGTTTTTTTTTGTAAAACAACATTAATTCTAGTAATAAAATAAGTTTTGTAAAATTATATTGGAATTTTGTACTTTTCAATACATACATTTCAAACTGAAAACCTTGTAAACGATCTTTAAAAAAAATGTTTGTAATAAAACGTTTTTTTGGTAAAAAGACTAAATAACATCAAATAAAATTATGTTGTACAATTACAGTTTTCTTGTGTAAAAAAACTAAACACCTTGTAATATTTTTTTAATTTGTAAAATAATTCACTTTTTTGTAAATTTACCTAAAAAATTTGTAAAATAAATTTACCAACATATAATAGTAAAATTACAAAGCAAACTGTAGTTTTCGTTTTATTAAATATACAACAATTTTTGTAAAAAGACAAAAATATTAGTAAAATAGAATTACAAGACCTTTTACTTGTAAATTTACAAACTTTTTTTTTTGAGTGTACCATTCGTATGCGCTATAGATTGCTTAAATGCGGTAAGTAGTTTAGGAAATATAGCTGCTCAAAGTAACACAGATTTAGCATTTTTTTGACTTTTTTAAAAACGAAAATCGTTAATAAAATGTCGAGTTTTTCGAATATTTTCGATCTGATGGATGAAATTTGAAATTGGCTCCATAGAGAACCTGTATGAAAAATATAACAAAAATCTGAAGACCCTCGGTCAGATTTTTTAAAATGTCTCATGGAATGGACGATATATAGATTACAAAGCAAGCTGTAGTTTTCGTTTTATTAAATATATAACAATTTTTGTAAAAAGACAAAATTAGTAGTAAAATAGTATTACAAGACCTTTTACTTGTAATTTTACAAACTTTTTTTTTGAGTGTAATCTCACATTCATATAAATCTCTTAAAATTTATGAAAATTCAAATGATTTATTAAAATTTTGTTTGCAGGTGTTAAACATATACTTTGGTAACGAAAAAAAATCTGATTTGAATTGAACCATTTCTGGACTTAGGTTTGGGTGGCGGTTCACGATTTACACCTCGCATAGACCTTTTGGTCCATAGCGATACCACAAAGAACTTTTTCCGCTAGTGGCGTAAGTTAAAGACGTTTAAAGTGATCGCGAATCTTTTTAATATTGAAAGATTCATTCGCATTATATCCTCCAATTCGCGTTATATCCTCGGCGACTCCTTGTCACCACTAGATCTTACAAGAGATATATCATCTTGAATTCAAGTTTGGACTTAGATCCATGTTGGGACCTATTTCCCGGAATACACTGGTGTAGGGTATACTATGTTCGGTCTTAACCGACTACTTTTTTCTCTGGTTTTTTTTTCATTTGCCTTGCCACCAACACTTGAATTTTGTAGTTTTGTTAAAATATTTTTTTTTTATTCTCTCCCGATATTTTGATGGTTGATTGCACAACCAAACGAAACCGCAAGTTGATGGACAGTTTGAGGTTTTGGTGTGGCAAATGTTTTACAGAATAGAATGAAACGTAACGTAAAACACGACAACAAGGGTAAAAATACTTGCAACATTGGTAACATAATTGTTGTTGGTTTGTTTTTTTTTTTGTTTTGCATTTTCTGCGGTATGCAAAAAATAAAGTTACCAAAGCCAACGTTCTTCAAACGTTATGTTTTTTTTTTCTCTTACCGTCTTATACGCTTTTGAAATGAATTGCCGTAAGGGTTCATTTGGTTAAGTAATTCATATTCAGAGGGTTTCACAAAGAATGTTGTTGCATGTTAGAATGTGGCATTAGAAATTACATTCCTTTAACTAAATAGAGTTTTTGTTGCAATTCTAATTCCCATAACAAACAACGAAAAATAATTGTTTTGTTTAATTAAATAAATGTGTTTTTTTTATTAATACACACACTCAGTTACTAGGGTATTTTAGAAAATACCCTAGTAAAAATGATTTCGTATATAGCCATGTATAAATTGATACAAATGTATAATTTTATACATATTTAGATCCTATTGTATTTAATTATATAAAAAATCAATCAGATAAGACCAAATTTGGTGTCAAATTATATAAAATTTGATATAACCCCAGATAAAATTTTATAAAATTTGATACGAATTTTGGTCTTATCTGAGTATTTTTTATATAATCTTATGTAATTGGATATTTTTATGTAAAATTAGATACATTTGTATCAATTTATACATGAATATATACAAAATAATTTTTACTAGGGTAACCAAAAAATTTCTGCAATTCTACTGATTCTGTTTGCTAAATATTAAAATATTTTTATGCAGATTTTTTGCAGACGATTTTATTATTTTAGAGAAATAGTTTTTTGGCATTTTCTAAAAAAAAAATTTCAACTTTTTTAAGATGTAAATTGTTTTTTTAGGTTTTGTGAAATTTAAAATCTTTAAACTAAAAATAAACAAAATTAAAAATAACAAGTGAGAGTGTTACATTTGGCTGTGCCGAATCATTTATACCCTCCAAAATGTAAAAAAAAAAACAACATAAAAAAATCCATGGGCGTTTTTTTTTTGGGGGGTGGGGGGGTTGGTAGGAGACGCAACATACAACGTCATTTGACTTGAAATTTGATACTTAAGCAATTTTTGGCCAAAGGACGAAGCCTATTGAAATTAAAAAAAATCGCTTCATGTTAAGACCTAGCCCCTATACAAACGCCCCCTTTGGATTCGGCTTAAATGACTCTAATAACTGTATTTTAATAGATATCGCTTTGAAATTTTATAGGTAATCAAATTTTGTATGCACGAATCATCATTTCAAAGGAATCGGGTCAGTCCTTCTGGTAGTCCCCATACAAACCACCCTCCCGATATTCACATAATTCCCTCAAAATTCCTAAAAATGGAAATATATGATACAAATTTTATTTTTAGGTGTTAAACGTGTACTTTATTAACCAAATCAAATTGGAATATAATTGGACCATTTTTGGACTTACAAGGGAAGTATCTCTACCCTTATGAACCGATTTGCATGAAACGTAATATATATATAAAAGAGACAATTCTAAGGTTGGGGTGTCTCGGTTTATCGGCCATATGGGGGATTTAGAGGTACAAAACATGGGTCAAAAAATGGTGAAAAAATGGTATTGTGGATTTTTCAGCCATTTCTTTCTAAGAAACTTATGATGTTTACATATGAGAAGAAAGGTTTTTTTAATGCCTATCCAACGGTGGCATAACCTTGTAAAAGTTTGGCTTCGTTAAATACTTTTTTTATGAAAATATGAAAATTTTGGGTGGTATTTATATGAAGACATAGAGCTACGATGTCCATATGGATACGAAATAATCTTTATTAAATTTAAGTCGACACGTATTTTTGCTCTAGAGGATATTCCTGTTAGTTCGTGAGTTATCGAAATTTTCCCGGAGGTCCATATGGTTTCATAAGGGGACAACGAAATTTTGAAACACTGATATGGCCGAAAAGCCGAGACACCCCAACAGTGTTGCCATTTTAGCCATTTTCCGGCTAGATTTAGCTCCTTTTGAACTCGTTTAGCCGGAAAAAAATGCATTTAGCTCTTAGCCGTTTTTTTTAGCCATTTTCGAAATTATTTTAGCAGTTTTTTAGCCATTTTTGAGTTTTTGGATTTAAAAGTAGTTTTTTTTGTATTTTTTTATACTAAAATAAAGAATTGATTGGTTTTTTGTTAGTACAGATCAAGCAAAGGCTCCAACTTTATTTAATATAAAGGTTAAAGTTAAAAAATGTGTAAGAAAATTTAATTTTTAAAAATTACAGACATTTCTGGTATTCCCGTACCAGTTTCAAACACTCCAGTTATAGTGTTATCATCAGCAGAATTTTTAATCGGTTTATTTTGTTAATATGTACTTGTTTTTCATACACTCAAAATAATTACTCTGTAAAATTACTCTGTTAAATACAGGGTTTTGTTCGTAAAATTACAAAAAATCTTGCTGGTTGGAAATCTATGGTATTTTCTGCTGGCTCAGCAGAGTATCTTTGTAATTTAACAGAGCAATTATTTTGAGTGTATATCTTAATTTTAAATAACCCCAGTCTGGTATCGAACCACGGATATTTTTGTCATATTCATGCAATTAACATTATACTAAATCTTAGACGTTTTAGTGATGCCCGTTTCTCTGTTAAAAATACGCTAACGTTCGAAACTCAACTTAGAAACTGGTTGCTAAATCTTGGCATATATATTTTTGCCATTCTTCTCTTCAGGTTTCAGCGAAAACGGTCCCTGGAGTAAAAAGTTTTACCCAGAATTCACGTGTTGCAAATGCGCTATCTTTACAAGAAAAAAATGTACGCAGATTTTTATCATTACAAAAAATAAACTAAAAAAAAATTTCGAACTCAAAAAAAAAAGAAAAATATTTGCACTCAATAAAAAATTTTTCTTATTTTTTTTAAAACTAAAAAAAATATTTTACTCAAAAAATTTTTTTCTAGTCAAAAATTTTTTTTTGTTTTTGCATTAAAAAAATTTAAATCATTGGAAAAGTCTTTTGAACTCTAGTTTTTTCTAGAATAATTCAAAACCGTACAAAATGTATAACAAAAGATCTCTTTATTTTATTTTATGTGTAAAAATTAAACAAAATATAAATTTACAATAGTTTTTCTTAAAAAAGTAAAATAATTATTTTAGCCGTTTTTTAGCCATTTTTTAGCCGTTTTTTAGCCGTTTTTTCGAATGAATTTAGCCGTTTTTGTCTACCAAGTTCTGGCAACACTGCACCCCAACCTTAAAATCGTCCCATTTATATATATTTTAAGTTTCAGGCAAATCGGTTCATAAGAGTTGAGATACATCCCTTGTTAGTCCACCACATCAAAATTTCTACCTATTTGGCAAAAAAATAAACCAATTCCACTAAAATTTTATCTGTGTGTGTTTTCTACACTAAATAAAGATCTTACAAAAGATAGATCCAATCGGTCCATGTTTGGACTTGAGACCCATTTTCCGGAAACACTGGTGTAGGGTATCATATGGTCGGTCTTGACCGACTTTAACTTTGTGTGTTTTCTACACTAAATAAAGATCTTACACTCAAAAAAATAAAACTGTAAAGTTAACAAATTTTTTTTTGTTAACTCGAGTTTACTGGCTTTTTAGCAAATTTTTAGTTAAAATCAGAGTTTTAACTACTTTTTTTAGTTAAGTTCAGTTTACGAAAATACTAGTTTTGAACAAATTTTGAATTAATTTTTTTTGTTGACTTCAAAACTGAGTTTACGAATTTTTACTAATTAATTTGCTAATTTTTCGTAACAAATTTGTTAAGTGAAATTTCTTGTGTAGCCTCCTATGCGAATCTCATAAGTTCTACTTAAGCTGATGAAAAAACAGAAAAAATAAACTTACAATTTTTTACAAAATATTTTGTAAATTTTAGTTTACGAAAAGTAACAAAAAGTTTAGCTGAATTCAACTAATTTTTTTGTTAATATATGTACATAAAAACGTTACGAAATTTCAGCTAAATTTTTAGTTAAATTTACGTTTTTTTTTTTGCTACATTCATTCTACGAAAAGTTAGCTAAATATTTTTAGTTAAATTAACTAAAAATTTAGTAGGCCCAAAATCAGGTGCTTTTTTAGTTAAATTTAACTAAATTTTTTGCTAACTTTACAGTTTTTTTTTTGAGTGTACAAAAGATAGATCCAATCGGTCCATGTTTGGACTTGAGACCCATTTTCCGGAAAACACTGGTGTAGGGTATCATATGGTCGGTCTTGACCGACTTTAACTTTCTTACTTGTTTAAATTTGTTCGTTCCCTGCAAACAATAGGGCGATATATCGCCGAAAAGATATTGCGGCGATACGGAAATTTATCGTTTCAATAAAAAAATCAAAGTAGTATTTTTATTATATCGCCGTTTTCTCATACAAACGATATTTCGGCGATAAACAAAAAAAAAAATATTGAAAATTTTTATTTCTTTGTCAATTTAAAATAAAATAATTTATCAAGCACAACAAGAAATCTTTAAAAGAATATATATTTGGCCGATAAACACAAATATGCGTTCAAAGATAAAATAAAAAATTCAGCGAATGTTGCAGATATATTTTTCGGGTGAATGCAAATGTGTTTAGTCCTGTTAACATGACCAAAATATGAATGAAAAAAATAATGTCTATTTTCAGCTTCAGGGAATCGATATACATAGCTGTATCGCCGGTTTATCATTTTGGTGATATTCCGGCGATACATACAAATCTATTATCTTTCGTTTATACGATTATCTGGCGATATTGCCCTTTTATCGCCAAGACGAATCGTTTTCGTATCGCCGGGATGTATTGCCGTCGGGTAACAGTTTCTCCCGAAAGGTGTATCGCCGGCGATACGAATTCGATAATTGCCGCAATAACATTTATCGTATCGGCAATACAACCGGCGAATCGATGTCGTATCGTTTTGTTTGAAGGGTTATTTTCTTTTCTTATTATAAGTGTGTATGTTGTATGTTGCGACATGCCGTTTTTTTTTTTTTTTTGTTCGTTCATATAAAGAATTTTATAAAGTTGTATTTTTCCAATTTTATACAAAATTGTTATTTTTGAAAAAATATATTTTTAAAGAAAACATACCATTTTGCTCAAACTGGGCGTAATTTAAAATTTTTCTGCTTAAATCAACAATTTTCTCAGCCGAAATTAGCAGATTTTTCTGCTGAAATCAGCAGTTTTTTCTGCTAAAATCAGCAGATTTTTCTGCTGAGAACCGCGCCTGCTAAATTCAGCAGATTTCTCATATGGCTCAAAATGGGTGTATTTTCAGCAGATTTTTCTGCTGATTGGACAGAGAATTTATTTTGAGTTTACTTAAAAAAATCGAAAAATTTTTAATTAAATTTTTAATTGTGTCCATTTAAAATTTACTAAAATTTACTAAAAATTTAATCAATACTATTTAATCGTTTACTGGTGCAAAATTGAGTAATTTTTTACTCAATAGTATTAAAAATTTACTCATTTTTTTTTTTCATCTACTTTTTATTTTATATCCTTTCGAAATTTAAAATTTTTTAATTATACCCTCCACTGATAGAGGGTATATATAAGTTTGTCATTCCGTTTGTAACACCTCGAAATATTGGTCTGGACTAGAGATGGGCGCGTGAGTGGATTTTGACTCACACTCACTCACGCTCACGCAAAAAATAATTGAATCACTCACTAATCACTCACGCAATTTTTTTTACTCACGCTCACTCACATTCACGTGAGTAATAAAAAACTTACTCACGCTCACGCGTGACTCACGCCAGATATAATCACACTCACGCGTGAGTCACGCAAAATCTACTCACGCAATAAAATTTTCTTAATAAAAAGAAAAAAAATCCAAAAAAAAAATTTTTACAAAAAATTAAAAAAAATTGGGCAAATCAAAAAAATTTAATCACGCAAACTCACGCAAAAAATAAATGACTCACTCCCTAATCACTCACTCAGATTTTTTTTCAACTCACACTTACTCACAATCATGTGATTGAAATGAAAATCACTCACACTCACGCGTGATTCACGCGTGATTCACGTGAATCACGCAAATCACGTGACCAGCGCCCATCTCTACACTCAAAAAAATAAAACTGTAAAGTTAGCAAAAAATTTAGTTAAATTTAACTAAAAAAACACCTGATTTTGAACCTACTAAATTTCTAGTTAATTTAACAAAAAATATTTAGTTAACTTTTCGTAGAATGGATGTAGCAAAAAAAACGTAATTTTAACTAAAAATTCAGCTGAAAATTTCGTAACATTTTTTATTAGTTGAATTCAGCTAAACTTTTGTAAAAAATTTTAAGTTTGGTAAATATTGGTTTTAAACACTACCACTTCACTTATTTTTTCTTATTTTTTCACAGCATTAAGTTCAGCTTAAGTAGGACTTATGAGATTTGCATAGGAGGCTACACAAGAAATGTTTAAAATTTTTCACATGACAAAAATTTTACAAAAAATCAGCAAATTAATTAGTAAAAATTCGTAAACTCAGTTTTAAAGTCAACAAAAAAAATTAATTCAAAATTTGTACAAAACTAGTATTTTCGTAAATTGAACTTAACTAGAAAAAGTAGTAAAGTTAACTAGTAAAAGTCAGTAAACTCGAGTTAACAAAAAAAATTTTGTTAACTTTACAGTTTTATTTTTTTGAGTGTAGTCTGGACCCAATAAAGTATATATTCATGATCCTTGACGATCTAGCGATGTCCGTCCGTCTGTCTGTCTGTTGAAAACATGCTAACTTTTGAAAGACTTTACGGAGGCTCCTGAAGTTTGGCATATATGTTGGGCATTTACCTGGTCAGGTTGGTATTGTAATTTAGCGAAATCGGTCCATTGCACTATAGGAAATTTTACCATTTTTTTGGCCAAAATTATTTACAGCCAAACGGCTGGACCGATTTGACTGATTTTTTTTATTTGACTTTTGGAAGACTCTTTAGAGGGAGGGAGTGACTCTTAAAGGTTTCATACACTCAAAAAAAAAATTAGTAAAGTTACCTAAAAAATTACCTAATAATTAGTTCGAAACAGGGTTCCCGGGTTATAAGTTGCCGCATCTAAGATTTTTTAGATCCTTGATAGATTATATGGTTTTCTAAACTGTTTTTACAATATTTTTTTTTTTTTAGTGTACACTAACTTTCGAAGATAACAGTAGAAATTTATTTTAACAATGTTAAGAAGTGTCAAACAAATCTACTTTTTAATAAGGATTTTATTCAAAAATTTTATTTTTGAGTTCCAAGTCGTCAACTACATTTCAAAATGCCACTACGGGCAGCCGTAGATGATGCAAGAGCTAGGGGCTCAACTTCCCTATTTAGATCTTTAGAGATTTCTGCTGTAACTCGTATTTTTGTTCTCGCAGATTTTGACAAAAAAGTTAATTGCGGTCGCCCAGGTTTCGATTTAGTGGAGGCAGGCTGCGTTTCAAGTTTTTTTTAGCCAAGTATTGCCTTTAAGCCAAACAGCATGCTGTCTTTCAAAAATTTTCAAACTCCTACAACTTTTAATCCTTTTCATATTTATATTTGAACAAAATATTCTTAATTCCTCCTTTATATATTGTTTAAAGTTTTCGAAACATTCACTCTCAGCAATGTATGAAAAGAAATGGTCAGAAATAGCGGCTCCTTATCCACCTCTGCTTTATTTCTCTCGCCATGTATTAAATAACTCTGAATTTGGCACTCAGTAGTCACCTGGAAAAATGGGTATAAAAAAAAAGTTTGCACATATCCGACCTTGAAATTTTTTAAATTCGGAAGGTAATTGAATGTCCTAGAGAACTTTTATGGTTTTATAGCTAACATATTCTATCATTTTTTTTAAAGTCAAAATAAAATTCCAATTCATACTTCAATAAGTTCATCTTAAGGTCACTTCAATTTTTCCAATAAAATCGATCTAATAGATGAGTTCACCAACATTTCACTATTTATCATTAAAGTACTCACCTTTGACATTATTTTCCATTTTTTAGTTTTTAAAAACTATAAATTCTTAATATAAAAACTTTTGTTAGAAGCTATCACAAAATTCGCTGCTCTCAATCGTTATTTTATAACTAACAATAAGTAAGAAATTGCAAGAAAAACTACTGATAAAGTGACAGTACATCAATTCTGTCGAAAAATTGAGAAAGAATTGTTTACTTTGTTAAGTTTTTTTTATATTAATGTGAAAAAAAATAATGTTTGCAAAAATTTTAATTTTGACTTTTGGCCAAAAAATGGGTAAAATTTCCTATAGTGCAGTGGTTCAAAAGTAAGGTTTTTCGTGAATTTACGAGATAAAAAACACTATATCTTTCGAAAGGCGATTCTGAGGATGCTGAGGCTGGGCATTTATTTGTCGTTCCTCTAGCCTAGTTCGTATTGAATTTCAGCCAAATCGAACAAGTGGTTCAAAAGTTATTAGCGAAACCGTGAATTTCAGATTAGCTTCACCTTAAATTCAAGTGTTGATAACCCGTTAAACCTGTTTTAAAAACATTGGTAAGTCACAAAAATATTTTGCAAACATTTTTGTCAAAAATGTTTTTATACCAAAACAAAAAAAAAAGTAAACTCGAAAAAAATTTTACACTCAAAAAAAATTTTACACTCAAAAAAAAAATTTGTAAATTTTTTTTTTTTTTTTCAAAAATTGTTAAAAAAAAGTTTTTTTACACAAAATAAAATATTTCTAATCAAAAATGTTATTTTTTTCATGTTTGATAATTTACTATCACTTAAAAAGGGCATTGTGGAGGGTATTCATAGATTCGCCAAGTCGAATTTAACTTTTCTACTTGTTTTTTTTTAAATTTTTTTTCTTGTAATTATTGAAGATATTGTGCTCGATTCTGGAATACGATTTCACCATTCAACTTATTTTTAAAAATTTGATATTCTTTCGAATTTAAAGATTTTAAAATTTTTTCTTGTAACAATTATAGATCTAGTTAATATCTTTAATAATTACAAGAACAAATTTAATAATCTTAAAATACGAAAGAATATCAAATTTTTAAAAATTAGGTGAATGGTGAAATCGTATTCCAAAATCGAGCACATTATCTTCATCTTTAATTTTAACAAGAAAAAAATTTTAAAATCTTTAACATCGAAAGAATATCTAATTTGTAAAGATTAGGTTAATGGTGAAAGAGTACTCCCGAATCGAGCACGTTGTTTATAAAATACAAGTTGTCAAGTTTTTTGTATAGCTATATTTTTTTGTAAATAATTTTTTGTTATCAAAAATTATTTAAAAATTTGCATACGTTTTTAATATAAAAAGTTTGTAAAACAAATTTCCATTGAAAACATAGTCATACATCAAAGTTAAGCCAATGCCTGTTCTAAAATAAACTAAGGGTTTCATGCCAGAGATTCCCTCATCCCATAAATAATAAAACCGAAATGGAGAGACTTATGCACATGGGTAAAGAACAATGTTGGCAATCGATACCTTTTCAATACCGTTATCCGTTTCAAAACCCTTTAAATTGAATACCGGTACCAATACCAATACCGAAACTTAGTTTTGGTATCGGATACCGGTATCCAATAACCTTTTCCTTCGGTACCGGTACGTACCGGTATTGAAACGGTTTTTCCTAAAAAAATATTTTTTTTTTTTTCAAATTTAATAGAAAGTTTGTAAATTTTTTGGTTTTTGTAAATGAAAAATCGTACTCTAAATGCCTACCCGAAGTCTAATAAAAATCAAAAAAATCTTTAGGCAAGCACATCGTGGATTAAGTAAAAATTTCGAAAAAAAAACATACTTTAACCGCGATGCGGGAGCAGAAGAAAATTATTGATTTTCACGAAATTTTTATGGAGTCATTTTGACTTCCAATAGAAACTTTCTGAACCCCTTTCGTATAGTATACTTTTTGGGGGATTTTTTTTTTAATCCGAGATTTGGATGCCCCGAAGTTCTACTATGGTGTGCCACCATGGTATAATTTTTTGAAGTGGCTTAACTCGTATAAATCTCTAATGAAGGCACAATTTCCTGATTTTTTGTTACTTAAAAGTCCCATAATTCGTGAAAAAAAAAATTTTTGCGATATTTTTGAATGTGATCTTGTCTAGACAGGGAGGACCTATTTTTCCAAATACACCAACAAAAAAACTTGGTTGCCTAGAAATAAGATGAAATATGTAATTTTTTGGTGATTTTACTTTAACCGCGATGCGGGAGGGTAAGGAAATTTTTGATTTCCCGAAAATTGTACAGAGTCATCTTGACACACAATAGAAACTTATTGGACCCCTTTCAGCTCAAACAAAAATTAAAAGTAAAAATCGATAAAGTGAATTTCTTCAAGGGGTTTTCGCGAACTTGCGTGTTTAAAAAACGCTAACTTTCGAAAGGCAATTCTGATGCTACTGAAGCTTGGCATATATATTTGTCATTCCCCTGGTCTGGTTGGTATTGAATATCAAAATCGGTCCAGTGCTTCAAAAGCTGTTAAGAAAACTTTGAATTTCAGATTGGTTTCACCTTAAATTTACGTGTTGAAAAAAACCGTTAACACAGTTTTAAAAACATTGATGAGTCAGAAAAATATTTTACAAAGTATTTTTGTCACTCACAAATATTTTTACACTAAAACAAAAAAAACCCTTATAACAAATATAATTAGAGCCCGTGCTCGATCTGTACTTACAGAAAAAATCAAATAAAATTACTGACAAAATATGTCGCCATTAGGCACGTCTCCGAAACAGAAAAAGCAAATTCCTTCATTTGTGTCTGCAATTCCAGATCATGTTGGTAACCCTTGCAAAATAATGTAAGAGACAAAAAAGTTGAAAGAAAGTATGAAGTGAGGTTGAGATTGCTAGAAATAGAATTGTAGTGTTGGAAACTGTCAAAATTTATTCTGTAGAAACTATAAATATTCACATATATAAAAAACAGTTTTCATTAACAAGACAAACCGACATTTAAAATCCTACTGAAGATGACACTAACTGGGGTGTTTGAAACCGGTATAGGAAATACCAGAAATGTCTATAATTTCAATTTTTCTTCTGCATTTTTTCAACTTGAACCCTTACAAAAAAACTTACACTCGAAAATAATTTTACACTCAAAAAAAATGTTGCCAATTTTTTTTTCAAAAATGACTAAAAAAAAGTTTTTTACTCAAAATAAAATATTTCTAATCAAAATTGTTAATTTTTTGACGTTAGAAAATTAACTATCGCTCTGAAAATGCATTGTGGAGAATATTCGTGGACTTGGACAAGTCGAATTTATCTTTTCTACTTGTTTTTACATATTTTTTACTTTTCTTAAACAAATGAAACATTTTTATGTCAGAATAACTTCAGTCCTGCAAATTGATCAAGGGGATTAGAAAATTAAAGTTTTCTCGGCCCGCCCCCTTTTGTGGGTGTGGTCCGATAACGTCCTACCCCATAAAATATTTTAAATTTGTTCACATTTTAGAGGACATTTTAGCAAAAATGCTAAAAAATAAATACGTAAATACGTGTTTAGTATTAAAACTAAAAAAAAATTTAAGTTTTTATACGTTTTTTATATTTTTAGCATTTTTTTCGATAATACCGGTACGTACCGGTATTGACGTTTCGGTATCGGTAATACCGTAACCGATTCAACTCAAATACCGTAATCGATACCGATACCGAAATGAATAAAAAAACGATACCAATACCGATATCGATACCGTTATTCGTTTCGATTGCCAACCTTGGTAAAGAATATCAATACTCCAACGCTTTTGCAAAAAAATAAAAAAAACCCTTGACTTGATCGATATGCCAATGATTTATTACAAATTGAAGTTAATATTAAACGAGTGTTTGCCAAAGTCCAAACACTCTAAGAATAACGAAAACTTGATTTATGTTTCTATGATGAAAAGACAGCCAGTCAGTCAATAAGTCAACTGCCTTGCTGGCATGGCAGTCTACCAGCTTGAAATTCATATCAAAAGGTAACTTTAATGACAAGTCTTTTCGATATAAGATCTAGAAGATCATAACCAGCTGTCCCTTTTTGTATGTGGAAAAATACTTTGTGGATGTGTAAAATGCAAAATATGCATATGCATGACATCTAAAACACTTCATCAGCTGGAGGTGTTTCAAAAAAAGTTTTTTTGTTTTTAATATTTTGTTCTTAAAGTCAACTTTTTGGAATATTAATTAAAAGCGGCAAGTAAACATATTTTTTTTTTTTAAGCAAATAATAATTTTTTACACCAATTCCAATGTTTATATTTGGGATTCGACACAGACGAATTAAACAGTTCTCTTTTAATAATACTGTGCTCGAATTTGACACTTTTGTTTTAACAAGCTGGGCACCCTACTGCTAAAATTAATTCGAGTACGCTGCATTCAATAGTGCTAGCCGTTTTTTTTTCAAATTTACACACAGAAAACAAGTAAGAAAATTATCGTCGGTCAAGACCGACCATATAATACCCTTCACCAGAGTTTCCCGGAAAATGGGTCCAAGCGTAATTAGATCTATATTTTGTCAATTCTTTAATAAGTGTAAAAAATTTGAGTGAAATAGGCTTCAATTTGTTGCCAATAGACCGCTTTAAGTGAATATCGGGCGAAATTTTGACATGGGGCCTAAGTCCGAAAATGGTCCGATGGTAATCAGATTTTATAAGATTATTAAAGTACGCGTTTAAGAGACACAAACAAAATTTTAATTAAATATTTTCTATCTATATATATAAAAGAGTAATGTGACTGACTGACTGACATACTCATTCATCATCGCCCAGCCCAAACCGCTGAAGCTAGAGACTTGAAATTTGGCCTGTATGTTCACCTCCCGAAATATAGATCCACTAAGGATGGATTTTTGCCAATGTTGATTCTAAGGGGTAAAAAGGGTAAAAAATTGTACTTTTGGTACTTTTTATTTCCCTAAAATAATGGTCATAGAGACTTGAAATTTGGACTGTATGTTCACCTCCCGGGATATAGATCCACTAAGGCTGGATTTTTTCCAGTGTTGATTCTAAGGGGGTAAAAAGGGTAAAAAACTGTACTTTTGGTACTTTTTATATCTCCTAAAATAATAGTCATAGAGACTTGAAATTCGGACTGTATGTTTACCTCCCGGAATATAGATCAACTAAGGCTGGATTTTTTCCAGTGTTGATTCTAAGGGGATTAAATGGGTAAACAACTATACTTTTGGTACTTTTTATATCTCCTGAAATAATGGTCATAGAGACCTGAAATTTGGACTGTATGTTCACATCCTCGAATATAGATCCAGTAAGGCTGGATTTTTGACAATGTTGATTTTAAGGGGGTAAAAAGGTTAAAATCTGTACTTTTGGTACATTTTATATTTCCTTAAATAATGGTACTAGAAACTTGAAATTTGCAATGTCGGTCCACTTCCCGGAAAAAAGATTCACAAAGGCTGGGTTTTTGCCAATGTTGATTCTACGGGGGTAATTGGGTAAAAAAGTGTACTTTTGGTACTTTTTTTATTTACTGAAATACTGGTCATTCAAACTTGAAATTTGGAATGTAGGATCCTTTAGTGAAATAAAACATTCTGGAACAAGTGCTTTCCGAAAAGTCTGTACAGTTTATAAAAAGTTTACTTACTTTTTAAAGTACCTATTATAAGAAGTACCTTTTATAAAAAGTACCTTTTATGAAAAGTACCTTTTATAAAAAGTACCTTTTATAAAAAGTACCTTTTATAAAACGCACCTTTTTGAAAAAGTACCTTTCATAAAATGTTCCTTTCAAAAAAGTACCTTTTATAAAAAGTACCTTTTATAAAAAGTACCTTTTATAAAAAGTACCTTTTATAAAAAGTACATTTTATACACCCAAAAAAATAACTAGTGTTAAACAGTCTAATGTGACTTAGGTAATTTTTTTTTATATTGAGTTCAAGAAATTGCTCAAGTCTTGACTAAATTGTGTATGACATTTATTTTGTAAAAAAGCATTGTTTACAATATTAAATTTAACCTACACAAACTTTAATATTTTACCTAAGTTTGTTTTTATAAATATAAAAAAATTTAATTCGATAATGTCGACATATGTATTAATGCCACATTGTAAACAACACATTGCCTTTAATTTTTTACAAAAAATATGAGGAAGTAATTTGTTTTATTAATAAAAAAGATAAGCAAAAAGAATGTGTTTATTTATTTGCTAAACGTATATTAACCAAAATATTAACTTTCAGTTGCAGACGGTGGTGGTTTATCAGAACATTTGCGGCATCCGCCACACTTTAAATTGGAACTTCTAAGATATTACTTGGAATCGCCGCCTAATGTACAGTTCAAATTTTAAGGAACGCCATTAAAAACCTGAAACAAATTTAAGAAAACCCAATCATGACTCAAGTGTTCCAGCCAAGGTAAAAGTTTAATATATAAAAAAACAATTGATAAATCCTAGAACTTGGTCTCCGGTTCGCAGTGTTGGTTCAATGGTGGGCACCAAAGCAGATCCGGACACTGATTTGACGTTCTTGAAGCATATTCCACATGTGCAGATCCATTTTTGGGTGAAAATGATTATCATACAAGTGAGACTTTATTGAAATTATGCAATTGTTTTTTTTTACATTTAATTGTTTTTTAGGTTCTCAATTTGTGGCAGAATGTGAAATGATGTGGTCTACATAGCAGATGGTGCTGTTCTTTAAAGTTTCAACAACAAAAGTAAATAATTGTAGTTTAGAATAGTAGTTTATAATTTGAAGACTGTATCGTATTCGTTGGGTTAGTGGTAATTCAGCATCTACACCCACCACACAAAATCTAACGACTCAAAAAGACACCGATTGTGGTTAATTAATAGTTTCTGTAAAAAAAAAAAATTTTCTAAAAAAAAAAATTTCACATACAATTTTTCTATAGTAAATATCTATAAAGACAATTTTCTAAAGAAAAATTGTTTTTGCAAAATTTTTTAAAGAATAATTTTCTATAGAAAAATTGTCTTTGGGAAAGTTTCTATAGAAAAATTGTATTTAAACAATTTTCTATAGAAGTATTGCCTTTCAGAAAATTTCTATAGAAAAATTGTCATTCAGAAATTTTCTAAAGAAGAATTATATTTCTATAGAAAAATTGACTTTCAGAAATTTTCTATAGAAAAATTTTTTGTCAGAAATTTTCTATAGAAGAATTGTCTATCAGAATTTTTCTATAGAAGAATTGTCTTTGAGAAATTTTCTATAGAAAAATATTCTCTCAGAAAAATTGTGTTTTCTATGGAAAATTGTCTTTCAAAAATTTTCTATAAAAAAAATTTCTCTCAGAAATTTTCTATAGAAAAATTGTCTTTGAGAAATTTTCTATAAAATAATTGTCTTTGAAAATTTTTCTATGGGAAAATTCTACAGAAAAATTGTTTTTGAGAAATTTTCTATAGAATAATTAACTTTGAGAATTTTTCTATGGAAAGTTGTCTTTCAGAAGTTTTCTATAGAAAAATTGTGTTTGAGAAAGTTTCCATAGAAAGATTGTCTCTCAGAAATTTTCTTTAGAAAACCTGTCTTTCAAAAATTTTATATAGAAAATTTGTCTTTGAAAAAGATTCTGCAGAAAAATTGTATTTGAAAAAGTTTCTGTAGAAAAATTGTCTTTGAGAAATATTCTATAGAAAAATTATCTTTGAGAAATTTTCTATAGAAAACCTGTCTTTCAGAAATTTTTTATAGAAAAATTGTCTGTTAGAAATTTTCTATAGAAAATCTCTCTTTTAGAAATTTTCTACAGAAAAATTGTCTTTGAGAAATTTTCTATAGAAAATTTTTCTTCCAGAAATTTTCTATAGAAAAATTGTCTTTCAGAAATTTTCTATAGAAGAATTGTCTTTAAAAAAGATTCTGTAGAAAAATTGTCTTTGAAAAAGTTTCTGTAGAAAATTTGTCTTTGAGAAATAGTCTATAGAAAAATTGTCTTTGAGAAATTTCCTATAAAAAAATTGCCTTTCAGAAATTTTCTATGGAAAAATTATCTTTGTTAAATTTTCTATAGAAAAATTATCTTTAAAAAATTTTCTAGTAAAGAATTGTCTTTGAGAAATTTTCTATTAAAGAATTATCTTTGAGAAATTTTCTATACGAAAATTGTCTTTCAGAAATTTTCTATAAAAAAATTCTCTTTAAAAAATTTTCGATAGAAAAATTGTCGTTTAAAAATTTGATATAAAAAAAATATCTTTCAGAAATTTTCTATAGAAAAATATTCTTCCAGAAATTTTCTATCGAAAAATTAACTTTCATAAATTTTCTATAGAAGTATTGTCTTTGAAAAAATTTCTATAGAAAAATTGTCTTTCAGAAATTTTCTAAAGAGGAATTGTATTTCTATAGAAAAATTGTCTTCCAGAAATTTTCTATAGAAGAATTGTCTTTAAAAAAGATTCTGTAGAAAAATCGTCTTTGAGAAATATTCTATAGAAAAATTGTCTTTGAGAAATTTTCTATAAAAAATTGCCTTTCAGAAATTTTCTATGGAAAAATTATCTTTGTTAAATTTTCTATAGAAAAATTATCTTTAAAAAATTTTCTAGTAAAGAAATGTCTTTGAGAAATTTTCTATTAAAGAATTATCTTTGAGAAATTTTCTATAGGAAAATTGTCTTTCAAAGTTTTCTATAAAAAATTGTCTTTAAAAAATTTTCGATAGAAAAATTGTCGTTCAAAAATTTGATATAAAAAAAATATGTTTCAAAAATTTTCTATAGAAAAATATTCTTCCAGAAATTTTCTATCGAAAAATTATCTTTCAGAAATTTTCTATAGAAGTATTGTCTTTTAGAAAATTTCTATAGAAAAATTGTCTTTCAGAAATTTTCTATAGAAGAATTGTCTTTCAGAAATTTTTTGTAGAAAAATTGTCTCTCAGAAATTTTATATAAAAAAATTGTCTTTAAGAAATTTTCTATAGAAAAATTGTCTTTGAGAATTTTTCTATAGACAGTTTCTATAGAAGAATTGTCTTTGAGAAATGTTCTATAGAAAAATTGCCTGTTAGAAATTTTCTCTAGAAAACCTCTCTTTTTTCTTCCAGAAATTTTTTATAGAAAAATTGAAGAATTGTCTTTCAGAAAGTTTCTATAGAAAATTTGTCTATCAGAAATTTTCTATAGAAGAATTGTCTTTGAGAAATTTTCTATAGAAAAATTGTCTTTGACAAAGTTTTTACAGAAAAATTTTCGATAAGAAAGTTTCTATAGAAAAATTTGGTTGTCACTGATCATGTTGAATACAACGATTCTACGATTATGTTGAAGGCAAGTCTTTAAATCAAAAGTATGTATTTTAAGCTTATTAATATTTATATTTATTATAAAATTGTCCTTTTTATTAAAAAAAAATATTAAAAATAAATCTAATTAAAATTTATAATATTGAGCATTTTGTATGGAAGGGGATATATAAAATTATTTAATCAACCTAAAAAAATACGTCATTTAACCAATCAAACTGTACCATTTATTTAAATATATTGGCTAAATAAACAATACTAAATTTGAAATAATGCTTAGTTGCATTTTGTAAGTTTACCTAAGTTGTTTCGGCTAATAAGCAAAGAAACTTTTCAAGTTGGATTCCTGCTAAAAAAATTACTTAGGTAAATTGTACCCTAAAATTTTATAATTCCACAATTGTTTTTTTTTGGGTGTAGAAAGTACCTTTTATAGAAAGTACCTTTTATAAAAAGTACCTTTTATAAAAAGTACCTTTTATAAAAAGTACCTTTTATAAAAAGTATCTTTTATAAAAAGTACCTTTTATAAAAAGTACCTTTTATAAAAAGTACCTTTTATAAAAAGTACCTTTTATAAAAAGTACCTCAAAAATAACACCCAAGAGAAGGACATATTCATCCTTATTTCTAAATACGCGCATCACTTCGACGTCGAATGAGTTTCACTTTCGACGACCGAGTTTCACCACATTCTACAATACTTCAGTGGTATCGGTGAAGGAATATCGATTAATTTTTGTCATCACTAGCAAAACACAAAAAAACAACAAAACATATAAAATAACATGAATTGTAAATTAATTAAAATTATATTGCGGGTCATATTTTATATTTATT
Source organism: Pegoplata infirma (assembly GCA_963921195.1). NCBI lineage: Eukaryota > Metazoa > Arthropoda > Insecta > Diptera > Anthomyiidae > Pegoplata > Pegoplata infirma. The sequence continues at coordinate 105,813,707 of OY992538.1, read as the reverse complement.
TTCAATCTTAAGAATAATCAAAATTAAGAATAAGTATTTTAAACTTCAGAAATTATACAAAAAATCGCCATAAACAAAAATCCGTCCCTGTGTGGCACAGTCCGGGAACAAATGCAATTTGCATTTTCATGGTTTTTATTCTGCCGGAGACATTTTTATTAGATAATTTATACAAAAATAAAACACTTAATTGATATTTAAAAGAAAATTCTATGAGTTTTAATGATTTAGTTAAAAAAAAACACAAACGCGCCAAAAAAGATGTCGAACAAAATTGTATGAATCTGGCGTCGAAGACGAATTGAGGAATACGTCGAATGTCGACGATAACGAAAAAACATATGTTTTTCGTCTGTATCATCTCCAACGTATTCAGGAATACCAAAAATTACCTTCGTCGCGTTTTAAACGCGTTTATGACAACAGGAATAGCCCCGATTTTAAAATTTAAAATTTTAGAACGGGAAACGAAGTGGAATAGAGTAGGGAACAATATGGAATGATACCTTTTACTAAAATTTTTGGATTTTACCTTTTTTTACTCCATATTTTTTCTCTCTATATGTTTTTCACTCAAACTTATTTTAATTCCAATTTCATTATTAACTGAAATATTTTTTCACTCAAAATCCAAAGTCCCGATATAAGGGCTCGAAAATTATTCAAATTTTATTGTTTCAATTATTTATTGAAATATTATTTTATGAAAGACTTAAACGTGCACAATTAAATAAAACAAAGACTACGTAGGGAAATTTTCTTGAAATCGGTAGAGTAATTCTGATCCTTCTATTATCCGGTATTCAATACAACCGGTAACGAAGTACCGGGGTGGTAAGCTAGTTTTCATATAATTTAAGAGATTTATGTGAAAATCGGGAAGGTGGTTTGCAAGGGGGCTACAAGAAGAACTGGTCCGATTCCATTTAACATCGAAATGGTGATTTGTGGGGACAAAACACGTTTACTTACCAAATTTCGAAAAGATACCTATTATAGTACGGTAATTAGAGTCATTTGAATGACTCAATAAGCTTCGTCCTTGGGCCAAGAGAGGTTTAAGTTTCAAATTTCAAGTCAATTGATTAAAAATTACCAACTGTATCGTGTTTACACCGTTTACATGGACAGACAGACGCACATTGGGTTCAAATGGTACCAAAGTGGAGATTAATTGAAATTTATAAATGAAGTTTTGTTATAAGTTTAGGTATGGGGTAAAAGTAGATAAAATTCTGCAACGCTAGTTATCAAAAACAATAAACCAGTGGTCGGCACAAAGAGGCATATGAAAGTATTAGTGTTTTAATAAAAATATGCATGTGTTGGTGTATTTCTTCAACAAAGCGACATCAACCTGCTTTGAAGAAAGTCAGCTTGCTACTGAATAAAATATTTGTTTTTTTTATGCTCTTTGTTGATTTTTTGTTGACATTCGTGTTGTATACATGTGAATTGCCGATTGTGTTCGGCTCCAGCGTGCAATGGGTGCCGATCACTGCAATAAACTAATTGTAAGTTGTTTACTTTTTTTTCGGTGAGCTGTCAAAGTTAGCAAATTATTTTTTTATAATGGAACCTTAAACAACAGGTATTAAACTAACAAGGAAAGTATCTCAACCCTTATGAACCGATTTGCCTGAAACTTAAAATATATATTAAAGAGACGATTTTAAGGTTGGGGTGTCTCGGCTTATCGGCCATATCGGTGTTTAAAAATTTCGTTGTCCCCTTATGAAACCATGTGGACCTTCGGGAAACTTTTGATAATTTCCGAACTAACAGGAATATCGTCTAGGGCAAAAATACGTGTCGACTTAAATTTAATAAAGATTATTTCTTATTCATATGGACATCGTAGGTCTATGTTTTCACATAAATACCCCCCAAAATTTACACATTTTCCTGAAAAAAATATTTAAAGAAGCCGAATTTTTACAAGGTTATGCCACCATTGGATAGGTATTAAAAAAACCTTTCTTCTTATATGAAAACATCATACAGTTTCTTAAAAAGAAATGGCTGAAAAATCCAAAAAACGATTTTTTCGCCATTTTTTGACCCATGTTTTAAACCCCTAAATCCACGATATGGCCGATAAGCCGAGACACCCCAACCTTAAAATGGTCTCATTTATATATATTTTAAGTTTCAGGCAAATCGGTTCATAAGGGTTGAGATACTTCCCTTGTAAGTTACAAATTTTTTTTTGTTTACATAAATTGGGTCTTAACATTTTTAATAATTTTTTTAAAAAGGATCAGAAATTGGGATATTTTCCCCATTTAATGGGCCACACATATTAAGTTAGTAATAGTTGGATTTAGTTTTATGGATTTTAAAAAAGTATAGGATATCAGCTTTTATTTAAAAAAAAGGTACAGACAATGCCCGGCCCTTTTTTTTAATTCCCGTTTTTGTGTAAAAAGTCTGGGTATCGTTTATTAAACAAGACCATTATATGTGTGTTTATACCCTACAACTACATTATGGGCTTACACTCACTTTGTTATTCCATATGTAACGCATCGAAATATGGGTCTAGGACCCCATAAAGTGTATATTATTGATCACTGATCGATTCTAAGACATTCTGTGACTTACAGTGTGTCCGTCCGTCCGTCCGTCCGTCTGTTGTTGAGCACACCATAAAGTACATAAAACAAGAGCTAGAATCCTGAAGTTTGTCACAAATATGTATAAGGGTCACAGGCTGGTTAAGTTCTTGAACGAGCAAAATCGGACCAGGGGGGAAAAAGTTCCCCCTTGAAGAACTAAAACTACCCCAGAAAAACATTTTTTTTACAAGTTTTATTTGTATATTTGTTCAATAAATGAAACATTTTAATGCCATATGAAGTTCATCGACCTGAATTTGAACCAATAGGGATCAGGAAAGCGAATTTTTTCGGTCCGCCCCTTTTTGGGGGCGTGTATAGAAAAAATAATTTAAATAATGGTAAATTTTTATTAATTAGGTGCAAAAACTGACACCTATTTTTTTGGCGACGTTTATCGCGAGGGGAAGGTGTCCCCCATAGTCTCCCGGTAAACCACCCCCCCCCCCCCCCCCCGACACCAATAAAACGTCCCCTCCATTTGTTTTTTGTGGCTTTATTATATGTTCAAGGGTTTCGTGTTTTTTTCCAAAAACAAAAAAAACGACTAAAAGATTAAAAAAAAAAACATTTTGTTAATTTTTTTTTCTCAAATGCTGTGTTTTTATGTATTTTTGATAATTCGTTAATAAAAAACTACATTATTCCCATAAATCACTTTTTTCAGATAAATTTGTGCATTTATGAGATTTTGTGAAAAACAAAAATTGGATTTTAAATAAAATTTATAATAATATAAATACATATTATGCGTCCTTTCTTTGATTACTTTGATAGCACATTATGTACACTTTAATTTCCATTTTTTTTTTATTAATTTATCGCTTTTCATTCCAAAGTTACAGCAAAAATTGTGAACTATAACCCTTTTTCCCGAAAAACAAAAAAACGCCTAACAGGTTAAAAAAAATTGTTTTTCCAATTTTTTTTTTTTTCAAAATGTGTATTTTTACGTGTTTATATTAGTTCATTAATAAAAAAATATAATATAATAAAACTACTGCTTATCTGAATTAATCGCCATTTTGGGTACCATCGAACCCACTGTGAGACGGACGGACATCGCTAAATCTACACAAAAAGTGATTCTGAGTTGATCGGTATACTTTAAAATGGGGGATATGATCAATATTTCGGGTAGTTACAAACATCAGCACAAACTAATTTTACCCTGTACCACAGTGTGTTGTAAAAACCTTGTCAAATTAATAGAAAAAGTCTCGTAATTTCATTTTACCAATATGTCTTTTACAGTTTTATTCGACTTGGCCGAATCTATGAATACCCTCCACATGCCCTTTTTAAGTGACAGAAAATTTTCTAACGGGAAAAAAAATAAAATATATGCCAAGCTTCAGCATCCTCAGGAGTGTCTTTCGAAAGTTATCTTGTTTTTTATCTCATGCTGAAATTCAATCTTTTGCTCATAACTTTTGAACCACTGGACCGATTTCACTAGATTGCAATACCAACCTGATCAGGTAAATGCTCAACGTATATGCCAAGCTTCAGGAACCTCCGTAAAGTCTTTCAAAAGTTAGCGTGTTTTCAACAGACAGACGGACGGACATAGCTAGATCGCCTTAAAATCGATCGAGGATCATGAATATATATACTTTATGCAATTGGGTCCTAGACCAATATTTGAGGTGTTACAAACGGAATGACAAACTTATATATACCCTCTATCACTAGAGTGGGGGGTATAAAAAAAATCTCAAATCAGAATTTTTTTTCATAATTTTTTTTTTTCTATTAACGAAGTAAAAAAGCCTGTGACCGTTAAACATCTTCGTGCCAAACTTTAGTATTCTAGCTTTTTTATTTGGGACTGCACCGTGTCTTCCACAGACAGTCGGATGGACAGACGGACATCGCTAGAATGTCTTGCAATCGATCACTGACCAATAACATGTATAATTAATAAGGTCCTCCACAAATATTTCGATACATTACACACTGAATGACAAAGTGTGTATAACCTAAGTGGTGACCCCGCACTGTGGTGGGGATTTCAATTTGAAATGGTGTATTATACTGAAAGAAAAAAAGTGTTTATCATTTAAATTGAATTGAATCTTTTGATAAACAACAACAACATACCAGACCTAGTTAGTTTTACCCACAAATATTAATTCTGCAAGTATCAAGGTTGGCAACCGAAACACATAACGGAATTGGTATTTGAAACATATTCATTCGGCATTGCTCCCGATACATCCACCAATATTACACAAAAAAAATCAAATCGAGAGCTGAATACGAAAATGAAGTCAAAAAGTACAATAAAAAAGTCTAAAAACATTTTTTTGATAGTAAAAGTTCCAAATTCTAAAATAATTTTTCAATAGAAAATATACTTATGTATCAGATTTGAGACAAAAAAAAAACTTTGTCAAATTACTAAAAAAAGTCTCGTAATTCTACTTTACATAATAATTTTTTAACAAATAATTTTCGATCGAAATTTACATTTTTGTATGTCTATTACAGTTTTTCTTGTAATTTTACAAATTTTCAAAGTTTTTTACTTTTATTTCGCCAAAAAAGGTGTAAATTTATAATTTTTTTGGTAAAAAGCTTTTTACTAGAAATTCTCGTCAAAAAGGAGATAGCAAAAAATCCAGTAAAGTTACGAAACCTACTTGTAAGTTTTATTGCATCAAAAAAATTGTAAATTTACAATTTTATTGGTAAAAAGCTTGTAAAATTACAAGGAATTCTTGCCAAATAGGAGGTAGCAAAAAAAAAGTTACAAAGTTTTACTTGTCGTTTTACAAGTTTTTTTTTTGAATGCAGATTTGTGATAACTATTTCCAACCTTGGTAAGCATACATCGAGTGCATATTTTCATTCCATTGATTAAGGAATTATAGTTCATTATTTTATTATAATGCGATTTTTTACTTTTATACGAATATCATAAATTTATGCTGCATTTTCACTGTGCATCATTTTATGTATGCTGTATGTAGATTTCCTTCGAACGAATGTACGTCCGTTCGTTCCTTTGGTCGAAAGGTAATCAACTTTTTGACATGTCGATGATGAATGTGTTTCGTAGCTGTTTTGAATAGTGATGGACAACATGATGTTTGTGCTGTTGCTGTTAGAGCAATCATCATTTCTGAGTGTTCCCGCTCTAACTTAGTGGTGCTATGGATGTGATTCAATTGGAATTTATTATTGATGCTGTGCTTTATTTCACACATTTTGTATTGATTTCAAAATTATAGTAATTTTCGCAATTTTCTAATTATTTAATCGTTTATTGATTTTTGATGTACACTAAACGTTGAATGGTATTATTTTTTATTTTTTTATTCTTGTAACACTTGTACTTGTAGTTAGTTATTTGAACACCCCATCATCATCATCATCATCATCTGTCTGCATCATCATACATAAAGTGTGCCAGTTATTGATGGGAAATTATAATGTGGAACATTTGAATTAGGTGATGATTTAATGTTGAGTTGAAATTTATTTCAATTATGTTTTAAGAAAATTCTTTCTATGGTTTGGATTATAATAAAAAAATATATCACATTTAGGGTTTTCACAGTGACGATTAAATTTGCCTTTTTTAGTTGGGTATTTGGCAAATTTGCCATTTTACTAAACGTCAAGTATTTGCCACCATTTTTTCTTTATATATCGTGAGCGCACTTTTCGTTAATAATTTGCACAAAATAACTTTAATTAACTTTTTACATTCACAATTTTAAAATAAAAACAAAAAATGTGTATGTTTCTTTTTGTATAAATGTTTTTGTTGCTGCGTTCGAAATTTCAGCATAAACAATCACAGCTGTTGTCATTTTTATGTTTTTTTTTTTATTTGCACACTTGCAATTTGTTTTTAGACAAGGTTTGAGTTGGGCATTTTAAGAAAAGTATGCCACATTCAAATTGGCATTTTTTGACGTTTGGCACATTTGCCAAATACCAAACTAAAAAAGGCAAATTTAATCGTTACTGTGAAAACCCTAATTATATTGCAAAACTAAATTAATTATTCCCAGTTTTTTTAAGACGAATGTCTTTCGTCTGCGACCAAGGACTCTAGAAATATAGAAGAAATAGCTCTACTCACAACATACTTTAAATCAATGGTTCCCAACCTTTGATTCTCGCCCCACTGGGGGGCAATTTAAAGGTTCCAGGGGGGCAACGAGCAAATTTTCAAGATTTTTTTTAGTCAAATTAACTACAAAAAATATTTTTTTTGCAAAAAAAAAAATACAAAAATCTTGTTAATTTCTTAACATTTTTACTAAAAACTTTATTTAAATGCTTATTTTACAAAAAACTTTGCTAAACAAGTAGTAATTTTTCATTAGATACAAAAATTAGAAAACCTAACAAATTTTTCCTTAGTGTAGGGGGGACAAGACAATTTTTTTAACTTAAAAGTGGGGCGTGGCGCAAAAAGGGTTGGGAACCATTGCTTTAAATCATTCTTCGTACCGCATTACGGCGGCAAAAAGTCACAAAAGCGCATTGTCAGTTGAAAAATGAGTACACTGAAAAAAAACACATAACTAAAATTAAGGTAAAAATGTCTTTGAAAATTGATTATGAATTTTCCTAAAATTTAGTTAAATTTAACTGAAAAATCCGAAATTTTCTTAACTATCGGAGTGATATTTTGCATGTGAGTTACCCTTAGGGGACCGACACTTTTAGCGGGTATTAGAATTTGATCAGAGAGAAAAGCCCTAAAACGAGCCACCCTAGTGTACACTACACTGAAACAAAAGACATAACTAAAATTAAGGTAAAAATGTCTTTGAAAATTGATTATGAATTTTCCTAAAATTTAGTTAAATTTAACTGAAAAATGTGAAATTTTCTTAACTAACTATGAGGAAAAAAGTTTAGTTCATTTACTTAAATTAAGTTCATAGTTTTCTTTAAATGGAATTTTTTAATATTAGGAAAAAATTTCTTACTGCCAAAGAAATTTTCCACAAGTTTAAGAAACGTATCTTTATTTTTAAGACATAGTTCTTAAAAAACAATTTAGTTCAGTTTAGTTAAAATTTACAAAAAAAAACATCATCGTATTTCTTTTCTTTGAATTGAGGAAGTGTACTTCTTAGAATTTAGTTAATAACTTCTGAGAATTTAGTAAATAGCATCTTACAATTAGAATTTAGTTAAAAATTAAAAATGGCGATATCTCGAAAACTAAGCGAGATAGAGCGAAACGGATGAAATTTTCAAAAGAAAGACTACAAAGAAAAATATGGAATAGCTTAGCTCTGCATATCTGTCGGGGTTTCAAGACCCTAATTTTAGATCAAAAATTTGAAATTCCCGAGAATTTATATATGCTCATTAGGGCGTTTCATCAAAAACTTTTTTTTTGATTTTTGCTACTCTTGAAGCGGAATATGAATTCTTATGGCCTAAAAGATTTCTGAGATTTTTTTCAGATTTTTGGCGGGCTGGGATCAACTCGCTCAAATCGATTTTATGCTAAAAATGAGGTTATAAAACATAATTTTTTATTTATTTTTTGTTATGGTGCCTTGTTTTTACAAAAGTGGATAAATTACTTCAAAATATTGCTAGCCTCCTAAAAAAAATATTCGCGGTAAAAATGATAAGGTCAAAGGTCAATAATTTGACCTTAAAAGTAAAAATTTTGAATTTTCCAACTTCAAAGCTCAATAACTTAAGAAATATGCAACGTAGGTTCGTGATGTTGACACCGTTTAATAGATATTTTAAATACCTTTCATTTAAATCCAAAATGACGTCTGTCATTTTAGTAGAAGTATTAAAAAAATTAAAAAAACTAACTTAACCCATTTTTTCTTACATTTCACATGAGCTTAACCAACAAGTACATATGTTAGTATCTTATTAATCGGTAGAATGTCTGAGAATAGATAACTTATCATTTATGTATATGCGTTATGTGGTCCTATACCGATATTTCGATGTGTTACACACGGAATGCCAAAGTGAGTTTACAAAGAATGAGAATGACTTTCAAAACTTACTAATTAATGTTGATAATAGTAGATAAATTATACCTAATGTAAAAAAAAATGTTGTTGAAAAAGCGTTAGCGAAAGCTGTTTGAATATGTTACTACTTTGGCACAAAATTACTTAAGAATTGTTTGGCTTTATATATTTTGTGTGAAAACAAATTGTGTTTTAGATTTAATTTTCATGTATTGTAATTTTAAATACATTTTCAGAATATTTATTATAATATTGTTATGCTTTTGATAATATTGTTATTCTTTTGATTTTGTATGATACATATTCATAAAAATATATTCTTGCTTTGGAGATTCGGCATTTTCTCTAAATTTGTATACCCTCTAACCAGAGTATGGGGGTAAACTCACTTTGGCATTCCGTGTGTAACACATCGAAATATCGGTATAGGACCACATAACGCATATACATAATTGATAAGTTATCTATTCTCAGACATTCTACCGATTAATAAGATACTAACATATGTACTTGTTGGTTAAGCTCATGTGAAATGTAAGAAAAAAAATGGGTTAAGTTAGTTTTTTTAATTTTTTTAATACTTCTACTAAAATGACAGACGTCATTTTGGATTTAAATGAAAGGTATTTAAAATATCTATTAAACGGTGTCAACATCACGAACCTACGTTGCATATTTCTTAAGTTATTGAGCTTTGAAGTTGGAAAACTCAAAATTTTTACTTTTAAGGTCAAATTATTGACCTTTGACCTTATCATTTTTACCGCAAATATTTTTTTTTAGGAGGCTAGCAATATTTTGAAGTAATTTATCTACTTTTGTAAAAACAAGGCACCATAACAAAAAATAAATAAAAAATTATGTTTTATAACCTCATTTTTAGCATAAAATCGATTTGAGCGAGTTGATCCCGGCCCGCCAAAAATCTGAAAAAAATCTCAAAAATCTTTTAGGCCATAAGAATTCATATTCCGCTTCAAGAGTAGCAAAAATCAAAAAAAAAGTTTTTGATGAAACGCCCTAATGCTCATATCTCGGTAAATACTACCAACACGAGAAAAAGTCCAACGGCATTTTTGTAGCTCTTGACTCGTAGAACACTTCCGCGAATTCCCGAAAGTTTTTGAGTTGTCCAGTTTTTAAGAATCTCAAGACCCTCTCAGACCCCTTATTACCGTATCTCAAAAACTAAGCAAGGTAGAGCGAAACGGACACAAGTTTTGGGTCAAAATCTATGGGGACCCTTAAAGGACCCAAAGGGGTCTCGTGCCTACAGGGGCTGACCCAATCTAGTTCTAAAATGTGAATGAACTAAAGTGGTACATAATTCTTCTTATTTTCTAGTTAAAATTGGCTTAAAATCAATAACTTTATTTTCCTTATTTTTGGGAAAATTATGAACTAAAACCAAGAAAAAAATTTTTGGAGCCAAATCATTCCCTCTTTTTCTAATAATTTAGTTAATTTTCCCAGATTTTAGTTCACTTTTTTTGAGTGTAGGCCATATTATTTTTTTTATACCCTCCTCTTAGTGAAAGAGGGTATATATAAGTTTGTCATTCCGTTTGTAACTTATCGATATATCGATCTGGGACCCCATAAATTATACATATTCATGATGCCCGATCGAAGACATACTAGCGATGCCCGTCTGTCTGTGGAAAATGTTGTGACGGACGAAATATTGCACAGAGATGACTGAAACTTAACATATTTATTGGAAGTTCTCCCGGGAAGTTTGGTATTGCATTTGAGCGGTTCAGCGGTTCAAAAGTTATGAACGAAAATGTAAGCACACCTCAAAAATTTCAGTACATTCAACATAACCTAAAAATACAAAATGCTTTAATTCGGCTTCTGGTTGACATATGTGAACATAATTGAACACCAAATGGTATTTAAACAAGTACGAACATATTTTTTTACAAAAAAAGAAAAAAAATCGCGGATTTTTTTTTAACAAAATTTTTTTCGCGGAAATTTTTTTTCCAAAAAATTTTTTTTTCAAAAGTAATTTCCTTTTAAATAAAGTTTTTTGCAATAATCTTTTTGAAATTATGGAGGGTATCACTACATTCGGCAAGGCCGAATTTAACTTTTTTACTTGTTTCGATTTAAAGTCGATTTTTTTAGTTGTTCTCGATTTTAAGTCGATCTAGAGATGTCCGTCTGTCTGTTTGTTGATATGTGATTTTAAGAAAAACGACGATGAGTTGGCCCAATATATGAATGATAATGTCAGTTACTCCGTTCTTGCCAATGTTGGAAAACCGTAGGCAAAACTAAAAATACTATACCTGCACAATATTTAAATGATTACAACGGGCATAAAATAAATGTCATAAAATAAATGTTAAAAAATTATATTAAGTGTTTTTAGGGGGGGGAAATTTAAAGATTATTTAAATTTTTTTTTTTTAAATTTTGTTGGTGTTTTTTGCATTTTGGAGTAAAAAATAAAAATTTTCACGAAATTTTTTTTATTAATAATCTTTTATGTCCCGAAAAAAATGTAAGTCCCGGGCACAAAATTTTTTTTTTATTAATAATCTTTTATGTCCCGAAAAAAATGTAAGTCCCGGGCACAAAATTTTTTTGACATTTCTCTTCTTTTTTGCATCTTGGTGTAAAAAATATCATTTAAGATATTTTAGAAAAAAACAGAGGCTATGTTTGTTATTTTTTTTTTTTTTGGCAGGAGATGTTGGGAAACTCGTGATTTATATTGATAAATTATGTTTTTTGCATTTAAACTATGAAATTTTATCAATATTTACAAAAAAATATTATATCTACGCCCCTAAAAAGTGGCGGGCAAAATAATTTTTCCACTGTTTAAGTAAATTTTTTATAACTTGAGGAAAAATATTTGTTCAAAAAACATAAAATAATGATACACTAAAAAAAAAAGTTTGTAAAATTAAAAATAAAAGGTCTTGTAATTCTATTTTTCTAATATATTTAATAAAACGAAAACTACAGTTACATAATAAGACGATACGTGTCTTTTCTAATTTCAAAAAATTCTCCTTTTATTTATTTCACAAATTTTCATATTTCAAAATTAAAATCAAAGAGAAATAGTTTTACAAAATTTAAATAAACAGTAACAAAGTATTTTCTATAAAATTACAGAGATGGGACTTCATAAATACAGGAGCATTTTTCCGGCAACCAGGATACTCCACGAACTTTCTAGAAAATATTTAAAAAATATTTATCTTCGCCAACCACGATACATCAGGAAATACGCGATTTTTATTTATTTTATGTTGGGCGCCAATAAGGCGCCAGGAATATAAATATTTTAATAAGATCAGGATACCGCTAATGCAATGAAAACTTCCGGCAATCCAGGTACAAGTGAGGATGTAAAATTTGGAAATGATTAAAAAAATATCCAGGAATTCGCTTAACAACGCTGGATAACCAGGATGCAACAGGCCATATTTTTAAGATATTTTTTCATCCTCGACAACAAGGATACAACAGGAAAAGTCGAAAAATATTTTTAATTTTAAAATTTTTAGTTGGGCGCCAATAAGGCGATACGTCTCTTTTCTAATTTCAAAAAATTCTCCTTTTATTTATTTCACAAATCTTCATATTTCAAAATTAAAATCAAAGATAAATAGTTTTACAAAATTTAAATAAACAGTAACAAAGTATTTTCTATAAAATTACAGAGATGGGACTTCATAATTACAGGAGTCCCACAAGTTTGCTTTGTATGTTGGTAAATTTATTTTACAAATTTTTTAGGTAAATTTACAAAAAAGTAAATTTACAAAAAGTAAATTTACAAAAATATTTTACCAATTTAAAAAATATTACAAGGTGTTTAGTTTTTTTACACAAGAAACTGTAATTGTACGACAAAATTTTACTTTATTTAGTCTTTCTACAAAAAAAATGTTTTATTACAAACATTTTTTTACGATCATTTACAAGGTTTTCAATTTTTTAACACAAAAAAATGTAATTAAACAAAAAATTTAGTTAAAAATCATTTTTTATATATAAAAAATTTCATAACATTTTTTTTTGGAAATTTTTTAAGTTCCGGACACAAACATTTTTCAACTAAGGGTGTGTGTGAAACGGTAGCAAAGTGCTGTGGTAAATAATATTTTTTGTATGGTGAGAAATTTTCATATTTCTACTGTGTGAAATGATATCTTTTTTGACAACAGTAAATTTTGACGTTTGTAAATAACAAATCGAAAAAATACAAAATAAATGTGAAAATAAACATAAAATTTTTTGGAAATATTTTTTATTGTTTATTACAATTCTTTAAAAAAAAATAATGGATGCTGTATTTAGATATTTATTAAAGAATATTGATAATCTTTTTTCGATTCTGCCTTTATAAAAATCAAATGGATATGTATGTACATAAATCATAAAAATTGGAATAAACCAGACCCGTGATTGCGAGGGTACATAATTCGTTTTGCACTGTCCACCCAAACACTTCCGCAATGCAAATAAAAGAATAATTTGTTTCGCTCCATAGATGTATGTACACAGAAAAAATATGGAGGAAACAAATTTGAGTAATCACTTGTTTAATTTTTTAAAACAAATTTGAGTAATTTTTTAATTGACGCAATTAAAAATTTACTCAAAAATTGAAAATAAAATTTGAGTAAATAATTTAATACAAATTTAATATTTTTTTTTATTTTTATTTTTTTCTCTTGGTGTTTTGAATTCTCATTTAGTTTATTGTTTTTTGTATATGTATATGAAAGTTTGAAATCATCTTTATAAAATTTTACTTTGTCTTGAAGACATAAGTATATTTGGTAAAGTTTGTAAAAGCAATTTTTTTGGAAAAAAAAAATAAGAAACTTTTTAAACTTTTTAAAAAAATAATTTGATACATTTTGAGTAAATTTTTACTTGACACAATTAAAAAGTTACTTAAAAATATTAAAAAATTTTAAGTAAAGATTTAATTGTGTGAATTAATAATTTACTCAAATTTTTTATTAAGCATTTAATAATTTTTTATTAAAAGTTTACTCAATACTATTAAATCGTTTACTGGTGGAAAATTGAGTAATTTTTTACTCAATAGTATTAAAAATTTACTCAAAATTTTTTTTTATTTTTTTCTGTGTAGGCAGGCACCAGCAATTGTTCTTTAATGCTAACAATTTGTTGTTTTGCTGGATTTTATTGGCTTCTTCCTTAAAATGGTACATTCGGGACTGCTCCCTGTAAGAGAAATTTGTTCGTTAAAATATGTTTGCAAATTAAATTTATAACAATACTTACAATTATTGTAAAAAAAAAAATATTTTATTTTTTGCTGTTTTCATTTTCCTATTTTGTTTTTTTTTAATTGATTAAATATTTTCAATAGTTTTGTATTTTTGTTTATTTTTTGAAACCTCAAAAATTTCATTGCTATTGTCAAAAATTCTACTAGCCCTATGGGCTAGTGAAATTTTATTCACCTCAAGACTGTCAAAAATTTACTAACAATAAGTAGTATACTTTGCTACCGTTTCACACAGGCCCTAATTGTAAGATTTAGCAAAAAAATTTAATTTTTACACCATTTTTTGGTAATTTGCGTTAAGTAAAATACCACAATTTTTATGTGTTTCTACTATATAATCGTTCTAGTTTTTTGTTGTATTTTTACCATTTTTTTTTGTAATTTTACCATATTTTTTTGGTATTTTTTTTTTAATTTGGCACCTTAAATGTCAATAAAAAGCTGCCAATTATAAAAAATTAAGTTTTTCTTATTTTAACAGGTACTTAAACTAGAGATGGGCGCGTGAGTGGATTTTGACTCACACTCACTCACGCAAAAAATAATCGAATCACTCACTAATCACTCACGCAATTTTTTTTTTTACTCACGCTCACTCACATTCACGTGAGTAATAAAAAACTTACTCACACTCACGCGTGACTTACGCCAGATTCAATCACGCTCACGCGTGAGTCACGCAAATCTACTCACGCAATAAAATTTTCTTACCAAAAAGAAAAAAAAATCCAAAAATTTTTTTTTTACAAAAAATTAAAAAAAAAATTGGGCAAATCAAAAAATCTAATCACGCAAACTCACGCAAAAAATAAATGACTCACTCACTAATCACTCACTCAGATTTTTTTTCAACTCACACTCACTCACAATCACGTGATTGAAATGAAAATCACTCACACTCACGCGTGATTCACGTGAATCACGCAAATCACGTGACCAGCGCCCATCTTTAACTTAAACATCCAATCTACAATATCCAAAAAAAAAAAAATCCGATTTTTTAAAAATACTTGTGAAAATAATTAAAAATTAAAAAAAAAAATTGTTATTTTTTGACTAATTTTTCCTAAAATTATAAGAATTTTCTTGTATAGCCTCCTTCGCAATTCTCATATGTTCTACTTAGAAAAACGAAATGTCGAAAAAAAAATAAAAAAGTGTAGTGTTATGCTTTAAAAAGTTTGTTAAAAGTGTTCAAGTGAAAAAAATCATTTCAGGTTGTTGAAGTGCTACTCCAGCTGCCGAAGAAGGATAAAATGCACCAATGGAAGAAAACTTTAAATTTACAAAACAAATATGTAAATAAACCAATTTGTTTGTAAATTTACAAAACAAATATGAAAATTAAAAAAAAAAAAATTGTATACTTAAAGAAAAAGTTGTAATTTTACAAAAATGAAGTAGAAAATACAAAAACAATATTATAAATTTACAAAATATTTGGTTAAACTACTGTTTTTACGGCAAAAAAACAAGAAAAAATGGTATATTTACAATAAAAATTGTACATTAACCACTTTTTATTGTAAATATACAATTTTTTTTGCCATAGAAAACAGTAGTTTAATCAAACAATTTGTAAATTTACAACTTTGTTGCTTGATTTTCTACTTTATTTTGTAAATTTACAACTTTTTATACCCTCCAACTACAGTATGGGGGTATACTCACTTTGTCATTCCGTGTGTAACGCATCGAAATATCGGTCGGGGACCCCATAAAGTATATATATTATTGATCAGTGATCGATTCTAAGACATTCTAGCGATGTCCGTCCGTCCGTCCGTCCGTCTGTCCGTCCGTCCGTCTGTCCGTCCGTCCGTCCGTCCGTCTGTAGTTAACACGATGCAGTCCAAAATAAAAGAGCTAGATCCCTCAAGTTTGGCACAAATATGTCTTGTGTTCCTAGGCAGGTTAAGTTCGGAAATTGGCCAAATCGGACCAGGGGGAAAAAAGTTCCCCCTTGAAGAACTAAACCAACCTCTAAAAAAATACACTTTTTTACATGTTTTTTTTGTATTTTTGTTAAGTAAATGAAACATTTGGTATATTTATCGCGATGGGAAGGTGCTCTCAACGTCCCCCACTGACCTTATCAACCCCCCCCCCCCCCCAAAAAAAAGGTACGCCCCTGACAAATTTTTGTTTTAATTTTTTTTTACATTTTGGAGGGTATAAAAGATTCGGCACCGCCGAATTTAACACTCTCACTTGTTTTTTGTAAATTTACAATTTGTTTTGTAAATTTTAATTTTTTTTGCAAATTTACAATTTTTATTGTAAATATACGAGTTTTAAATTTTATTTTCAAAACATATATTATATATACATATGTGTTTTTCAATATTTTTTTGCGGTAAAAACAGTAGTTTAACCAAATAATTTGTTAATCTACAATTTATTTTTTTCGTTTTCTATTTTTTCTTTGTAAAATAACAAGCTTTTTCTGTAAGTTTACAATTTTGTTTTGTAAATTTACCAATTTTTTTATAAATTTCCAAAAAAAAATGTTCACCTCGAAGTATATATTTTACAAAAAAAAATTGTAAATTTACATTTTGTTTTGTTAAATCCAGGGTTGGCAACAGATACCCACCTAGAATAACGGTATTTGGCTATTGTACCGCAACCAATAAAGATATGGACATTTTCAAAAGCATTTATGAAAGCTGGTGAAATTTCTAGTATTTTAAATGTGTCACTTCGTGTTTCTGCCGGTTCGTTTTAGTTATGTAGGCCAATACCGTTTCAAACGATATTATAAAGGTATTGACCTATATTTCGAAAACTAACCGGTAGAAACACGAAGTAAAACCTTTAAAATACTTGAAATTTCATCAGCTTTCATAATCGCTTTTGAAAATGTCGATATCTTTATTGGTTGCGGTACAATAGCCAAATACCGTTATTCTAGGTGGGTATCGGTTGCCAACCCTGGTTAAATCAATTTAAAAATTATCCCCCTAACATTACGGGGATTCTTGCTAGTAAAATATTTTACAAAACCTGCCCCGTAAAATCACGGGGCAGGTTTTGTATTTACAAACTTTTTTTTTTGAGTGTATACATTAGAGTGAGCCAAAAAATTTGTATTGTCGAGTTCCAAAACGTGCCCTGTATAAAATCGGGGCAAATCAAATTTGGTAGCATAAAACATTTTTTTTTTTAAATCCTATGTGAGGTTCGTACATACGACCTTAAAGAAGTTGTTTAACAAAACACCAGTAAAAGAATAAAAACGTTATGGACACAGAATAAAGGCTTTTTTAACATGTCACCCTTACACACTCAAAAACAAAAAAAGTGTGAACCGCACAAAAAATTATATGTTGATGTAAAACATTTTTTATAGACGCCACCCTAATATAAATAATTCATATTTTTCTATTTGAATTGATATCATGTCTCCAAATGGGACACAATTCGTAGAGAATTATCCATCATTATTGTGGAATACATTTGCATGTGAATATATAACGATTGTGACAGTTTACTATATGAATATATAATGCCTGCCACGGACAAAGTGGTTTCCTTTAATTTTGTAGATAGACATGAATGGGATATTTTCATTGTATATTCACAATAAAAATAAACTTGATTAATACGCACAAAACACTGTGCAACAATGAAAAAAAAAAACAGAAGAACTGGACTATATAAGGTCGATTCTACTAACAAGGGAAGTCTCCCTAGTGTCACCCGCGGATCTTTATGGAACTGGTTTTATTTTGTAGAGCAGAAAAAATAAAGGGACAGGTATTTTTTAGCGGCCCAAATTCATATTTAGGGGATAAAAAGGAGGAGGGAAAACAAAGCCATTTTTCAGTTTTTTTCGTTTATCTCCTATACTATGCAAAGAAATCTAGTCATGTTGCATACCAAATGAAAGGTCTTTGGAAAACCTATCTACGTGTGCTAAGAACGTGTCCAAACATGCACAACTTTTCGTCATATTGAGTAAAATACCAAAAATTTAGGACATTTTTGTTAATAAGTCGAAAAATATTAACTTCTTTGGCCCGTTGTTAGCACCACAAGATAGGTATTTTTAAAACCTTTAATCTGATACCTCACATGCCTTTATTAATTTTGTTTAAATAGGCGTAAATCGTAAAAAACTGAAAAAGGCCAATTTCCCCCATACAAATCGACCCACCCCCCTAAAAATGAGTTTTGGCCGCTAAAAAAACAACGTGTCAAATTAATTTTCGTTCTTAACAATATATCCAAATTTCATAAAGATCGGAGGGTGACACCAGGGAGACTTCCCTTGTAAGTCAAACCCTACACTTGGATGTTCCAGTTTGTGACCAATTCATTTTTATAGGCCCCCAAAGTTTCTAAAAATCAGTGGGAACCACAGAATATGGTGTCTTCGCCAACGTCTTAGTCAGGCTTTGTGCTTTAAAGAAATTTTTCCTACATAAAAAGTTTCAGATTCTGAAACATTTTTCGTATAGAAAAAGTGTCCGATTCTGAGACATTTTTCGTATTGAAAAATTCTCAAATTTTAAGATATTTTTTTCCCACTATGGACCAACCGGTCTTTGTGAGTAGTCTTTGACTCCGCCACCTCTAACCTAAAATATTTTTTGTACAGAAAAAGTCTCAGATTCTGAGACATTTTTTGTACAGAAAAACTCTCAGGCTCTGAGACATTTGGTTTTAAAAAAGTTTTCGATTATGAAACCCTTTTCGCAAAAAAGTTCCAGTTTTTGATATTTATAAAAAAAGCCACAAATTGTGATATTTTTTTCTTTTTGTCAAATGCCAAGACCAGTCTGCTACAAGTCTCAAAAAAGGTTTCAGATTTTGAGACATTTTTCGTCTAGAAAATTCAGAGAAATTTTTCGTATAGAAAATGCCGAATCTGAGACTTTTTTTATATAGAAAAAGTCTGAAATTCTGTGACAGAAAAAGTCGCATATTCTTAGAGTATCAAATTCTGAGACATTTATCGTATGAAAAAGGTCTCATTTTCTGAGAAATTTTTCGTATAAAAAAGTCTTAGGTACAAAAACATTTTTCGTACAGAAGAAGTCTTAGATTCGGATAAATTTTTCATTAATTTGTACAATTAACCACAATAAATATAAAATCATAACAAACAATTTTTTTCTTGCCATGCAAGGTTTTTTTCTAGCGGGGTCTCAAATTCTTGTGTGCTCAAGGTTCCCAATATACCTTAAGACGGCTCTGCTGAACGTGTTAAAGTGCTATAAATATCTCATGAAGACCACTCTGTACCTCAAAAATTGTCGTTTTTGATTAAAACAATCCACATAAAGACACAAAACTGTCCTACAGTCCCCCATTATTTTTAGTTTTTAAAATCCTCAGCATTGGGTTCACTTCCTATGGGGACTCACATACAAAGATTGCATTTTTATAAAGGCCGCTTCTCTAACTGTCCCGATGGTATATGAACCAACCCTCAAATGTATTTTTTTTTATACCCTCCACTTACAATTAGTGATAGAGGGTATATATAAGTTTGTCATTCCGTTTGTAACTCATAGAAATATCGGTCTGGGACCCCATAAAGTATACATATTCATGATGCCCGATCTATTTTAAGACATTCTAGCGATGTCCGTCTGTCCGTCTGCCCGTCTGTTCGTCTGTCTGTCTGTGGAAAATGCTCTCACGGACAAAATATTACACAGAGATGACTGAAACTTAACGTATTTATTGGAAGTTCTCCCGAGAAGTTTGGTATTGCATTTGAGCGATATCGGTTCAAAAGTTATGAACGAAAATGTAAGCACACCTCAAAAATGTCAGTACATTCAACATAACCTAAAAATACAAAATGCTTTAATTCGGCTTCTGGTTGACATATGTGAACAAAATTGAACACCAAATGGTATTTAAACAAGTATGAACATATTTTTTGACAAAAAAAGAAAAAATCGCGGATTTTTTTTTTACCAAAATTTTTTTTTGCGGATTTTTTTTTTCAAATTTTATTTTCATTTTTAAGTTATTTCCTTTTAAATAAAGTTTTTTGCAATAATCTTTTTGAAATTGTGGAGGGTATCACTACATTCGGCAAGGCCGAATTTAACTTTTTTACTTGTTTTTTTATTAATTTGTTTTATTAAATCAGCTCTACGGCTTTCATGGTGCCTCCTAGAGGGCTCAAAAGCAAAATAGACCCCTATTTATTTTTGCCCCTCAATACAACTACATTTGTGGAGGTCGTGGGTTCGATTCCCACCAGAACCCTTTTTCGCTAGAACGCGACGACGGTCATTGTTACCAGTTCTCGGTTAGGTTGAATTTGTTAAAAATTAGTTGCAAATAAATAGAAAGAACAAACAAAAAATAATTGATCATGTGATCAAAACTATTATTATTAAAACTTTTGGTTGCCACAACCGTATTAAAGTTGCCATAACCGTATTGAGGCTGTGACAGCCGGATGACTGATTAAGACAGCCACAAAAATTAGGTTGAAATATTTCCGGTTATGGCAACCAGATTTTTTTATATGAGTGTGGGTCCCACATCTTTTCAAAATCCTTGCAGGCACATAAAAAAAAAATTGGTCACTTAACTGGACAATCCGTGTATAGAGTTTTACTGTCTTTTAGTAGTAGAATAGAATCTACACTCAAAAAAAAGTGAACTAAAATCTGAGAAAATTAACTAAATTTTGAGAAAAAATAGCCGAATCACTCACTAATCACTCACGCAATTTTTTTTTTTTACTCACGCTCACTCACATTCACGTGAGTAATAAAAAACTTACTCACGCTCACGCGTGACTCACGCCAGATTCAATAACGCTCACGCGTGAGTCAGGCAATAAAATTTTCTTACCAAAAAAAAAAAAAATAAAAAAAAAAATTTTTACAAAAAATTAAAAAAAAAATTGGGCAAATCAAAAAATCTTATCACGCAAATTCACGCAAAAAATAAATGACTCACTCACTAATCACTCACTCAGATTTTTATTCAACTCACACTCACTTACAATCACGTGATTGAAATTAAAATCACTCACACTCACGCGTGATTCACGTGAATCACGCAAATCACGTGACCAGCGCCCATCTCTACTCGAGACCCCTTGGGTCCTTTATGGGTCCCAAAGATTTTGACCCAAAGCTTTTGTCCGTTTCGCTCTATCTTGCTTAGTTTTTGAGATACGGTAATAAGGGGCCTGATAGGGTATTGAGAATCTTAAAAACTGGATAACTATTAATCGTAGGGCTTTTGGGTATTTTGCGAAAGTGTTCTACGAGTCAAGAGCTACAAAAATGTCGTTGGACTTTTTCTCGTGTTGACAACATTAACCGAGATATGTGCACATATAAAATCTCGGGAATTTCAAATTTTAGATCCGAAATTAGGGTTTTGAGACCCCGACAGATATGCAGAGCTATCTGTAGTCTTTCTTTTGAAAATTTCGTCCGTTTCGCTCTATCTCGCTTAGTTTTTGAGATATCGCCATTTTGAATTTTTAACTAAATTCTAAATTCTCAGAAGTTATTAACTGAATTCTAAGAAGTAAACTTCCTCAATTCAAAGAAGATAAATTCGATGATGTTTTTATAGTAAATTTTAACTAAATTTGAACTAATATGTTTTTTAAGAAATATGTCTTAAAAATAAAGATACGTTTCTGAGATTTTGGAAAATTTCCTTGGCAGTAAGAATTTGTTTCCTTATATTATAGAACTCCATTTAAAGAAACTATGAACTAATTATAAGTAAATGAACTAAACTTTTTTCCTCATAGCTAAGAAAATTTCTCAGTTTTTAGTTAAATTTAACTAAATTTTAGGAAAATTCATGATAAATTTTCAAAGACATTTTTTCCTCAATTTTAGTTATGTCTTTTTTTTCAGTGTATATTAGGGTTATGACTCATTTTTGACAAAATTTTTACCTATCACCACGTGATAGACCATACAAAATTAATATTAAAAATCGTATTTGCGGGTCATTTTGGCAAAAAAACCTTCCGCACCAAACACAATTTCTAAAAAGTCACAGATATTTTTTGTTTTAAGTCCTATTTTTAAAAAATAAGGTTATTTTAACCCTTCCAATGAATGAATTATATAAAAAAGATCTTGTGAACAATTACGAATAAAAATAATGCCACTCGGACTTTTACTTTTGGAGCTACATGATGCCAAAATTGACGTTATAAATAGTTAACTTTATGCAGTTAAGGGTTAAACCGCCAAATTTGAATCTTGAAGGAGTCAAAAAAGTCCCTCCATAAACTATTCGTCATTTTGACTCTAAATAGCTTTTCCTACGCATCGTTTGGGTCTCATATCTTCTTAGTTTCAATTAAATTAAGAAAATATAGACCAAATTTCATCTCGTTTGGTGCGGGAACTTTTTTGACGTAAGCGAAAAAGTAAAAATGCAATTCTTAATATTTTTTTATGTCCTTTTTGGCTAGGGCAGGTAAATTTTGATATTAGCAAAAAAATGCAAAAAGTCATAACCCTAGTGTATATATACACTGAAAAAAATAACTATACTAAAATTAAATAAACACTATTATTAATTTAAGTAAACATTTTTTTTTGAATTTACTTCAACTTATCTTAATATAAGGTGGTTTTACTTAAAACAAAGCAAATAAACTTGAAGATAGTACATGCAAATACTTAAAAAAGCACAAGAGTTTTCCTTAATTTGTTTTTTTAAATTAAGTTAAATATTCTTTACATTTATGGCGAATTGATTGCATTTAAGAAAAAAAGGGTTTATTAAAAAATTTAGTTTTATTTAAAAGAAAAAAATTTAAATTGTGTGCAAAATAAATAAATAAGTACGTAACTTACTTAAAAATAGTATAGACATTTTCAAGACCTTAAATGAAATAAGTACTAATCTTTAATTCCAGAACGCATTTTCTTTAATTTAATAAATTTTTGTTTTAATTTAAGAAAAAAGTAATCTTTATTTTATTGATTTCATTGACTTTATTTGAATCCATATCTTCATCAGTTTAAGAAAAAATTTACTTAACCTAAGGAACAAATACTTAAGGTATTTTGGGGACCCCATCTGGGGGCCCCTTCTGGAGACCCCATGAGACCCTAACTTTAAATCCAAATTTCGATTTTCGCGGAATTTTCAAATGCCTATAACTCTGCAAATACTGCAGATACGAAAAAAAATTTTGTAGCCCTTAACTTGTAGAATATGACCGCCGAAGACCCGAAAGCCCTCAGAGTTGTAGTTTTCGAGTTATTTCATGATAAATTTCTCAAGACCCCATTCCCATATCTCGAAAACTAAGCAAGATAGAGCGATTCTGACCAAAATTTTGGATCAAAATCATTAGTGACCCTATAATAGTGTATGCACATACTCATGGGCGGACCCCATATATTGGGGGCCCGTAGGGTCCTCACATTGGGACTCCATAGGGTCCACAGAATCCGTAATTTTAAGGAAATTTTTACTTATTTAAAAAAAATTTTTTCCTCTGGATAAAAACAATTAAACTTACAGCTGCGGTCAAAAAAATAGCACCAGGATAAAACAAAATTCTCTTCGTTGGTTTTTTTTTAACAATTTCAACTTATGCCACTGACAACGTGTCATAAGATACTTACAAGAGTGTGAAACAATATTACATAAGAAAAGGCTAATTTGGTTTTTTATTTTATTAAAAATTTTCAGAGTTTTTAAAAAAACTACAAAAAGACTCAGTCAAAAAAATAGCACCACAGTACTTTTTGTATTAAAATTTAATTCTTAAATTTAAAGAACGAATGGATTATGAATTCAGTATTGTTTTAATATATTTAAATATTAAAAAAAAAACATTGTCGAGTGCTTTCGAAATTGAGTTCCAGATTTGCTGAACACCCACCCAAAGAGCTTCATTACAAGTTGGTTGTATTCGAGACACTCCCTTCTATAGCTGTCCATTAACTATCGATTTGGTGTAGATCTGAGGACTCACCAGGCCATTCCATCACGTTTACTTTATTGTCCAGACACAATTTTTCGCCAATTTCCCATCATGCTTTGGGTAATTGACGTGCTAAAAGACCTAAATTAGTGGCATTTGCTCAAAAACTTATGGTAACATTACTTTCTGGAGGATATACACGTTAAGTGTATATCCAATGTTGATCTAGTCCAATATGTGGGCCATGGTCCAATATATGAACCCCACTCATCAGTAGGAAAATATCCCCCACACCATAAGCACCATTTTAAGTTATTTTTATTTCGAATTTTGGATTGAATTCCGCGTTTTAGGGTTATCTGACATAGGTATGTGATCCCATGTCTCAAAATTAAACAACAATGGGTTCATTTGTCCATAGAACATTGATCCACTTTTAAGCTGTTCATTCTGAGTTACTGTTAGCAAACTTCAAACGACTTGCAGCATGCTTAAGTGAGATTAGGCGCACTTTTCCGTTGTTTTGTAATCTTTGACAACCATTTTCGCCATTTGCTGTCCTTTTTTAGCTCTGGAGCTGCCGTAGATGGGGCTTTCTTCCATTGTCATTACAAACACCAAACCACTAATGGTGACAAACATCGCTTGTGACTAAGTTTTTCAAGCTCTAAAGTTAATTTTGTTGAATTTCCAATCATTTTATAAGCTCATCCAACCAATTTTCCTATTTCAAAATATGGTTTATGTTCAGAAATCATATTTTTTACAAAAGCAAGTTTTTGAGGAGTGTAATTCCTTCCACGTCATATTTTTTGAAAATAAATGTCAAATTTTGTAATGAATTAAATTTTTTTATAAATAAAAGCAATCTTTCTTTAATATTTAACACTTTTATTTAAATAATTAAAACAATATTATTTTTTTTAAAGAAATTTTGTCATTCGGTGCTATTTTATTGACTGCACTGATTTAGAGTTTTTTTTTAAAATATCGATCATTAAAAAAGAACCGTCAACAATTTTTGGAAAAAGTAAAAACATTTAAGGGGTATATACTAAGTATAAGAGTTTTGCATATTTACTTTAAACGAATACGCACATAATATTTTGTTTTAATTGAATGAATAGAGATTTGGTCATTGGTGCTATTTTTTTGACCGGTACTGTATATTAAGAACAATTTTACTTACTTTTAAGATATATTTAAGTAAATGCATTACTATGTTTTAGGAAAAAATATACTTGGAAGAAGAATTAATATCTTTGGAGCCCTCGCATACTCTCCTTTTTTTAAATTAAGTTCAACATGCTTAAAAAATGGTAAATTTTTTTTTCAGTGTATAGTCAAATTCTTGTATTTTTCAAAAAGTATATATTTGTTGCACAGTGTTTAATGTTCATTTAAAGAAAACAACCGAACGTTGTCTTCGATGTATGCAATGGATTTAACTATTGAATAATTCAATTGGTACTTTCTTTCTGTGGTCAGAATTTTGTAAGATTTATTAAAAATTTACGAAAGGTAATTACGTAAGTACTTATGACCGTCTTTTAATATGCGTGTCCGGACGAAAGCGTGACAACTCACAATACTTACGTATTGCTATACTTATGAATAGCGAACAATTTCAAACACTTCCGTAGAATTGGAATTTTTGTTGTAGAAAAATTTTCAAATGCTTTAAAGCATTTTTGATGAGTTTGGTGCAATGTGAAAATTTTAGAAAAATTTAGAAAATTTTTCTTGAGAGAAAATCATGAAAGCTTGTATACTTGGATACCAAATTTCCATGGTGTTATCATTGAATTAAAGCCACGATTTCCTTAGGAAAAGTTGTTGATCCCACAGTGATTACCTACCAAATAATCGTTGACCCAGATGCCGAGGTTGTTTGGACATGTGCCCGCCAGTTGGCGAGTTGATTATAAATCCGTAATTGTGATTTCCTTGATAATTTCCTAATTTTCAATACACAAAAAATTTAGTTCTTAAAAATAATTCCTGTAAGAGATTTTCATACACACAGTCATTCGGCCAATAATACAGTATTCTGTAAGTATTTCCAAAAGAAACATAATCGTCCGCTTTCCAAAAGGGTGAAGACTTTCTGTGGCCTATGAACTTGGTAGCGTCCAAAAAGTTTACAATATTTTATTCGTAGCCATTACCCAGCAAAAAGGAAGGGAATAAATTTTAATTTTTTGTTAAGATTTTTTCTAACTTTTAATTTTTAATAATAAAAATGGTATAAAAGAATACTCCAATTAGCGCTGAAAAGACGTATGATTTCACGGCATCTTTAGAGCGCTTTTTCAGTGCTACCAACTAATGCTCTAAACTGTGACATAGACTTAGGGAATCATGCATGAATTCAGGTGGTTTTGATGAGTTCTTTGACTCGGGAATTCTTTCCAAAAACTGCCGCCAGTTCAGCAAAACTTCTGCTGGGTAATGTGCACATTTTGTTTATATCGTTACCAGCTTCATCTTCAATAATTTTTTTTACTACACCAATTCTTAAAAAATCACTTGTGAATTGAAGATCCATTTGTAGTTCGTAGATTCCAATTATAATTCCAATGCACAGTCGGAGATTTGGTAAATTTTTTGGAAATAATTTAGCCATTCAGTAAGCCCAATCCAAGTTTGGCCAATTTTTGGCATGAAAATTGAATTTAACCTACTGCACAGTGCCACATTTGGCCAATATAGCACGACAAAAATCAAAAAAAAAAGTTCCCCGATTTTTATTATTTGTTTGTATGTATTATAAATCATTCCTAATAACACGAAGATACTCATATAAGAACTATAATTCTATTCGTTATTAAGATGTGGGTGCATAAAGTTGCATCTTGTAAAATCCTGAAAGTAGTGTTCATTATTTCGCATTAATTAAGTCGAATTTAAACTGTTGTAACTTTTTAACAAAAAAAGATATTTATACACTCTTGTTTGGTAATTTTAAAGGATATTTAAAGGCTTTAAGTCATATCTTTTCTTCTTTTTTTAAACAATTTTTTCTAGTTTTTATTAAATTATTAACATAATAAAAATTTTTGAAAAGAAAACGGTATACTTATTTTTTTTTATGGAATAGAACTTTTGTGTTTGGTCTCTATTGGTCGCCGGACTTTTTCAGACATATTGACCAATATCCATAGTAATTATTTCAACGGCTAACTTTTGCGACCGTCTGCGACGCCGACTACAGTGGGGGCGATATGTAAACCTTGTTTTTACATATTTTTTAAACATATTTTTAAAAAGTGGGCGTGGCAGTTATCTGACCGCCCCTTTTTTTGTGATATTATTCCTACAGTCCTTGAGAGTTTATATACCAAGTTTAAAGAAATTTCATCCAAAATTAAACATTTTTTAAAAAGTGGGCGTGGCCGTTAACTGGCCTCCCATATTTTTCATAATGTTGTATTTGAAGTCAAAACGAACATTTATACCGAATTTCCAGTCAATATAAATAAAATTGGATTTTTGTCGTCCTAGATTGGCCAAATGTGGCACTGTGCAGTGTTTCAAAAACCGTGAATTTCAGATTAGTTTCACCTTAAATTCACGTGTTGAAAACCCGTTAAACATGTTTTAAAAACATTGTTAAGTCACAAAAATATTTTACAACGTATTTTTGTTACTCAAAAATATTTTTACACTAAAAAAAAAATACACTCGAAAAAAATTTTACACTAAAAAAAAAATTATAATTTTTTTTTTTTTTTCAAAAATTACTAAAAAAAAGTTGTTTTACACAAACTAAAATATTTCTAATCAAAAATGTTATTTTTTTCACGTTAGAAAATTTACTATCACTTAAAAAGGGCATTGTGGAGGGTATTATTCATAGATTCTGCCTACCCGAGTAAAAAAGTTTTTTATAATTGTGGGGGGTTTCGTGTCAACTGACACAACTTTTGAAACCGATGTCTTCCGATCGAGATGAAATTTGCACCAAGGTTAGTCCTAGAGATGCGCGCGTGACACGAATTTTTCGTGATTCACGTGATTCACGCGTGAATCACGCGTGATCGTGAGTGAAATTTATTTTTACTCACGTGATCGTGAGTGCGCGTGATTAGAAAAAATAGTTTCGTGCGTGAGTGTGCGTGAGAAATTTTTTTCACGTGAGTTTGCGTGATTGTTTTGTGCTGTCTGAAACAGAAAACAAGTAAGAAAATCGTCAACATGTTGAATTTAGAGGGTAATTAATACCAAATTGTGATTTAAATAAATGTATATGATTGTTTTTAGGAATTTAAATTCTTTTTGTGCAAAAAATCGAAAAATAAAATAAAAATTTGTTTATTTTAATTTCGTGAGTCTTCGTGAGCGTGATTATTTCATGAGCGTGAGAAAAAATTTAGTTACTTACGTGAGCGTGCGTGAACGTGAGCAGAAAAAATAAATTTCGTGCGTGATCGTGCGTGAGCAATATTTTTATTTCGTGAGCGTGAGCGTGCGTGAGTCAAAATTCACTCACGCGCCCATCTCTAGTTAGTCCTATTCGATGGTAGTTCAGACACAATTTTTCAACGAGATCGGTCAAGGACTCTCTGAGTTAGAGTGGGTCGAAATTTGACATTTTGGCAAAAGAGGTGTTTATTCTCATCCATGTTACTTCTTACCTATTTTTTTTTAGCAAAATGTGCCCCAAATAGTTTAGATAGCTATTTCTTCAGTCTTTCGAAAAAAAATTATAAAAAAAATAAAAAAAATTTTTTTTATTATTTTGTTTAAAAATTCAAAACTTTTTTGACTTTTTCCTCAAATTGGGCCTTTTTTTTTGATTCAAAAGAAGGTTAGGTGATTTCCTTTAAGAGCTATGGGGTCGCTTAGTGGGATGCGAGTGGGATATCTATGAATTTTTTTTTTTTTAACTTTGGAACACAAAAAACAGTTCTTCAATTTGCACTATTAGGCGTGGGATAGCTCACCAGTTTTCAATTTCAATCCGGGACACCCTCTAATTTTGATAGGTTCGAAAAAGAAAGCATGAGCCAAAAAATAAGGTGGGGTGGGGCCATATGGCTCCTCATCGGGGTCAAAATTGGGAGTAAAGAGGTTAAAATACTCAAAAAGCGCTACAACTGCCATAGAACTGCCAATGGAGGGGTGCAGTGTGAGACCGACCTCCATTAATTTTCTGCCCCCAATGTTTTTCTTGAATATACCTAACCTCTATTTCCACTTCCTAAGGGGGCTCCCATACAAAATGACATTTTTATAAAATTTGCTCCTACCGCTCTAACTGTCCATAGGGTGCCCCTAGAGAAGTAAAATGTATAACAGACCCCCAATATTTTTTCAACTCCAACATTTTCTCAGAATATACCTACCCTTTATTTTCAACTCTTAAGAGGGTCCCCATATATTTTTTTTATTTTTTTATTAGTTTTTAAAAATACATGTTTTTATAATGTATGGGAGCCCCTTAGGAAGTGGAGATAGGGTGTTATAATGTTCGGAAAAAATGTTGGTAACAAAAAAATAATGGGGGTTGGTCGTAATTTTTGCCTCTAGAAGGCACGGTAGGGGCGGTAGGAGCTGGTTTAATAAAACAAATTTATAAAAAATAAAAGAAATGTATGGGGACCACCTTAAGTGTTAAAGATACATTGTACGTATGTTTGCAAAAAATGTTGGAATTACTTAAATAATGGAGGTCGGTCATACATTTGGCCCCACTAGGGGCACTTTAGGGTAAGTTAGAATGGTAGGGTCAAATTTTTTAGAAATGTTTTGTATGGGAGCCTCCTTAGGAAGTGGAAATAGGGGTAAGGTATGTTCAAGAAAAATGTTGGGGGCAGAAAATTATTGGAGGTCGGTCTCAACTTGCACCCCTCCAGGGGCGTTTCTAGGGGAGTTTTGGTTCTTTTTGAGGATTTTTGCCTCTTTACGCCCAACTTTGACCCCGATGAGGGGCCATATGGCCCCACCACACCGCCTCATTTTTTTTTGGCTCGTGCTTTCTTTTTCGAACCTACACTCAAAATAATTCTACAGTAAAAGGTTTAGTAAATGATATTGTACCAAAATCTACTAATTAGTTACTAATTTTAGTATCTTCAAAGTACTAACATTAGTAATTTTTACTGGTTTTGACTAATATTAGTTAAAAATTTTAGTATTGGTTACCAATTTCTGCACTAGGTCCTTTTGGACTAAAATTAGTTAAATTTTTAGTATTAAATACCCACTTTTTTTTTTGGGTGTATAAAAATTAGAGGGTATCGCGGATCGAAATCGAGAACTGGTTAGCTATCCCACGCCTAAAAGTGCAAATTACGAACCGTTTTTTGTGTTCCAAAGTTAAAAAAAAAAATTTTTCATAGATATCCCACTCGCATCCCACTAAGCGACCCAATAGCTCTTAAAGGAAATCACATGAGCTTTATTAATTTTAATTTTTTTTTATAATTTTTTTTCGAAAGATTGAAGAAATAGCTATCTAAACCATTCAGGACATATTTTGCTAAAAGCAATAGGTAAGAAGTTACATGGATGAGAATAAGTATACACCTCTTTGGCCAAAACTTCAAATTTCGACCCCCTTTAACTCAGAGAGTTCGTGACCGATCTCGTTGAAAAATTGTGTCTGAACTACTATCCAATAGGACTAACCTTGGTGCAAATTTCATCCCGATCGGAAGATATCGGTTTCAAAAGTTGTGTCAGTTGACACGAAAACCCCCTTATATATAATTTGATAAAATTATATCAAATTATATATAATTATATAAAATTTCATATTTCATATTATATATAATTATATATAATTTTATCAAATTATATATAATTTTATATAATTTTTTGGAGAATTTTAGCTCTATATATACTTTTTTAAATATAATTATATATAATTTGATATAATTTTATCATATTATATATAATTATATACAAAACTTTTTTACTCGGGTATTCGGATTTAACTTTTCTACTTGTTTTTAATTACGTTTTTAATTGTGTCAAGTAAAAATATACTCAAAATTAAGCAATTTATTTTTTAAAAAGTTTCTCCGTTTTTTACAAAAAAAAACTTTTACCAAATATACAGTATTGCCATATATCAAGATTTCCCTTTTTTTGCAAGTTTTTTGAGGTGCTAAAAAGATTTTAAGATTTTTTCTAAAAAAACAAGTTCTTTGGAAAATAATATAGTTTTTTCAAGTTTTTCTTAATTAGTTAAAAAATACAAAAAGTATCAGTTTTTTTGTAAATACCCGAAATATTGGTCCCACCCAACCTTTTAGTATACCGACCGATTCAGAATCACAATTTGAGTTGACTTAGCGTGTCCGTTAGGGCGGGTCGATTTTATAATCGCCCATGGCTCAGTGAAAATCGTATTCTAGGGATCAAAATAAGAAACTTTGCCAAAGGAACCATACCTCTTAAACGAATTCTACTACCCCCCAACTGTTGACTTTTGTCCCGTAGGGTCAAGTTTTGAAAAATCCCACTTTGACCCATTTAGAGTGCCCCAATCGAGTCCAAATGTATGACCGACCCCCACTAACTTTGGAGGGCCGATCCACCCATGCCAGTGGCACACCCCCTGGAACTCCCCTGGGGGGTTCCCCATACAAACATTTCAAAAATAACCATTTTTGACACTTTATTTTAATATTTTTTTATTTATTTTATTTATTTTTATTATTTTATTTATTTTTTCTCTTTAGAAATTTATTTAGTCAGAACATATGTAAATGAAAAAATTAATTTAACTTAGTAATAAAAAAAAAAAATAAAAAAAAAAATACTGTTTGAAGTCTTTTTTGCTTTCAAGTCTGGGCAATTTCGCACGGCTCTCTAATGTCGTCGCCATAACAGCCTCTACATTTTCCGGTATAACTCGTTTGGAAACGCTAGCCAGCAATTGAACGTGTCGTTCTGTTCCTATGTGTGATGGAATTTTTGGATCATTAATCGGTGAATCATCTTGATTTAAATATTCTTTCAAAGTATCGTATGGAATGCTTCGCGTGAATGGTGGTTCAAATACGTCATTTATGTCATTCGTATTGATCATTTCCGTGTAACTTGTGCAATAAAAGTTTATATCTGGATTTTTATGAGCTCTTAGTCCCGTTGGGTCGTCAACATCGGTTCGATAGCGTAGAATTATCTTGATAGCACAGTCGCGCTTTTCTTTGCTATTATCAAACAACATTGATAACAAGATATTTTCCGAATGCGCATAATATGAATTATATGTAATTACTTTATTGACAATTTTGCGTAAACGAGGTTCTAGAAATCTTTACCAACTAATGAATTTGAAAAATAATCTACTTCAGTAATACTTGATATGTAAGTACATTGGCACATAACATGTAATTATAAATTTAACCAGTATTCTTAAATTTGCATCTGGATTTTCCGTTGTCACATATAATCGTAATAGACTAGCGGCCTTGGTGAGCCACCGAGAATGTCTCTTTCTCTCTCTTTATTCCATCGCTCTTGTCAGTCAGTGTAGAGGATGGTGGATTCATTGTAAACTTTTTGATTTGGAATGATTTTTTTTTAAAATATTTTTTTTATCTGAAATTAGCACTTCACACTTCGAGTTCTTCACAACGACTTAATGCATTCACAAAAACTGTTGCGTTATGTATGGTCTACGAGACGAGGTAATAAGAATGAAATGGTAATTTCAATTCTACCTGTAACCGATTTTGTTGTCAAAACTGCCCATAAAGTAATTACATGTAAATTAAACGTTAATCTGACCACAAATTCTGTTAAGCAAGTGCGCCTTTTATTACTTCTGGAAAATCCTTTATGATAATTTTATGCTTAATTCTTCCTGTAACCGATTTTGCTTAAGTAAGTTTACTACATGCGGCTGTGTCTTGTGGTGGCTTAAAAAACCCACACAACCTATTTTATGACCTGCAACAGAACGACACGTTCAATACCGGAAAATGTAGATTCTGTTATGGCGACGACATTAGAGAGCCGTGCGAAATTGTCTAGACTTGAAAGCAAAAAAGACTTCAAACAGTATTTTTTTTTTATTTTCTTTTCTATTACTAAGTTAAATTAATTTTTTCATTTACATACATATGTTCTGACTAAATAAATTTCTAAAGAGAAAAAATAAATAAAATAATAAAAATAAATAAAATATATAAAAAGTAATAAAATAAAGTGCCAAAAATGGTAATTTTTTTAAATGTTTGTATGGGGAACCCCCAGGGGAGTTCCAGGGGGTGTGCCACTGGCATGGGTGGATCGGCCCTCCAAAGTTAGTGGGGGTCGGTCATACATTTGGACTCGATTGGGGCACTCTAAATGGGTCAAAGTGCCAAAAATGGTGATTTTTTTAAATGTTTGTATGGGGAACCCCCCAGGGGAGTTCCAGGGGGTGTGCCACTAGCATGGGTGGATCGGCCCTCCAAAGTTAGTGGGGGTCGGTCATACATTTGGACTCGATTGGGGCACTCTAAATGGGTCAAAGTGGGATTTTTCAAAACTTGACCCTACGGGACAAAAGTCAACAGTAGGGGGTAGTAGAATTCGTTTTAGAGGTATTGTTCCTTCGGCAAAGTTTCTTATTTTGATCCCCAGAATACGATTTTCACTGAGCCATGGGCGATTTTTTTTTCCTCCCCACAAATCGACCCGGCCTAGTGTCCGTCCTTCAGTCTATGTAAACGGTTACAATTAAATACTGCTTTATTCTATAAACGTATGAGATAATCGATTAAAATTTTGTTGGTAACCTTATTAAATCCATTTAAAATCACATCATTCTTTGACTTGGTCGCCATATGAAAATTCCACCCGATATTCATTTAAATCTGTAAGTTGGTAACATAGAATAATTTTTCACTTAAATTGTGTATTTGCTGCACTAATAAAAGATCTTATTACATATAGATCCAATCCGTCATATATTGTCGAGCATGCACCGGTCTTTGATATTTGCTTACTGTGTTCAATTTTCTGAGCCTTCAGAAATTATGACTCTTTTAAAGCCCAAAAATATGGAAATAATGGAACGCTCGAAATTTGGAGTCCTGAAAGATTCATATTTGACTCTTAATATGATGTGTAAAAAATTCAAAATGTGTTTTTAAAATTCATAAAAGAGTCTAAAAAGACTCAGAAAAGAATATGAACACATACTTTTCAGAATCTTTTATGAGTCATATAAGAACGCTAAGGTGCCCCTGTAGGTTAGTTGGTGGCGTGCTAGCCTATGAAACAGGGTACGATTCCCACTAAAACCTTTGTTGATTTCGATTCAACGAGACGAAGATCATTCTCGGTTAGGTTTAAATAATTATTAAAAATAATTTGTAATTAAATTGGGAAAACTAAATAAAAACTTATCATGTGATATACATATTATAAGAGCGCTCAGAAAAATGGACCATTTTGAAAGGAAAAACACTCATATTAATATGTTTTCCGAGCGTCTAAGGACTCTTTTATAAGTCTTTACGAGCTCCAAATGAACGCTGGGTTGTTTTTTTATTATTTTTTTACACTTGATATAAAAATTGAATTGAAAATACATAAATTTGTATTAATTTTTAATTATTTCAATGCTTTTGAAAAAAAAAATATTTTTTTTACAAAAAAAAGATTTTTTTTCAGAAATAAAAAGTTTTTTCAAAAAAATATATTGCAACACTGCAAATATATCTATGTCTTAAGGTGGAGGTACATAGGAGTGCGTTGCGTCCGATACATTCTCACCTATTTTTGCTTTCTTTGCGTTCAAAACATCAAGTTACATAGACGGAGCGTTGAATGCGGCAGCTTTGATTAAATATCTTGCTAAATCACTACTTTCTTGCACCAATATTTGTTTTTTTATTTCGATTAATCATATTTTTATTTTATTTTTTAATTTTTGCTTAAATTTATTAATGAAATATTGTTTAGAGGGTATTTATACACAGCCTTTTTTTGCTTGCAATAAAGTCTTGCAACTTTTTTTTGTTGGCAAAAGGGGGGTGAAAAGAAAACGGGGTAGAAAAAAAATCACGATTTCTGTTTTCCTTCTTTTATGCTTCTCACACCCGTTTGCCCACAAAAAAAAGTTGCAAGACTTTATTGCAAGCAAAAAAAGGCTGTGTATAAATACCCTCTTATTTGTAATTTAAAACACAACAAAAGAGAATTGTCAAAAAATTGTATGGGACGCATAGAATGGTGAATATTTTTAAAATTTTTTGAGTTCTATGCGTTTTGAACTTTTGTATTGTAACTTGCTTCATTCATTTATTCAGTTTTAACTTTTTGACAACCGGACGCAAAGCAAGTTCGTTCCTATGTATTTCCACCTTTAGGGTCGAACCAGAATCAAATGCGTAGCGCAAGACGTAAAAAAAAACAAAAACAAACACATCAAATTTAAAATTTTTACGTCCGTTTGATTTAGGTAACTCACATTTAAATATTAGAAACGAAAAATTATTGGGCGTTACGCCTTACGCGACGTTATTTGATTCAGGTTGGACGCTTAGAGACATTTCATAAAGATGATTTCAAACTTTTACATACATATACAAAAAACTATAAACTAAATGCGAATTCTAAAAACTAAGAGAATAAAATAATTGAAAAAATCTATAAAATTTTTATTAAATTATTTATTTAATTTTTTTTTGAAATTTGTGAGTAAATTTTTGATTGCGTCAATTAAAAAATTACTCAATTTTGTTTTTTTATTTTATTTAAACAAGTGATTACTCAAATTTTTTTCTGTGTAGGGTTATCCTTGGGACCTTTAGAGCAATGGGAGCTAATTTAAATAAAATATCATTTTGTATGAGAGCCCCTATTAGAAGTGGAGATAGGGAGCCCCCATAAGGAGTTGAGATTGATCAGTCATCAATTCTAACAAAAGACATTCTAGCGATGTCCGTCCGTCCATCTGTAGTTACTACGATGCAGTACAAAATATAAGAGCTAGACGCCTCAAGTTTGGCACGAATATGTCTTATGGTCTTAGGCAGGTTAAGTTTCGAAATGGGCAAAATCGGACAAAGGGGGAAAAATTTCCCCCTTGAAGAACTAAACAGCCTCTAAAAAACGCCAATTTTTTAGACGTTTTTTGTATTTTTGTTTAACAAATGAAGCATTTTTATGTGCGCAGAAGTTAAAAGTGCTGCGTATGGACCCAGGGTAAATAAAAAAAGTTGCTTATTCGGCCCGCCCCCTTTTGATGGCGTGGAAAAAATAATTTAAATAATAATAAAATTTATAATATTGAAAAATTTATTTATCATCCCTGTTTTCAAAACACATTCACAAGCAGATTAAAATGCACAAATTGAATGTATTTGTTGTTGCGACTTACACACACACATATCGTTATTTCTTCGTTAGTGTGTTGAAAACTGCATTATCAACTTTAATTTAAAATCCAGTTCTACTACTGTCCAATAGATGGCAGTTGAGTATAGTTATATCTTCACATGCTTTTTAAATAAACCGGTTATATTTTTCAATATTTGGAACATATTTGTGGTGAATACCTTTACATTCAAAACTTGCAAAACTCTTATACAATACCTGATGTTGTACTAATTTGAAAACACTTTAAGTTAAATTTTTCTTAAACAACTAAACAAGTGGCAAAGTGAGTGAGAGTGTTACATTCGGATATGCCGAATCTTTTATACCCTCCAAAATGTAAAAAAAAAACAATATAAAAAAATTTCCAGAGGTGGGAGACGTTAGGAGGCACCTTCCCCTTGCGATTTTGAACTTCTTCTGAAATAAGAATGTGGCATTTGCTTAGCAAAAGTACAAAACACCCTGCAAAAAATTCTGTTTTTCTTAGGTTGGTTTAGTTCTCGAAGGGGGAACTTTTTCCCCCTTTGTCCGATTTTGCCCATTTCCGAACTTAACCTGCCTAGGAATATAAGACATATTTGTGACAAACTTCGGAAGTCTATCTCTTTTATTTTGGACTGTATCGTGTCCTCTACAGACGGACGGACATCGCTAGAATGTCTTAGAATCGATCACTGATCTATAAAATATATACTTTATGGGGTCCTAGATCGATATTTCGATGCGTTACACACGGAATGGCAAAGTGAGTATACCCCCATACTGTGGTTGGAGGGTATAAAAAGAGTTAAAACAAAAAAATTTTTAACGTTTCCCTTTCGAACTGGATGAAACTTGGATTTTTTTTTTAACTTTACAAAAAAATTATGGTGCCAAAAGTTTGGACTTCTGGGGGTTTTTCTTCCCGAGATATGGGGTCTTGAACAGCAAGTGTTCCACTACTGAAAAACTATATTGGTTACAATGGAATATTTATGGCAAAGTATTCACTAGGATGGCTCGTTTTTGGGATTTTCTCTCTGATCAAATTCTAATACCCGCCAAAAGTGTCGGTCCCCTAAGGGTAACTCACATGCAAAATATCACTCCGATCGGAGTTTATCTTCTGTCTCCACATTGAGCCTGAAAATTGGGGTTTTTGCAAAAAAGGACTTTTTAAACAAAAAATAAAAAAATTTAAAGTTTTTT
The DNA here is from genome assembly GCA_963921195.1 of Pegoplata infirma. NCBI lineage: Eukaryota > Metazoa > Arthropoda > Insecta > Diptera > Anthomyiidae > Pegoplata > Pegoplata infirma. The sequence continues at coordinate 105,776,399 of OY992538.1, read as the reverse complement.
TATTAAAATAATTAAAAAATTATTTTTGTATAATATTCGATCGTAAATACTTAAATATGAAATTTTAAAATGTTACGATATCCAAAAAAATGGCATGGTTTTGGGGGCGTTCTCAAAACACCTTTTTTCAAAATTTCAAAATTTTATTGAAAAAAAATTTAAAATATATAAGTTTTCTTTCTGAAATCATTAAGAACACCTTTGAGAAGAAAAATGTGAAATATGGCGGATATCCGTCGGGCTATTTTTCGGGAATCGCGGGGGGAAGTTAGCGGATTTCAAGGAAATGTTGATTTTATCAATAATTCGGATTAATAAAATCTTATAAATTTAATTTTTGGGAAAATTAACGGGTTTTTGGTATCGTGGCATTCTATTAAATAACTTTAAGTCTGTCGTGAAATCTTACCGACCTAGGACGCCTTTAACCCACATTGGCTGGGGGTCAAATATGACCCACGCAGAAAATTTTAAGTTTAGAGCTTAAATTTTGTGCTATAAACAAGTATCAAATGGCTTCTGTGCTATTTCCCCAAATTATAATTTCGTATTAGTATATTATCTTTAAAAAAAACCGTTAACCCTTCTTGGTAGGGGGTCAAAAATGACCCATTCAGTAAAAAATATATATTTTGTTGGTATCAAAAAATTCAAGCACTATTCCTAAAAGTTTTTGCCGGGGTCAATTTTGACCCCGGGCCAATATAGGTTAAATATATCTTAAATAGGTAAGATATTAGGCATGAATTAAAGTTTTCTAATAGATTGCCACAAATTATTTTTTTATAAAAAATATATATTTTTTAGTGAATGGGTCATTTTTGACCCCCTACGAAGAAGGGTTAACGATTTTTGTAAAGATAATATATTAATATGAAATAATAGTGGGGGTAAAAAGCACAAAAGCCGTTTATACTTGTTTATAGCACAAAATTTAAGCTCTAAACTTCAAATTTTCTGCGGGGGTTATTTGTGACCCCCAGCCAATGTGGGTTAAAGACGTGCTAGATCGGTAAAAGTTCATGACATACTTAAAGTTATTTAATAGAATGCTACGACACCAAAAAACCGTTAATTTTCCCAAAAATTAAATTTATAAGATTTTATTAATCCAAATTATTGATGAAACCAACATATCCTTGAAATCCCCTAATTTTCCCCCGCGATTCCCGAAAAGTGGCCCGACGGATATCCTTCATATTTCACATTTTTCTTCTCAAAGGTGTTCTTAATGAATTCAAAAAGAAAAAATTATATATTTTAAACTTTTTTTCAATAAAAGTTTCAAATTTTGAAAAAAGGTGTTTTGAGAACGCCCCCAAAATCATGCCATTTTTTTGGTATCAAGATTGAACGGGTTAATGATATCGTAAAATCTTTAAATTTCATATTTAAGTATTTACGATCGAATATTATACAAAAATAATTTTTTAATTATTTTAATAAAAAAACTTTAATTTTTTTTATTTTTTGTTTAAAAAGTCATTTTTTGCAAAAACCCCAATTTTCAGGCTCAAAGTGGAGGTAGGTTAGGTTAGGTTGTAAGTGGCTGCTGACGTTTTACGTCAACACACGTAGACTCTGAGGTCCATTGTGATACCACGGGACCGTAATAGGTTTCCCTACTAGTCCCTGTCGTTAAACCATTTTGAGCTTCTTATAAAAGTCCTTAGATGTTGAATTTTGACATCCAACAAATCAGAAAGATCGTACAGCTCCCTAGATCCCAGTGAAGCAAGTCTCTGACCAGAAAGTGCCGGGCAATGGCAAATAAAGTGTTCGATAGTTTCCAACTCCTCTTCATCCATGCAACTTCGGCAAAAGTCATTCGACGGCACAGTTAACCGCTCTGCGTGCTTCCCTATAAGACAGTGTCCTGTAATTATAGAAACCACCGTCGAAATCTCTCCTCTTGGAAGCGATATGAGCTCACTTGTGCGCCCCTGATTAAGAGAAGGCCAAATCAGTCGTGTTGTCTCACACGTCCATCCATTTGCCCATCTTTGATTAGTCTCCGTCGCAGAACAAAGCCGTAGGTTTTGCTTGCAAGTTTCTAGAGGCATACCAACACATTCCAATTCTGTTGGAACATGTAAGGTAGTTCCTAGTCTTGCAAGCTCATCGGCTTTGCGATTCCCTGGAATGTCTCTGTGCCCTGGGACCCATATGAGTCGTATGTTAAACTGCTTGGCCATCTCATTTAAAGACGTGCGGCAGTTAAGGGCAGATCTTGTTTTCAGAAACATTGAACCCAGGGACTTGACCGCGGCTTGACTGTCAGTATAGATGTTGACTGCGGTTGTAGACACGACATTGCAGCTCAACCAGTCAGCCACTTCTTTTATTGCCAGCATCTCTGCCTGGTAAACACTGCAATGATCTGGCAATCTACGAGCCAGGCTCAACCCAAGCTCTTCCGAATAGACTCCAAAGCCCACTTGTTCGTGCAGCCTCAATCCATCTGTGTAAAAATTTATGGTAGCTCCACTACCCGGAGTATCCCCCATCCAAGACTCCCTGGATGGTATCATAGTGGTAAAGTGGCGCTCAAAGAGGCTCAAAGAGGGAGCACAGTCCACATTTTGTGGTATTGTTATCTTTTTCAAGATCGCGCTATGGCCACAATCACTGCTCCTCCATTGCAGCGTGCTATTAAGTCGAATTGCCGACGCAGCCGCATACTGCCTACCCAATATGTCCAAGGCAGTGTTACCATATATTTTTTTGAAAAATCTTATTTTTTCTAAAAAAAAATCTTTTTTTTGTAACAAAAAACTTTTTTTTTGAAAAAAGTATTATAATCATTTTAAAATAATCACAAATTGTATTTTAAATTCAATTTTAACATAAACAAGTGAGAGTGTTAAATTCGGCTGTGCCGAATCTTTTATACCCTCCAATACGTAAAAAAAAATCCAGGGGCGTCTTTTTTTTTGGGGGGGGGGGGGTGGTTACATCGGTGGGAGACAACCGTCCTGGATCCAACTGTAAGACTTTGAACTTCTTTTGACATAAAAATGTTTCTTTTGCTAAGCAAAAGTACAAAAAACCTATAAAAATTGCTTTTTTTTTAGAGGTTTGTTTAGTTCTTAAGAGGGGAACTTTTTTCCCCCTGATCCGATTTTGCCCATGTTCGAACTTAACCAGCCCAATACCATGAGACATATTCGTGACAAATTTCAGGAGTCTAGCTCTTTTACTTTGGACTGTATCGTGTCTTCCACAGACGGACGGACGGACGGACAGACGGACATCGCTAGAATGTCTTAGAATGGATCACTGATCAATAATATATATACTTTATGGGGTCCTAGACCGATATTTCGATGCATTACACACGGAATGACAAAGTGAGTATACCCCCATACTGTGGTTGGAGGGTATAAAAACAAGTTACAGTATAGCGTAGAATGAAAAAATAATATTAAATTTATAAAAAAAAAAATATTTCTGATGTAATATCAGCTTATTTAGAAATAAAATTTTTGTTTTTACCTTTCCAAAAATCTTTTTTTCAGAAAAAAAATCTTTTTAGGACCTCAAAAAACTTGCAAAAAAAGATAAATCTTGATATATGGCAACACTGGTCCAAGGGTATCAGGTGAAGGAGGATTTCTAATGCAGCCGTAGGTGTAGTACGAAGAGCACCAGTGATGCACATTGACGCCATTCTCTGTACCTTCGTGATAAAGACAAAGTTCGCTTTTGTTTTTAAAGCAGGCCACCAGACAATGATTCCATACAGCAAAATTGGACGCACCACTGCTGTATAGATCCAATGAACGACTTGAGGGCTAAAACCCCATCGTTTTCCAATGGCCCTTTTACAGGAATACAAAGCAATCGTTGCTTTTCTCACCCGTTCCTCAATATTACGCCTGAAATTCAGCTTCCTATCTAGAAATACTCCAAGATACTTGGCTCCATCTGAGAAGGTGATTTCAGTACCGTCCAGAGAAATAGGATCAAAAGCAGGAATCTTATTTTTCCTTGTAAACAAAACAAGATCTGTTTTACTAGGATTAACTCCTAGACCACAGTCTCTTGCCCATTTAGATAGATCTTTCAGAGAACCCTGAAGAATGTCCCGCAATGTTGGCAGATGCTTCCCCTTTACCGCTATCGCGACATCGTCAGCATATGCGACAACATGACAACCACGTGCTTCTAGAGATAGTAGCATTGAATTCAGTGCCAGGTTCCAAAGAAGCGGCGAAAGAACACCTCCTTGTGGTGTGCCCCTATTGACAAATCGAGATATGACGGACGCTCCCAATTCAGACGTTATACGTCTATTGGCTAGTAGGTTTTCCACCATTAAAACGATTTCACGGTTTACTCCCAGACCAGACAAAGCCAATATTATCGATTCTGGGATGACATTATTAAAAGCCCCCTCAATAAGCCCCCTCAATATCAAGAAAGGCCACCATAGTGTACTCCTTTACCGAAAGCGATCTCTCGATGGTACCAACGAGCTCATGAAGAGCTGTTTCCGTTGATCGTCCCTTGCTGTATGCATGTTGCTTTGTCGAAAGCAACCTCGGGTCAATCACTCTACGCAAATATGAGTCTATCATTCGTTCCATTGTCTTTAACAAAAAAGAAGACAGACTAATTGGTCTGAAATCCTTCGGAGCTGTGTGGGAACTTTTCCCAGCCTTCGGGATAAATACGACTCTGGTATCCCTCCATTTTAAAGGAATATACGACCAGTTGATGCATGCTGTGTATAGATTATACAGCAACGGGGCTATATAGTCCAACACTTGCTGCAACTCAGCCGGGATTATACCATCAGGTCCCGGGGATTTATAGGGCCTGAAGCTTTTTATCGCCCAGATTAATGTTGGCATATTTATTATTTCCGAAGCAATTTCAGATGCTTGGGCGTCAGAACGTTCCAAAGCTTGAAACGGCGTCATGGAATTGCCCGGAAAATGCGTGTTTAAAAGGAGATCCAGCGACTCTCCACTGGAGGAAGACCACACCCCATTAGGATCTTTCAGGTATCCTAGGGTGCAAGGAGAAGAAGCCAGAACCTTGCGCAGCCTGGATGCCTCAGAAACGTCTTCTATGTTTCCACAGAAGTTTTTCCAAGAATCACATTTTGCATTTCTGATCATCTTTTTATAACTCAAAGTGGAGACAGAAGATAAACTCCGATCGGAGTGATATTTTGCATGTGAGTTACCCTTAGGGGACCGACACTTTTGGCGGGTATTAGAATTTGATCAGAGAGAAAAGCCCAAAAACGAGCCACACTAGTATTCACCCTTAGGACACTTGTGAATAACGTAAATAAAATTTAGGTTTTGTCAAAAAGTGGGCATGGTCAAATATTGAATATTTCAGCATTTTTTCCCTGAGTATCTTTTTTTTCATTATTTATGCAAATTTAATGAAACACATTAATTTCTTTAAAATAAAAGTTTTTTTTATCGATTTTTGGATGAACTATTGATTAAAAAAATAAAAAGTTGAAGAAGAAGTTCTGAATTTTTTAAATTTATCAAGAAACATGCCACAATATTATTTTTTTTTTTTTAAGGTATATTTCTATCTGTTCTGAAATTTTAAGAGATGTTTTTTTGCCTTGTTTTCGATTTTTTTTTAAAGATTGCACTATTATAATTTCATACAATAATGGGAAATATAACGTATACGTATAAGCAATAAAAACTGTTTTTATCTAAAATACATTTTATATTGCTCATACGCATGCGTTATATACCCCATTATTGCATGAAATTATCATAGAGCAATCTTTAAATTTGTGTTTCTCGAAAACAAGGCAAAATAAAAGATCTCTGAAAATTTCAGAACAGATAGAAATAAACCTTAATTGTTTTTTAAGTTAAAAAAATGTGACATGTTTTTCGATAAATAAAATTTAAGATTAAATTTTAAAAATTCAGAACTTCTTCTGAAAATGTTCCAATTTTCATGTTTTTAATCTATAAAAACTTTTTGTTAAAGACATCATTGTGTTTCACAAAATTTTTATTTTGAAAAATTTTCAAAACCCGTTCTGAAATTTTCCATTTTTTAAAAAGTCAATTTTTTTGAATATTGAATTTCCAAAAAAATTTTAATTATCTTGTATGTTGTTGTTTCAACATAGCGTATGAACAATATTTTTTGCAAATATTTGTTACTCATGCGCTATGTTGAAACAACAAAACACAAGAAAATTACAAAATTGTTTTGAAATTAAATATTCAAATGCGATTTTCTCGGAGGGAAAAAACGCGCTTCTGATTTTTTTTTCATGTGGATAGTAGTGGTTGGGGTCCGGGAATTCCCAGGTCGGATTTCCCGGGATTTTTTTTATTTTTCCGGGGAAATCCGAGAGTTTTATAAAATAAACTTTGGTACTTGAAAATTTTTAAAATTTAAAATTTTTTTCTCAGGATTTTCGTATAAAGAATTGCGTAGATATAAATAAACTTAAAGAAATTTTAGTGAATGCGCTGTTTGGAGTAGGGCCCCCATTTTCTGGTTCTCGGTATTCCCGGGAATACCAGTATTCCCGGTTCTAGATATATTCCCGGGAATACCGGTATTCCCGCTTCTGATCCTGGTACCGGTTTTAAAAAAATATAAAAACTCTGTTCCATAAAATATTTAAATTACAATATTTAATCAGTATTTCAGAAATATTTGGTGTTGTTTATAAAATTATTTAAAGATCATATAACAATTTTTATACCCTCCACTCTAGTGATAGAGGGTATATATAAGTTTGTCATTCCGTTTGTAACTCATTAAAATATGGGTCTGGGACCCCATAAAGTATATATAATCATGATTCCCGATCAATTTTAAGACATGCTAGCTATGTCCGTCTGTCCGTCTGTATGTGGAAATGGTGATCACGGCCAAAATATTACACGGAGATGACTGAAACTTAACATGTTTATTGGAAGTTCTCCCGAACTTCCAATAAACATGTTAACATGTTCTCCTGAGCGATATCGGTTCAGTGGTTCAAAAGTTATGAAGGAAAATGTAAGGACACATCAAAAATTTTAGTACACTGAAAAAAAAACCATAACTAAAATTAAGGAAAAAATGTCTTTAAAAATTTATCATAAATTTTCCTAAAATTTAGTTAAATTTAACTAAAAAATGAGAAATTTTCTTAAATATGAGGAAAAAAGTTTAGTTCATTTACTTATAATAAGTTCATAGTTTTCTTTAAATGGAATTTTTAATATTAGGAAAAAAATTCTTACTGCCAAAGAAATTTTCCACAAATCTAAGAAACGTATCTTCATTTTTATGACATACTAGCGTGCGCAGCGTATTTCGTTGCCCGTAAACACAGAAAATTTTTATAATGATAATAAATGACCCATTTTTTTAACTTTTCGCAATGGAATCTTTATATATATATGTCTTAAGCCTTTACAAAAACCGTGCTTATGATGATCACAACACTTACAATAAAATACCAAATACATCAGTTGATATAATAAATACTACGTTAACTTTAAGACGGTCTTACGTTATCAAAAAAAAACATTGATTTATTAATTTGAGCAAAAAAAAAATTGTGTAAAAAAAACTTTGAGTCAAAAATTGAATGAAAAAATTTTGTAAAAATATGAACAAATATGTATGAATGAAATGGTGCCCTGCTCCATTCAGTTTCGTTCAATGTGGTGTTCATGCCTTTTCGAATAGTATCCGTTAAAGAACAAAAGAGTTTCTAGGGATAAGATCATTAAATTAAAAAGAATCATTTTGCCCCTTATTTTGTTTCAGACAATTTAAAAAATACCCCTTTAACTCCTTAGGAATCAGAATTTAAAAAAAAAAATCTTTTGGGAACGTTTTTTTCGCTAGACGATCCTACATTCCAAATTTCAAGTTTCCAGTACCATTATTTCAAATAATATGAAAAGTACCAAAGTGCTCGTTTTTACTCCCTTAGAATCGAAATTTCGAAAAAAGTACTTGTTACAGAATTCTTTTCTGTTTTTGGATCCTACATTCCTAATTTTAAGTTTTTATGACCTCTATTTAAGAAAATATAAACAGTACCAAAAAGTAATTTTTGGGGGGATTTTTTCCCGTTAGATGATGCTACATTCCAAATTTCAAGTTAGTATGCTCATTATTTAAGAACATATAATTCCCTTTTTTAATTAATTTCCTTGGGGATCAGAATTTCCAAAAGTTATTCTTTTGGGAATATTTTATTTCGCTAGACAATCTTACATTCCAAATTTCCATTATAATTATTTCAGAAAATTTAAAAGGTATCATAGTACTCGTTTTTATCCCCTTAGATTGGAATCGGAATTTCCAAAAAGTACATTTTTCATAGTTTTTTTCTGTTGTTGGATCATACATTCCTAATTTTAAGTTTTTATGACTTTTATTTAAGCATGGGATGCTACATTCCAAATTTCAAGCTAATAAAACCATTATTTAAGTATATATAAAAAGTACCAAAATACATTTTTTACCCGTTTTACCCCCATAGAATCATTATTTCAAAAAAACCAGCCTTAATGGAAATATATTCCTGGAGATGCAGCTACATTCCAAATTTCAAATCTCTAGCTTCATTGGTTTGTGGAACTATAAAAGAATCAACATTTCCAAAACCCAAGCTTTAGTGGACCTATTTTCCGGGAGGTGCATCTATATTCCAAATTTCAAGTCTCTAGCTCCAGTGGTTTGTGGAAATATAAAAAGTACCAAAATACCTTTTTTACCCCTATTCCCTAGAATCAACCTTTCCAAAAACTCAGCCTAAAAGGATCTATACTTCGGGTGGCGCACCTCCATTCCAAATTTCAAGTCCCCATTTCGTTTCCTGTTCCATTCCGATTAGTCCCATGTGGCTTTCATTCTGTTCCGAATATGCGCTTACATGCGCTAAAAAACAAAAAATGTTTTGCCTTCTTTAGAAATCTTCTTTCGCTAAATGACCCTGCATTCCAAATTTAAAGTTTCCAGGACCATTATTTCAGGAATTATAATAAGTACCAAAATACACTTTTTTACCCCCGTTAGAATCGGAATTTCGAAAAATTACTTTTTCAAAATTTTTCCCGTTGTTGGAACTAACATTTTAAATTTTTTTTGTAGGACCTTAATTTCGAAAAATTTAGAAAGTACCAAAGTAAATTTTTTTACCACTTTTTACCCTTAGGAGTCTGAATTTCCAGAAAGTACTTTTTTTGGGAACGTTTTTCCGTTAGAGTATCCTACATTTCAATTTTCAAATTAATAGGATTTTTTTCAGAAAAAGTAAAAAGTACCAAAGTTCTCGCTTTTTACCCCCCTTAGAATCGGTATTTCGAAAAAGTACTTTTTCATAATTTTTTTCATTGTTGGAAACAACAATGCAAATTTTAATTTTTTTGTAGGACTTAAGTTTAAAAAAATATAAAAAGTACCAAAGTAAAATTTTTTACCCCTTTTTACCCTTAGGAATCCGAATTTCCAGAAAGTACTTTTTTTTGGGAATGTTTTTCCGTTAGAGGATCCTACATTCCAATTTTCGAATTAATAGGATTTTTTTTTAGAAAAAAAAAAAGTAACAAAGTACTCGTTTTTTTTTACCCCCCTTAGAATCGAAATTTCGAAAAAGTACGTTTTCAGAATTTTTTCCGTTGTTGGAACCACCATTGCAAATTTTAATATTTTTGTATTACCTTAATTTCAAAAAATATAAAAAGTACCAATGTACCATTTTTTTACCCCTTTTAACCCTTAGGAATCCGAATTTCTAGAAAGTTCTTTTTTTTTGGAATGTTTTTCCGTTAGAGGATCCTAAATTTCAAATTTCAATTTAATTGAATTTTTTTCAGAAAAAATAAAAAGTACCAAGTACTCGCTTTTTTCCCTTTTTCAACCTTTCGTTTTTACCCCTTCAAATCAACATTTCCAAAAACCCAGCCTTAGTGGATATGTATTCCAGGAGGTGAAACTACAATCAAAATTTCAAGACTCTAGCTTCAGTGGTTTGGGCTGTGGGATGATGCGTGATTAGTATGTCAGTCAGTCATCAGTCATCAGTCAGTCACGCAACTACTTTATATATATAGATTTCTTAAAAAACAATTAAGTTCAAGTTTAGTTAAAATTTACTAAAAAAAACATCATCGTATTTCTCTTCTTTGAATTGAGGAAGTGTACTCCTTAGAATTTAGTTAATAAGCAGGGCTGTCAGATATGGCGATTTCTCGCCAAACGTGGCGATTTTGAAATGTGTTTGGCGACGAGTTTTTCGATTTGGCGACGTGGCGATTTCTTGGCGATTTACAAAATGATTGGCGATTTCTTTGGCGATTTTGTCAAATTATTTCCTGAATAGTTTCAAAAGATTAGTAGAGCCATTATTTCAAATTATTAAATTTTATTTACTTCTGCTGCGCTTAGACAGTGAAAACTTTTTTTTAACTTTTTCGACAGACTTTCTACAAGTCTGCTCGTCTAAGTGGCTCTTTATGAATTAAAACAAAACAAAAACATTTGGGAAATTTGTCCAGTGTCCAGGAGAGTCAAAAACTATAATACGAGAATCACAAAAAAATTAATTACTTTTTTTCTCCAATTTTACATTGTTGTAAACTGTTGTTCAGTAAAAATAGCGATAAGAAAATTAAGAAATATTCAAGACCGATTATCATGATCGATTGGGGTTTTTGCATTAGTGCAGAAAACAAGCATAAATGAATTTTGAGTGAAATTTATTGCCTATTGACAGATTTTAGAAGTACATAATTAGCAAAATTTTTAAATGTAGTAATTTATAAATTACCGATTGAAGTAAAAAAAAATACAAAAACTAAAAAAAAAATTAGTTTTGGCGATTTTTATATATTTTTCTAGGATTTTGGCGATTTTTGAGTATTATTTTTTTCTAGCCATTATAAAGAAAACAAAATATTTTATTTTTTAAATAAAAATAATTATTTTTTTAACAAAAACTGCAAAAAATTGAGTTTTGGCGATTTCTGGCGATTTTTGACATCCGATTTGGCGATGAGCGTAAAAAAAATCTGACAACCCTGTTAATAAGTTCTGAGAATTTAGTAAATAACTTCTTAGAATTTAGTTAAAAATTCAAAATGGTGATATCTTGAAAACTAAGGGAGATAGAGCGAAACGGATGAAATTTTCAAAAGAAAGACGACAAAGAAAAATATGGAATAGCCTAGCTCTGCATATCTGTCGGGGTCTCAAGACCCTAATTTTAGATCTAAAATTTGAAATTCCCGAGATTTTATATATGCAAATATCTCGGTAAATACTGGAATCATGGGAAAAGTTCCAACGCCATTTTTGTGGCTCTTGAACACTTCCGCAAAATACCCGAAAGCCCTCCGATTAATAGTTTTTGAGTTATCCAGTTTTGAAGATTCTCAAGACCCTATTAGACCCCATATTACCGTATCTCAAAAACTAAGCAAGGTAGAGCGAAACGGACACAAGTTTTGGGTCAAAATCTATGGGGATCCTTAAAGGACCCAACGGGGTCTCGAATAAACAGGGGCTGGACCCATGGGGTCCGAACCCATGGGTCCAGGGTCTATACCCAATCTGGTTCTAAACTGTGAATGAACTAAAGTGTAATATAATTTTTCCCATTTTCTAGGTAAAATTGGCTTAAAATTAAATAACTTTCTTTTCCTTATTTTTGTACAACGGACTACAGCTGTACAATGGACTATTTTAAGTCTGAGCGCCATGGACTTGCCTAAAAAATTTACTTATTTTAGGCGTGTACAACCCACCCTCAACTCAACTCAACTCCTTATTTTTGGGAAAATTATGAACTAAAACCAAGAAAAAAAATTTTTGGAGCCAAATCATTCCTTGTTTTTCTCAAAATTTAGTTAATTTTCCCAGATTTTAGTTCACTTTTTTTTTGAGTGTACATTCAACATAACCTAAAAATACAAAGTGCTTTAATTCGGCTGTTGATTGACTTATGTGAACATGATTGAACACCAAATGGTATTTAAACAAGTACAAACATATTTTTTGACAAACAAATAAAAAAATCGCGGATTTTTTTTTACCAATTTTTTTTTTTTCAAAAGTAATTTCCTTTTAAATAAAGTTTTTGCAATACTCTTTTAGAAATTGTGGATTTGCAATACTCTTTTAGAAATTGTACATTCGGCAAGGCCGAATTTAACTTTTTTACTTGTTTTTCTTAAATTCATAAAAAAAATGGAAATGGTGTTTTTCACATGTTTTGTATTTTTTTTTTTTTGGTAAAAGCGAAGAAAAAAATTTAACTGTTCAAAATTTAATTTAATATACATACCGGTAGTCCCGGTAATACCGTGAGAACCAGGTATTCCCGGGAATACCGGAAATAATTCAAGAATCGGGAAACTGGTACCATTTCCCGGTGTTGCGTAGGCACAAGATTGGAGCTTCGAAAGCCTTGGATCATCATATGCTTCAAAACGCAAAAACAACGGTGTCTAAGACTTAGAAAATTTAAAATTTTTGTTGTTTATTTTTTCCTTATGCTTTCCGAATCTGAATGGGACGAACTAAAAGCAAATGAAAGTTGGCATTTTACAAAACAAAACCCTCAAGGCGTTCTTTTAGTTCAGCGCTAGATTTTTTTTACACACATTTAAAGTTGGTGATTTTAAAGCATTTTAAGTTTTTGTGTACTAAGCATGTTCTTCTTTAGGGGTCCTGATGGTAATCTTATTGGCCATGTGGGGTCCAGCGTCCAAACTTAAGCTCAAAATTACGTTAGCTATGACCGGTATAAATTTCGTTGCAATGGGCTTACTATAAAGCCAAATTATTAAAAATAATCCACTGCGCACCGCTGCGTATGATTGTTATTTAAATGCAATTACAAAATAAAGCATACGCCTTATACAGTTTTCAAGCAGTTATTATTAGGGATGTCGTGAATATTCGTCACTATTCGGCATATTCGGCATGTTTTTTGAATATTCGGTTAAATAAATATTCGTCAACAGTTTGCCGAATATTCGGCAAAATTAAAATTTGTTAAAAAACACTTTTTATTTACTTTTGACTCTTTTTTTTAGTCATTTTAGTTTGAGCACTTGATTAAAATTTGAATTGTTAATGTAACAGAAAAAATTGTTTCAACAAAAGCGTTGTTGTTTTTAATTCTTGTACTTTTTTTAAATTTTTTACATAGATAAAATACAGGCGTATGAATAATCAAACTATTCGGCAATATTCGTATTCGGTTCAAACCGAATACCGAATAGTAAATATTCGGTAAAATGCCGAATACACTTTTCGCGACACCACTAGTTATTATTATAATTATAATAAAAGTTCACCAACTTGAAATGATTGTAAAAAAATCGAGCGCTGAGCTAAAATAAAAATTAAGGGATTTGTTATGAAACATGTTAACTTTCATTTGCTTTTAGTTTTGGTTTCATCCAATTCCGATTTTGCTTGTTGCACTGTGTATTTAGCCACGCCTTCTAAATCAAGGTTTTTAAGATTTGAAAAAGCAAAAACGGAATTTCTAATTTCAATATAGGGCAATCAATATTCAGAAATTCTTGGGATACATTTTTTTCGCTGGACATTTAGTGTGGAATGCCTCATATACCCTCTATTACTAGAGTGGAGGGTATGAAAATAATTTTCAGTTCTTTAAAACTTGTCTCCAAGCACAGAATGGTGTTAGACTCACTTTATCGTTCCGAATGTCACACATCAGAATATCGGCCAAAGACCCCATAACTCGAAAAATCACAAAATAAAACCCTTGCCGAAATTTTCCCCTTTGCTTATAACTTTTGAAACATTATACCGATTTCGCTTAATTGCAATACCACCCTGACCAGGATAATAAAGTCTCTGCGTAGTCTTTTAAAATTTGGTGTGTTTTCAACAGCCCACACCTCTCTTCAAGCTAATTTAGGTTGTGTTAAAATGGTGACAAAAGCGGGTAATATCATTTGACCCCTCTTTTTTTTGAACTTTAAAAATCGTTGACACGAAAATCCTTGCTGATCCTGTTTTCGAGTTATTGCTAACGAATTACACTGTTCTACAAAAAAAAAAAACTTCTAGTGCAACATCCAACGGATTCTTATAGATTTTGCTCTCCTGAATTTTTCTATAGAAAAAATGTTTCAGAATTTAAGTATTTTTCTATTAAAATATGTCTCAGAATATGATAATTTTTCTAGAGAAAAAAATTTATCAGAATCTGAGAATTTTTCTATAAAAATATTCTATGAATCTGAGAATGTATCAGAATCTGAGAATTTTTCTATAAAAACAGTCTAAGAATCTGAAAATGTTTCTATAGAAAAATGTGTCAGAATCTGAGATTTTTTCTATATAAAAAACGTCTCAGAATCTAAAAATGTTTCTATAGAAAAAATGTCTCATAATCTGAGAATTCTTTTTTAGAAAGAGAATTTTTATATTTCAGAATCTTAGGATTTTTCTATAAAAAATGTCTCAGAACTTGAAAATTTTTCTATAGAAAAAATGTCTTGGAATCTAAGAAATTTTCTATAGAAAAAATATGGAAGAATTTGAGAATTTTTCTATTGAAAAAATGCATAAAAAACTAAGAATTTCTCTATGGAAAAATGTCTCAGAACCTGAAAATTTTTCTATAGAAAAAATGTCTCGGAATTTAAGAACTTTTCTATAGAAAAAATATCGAAGAATTTGAGAAATTTTCTATAAAAAATGTCTCAGAATCTAAGAATTTTTCTATAGAAAAAATGTCCAGAATCTGAAAATTTTTCTTTAAAAAATTTCTCAGAATCTGAGAATTTTCCTTTAGAAAAATTGTCTCAGAATTTTGCTACAGAAAAAATGTCTCAGAATCTGAGAATTGTGCTACAGAAAAAATGTCACAGAATCTGAGAATTTTTCAATAGAAAAAATGTTTCAGAATCCGAGAACTTTCGTATAGAAAAATTGTCTTAGAATCTTAGAATTTTTACATAGAAAAAATTTATTAGAATCTGAGAAATTTTCTTTAGAAAAAAATATCTCAGAATCTGAGAGTTTTTATACCCTACACCACTCTGTGGTACAGGGTATAACGAGTTTGTGCTGATGTTTGTAACTACCCGAAATATTGGTCCTAGACCTACCTTCATCGATCGACTCAGAAGTCGATCTAGCGATGTCGGTCCGTCTGTCTGTATGTCTGTCCGTCTGTTCGTCTGTCCGTCTGTCCGTCCGTCCGTCCGTCTGCCGATCTATCGGTTTAAGCACGATACAGGTCGCAATTTTCAATCAATTGACTTGAAATTTGAAACTTAAGCATCTTTTGGAACAAGGACGAAGCCTATTGAAATCGGTCCATGTTAAGACCTAGCCTCCATACAAACGACCCCTTTGGATTAGGCTTAAATGACTCTAATAACCGTATTATAATAGATATCGCTTTGAAATTTTACAGGCAATCAAATTTTGTATGCACAAATCATCGTTCCAAATTTCAAAGGAATCGGGTCGGTCCTTCTGGTAGACCCCATACAATCCATCATACCGATATTCACATAATTCCATCAAAACTCATAAAAATGGAAATATTTGATAAAAAAATTTATTTTTAGGTGTAAAACGTATACTTTAGTAACCTAATCAAATCGGAATATAATTAGACCATTTTTGGACTTACAATTAGTCCCCCATATAAAAATTTCGACCGATATTCAGTTAAATCGGACTATTTGCAAAAAAAATAAACCAATTCCACTAAAATTTTTTCTGTTTGTGTTTTGTACACCAAATAAAGATCAAAAAAAAAAGATAAATCCAATCGGTCCATGTTTGGACTTGGGATCCATTTTCCGGAAAACACTGGTGTAGGGTATCCGGAAAACACTGTAGGTAGGTATCTTGACCGACTATAACTTTCTTACTTGTTTTTTTAAAGAAAAATTTTTCTATAGAAAAGTTATCAGATTCTGTAATATTTTTTCTATAGAAAAATTCTCAGATTCTGAGAAATTTTTTCTATAGAAAAGACATTTATTATATAGAAAAATTGTCATATTCTAAAACTTTTTTTATAGAAAAATTTTGTGAGAGTTTTTTCTATAGAAAAATTCTCAGATTCTGAGACATTTTTTCTATAGAAAAATTCTTAGATTCGAGCAATTTTTCTATAGAAAAATTCTCAGATTCTGAGACGTTTTTTTCTATAGAAAAATTCTTAGATTCTGAGACATTTTTTCTATAGAAAAATTCTCAGATTCTTAGACCTTTTTCTATAGAAAAAATTTCTGAGACTTTTTTCTGAAGAAAAATTCTCAGATTCTGAGACATTTTGCCTATAGAAATATTCTCAGATGCCGAGACATGTTTTCTTTATAAAAATGCCCAGATTCTGAGACGTTTATTATATAGAAAAGTTCTCAGATTCTGAGACTTTTTTCTATAGAAAAATTCTCAGATTCTGAGAAATTTTTTCTATAGAAAAATTCTCAGATCCTAAGAAAATTTCTCAGATTTTGAGACATTTTTTCTATAGAAAAATTTTTAGATTCGGAGACATTTTTTCTGTAGAAAAATTCCCAGATTCTGCGACAGTTTTTTTTATAGAAAAGTTCTCAGATTCTGAGACATTTTTTGAGATATTCGCTGTTAAAAAGTAAAAAAAACAATAATTTTGAACTTTTGGGGGTCCACTGTTATGTTGATTCCACTAAATAGGACTTGATTTCATATTGGACCTCCTGATGACAAAACTGCAATCTAAATTTTTACAACATGTTCCGTTTTTGAGATATTCGCCTTTGAGATTTTCGCGTGAAAAATTTTTTAAAGGCGAATATCTCAAAAACAAAACATGCTAAAAAAATTTTGGATTGCAGTTTCGGAATCAGGAGGTCTGTTTTATATAAAATCAAGTAATATTTTTGGAAAAATCTCTAATAGTGGACCACCAAAAGTGCGAAATTATTGTTTTTTTTTAAACTATTTAACAGCGAATATCTCAAAAACGATACGTGCTAGAAAAAATTGGATTCCATATTTAAATTCACTTTAGTTAGCAATAACTCGAAAACACGATCAGCTAGGAGTTTCGTGTTACGATTTTCAAAAAAAAGAGGAGTGAAATGCCATTACCCAAATTTGTCACCATTTTAACCAAGTGTTAAAATGGTGACAAATTGTTGGTAACTAAATTGGTTTGAAGAGGGGTGTGAGCCAGACAGACGGACATCGCTATTTAACAGCGAATATCTCAAAAACGATACGCGCTAGAAAAAATTGGATTCCAGATTTAAATTCACTTTTGTTAGCAATAACTCGAAAACAGAATCAGCTGGGATTTTCGTGTTACGATTTTTAATACAAAGAGGAATGAAATGCCATTACCCGAATTTGTCACCATTTTAACCAAGTGTCACCATTTTAACCAAGTGTATGAAGAGGGGTGTGAGCCAGACAGACGGACATCGCTAGATCGACTCAAAATCGATCGAAGGTCATGAATATATATAAATATATAGTGGATTCTAGGCCAATATTTCGAGAAACGGGATGACAAACTTATATTTGAGGCATTCCACACCAAATGTCCCGCTACATAAAAACATGTGTCCCATGAATTTCTGAAGCATATTTTTCGCTGAAATCAACTGACTTTTTGCCATGTTTTTGTGACAGATTTTTTCACATGGCTCAAAGTGGGTGTATTTTCCGCTGATTTTTCTGCTGATTGCAGGCAGACATGGGGGTTAATGATTACATTGTGTAATTGATTACAGTTTCAATTACAATTACATATAATTAGTAATTGAAAATTTTCAATTACTAATTACATGTAATTGTAATTGAAAAAACTCAATTACAAATTACATGTAATTGTAATTGAAAAAACTCAATTACAAATTACATGTAATTGTAATTGAAAAAACTCAATTACAAATTACATGTAATTGAAATTGAAAAAACCCAATTACTAATTACATCTAATTGAAAAATGTAATTGATTTTAATGTAATTGTAAAAAACATATTTATAATTACATTTAGTAGTTAATTACTAATATTGTCAATTACACATACATATTTATTCAAAAATCTTTATGCATAAAATCGTTAGTGCAATTGTTTGTAACGCATGATCTCTGGAATCATAAGAGCTACCAACCGAAGACATACATATTAGATGCTGATCAAGGTTTTAAAGATTTGATTTTTTTCGACCCGGCAGGTGGCGCTGGCCTCAAGTTGTAAACAGAATTGTGGGTGCCATTTGACAGCAGTTCAAAACAGAGTTAAAATAACTAAACTGCCACTGAAATTGTTAAACTTCTCAGTTGATAGTTTTTGAAAAAAGTCAGCAGTTGAAAATAACACACAATACTGTAGTCATTCGCAACAAACTGGAAGCAAAAACTCCAAGTCAAACGAAGATAACGAGAGTTTTTGTGGGAGTATTTTAAAAAACTTAACAACCCGAGTAAAAAAAAAAAACTTTTAAGATCTAATTTGATCTCAAAATTGGCTGTATCAAGTTGGATCAGATATTGATCTAATTGTATTATTTTAGATACACAAATATAAAAAATGATACAATTAGATCCGAATTTTGGTCACATCCAATTAAATCCTTATCTTATTTTATATAAATTAATATAGATTTATATAATTACATAAAGTCAGATATATTTATGTATAACCTCAGATAAGAAAATGGAGTCGCAGTAAATCTTAGATAAAATTAGATATCAACATATAAAAAGTCATATATAATTTAATATGATTGTATCAAATTATATATCATTATATCAAAACTTTTTTACTAGGGAATGACTACAGACGACACAAAAGAAATACACAAAATAGACCGTACAATGCGAGTAATAATCACCACATTAATTGGAATGCAAACATTTTAGTTAAAAAAATTAAATTTAACAAATATTTTGGTAAAAGATCGTTTAACTAAATTTGAATTCATAACTGAAATAGACAAAAAATCTAAAACTAATAGGGTTTAAATAAACCCAGATCTTTTATACAATGAATTTATTCATTCAATTTTTAGTTTTGAAATAAAGTTTAAAGTATATATTTTCAATTGAAACATGAATCAAATTAATTTTTATTATTATGCATCCGAATGCAATGAAAAAGAATAGTTGTATGTTTTTTTTTGTCTTAAAAATGTTATAAGTAGTTATTTATTATGATTTTTTTACATTATTAACCGTTTTTTTTACAATTTGGAACGAAAAAATTATTTTATCAAAATTTTTGTCCTGTGAATTTTAATATAATTTTACCTAAGTATTCTTCAAAGCTAAACCAACATATTGTCAATGATATGTCCGTCCATCTGTCACATATTTACACAGATTAAAAAAAAACATTTAATTTTGTCGTTGTTTAGCGTCCCAAAAAAAGTGTGAATACAACAGGTGTTAATACATTAGAATATTTTTTTTAAAACAAAAAGTCAAAAATAACTGTTATATTTGGTCTCTGAAGAGAATATGACATATTATGTATGCTAATTAAACGTAATCTTATCATTTGATTGGAAAATGATGTTTGAATGATTTGTTGCATGATTCTCTTTAACATGGATTTTATCGCGAGTAGATCGGATGTAAACAACGCGAGGTATAACGAAAATAGTCGAAAAATTAAAAAAAAAACGCTAAACAAATTTTTAATATTACTAAATCCGTGAAAAAATTTTTTTGATAATTTTTTTGAGTTAGTGGTCTGTAATATATAAAAAAAATATAGTCACGTTTCGTGCGCAGAAATTTTTGCTTATTTTGTAAACCAGTGTTATTTATCAAGCACAACAAAAAATCTTTGAAAGAATATAAATTTGGCTGAAAACCACAAATTTGCTTTAAAAGATAAAATAAAATAATTCAGGTAATAAATATTTGCAAAAGGGAAAATGTTATCAAAAAAAACGTCAACATTTTTTAGGATCTGCTTTTATGGCACATATAAAAGTAGATAATAAAAAAAATTAGACCTTTTCTGTAATAATATTTTCACTTTTGCAAATATTTATTGCGATATGCAGCCACTCCATTAAATGATAATGCAATGTCTTTAAAACAGCGATACGCAGACACATACTATAACATTTATGCTTGTGTGGGTAGTAGCAAGCGAAAAGTCAACAAATTTGCTTAAGCAACAGAATTTTATAGTGTATGTGTGTTGACAGCGCACAAGCAGCGCCTATTCCCGCGGGAATAGGAATTACAAAAATGCGTATCACTGCTTTAAAAGGTAGTTTCTTTACATATTTTGCGTTGCAAAAAAATAAAATACTAATGTCTTTTTGGAAATCCCGATATTTTTAACCCAACTTGATTTTTGTGACCACACATATAAAAGAAGATCCTATAAAATGTAGACCTTTTCGTGCTAAAATTTTCACTTTTTCAAATATTTATTGCGATGTATTGCCACTCCATTGAATTTCAATGCAATGTCTTCACATATTTTGCGTTGTAAAAAATAATAGTGTCTTTTAAATTCCTTTTGGAAATTCCGATTTTTTATGTCTTTATGACTTTGTAGCTGTTTCTTTTTTGTTATATGTTAAATTATGCAAGCGATCACTTATGCAGGTAGGATTTTGCTTGCTGCTGGCATGCTTTAAAAAAATTCAACAAATGCGTGTGTATTTTCTGATTTCACTGTACCTGCGAAATATTAATTATTTTTAAGATAATAAAAAGTCGTTAGATTTCCTGCTAACAAATAAAATAATTTTTTGACCGCTAGATGCAAATAAAAAACGCTAAATTTAGTCGAAACAAGTACAAAAGTTAAATTCGGCCTTGCCGAATGTAGTGATACCCTCCACAATTTCAAAAAGATTATTGCAAAAAACTTTATTTAAAAGGAAATTACTTTTGAAAAAAAAATTTTTTTTGAAAAAAAAATTTTCGCGAAAAAAAATTTTGGTAAAAAAATCCGCGATTTTTTTCTTTTTTTGTGTTTGTACTTGTTTAAATACCATTTGGTGTTCAATTATGTTCACATATGCCAACCAGAAGCCGAATTAAAGCATTTTGTATTTTTAGGTTATGTTGAATGTACTGAAATTTTTGAGGTGTGCTTACATTTTCGTTCATAACTTTTGAACCGCTGAACCGATATCGCTCAAATGCAATACCAAACTTCTCGGGAGAACTTCCAATAAATATGTTAAGTTTCAGTCATCTCTGTGCAATATTTTGTCCGCGACAGCATTTTCCACAGACAGACAGACAGACAGACGGACAGACGGACAGACGGACAGACGGACATCGCTAGAATGTCTTAAAATCGATCGGGCATCATGAATATATATACTTTATGGGGTCCCAGATCGATATTTCGATGAGTTACAAACAGAATGACAAACTTATATATACCCTCCATCACTAGAGTGGAGGGTATAAAAACACCAATTACAAAATTCTTTCGAATTTATTTATTATATTAATATATTATTTTCTATTAGTACCCCTTGCTGTAACTACTTGTAAAAAAACCGATATCACTATTTATCATTACAATTTTGGCAACACTATTTTTATACCCTACACCACTCTGTGGTACAGGGTATAATGAGTTTCTGCTGATGTTTGTAACTTCCCGAAATATTGGTCCTAGACCCACCTTCAAGTATATCGATTGACTCAGAATCACTTTTTGAGCCGATTTAGCAATTTCCGCCCATGTAAACGTTATGCGCACGATACAGGTCGCAATTTTTAACCGATTTATCTGAAATTTGAAACTTGAGCTTCTTTTGACACAACGACGGACGCTATTGAAATTTGCAAAAATCGTTCCATGTTTTGACCTATCCCCCATACAAACGTCCCCTTAAAATATGAGTCAAATGACTTTAACAATAACAATAGGTATCCTTTCGAAATTTGGCAGGTAAACGTGTTTTGTATTCACAAATCACCATTCCACATTTTAAAGCAATCGGACCAGTTCTTCTTGTAGCCCCCATAAAAACCACCCTCCCGATATTCACAGAAATCGCTAAAATTTCATGAAAATAGAAAATGCTTTATTAAAATTTTGTTTATTTTCAACACGTACTTTAATTACCCAATCAAATTGGATTATAATCACACCATTTTGGACTTGGGTTCGATATGAAAATTTCGCCCGATATTCACTTAAATTGGTTAATTTAAAAACAAATAGAAGACTATTTCACTCAAATTTGGTTTGTGAGTGTTTTCTACACTTATTAAAGATTTGACAAAAGATAAACCAAATCGGTCCATGTTTGGACTTGGGACCCATTTTCCAGGAAACACTGGTGTAGGGTAATATATGGTCGGTCTTGACCGACTATAATCTTCTTACTTGTTTTTGTATGTAGTTGGTATCACTTATTTAAAACTTAAAACTTTTGAAATAATTTAAAAAAATACAACTTTAGTAAACTTTCATACTTAAGATACTTGTACAAAGGGTTTAAGCTAGACTTTTGCCAAAAATATGTCGCTCGAACATTAGTAGAACGCGAAGAACACCAAAAAATAAAATGTTGCTTATCAAGTTTTTGCAGTAAGCCCTTCAATTATTTTATTAAAATAAATATAATATAATTTCGGTGTTAGTTTTAAATCATGTACTAAGGGTGACATGTCAGGCACGTACGCAGGAATTTATTTTGGGGGGCCCAAATTTTTTTTTAATTTCGTTTTTGAGCCTCAATGTTTTTTAGCCTACATTTTTTTTAGTTTTAGGAAACAAAACATTTGTTTTAAATTTAAGATAAAAAGGAGTCGAATTATTTTTTTTTTTTTTAAAGACTTTGAAAATTTATGAAACTTTTCACTAAAAATTCTCAAATATACTTTACGCTTAAAAACTCAAAACTCTGGGACAGCTTTTTGATTTGTTCATATGTATACTTTTTCAAAGTTTTTAGATTATAAACCATATTTTTGCATAAAACTTCTAAGTGCATTTTTTGGTATAGAAATTTCTCCGATTCTAAGATACATATTCTCTTAATAAAATCAAAGATTTTGGACATTTTTAAACGAAACACTCCTTAAATTGCGGGACATTTTTTTAGTTTTACATGTTTTGAACAAACATGTTTTTGAAAATTCGAAGACATTTTAACCATAGAAAGATTTTTACTATATTTATGATTTAAAACATTTTTCGTATAGAAAATTCTCAAATTTTAAGACATTTTTTGTACAAAAAAACTCTGTGAAATTTTTCGTGTAGAAAATGTCTCAAATTGGTATAGAAAAATTCTCAGATTCTGGTACATTTTTCCTATAGATTTTTCTGATTCTGAGGCATTTTTCGTAAAGAAAATACTCAGATTATAAAGACGTTTTTTGCATAGATAAATTCTTTTATTTTAAAATATTTTTCGTATTTAAAAAGTCTGAAAAAAATTACACTGTGCTACACCAAAAATATGCAGGGGTTCTCATATAAAAATTCGGGTTGGTTGGAGTCCATAGAGTACTGATATACTCATAGTTTTTCTGGATCACTTCGTTAAGTACGTTTTTTATTGGCAAATGTGTTGAAAAACGGAAATTCTTAAATTACAATTTTAAAAAATTATTACTTTGTTAGTTTGCAACCGATTTTCGATTTTATGGATTTGTTTTAAAGGTATAGGTCTTACCTTTCAAACAAAACAAAAATATTAAAAATCGATCAAGAATTGGCTGAGCTACGATCGCTTAAGTAAAAAAAAAACGAATTTTTTGAAAAATTTCTCATATTCTTTACACTCTAAGTTGAAAGTGAATCATTAAACAATTTTTTTGAATTTTTTGTAAAAAAGTATAGTAATGTGGCTTTCCAAAACATCAAAAAACATAACAATCGGTTAAAAAATTAATGAGTTATGCTAAGTTTTGTGATAGGACATTTTTAATTTTTTTCAGAAACGCTTGTAATTCAAGCATTATTCATAAATCTTGTTACTAGTAGTAATTTTATGCGCATATGCATATAAACTAGAGATGGGAACGTAATTAGATTTGTGCGTGATTCACACATGATCTGAAGTGAGCGTGATTGAAAATTAATTTTACTCACGTGGTTGTTAGTGTGAGTGGAATAAAAAAATGGGCGTGTCAGTTACTTTCAAATTCTATTTATAATTTTTTGGGTTTGTTTAAAAAATATCAGTGTAACTTCTTAAACAAAAAAATATTGAGAATAGGTTAAAAACAGGCTAAGGTGCGCTTGTTTAAGTAAAAAACCTTTTTTGAAGAGTTATACCTGCAACATTTTTATGACAGAAAAAGCTGTGCGCTTGCTAACATGTTTTTTTAAAACGAAATTGCTAAAATTGTGGGATCATTTGATGGAAATTTTACCTGTTTATAAATATACATGTGAGGCATTCCACACCAAATGTTCAGTGAGAAAAAAATTGTGTACCAAAATTTTTTCAATGGGTCCCGGGTAAAAAAGTTTTTTATTTTTTTGGTGAAAATACATATTTTTGCATATTTTGATTTTAAATGCATATATTGTGCATATTTCGAACTTTTAAGTGCATTTTATTGCATATTTTGCATAAATTAGCAAAAACACAAATTGAAATTAATTATTTTCAAAAACTATTTTAAATTTTAAAAATTTATTTTGAAAATCAGAAAAATTACTTTTTTTTCTTCTTAATTTTTTTTATAGATTTTCTTAATTTTTAAAAAAAACTTGCTAGACAAACATCTAATCTTAAAAAAAAAAATTACAAAAAAAAAAAACAAAAGTGGCCGGATTTTTTATAAATTTACTTTTTTAAAAAATGGAAAATTTCAGAACGGGTTCTGAAAATTTTCCAAAAAAATTTTAGTCGATAGCCGATACAAAACTATACAAGAATGTAAATTTTTGAGATTTTGGTGCATTTCGTTTTTATTTGATATATATTTAAACAAGGCAACTTGACACAAACTTGACCATTTTTCCAATATTTGACCACGCCTCCTAAGCCCAGTTTTTGAAAAATTGAACAACCAAAAACGTAATTTTCTTAGCTCCATATATGAGGCATTCCACACCAAATGTTCAGCAAAAAAAAAAATTGTGTCGTGTCAATATGAAATCATTTTCAAAGTATTCGCTCTTAGGGTACTATTGAATAACAAAAATAAAATTTAAGTTTTTTCAAAAAGTGGGCCTTGTAGGCGTGGTCAAAAATTGAAAATATCTAACTTTTTTGCCTGAGCATCTTTACTTCAATATTTATGCAAATTAAAAGAATCACAGTATAGTCTTAAAGACAAAAGCTGTTTATAGATTTTTGAATGGGCTATCAATTAAAAAAAAAATAAAAATTGGAACATTTTCAGAAGAAGTTCTGAATTTTTTAAATTTAAACTTAAACTTTATTTATCAAAAAACATGCCGCAATTTTATTTGTTTTTTATTTTTTTAAAAAAAGTTAAAGGAATTTTCTATCTGATCTGAAATTTTTAGAGATATGTTTTGCCTTGTTTTCGAAAAATCAAAATTCAAAAATTGCAACACGCTTATTTTATACAATAATGGTATTTAAAACGTGTGTGTATGAGTAATATCAATACTTAAAAAATAATTTAAGAGGCGATGGTAGCGTGAGTGAGTTTTTAATAACGATTACGCACGCTTATGAAAGAAAAAATTTAGTCACGCACGATATTTTATTTTGCTCACGCTCATTCACGCCCACGTGAGTAGAAAAAAATAAGTTACGGTCACGATGTTCACGTGAGCGTGAGTAAAATAAAATATCGTGCTTGAATATTTTTTTTTTCTTTCATTAGCGTGCGTGATCGTGAATAAATACTCAGGCAAAAAAGTTTGATATTTTTAATATTTGACCACGCCTACAAGGCCCACTTTTTGAAAAAAACTTAAATTTTATTTTTGTTATTTATTAGTACCCTAAGAGCGAATACTTTGCAAATGATATCCCATTGAAACCACTATAGTTTTTCTGTAGTGGAACAGTTGGTGTGGAATGCCTCACATGGCTATCCATACAACCCATTTAAAAATTTACTTTTCACATGTTTTTTTTTTTCGCTGAACATTTGGTGTGGAATGCCTCATACGTATATTTATAAACAGGTAAAATTTCCATCAAATGGTCCCACAATTTTACCAATTTCGTTTCAAAAATGTCAAATGTTTTTTGTCATAAAAATGTTGCAGGTATAACTCTTCAAAAAAGGTTTTTTACTTAAACAAGCGCACCTTAGCCAGTTTTCAACCGATTCACAATATTTTTTTGTTTAAGAAGTAACACTGATATTTTTTAAACACACCCAAAAAATTATAAATAGGATTTGGAAGTAACTGACACGCCCATTTTTTTTTATTCCACTCACTAACAACCACGTGAGTAAAATTAATTTTCAATCACGCTCACTTCTGATCATGTGTGAATCACGCACAAATCTAATTACGTACCCATCTCTAGTTTATATGCATATGCGCATAAAATTACTACTAGTAACAAGATTTATGAATAATGCTTGAATTACAAGCGTTTCTGAAAAAATTTAAAAATGCCCTATCACAAAACTTAGCATAACTCATTCATTTTTAAACCGATTGTTATGTTTTTTGGTGTATTGGAAAGCTACTTTACTATACTTTTTTACAAAAAATTCAAAAAAATTGTTTAATGATGCACTTTCAACTTAGAGTGTAAAGAATATGACAAATTTTTCAAAAAAGACGTTTTTTTTTTACTTAAGCGATCGTAGCTCAGCCAATTCTTGATCGATTTTTAATATTTTTATTTTGTTTGAAAGGTAAGACCCATACCTTTAAAACAAATCCATAAAATCGAAAATCGGTTGCAAACTAACAAAGTAATAATTTTTTAAAATTGTAATTTAAGAATTTCTGTTTTTCAACACATTTGCCAATAAAAAACGTACTTAACGAAGTGATCCAGAAAAACTATGAGTATATCAGTACTCTATGGACTCCAACCAACCCGAATTATCATATGAGAACCCCTGCATAAATTATTTTTGGTCTTTTGTAGCACAGTGTTATTATGATCTTAAAAAATCTCTTATCCATTTTACAAATGAGAAAATTTACAGATTTTGAGACATTTTTGTAAGGGAAAATTCTTAAATTCACAATATTTTTTTTCGATAAAAATTATCCAGTTTACTTTAGATATTTTGAAAAAAACTAACACTTTGATTAATTTTTTGTGTAAAAAAGTTTAAGATTCAAAGAAGATTTTTCGATTTAAAAATTGTTGAATTTGGTTAAACTTGGAATTACAAAAGTAGAATCAAATTAGTGTAGACGACACAATTTGCAATGTATATGTTCCGAAAAATTATTTGCAAAAAAATAATATTAATATTAAAAATAAAAATAATATTCATGATTAGGGATGTGATTTCCATGCAAATGCATGTTTTTTGTCACTAGTCTAAAAACGATATCGACCAATTATCTTTCCGAACCAAGAAATTTGCTTTAAAATGGCATCGATTTGTTGTTTCATATTTTGGTAATAATGCATATTTTTGCATATTTTGGTTTTAAATGAATGTTTTGTGCATACTTCCAACTTTTAAGTGTATAAATTATCAAAAACACAAATTAAAATTTATTTGTTTCAAAAACTATTTCCAAATTTTTGAAAATTTATTTTGCAAATAAGAAAATTATTTTTTTTTCTTTTTAATTTTTTATAGATTGTTTAATTTCTAAGAAAATCTTGCTTACATAAAGTTTTAAATGTTACTATTACAACTCGGGGTTATTTTTTGTTTTTAAGAAGTTTTTCGTATGAAAACAAGATTTTTATTGCACACATTTTATTTTTTAGTGCATATTTTCGATTTTTTAGTGCATGAAAAACTCATTTATGATGCATAACTTCACAACCGTAAAAGTTTGCACAACATTTTTTCAATCAAATTTTTTTTTGTATTTTTTGAATATTTTGAAATTTTAAGAAAAAAAAATAATATTGAGCCTTTTTTTGTTAACAACCGTATTTTTTGTTGTGCAATGTCTTAAAATTTTTATATGACCGAATCATTTTTGGGGGGGGGGGGCCGGGCCCCCAGGGCCCCCCATGCGTACGTGCCTGTGACATGTCACCAGTAAAAGCCATGGTAACGTGGTAGGAAAAAGAAAAGTTCAAATTTAGAATCTGCCACCATAACTATACACACAAATTATATATTTATGTCAATAATTTTATGTTATACTAGCGTGCGCAGGGGATTTCGTTGCCCGTAAATACAGAAAAATTTCATAATGATAATAAATGATCCATTTTTGGAACTTTTCGCTATGTAATCTTCATATATCGTCACCTGAGAATTGGTTTGGTCCATAGGATGGGGTTTTACCAGCCTATAGAGCTAACCAATTCTAAGGTGACGATATGTCTTAATCCTTTACAAAAACTGTGCTTATGATGATCACAACAATTACAATAAAATACCAAATACATTAGTTGATATAATAAATACAACGTCAACTTTAAGACGGTCTTATGTTATTAAAAAAACATTGATTTATTAATTTGAGAAAAAAAAAAAAAAAAAATTGGGTAAACAAAACTTTTGTAAAAATATGAACAAATATGTATGAATGAAACAAAAAAATTATTGAAAAATTAATTAATAAACAAATTTTAGTACAAAAAAAAATTTAGAAAAAAAAAAATTTAAAACATTTTCATTTATTTAAGAAAATATAAAAAGTACCCCTTTAACTCCTTAGGAATCAGAATTAAAAAAAAATCTTTTGGGAATGTTTTTTTTTCGCTAGACGATCCTACATTCCAAATTTCAAGTTTCCAGTACCATTATTTCAGATAATATGAGAAGTACCAAAGTGCTCGTTTTCACTCCCTTAGAATCGAAATTTCGAAAAAAGTACTTTTTACAGATTTTTTTTCTGTTGTTGGATCCTACATTCCTAATTTAAGTTTTTATGACCTCTATTTAAGAAAATATAAACAGTACCAAAAAGTATTTTTTTGGGGGATTTTTTTCCGTTAGAGGATGCTACACTAAGAAAATTATGTCATTAACTGTTTGTAGGTTATTTTAAAAAGTAATCAATCAACATTTCCAAAACCCAAGCCTTAGCGGACCTATTTTCCGGGAGGTGTATCTATATTCCAAATTTCAAGTCTCTAGCTTTAGTGGCTTGTGGAAATATAAAAAGTACCAAAATACCTTTTTTACCCCTATTCCCTAGAATCAACCTTTCCAAAAACTCGGCCTTAAAAGATCTATATTTCGGGAGGCGCACCTCCATTCAAGTCCCCATCTCGTTCCATGTTTTATTCCATTTGATTCCCTGTTCCATTCCGATTAATCCCATGTGGCTTTCATTCCGTTCCGAATATGCGCTTACATGCGCTAAAAAACAAAAAAATCTTTGTCTTATTTAGAAATCTTTTTTCGCTAAATGACCCTGCATTCCAAATTTATAGTTCCCAGGACCATTATTTCAGAAATTATAATAATTACCAAAATACACTTTTTTACCCCCCTTAGAATTGGAATTTCGAAAAAGTACTTTTTCAAAATTTTTCCCGTTGTTGGAACTAACATTTTAAAACTTTTTTGTAGGACCTTAATTTCAAAAAATTTAGAAAGTACCAAAGTATTTTTTTTTACCACTTTTTACCCTTAGGAGTCCAAATTTCCAGAAAGTACTTTTTTTGGGAATGTTTTTCCGTTAGAGGATCCTACATTCCAATTTTCAAATTAATAGGATTTTTTTTTTTCAGAAAAAGTAAAAAGTACCAAAGTGCTCGCTTTTTACCCCCCTTAGAATCGGTATTTCGAAAAAGTACTTTTTCATAATTTTTTTCATTGTTGGAAACAACAGTGCAAATTTTAATTTTTTTGTAGGACTTTAATTTAAAAAAATATGAAAAGTACCAAAGTACAATTTTTTACCCCTTTTTACCCTTAGGAATCCGAATTTCCAGAAAGTACTTTTTTTTTAAAGTTTTTCCGTTAGAGGATCCTACATTCCAATTGCGAATTAATAGGATTGTTTTTTTAGAAAATACAAAAAGTACCAAAGTACTCGTTTTTTACCCCCCTTAGAATTGGAATTTCGAAAAAGTACGTTTTTAAAATTTTTCCGTTGTTGGAACCACCATTGCAAATTTTAATATTTTTGTAGGACCTTAATTTCAAAAAATATAAAAAGTACCAAAGTACCATTTTTTACCCCTTTTAACCCTTAGGAATCCGAATTTCCAGAAAGTTCTTTTTTTGGGAATGTTTTTCAGTTAGAGGATCCTAAATTTCAAATTTGAAATTAATAGGATTTTTTTCAGAAAAAATAAAAAGTACCAAAATACTCGTTTTTTACCCCCCTTAGAATCGGAATTTCGAAAAAGTACGTTTTCAGAATTTTTTCTGTTGTTGGAACCACTATTGCAAATTTTAATATTTTTGTAGGACCTTAGGAATCCGATTTTCCAGAAAGCTCTTTTTTTGGGAATGTTTTTCCGTTAGAGGATCCTGAATTTCAAATTTCAAATTAATTGAATTTTTTTCAGAAAAAATAAAAAGTACCAAAGTACTCGCTTTTTCCCCTTTTTCAACCCTTCGTTTTTACCCCTTAAAATCAACATTTCCTAAAACCCAGCCTTAGCGGATATGTATTCCAGGAGGTGAAACTACAATCCAAATTTCAAGATTCTAGCTTCTGTGGTTTGGGCTGTGGGATGATGCGTGATTAGTATGTCAGTCAGTCATCAGTCATCAGTCAGTCAGTATATATATAGATTTTTGACTTATATTTTTTTACACTAGTTTTAAATATCATATTTAGAATCGACCGCAATCACTTAACTTGTCCAAAATGCTTCTGATGTTTAATTTCGCCAGTCACTATTAATTTGTTAAAAAAAACTTTGTCAGTTGTCAGATTTTTTTTTTTTGCATGTAATTGAAATCACTGTAATTTGAACGTTTTAATTACAATTACATGTAATTAGTAATTGAGCTTTTTCAATTACAATTACATGTAATTAGTAATTGAATTTTTCAATTACATTTATATGTAATTAGTAATTGAGTTTTTTCAATTACAATTACATGTAATTAGTAATTGAGTTTTTTCAATTACATTCGATGTAATTAGTAATTGGAAATTTTCAATTACAAATTACATGTAATTGTAATTGAAAAAACTCAATTACTAATTACATGTAATTGTAATTGAAAAAAATGTAATTGGTATCGCCCATGTCTGATTGCAGGCTATCTAAAATTGATCAAGTAGCTTTCAAATAAACTCTTAGACATCACATCGCCCAGGATGTGTCACAAGGGTGATGTGATGTCTGGCAAAATTCCCCTGCCATACTTCTACTTCTTCTAATATAATATTTTTTCTCATGTTTCATTTTTCTAACCATCTCCTGAATTTTCCTAATTAGTAAAATCAATTTACCATTTTATATAATTAATACTTTTCTCATTTAAAAAATTAACTTGAATAGCTGAAAACTAGAATACTAAACATATTTTCTCACCACAGTTAACATTTGCACTTAAGAAACGAAAAAAGCAAAAAAAAACCTTCGTTTTCCAACATCAAATATGTGACATTTTTAGAACGGCAACTGAAGACTTAAAGACAGAAAGACAGACATACCAATTCGTTAAGACACATGCAAATTCTACATTACAATGAACTATAAGATGTACAAAACACTAATTTAGAATCTTCGAAATTGGCTGAATGACTGACTGAAAGGCTGGCTATTAATGTTGGCCTAGCCTGAACTGGCTTTCGTATGCTAAAAACATCAAATATGTTGACAATGAGTAAAGATCAAATGGGATTTACGAGTTATATGGGAGAGTAAATTGTAATGAGCGTAAACATAAATTCAAGGCTGTATAAAAGGGTGGTGTTTATTTTTTATGTGATTTTAATTTAATTTATATTTAATAGATTTTAAATGGAATATTTGACTAACAAGAAAGGTCTTTCACAGGGCACCCACCGATTATCCTGAAACTGGCATATGGGAAAGAGGGAAGCACAATAAGAGTTACCTGTTTTTTTTTTTTTTAGCTGCCTAATCTCAAAGGGAAGGGGGAACAAGTAGAAAAGTTAAATTCAACTTGACCGAATCTATGAATACCCTCCACAATGCCCTTTTTAAATGAAAGTAAATTTTCTAAATAACAATTTTGATTAGAAACATTTTATGTTGTGTAAAAAAACTTTTTTTAGTAATTTTTGAAAAAACCAAGTAGAAAAGTTAAATTCGACTTGGCCGAATCTATGAATACCCTCCACAATGCCCTTTTTAAGTTACAGTAAATTTTCTAAAGTGAAAAATAACATTTTTGATTAAAAATATTTTATTTTGTGTAAGAAAACTTTTTTTAACTAATTTTTGCAAAAAAAAAAAAAAAATTTACTAAATTTTTTTTTGAGTGTAAAATTTTTTTTGAGTGTAAATTTTTTTTCGAGTGTATTTTTTTTCCTTCAGTGTAAAAATATTTTTGACTGACAAAAATGCGTTGTAAAATATTTTTGTGACTTACCAATATTTTTTTAAATATCCCAGCAAAAAAATAATCGGGATTTTGGAGGCAGCGCATACAAGAGTAACCTTTTTTTTTTTTATTTTTTTTTTTAATAATTTGATCCAATGATCAGTTTTTATTTATTTTTCCAATTTTTTATTTACAACTCATTTTAAATAATTTTAACCTAACCGAGATCTGGTAACAATGACCGTCGTCTCGTTGTAGCGAAATCGACCAAGGGTTTTGGTGGGAATCGAACCCACGACCCCCTGTTTCATAGGCTAGCACGCTACCAACTAGCCTACAAGGGCCCCCCCACTTATATAAGCGAATGATTTTTGATGTTGTTGTTTTTTTATGACATTCGCTTACACAGCTGCATACCGTATGCAGTAGTGTAAGTGAGAGATTTTGTTGGCATACTTACCTTCATACCGGTTGCAGTAAAGTATGGCAGTGACTTAAAAAAATACTAAAAATATTTAAGAAACTGCATGATTTCAATTCATATTCATTGCGCCGATATAAGCCCTCGAAAGAAATGCTCTAAAGTGGGACATTGTAAACAAATATCATGCCATACGTAAGCAGGTTTGTAAGCAGACAACAAAAATCAAGCAGTATTTTTTGGTGGGATGTTTAACGGGTTTTCAACACGTGAATTTAAGGTGAGGCAAATCTGAAATTTACGCTTTTGCTAATAACTTTTGAACCACTGGATCGATTTGGCGGAAATTCAATACGAACCAGCCCAGAGAAACGACAAATATATCTGCCAAGCTTCAGCATACTCAGAATTTTATCCTTTAGAAAGTTATCGTGTTTTTTATCTCGTAAATTCCTGAAAAACCCTTTCCTAAATTCACTCTTTTGCTCATAACTTTTAACCACTGTACCGATTTCGCCGGATTGCAACACGAACCTGACCAGGTAAATGCCCAACATAAATGCTAAACTTTAGAAGCTTCTGTAAAGTCTTTCAAAAGTTAGCGTGTTTTCAACAGACATACGGACAGACGGACGGACGGACATCACTAGATCGTCTTAGAATCGAACGAGGATCATGACTATATATACTTTATGGGTTCTTAGACTAATATTTCAAGGTGTTACAAACGGAATGACAAACTTATATATACCCTCTATCACTAGAGTGGAGGGTATAAAATAAAATAATTTACAAAAAATTTTTTGGAGTGTAAAACTTTTTTTGGGTGTAAAAATTTTTTCGAGTGTATTTTTTTTTAGTGTAAAAATATTTTTGAGTGACAAAAATACGTTGTAAAATATTTTTGTGACTTACCAATGTTTTTAAAACATGTTTAACGGCATTTCAACACTTGAATTTAAGGTGAAACTAATCTGAAATTCACGATTTTGCTAATTACTTTTGAATCACTTTACCGATTTGGTTGAAATTCAATACGGACCAGCTCAGGGGAACTACAAATATATGCCAAGCGTCAGCATCCTCAGAATTGCGTTTTGAAAGTTAGCGTGTTTTTATCTCATAAATTCACGAAAAACCCTTGCCGAAATTTAGTCTTTTGCCCATAACTTTTGAACCACTGCGCAGTGCCACATTTGGCCAATCTAGCACGACAAAAATAAAAAAAAGTTCCCCGATTTTCATGATATGTTTGTATGTATTATAGAACATTCCTAATAGCACGGAAATAATCATATAAGAGCGATAATTCTATTCGTTACTAACAGGTGGGTGCCTAAAATTGCATCTTGTAAAGTCCTGCAACTAGTGTACATTGTTTCGCATAAATTAAACTGTTGTAACTTTTGAACTAAAAGAGATATTTATCCACTCTTTTTTGTTAATTTTAAAGGATATTTAAATGCTTTAAGTCACGTCTTTTGTTAAAAAAAACATCTAGTAGTATTTTTTATAAAATTTTAAACAAAATACAAATTTTTGAAAAGAAAATTATATATTTATTTTTTTTATGGAATAGAACTTTTGTTTTTGGTCGCCGGACTTATTCAGATATATTGACCAATATCCATAGTACTTATTTCAACGGCTAACTTTTGCGACCGTCTGTGACGCCGACTACAGTGGGGCGATATGTAAATCTTGTTTTTACATATTTTTTGTGATATTTTTTCTACAGTCTTTGAGAGTATATATACCAAATTTAAAGAAATTATAAACAAAATTACAAATTTTTAAACAAGTGGGCGTGG
Organism: Pegoplata infirma; assembly: GCA_963921195.1. Lineage (NCBI taxonomy): Eukaryota > Metazoa > Arthropoda > Insecta > Diptera > Anthomyiidae > Pegoplata > Pegoplata infirma. The sequence goes on along the minus strand of OY992538.1, from coordinate 105,741,682 downwards.
CCCTAACCCAGCCTCCCATGTTCATAATGTTATTTTCGAAGTCAATGTTATTTTCGAAGTCAAAACGAACATTTATACCGAATTTCAAGTCAATATAAATAAAATTGGATTTTTGTCGTCCTATATTGGCCAAATGTGGCACTGTGCACTGGACCGATTTCGCTGGATTGCAATACCAACCTGACCAGGTATATGCCCAACATAAATGCCAAACTTCATGATCCTCCATAAAGTCTTTCAAAATTTTGCGTGTTGTCAACAGACAGACGGACGTACGGACGGACATAGCTAGATCGTCTTAGAATCGATCGAGGATCATGAATATATATACTTTATGGGGTCCTAGACCAATATTTCGAGGTGTTACAAACGGAATGACAAACTTATATATACCTCTCTCACTAGAGTGAGGTTATAAACGCGGGATTTTTTCGTTTTTGGAAAAAATTTTTCCCATTTTTTTAAAAGAAACTATATGAACATTTTATACAGGTCATAAGGTTTTTGAAGGCCAAATTCGGCTTCATTAAGTTCGTTAATGCCAAAAAAAACTAAAAACGTTGGGGTAGTTTATATGGCGATGTGTGTACGGAGTCCGTACTACGGATGACCAACGAAATCATATAAAATAATCTCTTTTAAAATTAAGCTGACCCGTATTTTTTCGTTTACCCAAATTCCTGCTAGTTCGGCTATTATTCGGATTTTCCAGAGAGCCCACATTTTTTCATAAGGTGGCAACCCTTTTTTATACCCTCCACTCTAGTGATAGAGGGTATATATAAGTTTGTCATTCCGTTTGTAGCACATCGAATTATTGGTCTTGGACCCCATAAAGTATATATATTCATGATCCTCGATCGATTTTAGTTCGATCTAGCGATGTCCGTCCGTCTGTCTGTCTGTCTGTCCGTAGAAAACACGCTAACTTTTGAAAGACTTTACATAGGCTACTGAAGTTTGGCATATATGTTGCCCATTTACCTGGTCAGGTTGTTATTGAAAATTAGCCCAATCGGTCCAGTGGTTCAAAAGTTATGAGCAAAAGAGTAAATTTTGGCAAAGGTTTTTCGCTAATTAACGGGATATAAAACACGCTGACTTTCGAAGGACAATAATGAGACTGCTGAAGCTTGACATACAGTATCGGCCAAAACTAAAGCACCCCCTCAGTTAATTTGTTTTTAGATCATAATTTGTGTCATAAAAACCCCATTTTTTATTGTTTGTCTATTGTTTAGTTTGTTTTTCTTATTTTTTATTGATAAACAAAAACTGTGGAAGTCATCGTTCTATAAAAAATAAGTTACACAGAAAAAAATATGGAGGAAACAAATTTGAGTAATCACTTGTTTAATTTTTTAAAAAAAATTTGAGTAATTTTTTAATTGACGCAATTAAAAATTTACTCAAAAATTGAAAATAAAATTTGAGTAAATAATTTAATACAAATCAAATATTTTTTTTTATTTTTTTTTTCTCTTGGTGTTTTGAATTCTCATTTAGTTTATTGTTTTTTGTATATGTATATGAAAGTTTGAAATCATCTTTATAAAATTTTACTTTGTCTTGAAGACATAAGTATATTTGGTAAAGTTTGTAAAAGCAATTTTTTTGGAAAAATGAAATTAGAAACTTTTTAAACTTTTTAAACTTTTTAAAAAAATAGTTTGATACATTTTGAGTAAATTTTTACTTGACACAATTAAAAAGTTACTTAAAAATATTAAAAAATTTTGAGTAAAGATTTAATTGTGTGAATTAATAATTTACTCAAATTTTTTATTAAGCATTTAATAATTTTTTATTAAAAGTTTACTCAATACTATTAAATCGTTTACTGGTGGAAAATTGAGTAATTTTTTACTCAATAGTATTAAAAATTTACTCAAAATTTTTTTTTATTTTTTTCTGTGTATAACCAAATAAAACGGAAAATATGGCTGACAAAACTAAAGCACCCCTTCATACAAAATAAACAAAGACAACTTAAAATTAATAATTTGTTGCAAATTTATTCCATCCCTTATTATATCACAGGACTTGAATAGATCAATAATTCCATCAAATCTATGAATCGACCGAATTCCTTGGCCAGAGAAGCAATACCAGAACATTTTTAATTTAAGTATTGCAAAACAAAGGTAAAACACGGAAGCGGGAATTTAATGGTCTGGGATTGCTTCTCTGGTCAAGGATTTCGGCTTATTCATAGATTTGATGGAATTATTGATATATTCAAGTCCTGTGATATCATAAGGGATGGAATAAATTTGCAACAAATTACTTATTAATTTTAAGTTGTCTTTGTTTATTTTGTATGAAGGGGTGCTTTAGTTTTGTCAGCCATATTTTCCGTTTTATTTGGTTATAACTTATTTTTTATAGAACGATGACTTCCACAGTTTTTGTTTATCAATAAAAAATAAGAAAAACAAACTAAACAATAGACAAACAATAAAAAATGGGGTTTTTATGACACAAATTTTGATCTAAAAACAAATTCACTGAGGGGGTGCTTTAGTTTTGGCCGATACTGTATATCTTTGTCGTTCCCTAGGTATGTTTGGTATTGAATTTCAGCTCAATCGGTCCAGTGCTTCAAAAGTTATACTTTTTTCAGAAGCTGAGAAATTTTCTTTCTGAGACCTGCATTAGAGAAATTTGCAGTATGATTATTTGTTTCTATAGAAAATATTTACGTCTCTGGACATGATTCTTTTTAAATGTATAAATTGATATAAAATCTGTGTGATAAATGACTCTGAAATTAACGGGTTTTTCTTTTTGAAACCAGAATTTTTAAATTTTTTAAATAATTTTTTGGGGTAAATTTTCTTATAATTTCATTTCTCTGAAACAGTTACATTCAGTTTCAGGGACATAATTGAGAAATTCCTCTGAATCAGTTTTATTGTGTTTTAGAGGCAAAGCGTTGAGAACCAATTGTAAAAATTTTGGTTTTTAGTTTTTGCGTGAATTCCCGGGATCCCAGGAAATTTAAAAATGAATCCCGCTTTCCCGGGAATTGAAAAAGTCCCGGAAAAGAAAAACTCTAGTGGTAACTTAACAATGATTTTCAAACTTGTTTAGTTTCAAAGCAATGCTTTTTAAACTTGTTTAATTTTAAAAGCATTGGTAAGTTAAAATTTACACTCAAAAAAAATTTTTCACTAAAAAAAAATGTAGTTTTTCTTTTAAAAAATTACAATATTTTGTGTACATTCGTACGTGCATTCACTCGGAAGTATGTTTACAGTAAAAAAACATTACACTCGAAAAAAGTTTTACACTCAAAAAAAAAAAATTTAATTTTTTTTGACAAAAAATCAAAATTGTTAATTTTTTTCACGTTAAAAAAGTACCATCCTTAAAAAAAAGCAGTGTTGGCTACCGTTACCCTTTCAATACCGTTACCGATTAAAAACCCTTTAATATTGACTACCGTTACCGTTACCAATACCGAAATAAAAAAAATTAAATACCGTTACCGATAAAAAACCGTTACCTTTATTCGGATTTTTACCGGTATTATATCGGTTTTGTTTCGGTTGCATTAATATTACTTATTTTAAATTTTTGTGGATTAAAAACATATTAAAATATTTTTAATGTACTTAAAATAAAAAAAACAAATTTTTGTTCATTGCCAATTCAACCAATGATCGCATTCGCAATTAACTAAATTCGAATATCGGTCTTTGACCACATAAGGATTGTATATTATTGATCAGTGATCGATTGTAAGCAAAGTTCGTCTTTCCGTCTGTAGAAGGCACGATACGGTCCAAAATAAACCTGTTAGTCTGCTGGTACGAATACGTCTTACGGCCATATGCTGGTTAAGTTTCGAAATGGGAAAATCGGACCAGATGAAAAAAAGTTCCCTCTGAAAAACTTACAAAACCCCAGAAAAACATATTTTACTTAATTTTTTTGTCTATTTGCTTAAAAAATTAAACATTTTTATGCCGTGTGAAGTCCATTGACCAAGATTAGAATGCGATTTTTTTTGGTTCGAAACTTTTGGGGGCTTGGATATAGCAATAAAATTAAATATTGATAAAATTTTATTAATAATACGTAAATATAAAAAAAAAAATTCTTAGCATCTATGGCGAGAGAAAAGGTGTCCCTCCGATACCGCCCGCCCTCCCCCTTAAAAAAACATCCCCTGAAACATCCTTGTCAAGTTTTTTTATCCCTGCCTATTTTTTTTTTTGATCATTTTAACAGATTTTTTACTGATTTCAAATAAACAGTTCAGGCTGTTTATTTGAAATCAGCAGATTTCTTTAATAAAATCAGCTAATATTTCTGCTGTCTTGACGGTTTTATCATCATATTCTATCTGGATTATCCAGACAGAAATTTAGCAAACCGCGTCAGCTATTATCAGCAGATTTCTCAAATGGCTCGAAATGCAGATTTCTCACATGGCTCGAAATGCAGACTTTTGGTGTTCTACGAACATGAGTTCGCATTTGTTGAATTACACTATTGCCTGAATGTTTCAATTTAATTCTGAGTTAATTCATAGTATTTAATACTAGTACAAATATAATTATGTATCAAAAATGTACAGAATTTAGCAGTTTCTTAATTTTTTTTAACATTTTTTTTATTTTTTACGCGATTTCAACAAAGTTGTGACTCGTTAACATTTAATTTATAATACCGGTACGTACCGGTATTGATGTTTCGGTAACGGTTTACCGTTACCGAAATAATCTAAAATACCGTTACCTTTACCGTTACCGATATAAAAAATATGTAATACCAATACCGTTACCGATACCGTTATTCGTTTCGGTTGCCAACCCTAAAAAAAAGGCATTGTGGAGGGTATTCATACATAGATTCGGCAAAGTCGAATTTAAATTTTCTTCTTGTTAAATTTGAGATTGGGCAGCTAAAAAAAAAAGGTAAATCTTATTTTTCTCGCCTCATTCCCATAATCAAGTTTCAGTACAAAAAATTGGGCGTTATTTCATTTCTGGTTTGGGGTCTTATTTCATTGGGGCCTTATTTCATAGAGCCGTTACGAGTGTTAAGTCTCATCTTTCTGCAATTAAAAACAAGTAAGAAAGTTTTAGTCGGTCAAGGCCGACCATATGATACCCTACACCAGTGTTTTCCGGAAAATGGGCCCCAAGTCCAAACATCGACCGATTGGATCTGCATCTTGTTATATCTTTATTTAGTGTAGAAAACACACACGCATAAAATTTGAGTGGAATTGGTTTTTTTTATCAATAGGCCTATTTAACTGAAAGGCCTATTTAACGAAATTTTTATATGGAGGACTAAATCCAAAAATGGCCCAATTGTATTCCGATTTGATTAGGTTACTAAAGTACACGTTTAACACCTAAAAATACAATTTTTATCAAAAATTTCCGTTTTTATGAATTTTGAGGGAATTATGCGAATATCGGGAGGGTGGTTTGTATGGGGACTACCAGAAGGACTGACCCGATTCCTCTGAAATTTGGAATGATGATTTATACATAAAAAATTTGATTACCTGCTAAATTTCAAAGCGATATCCATTATAATACGGTTATTAGAGTCATTTAAGCCGAATCCAAAGGGGGCGTTTGTATGGGGGCTAGGCTTACATGGACCGATTTTTTCCAATTTCAATAGGCTTCGTCCTTGGGCCAAAAGATTCTTAAGTTTTAAATTTCAAGTCAACTGATTGAAAATTGCGTCCTGTATCGTGCTTGAACCGATAGATGGACGGACGGACGGACGGACAGACGGACGGACGACTCAAAAAGTAAGTCTGAGTCGATCGGTATGCTTGAAGGTAGGTCTAGGACCAATATTTCGGGTAGTTACAAACATCACCACAAACTCATTATACCCTGTACCACAGAGCGGTGTAGGGTATAAAAATATAAAATGTAATGTCCCAGCATAACTTTTCGGAGTCATTCAAAAATAACTAGTTCTAGAAGTCCTTCAAAGCTTGTCACGATAGGTTCTCAAAGAGCATCCTAGAACTAGTGATGTCACTACTAGTTCTAGAAGTTATCCAAAATAATATTAATGATTCCAATGAGCTTTTTTGGAGTAGTTTGGGAACTAGTGATTTAGAACTAGTCGTACATGACTTCTGCACCACTTCCATGAAACAAATACTGGTTCTCAAATAACATCTTAGAAGCTGTTTCAAAAACTTATAATTTTTTTCAAAAAATAAAAAAATACTACTATATATTTGAAGGCATGTCACAGACTCAATTCCGTTCGGATTTGGAAAAAGTGGTTTACTCGTAAAACGCAAAGCGAATATTTTTTTCGGAATGAAACCCCTTTTATGCAATTCAGTTCCACTGATTTTCGAAAGTGATTTCATTCCGAAAAAAATAATATTCGTTTTGCGTTTTACGAGTTTCAAATTCGAACGGAATTGAGTCTGTGGCATGCCCCTTGGTTACGAATTTCTCTGTTGCATCTTCTAAAAATAACAAAAAATAATTCAAAAATGTTTTTTTTTTTGCAAAAAAAAAATGTACAAAATGTTCTTAGACTGCTTCCCTAGAACTAGTTCTGATGGTGACAATTTCAAACAAAAATCATGGGTTAAAGAATTGGATAAAGAATTGGTTCTAGAATGACTTAAAGAACCGTTCCATACATAGGTTCCTAGACTATTCTCCTAGAACTAGTTCTGATGGTGACAATTTCAAACAAAAATCATGACTCTGAGAACGAGATAGAGAACTAGTGCCACAATAGCTTCTTGGAAGTAGTTCCTGTCGTGATAATTTCAAAGAAAAATCATGGCTTAAAGAATGGCATAAAGAACTGCTGCTAGAAGTAGTCATGGAACCGTTCCATAGGAGGGGTGATTGTTCCTAGAATACTTCCCTTGAACTAGTTCTGAGGGTGACAATTTCAAACAAAAATCATGACTCTGAGAACGAGATAGAGAACTAGTCGAGCAAAAAGAAGTACTCCAGCACTAGTTCTGGAAGTCATGCAAGTTTTGCTGGGGTGAATCAGAACAGAAATTGTTTCAAGTAAAAACGAAAATCTTTAATTTTCGGCTTTAGTTTTTTTAAAATTAATTTTAAATTTATTTAGATTTAATTTTAAATTTCCAATAATTTAAATCATTTTGAAACCATTTAGTTAGAAAATAATGAAATAAGTTAATAAAATAGAAAATAAATCCAAATATTAAAATTGCATAAAAAGTTGAAATAAATTACCCCGAAAAGTAAATTTTTCCAAAAAAAAATTAATCTTGGTCCAAAATGGGTTAACTTTGGTACTTTTTCTATCTTTTGGAAATTAGTTCTAGAATCTTGATATGAGGCATTCCACACCAAATGTCCCGCTACAGAATAACATGTGTCCCGTAAATTTCTGAATAGGTTGTTTGGATAGCCCTATATGGAACTAAGAAAATTGCGTTTTTGGTTTTTCTAATTTTCAAAAACTGGGCTTAGAAGGCGTGGTCAAATATTGTAAAAATGGTCAAATTTGTGGCGAGTTGCCTTGATCAAATATTTATCACATTAAAACGGAATGCACCACAATCTCAAAAATTTACATTCCTATATAGTTTTGTATGGGCTATCGATTAAAATTTTTTTTTTTGAAAAATTTCAGAACCCGTTCTGAAATTTTTCAAAAAAAAAATTAATCTTGGTCCAAAATGGGTTAACTTTGGTACTTTTTCTATCTTTTGGAAAATTAGTTCTAGAATCTTGATATGAGGCATTCCACACCAAATGTCCCGCTACAGAAAAACATGTGTCCCGTAAATTTCTGAATAGGTTGTTTGGATAGCCCTATATGGAACTAAGAAAATTGCGTTTTTGGTTTTTCTAATTTTCAAAAACTGGGCTTAAAAAGCGTGGTCAAATATTGTAAAAATGGTCAAATTTGTGGCGAGTTGCCTTGATCAAATATTTATCACATTAAAACGGAATGCACCACAATCTCAAAAATTTACATTCTTATATAGTTTTGTATGGGCTATCGATTAAATTTTTTTTTTTTGAAAAATTTCAGAACCCGTTCTGAAATTTTTCATTTTTTAAAAATGTCAATTTATTAAAAAACATGCCACTTTTTTTTTTCTTTTTTAAATTTTTTTTTTTTAAGTTTAGATGTTTGTCCATCCACACAAAAAAAAATCAGAAACACGTTCTTCGTTTTTTTTGAGAAAATCGCATTTGAACTTTAAATTTCATAACAATTTTGTAATTTGCTTGTATTTTCTTGATTTAACGTTGTGAATGAGTGTTATTAATTGCATAAATATTACTCATTCGCAACGTTAAATCAAAGAAATACAAGCAAATTACAAAATTGTTATGAAATTTAAAGTTCAAATGCGATTTTCTCGAAAAAAACGAAGGACGTGTTTCTGAATTTTTTTGTGTGGATGGACAAACATCTAGACTTTAAAAAAAAAAAATTAAAAAAGATAAAAAAAGTGGCATGTTTTTTAATAAATTGACATTTTTCAAAAATGGAAAATTTCAGAACGGGTTCTGAAAATTTTCAAAAAAAAAAAATTTAATCGATAGCCCATACAAAACTATATAAGAATGTAAATTTTTGAGATTGTGGTGCATTCCGTTTTAATGTGATAAATATTTAATCTAGGAATTTCGCCACAAATTTTACCATTTTTCCAATATTTGACCACGCCTCCTAAGCCCAGTTTTTGAAAAATTAAAAAACCAAAAACGTAATTTTCTAAGTTCCATATAGGGCTATCCATACAACCTATTTAGAAGTTTACGGTACACGTGTTTTTTTCGCTGGACATTTGGTGTGGAATGCCTCATATGTGGAATGTAGGATCCATGAGAAAAAAAAATTTTGATAAAGTACTTTTTAGAAAGTTTTAATTATACACTCAACCAAAAATCATTGTATTCCCAAAGAAAATCGTAGTAAATTCAACAGAAATCATTGTTGATTTTGACCCTACAAATATTTATGTTGATTTCAACATTAATTGTTGTCAGTTTTTGTAAAAACTGATTAACTCGTATTTTTGTTGGTTCTATTCGTATTTTTGTTAATCATACTCGTTTTGTTTTGTATATTCATGCAATTTTATTTATTAAAATGAAATTCTTATTTTTGTTGTAAATGTTATTTTATTTAATTAAATATTTTCACAATATTTTTTCGTGGTTTTCATTAACTCATTATTTTCACATAAACTTATTTTGTTTTTAGATGACAGTTTTTTGTTTCCTTGGACTGTGATGTATTTCGCTGTTGTTTTGCTGTCGGCAATCATTTTATGTGATTAGCTTCTGGAGTTTTTAGAAAGATTCTAAATCACAAATTGCTAAAGAAAATAAAGAATTGCTTTATTAATGAATTAAATAACAAATATATTTAATTACTCACCAAAAATTTTCTAATAAAAAAGATTTTTTTTAGAAACATCCCTTCTGTACAAGACAACAAAAATTTACAAATGGCGATCAGCAAAAACAGTGTTGCACATTTCATGTACATTTTATACAATTTTTTCCAACTACATATGTATTTTTCAACTATTTAATTTTGTAATATCTACATTGATTTTTAAATTATTGTTTCTGTAAAGACAGTCGAGCTCAGGCTCTAATTATAATTATGTATTATAATTTTTCGATTTGTTATATATGGTTTTTGAATTGAGAAAAGTGTGAAAGAAAAATTTAATTTTTCTAAAAATTTAAGACATCCTGGTTTGTTTCTTACTAGTTTCATATTATCCAGTTATAATAATCTTCAGAAAAACTTTTAATGTCAAATTTATTTAGTTAATAGTCAATAGAACTCTATATGTGAAAATTATTTACAGATCGCAGCCGCCGAGGAGATTTTTGTTAAATTCTGTAAAACTTGATCTACAATGGGTTTACTAATTTTTCTACTAAGATATTTCTATGAGTGTAAGCGGGTTAAAAGGTTAACTATGTACAAATTGAACTTTGGTCGGTTAACATGTCTGCTACAAATAAAATTCAAAATGGTGCTACATGTCAGCACTATCAAAAAAAAGTTCAAGGATAACTCATAATAAAATCACATCGTCTGGAGGCGGCTAGTGGTTTTAAGTCTGAGTCATTCAAACACCGTTAAGTACCACCCTACTGCACATACTTACGTGCATCTGAAAAGAATGCAACTTTAAATGAATGTACATCAGGGATGTTAAAGTTGGTACAATTGTACTTTTTTTGGTACATTTTAAACTTCAAAAGTACCGTGGTACTACCGCGACTCATTTGGTACAATTTTAAAATTTCCAATTTTATTATAGCTCATCGAAAAATCGGTAAAAGACGCCAGCTTTTTTTCTTTACTAAAAAAAAATGCTCACAAGGGTACTAATGCTAGACTGATTTATACCATAAATGAGACTCTTTTTTAGTTTTTACCCCCTTGTTTTAAAACAGTTTAAAGTAGTTTTCAAATGAAATTTTTCTAGAATTTTTTAACATAAATTCATTTTTTAATTTTTAGAAGAATTCTCCGATCTTGATACATTTTTCGTGTTTACACACTCACAAGGGAAGTTTCTCAACCTTCTTGGTTGAAACTTAAAATATATATAAATAAGACGATTTTAACGTTGGGGTGTTTCGGCTTATCGGCCATATCAGTGTTTAAAAATTTGATTGTCCCCTTATGAAACAACGTGGACCTTCGGAAAAATTTCGTTAACTCCCGAACTACTCCCTTTCTTCTCACAAGAAAAAATCATAAAGTTTCTTAAAAAGAAATGGCCGAAAAATCAAAAAAAAGGTCTTTTCGGCATTTTTTATCCATTTTTTGAACCTGTAAATCCCCGATATGGCCGATAAGCCGAGACACCACAACCTTAGAATGATCACTTTTATATATTTTTTAAGTTTCATGCAAATCGATTCATAGGTTTTGGGTACTTCACTTGTCAGTTATATTTTTCCTGTCGAAAAATTCTAGAACTTTGAGAATTTTTTCTACAGATATGTAAATTATAGGACAATGAGACATTTTTCTACAGAATAGATTTCAAGAATTTGTGCAAAAACGCCCCTGAAAAATGTTTTTTAATTTGTTTGCATTGGGGGGGGGGGGGGGTTGGGGTATATATGATTCAGTACAACCGAATCAACACTCTCATTTATTTTAGTTAAGTTTTTATTAATTAAAAAAAATGGTACCGTGAGGGTCCAAAAAGTACAATTTTTTTTGAAAGTTAGTACAAAATTGAAAACCCCATTTAACATCCCTGATGTACATAAGTAAGGTACATAGAAACTACAAAGAAGATGAGAAGAAAAACAAAAATTCAAAATAAAAAGAAAAAAAAGAAAAATGAACAATTTTATATTTCGTTGGTTGGGTTGATCATGAACACGACAAATGTCTAAAGTTATTTGATGATCATTCATTCAACTTGGTACTTGGAGTTTTGCTGATTCTTCGATGTTCTTGTAGTTGTTGTTTGTTTGTTTTTGTCCGTTGACATTCATCTGTTTCGTGCTCATCCATCTCAGTGCAATGAAATCCAATCAAAAAGCAACGTGTCATTCTATAGAGAAACTTATACATACAAACATACTATTTACAACAAAGCCTTACCGACGAATTTTCAGTTGTTCTTTGTGTAAGATGTTGTTTGTTGGCAGTTCAAAAATTGTTACGTTATACACGTTGGGGAATTGTGGGAATTTCCTTTTCCTTAAATCCGCCACTGATCACGACGCAATACTTGTTTGTGAGCTTATGTTGCTTGGAGTATTGCAAATCATTTTATTATTACTAAAGCTTTAACAAAGTTATTTTGATAAAATTAGAAATTTCCTTTTTTTTTTTTTGTGAAAGTCCTTTAAATGGGGTTGTCATTGTTGTCATATTTTATTCTGATAATAGTTATTCTTTAACTAAAGAAGTTATAGCGAAAAAAGCAAAAATTGGAAATCATCTCTATAAATTTACAAAAATTAATTTTTTCTTCAACTAGAGGTTCTGGATTCAAAATACTCAAAATTTGGAATCATACTATTAATTTGTAACAACTAATTTTCAAATAAATGTTTTCCAAAAAGTTTTAATTGATATTTATTCCTTAAGTTTTTTTCATAATTGCTAAAGCGAATATAGCAAAAATTAGGGATCATCTCTATAAATGTTCAAAAATTCATTTTTATTTGACTTTTTCTAGAAAAATTTATTTGAAATTAATTCCTCAACTAGAGGAGCTAAAGCCAAAATAGTTGAGAGTGGTAACATTCGCTTTATATTCCCAAAAAATTTTGTATATAATTTTTTGTTAAAAAAAAATTAATTGGAATTTATTGCTTCAACTAGGTGTGCTTGTGCGAAAAAAGCAAGAATTGGGGTTGATCTTTTAAATTTATTTTTTATTGATTTTTTTACAAAAAAAAAATATGTAATTCAAAGTTGCTATTCGTAATTTGAATATTCCAGTTGTAATTCGAGATTTCAATTGTAATTCGAAAAATGCCTGCAAATTTTGTACTCTTGCCCAAAACATTTAATCATAACAATGTTTTGCTGAAGATTTAAGTTTTAAGTTTTAAGAAATTATATCAACCAAATATTTAGTAAAAACGGCCGCCTGTTAGTCCATAATACAAAACTTTGATTTTGTTTTCAACAAACTCAGTCAAGTAATTTTATTTCAAAATTCTTTTATCATATCAATAAATAGTGTTTGTTAAATTTCTTTGTTGAAAAAAAAAATTTATTTGTCAGATCAACAGATTGTGTTTGTTGAATTTCTTTTTTGAAAAAAATTAAGATTTTTTACTTTTATCAGATCAACAAATTGTGTTTGTGTTTGTTGAAAAAAAAAATTAAATTCTTTTTTCAACAATCAAAATTTGCAAACGTTTGTTGATATTACAAAATTTCCGTATAGGGGCACTTTTAGTGAAAAATTAATTGTATTCACAAATATAGGGATCAATGTTAAAGAGTCGAAAAAGTGCGTTTTTTACCAACTTTGCTTGGCTATAATTTCCAAAACTAATTTTAGAGCATCAGTCTTAAACATGAACTTAACTACACAGAAAAAAAAATATTTAAGAAAATTTTAATAAACACGTTTATTAAAAATAAAAATATTTTTAATAAAATTTTTTATTGTATCAATAAAAAAATTTATTGAAATTAAAAAAAAACTATGTTCAACTCATTCCGTCGGCAAGTTTTGTTGTGTTTCTTTTTTTCACACATAGTAATTTCAAATAAAGTAATAACTTAAAAAAAAAACAAAAAATATTAAAAAAAAAAAAAAAAAGTTGGGTCTGATGGGGATTCGAACCAACGACCCCCAAAAAAAGTAATAAGTTTATCCACCGCTTAGCGCATAACGCCAAAACAGTGTTATAGTTTTGTCGGCTAAATTCTGTCATCTACTTACAAGCAAGAACAAAATAGAAATAAAAACACAATTTATTTGTGAATGCGTGTGTGTTTGTATAGTTGTGTGTTAAATATTTTTACTGTTATAAGTTAGAGAATGAAAGTGATGCACTCAACTAAATTAGTCAGTATTTTTTTCTTTTGTTAATTTCAATTGAGAATTTTTTCTGTTACCATTACTGACAAAATTATGTGAGTGTTTCAGAATTCTTGTTTACTTTTATTTAAAACCAAATTGATTTTATGCGTTAAAACTTGTTGTCATGCTGTAGCTCAGTTAGCTAGACGGCCGGCATTCTAAACAGGAGGTATGCTGTTCAAAGCTCAATGGAAACAATAAATTGAGAAAAAGTAAGAAATTAAGAAAACAATTAAATAATAAAATAAAAATAAATAAATAAAAAAAAAAAACAAATAAAAAAAAATTTTTTTTTTCTTTAGTTCTAAAAAAAATATTAAAAAAAATATAAATCAATAAACTTTTTTATTGAATCTTGAAATTTGTTTATTGAAATTATTTTCAGCAAACGACTTACAAATGCGTTTATTGAATTCGTGAAAATCTTCACCGCGGCTTTTTTAGTTAATTTATTTATTGAATTCGTGAATTTTTTTATTGAAATTGAAAATTTTTTTTTTTGTGTATATTGGATGCGAGGATTGCAAAACTGGTATTAGTTTTTTTCTGACAGCTTTAGTTTTCGAGTTACTAAAAAGGGCATAAATATTCAGACAAAATTAAAGAGGGCATAAATTTAAAAATTTTATTTTAGCGATATCTCAAAACTAAATATGACTTAACAAAAGTAAGAGCATTTTTTGGAATCAGCATATCCAACATATGAGGCATTCCACACCAAATGTTCAGCAAAAAAAAATTGTGTCGTGTCAAAATGAAATCATTTGCAAAGTATTCGCTCTTAGGGTACTATTAAATAACAAAAATAAAATTTAAGTTTTTTCAAAAATTAGGCCTTGTAGGCGTGGTCAAAAATTGAAAATATCTAACTTTTTTGCCTGAGCATCTTTACTTCAATATTTATGCAAATTAAATGAAACACAGTAAAGTCTTAAAGACAAAAGTTTTTTATAGATTTTTATATGGGCTATCGATTAAAAAAATAAAAATTGGAAAATTTTCAGAAGAAGTTCTGAATTTTTTAAATTTAAACTTAAACTTTATTTATCAAAAAACATGCCGCAATTTTATTTTTTTTTTTTTAATTTTTTAAAAAAAAAGTTAAAGGACTTTTCTATCTGTTCTGAAATTTTCAGAGATGTGTTTTCTCTTGTTTTCGAGAAATCAAATGTCAAAGATTGCAACACGCTAATTTTATACAATAATTTTATTTTTGTTATTTAATAGTACCCTAAGAGCGAATACTTTGCAAATGATTTCATATTGACACGACACAACTTTTTTTTTGCTGAACATTTGGTGTGGAATGCCTCATATATAAAATCTCGGGAATTTCAAATTTTAGATCAAAAATTAGGGTCTTGAGACCCCAACAGATATGCAGAGCTAGGCTATTCCATATTTTTCTTTGTAGTCTTTCTTTTGAAAATTTCGTGCGTTTCGCTCTATCTCGCTTAGTTTTCGAGATATCGCCATTTTGAATTTTTAACTAAATTTTAAGAAGTTATTTACTAAATTCTCAGAAGTTATTAACTAAATTCTAAGAAGTACACTTCCTCAATTTAAAGAAGAGAAATACGATGATGTTTTTTTTTAGTAAATTTTAACTAAACTTGAACTAAATTGTTTTTTAAGAAATATGTCTTAAAAATAAAGCTACGTTTCTTAGATTTGTGGAAAATTTTTTTGGCAGTAAAAATTTTTTCCTAATACTTAAAAATTCCATTTTAAGTAAACTATGAACTACTTATAAGTAAATGAACTAAACTTTTTTCCCCATAGTTAAGAAAATTTCTCATTTTTTTGTTAAATTTAACTAAATTTTAGGAAAATTCATGATAAATTTCCAAAGACATTTTATCCCTAATTTTAGTTATGTCTTTTTTTTCAGTGTACTTTGAAAAGGAATGGTAAGTCAAAAAAAATATTTTAGAAACTATTTTTGATAATCAAAAAAAAAAAACATTACACTAAAAAAAATATATTACACTAGAAAAAAAAAATTTTTACACTCAAAAAAATTAACACTCGAAATTTTTTTTTACAAAAATTATAAAAAAAAAATGTTTACTCAAAATAAATAAAATACTGATGTCAAAAAAATATTCAGTTATCAAAAAACTTTATGGCTTTTTTCCTCTCTGATAGGCAACATTCCAATTTCATCCCACAAAAGTATCTATGTGTTCGTTTTTGACAAAAAAACAATTTCCTAATTACATTATGATCCTCAATTACATACTTTCATTTACTAAGAAAAAACCGCTGCACCAGCTTTTCTTTCTAAGTAACACACAAGGCTTTGGTGGGAATCGAACCCACAACCCCTACACTTACCTTCAGATTATCACGCTACATGTTAATATACTGTAGCCCAATATAAAATAAATAATGGAGTAAAATTATAATGGATTAACGATGAAAGCAGCGATTTTTTGTTAAAATTTCTTATTATAATTTTTCGTCTGTGGCGCTTTCATTACAAATTAATCTAATTATTTGTTTCTTTATTTCAGGGATTATGTCTAATATACTTGCCGGTCATAATCACAAAAATTTATCGAATTATATCCAGCGGAATTATATATCATTTGAAGCAACATACTTTTTCAGTTATTTTTAAACGTTAATAAATGACTTGACCTTCCATAAAAACAAATGATACTTCAGTTCTTTTAACTATTTAATTTTTTTTTTTCATTTTGTGGAGTAAAAATATTTTTTTTGAATAACCAACTACAAAATCCGTACTTCTGTAAAATTATTCGGTATAATCAGTCACAAATAATTCAACTAATAAAAATATTTTTCCGTAAATTTTGTAGTTTATTTTTTTATTAACTGTGTAAATCATTTAATATTTTAGTTTCCTTGAAAAACAAACGATAAAACGTTATTTTTTAGTTTGAAATAATATGTTGTTGAGCAAATGTTTGGTAAAAAATCCTAAAATAATGCTACAAAACCTGGTAATGCATTACATAATCACCACCTATTGCCAAAGTTTTGCTGGGATGTGTTTTGGGAAAATGTGTTTTGTGAAAAACACAAACTGCATAACAATTTAATTTTTTTTTTCGAAAATTACGGGGTTCCGATGATTGATTCTGGTAAAGAAGACAAAAAAAAACACGTGTGTCGGCGATTAGAAAGACCACATCGGAATTTTATTTTAGAGGCGGGTAAAATTTCCCAGCTTTGGCCTGTTCTTCCTGCATATCGGTATATAAAACTATGTTTTCTTTACATTTGAGGTGTAGGGTATGTTCAGCAACTTTGTAGAAAATATTATGGCAAATATTTTTGTAAGACATGTTAATCCTCTAACTCCCTCTCATAACGGCATTTTTTGGCTCTATTCTAACAAATCGTTAAAAACCAAGGTTGGCAATCGATACCCACCCAGAATAACGGTATTTGACTATTGTACCGTAACTAATAAAGATATGAAAATTTTTAAAAGCGATTATGAAAGCCGATAAAATTTCTAGTATTTTTGGTGTGTTACTTCGTTTTTGTACCGGTTGCTTTTCGAAATATAGGCCAATACCTTTATAATACCGTTTGAAACGATATTTTAAAGGTATTGGCCTATATAACGAAAATGAACCGGTACAAACACGAAGTAACACATCAAAAATACTAGAAATTTTATCTACTTTCATAATCGATTTTAAAAATGTCCATATCTTTATTGGTTGTAGAACAATAGCCAAATACCGTTATTCTGGGTGGGTATCGATTGCCAACCTTGTTAGAAACACATCGAAAAAGGGGGAGGGTGGGGATGAAATGTTCAACAAAAATGTTGCCAATAAAATTTTACTATACACGTCAGAGCACACCAAAGTCCAAAAATTAAGACAAACACCAAAAAAGAGTCAAGTTCTATGTTTTGCTCATGAAAAATAGGACGGACGGACAAATCTTCATGCCGTTAGGTGCGGTATAGGGTTTGATTTTAGAAACATGGTTTCTTTGGGAAATGTTCTTAGAATTTTTTGTAGATTATGTTTTTGCTATACGATTTTTGAAAAAAAAAAAAAAAATTGGAACCAAATTCCAAGCCAAATCACTCACTTTTAGACACGACCCCTTTCGATTTATTTTATTTTTGGATATGTTTTAGTAGTTATTAAATGCAACTTGGACACCAATTTTCAGCCTTTTATTTTAAGACGGTGTTGAGTAATCAAATTTTTAAAATGGCGATATTCTCACAAAAATTCAAAAATTTTAATTTTTAATTAATTTTGACCATTAAAAAATATAGATATTTTAAAAAAGTTGGACAACGTTTTGTTGGTATTTAAATGTAGTTTTAGAAAAAAAATATGAAAAAATTATTCGAACTAATTATCACTTATTTTTTGACGTTTAAAAATTAAAACCGACTTTTTGAAAAAGTCCGAAATTTTCGATTTTTTTGTAAAAAACTAAAAAACGGATTACAAGGAAAAATATTAATTTTTTTCTATTTTCGCAATTTTTTGGTGTTTTAAGTTAAGTTTTAATTCAAGTGATTACAGAATTATGATGTAGAGTAAAATGCCATGCAAATAAGGTACTAAAAACTAAAATCGGTTGAAAATCAGCCAAGTTATTACAACTTGCCCAGGCATCTAGCGTGTGTCATACCACTTGATTAAAGAATACGAGTCCCTTTTTTTAAATATATTGAAAATTTCTACTGTAATAACTTTGTTTCGTTATTCATGTTTCAGTGTAATATTTTTTTGGTTTTTCCAAATTTTAAAACAAAAAAAAAAAAAAAATTAAATATATTCTCTATAGAGATTTCAAAAGGGTGTTGAAAATGCAGGCCTTTTTAGCATTAATTTAAAACATGTTAAAAACAAAACACAATATGAAAAATACCTGTCATCTAATTACATTTGAACTTGAAGAATAAAAAAATGTTTTTATAGTAGAAAATTTCAATGAATTTTAAAAATCGGGTTGTATTGCTTAATCAAGTGGTCTGCCACACGTTAGATGCCTGTGGAAGTTATAATAACTTGGCTGATTTTCAACCGATTTTAGTTTTTTGTACCTTATTAGAGAGGCATTTTACTCCGTATTATAATTCTGTAACCACTTGAATTAAAAATTAACTTAAAATACCAAAAAAATTGAGAAAACAGAAAAAAATTTATATTTTTTTTGTAATCCGTTTTCTAAACTCCAAGGCCCATGCGGAACGCCTTACCCATGTCCGATCGTTCTTAATTTTTGTGAGACGTATTCTTGCCTCGAAATGCATATATCTAGGGTAAGTTAGGGTCAGTATCTACCAATTTAATTTTTTTGGAGCACCATATAAAATAAATCAGAGTCAAAAAATAAAAGGTGCAATTTTCAAAATTTAAAAAAAAATAGAACGAATTGCGATCACGAATTATGGCTTTAAAGTTGCGTAATTTAGAGTAGAACTTTTGGACGTTTTAAAAAAAGAAAATCGAAGGTTTCGGACTTTTTCAAAAAGTCGATTTTAATTTTTAAACGTTAAAAAATAGTAGTAAGTGATAATTACTTCGAATAATTTTTTAAATATTTTTTTCTAAAACAACATTTAAATACCAACAAAACTTTGTTCAACTTTTTTTAAGATATCAATATTTTTAACTTTTCAAAATTAATTGAAAATTTAAATTTTTTAATTTTTTGGAAAAACCGCCATTTTGAAAAATTGATTACTCAACACCGTCTTGGAATAAAAGGCTGAAATTTGGTGTCCAAGTTGCATTTAATAATTACTAAAACATATCCAAAAATAAATCGAAAGGGGTCGGGTCCAAAAGTGAGTGATTTGGCTTAGAATGCCCCATATATATTCATGATCCTCGATGGATTTTAAGAGGATCTAGCGATGTCCGTACGTCCGTCCGTCTGTCCGTCTGTCTGTTGAAAACACGCTAACTTTTGAAAGACTTTACGGAGGCTCCAGAAGTGTGGCATATATGTTGGGCATTTACCTGGTCAGGTTGGTATTGTAATCCAGCGAAATCGTTCCAGTGGTTCAAAAGTTATGAGCAAATGACTGAATTTCGGCAAGGGTTTTTCGTGAATTTACGAGATAAAAAACAAGATAACTTCGGGCTTCAGTATCAAAAGGATGCTGAAGCCCGACATATATATTTGTCGTTCCCCTGGCATGGTTCGTTTTGAATTTCAACCAAATCGGTCCAGCGGTTCAAAAGTTATTAGCAAATCCGTGAATTTCAGATTAGCTCACCTTAAATTCACGTGTTGAAAACCCGTTAAACATGTTTTAAAAACATTGGTAAGTCACATAAATATTTTACAACGTATTTTTGTCACTCAAAAATATTTTTGCACTTAAAAAAAAACAAATACACTGGAAAAAAATTTTACACTCAAAAAAAATTTTACACTCAAAAAAAAAGTTAGTCAATTATTATTATTTTTTTTTTTTTCAAAAATTAGTTAAAAAAAAGTGTTTTTTCACAAAATAAAATATTTTTAATCAAAAATTTTATTTTTTCACGTTAGAAAATTTACCACCAATAGAAAGACAACATAATTCTGCATATAACCTCATACACTCAAAAAAAAAAGTTTGTAAAATTACAAGTAAAAGGTCTTGTAATTTTATTTTACTAATATTTTTGTCTTTTTACAAAAATTGTTGTATATTTAATAAAACGAAAACTACAGTTTGCTTTGTAATTTTACTATTATATGTTGGTAAATTTATTTTACAAATTTTTTAGGTAAATTTACAAAAAAGTGAATTATTTTACAAATTAAAAAAGTATTACAAGGTGTTTAGTTTTTTTACACAAGAAAACTGTTATTGTACAACAAAATTTTACTTGATGTTATTTAGTCTTTCTACCAAAAAAATGTGTTATTACAAACATTTGTTTTTTTTAAGATCGTTACAAGGTTTTCAGTTTGAAATGTATGTATTGAACAATACAAAATTCCAATGTAATTTTACAAAACTTATTTTATTACTAGAATTAATGTTGTTTTACAAAAAATAATTATTATTCAACAATAGGACACGCAAAAATTTCCTAAGTTCAGATTTTTTTTTGCCTTTTGAAGTAAAAATTTTAGTTAAAAATAATTTTTTATAAATAAAAAATTTCATGAAAAAAATTTTTTGAAATTTTTTAAGTTCCGGACTCAAAAATTTTTCAACTAATTGTAAGCTTTGGCAAAAAAAAAATTATTTGTTACATCATTTTTTGGTAATTTGCGTTAAGTTAAATACCACAATTTCTATGTGTTTCTACTATATAATTGTTCTAGTTTATTTTTTTGTATTTTTACAATTTTTTTTGGTAATTTTACCATATTTTTTTGGATTTTTTTTTTAATTTGGCACCTAAAATCAATAAAAAGCTGCCAATTATGAAAAATTAAGTTTTTCTTATTTTAACAGGTACTTAAACATCCAATCTACAATATCCAACAACAAAATTTTCCGATTTTTTTAAAATACTTGTGAAAATAATTAAAAATTAAAAAAAAAAAAATTTATTTTTTGATTAATTTTTCCTGAAAATATAAGAAATTTTTTGTGTAGCCTCCTTCGCAATTCTCATATGTTCTACTTAAGAAAAACCAAATGTCGAAAAAAATAAAAAAGTGCAGTGTTATACATTAAAAAGTTTGTTAAATGTGATCAAGTGAAAAAAAAAAAAAATATTTCAGGTTGTTGAAGTGCTACTCCAGCTGCCGAAGAAGGAAAAATAAGATGCACCAATGGAAAAAAACGTTTAAATTTACAAAAGAAATATGTAAATAAACCAAATTTTTTGTAAATTTACAAAACAAATATGAAAATTTAAAAAACAAAATTGTATACTTACGAAAAAAGTTGTAATTTTACAAAAATAAAGTAGAAAATACAAAAACAATATTGTGAATTTACAAATTTTCTGGTTAAACTACTGTTTTTGCGGCAAAACAAATAAGAAAAAATGGTATATTTATAACAAAAATTTTAAAATTACCACTTTTTATTGTAAATATACAAGTTTTTTGCCATAAAAAACAGTAGTTTAACCAAACAATTTGTAAATTTACAATTTTGGTTTTTGATTTCCTACTTTATTTTGTAAATTTACAACTTTATTTTGTAAGTTTACAATTTTTTTTGTAAATTTACAATTTTTTTTTGCAAATTTACAATTTTTATTGTAAATATACGTGTTTTTCAATACTTTTTCCGAAAAAAACAGTAGTTACACCAAATAATTTGTTAATCTACAATTTATTTTTTTCATTTTATATTTTTTCTTTGTAAAATAACAACCTTTTTCTGCACTCTAATCAATTTTCATGTAAATTTACCCTGTTTATAGTAGGTAACTTGTCTCCTACTATAAACAGTGTACAAATACACGTTGTGTTTAAAGTGATAGACACAAAGTATGTAAACGTAATTATTCATGTGTCTACAAAATGTTTCGGAACAAAAAATGTTTCAATAAATTTTACAGTGTTTGTGTGTAAACATAATATTAAAAAACAAGAAATTTATTTTGTAATGATGTTTTATTAAAAAATAAAAATTTTAATCAAGACTTAAAACAAACTTAAAATTTCATAAAAACGCTAAAACTGCATAAAAAAGTTTAGAATAATAAACAATTAAATTACCAATGTTGCTGAAAGAATTTTATCTTTTAACTAACGTTTGCTTAGATCTAACAACTTTTCCATAAAAAATTTCCCTGAGTCCGAAAATTTTTCTATAGAAAAGTGTTTCATAATTCGAGAATTATGAAATTTAAACATTTTTTAATCTCAAAAATGTGTCAAGTTTTGAGTATTTTTCTTAAGATAAAGTTTTTCAAAATCTGAGAATTTTTCTATAGAAAAAATGTCTCAGAATCTATAAAAAAAAAAAAAAAGTTTTAGAATCAGAGAATTTGTCGACAGAGAAAATGATTCAGATTCTAAGAATTTTTCTATAGACAAATTTTAGGAGAATTTTCTCGGATTCTGAGACTTCTTTTATATAGAAAAATTCTCAGATTCTGAGACATTTTTTCCACAGAAAGTTCTCAGATTCTGAAACATTTTTTCTATACAAAAACCTCTTAGATTCTGACACATTTTTATATAAAAAAATTCTCGTATTCTGATACATTTTTTCTACAGAAAAATTCTCAAATTTTGACACATTTTTTTTTATAGAAACATTTTTTCTATAGAGGAATTCTCAGATTCTGAGACAATTTTTCTATAGAAAAATTCTCAAATTTTGAAAAAATGTCTCGGAATTTAAGACAAAATATCTCAGATTTTTTTATGGAAAAAATGTCTAAGAATCTGAAAATTTTTCTGTAGAAAAAATTTCTAAGAATCTGAGAATTTTTGTAAAAAAAAAATGTCTCAGAATCTGAGAATTTTTCTATAGAAAAAATGCCTAAGAATCTGAGAATTTTTCTATAGAAAAAATGCCTCAGAATCTGAGAATTTTTCTATAGAAGAAATGTCTCAGAATCTGAGAATTTTTCTATAGAAAAAATGTCTCAGAATCTGAAAATTTTTCTATAGAAAAAATGTCTCAGAATTTGAAAATTTTTCTGTAGAAAAAATTTCTAAGAATCTCAGAATTTTTGTAAAGAAAAATGTCTCAGAATCTGAGAATTTTTCTATAGAAAAAATGTCTCAGAATCTGAGAATTTTTCTATAGAAAAAATGTCTCAGAATCTGAGAATTTTTCTATAGAAAAAATGTCTCAGAATCTGAGAATTTTTCTATAGAAAAAATGTCTCAGAATCTGAGAATTCTTCTATAGAAAAAATGTCTCAGAATCTGAGAATTTTTCCATAGAAAAAATGTCTCAGAATCTGAGAATTTTTCTATAGAAAAAATGTCTAAGAATCTGAGAATTTTTCTATAGAAAAAATGTCTCAGAACCTGAGAATTTTTCTATAAAAAAATGTCTCAGAATCTGAGAATTTTTCTATAAAAAAAAGTGTCTCAGAATCTCAGAATTTTTCTATAGAAAAAATGTCTTAGAATCTGAGAACTTTTCTATAGAAAAGATGTCTCAGAATCTGAGAATTTTTTAATAGAAAAAATGTCTCAGAATCACAGAATTTTTCTATAGAAGAAATGTCTCAGAATCTGAGAATTTTTCTATAGAAAAAATGTCTCAGAATCTGAAAATTTTTCTATAAAAAAAATGTCTCAGAATTTGAAAATTTTTCTGTAGAAAAAATTTCTAAGAATCTCAGAATTTTTGTAAAGCAAAATGTCTCAGAATCTGAGAATTTTTCTATAGAAAAAATGTCTCAGAATCTGAGAATTTTTCTATAGAAAAAATGTCTCAGAATCTGAGAATTTTTCTATAGAAAAAATGTCTCAGAATCTGAGAATTTTTCTATAGAAAAAATGTCTCAGAATCTGAGAATTTTTCTATAGAAAAAATGTCTCAGAATCTGAGAATTTTTCTATAGAAAAAATGTCTCAGAATCTGAGAATTTTTCTATAGAAAAAATGTCTCAGAATCTGAGAATTTTTCTATAGAAAAAATGTCTCAGAATCTGAGAATTTTTCTATAGAAAAAATGTCTCAGAATCTGAGAATTTTTCTATAGAAAAAATGTCTCAGAATCTGAGAATTTTTCTATAGAAAAAATGTCTCAGAATCTGAGAATTTTTCTATAGAAAAAATGTCTCAGAATCTGAGAATTTTTCTATAGAAAAAATGTCTCAGAATCTGAGAATTTTTCTATAGAAAAAATGTCTCAGAATCTGAGAATTTTTCTATAGAAAAAATGTCTCAGAATCTGAGAATTTTTCTATAGAAAAAATGTCTCAGAATCTGAGAATTTTTCTATAGAAAAAATGTCTCAGAATCTGAGAATTTTTCTATAGAAAAAATGTCTCAGAATCTGAGAATTTTTCTATAGAAAAAATGTCTCAGAATCTGAGAATTTTTCTATAGAAAAAATGTCTCAGAATCTGAGAATTTTTCTATAGAAAAAATGTCTCAGAATCTGAGAATTTTTCTATAGAAAAAATGTCTCAGAATCTGAGAATTTTTCTATAGAAAAAATGTCTCAGAATCTGAGAATTTTTCTATAGAAAAAATGTCTCAGAATCTGAGAATTTTTCTATAGAAAAAATGTCTCAGAATCTGAGAATTTTTCTATAGAAAAAATGTCTCAGAATCTGAGAATTTTTCTATAGAAAAAATGTCTAAGAATCTGAGAATTTTTCTATAGAAAAAATGTCTCAGAATCTGAGAATTTTTCTATAAAAAAATGTCTCAGAATCTGAGAACTTTTCTATAAAAAAAAGTGCCTCAGAATCTGAGAATTTTTCTATAGAAAAAATGTCTTAGAATCTGAGAACTTTTCTATAGAAAAGATGTCTCAGAATCTGAGAATTTTTCTATAGAAAAAATGTCTCAGAATCACAGAATTTTTCTATAGAAAAAATGTCTCAGAATCTGAGAATTTTTCTATAGAAAAAATGTCTCAGAATCTGAGAATTTTTCTATAGAAAAAATGTCTCAGAATCTGAGAATATTTTCTATAGAAAAAATGTCTCAGAATCTGAGAATTTTTCTATAGAAAAAATGTCTCAGAATCTGAGAATTTTTCTATAGAAAAAATGTCTCCGAATCTGAGAATTTTTCTATAGAAAAAATGTCTCAGAATCTGAGAATTTTTCTATAGAAAAAATGTCTCAGAATCTGAGAATTTTTCTATAGAAAAAATGTCAGAATCTGAGAATTTTTCTATAGAAAAAATGTCTCAGAATCTGGGAATTTTTCTATAGAAAAAATGTCAAGGAAAAAAAATTAGATGAAATTAAATGGCGATATGAAACCGTTTACCGGATTTTAATTTTTTTTAGATATTCGATTTCAGCGCATCAAAATAAATATGACGTATCGCAGGACTTTTTTAAAATCTTCAAAAATCTAAAGCTTATTGCGCCTGGATTAACTATTGATCGGGTTCACATTTTTACGACAAAAGTTTACAATAAAATTTTACTGGATCCTGCAGAAAATCAAAAGTGCCATGGTCTGCCATTTGTTGGCTGTGTTTTCCCCAATTTCTATGAACAACATGAAAAATAAATCAGTTTTAGAATTTAGATAAAAATATTAGTGAAAAAAATTTACCATTTTCGAGGGATACCAATTTTTGTTAAAAGCATTGCACCAGTTTTATTTTTTTTTTTGGAACTCCAAAAACCTCCAGAATTTCATTGGTTTTTTTAATATTTTGTCCGTTTTTATTCGTCTTTATGTTATTTTGTGTCTGAAATAAATTTTACATAGAAAAATTGTATATTTAAAGTGAAACTGCTTATTATTTTATAAACATGTTTCACAACACACAATGTACTACACTTTGTGTGTATCTTTTACAAATAAAACACAACGTGTTTACATTTGCGCATTTTCTGTAAATATACATGAAAATTTACTATCTTGAAAATAGTAAAGTTACATGCATTTTTTAGAGTGTGTAAGTATACAATTTTGTTTTGTAAATTTACCAAATTTTTTGTAAATTTACAAAAAAAAATGTTCACCTCGAAGTTAACATTTTACAAAAAAAAATTTAAATTTACATTTTATTTTGTTAAATCAATTTACAAATTATCCCCGTAACATTACGGGGATTCTTGCTAGTACATATTTTACAAAACCTGCCCCGTAAAATCACGGGGATTTTATGTCATTTTACAAACTTTTTTTTTTTGAGTGTACTTATTTTTGATTTTTAGCTTGGGGCCTTCCTATAGAAAGTGTTCAAAGTCAAGAAAAAATATGTTAAATTAATAAATTAAAATAATTTTAATTTGAAGGCAATGTTTGGTGCACTTAAAGATACATAAAACGTCCACACTCCAAAATGTTTTGAATGCCTCATGATTAAGAATTATGTTAAGAACATTTTTGGACCATTAAAAGCTATAAACACATGGAAAAAGGTTATCCTTTTAAGGGATTTTCAAATAGGCTATTAAGAAAATAAAAATTAATAAAATTCATAATTTCAAAGGAATAAAAGTATGCTGCGAATTGCACTGAATTGATACTACTCATATGTGGAATATAGAGCGACATGTATACAAAAAGATTCCAAGTAAAACGGTTGCATCAATTTGCCTCTAGGCCATGTTATCGCGGTTTTAAAAACCCTCTAAAATCGAAAAAAAACAAGTAAAAAAAATTATAGTCGGTCAAGACCGACCATAAAATACCCTCCACCAAAGTTTTTCGAAAATTGGCCCCGGAAAATGGGTCCTATGGACCGATTAGATATATAATAAGTGTAAAAAACACTCACAAATCAAATTTGAGTGAAATGGGCTTCTATTTGTTGACAATAAACCGCTTTAACTGAATATCGGGCGAAATTTTCAAAAGGGGCCTAAATCCAAAACTGATCCGATGACTATCAGATTTTTTAAAGTTATTTAAGTACGCATTTAACATACACAAACAAAATTTTAATTAAATATTTTCTATTTTCATGAAATTTGAGAGATTTATGTGAAAATCGGGAAGGTGGTTTGTATGGGGGCTACAAGAAAAACTGGTCCGATTTCTTTAAAATTCGGAATGATGATTTGTGACGACAAAATACGTTTACCTGCCAAATTTCGAAAATATACCTATTATAATACGGTTATTAGAGTCATTTGAGTCAAAACTAAAGAAGACCTTTGTATGTGGGCTAGGTCGAAATATGGACCGATTTTTCCAATTTTTTTTTTTTCCAATTTCAATAGGCTTCGTCCTTGAGCCAAGAAAGGCTTAAGTTTCAAATTTAAAGTCAATTGAAATTTAAAGTCAAATGTTTACATCGTTTACATGGACAGACGGACGGACGGACATCGTGATTCTGAGTCGATCGGTATACTACAAGGTGGGTCTAGGACCAATATTTCGGGTAGGGTGTAGGGTATAAAAATAAAATATTAAGTGTTTTATTGAATTTAATTAGGAATCTTACAAATTTCGGTATATAAAAAAATAAGTAACAAAGGAGGATTAAGCGATTCGATATATGGGGTTCCACACTAAATTTCCAACTCACAAATTTTATTCGAATATATGAGTGGTTCCATACTAAATGTCCAACTTGGAAATTTTATTCGTATTTATTTCGACCTAACTCTTTTGATTATCAATTCTGAAGTTACTATTTCGATATTCTTAAAAAATAAATACTATTTGGCGGTTTTATATGCGGGGTTTCACACTCAATTGCCAATCGACAAATTTTATTCATATCAATTTCGAAGTTACTGTTTTGATAATCTTAAAAAAATAAGTAAGAGGGATTTTTTTTGCAATTTTTTTGCAAAATGCTAAAAAATATGATATTATTAAATATTTCTCATTCACATTTGTTGAAAAAATTAGTTTTTATTGTTTCTGAATTTAATTTTTTGATATTTTTTTTGCATTTTTTTTTGCAAACTCTTACAGAAGCCAGAAAGTAGATGTATTTTATTATTCCAACTGAGTTTTTTTTTTACGTAATTTAAGATTTTAAAAACAAAATTAAATGCAAGGTAACCATGAAATTTTATAATGCAAATATGATCTACAGATTGCCCCCTTTACAACGGTACCACACTCTTATTAAAAAACAAGTAGAAAAGTTAAATTCGACTTTGCCGAATCTATGAATACCCTCCACAATGCATTTTTTAGTACATTTTTTAACGTGAAAAAATTAACAATTTTGATTAGAAATATTTTATTTTGAGTAAAAAACTCTTTTTTTGTCATTTCTTAAAAAAAAAGACAAATTACTATTTTTTTTTTGAGTGTAAAATTTTTTCGAGTGTAATGTTTTTTTTACTGTAAAAATATTTCTGAGTGAATGCACGTTCGTATGTACACAAAATATTGTAATTTTGTAAAAAAAAAAAACACTTTTTTTTTGTGTAAATTTTTTTTTGAGTGTAAAATTTTTTTCGAGTTTAAAATTTTTTTTGAGTGTAAAATTTTTTTCGAGTGTAATTTTCAAGTTACCAATGGTTTTAAAACTAAACAAGTTTAAAAAGCATTACTTTAAAATTAAACAAGTTTGAAAAGCATTGTTTAGTTACCACCAATGCTTTTAAAACTTGTTAAAACACGTGGCATTTTAGATGAAACTAATCTGAAATTCAGGGTTTTGCTTATAACTTTTGAACCACTGGACCGATTGAGCTGAAATTTAATACCAAATAGACCCGGGGAACGGCAAAGATACATGCCAAGCTTCAGTAGTCTCATTATTGTCTTTCGAAAGTTATCGTGTTTTTTATCTCGTAAATTCGCGAAACACCCTTGCCGAAATTTACGCTTTTGCTCATAACTTTTGAACCACTGGACCGATTTGGCTGGATTTCAATACCAACCTGACCAGGTAAATGATAAACATATGTGCCAAACTTCAGTAGCCTCTGTAAAGTCTTTCAAAAGTTAGCGTGTTTTCTACGGACAGACAGACAGACGGACGGACATCGCTAGATCGACTTAAAATCGATCGAGGATCATAAATATATATACTTTATGGGTGTCTAGACCAATATTTCGAGGTGTTACAAACGGAATGACAAACTTATATATTCCCTCTATCACTAGAGTGGAGGGTATAAAAATGGTTTGTTTAATGCCAAGAACCGTATAGGTTTGCCCCAATGTGCATTGTGGAGGGTATTCATAGATTCGGCCAAGTCGAATTTAACTTTTCTACTTGTTTTTTAGTGTTGTTAGGATGCGCTTTCTTTCCAAAAGCTGCTGCCAGCTCCACAAAATTTCTGCTGGGTAAGTAAGCCCTCTTATATCTCGGATAAAGTATCTAAGTATTAGCCACATGATCGTCTGCATAAGCTATTCTTTCCTCAAGTTCTCAATTCCTTCAAAATGGGATCCAACACCAAAAGCCAGAGTAGTGGTGACAGAATCCCTCCATGTGGTGTTCCTCTAGTCGCGTAAGGAGATTGCAATGGAAAACGTCATAACTTTTTTAAAGAAAATGTTTGATTGGTTACCTTACACACTGACGATTTAGCTGCTTAATATTAATTTTACAAGCACATCTGCTTCATTCATGTTTTATTAAAAACAAAAAAATACTTTATAAAAAGTTTTTCCACCATTTTCACTCATCATTCCATTCATCCGTTCAACCATCTATCCTACCAACCATCCGTCTATTCATTAGTTCTCTTTCCGTTGTTTAATATCTGAATATTTTCATTTGTATGTGACATTTTAACCGTTTGACGAATGTGTTGAATGGCGGCCGCTGTTCAAAAGAAATTCTTCATACAAAAACAACTAACGAACTAAATATTTTTGTTCTTTTCATTTGCTTCCGCCACAAAATTCACATTTAAAAGTGAAGAATAAATATCATTCAGTTAACTAGCCAGCTAGCCAGAGTGGATTGCCTGCCTGACTGTCAGCTTAACCAGTCCTGTCTGTTTCTATAACCATTGTATGGAACAAGCAGAATCAGTTGGGTTTTAAAGGTTAAAACAGCGATGCGTTGCGTATATAAGTAAGTACCGACATATGTACATACATTTATACAATGTATGACCACTATTATTGGTATTTGCGGAATTTGTGCAACACTGCGACTGAAGAACGTCCGACTGACCGGCCGGCCGGTGCATAAGAAATTGTTTGTTATTTAACATTTGCGGTCTGATGGTATTGTTGTAGTTTTTTTTTTGTTAGCGGTTTATATTAACCAACCAACCAGCTAACTAAATTTTGTTTTTAAGTTCCCAGGTCGGGGTCGTTTAAACTCTTATTTATGTAACTTTAACTAATACTTCTTCTACACTGATAGAAATTTGTACATGACAATAATGAAAATCTACATTAATGTTATGAAAAATGACGTTAAAAAGGAACCTATGTAGGGTTTCATTGAATTAATGAAATAGGTATCATAAAATGTAATTGCAAGAACAAGTTTCATTAAATTAATGAAAATTGTTCATACAAAATATAAATTGTATAAATTGTATTTTATGAAAATTTTTCATTACTTTAATGAAAAAAGTATTTAATACTTATGAAATACTTTCATTGAATAAATCCTACTTTTTATTTTTGAAGTTAAGTACTATAATGAATGAAATATATGTATGAAATCGTAAAGATCTTTTAAAAGAATTAAGAATAATAAAAAATGGTTCACACTTAGTTTACTTGCACAATATTTTACTTCAACCTCAAATTGTAATACATTATTAAAACCACGAAGTAATATAAAACAATGCGAATTTAGTAAATATAAAATTAATGTGCTCGATTCTGGAATACGATTTCTTTCGAATTTTTAAATTTTAAAATTTTTTTCTTGTAACAATTATAGATCTAGTTAATATCTTTAATAATTAAAAGAACAAATTTAATAGTCTTAAAATACGAAAGAATATCAAATTTTTAAAAATTAGGTGAATGGTGATATCGTATTCCTTAATCGAGCACAATAATTTACTTTTTATTTCAAATTTCATAAAAAAAGTCTTTAAAAATCACAAAAT